>OZ030008.1:133371969-135771969 GCA_964023405.1 Apodemus agrarius
GAACCAGAAAAAAGGGAAATGAATTGTAAATATAGAATATATACAATAAAAAAAGGAAAAAAAAAGAATGGAGATTTTCTAAATAAAGCTGATGCGTTGCGTCTAAAATGTTCCCAAAGGCCATGCATAGAAGGCTTGATTACCAGCTGGTGGCACAGCTGAGAGGTAGTGGCAGCTTTGTGAAATATGCCAAATGGGAGAAGTTATTTCACTGGGTATGCATCCTGGGAGGGATATTGGGATCTTAGCCACCTCTTGTTTCTCTCTTTGCTTCCCAGTCACCATGGGATGAGGAACCTTCCTCTTTCATGAACTCCTCAATATGCTGTTTCTCTATAGAGCAAGATAAGCCCGGACTAAGACTCTGAACTGTGGGGCTTAAGGAACTTTCTTTTCTTTAGGTTTTGTGCTACAGGCATTTTTGTCACAGTGACAAAAGTGATAGTATGCAAGGAGTAGGCATTTCTTTCACAAACAGCAACTTCTCAGTTCCTCTTGTGACTGTAGTTTATTTTAAAAACCAGGAAACATTTATTATTCTGAATTATCAATACATATTGTATCTGTGGGCTGAGATATTAATGTGGACACATATGTACATAGTTGCACACATATATCTCTGAAGAGGGAAGAAAATGGCATCTGTTTCTACTTAGACCCACTGACCTACTTTCCTTACGTCCATCTGCTCATGTCATAGATTCTGCATTTAAGGTTATCATTGTGCAGAACGAGGCTTTTATAAGACAATTCCCCTTTCAGTTTGAGTACTTTGTATTCCTGGAAGGAGTGTGTGTGTGGGGTGGGGAGGTGTGGATGGGGTTGGGGTGGTGCAGGTGGGGGAGGAGGTAAACTTTCCAAGAGTTGGAATCACTCATCAGGATGTTTTTTCCCTTGGGCCAGCTTTGTTTTGAATTTCTCACATCTCTCCAAACACATTTCTTTGAAGTACAGTCTTCATTTTATCAGGCATCTGTGTCTCCCCACCCTAGAGATCACCTTTATAGGGAGACAGCTCTTTTTTTTCAAAGTTTCATATTTGTGTATTTTTCTTGGGTGGGCTGTCTTAGGCTTTTACTGCTGTGAACAGACACTATGACCAAGGCAACTCTTATAAGGACAACATTTAATTGGAGCTGGCTTAC
Organism: Apodemus agrarius; assembly: GCA_964023405.1. Classification (NCBI taxonomy): domain Eukaryota; kingdom Metazoa; phylum Chordata; class Mammalia; order Rodentia; family Muridae; genus Apodemus; species Apodemus agrarius. The sequence continues at coordinate 133,373,115 of OZ030008.1, forward strand.
AGGTTCAGAGGTTCAGCCCATTATCATCAAGGCAAGAGCATAGCAGTATCCAAGCAGATATGGTGCAGGAGATGCTGAGAGTTCTATATCTTCATCTGAAGGCCACTAGAAGACTGGCTTCCAGGCAACTAGGACAAGGGTCTTAAAGACCACATCCACAGTGACACACCTACTCAAACAAGGCCATACCAACTCCAACAGGGCCACAGCTCCTAATGGCGCCACTCCCTGGGTCAAGGATATTCAAACTATCATAGAGGCCATTGTCATGGAGGCCATAAAAAAGTAATGTTGAACCCCAGATTCCAAGTGCTTGAGTGGAAGCTCCTTCCACAGTGTGTAGGTGAATGACAAAGACGACTTAGACCATGATCTTTCTCTACAAATCAGCAGTGAGATATGTGTTGTTCGTGTCCCTATTGTAGATGACATAATAGTTCTGAGAATTAAGTGTCTTGCCAGATCTCATGTGTATATCCTTCCTTGTGGGAGGCTGCAGCTGCGACTTTATCCTAATTTGTCTTTCCTGGTTTATTTGACTAGAAGTGGATCAGTGCTCAAGCTCAGCCACTCTTGCTCTGCATGGCCATCTTTACACAGGGCCATCTAAGGTCTTTGAACTTCCATTTTGAACCAGGTTCCAATTAGTGCAAACCTCTGCCTGGATAGTAACCATACCTTGCTTGTGGATAAGACTGAGGTCTGCTCCATAATCTTATTTTATGTTGCTGGGTATCTGCTTGACATTGTGTAAATACCTAAATTAGTAGCCACTAAATCTTTTCCTGATTCATCTGGGACTTTGGGAAGTTTAATCCCCTTGAAAAGAAAGCTTGGGTAGGAGTTTCCTGTTTATGTACTTAAACATTTCATTAAAAAAAATACCCTGATAAACATGCCCCCAAAACATTTATTTAGAGGACCCTGGTGTCTCTGGATAAAAACGTTTACGGTGTATATGTGAATTCCTTTGTTTATGCTCTGTCCTTGCAGCAACTTAGTGTGTCCCAAGTATTTTAATAGCTAATGCGATCCTTACATAGCATACATATTATATGACCATTAGATAGGGTTTGCCCGGTAGAACCTAATAGGTTTATCTGTTGAATTTGTTTCATTATTTAGACATGGCAATTTCAAAGGTATGGAGGTTTTGCTTTGACATTTCTAGATCTTCATCATGTTTATGTTCCACTATGCTATTCACATAAATATCCAGTTTGGTCTATTTTGGAGTAGAGTGTGTGAATATCTTGATTTCCTTATTCTCATCATAAAAAAGTGTTTATAAACAAGGATGCTGCATGAGATGCACTGATCCTGTGTGACCGTGCCAAGTTCTCCAGCGCAGCCTTGATTTAATATGTGGCCTGGAGTCCACATGTTCCGGTGAAATTTCCAGCATTTGGAATCAAGATGAAATTATAGGAAAAAGGCAAGAAAAAGTAAACATATATTAATAACTTCAAAGAGCTAGCGCCTAGTGACGTCCTCAAAATCACATTTCTCCCAAATTTCCAGCAGCTTATGGCATCTATAAAAGACGATGGCAATGTGGCAAAGACCTTGTGACATGTTGTCATTTAATAAGGCCTTCCTTGCCCAGTCCCTGTTCCATAATAAAAACCCCATACTGTTGAAACAGTGAAACCCTGCAGACATTAAAGATGAACATGATAGAATTTAAAAGTCCATTTTTCGAATGATGTTTCATTTTTTATTTATGTGTGTGTGTGTGTGTGTGTGTGTGTGTGTGTGTGTGCGTGTGCGTGCAGGTGTGTTTGTGTGTGTGTGTGTGTGTGTGTGTGTGTGTGCAGGTGGCCCAGTAGGTCAGAAGAGGGGCTTGGATCTCCTGGACCTGGAGTGGCAGGAGGTTGTAATGCGGATCCTGGGAACCAATCTCTGGGCCTCTAGAAGAGCTCCAGGTGTTCTTAACCATTGAGCCATCCCTCCAGCTCCTAAAGTCACATAATTTGGTGTCCCCATTTATTATGTTAAGCCAATACTTTATATTTTTACCTGATACCATTGGACTGATTGATGATGCTCTTTACATAGAGTAATTGTGGAGGAGTGATGTCAAGCTACTGTTGCTTGTAAACTTTAGAAAAGAGCTGCTGTGGCCGTGGTCTTCCATCTGCCCACTAGACCGTCTTATGTTCCTTTCTCTCATACATGGTCACAGCATCTTACTGTGTATTTTAGTATTTTAAGCCTCACACCGTCCTGTTAAACAGTCATTTCTGTCTTGACCATGAAGGTCAAGTTTTCCTTGGGGCAGCTAGGACATTCTCACCAACAATCACAGGGAGATGACATCATAAGCATTTGATAGAAGAGAATTAGTCACAGAAGAGTGGGTCAGAGAAGTAGTCTGCTCATGGACTGGGATGCTTTTGATCTCTGTTTCCTTTTAATAGCTGGGTGTTTTTCACATTAAGGAAAGTGAGCCTCAGAAGCATTCTTCAAACTTGCAGTGATGCTAAGATTCTGACTGGATAACTGTTATCAGGGATTCTCAGATTAAGTCAATTCAGTACAGGTGATTAGAACAATTGAGTGAGAGTATCTTTTTTTATGATGGGATAATTAAAATGATATAATTGTATGGAGATAACAGTTTTCATGTCATTATTTGAATTGTCTCATTAGCTCCAAATGGCACAACAAAGTCTTATTAAGTGGGTGTCTGTGTACGCATATGTGCTATGCATCCTGTGTGGATACTTTACACATGTGCTCACGTGTTGTGGATTTTCTTGCCCAGTGTCTAGTCCATGATTAGAAGCCCAATAAATGTTTGCAGACCCTAAAACGAGTCTACTTTTATCCTTTCTGTCAGAAAGAGGAAGAAGGTCACCTTGTACCTTTATGGGCTTTTGTTTTGTTTTTGTATATGTTTCTTTTTTTATCACCCCAAACTCAAAATTACCCTCAGAGGATGACATCTTCTGGGACGGCATATTTAATATCTTCAACTTCACGTTTTCTATCCCTGCCCCCAAATTAATGGATAAGTAATTTTTCAGTTGCGCTTCGACGGCAGTATAGAGGTCACAACCTCACAAACACTACTCTTTCTTTTAGAAAACGGTCAAAATCCTCCATGTAACATCTATGAAAGTACTGTGCTAGGCATCTGGGGGCAAGCAGGAAGGCACTCAAAAAAAATCTTCTATTAAAGAAATGTATTATCGGGGCTTGAGAGATGACTTAGTGGCTAAGAGCTCTGGCTTCTCTTCCAGAGGACCTGGGTTCAATTTACAGGACCACATGGCCGCTCACAGCTGTCTGTAACTCCAGTTCCAGGGGCTCCAACATTCTCTTCTATCTACTGCAGGCACCAGGCATCCATGTGGTACACAGACACGCATGCAAACAATCATGCATATGCAATAAAGACACAGTTTAAGAAGACCTTCATTCCCTGATTACATCTTTCTGTTTAGGTGTTCATTTTTGCCAGTAGAGGTTGATAGATCTCACAGACAGCCTTATATTGAAATCCACGGGCCGTGCTCTCTCACACACTTTATATTTATTTATTTATTTATTTATTTATTTATTTATTTTAGCTCAGTGGGTTCTGTATTGTGGAGTTTTTAAAAGTTTTTATATTCTTTGTTTACATTCCAAAGGCTTTCCACTTTCCCAGTTCCCCCCTCACCATATGTCCCATAAGTCCTCTTCCCCCCCTGTCCCCCGCCAATTCCCCAATCACCCCCCACCATTTCTCTGTTCTGGTACTCTCCTACAAAACTGGATCCAGTCTTTTCAGGACCAGGGTCCTCTCCTTCCTTCTTCTTGGGAATCTTTTGATTTTGCTAATTGTGGCTTGAGTATTCAGAGCTTCTGGGCTCATTAATATCCACTTATCAGTGATTGCATTTCATGTGTATTCTTTTGTGATTGGGTTAGCTCACTTAGGAGGATATTTTTCCATCACACACTTTATCTTAGCAATTGTTTTCTAAGTGCCCAAGCTGTGACGCTGTGGCCTTTTCTAGGCCCTGCCTTTTCCTTTATCTCCTATGTCCAATGTCATCCCAAGTTCTGTGAAGTCATCCCCTCGAACCTGGCCTGCACCTTTGTTTGCGCTAATAATGTGTTTTGAAGCGTCATATTTTTGCCCAGTCTAAATGGTTACAGATGTATTCGCATACTTGTGGTTCGTCCACAATGGGTGAGAAATGTTCTCAAAATCAGGAGGCATTCTACTGTTTACAGTCTTTCTAAAACTCCTAAAGGCTTTCAGTAAAAACCTTCACACTCCTTGAGAAATCAAATGTAGTCTAGATGAGATGTAAATACTTCCTACCAGTTCTTTCTTCTTCTTCAGGTGACATACTCAACCAAATGTTGCAAACTATGAATTTTGTTTACCAATTTATGTGCAGTGTACCTGAACAATTGTTTATATTGGTCTTTTCCTTTTAGTAATGTGGATGGTGAATAATGGGGCCATCTGACCTGCATATCATAGACTTACTAAAAGGTTATTCAAGACTCATCTGATAAAAATAGTCTAGAGATAGATCATCTGACTTTGAATAGAATTGTTTTTTCATTTATAAAGTTAGACAGTGTGTTAGTACATGCTTCATAAAACCTCCTACACACTTTCATGGAGCCTTATCACTATTTCTGTAGAGAAATGTATAAATATAGGAATTTTCTCCCTAATAAAAAAATACAAAGATTATAGATGAAGGTGTCAGTTCACGTTAAATGATTATAAAAAGTTTTTTTTTTTTTTTTTTTTTTTTTTTTTTTTTTTTTTTTGGTTTTCAGAGCTTTTTGGATTTTGGGAAAAATAATTAAAGGCTTTTGGACCCATATAGTCAGTTGTGTTCGCCTGAAAAGGTTCTTTCTTTTTCTCTAACAGTCGGTTTTCTTACTCGTAAAATAGGAACAATAATTGTATACCCTAGTCGAGTCATTTGGGGATAAAATGAGATAATTATATGGCTGTGCTTAGCCAAGGCCTGCTATAGAAAGCTCAGTAAATGCTAGTTATTTTTATTAGCCACATTCTATTCTCACCTTATCCAGAGGCAAAAGGCTCAAATTATCTCAAGGCATGCAGCGCAAGTTAAGAGAATCCGATGATTGTGGGATCAAAAAAAAAAAAACAAAAAACCCAAAACCCTGTATTCTTTCATATGTATAGCTTAACTTTCCTTCCTTAGAGACTATTAATATCTCTCTACTATATTGTAAGTGGAACAAAGGCTTTTTATCCGCCATTGTATCTCAAGGGCCTTGTACTCTTTCTGACACATAATATGCAGCTCAATGAATAATGGCTGAATGAGTACATCACAGCCTTGAGGCCTCTGAGCAATATCACATTCAAAGGTATTTTGAACATATGCATATTCGGGAAAGTCACAAATATAAACAGGTGACAGGTTTTTTTTTTTTTTTCAGAACACTCAGGAAATCTGAACATGATTTCTTTACATTTTGCACACAAGAAGTCTTGACATCCCTTGACTTTATTCAATTCCCAACAAGGTGATAAGGTACTGCAGGTCAGACAATCCTTAATTGGTTCTGAGCTTCATCAGAAAAAGGCAGCACCCTAGAAGAGGAAAGTGCAATGATTAACCCCTCATAGCTTTAAGAGCTACACTGTTGGTGATTTAATTTTTTATCTAATTTATAAATAAATACTATGTCAGTTAATTATATCATGGTTGTAATAAAATTCCTCACCAAAGCAGTTTAAAGATAGAAAGGTTTGTTTGGGGTCACTGTCAGAGTACAGTACATCTTGGTGAAGAAATAAAGACTGCTGGACACATCACATCCACAGTCAGGAGGCAGTGGGAGGAGTGCTTGTGTTTAATTTATTTTCTTCTTTTAATTCAGTTCAGGCCCCCAGCCATGGGGTGATACTGTCAACAGTAAAATTAGGTCTTCCCATCAGTTGACCTATTCTAGGTAATTCCTCATAAGCCCACCCAGATGATTTTTTTCCTAGCGCTTCCAGAACCTGTGGAATTGACAATTATATCAACCACTACAGGGGTTTTCCCTCAACTTGCTTACCTGCAAAGCCCTGAATATATTTACTAACTATGCTGGTGTTGTGTAACTATTTGTCCTGATTGGTACATTACTGCCTAGAGAGAGAAGGGAACCTCATAAGATACAGGAAACTCAGAGTATCAAGACTCATGGGGTCCCTTCCTATTCCTGGCTGGGAGGATCTGTTCCCAAGGAGAGCACTTTTAGGCAGTTTGGGGGATTCAGCTCACCTCTGGCCCCCATTATTGGGGTGAGCTTTCTAGAGATGCAGCTGTCTCTGAATCGTTGGGGCTTCAGTGTGGTAGACTTGGAGAGGGTACTTAGTCTGTCTCTGCCCTGTGTGGGTACATCGATGTTTATTCACAACTTCCTGGGAAAACTAACACAAAGGTTAGAAAAAAATTTTTATTATCATTAGACAGATTTTCCTTTCTGTAACTTAACTCTCATCTAACTTAGAAAGCATCCTTTACAAATCTAAAGTGCGATAGCATAATTTGAAGCAATACGTTCACTTTCATAAAGCAACAATTAACCTTAAATGCAATGTTGGGTTTGTCAGGGAAAATATATGAAGTTTAGGATATAGTTTTCTAAAAGGATTTAAATTCCCAATACTTTATCCTTAACTGTGGAAGTCAAAAATTAAGAAAAATGTTTTTCTCATTTGGCTGTGGAACTTGGTTTAGTCTGAACATATGTCATGGCAAAATATGAATTGACTGAGGTTATTTGATCTTCACTCATTCCTCTAACATAAGTGCTTTATTCAGCTTCCTTTACTACAGCAAAATACCTGAGATCCATCAACTTAAAAATAGGAAAGGTTTGTTTTGACACACAGGATTTTGGAGTTTTCAGTCCATGGTCATTTCTCTTTTAGCTTTGGAGACTGTGGCACACGCAGACAACACATTACATAGGGAGTATCTGTGGGAGTAAGCTGCTCACGTCATGGTGATCACATCAGGGTGATCAGGAAGCAAAAAGGAGAAGAGACAAGCAGCCCCAAAGTCCCCTTTAACAGGGTACACTTGCAGTGACTTCGGACCTACCATAGGCCCCATCTTTTTGTTAAACATTTTGTTAAATTTTTTCCTATTACAATTTCAAAGATATACCCTGCCAAACCACCCCCTCAAACTCCTTCATACATTCATTTATTTAGTTTTATTTTGTGACTCACTGACTTCAAGCAGGGCCATCTGTTTATCTGTGGGTTTGTAACAACTCATTGTGTAATGGTCACAACTGAAAACAGAATCTTCCAGAATCTATTAGTAGCTAATACATCATCAAGGAGACATGAAGCCCTACAAGTCTTCCTCTAACCATTATGACTGTTTTGACAGGGTTAGACTTGTATGGGCCCAAGGTCATGGGTATATAGTTATATGGTCTATAGATGTAGATAGGTGAATTTGGGAATGAAATTGGTTATGTGCTGCCCGGAAGACATTCCACATTCCTTTCCCTTAACTTCCGGTTTGTCCATTCTTTCTATCCTCCTTTTCATCTTTGGGTATTAACAAATTTGTGATCAGAGGCAACCTACTTCTCAAGACCATCTAGCTCTCTTTGTCTCTTGTGAAACAAGGTTGACTATCAAGCAGAACCTTGAGGAGGAAGAATGCAAGGTGCTAAGTTGAATGCATTTTGAAACAAGTGGAACACAGAAAGCATGTGCCTGGGGGTTAATGTGGTGTTTGTATTATAAAAGTTGATGTTTCCGCCATTATTTTAATGGCCTCTGTTAAATCATAATCAGTCTTTAGCTGTCTTAGGAGGCTGAGGTGAGCAGTACAGGATAAAATGTCAGAAAAAGGTAAATTTAAAGGAGCCTTTGCTTTCTTTTTTTACACTTTGCTATTGATGTAGACACGAGTCTCATGTAAAGAAACAGAAGTTGTAAGGTGGTTCCTCTTTGGTAAGGAACGCACAGAGAGATTCAGAAAGTGCCCACACACAAAGGCACACACAACACGTCCACCAGCTGCCTCAACACTTTCTTTTTAGTATAAAATTTCTCTAGCCTAACTATACAAGGCTTACCTAGAGGTCCTGGTCTAGGGTAGACTGCTGAGCCCCTCCTCATTTTGGATCCAGGAATCAATTCTGGAGTAGATTTAAGAACTGGACTTATGAACGAATGCACCTCTGTAATAGTTTCCACTTCGGCAGCCTTTTAAAATTCTTATCCTGAGCCCTGACAGCCAAGGTTAGCGCATTGGGAAGTGCTGAGCCCTGACAGCCATTGTTAGCTCATTGGGAAGCGGAGCCTCCTTTCAGCAGATGATCATTCAGCAGGACTGAGCCTCCCTGAGTGTGGGAAAGCTGATACAAGAGAGCCAGGAGAGCATGTTTGCTCCTTCCTCCTCGGGAGCACACTGTCACCCACAAATCATGAAATAGCCCTACACTAAACGCTGGATTTGATAATGCCTTGGTGTTAAACTCTGATCCTCTAAGGCAGGAAAAACAATACACCTCTGTTGTTTATCTGCTGTTTTCTAGACAGTGACCTTGTTAGAGCAGTCTAGACAGACGATCATAGTCTGGGATCCAATGCTTTGTTTAAGGTTTAGGTGTGTTGTGCTGTGGCTCTGGGCAGAGATTCTAGAGGAGCAGTGAGCATCACCTGAGACTGTGTTACTCTCCTGACTCTGCTTGAACGCTAGAGTCATGCAGTCAGATGCAATGCCCAGTGACATCACTGACTGAGACAGAATCTCTGAAAGTGGGGCTGAGGACAGATGCTCTTTCAAAGCTCTTGTGCAGATCTTAAAATCCATGAAGACCATAGCACCGTGAATGGGAGTGCAAAACATGTTGGCACTATTGGAGAGGTATTTGAAAACCACGTCTGGACTCTCCTCGTGCAATTTTGGAAATGGTGCTTTTGGTATTAAACTGGACCACTTCTGCAAAGTGTGACCCTTTCCTGCCCTTTCCAGGGAACACCATCTCCCAATTCCTGGCTTGGACCTTGCTCCTCCCATTTCTGGAAAGTTGATCTCATTTTGCTCAATCATTTGTGTCCCTGGTCACTGAGGTCCAGGATCCATGATCCTAGATATTTTTAGATGAATCTTTTGTGTCATCCACAAGAGGCCCTTCACTACTGTACTATAGCACTGACTGTGCTACAGAGAAAAGGCCACTGTACCTTTTTAGTGGTCTCTCTGTGGAAACACTAAACTCAGAAAAGGGAAGACCATTGCCAGTTTGAACTTAACTGTCCTTATAGCCCTTTGCATAATGGTTAACAGGACTTTCTATTTTCCAAAGCTTCAAATCTAAGCTACTGAAATAAATGGATAGTGAACAGATTAACAAGGAAAGGTATTGTTTATAAACACACACACACACACACACACACACACACACACACACACATATATATATATATATATATATATATATATATATATATACAGACAGACAGACAATTCATACTAAGTATGAGACCCAGGAGATCAGATAGCAGAGGCTTAACTGTCCTCTTCATAGGATAGACTGGTATCTCTCATGGCTGGAGTGATTTAGCAGAGGAGGGAGGGAATTGTCTTCCTCCGGGAGCATTTTTGCTTTGTCACAGAGGGATCTCTAGAGAAAGCCCCACCCTGTGCTTTGGAGTGAACATCTAAGTACCATTGTGGGAAGACCAGAGACCTAAGGATGCTACCCAGCTCAGCAGCAAAGAGTGAGATCTTGCCTCAGCACCAATACAAAATATCTTGCGCAACAAAATTGAATAGCTTTATATTAAGTTCTATAAACAGGGAGGTAAAAACACAGTTTTCCTTTTATAGAAAATATTCTTCTCACAGATAATATATTGTGACTGCAGTTTCCTCTCCCTCCATTCCTCCCAGGTCTCTTTCCCCTTCCCTCCCCTCCAGTCCAGATCCACTTCCTTTCTGTCTCTTATTAGAAAACAACAGAGTTGGATCTTTAATCCCAGCACTTGGGAGGCAGAGGCAGGCAGATTTCTGAGTTTGAGGCCAGCCTGGTCTACAGAGTGAGTTCCAGGACAGCCAAGGCTATACAGAGAAACCCTGTCTCGAAAAAAACAAACAAACAAACAAAAACAACAACAGGCTTCCAAGAAACAACAGTACATTATAACAAAATAAAATATAAGATAAAACAAAAATGTCATATCGAAATTGGACAAAATAAACCAACCCAAAGGGAAAGAGCCCAAGAGAAGACACAGAATCAGAGATCCACTTGTTTGCTCACTCAGGAATCCAATAAAAAACACTTAGAAGCCCTAATCTATATGCAGAGGAGCCTGGTGCAGACTCGTCCGGGGCTGATGTATGCTGCTTCAGTCTCTGAGTTCATATTAGCCTTGGTCACAGTGATTTAGAAAGACTTGTTTCCTTGTTGTCTTACACCTACTCTGGCTCTTAAACTGTTTCTGCTTTTGTGCCTCCTCTTCCATGGGGTTGCCTGAACTCTGGAGATATGCTATTTAGGGCTGAATGTTACAAGTTCTGTCTGTGTGTCTGTCTGTCTGTCTGTCTGTCTGTCCTTCCTTCCTCTCCCTCCCTCCTTCTGTGTGTGTATGTGTATGTGTGTGTATGTGTGTCTGTCTGTCTGTCTTCCCTTCCTCTCCCTCCCTCCTTCTGTGTGTGCATGTGTGTGTCTGTCTGTCTTCCCTTCCTCTCCCTCCCTCCTTCTCTGTGTGTGTCTGTCGTCTGTCTGTCTGTCTTCCCTTCCTCTCCCTCCCTCCTTCTCTGTGTGTGTATGTGTGTGTGTCTGTCTGTCTTCCCTTCCTTTCCCTCCCTCCTTCTCTGTGTATGTCTGTGTCTCTGTCTGTCTGTCTTCCCTTCCTCTCCCTCCATCCTTCTGTGTGTGTGTGTGTGTGTGTGTGTGTGTGTGTGTGTGTGTGTGTCTGTCTGTCTGTTTATAAGTCTCAATATTTGTTCCCATCTGCTGCAGGACAAAACTTCTCTGATGATGGTTGAACAAAGCTGATCTATGAACATAGTAAAATATCATAAGGAATCACTTTATTACTACATTTTGCCAAAGATCTTTTCTAGCATCTCATGCAATGATCATGAAGGTTTTTGTGTTTCAGTTTGTTTATATGGTGAATCATATTTATTGGTTCACATACATTGAACTAATTCTGCTTCACTGGGGTAAAGCCTACTTTATCATGGTGGATGATCTTTTTGATGTATTCTTAGATTCAGTTCCCAAATATCTTAATGGAGAAAATTTTTCACTTCCATTTCTAAGAAAATTTGGTCTGTATTTCTTTCTTTTAGATCTTTATGTGTTTGGGGTATCAGGGTATTTGTGGTCTCGTATAATTGACAATGTTCCTTCTGTTTCTATTTTGTGGAATAACTTTAGGAGGATTTGAACTAACTCTTTGAAAGTCTGGTAGAATTTTGTGGTAGAACCATCTGGCCCTGGGTTGTTTTATTTTGATTTTTTTGGTTGTGATGCTTTTAATGACTACTTCTTTTTCACTAGGCATTCTGTCTGTTTAAATTTCTTATCTGATCTTCATTTAACTTTGCTAAATGATATATAATAAGAAAATTATCCATTTCTTCTGGGGCTCCCAATTTGATAGAGAACAGGTTTTAAAGTATGTCCTTAGGATTCTCTGGATTTCCTTGGTGCTGTTGTTATATCCCCCTTTTCATTTTAAATTTTGCCAGTTTGGATAGTCTCTCTTTACCCTTTTTTGCATAAGTGTTTGCACTTTTTGTATAATTTGTATAAGTCTTTGCAAACCTTATAGATTTTCTCAAAGAACCACCTCTTTGTCTCATTGATTCTCTGGACTGTTCTCTTTGTTGCAATTTTATTGACTTCAGCCATGAGTTTGAATATTTCTTCTAGTCTACTCCTTTTGAGTGTGATTTCTTCTTTTTGTTCTAGAGATTTTAGCTGTGCTGTTGCTAATATGAGATCTCTGCCGTGTGTGTGTGTGTGTGTGTGTGTGTGTGTGTGTGTGTGTGTAGATACTTAGTGCTGTGTGCTTTCCTCTTAGAGCTCCCTTCATTGGGTCCCCACAGGTTTGAAATAGGTTGTGTATTTACTTTTGTCCAATTCTAGAAAGTCTTTAATATTTTTAATTTCTGGCTTAACCTAGTTTTTGTTTAGTAGCAAGTTGTTCAGTTTCCATGAGTTTGTAAGCTTTCTGTTTTTTTCTGTTGATGATGAGATCCAGCTTGAATCCATGATGGTCAGAAAGGATGCAGGGTGTTATTTCAATTTTCTTCTCTCTGTTGAGACTTGCTTTGTGTCTGAGTATGTGGTCAATATTGGTGAGATAAACATGAGGTGCTGAGAAGGCATATTCTTTTGTCTTTACAGATCATTTAAATGATCTGTAAATATCTGTTAGATGCTTATAATGTCAGTTAGTTCCAGCATTTCTGTTTAGTTTTTGTCTGGATGACCTGTCTATTGGTCAGAAGTCTCCCAATGTCATTGTGTGATGGTCAATATGTAATTTAGCTGAAGTAGGGTGTCTTTTAAAAATTGGATGTCCTTTTGTTTACAGCATAGATGTTAAAAATTGCAATTCCCTTTTGGTTGTTTATTTTTCCTTTGATGAATATATAGTGTCCTTCTTTATCTCTTTTTATTAGTTTTGTTTTGAAGTATATTTTGTCATAGATTAAAATGGTTGTAGCATCTTGCTTCTTAGGTCTATCTGCTTGGACTTTCTTTTTCCAACCATTTATCTTTAAGTGATATTATCCTTGATGTTAAGATATCTTTCTTGGATATAGCAGAAGAATGGATCCTGTTTTGGGATCCATTCTTTTAGTATATGTCTTTTTATTAAGGAATTGTGACCTTTGATATTGAGAGACATTAATGACCAATGATTATTGATAACTATTATTTTGCTGTTGTTCTTGTTATTATTGTTGTTGTTATTGTTGTTGATACTGTTGGCTGTTGTGGTGGTGGTGGTGGTAGTAGTGGTGTATGTGTTTCCCTTATTTTGACTTAGCTGGTCTGGGATTATTTATTCTCCATGTTTTTCTCTTAGCTGTAGTTAATTACTTTAGAGTTTTCCTTCTAGCATCTTTTTTTTTGTGTGTGTGTGTGTGTGTGTCTATTTCTTTTTTTTTTTTTGTTTTTTTTTATTTTCTATATTCTTTGTTTACATTCCAAAGGCTTTCCCCTTTCCCAGTTACCCCCCACCATATGTCCCATAATTCCTCTCCCCCCCCATGCTATTCCCCACTCTTCCCCCCCCCCCACGATTTCTCTGTTCTGGGTCTACAATACTGGATCCAATCTTTGCAGGCCCAGAGTCCTCTCCTTTTTTTCTTCTTGAGAGTCATTTGACTTGCTAATTGTGCCTTGAGTACTTAGGGCTTCTGGGCTCATTAATATCCACTTATCAGTGATTGCATTTCGTGTGTATTCTTTTGTGATTGGGTTAGCTCACTTAGGATGATAGTTTCCAGATCTAACCATTTACCTACAAATTGCATGAATTCATTATTTTTAATTGCTGAGTAGTACTCCATTGTATAAATATACCACATTTTCTGTATCCATTCCTCCTTTGAGGGATATCTGGGCTCCTTCCAATTTCTGGCAATTATAAACAAGGCTGCTATAAACATAGTGGAGCATGTGTCTTTGTTGTATGCAGAGGAATCCTCTGGGTATATGCCCAGGAGTGGTATGCCAGGGTCCTCTGGGAGTGGCATGCCCAATTTTCTGAGGAACCGCCACACTGATTTCCAGAGTGGTTTTACCATTTTGCAATCCCACCAACAGTGGAGGAGTGTTCCTCTTTCTCCACATCCTCGCCAGCACTTGTTGTCTCTCGAGTTTTTAATCTTAGCCATTCTGACTGGAGTGAGGTGGAATCTCAGGGTTGTTTTGATTTGCATTTCCCTGATGACTAATGATGTTGAACATCTCTTAAGGTGTTTCTCGGCCATCCGAATTTCTTCTGGTGAAAATTCTTTGTTTAGCTCTGTACCCCATTTTTTGATAGGGTTATTTGGTTCTTTGGGGTCTAACTTCTTGAGTTCTTTGTATATATTGGATATTAGCCCTATGTCGGATGTGGGGTTAGTGAAGATCATTTCCCACGTTGTTGGTTGCCGTTTTGTCCTTCTGACAGTGTCCTTTGCCTTACAGAAACTTTGTAATTTTATGAGGTCCCATTTGTCAATTCTTGATCTTAGAGCATAAGCTATTGGTGTTCTGTTCAGGAACTTTACCCCTGTGCCCATGTCCTCCAGGGTCTTCCCAAGTTTCTTTTCTAATAGTTTCAGTGTGTCTGGTTTTATGTGGAGGTCCTTGATCCACTTGGAGTTGATCTTAGTACAAGGAGATAAGAGTGGGTCAATTCGCATTCTTCTGCATGTTGACCTCCAGTTGAACCAGCACCATTTGTTGAAAAGGATATCTTTTTTCCACTGGATGGTTCTGGCTCCTTTATCAAAGATCAAGTGACCATAAGTCTGTGGGTTCATTTCTGGGTCTTCAATCCTATTCCATTGATCTACCTGCCTGTTGCTGTACCAATACCATGCAGTTTTTAACACAATTGCTCTGTAGTACTGCTTGAGGTCAGGGATATTGATTCTCCCAGAAGTCCTTTTATTGTTGAGAATAGTTTTAGCTATCCTTGGTTTTTTGTTGCTCCAGATGAATTTGAGAATTGCTCTTTCTAGATCTATGAAGAATTGATTTGGGATTTTGATGGGGATTGCATTGAATCTGTAGATTGCTTTTGGCAAGATGGCCATTTTTACTATATTGATCCTGCCAATCCAGGAGCAAGAAATATTTTTCCATCTCCTGAGGTCTTCTTCGATTTCTTTCTTCAGGGACTTGAAGTTCCTGTCATACAGATCTTTCACTTATTTGGTTAGAGTTACGCCAAGGTACTTTATGTTGTTTGTGGCTATTGTGAAGGGTGTTATTTCCCTAACTTCTTTCTCAGCCTGCTTGTCCTTTGAGTACAAGAAGGCTACTGATTTGCTTGAGTTAATTTTATAACCAGCCACGTTGCTGAAGTTGTTTATCAGCTGTAGAAGTTCTCTGGTGGAGTTTTTTGGATCGCTTAAGTAGACTATCATATCATCTGCAAATAATGATACTTTGACTTCTTCCTTTCCAATTTGTATCCCTTTGACTTCCTTATGTTGTCTGATTGCTCTCGCTAGAACTTCAAGTACTATATTGAAAAGATATGGAGAGAGAGGACAGCCTTGTCTAGTCCCTGATTTTAGTGGAATTGCTTCAAGTTTCTCTCCATTTATTTTGATGTTGGCTACTGGTTTGCTGTAGATTGCTTTTACTATGTTTAGGTATGGGCCTTGAATTCCTGCTCTTTCCAAGACTTTTAGCATGAAAGGATGCTGAATTTTGTCAAATGCTTTTTCAGCATCTAATGAGATGACCATGTGGTTTTTTTCTTTCAGTTTGTTTATGTAGTGGATTACATTGATGGATTTCCGTATATTGAACCATCCCTGCATTCCTGGAATGAAGCCTACTTGATCATGGTGAATGATCGTTTTGATATGCTCTTGGATTCGGTTGGCAAGAATTTTATTTAGTATTTTTGCATCTATATTCATAAGAGAAATTGGCCTGTAGTTCTCTTTCTTTGTTGGATCTTTTTGTGGTTTAGGTATCAGCGTAATTGTGGTTTCGAAGAACGAGTTGGGCAGTGTCCCTTCTGTCTCTATTTTGTGGAATAGTTTGAAGAGTATTGGTGTTAAGTCTTCTTTGAAGGTCTGGTAGAATTCTGCACTAAAACCATCTGGTCCCGTACTTTTTTTGGTTGGGAGGCTTTCTATAACCCCTTCTATTTCTTTAAGGGTTATGGGACTGTTTAGCTGGTCTACTTGATGCTGATTTAATTTTGGTATTTGGTATCTGTCTAGGAAATTGTCCATTTCCTCCAGATTCTCCAGTTGTTTTGAGTATAGGCCTTTGTAGTAGGATCTGATGATCTTTTGAATTTCCTCTGTTTCTGTTGTTATATCCCCCATTTCATTTTTAATTTTGTTAATTTGGATACTATCTCTGTGCCCTTTGGTTAGTCTAGCTAAGGGTTTATCTATCTTGTTGATTTTCTCGAAGAACCAGCTCTTGGTTTGGTTGATTCTTTGTATGGTTCTCTTTGTTTCTGCTTGATTGATTTCAGCCCTTAGTTTGATGATTTCCTCTCTTCTACTCCTCCTGGGTGAGTTAGCTTCTTTTTGTTCCAGCGCCTTCAGGTGTGCTGTTAAGTTGCTAGTGTATGCTCTTTCCAGTTTCTTTTTGGAGGCACTCAGGGCTATGAGTTTTCCTCTTAGCACTGCTTTCATTGTATCCCAGAGATTTGGGTAGGTCGTACCTTCATTTTCATTGAAGTCTAAAAAGTCTTTGATTTCTTTTTTTATTTCTTCCTTGACCAGGGTGTCATTGAGTAGAGTATTGTTCAGTTTCCATGTGTATGTGGGCTTTCTGTTGTTCTTCTTGCTATTGAAGACCACTTTTACTCCATAGTGATCCGATAGGAGACATGGGATTAGTTCGGTCTTCTTGTATTTGTTGAGGTCTGTCTTGTGACCAATTATATGATCAATTTTTGAGAAGGTACCGTGCGGTGCTGAGAAAAAGGTATACTCTTTTGTTTTAGGATGGAATGTTCTATATATATATATCTGTTAAATCCAATTGGTCCAAAGCTTCAATTAGTTTCACTGTGTCCCTGTTTAGTTTCTGCTTTCCTGATCGGTCCATTGAGGAGAGTGGAGTGTTGAAGTCACCTACAATCATTGTGTTAGGTGCGATGTGTGCTTTAAGCTTTAGTAAAGTTTCTTTTACGAATGAGGGTGCCCTTGCATTTGGTGCATAGATGTTCAGTATTGAGAATTCTTCTTGGTGGATTTTCCCTTTGACAAGCAGGAAGTGACCTTCTGTGTCTCTTTTGATGACTTTTGGTTGAAAGTCGATTTTATCTGATATTAGAATGGCTACTCCAGCTTGTTTCCTGGGACCATTTGCTTGTAGAACTGTCTTCCAGCCTTTTACTCTAAGGTGGTGTTTGTCTTTGACACTGAGATGTGTTTCCTGTATGCAGCAAAATGTAGGGTCCTGTTTCCGTATCCAGTCTGTTAGTCTGTGTCTTTTGATTGGGGAATTGAGTCCATTGATATTAAGAGATATTAAGGAATAGTAATTATTACTTCCTGACATTTTGGGGATTGTTATTATTATTTGTATTTGAGTGGTTCTCTTCTTTAGGGTTGGATGAGATGGGGTTTCTATCTTGTTTCTTCTGGGGTGTTGTTTCCCCCCTTGTGTTGGTATTTTTCCCCTATTATCCTTTGTAGGGCTGGGTTTGTAGATAAGTATCTTGCAAATTTGGTTTTGTCGTGGAATATCTTGGTTTCCCCATCTATGGCAATTGAGAGTTTTGCTGGGTATAGTAGTCTTGGCTGAAGTTTGTGTTCTCTTAGGGTCTGCATGAGGTCTGCCCAGGATCTTCTAGCTTTCATGGTCTCAGGTGAGAAGTCTGGTGTAATTTTGATAGGTCTTCCTTTATATGTTACTTGTCCTTTTTCTCTTACTGCCTTTAATATTCTTTCTTTGTTTAGTACATTTGGGGTTTTGACTATTATGTGACGGGAAGTATTTCTGTTCTGGTCCAGTCTATTTGGGGTTCTATAGGCTTCTTGTATATTCATGGGCATCTCTCTCTTTAGGTTGGGGAAATTTTCTTCCATAATTTTGTAGAAGATATTTGCTGGCCCTTTAAGTTGTAGATCTTCATTCTCATCTATCCCTATAATCCTTAGGTTTGGACTTCTCATTGTGTCCTGGATTTCCTGAATGTTTTGGGTTACCAGCTTTTTGCATTTTGCATTTTCTTTAATTGTTGAATCCATGGTTCCTATGGTATCTTCAGCATCTGAGATTCTGTCTTCTATCTCTTGTATTCTATTGTTGATATTTGCATCTATGACTCCTGATTTCTTCCCAAGGTTTTCTATCTCCAACATTGTCTCCCTTTGCGATTGCTTAGTTGTTTCTACTTCTGTTTTTAGATTTTGTATGGTTTTGCTCAGATCTTTCAGTTGCTTGTTTGTGTTTTCCTGCAATTCTTTAAGGGATTTTTGTGTTTCCTCCTTTATGACTTCTACTCGTTGACCCATGTTCTCTTGTATTTCTTTGGGTGATTTTTGTTTCTCCCCCTTATTGGGATTCACTTTTTGCTCTATATTCTCCTGGATTTCTTTAAGTGATTTTTGTGTCTGCCTTGTATGGGCTTCTAGTTTTTGATCTATTTTCTCCTCTATTACTTTAAGAAATTTATCTAAGTGATCCTCAATCTGCATCTTTACCAGTGATTTTAGATCTGAGTCTTGTTTTTCTGGTGTGTTGAGATATCTGGGATTTAATTGTGTTTGTCTTGCAATGGCTTGTAGCTTTTGATCTATTTTCTCATGTATTACTTTAAGAGATTTATCTAAGTGTTCCTCTATCAGCATCCTGACCAGTGATTTTAGATCTGAGTCTTGTTTTTCTGGTGTTTCGGGGTATCCAATATTTATTGCTGTTGGGGAACTGGGTTCGGATGCCGCCATATTGCCTTGATTTTTGTTAGTAGCGATCTTACGTTTGCCTTTTGCCATCTGGTTAACTCTGGTGTTAGTTGGTCCTGTAGATACTAGCTGGTGCTTGACCCTCCTGTGGGGTTGTAAGGCTATTTCCCAGAGACTGGGGTACCTGAATCACTGTCCTGCGGGGGTCTTGCTCACAGATTGCTGACAGGTGGCCTGAGTCCCCCGAGGTCTTAAACTCAGGATATCCCAGGTATTTGGTTCCGCCTGTTGGGCGGCTGCTCTGCACTGCTCCTGCTCAGGGTTTGCTGTCTGATATCCTGTTTCCCCAGGGGTCTTAAAGTTGGGATATCTCAGTTATCTGGTTCCGCCTGCTGGTCCCAAGCTGGTGGGAAGCTGGCTGGGTCAGGTTTCCAGCTTCCCTGCCACTGGCTGGATGGGAGGCTGGTTCGGCCTCCGGCTGGGTCTGGGCACCTGGCACACTGGCTGACTCCGGCTTCCTCACCACCAGCTGGACGGGAAGCTGCAGGCAATATGGCAGCTGCCTGCAGGAAGCTCGGGGTCCGCCCCGCGAGTGCAGAGTGCACCCGCTATTCTGTGCCCAACTCCCACTCCAGGCCTGAGTCCCCGAAGGTCTTAAGCTCGGGCTGTCTCGGGTACCTGGTTCCGCCGCCGCCGCCGGATGGTTCTGAGCACCTGGCACGCTGGGTGACACTCCGGCTTCCCCCTCTAGCATCTTCTTTAGGGTTGGTTTTGTGTACAGATATTGCTTAAGTTTGGTTTTATCATGGAATGTCTTATTTTCTCCATCTGTGATTGAACATTTTGCTGAGTATAGTTGTCTGGAAAGGCATCTGTGGTCTCTTGGAGTCTACAGCAAATCTGTCCAAGCCCTTCTAGCTTTTAGAGTCTCTCCTAAGAAGTCAGATATGTTTCTAACAGGTCTGCCTTTATATGTTACCTAGTCCTTTTCTCTTGACACCTTTTACTACTTTATTTGTTACATACATTAACTGTTTTGGTTATTATGTGCCAAACAGACTTTCTTTTCTCACCCAATCTATTTGGTGTCCTGTATACTTCTTTTACTTTGCGAGGCATCTCATTGTTTAGGTTAGGGAACTTTTCCTCTTTGACTTTGTTGAACATATTTTCTATGCCTTTTACCAGGGATTGTTCTCCTTCATCTATTCTTAGATTTGGTCTTTCCATAGAGTCCCAGATTTCTTAGATATTTTGTACCATAACTTTTTCAGGTTTAACATTTTCCTTGATCGATATATCCATTTCTTCTATCATGTCTTCAATACCTGAGATTCTTTCTTCCATCTCTTGTATTCTGTTGGTGAAGTTGCCTCTGTAGGCCCTGTTTGAGTTCCTAAGTTTTGTCAGTTTTAGAATTCCATCAGTTTGGGTTTTATTTATTGATATCATTTCTACTTCAGGTCCTGAATGGTTTTTCTCATTTCTTTTCACTGTTTGTGTTTTCCTGGATTTCTTTAAGGTATTCATTAACTTTCTCTGTACGGACCTCTATCATCTTCATAAGGCTGCTTTAAGGACTTTTTTATGTTTCAGCTATGTTAGAATGCTCAGTGCCTGCTGTGGTGAGGTTGCTGGGCTTTACTAGGGACATGTTGTCCTGTTTGTTATGGATACTGTTTCGGGTTTTTACTCTGGTGTTTAGGCATCTGGGATTGGTAATATAATTTTAGGTTCTGATATCTGGTCTTGTGTTTGTTTTGTGACTGTTTTGTTCCTTAGTTTCTATTTCATCTGGTTCTTATGAGATTTTAGTGGCTGTGTAGTTACCTGTAGAAAAATATTCTGGGGTCCTGTTAGGTGAGGACATTGGGAGGTCCAGGTAAAATGTGTTTCTGGGTATTAGTAGTTTACACTTGGCAATTAGAATGAGCTGCAGGGGTGGCTGGGGTCTTTCACAGGATGGAGGAAAACAGGGGTTTCTGCCAGGATCTGCTTAGTCAGTCCCCTGGGAATGGAGGCAGAGGAGAGGCCACAGCAGAAAGTCTGCTATAGATCTGAGGTGGAGCCTGGGGTATCAGACTTGGACGAATGGAGGGAGAGGTGAAGTTCTGTAGGGAGGCTCCTTGCCTCTTTGGTCAGAGTGGCCTGTGGATCTCCAGGGAGTTGGGGCTAGGACAAAGCTAGGCATAGAGGGAGAAGTGGTTTGTAGGGGAAGATCTGTGTGACACACAGGCAAGGAGGATGGGAAAAGGCTGCAGCCGGTGTTCTGCTGCAGAAGTTGGAGATTGGATTTGGAAGAGACAGAAGTCAAGATCTGCAGTTAGCCTCCCTGATTCCCTGGCCAGAGTGGCCTGTGTGTTCGCAGGGAGTGCCTGCTGGAGGTGGGGATTGGGATAAAGTACTGAGTGGAAGGAAGGAGCTTAAGAGAAAGATCTGCACACTTTACTGGAGGTAACTGGAGTGGGGGAGCGAGGCCTCGGCAGCTGATCTGCTACAGGGCCAGAGATGAGACTTGGGGATTAGGTTTGGAGTAACTGAGGGAAAAGAGGAATATCTGGAGTTAGACTCCCTGTTTCCCTGGCCAGGGTGGCCTATGGGTTCTCAGAAGTGTAAAAATCGTTTTTATCTTTGGAAGAATATCTTGTGTTGTAAGACACAAGTCAGTAAATGTGGCTTCCAATATTGGAATAAGTTATCGACTGAGATAAGAAAATGTCTACTATTAATCATGAACCTGCTTCATAGCTGTTTCCTTTTGTTTTTTTTTAAGGTAGCACATACAGTGATGGGTTCATTGTGGCATTTTCATACGTATACATTATTTTCATATGTATGCACTTCATACATACTTTGCTGTCCCTGGCCTGGGTGGTTTGCCTCACTCATCTAGTTTGCACGCCCTACCTCCTGGGGTTGAGTTATAGTTCTCAAGTATGTTAGAGAGGTTGAAGGTGGCCACACCACACACCACAGAGGGCTAGACAGCCAGGAAACTTGTCTTTGTACTTTCAGGACCTTCTAATTAAAGTATTAATCACCCAGCTAGGAAGATGCAGAAATAGTATCAAATAAGCCACCAGAGCATTGGAGTTTCTGGTTTCCATAGCGACAATAAGCAGCTAGGTAGCTATGAAGACTGATGTTTTGGCCTACTTCAGGCTCATGGTTATCACCCTCTAGTTATTCTTAGTTGATATGATCTTCTCCTGGCTAGGTAACCAAGGTAGGGCTGACTTTTCCATGTACTTCCTGAGATGAACCTTCTTGTGTACATGTGTGTGTTTGGGGAGCATGTGCTTTAGGATACAGGGGTGCTGGCACGCCTGCCTGTGGGTGCTGGGAAGCTCAACTCGGCTCAAGCTTGCATGGTGAGTGCTTTATCCCAGATCCCTGACATACGCTTGCTGTTAACATGTGGGCATCCCCTCTCACTAGCCTCCCAGGGCTCTCTCACGCTCAGCTGTGATAGAGCCAACTGGGGCTGCCTGTCCTGTATGTGTTCCCTGATCTTATTCTTTGAGATGAACTCAGGATTGCATAATAGGTTCTGAATCGAGGATGTACCTGTTCTTTGGCCCTAGGAGCCATGCATTAACGGAATATTCAGCATTCCCAGGAAAGGAATCACTCACTACCTTGTGTCTGAACATGGGCTGATGTGGACTGTGGGAAGGACACCCAGTCTCTTTCCTCCATGGCTGCTTGGCCTATCTTTAGGAGCAGTCTCCAGATTTCCCTTCTCCTACGGGGAACACCGTGACTGGCCACTGTACTGTTGACTACCCATCTTTTCTCTCCTCACTTTCAGGTCTTTTGCCATGAACTTTGAGGAATTCTGACACTTGTTTCATTCTTTTTTTTTTTTTTTTTAAGAATGCCGTCTTACTTTTGTTTGATCCTAACTTTTCTCCTTTACTGATTTACACAAAAGTCATTTCTAATTACCTGTCTCTTCATTTTTTTTAAAAAAAGAATCCAAATGAGGTATGTTCTTACAAAGTTATCACAAAAGGGTATACAGACTCTCACACACATGCAACACACTATAAAAGCACTCAAGTACTGATTGGTTTAAAACTTTTCACCCGTGTTCACTTGAATTTTCAGTTTGCATTTTCTGAGGTAGCAAGAATGCATTCAGATTGAGTGTTTTGACCCTACGGTTTCTCTAGGAAGTGATCTCTAGACACTAAGACGGAGGCAGGAAACTGTGGTGACACTGAGGCACACAGAGCACCCGAGACTCCAGGACTAACCTCAGGCCTCATTCCTCTTCAGAACAGTTACACCATCCTTCTCAACCTTGTTCTTATCAGTCTGTCACCGCCTGTTGGGTTACTGCAATGCTAGGCAAAAGCAGTGCAGTGCAGAAGAGCCTGGGCTTTGGAAAGGGAAAGGGTGGAGTGTTTTGTTGTTATCTGTTTCAGTTTCTTCAAAGAATGTGCTTTGAGTCATGGCGTTTATACAGTTTACTACGTATTTCTCATCCTGAGCAGTAAAACTCCTCTAGAAAGTACTTATACTTAACATCACCTTATGTCTGCATAGAAACTTTTTTTAAAAGAAGAGAAAGGAAAAAGCAAACAAATGTCTTGTTATTTCTAGTGACTTTTATAACACATATTATGTAAATACTATGTGTGTACATGTGTGTGTGTGCATGTGTGTGTGTGTATGTGGGTGTGTGTGGTGTGTGTTTCTTGCTTTAGCAAATGTAAGCATCTCCATATTACTAACTATAGTTTTGTGTGTCATGCCAACACACAATTGCTGAACTACTATTGTCAATACTCACTCCCCTGGAAGACTGTATCCAGGTCTCTCTTAGCTTCGGCTGTGTAGTAGATTTTTCCTGGGTTCATTTGTGCATTCTGATAAGAATAATCTGGTGGCAGGTACACTGTTTTATAATTTATTTTTACATAGTGAGGCTCTTTAAGAAGTATATAGTAAACCAACTTGTTTTTTGAGTTTTTCTACTTATGCTTATTTTGTATTTCCTTTTCTTTGCTTTCCTCTCCCTTTTCCTCCCTTCCCCTCCTCTCCTTTTCTCTCCTCCCTGCCCTCTTCTTCCACTTCTCCCTTTCTTTTCTCTTTAATTACCTAGTTTGTTTTTTTAAACTTCTGGAGATTATAATATTATTACATCATTTCCCTTTCCTTTTCCTCTTTTCCAAACACTTCCACATATCCCTCCTTGCACTTTTCCAAATGTATTAATTTATTTCAAAGTTATAAATTTATTCCTAAATATAACAGGCTCCTATATAATGTTAACTGTATGTACATTTTCAGAGTCGGCCATTTCCTGAAGAAGACGATTTCTCCTTCTCTCAGTAGTCCTTAGATGTCTTTAATTCTTTGGAAGTCCCCTCTCCCCCACCATGTACTTTAGCATGTCTACTGTTGCTGTCCCTACTCAGCTAATGTTCAGGCAGTCACTTTGCTGAGACATTATGGGTGCGATTTCTGACTTTACTGGCAGACATAATACAGCCCCCTTTCCTTCAGTTTTCCCTGGGCCATAGGTGTGGGAGCTGTTTGATAGATATCTCCACTGGGACTAGGCTCCATAATCTTGTTTTCTGATTGGCTTTGTTTTACTGTAATGACCTCTGTCACAAAAAGGAGTTTCCTTGTTGAGGAGTCAGGACTGAATTTTAAGGGCTTAAGGACTGAGCCCAAGGACAAAGACTTAGAAAGTAGTTAGGGATTATGCTGACTTAGTAAAGTAGTGCTTGTGGATTCTACTCTCAGATCCATGACTTCTCTATCTCTAGGTAGTTGGCTAGGTTTCCAGTACCAAGCGTGGGTGCCTTCTAGTTGAGTGGGTCTTGAGTCCAATTAGAGAGTGTCTGGTTACCATCTATGTATATGTGTACCACTACACCCCTGCTGATGTGCCATGCTGTGTGACAGTGCACCTCTGTCACAGTGCCATGCTTAAAGTGGTTCACAGGTATCTTAATTGGGAAGGGCTCTTGATTGTTTCCCTCCTATGAAAGCTTGCATAGTGCCTTCTGGTACCATCTACAGCAGTCTTTAAGGCATTTAGGTTCATTCTAACTCCATGGGACTTTTGGCATTGTATCTGAAGTACATTGGATCTTCAGTAATAGATACTTTTCTTCTTTCTCTGCAGTATAACCAAGGACAATAACAATAGCCTGTAGTGTTTTGGGGGTGTCTTTTAGATAACCCTGATGTGGTGGTCTTAATATGCTTGAGGTATAGCCTTGTTGGAAGAGATGTGGCCTTGTGGGAGGAAGTGTGTTGCTCCCTAGGCAAGCTTTGAGGTCTCCTAGTGACCAAGTTCTGACCAGTGCAGAAGAGAGCCTCCTCATGGCTGCCTGCAGGAGACAGTCTCCTCCTGGTTACCTTCAAATCAAGATTTAGAACTCTTGGCTTCTCCAGTACCATGTCCACCTCAGTATTATCATGCTTCCCACCAGGATCATAATGGACTGAGCCTCTGAAACTGTAAGCCAGCCCCAATGAAAAGTTTTCATTTATAAGAGTTGCTTTGGTCATGGTGTCTCTTCACAGCAATGAAACCCCCACTAAGACACCTGACCAAAAGCTCAAAAGAGGGCTTGTCATGCCTGGTGTTGGGTTTTTATTAGATGGTCTTTGGCTCTTGGAGGAATTATTGTTAGCCCAGATGAGAAATTTCATTATATATATATATATATATATATATATATATATATATGTGTGTGTGTGTGTGTGTGTGTGTGTGTGTGTGTGTGTATACTTGGGTTTACATATTTCATAGGTTTTTTTAAACAGATAATAAATTATGTGAATCTTTGTGACATTTCAGATATTTTTACTATTGTATTTATTCCCCTTCCTCCTCCCTAATCAAAGCCTTTTGTGTTTTCATTTTCTAAGTCAGATCATTGTGCCTTGCTGTTCCCCTTATTATTGCTCCCCATGACCCCACCCACCCCAGCATGGCCTATATCTACTTTGCTGATCTCTTTAGTTACTCCAGGATTTGTTCTCACATCTGAAGATTTGGAGCTGGGAGCTGTCAGTGGGAAAGAACACTTGATGTTTGCTCTTTTGTCTCTGGGTCACCACACTCAATATGATTTTATTTCCTAGTCCATTTTATTTTTTTCTGAAAACTTGATGATTTTATTTTTCTTTACAGCTGAAGAGTGTCTTATAGTGTCATAAGCATCTGGTTTTCATTATCTATTTGTTGGCTGAAGAACATTTAAGTTGTTTCTATTTCTTAGTTATTGTGAATTGCAAAGTAATAAACATGACCGAACAAGTTTTTATGGAGTAGGGTATTGAGTCCTTGAGGCATATGCCAAGGAGTGCTATATAACTTGGTCATATGGTAGATTTATTTATTTATTTATTTATTTATTTATTTATTTATTTATTAGAGTTCTCTGCACTGATTTCCAGAATGGCTGGACCAATTTACAATCCCACCAATGGTGAATGAAGGTTTCCCTTTCTCCATACCTCTCCAGCACTTGTGGTCAGCAACAAGGTCTGTTGATCTTTACTACCATTTTCTCTTGGATAAGATGAAATCTTAACAAGATAAATTCATGGAAGATCTCAAAAGTTTGTATCGTCTCTATTCAGCTTGCGGGCTCTGGAGTGGCCCGGACAGGTTAACTGTCTTGGATTACAGGAAGCTGACAGAATGAGAGAGGTGGAGTGTGGGGTTGAGACTGGCTGATTTGTTTTCCAAAGGCATGCTTACAGGAGCATTCGATAAGAATTCGATACCTTGAGGAAGACAGCTTCCCTGTTCAGCAGGGTATGGTGACATGCTGGTTATCTCACTTACTTAGAAGGCTGTGGTTAGAGAGTTATAAGTTTGAGGACTACAGGAGGTAAACTCAGCTACATCCCGATTGTATCAGGACAAGGTCTATGGTTTCTCTTTAATGGCCCTAATCGCTAGCAATTACAGATATGTGTTTTGCATTTATCCTGTCTTAGCTTTTGAACGTGCATATTTTCTTGACATTTTTTCAATAACCTGGACCCTCACTTTTGAATCCAACCTCACTCAAGTTGTCAGGCGTGTGAAGAATGCAGTCAGGTCCCTTGCCAGAGCTTATTCTTAATGCTTTTCAACTCAGTTTCCACTGGAATTCTGTTCCACTTTGAAATCTGATGATCTTTTTATTGCTTTTACTACTGGCCTTTGTCTTAGCCCTGTAACTTAGGAGGACCCACAAGTTCTGCTTGTAGCACACCAAGGTTTCTCTAGCTCACAGTTCCAACCCTTGCAGATTCTTTTCACAAACCAGTTTCAAAAGCATCTGAATTACAAAGTGGGGACCGTCAATACTGGCTCCGCCCTGGCAGTATTCACATCTATGTCTTCGTTCAGTTGTTTCCTCACTGGAGTTATAAACAGCTGAGAAGAAATGTAAGTTTTCCTTGGTGTGTGGTTTGTGAGAACAGTGTCATTCACGGCAGAAAAGGCCTCGTTGAAGGTGGCCCTGTGGTGTCAGGAGTGTGGTAGCTGTTTGATTATATCTAGAAGGGATAGAAAGCAGTGTAGATGTAATCGGCGGTAATATGTACACCAGCGAATTATCCCCAGGGTCTCCTTTCTAATATCAGCCCTTCCTCTGAAAGATTCCACAGACAGGAGCTGGGGAGATTAGTCAGTGGTTAAAAGTACTTGTTGTGACAGCCGCCCCAGAAGAGATGGCCGTCCCAGCAGCATCTGGACTGTCCGACAGGTTCGGAGCTATGTCTTTGGTCAGGCCCTTTGGCAAGCTTGTAAGGCCCCCTGTTCAGGTCTACACAGCATCGAAGGCCACTATGCATCTGCCCTGTACTCTGCTGCATCTGAAGAGAATAAACTAGACCAGGTTGGAGGAGTTGCTGGGAGCGGGGCAACTCCTGAAGGGCCCCAAGGTGTCTGGCTGTTCTGAATCCCTGCGTCAAGTGCTCCATCAACGTGAAAAGCCTGAGTGACATCACCACAAAGGAAAAGTTCTCTCTGCTGACGGCCAGTCTCATGAATTTACTTCCTGAAAATGGTCGCCTAGGCAACACCCAGGGCGTCATCTCAGCCTTTTCCACCATCATGAGTGTCCACGGTGGAGAAGCGCAGTGCACAGTGACCACAGCAGCTCCTGTAGACAAAGCTGAGTTAAAGACAGTCTGAAGAGCTTCCGGAGTCAAGGCCAAATACTGAAACTTGAGGTCAAGGCTGACCCATCAATCATGGGTGGAATGATTGTCTGAATTGGAGATCAGTACGTTGATATGTCTACAAAGACGTATGTCCAGGCAGGAGCTGCTCTGTGTGAGCTCTTATCCTTGGAGCAACAATAAAATGCTTCCTGAAGAGAGAGAGAGAGAGAGAGAGAGAGAGAGAGAGAGAGAGAAAGAGAGAGAGAGAGAGAGAGAGAGAGACACTTGTTCTTCTAGTGGACCTGGGCTCAATTTCCAAAATCAACATGGAGACTCATAACCATCTGTTCCAGAAGATGACACACTTTCTGATACACATAGACATGCAGGCAAAACACTCGCATATAGATCAAAATAAAAAATCTAAGAAATTTTTTTCTAAAAAGCAATTCAACAGTCATGTAAGAGAATGCCACCAACCAATTGGGTCCCAAGATGCAAACATGGAAGGAAGCCTATAGTGGACATTTCACATTTAAGCCATGACAGAATTCTGTACGAGTTACCTAAGCAGGGTAGTGTTTCCATAACTAGAAGGTTTAAAGAAAAGTTTGGATTCTAAAATAGATTTTGAAGAAAATTATGAGGTGGGAAGGTGTTTGAATGCTTGAAACTCCGGAATGCTTATGTCTGAGAGGTGGAGAGGGCTGGAAATGATGGAGAAGATGGAGATAGTGAGGACGAAGGTGGAAATAGGATAAGAAATGACTCAGGTGAGGTTCCAATCTCAGAGGAGACAAGAACACACACACACACACACACACACACACACACACAATGAGAGAGAGAGAGAGAGAGAGAGAGAGAGAGAGAGAGAGAGAGAGAGAGAGAGAGAACTCTGGAAAGAGGGTAGAGAGTGAGGAGAGGTTACCCCAGTGACTGACCCCCAAGGAATGGGTGAGTAAGCAGTCAATGAAGACTTCACAGGCTCATACAATAATAAAAGTGTTGTCATAGAAACCAGGTGGCAGGAATTAAGATGTGTGCTATGGATGCAGCAAAGCAGACCTCTGACTTTGAGAAGCTTAATAAAGGAAGGAAGGAAAAGGATGGTATCCCCGATTACTGGGGATAATTACTGCACACTTTTAATGTCATTTTCCTAATGTCAGTTCTGTGAATTTTTTTTGTGTGTGTATGTGTATCGTATAGTTCTAGTGAAGAGAATTGGATTCCCCCCTCTATGTAGTCATCGTGTTTCAGCGGCTAATCTCCTTCGTGAAAGTGTAAGCATTGAGAACAGGATTACCGCCTTCCTTGGCGTGACATGCTCCGCGTTGAAAACTCGTCCTAGCACAAACTCTGCAGCACATATATGTGTTGAACAAAAGGATAAATGGATACATTTTGGGGAAGTAATTTCCTGACCCAGCTTGTCACAAATTACACATCTTCAACTCTGTCAATCTGTCAATCGTTTTTCTTCTTTACTTCTGTTACTTCAGAAAATGTGAGGGCCAGTTTATTTCCTTTAGAAACATTTTTCTAATTTTCTTAACGTTGGCGCATGTGTGCGTTTGAGTGTATGTGTGCATGTGACTATGCGTACTTATGAGTGTGTGCACCCGTGAACATCCTTGTGAAGATCAGGTGACCTGGCTTTACCGTGTTCTATTTTAATCCTTTGAGGCATAGTCTCTCGATAAACCTGAAGCTCACTGTTTTTTTGATTTTTGTTTTTTTTTAACCTGTTGGCCTGGCCAGCAAGTCCCAGTGGGATTCCAGGTGTGTGCAGCCACACCTGGCTTTCATGTGGGTGCTGGGATCTAGGCTCAGCACCTCATGTTTGGGTAGCATGGTACTCTTCCTCCACTGACCCTAGCCCCATACTTTCTAGCCCCCTCTGAATCCAATGTCCGCAAAGCAGTTATATTGCAGTGAAGTTTGAGAAGGCAAAACGTCCTTTCTACCAGCTTCCTTGGCCTCTTCAGAGCCTGGGAATTCCTGTTGGTCGAGAACCACCTTTAGGGAGCCTAGACATGCAGCAAGGCTGGAGGTACCTGGATATCTGTATAGGTCACCATAGTCTCTGTTTCCACTCTCAGGTTCATGGCTGAGGATGTGGGTCAGGACCTCCTTACATAAGCAATTACCGCCTTCCTGCAGCTCTGAGCCCAGGAGATGTACCTTTGTCTTTGGACCAAAAACAAGAACGGAGCTATAACCTCAGACCTCTTCCACTTATCCTGTTGGCCCACTTTCTGCTCCGTGGAGTCCTCTCCAGCTCTGCTCTTATAAACTGGAGGACACTTCCTGTATAAGCAACATGTCCCAGGGGCTGTTAGGACCCCTGGGTTCCTTGTCCTAAGTACATGGTTTCAGGACTCACCTAAGTTGATGTGAACCGGGTCAATGTCTGACTGATAGAAAAAAAACCCACAGAAATGAAGAGAGGAAAACAAAACCCAGCCAAATCTAAGGAGGGTTTTGCTGACATTCCTGAGAAAGCTGTTGTTTGGAGGTTATTTGAACTGGACACAGACTAACTAGACAGCATCCTTTCTGGCTTCTCAATAGACTTCTTATAGGGAATTAGGTTCTGTTTTCCAGACGTGGCTATTGAATTTACATGAGGTGATCTCTCTTGCACCAGGAATGGCATTAGCAATAGATTCTGAGAAATGGAAACTGAGAAAATATCCATCAAACTGTGGGTACTCTGGATCTCCCTAGCTGATTTAGAAAGACTGAGTTTGCTACTTACACTGAAATTCAAGAGAGGAGACTCTTCACTGAAAAGATAGAATAGGAATCTGAGAAAAACTGCCTGAGACACAAACCCCAGCCCTGAAGGGCCGAGAAAAGCATTCTTAGGTGTTAGTGTCAGACAAAGGCGAGAGAACTCAGGAGCTCTGGGGTCTCCATACCACAGAAGGGCTGGTTCAAAGGAAAGCTCACCAACACAGAGTGGCTGCCTTGAACAGAGGGAAAGACCTGGGAATTCTTTCCGCATCTAGCTTGCCCACTTGATTGAATTTTTCTGAAGACATGAGGACACCTTGAAATCACATTGCAGCAACCTACTAAGCTGACCCTGACACCCTGTATCCTGCTCACAGATACAGTCAATGTCGCTGTGTGCAGAAGGAGTATAGAATTTGAAGTGAGACCAGCAGCCTAAAATCACCAACTCCAGCATCCCCTGAGTCCAGATGTCAGGGAGTTACTCGCTTTCTGTACTGGAGCAAATTCCTGAGTTGGTTGGGATCTAAGGAGCAAAGGTTCAAGTTGGGAGGGAATTTCGTGTCTCAATTTACAGTTACTTGGGCCAAGAGCGGCATAAGACATAGTAGAAGAGGCCTGTTCATGGGAGTCAGCAGGAAGCCAGGAGAGAGGGAGGGACTGGGGACTCACTATTCTCTCAAATGCAAGTCCCCCCAATGTCCTAATTTCCTCCCTCAGGCTCCAACTCCTAAAGGACACAGGGCTTCCCTTCCACAGGCTAAAGCACAGGCCACTGGGCTCCAGTCGGGCCTGAAGGCCTGAGTTCCTTCTCTGGAATCCCACCACGTATTAGAAGAAAAGAAAACAGAAAGCCCCTTTGACTTCTACCCTTGTGGGGTGGCATACACTAGCCAGCATTAGCACACAGATAACTAAACTTAAGAAATGCACTTAAAAAATATCTGAACCATCGTATTCAATTTGCTCATCTGTCAAAAGAAAGGGTCCCTTCTGTCTTTTACAGTTGTGGGGCGAAATAGAGGCAGAGTCTAAGGCAGCATATAGAATGCAATGAATAAGTAACTGGGAATTTTACTTCTCTTGGTTTCATTTCAATTGCTTCACATCAGACATCATTTTCCACTATCCCAAGAAATGATGATGATGGTGAAGATAGAAGAAGGTGAAGAAGAAGGTGAAGAAGAATCAGAAGAAGCAGAATTAGCAGCAGCAGCAGCAGCAGCAGCAGCAGAAGAAGAAGAAGAAGAAGAAGAAGAAGAAGAAGAAGAAGAAGAAGAAGAAGAAGAAGAAGAAGAAGAAAAAGAAGAAGAAGAAGAAGAAGCAGCAGAAGGTGAAGAAGAAGAAGAAGAAGAAGAAGAAGAAGAAGAAGAAGAAGAAGAAGAAGAAGAAGAAAAAGAAGAAGAAGGTGAAGGTGAAGGTGAAGGTGAAGGTGAAGAAGAAGAAGGTGAAGAAGAAGAAAACTATGGGAGTGTTTCATCCTTTCGTCTTTTCTGGCATTCTGAGAATTACTCAGATGACAGGAACTGGTTATTGAAGACAAAAGAGGAAAAGAATGTAGCTCAGTGAAGGATGCTTCCCCAGCCCACACAAAACTCTCTTTTGACACCTAGAACTATGTGAACGAATGAAAACGATCAAACATGAAAAAGGTGAGAGACTAAAGGTTGGTGCATCCATGGCCACCCTGGGATGTGCGTAAAGCTTCTTTATGTCTCTTCCTCTATTTAGGTGTCAACAAACTTCTGTTTATATAAGTTGTTGTGAGAAATGACATAAGGAACTTATATATTGTATTGTGGCGTAATTATTTCATTGTGAGGATGTTCCGTGTAAGTATTCCTGTTTTTATATACTGCTGACGCTGGTTGATTCAGAATATCTTCAATTTTAAGAGACTGCTTTCTTTTGAAATCCTTTGCCATTCACAAAGGCACCGATAAAGAACAATTTAAGTAATGTACCTTGGCTAGAACATAACAGATGACAAGATACACTGGCTTTGAAATAAATATGTCTGGTATAAAGAATATATATTTACTAAATATGCATGTCTCCTTTCCCAGAAGGTACAATTTTGAAACTACATTCTGGTTTGAAAAATATTGACGCTTAGGTCTGGCAGTATTATAGCTTATATAATACTAACTAGGGCTGTTTCAGAGCTATGTATTAGTCTTAGAGTTTGGCAAAATTCTCATTGGATATCTGAAAAGGTAAATAACCAGGTTATTATGCACTGATTCACGGTTAGGAGGGAAGTACCCATACCGTTTGATCATGAATCTACTCCATGATGTGAAGGAGAAAGGCCAATCAGATGTAGAGAACTGACCAGACTCTGGGCTTTTATTTTTTTAACATTTTATTGAGATAGATCATAAATAATTCACAAGATCCTGAGATTTTAAACAAAAGCAATAATGAAACAAAGTGGAGAAAGTGTTATTTCAGACAGATTTCTGTTTGTTGTCTCTCTTCATGAAGGAAGTAGAGATAAACCAGAGTAAGAGGCTATTTTACAGGCGTCCAAAGACTACAAAAGTGTCTACCATATATTTTTACTTTAGTACTAAGTTCTGGATATAGTTGACTTGCTCTATTTATTTATTTATTGGATTTTAGTTTTGATAATTCTTTTTATTGTTTATTTTATTTATTTACATTTCAAATGCTATCCCCCTACCCTGTTTCCCCTCTGCAAACCCCCTATCCTATTCCTCCTCCCCCTGCTTCTGAGGGTGTTCCTCCACCCACCCACCTACTCCTGCCTCCCCGCCCTGGCATTCTCCTACACTGGGGCATCGAGCCTTCACAGGGCCTCTCCTCCCATTGATGCCCGACAAGGCCATCCTCTGCTACATATGCAGTTAGAGCCATGAGTTCCTCTATGTGTAATCTTTGGTTGGTGGTTTAGTCCTTGGAGCTTTGGGGAGTCTGGGTGGTTGATACTATTGTTCTTCCTATGGGATTACAAACCCCTTCAGTTCCTTCCGTCCTCCCCCTAACTCCTCCATTGGAGTCCCTGTGCTCAGTCTGATGGTTAGCTGCAAGCATCCACATCTATATTGGTCAGACTCTGGCAGAGCCTCTCAGGAGACGGCTACATCAGGCTCCTGTCAGCAAGTGCTTCTTGGTATCAGCAATAGTGTCTGGGTTTGGTGTCTGCATATGGAATGGATCCCCAGGTGGGACAGTCTCTGGATGGCCTTTCCTTCAGTCTCTGCTCCACTTTTTGTCCCTGTATTTCCTTTAGACAGGAGCAATTCTGGATTAATATTTTTGAGATGGGTGGGTGGCCCATCCCTAAACTGGGGGCCAAGCCTAACCTCTGGATATGGTCTCTATAGGTTCTCTCTCCCCATTGTTGGGTATTTCAGCTACTGTCATCCCTGTTGGGTCCTGGGAGCTTCTTGCTTTCCTGGCATCTTGGACTTTCTGGTGGTTACCCCCAGCTCCCCATCCCCCACTGCTGCATATCTCTGAACAATTTCCTACCCCTCTGTACCTCTTCCCCATCTCCTCCCACACCTGACTCTGCCTTTTCTTTGCCTCTTCCCCTCTCCATCCCAAGTCCCTCCCTCCCTCTACTTCCCATGATTATTTTGATCCCACTTCTAAGTAGGCCTGAAGCTTCCACACTTTGGTCTTCCTTCGTCTTGAGCTTCATATGGTCCATGAGTTGTATTGTGGGTATTCCAACCGTTTTGCCTAATATCCACTTATTAGTGACTACATACCATGTGTATTCTTTTGTGACTGAGTTACCTCATTCAGGATATTTTCAGGTTCATTCATTTGCCTGTGAATTTCATGAAGTCATTGTTTTTAATAGCGTATCACTACTCCATTGTGTAAATGCACCACATTTTCTGTATTCATTCCTCTGTTGAGGGACATCTGGGTTCTTTCCAGCTTCTGGCTATTATAAATAAGGTTGTTATGAACATAGTGGAGCATATAACCTTGTTATATGTTGGAGCATCTTTTGGGTACTGTGCCCTCCCCCCAGCCTTTGAGCGGGAGTTTCAGAACTCTGCTAGCCATTGCTTCCCACCTAGGGTGGATTACTTTCTCCAAGAACCTGCCACTTCCTGAGAGACACTAGCCACCACCTGCTGCTAGCCTCCTGGTGAGCAAGCAGAACCAGTTTTGCAGACCTGTTTCCTGCATTTGGGGGAAGGGTCTTCCCCCACCTATATATTTGGAGACCCGCAGTAAACTTTGAGCCTTGAGCAGGAAATCTTGTCTTGACTCCATGTTTCCCTTGCCACCCTGTTCCTATCCCCAGCTTTCCTTCCAGGGAACCCGGTAACCTGTTTGAATGTAGCTGTAGGCGGCTACAGGGTATATGCCCAGGAGTGTTATAGCTGGGTCCTCATCGGTAATTCTTTTTTTTATTAATTTAATATTTCATTTATTTATACCCATACTGTTGCCCCCTCCCGGTACCCCCTCACAGAGTTCTTTCCTCCCTACCCCTTCACCTCTGAGAGAGTGTACCCCCCCACCCAGGTATCACCCCACCCTGGGGCAGTCTCTACAAGATTAGGTGCATCTCCTACTGAGGCCAGACACGGCAGCCCTCTGCTTGAGGTGCCAGTGGCTTTGGACCAGCCCGTGTATTCTTTTTGGTTAATTGATCAGTCTCTGGGAGCTCCCAGGGATCCAGGTTAGTTGATGTTGTTGGTCTTCCTATGGAGTTACCATCCCCTTCAGTTCCTTCAGTCATTCCCCTAACACTCTAATAGGGGTCCCCAACCTCAGTCCAATGGTTAGATGTAAGTATCTGCATCTGTCTTGGTCAACTGCTGGCAGAGTCTCTCAGAGAACAGCCATGCTAGGCTCTTGTCTGCAAGTACAACATAGCATCAGTAATAGTGTCAGGGTTTGGTGCCCACTCAAGAAATGGATCCCAAGTTGGGCTGGTCACTGGCCAGCCATTCCTTCAATCTCTGCTCCATTTTTGTCTCAACCTACCTACAAAACTTTCCATCCAAAACTCCTAATGTTTACAAGAAATTCAGGGACTTGATATGTTTAACTTATTGAACACTTATTGCATACTTAAATAATCCAAATTAATATCCAAAGAGATTATTAAATGTATTTTTGTTTTAACCTATCAAGAATCAAAGGGAGGAGAGGCACCTGGTCCTAGAAAGGATCAGTGCAGCAGTGTAGGGGAATACCAAGACAGAGAAGTGGGAGGGTTTGACTGGGGAACAGGGGGAGGGGAGATGGCTTATAAGACTTTGGGGAGGACCAGGAAAAGGGAAATCATTTGAAATGTAAATAAAGAATATATCTAATAAAAAAGAAGTTGAGTGACCAGCATATTTTAAAATCTTTTTGTAAATATTAAGTAGCTTGCTGACCAACCAAAAAAAGCTACTTAATTATTTACATACTTACTCTCTTTTAGGTAGGGCTTAAGAGTTCCTACTGACATTGAACTTCCTCTGTGGTTGTGGATGACCTTGGCCGTCAACTCCAAAGTGCACAGAATGTATTACTACACCTACTTTCAAAAAGTTTGAACCACGGAAGTGTGTCCTTGTCTGCGTGTATGCTCTGGACTGGTGACTTATCTGCAGGCACTGGGAACAAAGAGGCTGCAGTGACTTATACTAAAGCAGAGTGTGTTTCTCTGGTATGAATCCAGGCCTGTGTGCCTGAACCCCCACTAGCTGCTTCCTGTTCCCCTTGAACTTGCTTTCTCTCTTGATTTTCCTCTGTGTGGGCTCATTCCATCGTCATTGGCTTTCTGCCCTGGGACTGGCTATGAGGTAAGATTTCCCTCATTCGTGGTATTACTCACATCTCCTGCTCTCTCTAATAGCGAAGAGGAAGAATCATCAGCTTCCAAGCTGTCCTTGTGCACACAAAGCTAGGGGAGAGCAAGACAGCTCTCTCTCTCCTGTGCACACAAGGCTCAGAGAGTGAGACCACCCTCTCTCCAAGAGCATACACTAGAGACCACAGAGTGCATCCAGGGAGAGAAAGGAGTCTTGGTGCTTTTGATCTTGTCATTATTTTACTTAGGTGCACAGCACAGTCTGTCACAGAGCAGTTTCTTCCTTTTATATAATTCTTTCTAGAAAAATGAGTGGGTCTGTGTCTGATGGTCTCCTTGACATTTACACACAAAAGCTTAAATTACAATGACGATGTTCCCTCGTCTTTAACAAAGTCGCCATCAATCAAGAACCCACAGGGTAAGTGGTAATGCCATTTCTCTAGCTTTCATTAGTGTTGACACACAGTAATAAAATGTGCTGAAGACATTTGTGAATCAATACTTTCCCATGTGCAAGTGCTCACGCATCGCAGAGGCTCCATTGAAACAGTTTCATTCACTAGTGAGGTGAGATGAACTGTTTCTTGGGATCTATTTATTTATATTTGATTGGGTATACTCTACTGCACACCTTTGATATGGATGCATTGCGTGTATATCAAAGCTATGTAAATAAAACGTGCATAGATGGAGCTCTTTATAAAATGATAAAAACAACGAAGAGGCAGCTCGGACTTCCATGACTACACACGTGAACCACCACTCAAAAGCATGTACAAGGGTTGGAGAAGTGGCTCTGGCCAGGCAGGTACTTTCTGCTAATCTTGAAGACCTGAGCTGGACTTCTGGAACTCATATGAAGGAATAAGAGGACAAAGTCTTGTGAATCTTCCTGACTTCCACAAGTGTACTGCGGCACACGGGCATGCAAATAATGCAATTATAGAGAACTGTTTTAAATTCTAATATCCAGGCACTGTAAACGCCACCTTACTCTGTCTTTCGTAGGGGAAAAAACATTTCCCCCCCTAACTCATTTGTAAGGAAAATTAAGTAACTGGAACTTTTCATTTATTTTTGGATATTCTGAACAACCCTTCCAATCAGGGTGAGAATTCTTCAGAAAGTAGAGGCTGGGGTGCGAGGGAAGAGACAGGCTCCTCGGTTCCATGTGTCCACCCAGTTGCTTGACTGTGGCAAACAGAGCTTCAGCTGTGTTTTCTGGCTTCAGAATTCCTCTTTGGGCAGATGTCCGATCCTCTCGTGTATTAGTGTGTTAATGTGGATGAGAAAGTTGGCTCTCATGCTAATCAAAATGTTTTCTTTAATTGTATGCGATCATTTGAGTCGAAGGCCTGATGCGCTATCTTAATACATTGGAATTGGAAACAACCTGAAAAGCTGTCCAAAGGTGAGAAGAAGCAGAAAAAGCCATTAGTTTCTGAATTTCCCCCCCAAATTCCACAGCCGAATGCTTGCCAAGCAATCTGACTCTAAGTAAATCCCCTCTGAGCTAAGAGTTTTAGTGAGCACACGCCTAAGCCGTTTGCATGCTAAGAGCAAATGCAGAGCACATGTTCTCAAACACGTTCATTTGAGAGCACTGTGGACTCCGGAGCCAAGAATCTGCATACTGGCCGGAAACGAGAGAGGGTGTAAAACGTCCCCAAACAGAAATGTAACACTTGTCCTTAACGTCTAAGCTCATCTCTTCCAACAACGGGAAATTGGTTTCATGAATAAAAGGGGTGTGGCTTGCTGCAGGGCTTGGCTGTAGCAATTGGACTGTGTGTGACAGATGTTGCAAAGCAGAAAATATTCTTGCACTTCCCACAGTACCTAAAGGCACAAGGTAAGTCTTCCGGTTTTGCTTGTGGTGAAATGATCAGACTGGGGAGCAAAGGCTGAAAATGACCCTGAAGGCATAAAACAAAACAAAACAAAAAACAACAAACACTATAGTTACACAACATTCCCATGCTAATTAAATAATTAATACTAAGATTCATTTAGAAGAATGTTGCTGATCTACTTCTAAGTTGGTAGAAGAGACAATGATATATTCATGGTAGACATGCCTTTTTGTTAGGATATTTGATTGGGAAATATTACAATTAATAAAAATATTTTTTACTTATTTATTTATTTGCTTACTTATTTACTTACTTATTTAATTTGTGTGTCAGCAGGCCAGGGTACACATGAGGAGGTCAGAGGACTACTTTCAGGAGTAGATTCTCTCCTTCCACCATAGGTCCCCAGCATTAAATTCAGGTCACCCAGCTCACACAGCTAAGGCGTTTATCTGCTGAGCCATCTCTCCAGCTCCACAATAAGATTTCTATTGTATGTGGTGGAATCTT
Organism: Apodemus agrarius; assembly: GCA_964023405.1. NCBI lineage: Eukaryota > Metazoa > Chordata > Mammalia > Rodentia > Muridae > Apodemus > Apodemus agrarius. Next base: position 133,411,742 of record OZ030008.1, read on the forward strand.
CAAAATCTGGTTGAATAGGTCCATTGATAAAATTGCAGTTTGGGAAAAGGGAACATTTTCTGCCTTGATGGTCTTTATCAGAGAAACACTCTCCTATAGATACAGTGCTGCTGTCTTACTTTGCCTAATTCTATTCATTTTTGTTCCGTTTTATGATGAGACACACTGCCAATAAGCCTCCAGTTACGGCCATGTCTCCCCTGTGGCCAATTACACTGACTGTGGTCCCTGAACAGAATCCCTCATGAGCTCTGATCATCTCAGTTCTAAGTAGGCAGTGGTGATGCGGAGGACCAGCATGGGTTCAGAAAGATTCAGGTGCCAATTCCAGTTGGAGACAAAATATTTCCTTGAACTAGGAGCAAGTTATGAGGTCCAGAAACCTCAGTTTCTGCCTCTAACTATAGGTATGATACCATCTACCTTCAGGGATTGCACTTGGTAACTATTAGCTATTCTCTTTTCTGGTGAGCATGATTAAAAACAAAGAAACTAAAGGCCACACCTTGCTGAAGGGAAATCACTGGGAATGGCTTCACCTTTGATGGGCAGTGGGCCAAGCCCATTTGGGTCCTTAGGGTGGATAAAGCAGCCCTCTGCCTTCTCCCTGCAATGCATAACAGGTTCTCTGTCAGTTTGGGTCCTGCAAATTCAGTTCTCGCCGGTTCCAATTTTCTGTCCTCCAAAATAGCTCAAATTAAACAAAGCAAAAACAGAACAATCCCGTTCTGAGAAGAGATGAACTTGAGCCTTTAACACCCGATGCCAGGGCCAACCTAATTACACTGTGCGGATTCAATGGCACTTTCCCTCTCTAATTTAAAATTAAATTATTATGGGGAGACATATCAACTTATATTAAAATGTTTCACAGAGAGGAAGCACTCAGCTTCTCAATTTACTCTTGCATAGTCACGCCTGCTATGTAACACAGAAGGAGGGGCCCTTTTCCTTTTCTCCTGGAATAATGACAAATGGTGATTCAGAAGGTCCCAAGCACACCAAGCACAGTTCTTCCAGTGATGATACTCACTTGATTAAGTATAGCAATTGATCGGTATACAGAAGTGCGGATTGTAGTAAGAAGAACAATCACTTCAACCTCTTTTCGCTCATAGCAATATTGTCTTTTAAAGGAAAACAACAACAACATCAACAACAACAAACTTATCCTTCACCAGTGTAGCAGTTCTTGATGGCGATTACACAGGCGTTAGGATTCACAGATCTTCCTCCCCCCCAAATCTATCATAACCTGCTCTTTAAAGCACCAGTTCATTTTTAAATAGACCCCTAGAAAAAGGAAAAGCAAAGGTGTCTTTTAAAACCCAATCCTTAAAGTTTGAATGTGAGAAACCTGGAAATTCCATAAGGATTGTTTGTCTTGAAAGGGTTTGAGTCCTCTTTGCTTCTGCTGAATGAGTTATATTGTGAGCAATCAACGTGTCTCTTGGAATTTAGTCATTTATGTTACCAGATGCTCCCAAACAATGGAGAGATGAAAACTCCAGACTCACACACTATTGGTATGATTGTAAAGGCATCAGGCAAACCACAAACATTTATTGAACTCTAGACATGTGGTAGGTGTTAAGGAAATGGTGTTGAGTGTCTCAAGACTAGGTAACACCAGTGTTTTGTTCACTGAAAGAATATATAATGATGAACATTCTAATATAGTAGTTACACCATGACATGGTGTTTATCTAGGAATGGTTGACAGGTGGTTAATCCTTCTGTGTCCACTGGGACATAGGACATCTGGGTTACACACAGGGCTTGAGTGAACTGAATACAGTTGTCAGAGAACACCCTCCTGTCTTCCTGTAGCTTCTGTGTTGTTTTAACTAGTACAGTGTAGCAGAGCGCTCACCTCCCAGGACATAACTTATGGTACTCTCTTTACCTGCTCCCAGGACTAACTCACCGTTTAATTTGTGCAATGATCCTGACCTCTGTAGGGGCAGGACTGATGTGGTTCTGTGACCTTGTGAACCCTATCCATCTTCTTGCTTTCAAAAGGTCTTTGGCTTTCCCACTGTGTGCAGTAGTGAAGGGCCAGGAGTCTAATCATTTCTCAATAAAGTCAACTTGACCAAGCTATGAAGTTTTCCTTTCACATTGACCTTAAACCAAATAATCATTCCGGAGAACTCGAGCTGAGGGGCTTGCTGAAATGTGTCTCATGCATTTCTTACCTTGTTGAGTTACATACGGACACAAAAGAAGACAAAGACAGCCCTGAGGAGATTGTTTGAAGATGACATACATAAAAGTTACTGTAATTAGAACTGTGTGCCTGAGTACAATTATACACATTTATACCCCAGTGCTTTAAAGCCCTTTGCAATGCAAAAGGAAGTCAGTCATCAAAAGAATTCAGAGATGAGCCGATTTCCTACCTAGAACATTTGTTTTCAACTGTGTATTGGGTAAGAACTGGGTCTCTGCACCCCAGGAGCCTAGAAATGAATCCCTTCTTCGCTATGGAGCAGTCAAATGACGTTGGGCAAAATATTCCTTTCTAAACTTGATTTTTGTCAGCACTTAAAATGATCAAACTGTAGTAGCCTCTAAAATAGCCTGTTACCCATCCCTTCTGGAAGCAGCATATTTGTATGATTCTTGCTGGGTGCACCCTGCAGTAGGGACTTCCTGGGAAACAACAGAAGACTGAAGAAGAGATAGAAGACAGGGCTCAGATTAGGTTATAAAACGATGGAAGCTTCCTACTTGGGAATCCTTCTCTCATTTGTCTCGAATCTTTTGCCTTCTAAGGAGCAAGCTGCCATGCTGGCAACAGGCATATTAAAATTCACAAGTGGGAAGCATCTAATGTCTCCAGGCAAGCGCCAGTGAAGGCCTGAGATGGGACCGTAGCCAACTGCGTAAGCAGGGAGCAGGATCATGTACACGGTGGGCCTCTCCCTCTGAGTGAAACTCCAACCCGAAAGCAGACTTTCCAAATCTTGCTAAGAGAAGACATGAACCTAAGGCCCGTGGCTCAACGCTGTGGCTTTCCTAATCAACAGCGACTATGAGATCTTAAGTGTTTACAGGTTTGAACTGCCAAATTGGAGTTATTTTGTCACCCAACATTGGGATACTTACTGATACGAACTAGAATACTAATAGTAACTTTGTTGGGTTGTCATGATGTCACAGAGCCTGAGCAGAGCAGATGCACAGTACAGATTCTGGGGTGGGGAACACTTACCCTTCTCTACATTGAGAGGATTTAGAAGATCCTATTTCTAATATTTTGAAATGAAAGAATTTATTCAAATCATTTAAATGCGAGTGACTTTTATTTTTTCACAATTCATTACACCTCCTTATAAGATGTAGCTTTAAGTACTAGAACGTTCCTAAATCATCCCCTTTATAAGAGGAAAAACCCTGCAGTGGCACAATTAAGAGTCTCCTGATTTCAAAAATGGCTGTAGTTGTCTACATAGCCCATGAAGCTCAAACTGTATACCCTGGCCAGTGTTTTCAGTTAACTGTCTGTCAGACTTTCTGTGCTGGATACACAATTGTGGAAACTCGCGCTTCTTATCCATTTCCTAGCCCCCTCTGGGTGGGTTTTTAATGATAGCCACATTACTTATGTGTTGTTGAATTTTGTCTGCAGACTTAAATTAATGAAGATCCTAGTATCTTCACAGAATCATTCATTTTTTTTTCTAGACATCTCCTTCACAACAAAAGTCAAATGGTTCAGAAGACCAATGGCTCTGGCAATGGAGCGTTTGAGCATGACTTACTTCTCTAGAAGTAGGTCATGTTTCAAGATAGGAATGAAGTATAGGCGGAAAGAATTAACCTTATCTTTCTCCATGTTTCATACACCCGTCCTTGTAGACAGGTGGAAGAAATTCCTTTTATATAAAAATGGAAAAAGAATTGGTAGGATACCAGAATTCTTTAAACCTCCCCTTTACTCTTTAAAGTGCAACATCATTTTTAAAATGCTATAAAAGTCAGGCCATATGCCTAAGCTGTGATTCAGCTAGAACTGTGGCCCAACCCGGGTATTGTGCAGATGTTAATGGCTCGGTTGCAATACTATTAAACAGGCCAGGGCCTCTTCCAGTAAGAATTTTATGCTTAGTTGATAAAGAGTGAAAGAAAGCCATTAGTACACTTGACCTTTCCCAAGGAGGGCCGGGGAAACACCAAGGACAGATCCTGGAGATGTGTGCCTGCCAAGTCCAAACTTATCCAGCAGGTTAGCAGTAGCTCATGATGAGAAATTCTGATCTGCTCTCAGCAGAATAAGCTTAAGCCCTCGGTGAGCAATCGTCTTAGAATATTGGCAAGCGAAGTTACTATTTTGTTTCTGTGTGTCTAAGATAAATCAAACCCATGCTCAGATGGGCAGAGAACAGAGGGAAGATGTCCACAAACACATCAGGGCTGCCTTTGATGCCACCTTTCTGTGCAATCTTGCATGAGTTTTAAACCTTCAAACTCTGAGTTACAGTACCAAAGTCAAGTGACTCTAAGTAAAAACAAAGCAAAATACATAGATTTTTCACTCTTTGTACTTTTTTTTCTCATTTCTGGAATATGTAATTTTTATTAATATATACTAGTTATATAAAAGAATGTAAAAGAATGGGTCTTATTATGATTTTTTTTTTAGTTTTTTTCTAGACGGGCTCCACTATGGAGCCCTGACTGTCCTAGAACTCTGTAGACCAAGCTGACCTTGAACTCAGAGATCCACGTGTCTTTGCCTCTTGAATTCTGGAAAGGCAGGCACCACGACCACACAGCTGATATTTTTATATTTACCATTAGCTGATTTTTCACATTTTTAAAATATTGAGATTATAATTAAATTATAACATTTTTCTCTTCTCTTTTCTCCTTCCTGCTCTGTTGCAAATTAGTGGCCTCTTTCATCACTGGTGATTATTGCATGCACATAACCATTGGTATATGCATATATATTCCTAAATATAGCCTGTTCAGACCATACAGCATTACGTGTATGTATGTTTTCAGGGCTGATTTGGCACTGGACAACCAATTCTTACCTCATAGTCTTCTTTTTCATTTCTCTCTCTTTCACAGAAATAGTTCAGATTTTACAGTGCTGTAACAACAATATCCAGCATTCTAGCCCTGGCATTTCCCCCCCTCATGTCTCTTACTTTTGGCATGGCTTGTTCACAAGGTTAACACACACACACACACACACACACACACACACACACACACACATACATACACACACATACACACACACACACACACACACACAGAGACAGACAGACAGACAGACAGACAGACAGATAGACAGACACAGACACAGACACAGACAGACATAGACACACAGAGACACAGACAGACACAGAGAGACAGGTGCTGATATCTTCTGAGAAGGCTGATGCCTTCTCTCCAGCCAGTAGAATTGGATCTATTTCTTTTCTTTCTTTCTTGTTTTTCTTTTTTCTTTTTTTTCTTTCTTTTTTCTTTTTTTTTCTTTTTTGGTTTTTTCTAGACAGAGTTTCTCTGTATAGCCCTGGCTGTCCTGGAACTCACTCTGTAGACCAGGCTGGCCTCGAACTCAGAAATCGGCCTGCCTCTGCCTCCCAGTGTACTGGGATTACAGGCGTGCGCCACCACCGCCCAGCTCATAGGATATATTTCTTATGAAGTGAAAACATCATTCAAAGGAATGCATGGATGTAAACTGGGTTGCCAGCACAGAAGTCAATGGCTTAACATGGCTCAGAGAGCTACACGCCAACAGACAGGAGGTGAGCGGAGACTGTAGCTGAGAAGGGCATGGGGGATGGGCTAGGAGCCTCCTGGCCACTTAACCCTGTAGGGCTGTACTCTAAGCCTAAGATGCCAAAGGAAGGAAGGGTAACAAAATGGTGAAGCGGATAAACCTCCTGCCAAATCACTCAAAACACCTAACAGTGTCCAGACACTGGGTCTCAGTCAGGGATGAATAGTTAGTTATTTGAAAACTGTATTTCGTTTTTACTTTAAAATCATTTTTGTAAAACATGTCTTTCATCTCTTTTGTCAGAATCCCTTGGGGACTTGGACATTTGTAGCATGGCAGAGCCCCTCAGACCTAGCTTATAAACGTATTAAAAGAAGAACTCTGGGGCTGGAGAGAAGGCTCGGCGGTTAAGGGTCCTTGCTGCTCTTCCAGATTTAATTCCCAGCACCCACATGGTGTGTCAGAACAGTCTGTAGCTCCACTACCAGGGATTCGGTTCCCTCTTCTGACCTCTGAAGGCACCAGGCATACATATGGTACACAGATAGCCATGCAGACAAAAATCCCGTACACATAAAAATAAAATAATTTTTAAATTAAAAAAACAGGAAAGTATGCTTCCCAAGGATGCTGTAACCTCTAGAGTTGGGAATGAGATCTGGAACTTGGTGAATCCCAGTTGTGAATCTCAGACCAGAGATTCCTGTGCGGCCTGGGAGCTCAGCACAACAAATTCTCAGTTCTGTCTCAGACTGGCATTAGACACATGGAGTTGGGGCCCACCAGCATGGAATCCTCAAGGGGCCCCCAGTGTCTGTAGGCTTAGTAAAGACTGCACACTGCTACAGGCCATCTCATCTTTCTCTCAGGCCATTTTTATGTTTTTCTGAATGCATCGCTCCTTGGTTTCAGCCTTTAAAATAATGTGTAATTGAACGTAAAGAAAACCATTTCCAAATGCTTTGTTTGAAAACTGCTCTTGCAACTCAAGGGGTGCCCTGATGCCGGTTGAAAAATGATTGTGTACTCCAGATACAGAAACAAGAAAAATAACTTTCAAGTTCGCAGATATCTGAGACTCCAAGGAATTCCTGCATTATGTTTTCTGATGGTGAATTTAGTCAACTGGGAATGGTCAGATTCAGACCTTTCCTGTGCCAAGCCTGGGCAAACCTGAACTAGCATGGTAATAAAAGCATCTGTTGTGCCAGGAAATGGGGTCATACTCGGAGGAAGGAGGCTGGATGTCTCTAAACCCTAGGATCAGGTTTCCTAGGTCTTAAATGTGGTATAGTCTGCTAAGGACTTGATGGACCTTTGACCTCACGGGCACCATGGTGATGGGGTTCATTGTTAAGTGAATCGGGATGAATCTAAGGCAGTTTTAAAGTATACTTAAGATGGGGGGAACAGAAGATTGTCTGTAAGCTCCAGCATCAGAGAAGGTGGGTCTGTTTGAAAATGTACCCGTATACAATATGCTATAGTCAGTTTCTTCCAGATCTTTGAAGCCAGTGTGACTACAGTCATCATCTTCTTCATGAGCTGGGAGATTTCTTGCTCTGTGCTAATCAGATGGGCTTGAGATTTCTACCAGAAAACAGACTTAAAACTGTTAGCAAGGAGAAACGAGGTGCCCACCTTCCTAATTTCGAGTGTTTTGGAGAGGTGCAAACAGAGGGTATGACTCCCTCCTAATAAGTAGGTGTGGAACATTTTTTCTCATGGACGTCTTGTTCATTCTGAGCTTGCTTTTAAGCCAAGGGTTGTGTGTGGGATGTCACTATGCAAGCCTACCTCATAGAGTGTTGGCGGAGTGCTAGTCATAGATATATTTGCACCGTGAGCTACAGAGAGAGGAGCTAGGTATACTTAGGCAAGCAACACCTTAAGCTTCCTAACTAGATCAAACGGAATTAGAGATTCACAGGGCTGGGAGGAAAATGCAGAAAGCAGAGAAGGCTTTCAGGCCATGATGCATCTCTGATCACAGGAAGGATTTCATGGCTGCAGCTAAAGGTACCTTTGTATCAGGACGAACATCAAATAAAGAACCTACATTCCTATTAATTATCAATTAAATGGTCTTAAAATTTTTAAAGAGACATCTAATGGTTGCTGCACATTACTACTGGCCAACAGGCTAATGTTTATGAATTAGGATTTATGATACTTGTGTAGGCCAGGAGTGATTACCTTTTAAATATTTAGTATGTTGGAATGTTCAGTCATGCATATATTTCATTCCTGCTACTTTCTACCCTCTCTCTTACCTCCCAAACCTAATAGCAACCCTCACCGCTCTTCCCTACCTATAGTCTTAGCAGGCTTCCATGTTCCTGAAGTCTGATAAATATGTAAAAAAGCTAAGTATGGGTTCTGTGGCAGAAGACTCATTTGTCTGTTCTACTGATAGGATTCCTAAAAATGAATTGGGTTGTCTATTGAATAAATCTAAAGCATTCTCTTAGAAAGTTTACAAGCAATAAAATTTGACGCTAATTATATATCATCCGTTTCTTCTCATAGGACTTAGCAAATATCCTCTCAGTGGTGGGTTCTGACATCTCACTAACTGTACTTGAAATATAGATACATATAGAAACAAACTTAGAAAAAAACCTTCTTACTGATCCTTTCACACCATGTGTCCCAATCTCACTCATCTCCCCATCCCTTTGTATCTGCCCTCCACCCTTTAGATCTCCTCCCCACCAAAGAAAGCAAACTAAGAGAGAATAAAACAGTATATGGGATGCATCACTAGGTGGGGTAGTCTCTGGATGGTCCTTCCCTCAGACTCTGCTCCACACTTTGTCTTTGTATCTCCTGTGGGAATTTTGTTCCCCCTTCTAAGAAGGACCAGAGTATCCATACATTGTTCTTCCTTCTTCATGAGCATCATTTGATATATGAGTTGTATCTTGGGTATTCTAAGCTTCTGGGCTAATATTCACTTATCAGTGAGTGCATACCATGTGTGTTCTTTTGTGATTGGGTCACCTCACTCAGGATGATATTTTCCAGTTCCACCCATTTGCCCAAGAATTTTATGAATTCATTGTTTTTAATAGCTGATTAGTACTCCATTGTGTAAATATACCACATTTTCTGTATCCATTCCTCTGTTGAGGGACATCTGGGTTCTTTTCAGCTTCTGGCTATTATAAATAGGGCTGCAATGAACATAGTGGAGCATGTGCCCTTATTACATGCTGGAGAATCCTCTGGGTATATGGCCAGGAGTGGTATAACAGGGTCCTCCAATAGTATTATGCCCACTTTTCTGAGGAACCGCCAAACTGATTTCCAGAGAGTGGTTGTATCCCAGCTTGCGATCCCACCAGCCGAGGAGGAGTGTTCCTCTTTCTCCACATTCTTGCCAACACCTGCTGTCTCCTGAGTTTTTAATTTTAGCCATTCTGACTGGTGTGAGGTGAAATCTCAGGGTTGTTTTGATTTGCATTTCCCTGATGACTAAGGATGTTGAACATTTCTTTGGGTGTTTCTCAGCCATTCGATATTCCTTAGGTGAAAATTCTTTGTTTAGCTCTGTACCCCATTTTTTGATAGGGTTATTTGATTCTCTGGAATCTAACTTCTTGAGTTCTTTGCAGATATTGGATATTAGCCTTCTGTCAGATGTAGGGTTGGTAAAGATCTCTTTCCAATGTGTTGGTTGCCATTTTGTCCTTCTGATGGTGTCCTTTCCATCCCATATACAGTTACAAAACCCAGACACTATTATTGATGCCCACAAGTACTTGTTGACTGGAGCCAGATATAGCTGTCACCTGGGAGGCTCTGCTAGTGTATGAAAAATACAGAAGAAGACACTCTCAGCCAGTCACTGAACTGAGCACAGGGTCCCCAATGGGGGAGCTAGAGAAATCGAAGGAGCTGAAGGGGGTTGCAGCGCCATAGAAGGAACACCAATATGAGCCACCCAGTACTCCCAGAGCTCCCAGAGACAAAACCATCAACCAGAGAGTGCACAGGGAGGGACCCATGGCTCTAGACACATATGCAGCAGAGGATTGCCTTTTTGGACGTCAAAGGGAGGAGAGGCCCTTGGTCCTGAAAAGGCTTGATGCCGCAGTGTCGGGGAATGCTGGGATAGGGAAGTGGGAGTTGGCTGATTGAGGAACAGGGTGAGGGGAGAGATGGGTTATGAAACTTTCAAGGAGTGGGGAACCAGGAAAGGGGACAACATTTGAAATGTAAATGAAGAATATATCTAATAAAAATCAAGCAAGCAAGCAAGCAAGCAAGCAAACAAACAAACAGCAATCTTGGTGGAATCTGTAGTGTGTCAGTGTGTCCCACAGTATACCCTTTTGCCCACACACGTTTACTTACAAATGTTTATTGCAATGAGGCACTGGATTGGTTCCAGGCCTCTGGCTTCTGCTACAGTATGAATACCTGATCCTCACTGGGACTCTTCTCGAATGTTGCTGCCCATGTCATGGAGATCCCGCAGCTTTGAATCTGTAGGACTGGCCCTTTCCTGTGCTCCAGCAGTTCATAGATGGGGTAAACGTGGGCCAGCCCAAAAACCCGGGATCTGGATCTGTGTGGTAGCTAAGTTGATCAGTCCACCAGCTCTCCTGCACCTAACCACCAGGGCGAGCTCAACAGTACTGTCTCAGAGAGCTCACCCTGGGGGCAGGGGCGCCAGTGAGCCAGCCCTGAGGGAGGGAGCATGGGAGGGCTGGCCTTTCCTCCATCTGCTGTGAGCCTGGGTGGGATGGAGAAGAGAGACGCTCTCCTTACCGTGTGCCCCTCGCCACCTGCGGCAGGTGGGAGGGCTGGCCCTAAGGTCCTGAGAGTCAGAGAGCTGGCCCTGCCCCCTGCCGGCTGCAGCATTAGAAACAAACTTCTAAGAATATTTTTTTTTTTACTTCTCCTTGAAAATCTTAGAGATTTAGAATGAGGTATTTCATAATCTCCTCACCAACTGTAGTTATTATGACAATGGATTATTAATAAGAAGTGAAAAAATTTTCCAAAAACAAGGATACAAAATAAAATCATACCTTTTTTTTAATGATCTTGGACAAATTATCCTCTGATTTTAGTTAACCTTATTAGGCTTCTTATTCCCTTATTTCTGATATTTCTATTTAGAGACTAGAGCTTACATTCTTTTTTTTTCATTTTTTATTGGATATATTCTATATTTACATTTCTTTTTTTTATTTTCTATATTCTTTGTTTACATTCCAAAGGCTTTCCCCTTTCCCAGTTCCCCCCTCACCATATGTCCCATATGTCCTCTTCCCCCCCCCCACCTCCCGCCTATTCCCCAATCACCACCCCACCATTTCTCTGTTCTGTTCTGGTACTCTCCTACAAAACTGGATCCAGTCCTTTCAGGACCAGGGTCCTCTTCTTCCTTCTTCGTGGGAATCTTTTGACTTGCTAATTGTGCCTTGAGTATTCAGAGCTTCTGGGCTCATTAATATCCACTTATCAGTGATTGCATTTCATGTGTATTCTTTAGTGATTGGGTTAACTCAGGATGATATTTTCCAGATCCAACCATTTGCCTACAAATTGAATGAATTCATTATTTTTAATTGCTGAGTAGTATTCTATTGTATAAACATACCACATTTTCTGTATCCATTCTTCCTTTGAGGGACATCTGGGCTCCTTCCAACTTCTGGTTATTATAAATAAGGCTGCTATGAACATCAAAACAACCCTGAGATTCCACCTCACACCAGTCAGAATGGCTAAAATTAAAAACTCAAGAGACAACAGGTGCTGGTGAGGATGTGGAGAAAGAGGAACACTCCTACACTGTTGGTGGGACTGCAAGATGGTAAAACCGCTCTGGAAATCAGTCTGGCTGTTCCTCAGAAAATTGGGCATGACACTTCCAGAGGACCCTGTCATACCAATCCTGGGCATATACCCAGAGGATTTCCCTGCATACATTAAAGACACATGCTCCACTATAACTTAAATTCTTAATTTCTGATAACTATCCTGAGTTACAATTGTATAGTTTTTAGAACAATACAAGAGGGGTATAATTTTAAATTTATCCTTTTATATATAGTTGGGTTTTTAACATATCTGTTTATATTATTAACCCCACAATACATTATCAATTTTATTAAGGAGAAAAATTAATATTTTAAATTTGCATTGGTTGTTTATTTATTTGGGCAGGGTTCCTTCCTTTCCAAAGAAGCAAGGAAAAAAATTTCCCTTGACTGCAAATGTTTTTCTTAAACCAAAGATCGGCTGGCAGGGAGTTGTCTTGGAGTCCATCTGAAAATATCTTCTTTTCAATCCTTTCATTTAAGAATTGAATAACGTTTTGCCAAATACCAAATTTTAGGTTGGCTTTTTTATAATGTGATAGAACTTGAAGGCGTGAATCCTTTAAAAAAAAAAACCAACAACAAACTGATATTTATGATGAGAAGTCAGCTTTCCTGGTGTTTGGTCCTGGCTTTAAAGTCACTTTTTCCTCTGACTTAAGGTGTTCTATTGACTGTACTGTAAGACCAGCTGCCTAAGTAGGATTTCTTCCTGTTTAATGTACACGGGGTTCTCTATCTTTCATTGATTTTGGAAAGGAACAAAAAAAGCAACAAAAAGCCCTGCTTTGTCTCTTCATAGAACTCCAGTTCCCGACTTTGTTTCTTCACTCTGCTCACGGCTCGGAGTCCCCACGCATGAGATGCTTACTGCTGCTCTGCTGGCCTCTGCTGCTCTGCTGGCCTCTGCTGCTCTCCTGGCCTCTGCTGCTCTGCTGGCCTCTGCTGCTCTGCTGGCCTCTGCTGCTCTCCTGGCCTCTGCTGCTCTGCTGGCCTCTGCTGCTCTGCTGGCCTCTGCTGCTCTCCTGGCCTCTGCTGCTCTGCTGGCCTCTGCTGCTCTGCTGCTCTGCTGGCCTCTGCTGCTCTGCTGGCCTCTGCTGTTCTCCTGGCCTCTGCTGCTCTGCTGGCCCCTGCTGCTCTGCTGGCCTCTGCTGCTCTGCTGGCCTCTGCTGCTCTGCTGGCCTCTGCTGCTCTCCTGGCCTCTGCTGCTCTGCTGGCCTCTGCTGCTCTCCTGTCCTCTGCTGCTCTGCTGTCCTCTGCTGCTCTGCTGGCCTCTGCTGCTCTGCTGGCCTCTGCTGCTCTGCTGGTCTCTGATGCTTTCCTGGTCTCTGATGCCCTTGTGTCTCTCTCTTCCAAGCGCATTGGTGTGGATTATCTGTACTGATCTGCAGATGGGATCTCCGATTCTTTCTCTGATTTTAGTGATTTAACACCCTCTCCCTCCCCCCCCCCCGCAAAAGCTATGTAATTTCTTAAAATATTAGAGCTTTTACTTCAGTACTTTCCTTTGGTTATCTTTTATATATATATATATATATGTATATATATATATATATATATATATATATATATATATATACATATATATATATATATTTATATGAGTACATTGTCGCTATCTTCAGACACACCAGAAGAGGGCATCAGATCCCATTACAGATAGTTGTGAGCCACCATGTGGTTGCTGGGAATTGGACTCAGGATGTCTAGAAGAGCAATCAATGTTCTAACCACTGAGCTATCTCTCCAGCCCCTCCTTTGGTTATTTTTATGTCTTCATTTTTCATTGATAAAAGTGTTCTCGTCTCTCTTTTCTTCGTAAACCATGTTGATGAACTAAATAATTTAGAAATATACTTCTAGAATTATTTTTCCTGTTCTGCTAGAATCAATCCTAGCTCAACTCTCATCTTTAGAAATAGCTTTAAAAGCTGGATTTTTTAAAGGAGATTTTCGTTAGTAGTGTTCCGTTCCAAAGTTATTCCCTAGGTGGTGGGTTGTGACAGTGTCCTTATCCATCACTGGCTATCTGTGTCACAATTTCCTTTTGTTCTCGAGGGATAAAATGGATTTAACCTTGAATAACCATAATGCTGCATACTTTCAGTCCTAGAACTTGGTGGCCTTAGGTAGAAAGAGAGAGAGTTTAAAGCTAACCTGGGACACATATAAGGAATTCCAGGCAAAGAATTTAAACTTCACTCTGGAGTTTAAGAACAACTGAAATCTCTGTAATTAGAATTGAAGTACTTCACGGGAAGTGAGATAATATTTGAAGTAGTTACTGAGATAATACCAGCTGATAGGTTTCCGTTTATAGATACGATCTCAGGATCCCAAGTGTGATCCTTCTTAATCTATCAGTAAAATCCATACATCACCCTGTGCTCTGTGTGACATTTATACTCACAGACTCTGAGTTCCTGCAGCTAAGAGAGGATATCTAGCTTCTCCCCAATACCACTCATTTGTAAGATTTGGAAACTGCATCAGAGTTCACATCTTTAAAAAACTTGCATATTGTAGATTAAAACTCGCTGTTGTTTCCAGCAAGACTGTACAATGAAGCCATTGACTCACATCTGCATTCTCTGCAGAGCCACAGAATGGGGAATCATCACGCAGCTCGCAAATTCCACTTAGTTCCTTTTGCATTATTTAATTATCTTCTGGGCTTTAGTACTCTGGCCAGCAATTGTCCCACTCTGAGTCAAAGTCATTCATGGCCTAACAGGGAAATGACTCTGATATTTCTAAATCTTGCCAAGTCACGACAAAGGGATCTCTGGATAAGAGCAGCTGAAATTACTGTTAATTCTCAGTAGAGGAGAGGGCTCACTCCCACTTTATCATGGTAGCAGCTTTATGTTTTTCAATGCCCTTTCTTGATTTTTATAAGTCTACTCTGAAAAAAGGCTGTATTTTCGTGTTTTCCATGGGTTTGATGCACAGATAAGTGGATCACACAAAGATGTAAACGGAAAACCTGGGAAAGAGACTCGGGAATGGAAGCCCCCAACCCCTCCCCTTCAAGTTCTACCACACCTTCACAGCAAGCTGTAGATCACCTGGGCAAGGTGTAAGACTGACATGAAGGACGGGAGATTGGGCAATAGGTGAATAAGTGGGCACAGCCTGAGAAAACTGAGTTTTTCTGTGCTACATCTCCAGTTTGATTTCTTTCTTCCTTTCTTCTTTCTTTCTTTCTTTCTTTCTTTCTTTCTTTCTTCTTTCTTTCTTTCTTTCCTCCCTCCCTCCCTCTCTCCCTCCTTTCTTCTTTCTTTCTTTCTTTCTTCTTTCTTTCTTCCTTCCCTCCCTCCCTCCTTCCCTTCTTTCTTTCTTTCTTTCTTTCTTTCTTTCTTTCTTTCTTCCTTCCTTCCCTCCCTCCCTCCCTCCCTTCTTTCTTTCTTTCTTTCTTTTTCTTTCTTTCTTTCTGCCATAATAGCTTTATTCAAGCCTGCCAAATCTTCTAACCATCTATTAGTATATTGTTCAGCAGATAAAAAGATAACTTAAAACAGTGATATATCAAGAAGACATACATACATACATACACACACACACACACACACACACACACACACACATATCCCAGTCTTCCCATGTCTGTCACCACCTCTTCCATGATCTCCTCCCTGTCTCCACAAAAAAAAAAAAAAGAAAAAAAAAAGAAAAAAAAAGAAAGAAAGAAAAACAATAAAGGAAGAAACAACAGAAAAACTAGTCCAGTCTGTGTTGTCCATGTGCTAACTTGAGCATGGTCACATTCCCAGTGGCCGGATTCCCAAGGGAGAATGAGTCTTTCTCCACCTGCACCGAATCAGAAGCAACAGGCTCAGGAGACCCATGCTGTGCCTACAGAGGGGCTGGGCCAGCTCTCCTGTAAGGAGCTGGGCCAGCTGTCCTGGGAGGGGCTGGGCCAGCTCTTCCATGCCCATGGATACCAACATGGATTCGGGATACAGCCTAGACCATGGGCATCTACATGGGCTTCAGGGCAATGCCACAAATCAACACAGCCCCTGGCCATATCACCTATGGCCCTTAGCAGCTGCATGGACCACAAACACCAGCATGGCTTCTGGTGTCATGGTGGACAACTGTGGTACCATAAGGAGGTCCAATCCAGAAAGCAAACCTTTGCCAAGGGGATCCTGGCCAAGCAGCATGTTTGGGGACTGAGTCTGTGTTTGCACGAGCTCCAGGCTGCTGCACTTCATTCTGGTGACACTACTGAACAATGATAGATAGCATTTGACCTCAGTCACCATCATGTCTCCAGTTTCCCCTCTCTCCACATCACACACACCGCTCTGTTTTTTATTGTTCCTACCTGTCCACTGCATATTTGTTTGTTGTAGTGGTGCCTGCTGTCCCAAGCCATGAGGTGGAGGCAGCCCAGGTGGTTTTTCTCCTGCCCACGCGATGAGATGGCGGACGGGCCCCTTCCAGTCTGATTTATACTTGATAATTATCCAACTTCAGTATTGCACATACTTGAGAACAGGAAAGCACAGTGTTTTCAGATGCTAAGCAAAGGAATCTTTGGAGGTGATACAATTATATCTGCAACTGTTTAGGAATACATAGACTTGGGCCATGGTGACTAAGGAAACTATAGCCATTGTCCTTAGCTTGAGGTTCAGTGCAGTTTATCATTTTTTAGGGCTTCTGATGATACCCTAGAAATAAGCTTAAAAATAAAACACAAAGTTCCTTTCCGTCCCAACTGGGGAATCTGAATACATTGTAGTTGTAAGCCATTGCAAACATTTCAAGTTTTAAATATCGTGAACTTGGGTAACTAATCACTGTTCCTAACTACTGTGAAACAGTTGTATTAAGATCTGAAGAATAACTCATTTTCAAATGAATGTGTGTTTGATGTATAAAGCTTAAAGCTATTGAGAAGAGTAGAAGAATCTAATAAATTTTGAGGATATCTTTTTGTATTTGTTGCTTAAATAGATTCGAGGGGCTGGATGCCTGGTTTCATGGTTAAGAGCATGCGCTGCTCTTGCAGAGGACCCTGATTCGCTCTCTAGCACCCACACAGGGCAGCTTACAACTGCCTGGAACCCCAGCTCTGGGACTCCACCACCTACTACAGACCTCTGCAGGCACCGAGCTCTCTCTCTCTCTCTCTCTCTCTCTCTCTCTCTCTCTCACACACACACACACACACACACACACACACACAAACAAACATGCTTACACACATGTATACACACGATGAAAAATAAAACCTTAAAAAACAGATTCAAAGTCATAAGACATTTTCTCTTTTCCCTTACTGACTTTTTTAGAAAAGAAGTACCTTAGCAGAATCGTGCCTCTTGATAAAGATAGTCTCTTCATTGAGCACTTGTGGCAAACACCCAGCACATGCTATTTTAAAATTACTCCAGAAGTACTATTAATGCCTTCTGCTTTCCAGCAGAAGGAACTGAGATTTAGCAGTCTTTCCAATAGTCCATGTGCTAGACGTACTTTAGAGCTCCCATGCAGGTGCATGAGAAAACGGGGGTGGGGGGGGGAGGCAAATGGGGCTGACTTTGCATTTTTCATTGCTCTGGCCACTTGCTTCCATCACTGATTCCAGAAGTCAGTTAATTAACTGTTAATGTATTGGGCTTGATTAACACTTGTTTATTTATTTAGGAAAGGAATTTCCTTTATAACGCACATAGAACTTATGTCCCCGGTGTCCTACCTAAGCCTCCTGAGTGCTTGGTTGGAAGTATGTGTCCCGTGCCAGGCTTTGGTCCATACTCATTTCATTCTAAATAACACCTCTAGGGCATGGATGGTAAGACTGTGCAAGTTGTTGTGGGTCTCCCTTCTCCCCGGGGTTGTTGGCTACCAGCCCATGAATTTGGAGGGGGTAGAGTTGACCAACAAGGTTTTAAATGGTCCCAGAGCATAAGTGGAAATGACGACATTCCAGGATCAGCTTTGGAAAGACAGATTAACTTTATTCAGGGTTGTATAGTTTGGGGGAAGAGAGTATGGATATCTAGGGTGGGCTTAAGTCTTTGGCTGAAGACTAAGGTACTGAATGCCTCATTAGCATGAAGACTCATTTCAGGAATCTCAGGTGCTTCCTGAATGGGTTCTTATCTGGAGAAGGGAGGCTGAACCTAGAAGCTAATCAAGGCTATGTGACATTCCACAGGCAGAGGGTATGGGGATTTCAAGCTCTCCTGGTCAGACAAGGGAGTCCCCCATTTTGCATTGAGTCCAGGGCTTTCCGGCAATGCCAGAGTTCTACCTTAATTAGCAGGGTTTCTCTACCAAGTTTTTTGGGAACTTGGAGACAAGTGGTTGCAACGATTGAGTCTTGTAATTGGGCTTGGGTATGTTTTGCAAGGGTGATCATTGACATTAGATCACCAGAATGCTACTCACAACCTTTTCTGAACATGACCCATCTGATATATCACGGTGTATTTTCAATCAGCTTTCCCTGTGTGGTCAACTTGTTTCCTCTCTCCATAAACCACAAGCCAATATCCTGAGAAGGCACATTTGAGCTCTGCTTGCCCATCGCCAAATATTCAGCCACTACATGGCTATACTTTCTTTTTTTTTTTGCAACACAGTGTTTCAATGATTATACTCTGTACTATGGCCAAAATTGAGCCTCATTTGGTAACATGCTGCTCCTAATAGAATACAGTCTGTTATTTCTAGAATAACACATAAGACCAGTTTGGAGAAATCCTTTCTCTTCAAGCTCTAGTAAGCAGCAGAGACAAATTCATGATCATTAAGGCACACGGCTGCCAGAAGAATCCGGTTACTCACGCGACATCCTTTAGACTTGAATAAGGTAACCAGACATTAGGTAGCCTTTTCTCCTACTGATTACTCTGATTGAGTTAAAAGGGCATCTCATTTGTAGCAACAGCTCAAAGGCAAATGCCTACTCAGGAATTTAGTGAATAAATAAGACTGTTTAGAACAATGGAGTTAATAACCGCAGACTACTTCTCTGGGCAACTTTGCTCTAACGATGGCTTTACCACTCTTGCTTGCACAGAATGACTGTGCTGTGAATGCAATGTTGAAAATGAGCAGAAGCAGATGTAGGTGGGGCCACCTTCTTGTCCTTGCAGAGTATTTCACACTTTAAGTTAGGGAAGAACTGCCCAGGACCACGCAGGTTTCTATTCTTGTCTCTCCCGAAAGCAGCATTTTCTCGAAAGCTTTACTCAACTTTCGCTTTCCTTCCCTTGAGAAGGTCATATATGTATAAAATATTTTAGATATTTTTACTCTCATTGTTTGCACTCATCTCCTTCCCGCTTTCCTTCTCCTGTCCCCCAAGTCCCACAATTTTACTTCCATGTCTTGTCTTTTCTTCCTATCTCCTCTCTCTCCCTCTCTCTCCCCCTCAATTTCACTAGGGTTTCTCAGCTTCACTCGGGTTGCTTAAATGAACATACTGGATCATAGGAAACTTTTATAGTATAAAAATATAACATAACCTCCTAATCAGGAGAGTGGACGACGTGCCTGGGTAGCCTCCCATCCTAGCACCTTACACGATGCTAGTGGGATGGTACTCGCTCCTTCTCTAAGGCACTGGACATTTCCTCTCAAGAGTCTCTGTCACCTAGTGAAGGAGCTGAATAGCCGTAGCCATCTGGCTTCACATGTCTTCCCTTTTGTCTGAATTGTTCATGAAAGTGAAAGCTCTTTTCCTACCTCTTTTCTATGCATGCTTTCCTTACACCTTGGGCGTTACTCCCATCATCTGGGGATTTCTCATTGAATCTCTGGCCTCTTCCTTCCCACCCAGTGGCTGATCACCCTCCATAGGTCGGACATCCGTGCTAACTTACCTACCACGGTCTTTTCCTTTATCTCCTCCATCTGAGCCCTCCTAGCATTTTGAGTTTCCTGGAAGATTTTTTTTTTTGTTAAACACTAATAAAAATTGTCTTTGAGCTTCTGCTTGAGTCTATTCTTAAACTTTTATCAGTGAGACTAAGACCCCCAAGGAGGATCCTAAGCTTTGTCTGTGTCAGAACCAGTAGCTACACTACTGAAGAAAGTGGCTTCCTTTCCACCAGCAACCCATGGGGCAAAAGCTCCTGAGGATGGAGATGCCTCATTTCCTTTTTCCTCTATCTATCTATCTATCTATCTATCTATCTATCTATCTATCTATCTATCTATTCACCTATCTATCTATCTATCTATCTATCTATCTATCTATCTATCTATCTATCTATCTATCTTACATCCTGATTGAAGCCATACCCCTCTTCTCTCCTCCCCGGTCCACCCTCACACCCTCTGCACCAATTTCCTCTTGCTCTTCTCCTCTAAGAAGGGAAGACCTGCCCCCCACCATGGGTGACAGTTTACCCTGGGACATCAAATCACAGTGCGACTCCCATTGAAGCCCAGACAAGGCAGCCCAGCTATGCAAGAGGGATCCACAAGCAGGCAAAAGAGTCGGTCAGTCTCTGCTCCAACCGTTAGAGGACCCACATAAGGAACAAGCTGCCCATCTGTTGTATATGTGCTACATAGGAGTCGCCCGTGCATGCTCTTTGGTTGGTGGTTCAGTCCCTGTGAGCCCCCATGGACCCTGATGAGTTGACTCTGTAGGTCTTCTTGTGGTGTCCTTGACCTCTCTATCTCCCTCTTCCCACTCTTCCACAAGACTCACAGAGCTTGTCCTGATGTTTAGCCGTGGGTCTCTGTGTCTGTTTCCATCAGCTTCTGGATGAAGTTTCTCAGAGGACAGTTTTGCTAGACCCCTTACCAAAAGCGTAACAGAATATTGTTAATGTCAGTGGTCGGCTCTGCCCCACGGGATGCATCTAAGGTTGAGTGAGTCAGTCCTTGGTTGGCCATTCCCTCAATCTCTGCTCGTTAATTCCTGCACGTTGGCAGGACAAATTTCTGTCAAAGCTTTTGTGGGTAGGTTGGTGTCCTCCTTCTTCCACTAAAAGCTCCACTTGGCTACAGGAGGTGGCCACATCAGCCTCTATATACTCTGCTGCTAGGAGTCACAGCTAGGGTTACACCCATAGACTCTCTGGAACTTTCCCTTATCCCAGGTCGATGGTTCATCCCAGAGATGCACCCCCACTGATTTACCTTCTCTCTCCCAACCCTCTTTCTGTCCCCCCCCCAACGTGATTCCCATCACCATTCTTGTCTCTACTCCCTCCCTCTAACTACCTCCAATGTATACTTTATTTCCCTTTCTGAGTGAGATTCAAGCATCCTCCCTCAGGCCTTCCTTCTTACTTAGCTTCTTTGGGTCTGTGAATTGTAACATGGTTATTCTATACTTTACGGCTAATATCCATTTATAAGTGACTACAAACCTTGCTCATCTTTCTAGACTAACCCACTCAGAATGATATTCTCTAGTTCCATCCACTTGCCTGAAAATTGCTTGGTGTCTTTGTTTTTAATAGCTGAGTGAGTTATTTTATTTTGTAAATGTACAACATTTTGTTTATCCATTCGTCAGCTGAGGGATATCTAAGTTGTTTAGATTCTCTGGCTGTTGTAAATCAAACTGCTATGAACATAGTTGAGCAAGTGCCCTTGTGAGTATATGGAGCATCTTTCAGACACACATCCAGGAGAGATATAGCTGAATCTTGAGGTAGAGATACTCCCAGTTTTGTAGGAAACCACCAAATTGATTTCCAAAGTGATTGCACATGTTTGCACTCCCACCAGCAATGAGGAAGTGTCCTCCTTTCTCCGGTTTCACCAGCATGTGCTGTCACTGGAGTTTTTTATCTTAGCCATTCTGATGCACATAAAATGGAATCTCAGGGTTGTTTAGCTTTGCATTTCTCTGATGACTATGGATATTGAACATTTCTTTAAGTGCTTCTTGGCAATTAGAGATTCATCTGTTAAGAATTCTCTCTTTAGCTCTGTATACCATTTTTAAATTGAATTACTTGGTTTGCTGGTATTTAACTTCTTTAGCTCTTTATATATTTTGGTTATTAGCCCTCTGTCATGTTTAGGGTTGGTGAGGATCTTTTTCCATTCTTAGGCTACTGTTTTGTCCTATCAAAAGTATGTTTTTGCCTTACAGAAGTTTTTAAGTTTCATGAGTTCCCATTTATTATTTGCTCATCTTAGTGCCTGAGCTGTTGGTATTCTGTTCAGGAAGTTATCTCCTGTGCATTCAAGGCAATTCCCAGTTTTTCTCCTATTAGATTTGGTGCATCTGGCTTTATCTTGAGATATTTGATCCACTTGTATTGAGTTTGTTGCAGGGTGATAAATATGGGACTATTTGCATTCTCCTATATGCAAGCATCCTGTTAGACCAGCATTATTTGTTGAAGATGCTATTTTCCATTGTATGGTTTTGGCTTCTTTGTCGAAAATCAAATGTTGGTAGATGTAATGGCTTATTTTGGGTGTTCAATTCTATTTCATTGACCAAGCTATCTGTTTTATGCTAATACCATGCAGTTTTTATTACCATTGCTCTGTAGTATAGCTTAAAATCAGGGTTAGTGAAACCTATAGAAGATCTTTTATTGTACAGGATTTTTATAACTATCATGATTTTTTTTGTTTTGTTTTTTCATATAAAGTTGAGAATTGCTCTTTCCATGTTTGTAAAGAATTGTGTTGGAATTTTGATGGGCATGGCATTGACTCTGTAGTTTGCTCTTGGTAGAATGGCCATTTTCACTATGTTAATCCTGATCTACCAGCACGAGAGTTACATCTTTTGGTAGCTTCTTCAATGTCCCTCTTTGGAGACTTGATGCTGTCGTCTTTCATTTGCTTAGTTAGAGTTACACCAAGATAATTTATATTGTGAAAGATTTGCTTTCCTAATCTCTTTCTCAGCCCATTTATCTTGTTTATAAAGGAGGGCTACTGATTTTTTTGAGTTAATTTTATATCCAGCCACTTTTCCTGAAGAATGTTTATTAGGTGTAGGAGTTTTCTGGTAGAATTGTTGGGGTCACTTACATATACTATCATCTATGAATTACAATTCTTTGACTTTTTCCTTTCTAGTTTGTATCCCCTTGATCTCTTTTAGTTGTGTTCTGATCTAGGGAGAACTTCAAGTACTATATTGAAGAGACGGGGTACTCTTTTGTGTTGGAGTGAAATGTTCTGTAAATATCTGTTAGGTCCAATTTGATTCATAATGTCTGTTGGTTTTATTACTTCTCTGTTTAATTTCTTCCTGAATGACCTGTGCATTTGGTGAGAGTGCAGTGTTGAAGTCTCCCACTAGTAACCCATGTGGTTCAGTGTGTGATTTAAGCTTTAGCGATGTTTCCTTTATGAATATGGATGCCCTTGCATCTATGGCACAGACGTTCAGAATTGAGATATTTTCTTGGTGTATTCTTCCTTTGTTGTTCTTATGCTGGCCTTTAGCCATCTGATCGTTCCTGGTGTTGGCAGGCTTGGTAGTACCTCATAGGTGTAGGCCTCCAGGAATGCAGGTAGAGCAGGGGGCTTGTAGTCCCTGATAGCAGCATGCCAATGGTGCCCCTATTGCCACCAGGCCTCCTGGGGTACAGACAGAGTGTTATTCTCTGATGGCAAAAAGCCTCTGGGAGTGAAAGTAGATCCGTGGGCTAGAAAATGGAGTACACAGTGGGCAGGGTGGAGCTCATCATGGCTAGGCTTGGATGTAGAAATGGTAATAGAGGGTGATTAAGGGGATGGGATGGACAGGAATGGGATGACAGGGATGGAACACAGAAGTCAGGGATGTTGGGTATAGGGGTCTCACCTGGTTGTCCCTGGTTCCAGTAGGTACAGGCAGATTTGTGGGCGAGGAAATCCCCACTGTCCCTTTCTAAGTTTTATCAGTGTAATTTCCATGACTCCTGAGGTGTATAAAGCAGGGTGGGTTGCTTTTCCAGGTCTCTCAGTTTTGACAAGTGGAGTATGTATAATCAGGATTCCATCTGCCCTAGTAGCTGTCCCAACCCTTGGGGACCAGCTTACAACAGCTGCTGACTTCTTTTGCCCCTTGATGCTTATGAGGGTCTCCTGTTACTGCAGTCTGTCTCGCAAAGCCCAGATAAGTCAGTAACGGGTGCGTGGTGAACTTGTTTCACAGTCTGAGTCTGAGAACCGTGATCCATTTTGGGGGAAGTCAGCCAAAAGTTGGATTATGTTTTAAAGTCCATATTTGAAGGAAGCCTTCAGAAACTTGCTTGAGATAACCAGGCGTGCTTTGATGATTGAGGTCTCGGGATTCAAAACCCGCCTTCTGCAATCCACATGGTGGATTCTCACCAGGGGGAACATATCATACTGTTGTGTGAGAGACAATATTAGCGCTGCCGCCTGGGCTGCCATTCCTTGTCAGACTCAGTGCTGAATGTCTGTTTCATAGCTGCAGTCAGCTGAGAAGCTGGTCTCTTTAAAATGCGGTATGATAGCTTTATCCTCTAAGACCTATCTTGCTCTTAAGGTATTTTTCCCCATCTTAAAAAGATTGACAGAGTTAGAGTAAGTTATGAAGTGTGCCTTGAGAACATTGCATTTTAATTTCATCGAATCAGATTCAATTTGGCAAAACAATGTGGGCTGGAAATCATTCTAGTAAACTCCCAGATCCAGTGAACAGATAACCTCTCTTGTCAAAAAGGCAGGTCTTAACTGTAAATCTCATGCTTGTAATAAGAGAATATAGTAAAGTCTTGGGGCTCAGTAGCTATGGCAACTGCAGATTTCAGTCAATGCCCTTTGATCTTCACCATTAGATAATCATGTCTGATTGCCACACATAATCCTTTTCCCCAAGGAGGTCAATACATTCTCGCTGAAATACTTCAAAGTATTCTAGTCCCTGGAAATGCCCGGGGACTCTCCTCATTGGTCTATAGTTACGTGTGAGAGTCATGTGATGCTTACCAACCCTGGCAAGCCTAAGAGATGATGTAAATCATACTTACGAGTGTGTTTCATTGCTAAGAGGATGGTCACAGCTGGGTGTTTGTGCATCTGAATACACACCCAATATATACAAACAGGTGTTCATTGTGTGTCCTGTGCTTTAAAGCAATGCAGCCATACTTGAGCATAAAAAGCTCAGGAAAAGCTGAGTTGCGGATAGTTTTAATAATAAAAAATTATTTTAGATAATAATCTAGAAATGATTGGTGGCGATTCTCGCAATACCGTCACCAGTATCGATGTTAGGCAACAACAACATTGTACTAGAATAGGTTGAACTAACCAAAACGATGGGACGTCAACCCGAACGATTTAAGCTCATGTCTAATTTGATTGTTACACATTGCATTTCCATTTACTGAATAATCACTTTATGGGATTCTTGTTTTCAGTGAGACACTGGTAAGCACTATGAGAATCAAAATAATAAAAGGTGGTTTGTAATCTTAAGAGTATGCAGTCTTCAGGAGGCATGGGTCACATAAAGAAAAAAAAAAACCACACATCAGAGCAGTGTGTTAAATACAAATCAAAATCAAGATCTGGGGTCTGCGAATGAGAGGTGAGTTTGTGTAGGAGAGGTCCAAGAGGCACAGCAGCATCTAGGCCACAGAACAGGAGAAGAATATTGATACATCAGCTTAGTGTAGGGGTAGTCCCAGCAGAGACGTTAGTGTGCGCAGGGGCTGGAGCTGGCCCTGAGCAGCCAACACAGGCGGGGAAGAGTCTGTCTGTGTAGAGAGGGCATCTGACAAGACACCCTGAGGCTGTTTCACCAGCTCAGACATTTAGAAAAGGCAAGAGGAGTGGACGAATTTCCATGCCATCACAAAAGAGAAATTAAACAGGCCTCTGGTCTGTATTATTAGACTTCTAAAAGTAATATCTTTCATATCCTGAAATGATAAACCATTTCTTTTAAAAAAATTAGTGTTATTAATTTTGCTTGAATGTACTTCTGTGTAGCATCTTTGGAGGTGAGAAGAAGGTGGCATGTCCTCTGACACTGGAGTCACAGATGACTGTGTGCTGCCTGCCATGTAGGTGCTGGGAATTGAATCAGAATCCTTCTGAGAAGCAGTTAGTGCCTTTAGCCACTGAGCCATTGCTCCAGCCCGTGAAATGCTAAAACAGTTTAACTGGTAATTAGAAGGGAAACAGCTGGTATTTATTTATCTGCTTATGGGAATAATATTTAGTAATAGTCCTACTTTGCTTTTCTTACTCTTACTAAGATGGTGTATTGAAGGCAGTAAGGATGCCTGGTGTGCAGATATATGCGGAAATAAAATCTCAGGGGAATGAGCCTGGAAAATGCCTGCTGCACTTCAGAACTCAAGGAGACACAGAGGGCCAGAGCTAGAGGTTATAGAGTTTGGTACCACTACGAAGAAAGGCCTTTCAGAAGTCCCTGAGTTTTCCAAGGATTCGGAGAGCGACCCTTGCATGGTTCGTGTTTTAAGAGGATTTTCTTGGCTGCTGCGTTGACATGCGCAGAGGCAGTTAGACCCTACTAAAGAGGCAGGCAAGGAACAGTAGTGGTGTGGAGTGAACAGTGCTTGAGAAAAGTGTGAGGTGTGCTTACAGAGCTTCTAGAGGTGTCCTGGAGAAAGAGTTGGCCAGAGAGCTGAAGAATTAGAAAGATAGATAAAGGGAGTATGCAAGAATAACTCTAAGGTTATTAGTGTGAGAAACCAGAAGGAGGTCATTAGCAGAAACCGAGACTGGTGCAGAGGATGTTCGGGTCAGGATGGTGGAATGAATTATGTGGTTGCGGTTTAGGATGTAAGGCTTCAAACAGCCATGAATGGAGGGGGTGGTTGGGTAGGTAAGTGTAAGATTAGGCATTGCAGCATGAAGGCTGTTGGTGATATAACAGAACAAAGCTAAGTAAAGAGGGGTCTGATGACAATAAGCTTGACTCTTTTCAAATGATAAGTTCAACGTCTGTCCGATACTGCAAGAGAGGCGAATGGTTATTTTAGAATTTTATGAAAAGATAGTTCCCAGCATAAAAGAAGAACATGTCCAGGTTTCCCCCGTTGACACAGACTTTCAATGGAGCACTGAGTTGTTGGAGAACACCAGCACACTGAAGTGATGCTAGGATTCTGGGCAACCTGAGATGCCAGTAGCTTCTGTGTGGGGAGGGTTGGTATAGTCACACAGGAAAGAACAGATTGCCAGCTTGTCACAGCGGCCTGGTATCTGAATGAACTTTCAGGAAAAGTTTTCCCGAAACCAAAAGTTGGGAAGTACCAAGATATAGATCTCTCCCCTCCCTGTACCAAGAAAACAGAGAAAGGAGTCTCACTTTCCAGAAGTTGAGATTTCTGATGAGTAAGGCAACCATTGATCATTCTCCGGAATTCACTTGCTATTGACTTCCACTTACTCCATATGCTCACTGCATAAATGAGTGATGACTTTCAAACGAGCTCAGGGACCTTGTGCTGGTGGGTGGAGACTCATTTGCATGAGATGATAGAGGGAATCAGTAATGCTTAGGACATGACTTTAAATCTATTTTTAAATGATATTTTTATAAATTGTGTACATGCAAGGAAGACAGACCTTGACAGACAGACAAACAAACAGAAGAGAGTCAGGCAGACAGACAGGCAGGCATATGGATAGATCAGGTAGGTAGAGGTGTGAGGACATCTTGGTAGGGGGCAAGTCTTCCTATCATTAGGGTCCCAGGGATTAACCTTGGGTCATCAGACGATATGAAGCATCTTTACCCAGTATTCTATTTTCTTCTCTGATGCTGTGGTAAAAACAAATTGTACCACAAAGGGCTTATACTTGTAGGTCTCAATTCACGGCTGAAGGTAGCCATCAGGAATTTCAGGCAGAAATTCGAAGCCGAAAACACAGAGAAGTGAGTCCTGCTGTCTCCGTCTGGTTCAGGAAAGCTCAAGCATACTCAGATAGTCTGGGGCTAGCTCCCCAGGGAATCGTAGGGCCTGCGGGGGACTGGGCCCTATTTCATCAGTACCAATCAAGATAGTCTCTCACAGACATGGCTAAGATGAACTTGATAAGGACAATTACTCATTGAGACTCTTTCAAGTGGTTGGTTCTAGACTGTGTCAAGTTGACGAGTAACTGGGACACCCACTTAACCATCTCACCAGCACACACACACACACACACACACACAAAAAAAAAAAACAACAACACACACACACACATTTATATGCAATCTCTATCTATATAATCTATTTCTCTCTATATATGTATATACATACATATATTCTGTTATATATATTACAGAATATAGATTATATAATAAATTGAATACACATACATATACATAAGATATATTATAGAATATATATGTATATATTAATTACAGAATATATGTTAAAGTCAGAAGAGACTATGTCAGTCAGATGGAAGGAAAAGACAGAGATGACCTTGAGAGAGTTTCAGACTCACTGACAGAGTCTGCATGTTGGAAGACAGTGATGGTTCTGGTTACCTGGCTGTGCGTAGTCTCATATCTTACTCTGATGCAACCATTCTGCCTGTGCATTTTGTGTTTAGGGAGAGGAAATAAAAATTCATGTATTGCAAGACCCATCCTGTGTTAACAGCTCAGGGCCCAGCTGACTTCGCTGCAGGCTCTGGGAGAGACTGTGAGCAACACAGGGGACAGTGGTCTCTGCAGAAGTCACATGGTTCCAGCGTGAGACTCCAGGGAGGGCATTCTGTTTCGATGGCAAGAGTGACGGAGCAGGGTTTATGTTCAAGCAGAAGTGTCAGGAGTTGCTATGGAAACATCCCAGGCAGGTTGGTTAGTGTGATGAGCAAGGCCCATTGAATGCAAGTGTCTCTGAAGATTCTCAGAAATTTTCTATGAAAACTGAACTTTGTGCAGCTAGTAGGGGGAAAATTGGAACTGTTGAGATTCGGCTGTCAATACCAGAATTCCCAGCACCAACAGAACCAGATCACGGTTCTAAAGTGACCACTGTTACAAACAATGTTAAAGGAGGAACTAGGAGCTTCTGTTCTGTATTGATTCACAGCCCAGAAAGCCCGAGCCTGAGGTGATTGTACAGACTTTGCGATATGTACAGTGTATTGTGGGGGGGGGGAAATGTCACTTCATAAATGAGTAATGACTTTAAGAGTCTCCATTTCAACTCTCAAGAATTTATATAAATCCCCCCCATAGAGCAGCCAGGTTTAATAAGAAAAGATGGTGCCATATTGAGGAGATACCTGCTTAAGTATGTAAGTTTGTTTATAATAGGTATAAATTTGGAAAACGTATCATACAGCATGATTATGAAATATGTTTGAATTTTCTGAGAAAGGTAAAGTGTTCTTACTAGACACACACACACACACACACACACACACACAAGTGCCTATGGGTGGTAGCAGATGTTTTAATCCACTGGCTTGTGGCAGAAGTCTTATATTTATGTAAAAGAATGATACTGTGTACCTTAAGCTTACTCAATATTTGTTTGTCTACTATGCCTCAATAAAAGAGGAGAGAACTCAGATTGTGCCTGCAACGTGGCCGTGATCATCTGGAGTCAGCAGATGGCTGTGTGTTCTCTTTAAGATGAGAATCGTGGACTCTGTTACACCCTGTCTCTGTCCAGCCGGAAATCCTGACTTCAATTAAGAACGTAGTAGAAGAAGGTCTGACAATCTGCCACAGGCGTCAGCTTTTCCTTCATACCCAGGCAGGTGTGTGCACATCTGTATATGCTTTAGTTGGCTTGAACGTATCCCTCAATTTTCTTACTGTGGGGCGTGACAGCGTGAGAGGGTTGGGAGTATTAAGAGGTAGCACTTAGCAGAAGGTGGTCATGTCACAGGGCACTGCCCTTGGAAGTAACTAATGTGGTCCTCCTGGGCTCCCGTTGGTCTCTGTAAGACAAGGTTGTCATGAAAATACGCTCGCATCTCTCTGGCTCCCTGCCTTGGCTTAGTCTCTCCCTGTTGCATGTGCTCTGCCACAGATTCACTGTATTGGGAAGCACCCCAGCAGCCTCTGACCAGAGGCAGAGCACGCACTGGTGTTACGCCCCCAACTTCCGGAACACTTGAATAATGAAACTTGTTTTCTTTACAAAGTCTCCAGCCTTGAGTAAATTTTTTTTATGGTAACAGAAAATGTGCATTCATGTATGTGTGTGTGTGTGTGTGTGTGTGTGTGTGTGTGATGTTTATGAAGATATGTGTTGATGTATATACATTTTTGTATTACTCAATGAATAGAAGTTTATATTTGAAGAATAACACTTGCATAAAAAAATACATACCTTAAAACAGTGGTTCTCAACCTTCCTAATACTGCAACCCTTTACTACAACTCATGTTGTGATAACTCTCATACATAAATTTATTTTCACTGCTGCTTCATAACTGTAATTTTGCTGTTATTATGAATCATAATATAACTGACTATATTTTTCCAATGGTCTTATGTGACCCCTGTGAAAGGGTCAGTTGACCCCAAAAGGTTGACTCACAGGTTGAGAACTACTGCTGCCTCAAAGACTATTCTGTTGTTGTACCCCAGGGGAAACCTGAGGCCCCAGCAGCTGTCCGAATTAATGCTGGCTTGACATTTTTGCCCAGTAAGGGAGGGCAGGGGTATGTAGTTTTGTGGTTTGGCTAGGGTAAGGGTGTTTGTCTGTAATTGCTGTGAAACTTTCAGTTGGAGGCTGTTCTAGTTCTCGTGCCCATGGCTTGGGTTTACTGGAGTAATCTCATCTAATAACTGTGAGAGTGGGACTTTAGAGAGCTGTTTTTGCAAGTCCTGTGGTTTGTCGGTTAGTCACGGTTCAGAGGTAAGTGAGGTAAGAAAGAAAGAAAGGCCGAAAGAAAAGGCGGGGGGAGAGGGAAGTGTGGTCAGAGCCAGGGGCAAAGGACTGAGACTCCTTTACCCACTCTATTCCAGTTGTTTTTAGGATGATCTATTTTATATATATATATATATATATGTATATATATATATATATATATATATATATATATATTATTAGTGTCTAATGGAGAAGTGCATATGAAAGGTTACATGTCATGTTCTTAAAGATAAGATTAAATTCTCACGTTTATTGTCTTGAGAGTTTAATGTGGATTCCAAGTTAGTTACTCTGCCTCAAGACTGCTTTCTGCTTAAGCCGTGGGAAGGAGTGAGTATCCGGAGTCAGATCACCATTCCCTGAACTGGATTGATTGGCATTCCCAACACATGGCGATCACATTTTAAAAATTTTAAAACCAAGTCCAGTTCCTTGGTTTCTCAGATACCCTGTGCTTGTGTGTTCTCTTGAGCAGAGATGCAGTCCCTTCCAGGATGCCTGAGAGCTGTGACATGGGTGTGTGTGTGTGTGTGTGTGTGTGTGTGTGTGTGTCACACTTAGCAGTCACAACACCATCTAAAATGTATTGATCCTGTTGTTATTTTTCTAAAATAGATGTTTAGTGTTGTTTGCTTGGCTGCTGGTCCTGGTGCTGAGAGCAGAGGACAGGCATGGAGGTACTCACTGCTCCCCAGAAAAGACAGAGTTCAGTGCCGGGAAGGGATCACCCAAAGGTAGTGTGTGCATGTGTGTGTGCACGCGCGCATGTGTGTGTGCATGTGCGTTTGCACATGTGTGCGTGTGTGCTCGCATGTGCGCGTGTATGTGCGTGTGTGCGTGTGTGTGCGTGTGCGTATGTGCATGTGTGTACGTGTGTGTGCGTGTGTGTGTGTGTGTGTGTGTGTGTGTGTGTGTGTGGTGAGGAGTCATTTGGGAAATTATTGCTCACTGCCCACATGGCCTGTAAATTGATTTTTGTTAGATACTGTGTTGAAATGGAAAACCCACAAATGGTTTCCCCAAGTCTCTGTAGTATTAACTACTCTCATTGGCCACAAGCCACTTGACTTTAATGGATTATCTGGCTTGGGCTGCTGGAAGAAAAATGAAAAATAAAACGCCCATCTTCCTCTCTCTGACTTACTATCACTTGTTGGTTGAAGTTCTTGCCACCGTGTGATCTTTTTTTTTTCTGTTCCAGATTTGTGATGAGTCCTCGAATTCACCAGAATCCAATTGAAAACCATTTATGAAGCCGCTCCTCAAGCTAGGCAGGTGACGCGCCGGCTCCTAGAGGCACAAAGATAATAATCTCGGCCATTTTACCACCCAGTGCGGTAGCATCTGGGCAAGGCAGACTCATCAAAAGGCAGCTACAGCGAGCAGCATGAGGTTCTGACTTCAGCCCTACCGAGATCCTCCCTGCGCCCTGGGCTCGGCGTTTCATCCCATCTCCGTCTCACAGCACTTGCTGATAGCGTGGGAGAGGGTGTGCCGCGGAGGCTCTGGATGTCATGAAGTCCAGTAAAGAGACAGGGATGCTCTCCAGCTTCCAAAAGGATGCTGAGAAGAAGGGGCTGGCAAGTGGTGCTGGAGCTCAACCAACTCTTTTTTTTTTTTTTTTTTTTTGAGAAGACGCTCTATTTTCTGCGAGACCTGACTCCAGTTCCAGGAGGAAAACCACAAAGTCCACTTGAGCAAACATTGTACGGCACCCCCTGCCCCTGCCCCTGCCCCGACCCCCTCGGCCCTAGCAACAGCAAGTCAAGCTACAAACGGCAGAGTCAAGGTACCTATAAGATAACCTAGGACATACTGCAGAAAATAGATAACATGGACATCCTGTTTGTCAGGTGTTTTTCCCCCAGTGTTTGGTTCTTGCAGATTATGTCAGAAATGCAGTTTATTAAAATATTAACTTGCTAATCTGTATAGAAATTCCCCAAGCATGTTGTAAGCACAATAAATACTCCGCACTCACAGACTCAAGGTTCTCACTTCTGACCCTCGGGGATGGTGCCGATGAGAGTCCATGCGTGCAATAAAGACCCTTGTGTGTTTGCATCGGAATCAGCTCCTCAGTGGTCTTTGGGGTTCCTGAGACTTGGGCGTAGCCGCGCTAAGATAATGTAGAGCCAGACAGAGGCCTTGAACGTGTCAGCAAATGAGCCCCTTTCTCTACAAAGGATATGCTTTGAAGTGAAGCAGTAATGTACTGTTGTGCATTCAGAACTCATTTTTGTTATCTCCATTGCCTGTACTTATAACTGAAAGGTGGATTCGATTGGTGTTTTCCTGCCTCTATGTGCTATCATTTGAGAATATTATAATGTGGACGTCGGGGCAGAAGCAAGGTGGGGCAGATGGGTGTTGTTATCCTGGCTGAAGAGGAGGGTAGGTTTCTGTTTGAAGGTCTTTTTCCATTTGAAAATATCCTAGGGTTTCACCTTGTTTTGTTCTCACGTTGACGTGTTTATTTTTATTATTTTCATCTAATATGTGTGTGGGTGTTTTGCCAGCTTTCTCTGGGTACCATGAACATGCAGTGCCCGTGGAGGCCAGCAGAGGGCGCCGAAACTGGAGCTGCAGAAAATTATGCTGAGAATCAAATCCAGGTCCTCTAGAAGAGCAGCCAGTGATCTTAACAGCTGAGCCATCTCTCCGGACGCTGCTCCTGTCATTTCTGAGAGACAACACTTAAATTATAAAAGGATGAAAAGGGGGCCGGGCGTGGTGGCATGGAGGCAGAGGCAGGAGGATTTCTGAGTTCGAGGCCAGCCTGGTCTACAGAGTGAGTTCCAGGACAGCTAGGACTACACAGAGAAACCCTGTCGCAAAAAACCAAAATACATACATACATACATACATACATACATACATACATACATACATAAAATAAAATAAAATAAAAGGATGAAAAGGATGTAACAAAATGTGTACTTGTAAGTAAACTGTAGCTAGTTTTTCTCTGTTGGAGAGAATTTAGAAAATCAATTTAGAAATAAGTAGTTTTTCTCTGCAGTGACTTGCAGGGGGAGAACAAAACCTAACACAGTATTCTTTGGGGTCACCCTCCAAGCATTAAGGTGAAAGAGAGTCAAATCAAGCCACCATGTTTACAGTCAGCTGGTGCCCTCGGGATTTCTGCAAGTGGATTCAGGCAGTTCACCTCTGACTCCAGTGTCTCCTTGTTGAGTTTTTGTTTCCTTAAGCCTCAAGGCTGCTCCTTTTTCTCTACCCTGGCTCCAAGTCAAATGCTGAGCTCTTCACTCTTTATATTTTCCTGTAGTTTTCCTTACCTTCATTCACAGGAGGCTGCCGGGGGTGGGGTAGGGGAGGGGGCATTCGATGGAACTTGAAAGAGCAAAGAAAAAAAACGACAAATGCCACAAAGAGAGCTTCAAATTTGAGTCTCAGATAATTTCCCATCCCTAAAATATGCTTTGCTGGGGTTTTCCCCAAATTAAGGCCTTACCTGTTTACCTTTCCGGTCCGGTCCATTGATCCTCTTTTTGCACACATCTGAATCCTACATGCCGAAAGTTACACCTCACTTTAATATTCAGAAAACTTCAACCCCCTTCAGCGCAGGAAATTATGTCTTAGCACACGGTCTATGCATGATTGGGGGAAAAGATGTTCTTTCTGCTAGAGCTGGGCGGAACTGGATCAAGGTTAAGAGTATTAAATCGTTCTTCTTGTCTTTCTGTCTGCTTGTTACAGTGGGTGTTTCACTTTTGGTATTCTCTCTTGTTCCCTTACTCTCCCTCTCTCTCTCCCACCCCTCCCCCGCCTCTCTCTTCCCCCTCTCCCTCTCTCTGTCTCCTCCCCTCTTCCCCCTTTCCCTCTCATCACCTCTCTCCTCCTCTCTCCCTCTCTCCCCTCCCCCTCTGTGTGCTTGAATATAGGTCCACATATGCCACAGTCCATGTCAGAAGACGGCTTTGGTGTCCTTCCTTCATCTCCTTGGAGACAGGGAGCCATGTGTAGTTTTCTTCCGGGTGCATATGCCAGGCTACTGACCTGCAAGGTTCTTAGGGCTGCCCTCTCACTGCAGCCTTGTCTCCCTAGGGGTACTGGGATTACACACACACACACTGCCACTGCTGTCTTGATGGGGATTCTACAGATTCAAACTCAGCCCCTGATGCAGCACAACCAGTGTAGACTGAGTGATAGACTGAACTCATATATCAATTATTGAAATGTGGAATGCTGGGCTAAAATGCTGGAGTTATTGGTTTTTAGCCTCTACGACACTGTTACTATGTCCATTTGGATATAAAATGTCCCGCACGAGCTCATGTGTTTGAAATCCTGGTCTTTAGCTAATGATTATGTTGAGAGATGGAAGGAGGAAGTGGATCACCAGGAAGGGCAGCCTTACGGTTATACCATGGCTGTAGTTTCTGCCAGAGTGCTTTCACGATCCTTTGACATATGCGTAGATACGGTCACTCTCCCAGCACTGCAGACCAAGACGCTTCAGCTAGCAATCATCCCCTGCCGTTGTAGACTCACCGACTAGTCCTGCTCAAACCACAGACCAAGATAAATTATCCTCCCCTCAAGTCGCTTCTTGTCAGATTGTTGGAACCAGCCATGAGAAGAGTAATGAGCCCATGTGATTTATTTCGTTTGCTACTATATAATTCACTTAAACATGTAATTCCCAAGTATGTATCACTGATCGGTACAGATAGTTTCTGGCAAATGTACTGTTAGACAATTTCACCACGATGTGAATATCAGAATGTGTTTGCAAAGTTTTATTGATAGCTCACTATGAATCTAGATTATATTCTAATCTTATGGGACCACTGTCACACTGTGGCCCACTGTTGACTTGTGGTTCACAGATGTCATATGTCACATATAACTGTGTGTCTCTGTGTATTGATTAACCTCCGTAGTTACTAATTTCAGAACTTTTTGGTACTTGGGGGTAAACTCATGTTTCTACCTAGTCTAAAGAATTTCATTTAACATCTTGAAACAATTTATTTTTATTATTTTTAAATCATTTGTGTGTATATATATACACACACACACAAATATGTATACTTGTATATTCTTGCATGCACACACATTTTATATATATATATATATATATATATATATATATATATCCCTCTCTCTCCCACTCCCCCCATCTCTCTCTTCCCCCTCTCCCACTCTCTGTCTCCTCCCCTCTCCCCCCTTTCCCGCCCATCACCTCTCTCCTCCTCTCTCCCTCTCTCCCCTCCCCCTCTGTGTGCTTGAATATAGGTCCACATATGCCACAGTCCATGTCAGAAGACAGCTTTGGTGTCCTTCCTTCATCTCCTTGGAGACAGGGAGCCATGTGTAGTTTTCTTCCGGGTGCATATGCCAGGCTACTGACCTGCAAGGTTCTTAGGTCTCCCCTCTCACTGCAGCCTTGTCTCCCTAGGGGTAATGTGTGTGTGCATGCAAGAACAGATACCCCTAAGAGTCCAGAAGAAGACATTAGACCCCTAGAATTAGAGCTGCTGGCAGTGGTGATCTGGCTGAGGTGGGGCTGGTCACTGAACCCAGGACTCCTGCAAGCACAGCATAGCTCTTAACTGTTGAGTCATCACTCTAGCCCCTGACCAGTTTTTATTAATTAATCTAGATGGAGACTGATAAAAAGTTTACAATATGTGAAACTATTGATTGATGAGCTTTGTTTTTAGCACTTTAAAAAAGTTTTCTTTTTGTCTCCTTCCACCATTTTGATAAGTCTGTGAACTCCGGTCTTTCCTCTGTTCTTTGTTAGATTCTGCATTCTCCGACTGCTGTGAAGGTATTCCCTCTATTGCTGGCTTCATCAGCTGGGTTATGACACAGGCTGCAGTAAAGTTTAGAAGATTTTTGCTCTTTGAGTGCCATGGGTTCTCGTATATATAGGTTTTTTTCCAAACAGAAAAATTTTGGGATTTGTTCAGATTTTAGTATCTCCTTGGAGATTGGTTTACACTGTAAGTGGCCAAATACCTTTTGTTTTTGAGAAAGAGATTTTCTGTGTTTATCTACTATTCTTAAACAAGATTTTGTAAGAGACATTTTTAATTTTTAAAAATATTTACTTTTGGATTTTGAACTACAGAACAATTCATTATGAATAACTTTCATTAGTAATTTTTCTGGATTTTGTACATTAATGTTAGGGAAAGCGTTTCCATTTAAGGGTTTCAGGTTTCAATAAAGGCAACATCTTCAGGTTATAGGGATGAAATATTAAACTCATATTGTTTAATTTACTTATTTATTTATTATTCTTTAGTCCAGACTACCTCTTCCTGACTCTTCCACATCCCATACCTCTCTTCCCCCCTCCCCCTGCCCACCCTCCCAGAACCTCCTCACTCCCTGGGGCCCCAAGTCTCTCAAGGGTTAGGTACATCTTCTCTGACTGAACCCAGACCTGGCAATCCTCTGCTGTATATGAGTTGGGGGTTTCATATCAGCTGGTATAGGCTGCCTGGTTGGTGGATCAGTGTGAGAGATCCTGGTGGGGCCCAGGTTAGTTGAGACTTCTGGTCTACCTATAGGGCCCTCCTCCTCCTCAGCTTCTTCCAGCTTTTCCTTAATTCAACCACAGGGGTCATCAGCTTCTGTTCATTGGATGGGTGTAAATATCTGCATCTGACTCTTTCAGTTGCTGGTTGGGCCTTTTGGAGGGCAGTCATCATAGGTCCCTTTTTGTGAGCACACCATAGCATCAGCAGTAGCAGTGTCAGGCCTTGAGGCCTCGCCCTGAAATGGATCTCAATTTTCACCTGGCACTGAACCTCCTTTTCCTCAGGCTCTTCTTCGTTTTTGTTCCTGTAGTTCCTTCAGACAGGAACAATTCTGGGTCAGAGCTTTTGACTGTGGGATGCTAACCCCATCCATTTACATGATATTCTATCTTTTTACTGGAGGTGGACTCTACAAGTTCCCTCTCCCCACGGTAGGGCATTTTATCTAAGGTTCCTCCCTTTGGGAACTGAGAGTCTCTTACCCCCCAGGTCTCTGGTACATTCTAGAGGGTCCCCCCACCACCTCCTACCTCCTGAGGTTGCCTGTTTCCATTCTTTCTGCTGGCCCCCAGGACTTTAGTCTTTTCTCCTCCCAATACCTAATCATGCTCCCCTCTTCCCCTCCCTGTCATCTTTCCCGCCTAGGTCCTCCCTCCGCCCTCCTGTGATTGCTTTCTTCTCCCTCCTAAGTGGGGTTGAGTCATCCTCACTTAGGCCCTTCAGCTTGTTAAGCTTCATGAGTTCTGTGGATTGTATCCTGGGAATTCTGCACATTTTTTGGCTAATAATCACTTATTAGTGATTACATACCATCCATGTCCTTTTGAGCCTGGATTACCTTAGTAAGGATGATATTATTTTAGATTTTTTATTCAATATATTTTGATCAGATTCCTCATTTCAACCCATCCAACTTTGTCTTAAAAAGTGTACATATCTGTGTGAATCTCTCTCTCTCTCTCTCTCTCTCTCTCTCTCTCTCTCTCTCTTTCACACACACACACACATACACACACACACACAAACATATACACAAACATACACACAAACATACACACACACACAAACACTTTGAAGTCTATCTGTAAGACTATGTTATTTGTTTTAATAAAGTGACCACTGTGGTATTTAAATTCCTACCAGGAGTCAGATGTTCACCATTCTCAGCCATGTGTGATGCTACCAGTTTGTGATTTGGACCAGTACAAAGCAATAGCGCCTAAAAATACTTTACATTTCTTAAATGGCATGCTAACATGGTCTTTTCAAATTTTCGGCATCTATATGCTTTATTGTAACAGATGCTTGTTAAGGTCTTTTGCTCATTTTTTTTTAAATTGATCACTTTTATTTCTTTTAGTTCCATATGTTTGTGGTAACTTGTCTTTTGTCAGATCCACCTTTATAAATATTTTCTCCGAATTTCAGCTTGTCTTATTCTTTTGGCATTTTTCTCTCACAGAGCAGAACTTTTTAATTTTAATGAAGTTAGCTTCTCAGTTGTTCCTTTCTTGGATGACCGCATGGTTTTTGAAAGAGGGGCCACCCTGTTCTTATCTCTGCTTTTGCTGCTGCTCTTGGTATGAGACGAATGGGTTAGTGCCCTCCCCTGGCCAAATAACCTCTCTTCTAAACAGGCTTCCATGTACTTGCATTAATAAAAAGAATTGGATGGAGTTAATAAGCAGAAGGATGCCAACGAGCGATTGTACTTGCTAATCAAGATGACTCAGCTCTGACTCATGGCCCTTGCTGATTTCTCCACCAATTACACGGGAATACTTACCCTTTACTCATTGTCCTTGCTTCAGATGTGAATAACCTTTTCTGTTCAGATGGACAATCTACAATGTTCTGGCATGACTGAATTCTCCATATTTATCTACTGTGGTTCACAGATGATCTGATTACCAAAACCTAGAACCTAGGTTAGGTAAAGAAGCTACAAACTGCAGGGCGGTGGTGACGCACACCTTTAATCCCAGCACTTGGGAGGCAGAAGCAGGCAGATTTCTGAGTTTGAGGCCCGCTTGGTCTACAAAGTGAGTTCCAGGACAGCCAGGGCTACACAGAGAAACCCTGTCTCAAAAAACCAAAACCAGAAGAAGAAGAAGGAGAAGGAGAAGGAGAAGGAGAAGGAGAAGGAGAAGGAGAAGGAGAAGGAGAAGGAGAAGGAGAAGGAGAAGGAGAAGGAGAAGAAGAAGAAGAAGAAGAAGAAGAAGAAGAAGAAGAAGAAGAAGAAGAAGCTACAAACTACAGTAGTATGGCTTTATCTTATGCATGAGATCTATTCTCCATCGTCTCTCTATAGGAATCTACTGTAATAACAAATGCTTGATGAGAGATCAGAAAATGATGAATGATTTTGTAAAATTAATGATGATCACTTGCTCATTTACATTTGACTAAGTCCTAAGCTCCACTAATTAGCTTGTGACTGAGTGCTACAGGAATACAATATAGTGATGATGACAATACTTTTCAATATGAAAGTGAGTTCAAGAATTGGCATTGGGAACACATTTACTTAGATGTGTTCAAAGGTTTAAAAATTAAATCGTGGGCAATGAAGAAATGACTCAGTGGTTAGGAGTCTTGGTTATTCTTCTGGAGGGCCTAGGTTAGGTTCCCAGGACCCACACTGGGTGGTTTTCAACATCCTGTAACTCTAGCTCTGAGGAACCTGACATTTTCACCACCAGCTCCCCCACACAGGTGGCATACAATGCTTGTGCACACATGTGTGTATGTGTATACACACATGCATGTTCATGTACCTGCATGCTCATACAAACACACCTACTTTTTTAAAAAACAGGTAAGATCAGTCTTACTTAACTTGTCTTGGAAAAAAATAAATATAAATTGCTTTTAAAAATTGCTTTTACTGGACCCTTGATTTGAAGTACATTAATTAGGGATGCAAGAGGACTGAATAAGAACCTGAGAGAAAGCATTAGAGAAAGACATGGTTTTTATTTCAATTTTTTTTTCTCAGCAATACATGAAAATTCAGCCTTCCTCAGATTACTATGCTGTATGGTGGATATTATAGTGATGATTTCAAGGTGCCCATTTCAAGCATCCATGAACACACAAATTAACTTTTGCTTACACCATAACTCTTTAATGGTATTTCATCATTTATTTTGTTTTCCTTCTTGTATTTATCTGAACTTTTTCTCAATTGATTTTAGCTTTTGAGAGTAAACGTATGAATTCACATTTTTACAATATTATTCAAACGTAAATTTGTTACAATCATTTATTGTTAACAAAGGCTGTAGAGGAGTATGTGTGTGTGTGTGTGTGTGTGTGTGCTTTGTAAACTATTTTATTTAGATTTTATATTTTACATATTGCACTTTTGGAAGAGAAAATACAAAGTAGATATGGATTCATTTGTAGTTTTGTAGCTGATAGAGACTTAGACAATTCTATACAAATAATTGTGAAATTTGGTGGAAAATTCAAAGGCCTAAAAAAATAACACAGGTAAATACGCTAGAGATTATTTAGTAAGCACTATATAATTGAAGTAATGAATAGTGTTTTAGACACTCCTTATTTCTGATGTTTTACTTTAAGAGAGAGCATCATGACTAAAAAATGACCTCTCAGAAGCAAAATTTACAAACAATGAAAATAGACTTTCCTAGATTTACTAACCAATGTTATCTTTATTGAAATCTTATTAAAATAATGTTTTCATGCTAGGGTAGCCGACTCTTTTAATATAACTTTTGTTATAATTAATCATCAAAAACTAATAAAATACAGCAAATTGGTTACTCTATCCTAAGTGATCAAAGACTAGTCTGCACGTGGCATCTGGTTTTTTGCTGGTTGAAGCCTGTCCTCCTTGTTAGTCGTTCTCTGTGTTTGCTGCCACCACAGTCTGCTGCATTAATGTGCTTGTCTCGCCGTGAGATCCTGGCTGCATCAAACTTATTACTTCTAATTTGTTCTTGGGAAGTACAGCAGTTTCCAAGCTTGTTAGAAATGTTTAAAATAAGAGTTAATGGAATCTGATTTTAGGACTCTTACTAGTGGCAAAATGTCTGAGATTTAATGGAGGTATGTTTTGGTAGTCAATGCATAATGGATCATTAATAATTTATTTGCTGTCCTTATTATTTCATATTTAGCTTTATATTTGACTATAATTGTAGCTTGCCTGCTCCATATTAACACAGTGTCCCATGAATATATCTTTTGTGCAACATAATAGTACATTTATATGTCTGTCTCCCAATTTGCATTTTTTTCCACTTCAAGAAACACGAACAACAAACTTGAACCATTACATTGGAACATGTCAAAACTGCTATTAATAACCCTAAATGCACTTCAAAAAATGTAAAATTAAAATATTATGCCAGGTGTGAACAGGCTTAAAATTAGCAGTGACATGGTTGAAAACTTTACGTTTTAAGTGTAGGGGCCTAAAACAATGTCACGTGGAATTCTGTCAATTTCTCCTTAACAATGTGTCTGTAGCTGCCATAATTAATGTCAAATCCACAGAGCCTTTCACTCCATTATACCTCTATGTGCAGATAAGATGGCGCCTAGCTGAGTGGCTACC
The DNA here is from genome assembly GCA_964023405.1 of Apodemus agrarius. Lineage (NCBI taxonomy): Eukaryota > Metazoa > Chordata > Mammalia > Rodentia > Muridae > Apodemus > Apodemus agrarius. The sequence goes on from OZ030008.1 coordinate 133,453,213, forward strand.
ATGCCTGAGGGTCCATCGTGGAGTTCTTCCAACCGTTGCCAGGGCAAAATGTCTCTCAGGTCACCTGAGCGTTCATTGACACTGATGTTCCAACAATGGGGATTGCTTTGACTCGAATGGATCACTATTCTCAAGAAAAGCTCTCGAGGAGTTGACTTTTCATCATAAATCTTTCCGTATATTGTAATGGCTCCTGCTGTGTTTTGGGATATAGGTCGTAGCTTTCAGATCTTAGTCTAATGTTTTGGTGATGCAACCACTTAATATCTATGTCAGTCATCATCTGCTTGTTGAGAATCCAAAGTTCTATTTGATCTTCTGAAATCCAGAGGCATTAAACAACCACATATTTGCATGTTATTTGTTTTTACCTCAAACAAATAATGAAAGTAAAAGTCATACTGCTGTTTTCCTGAAGCAAGCACTAATTAGCAACCGATTAATCAACCAGAGCATAAACCTGGAATCATTCTTTATTACCTTTTCATAACATCCAAATTAATTCCAGGTTCTAGCTAGTCAATGTCAATACATGTATTAAATATAGTTTTTTTATTTCTACTCCCAAATCTTTAGTAGAGTATACAATTGTATTTGTATTATATTTGATATAGTTTCCTGTGCTCCAAACTGTGAAACTGTTCATAATAAAATCTTGTCACACAATATTCTTTTTTCTTCCTTCATTACTGAAAGTTGTTATGTAAATAGACATACCACAAAATGTGCATGTTTAAATTATAAAATTAAACAACTGTTTTATTGGTAATATCTTTGAACAAGTGATGTTTCATAAAAAAAATATTTCCATTCAAACATTCCGTTGCTGAAATTTCTTCCGTTAAAGAACTTAATCCATTTCTTTCACACTTTGCTGCAGGTAAATGCTTAGGACAAGAGCAGAAGGCATGCAGATTCCTTGACAAACAGAACAAGAACAGGTTCTAAATCCAGTTGCTCAGATCCTTACTAGTGAAGCTTCGTGAACCTGGCTTCCACAGTCCACACTGTTTTGAGCCCTACTTCTCTCCCTGCCTCCTACTAGAATGTCCCTTTAAGTTCTGCTTACACTATCCAACTGCCTTTCTAGTACAAAGTTCCAAAGTCTTTCGCATTCCCTCTAAACAAACTTGTTAAGTCCTTCATGCTAACAGCCCACCATCTGGTACCAGTGTCTATGTCAGTTACTATTTTTCTGCAATAACAAAAGACTATGATCAGGGGAACTTACAGAAGAATGAGTTCATTCAGGCTTACAGGTCCACAAGGATGAGAACCCCTAATGGAGGGGAGGCAGGCATCAGACGTGGCAGGGGCACCAGGAATTTGGGAGCTCCTCTCTTTAAATGTAAGCGTGGAAGAGAGACAGCAAACAGGAAGTGGCATAGTTTTAAATTCTCAAAACTCATCCCGAATGATGTTCTTCCAGCAAGGGTACACTTCTTAAACCCCTCCAAACAGCGCTGTCAACTGGGGACCGAGTGTTCCAATACCAGAGCCTGTGGGGAACATTCCCATCCAAAGTGTCCCAGCATCCTCCGGGTTTTTAAAGTCTCTGTTAGAGAACGTTTTTTCAAATGTCATGGTATTTTGATGGGCTTGACTTTATATTCGATTGGAGCTTCTGCCTTGTAACTGTTATTTTTCATTCTGTGTATTTGGTATAGACAATATTTTAATTATATTAGGATATATAGGTCTTTTTTTAATTCTTGAAGTTTGGCATTCTAAATTTTTAATCACTTCTTTTCCTAGATTTGGAAAATGATCTGCATCGTTTAACTGAACATATTCTCTATGTGTTTACATTGTTCTTATTCTCCGTCTATGCCCATGATTGGAAGTTTTGTCTTTTTAAAATGACCCCTTGAGATCTGATGTCCTCTTCTGGTATACACGAAGATAGAAATGCATAAAATATGTGAATAAATACATCTTTAAAAGAGATGCCCTAGATATCAAAAGTTCTGTTAGCATTTCCTTTTATTATTATTACTTTTTGTTGTCAAATTAATGTTTTAAAATATCAACAATAATAACACAAAAATAATGTAAAGATAGAGATGGTGGGTTTTTATCATCAGGCATGGTACCTGTTCATGCTGTGGAAGGAGACATAGCATAAGGTCGTCAAAACTTTCTCTGTGTCTTTTAAGAGTGACACTTAACTTTATGGTCTTCTTTTGTTAGCTTTATATCTTGTGCAAGGTAATTGAAGCTTGTTACTATTTTCACACATGGGACCAATTTTGCCAGCAGAAATTGGTGAAAGGATTATCTTTTATTTGTTCCTGAATTTCCTTTGCACAGTGTTAACAAGTTCATCCATGCTTTCTTATCTTACTGATTAGTTCTCTTTAATACCACATTGGCTTTACCATTGTAGCTTTGCAATAATAAGTCTTTAGGTCAGGAAATATGAAGTACTCCAAATTTATACCTTAATTATTTCAAATAAATGAATTTATTATTTAAAAGTTGGATTTTGTCATTCTATCTTTTGTAGTTCCACTTGAAATTTAGAGTCAGCTTATTGATTTATATAGAAAGAGAAGGCCAGGGTACTGCTCAGCATTGGACTGTGTCTGTACAGCACTCCCACACTTCTTTATGAGCAGGTAGACTTTAGTTTTCCCTCTGTCTCTTAAAGATTCTTCTATTGATGTAACACCCTTCCAAAATGCTATTCTCTTCCTGTGCTTTGTTTCTTTTCCTTCAAAGCCCCAATTAAATACAAACTCTTAGGTAAATTGACTTTTGTTTATATAATGGAGAGAACCTAGCAGATATGTAATGATGCTAATTTCAAAGGATGCTGTTTCTAGATGCAGAGCTTAAATCAGTTTCAGATTTTCTTGAACTATCTTTCTAAATACTGTTGACCCAGCATTAAACATCTTCAGTTAATACTATCTTTACATTCTCTATAAAAGCTTTTTTCTAAAAGCTGAGGTTTTATTCTTTCTTATTAATTTTTTTTAGTTTTTTTTCTTTCTTTCTTTCTTTCTTTTTTTTTTTTTTTTTTTTTTTTTTTTTTTTTTTTAGTTTCTTCTTCTTCCCCTCTTTTCAACGTGTTCTGTGTATTCCTCAAACATTATGGACTGGAGCCCAGATAACCCGTTCCAGTTTGAAGATTAAGCAAATAACTTTGCAGAACATTTTTTTTTCCACAGCCTAATCTGACAAAGAATATTGACCGAAGGAATGCCAGAGTTGGAGAAGAGGGGAATGTGTGCAAGTCGTGGAGAAAATGCTCACGAAAAACTATTGAGGGAGAATGAAGCAGTGCTGTCCGATGCTTAGCTAGGATTTGATTGCTGGGATAAAACACCGTGACCGGAGCAAACTGGAAAGGAAAGGGCGTATTTCATCTCACACCTCTAAGTAACTGTCACCGAAGGAAGGAAGTCAGGACCGGAACCCGGAAGCAGGAACGGAAGCAGATGCCATGGATGAATGCTGCTGACTGGTTTGCTCAGCTTGTTTTCTTACCCCATGCAGGACCATAGGCCCAGCGGTAGCACCACTCACAAAAGGCTTGGTACGCTGGCATCAGTGACTAGATGAGAAAGCACAGCTCAGGCTTCGCCATGGAGCCATCGAGCATGGATATTTTCTCAGTCTAAGTTCCCTCTTCCCAAAATGTCATTAGTTTGTATCAAGTTCCCATAAACCTACCCAGCATACAGGACAACAAGACATAAACATCTAACCATGCTAGCTTTTCTTGTCTGCAATTCTTAATACATAAGACAATCTAAGACATTATTTGAAAGTCAGTCTTCAGGGCCCTTGTATTCTTTGCAGTGGTCCAGAATGGCCAGCCGTGACTACGCAAAGGTGCATCCACATTTATCTGATGCATCAGGTTAGTGTATAAAATCAGAGACTCCAGGAATTGGTTGTTTGCCACGGTGGCATAACCAGAAAATATGATTTTAATGCATAGAGACAGGAGGCATATGAAGCCCCTGATGAGCCCTGGGGCTGGCTGGGGGAATGTAGGAGAAGGGTCATTAAATATGGCTATGACTTGTTTCTTAGTGGTTAGCAATTAGGATACAGTGCAGGAGAAGAGATTGAAAGAATTCACAAATAAGACAAAAAGCTAGAGGGAGGGATGGAAGGAGGGAGGGGGAGAGAAAGAGAAGAGGAGAGAGAGAGAGAGAGAGAGAGAGAGAGAGAGAGAACAAAAGCACATGCCTTTAAAAACAAGAGTCCTGTGGACAGTGTGGTGGGGTGGGAGGTCTCCCAAGGACAGATCTGTTCTGCTGCTCTTGACAACCTAAATAATTTCACAGATAATTGCTAACAATCAGAGAACAGCCTTTCACCTTTTTGTGTGTGGAACACTGGGTGTTCAAATGTCCAAGATAATTAACATGAACTATTCCTCTTTAGGTAGAGAAGGTGGCTGGTCCTAATTAGCATTGCTTGACTGATGAACAAGTTCAATTATAAAGGTTGAGACTTGCTTGTGGATGTTCAGGGTTCTTTTTTGCTCACTGAACGGAACACAGTTTCTGGACAGCCAGTATTCTTACCTCTCCCCCTCCCTCCCTCCCTCTCTCTCTCTCCCTCCTTTCTTCCCTCTCTCTATCATTCCCAGCCTCCTTCCTTCATTTTCTTGTTTCTTTTTCACTTGATGAAAGCAAAGAGAGTCAACAGTGGAAGAAAGTTTTAAAGTTTAACCGAGCTAGCTCGTCCGTCCCTAACACTCACCACCGTCCATCACGTAGGGAGTTGCGCAACTTCTACTCCGTCCTTTTTTGTATCAATCAACACAATTAGCTCAGCTTCAATCAACATAGAGAGTTCCCTTCGAAGCCGCTTTACTGTCCTGCCACCTGGAATGAAGACGGGCAAAAACAAAATTAATAAAAACATTTTCTGTTTCTGTTGGCTTTCAGCTACAGGGTTATCGTTAGCCCAATTGCCTTCTGCTCGTTTTGAAAATATTGCTTTGGATCAACTTATCACGAAATCCCAAATTTGAGTCTCAGCTCAGACTCGCTAGCGACCACCTGCTGGCATGCCTTTTGGCTTCTTGAGCTAATATTTGCCCCTGGTCAACCATCCTCCGTGAAGGTCCTATGCAGATTACAGCTTCTGTCTCTGCGCAGATACATCGCTTCATTTCTTTAAAGTTCCACCCGAGTTCTGCCTTGGGTACAGCACTGCAGAGATCCTTTGGTGAGTTATTACATCACGGCGCTTGTATTCTGTGATTTGTACTATGTTCTGGGCCACATCAAAGTCAGAGGAGCCATGTGGAGTGTAACAGCATAAATGAAAGGCGACAGGAATTTGTCAGAAGCAGTTAACCTGAAGGCAGCATTGAAAGACAGGGGTCAGGCAAGGGGCAAGAGGTGGAAGTGCAGCAGAAGGAGGCAGGGGCGTGGTGGGCACCGGGTCACGGAACGATATTCTCTGTAGGAGAAAGATACTTTTAAGTCTTTGGGAAAAAATGTAATAAATATTTCACAAGCCCTCCAAGAAGAACCAAAGGTGGAGAGTTATCTATTATCTAAAGACTTCCATACGGCTGCTTTTCTCCCACACCAGAAATGACAGGGGTGGGAAAGAATCAGGTTATCTTGGCCATAGGATTTTTTATTTGCCGTGATGCAATCGGGCTTGAAACTGGGATGAACCATGCACAGTTGACAGTGCTAATGAATAACGAATGAATGGTTTTTTTTCTGACTGCGCATTCAACCCTATGGACTTGGAACACAGGTAAATAGTATAAACATCACCTGGTGGTCACTAATGCAGAAAACAGAACTATTTATGCATGTTCAGTGGCATGCAGAGCTACTTTTGTCTTTGCAAATCCCCAGTAGTTCTGGGTATGGGCATTCTCCTGACTTCAGCCTCAGATTTCTTACCTGATGCCCCTTTTCCTAACCACACACAGTGCCTCTTGTCACAGGAATGTCATTCGGCTATGCTAGTGGCAGACAGGTGGGGACAAGGTGGATTGCTTGACAGCAGTTACCTGTATGCCTCGGAGAGTGAATATGAAATTAGCTCAGAGAGGAACAGAAGGTGTTGATGGGAGAAAAGGTTGTTGGGACAAAGGTTGCTAAGGTGACAAATTACATCTTGTTGAATGTAGGACCTGTATATGGTTTTAGGTGGCCATCTGGTAATGAGTTAACGCTGTCACTGAGGTGCCACACAACACTAGACAGGAAATACTGAAAGTCTGACCACTTGCCTCAAACCATGACTTTGATGTTTCTGGTTTCATAGCTCTTACAAACTAAGCTCTTGCCTTAGTTTCCTAATCTGTAGAATGGGGGTCATAACAGTATCTCCTGCTATGACTGTGATCAAGTATTGGAAATGGGGTCTGTCCGAGTGTAAGTGATATGAACTCTTAGCTCACTGTAATCAATAATTGCCAACATCTCTGCTAGTTGTCTGCCCCACCGTGCATCTTGCCTTCAGTGGAGATGGTTGCTAAGTTACTTCATTATCGCAGATTGCTCAGACTTTAAGTTTTTATCTGCTGACTTCAGAGATTTCTCTACACTTCCAATAAGATTGACATCTGTGTTACATTTGCTGCTTGTGAACAATAAAAGAATGTAATACACATTGAACAGGATTTACTAAGTGTCCTGTAAAAGGCTTTTGTTAGTGTTTGTGGTGTGGTTTAATTGAATGCCTAGAGAAAGGACTCACTTTATGACTTGTACCTCTCTCAGATCTTGCAACTACTACCCCTACCATACCAGGGCTAGGCTGACCCATCCTGCTTGGAGGGGGACACAGAGGAGACAAGTCTGCACTGCAAGAGGACGAAAGGGCAAAACTTGAAACACATTTCTGGGGGAGTTTATTTTAAATAGTTCAAACTTTTCTGGATCTAAAACACTGAGGTCATATTTAAAAATTAAAAAGTTCTATTTATGTGGCAATTCTCGTTCCTGTGTAGGACTGCAGGGGAAACCAGTCCCGTGACTTGAGTGGGTAGGGCTATTTCTACCCTGAAATTAATGTTACAAAACTTGCTGCCAGTAGTGAGTAGCATGAGAAAAATATTTCATAGCATAGTGCCACCATCATCAGTTTTAGTGAGGATCAGAAGAGTAGGTTTTCCTCTGCAAGGTCTTCAGAGAAATTAAATGATACAACATCTGTCACATGATTCACATAGTACCAAGAACATGGGAAGCCTCAATAAGTGGACATCCGCTTCCTACCTCCAGGAGCAGGGGGCAGGTGGCAAGGCTTGGTGATTAGAGGATGATTCACACCCAGCGCTAATCACTGAGCACTCTAACCAGGTTCCTTCAAGTCACCAATAGACACTCACTGTTACCCACCGCAAGGAAGGCTCTGAGGAGCACATGAGCATCTGGCAAATACTAAACTATAAAACTAAATTGTACATGTCAAAAAGCCCAAGATGAATTATGTCCCTTGAGTTTATATATCTATCTTTATAAAGTAAGTCCTTAATAGTTTATAGATTTTTTAAGTTATTAAAGCAATTTCATTTGTTCCTATAGAATGGTCATGGATTTTATAGGACTGCTCTGTGTAATTCTGATGCTGATATTAACCAGCTTTTCTCTAGACATTACTGAATGATCTTCTGACTCACTTTTCATATTTTAGAGTTTAGGGCTATATTTTCCCAACCATGTAGGTCAATAAGTATTCTGTCCTTTCTCTGACCACTGGGGTCTCGGCAGTGTTGTGCAAAGCAACATGGGTTATTTACAATTTTTATATTTGTTTAAGCAGTGGAAATGCATAAAGGCTGTGTGTAGGCAAACGGATACAACCTTAGAAGATGGAGAGGGGTTTGTTAAAGAGGTGCTCTCTGGAAAGTAGTGTGCAAATTGTGGTGGGAGAGAGAATGAGGTGAGTTCCCCACACTGGGCCTTCTAGAAGAATATCAAAGAGCTCTCAGGACATGAAGGTGCTTGGCAGTGAGTTTGTAAAAGCACTGAGCATATATTATAGGCATAATGTCTCAAGGGAGGTGATTCCTTCAAAACAAGTATGCAGACATCAAGTAATGAAGCTATTTAGCATAACTAAGAAGACAGGCAATGTGGTCCCTGACATTCGGTCAGGAGTGATTTGGATTTCAATGATTTATTCATCTGTGAATATTTATCGAGTGTCTGTCACATGTCTATGGGTCTTAGAGATACACTGAGGAATGAGGAAGACAAGATTCCCGACCTTGTGTTGTTTATAAAGTCTAGTGAGATGAGTTAGGCTATCAGTAAACAAGTTGATGGACCAGGGCTGAGAGGAAAAATGGCTAGGAATCTGTTAGGCTGAGTGAAACCTAACTGAGGAAGCATATATGTAGGGAGTGACCTAGAATGCCATTGCAGCCAGAGAGTGAAAGATGCAACCCTATAGTCATTAAGCCCAAATTCTGCTGGAGAATGTTGATTCTTGGTCAAGTATCAGAGAAATGACGGAGGTTTTAAACAGAACAATGTCACAAGAGGAAGCACATCTTACAATGTTCCCTTTGGTTTTTTGGGGGGAAGAGATACAAGAATGGCAGCCAGTCTCTTTGGGAAGTTGGTTCTCATTGAGGGACAGGAATTTCCTGAGTAAGGGTGGTTATAAGGGCAGGAAGTTATCTCATTCAGGATAGGACAAACCTCAAGGGCCTGGTGATGATTCAGTGTGGAGAGTAAGTCTAAGAGGAGAGGCATGGAATTTGTTGTATTTTGCTTGAGCTGTGTGAAGTATGTCGAGTGTGAGAGGGAATGCCCTGAAACAGCATGGATGCCAACGGAGGAAACAAAGTTATCTGAAGAGAAAGAGTTCTGTATTAGCTATGTCGAGTTTGAGATGCCACATGTAGATATAAAAATCGTGATTAAATATTTGAATGTAATGCTTAATGTAGGAGCTAGCCATAAAGGTATAAATTTGAAGGGCAGGGATATATGGATATTTAACTGATATTTTACAGCCAGGACACTCTGCTTTTAGACAGGCAATCTGCAAATGAAAGCAAAAACGCCAAGTAGAATAACAACAAACCCCCAAATGCTTTATATTCATACAGACTCTCAAGCAGGTATTTATTTTCAAGGGTATTGCCGTTAAATATGCATTTCATGGAATGTTTTTTATGTTTCCTGTCACTATCGTGGATATGTTCTTTCCTTCCTGTCTTGTTCGGATTTCTCTATCTTGAGTTCTGCTCCTGCACCTTCCGACCCTTAGACAAAGGCGGTTGATATCTGCAATTCCCCTAAGCTATAAGAGCCTTAATGAGGATCCAGAAGCAGCATCTGAAGACTTAGACAATAATTTATTTGAGCATGAGCAGGAAGATCCATATTTAGATAATTCTCTTCCCACAGAGTCATTATCTCAGAATGCTTCTGCTGACAGCCTTAGAGATAATAGCATTCAAAATGTAAATAATGAAACAATACACATGGTAATGAGGGAGACTGAGAAAATACAGTAGTAATGAAAAAATAACAAGACAGAGATTCTAATATTGTAAATACACAACTTTGCATTAGTGACAGATTATCTCTGGAACGCCAAGCTGAAATAATTTGGAAGGGAATGTAACAACCCCTGAACAACATAGAAGATGTCAGCCCCGTGCCAGTTAATGTGTTTAGAGAATTAGGCAGGTCTGAATAATTAGGAGTGGCTGAGAATTGGGAATGAGCTGGTTGCCTCTGAGCACAGAGATGGCAGTGTTGCTCTGAGCTCATCAGATACCGGAGATGGAAAAACACCTTATCAAAGGTGGGGCGTAGGGAATGTTCTACCGTAAACACGCTTACCCTCATCACAGTGTGTCGAATACACTGAAATCTGTGATGTGTACGTGGGAGAGGTTTCCTTGCTCTATCCTCTCACTCTTCCAACATGCCGTGCTGGATCGCCTTCTCTCCCAACATGACTGCCCCTCAGGCAGAGTCATACGTATCTCTGATGTAAGAACACTTGTGGGTTGTTCACAAAGGCTGGGATTAGAGGGCAGGTACTGTCTACCTCAAGATTTTCATCTCACGTTAAACTCCTGGCTTCTCTTTCTGTGCTGGCTTAGGTCATTCTACCTAAGAGGTTAGACTTTATTTTGCTTTGTCATCCCTCTTTACATTTAATCCTTATGTCTCCTGGGGCCAGGGAGGATAAAGACTACTAAAGGTAGTATCAAACAGCTTGGGCTCTTGGACTGCAACATCTTGTTTTCTTTAGGAAAGAGGTCTGTGTGGGCTCCTTCATGAAACTCAAGATGACCTGTCGTAGTCATGACTTGGGCATCACGCTCTTCCTCAGATGCTCAGTGTTCCTCTCTTGTAAGACAAACTTCTAGGTTTCTTGCCCATGAGTCCTCGTGACCAGCAAGCTTCCTTTTATTTACAATACTGTCCATATCCCAACACTGAAAACCTATGAACCTTTATTTTCACCCTGTAAAATGGGACTTTCATAGTATGATCACATTAAGGGTCTTGATATGGAAAAGTAATCATGGGTAATGCAAGTGGACTTCATATAATCAAAGGAATTTCTATAAAAGGGAGGCAGCAGGAGTGAATGAGCGAGGTTTCCGGGTGAAAGCAGAGGTCAGACAGGTAACACACTAAAGATGGAAGGTCTATAAGCCCAAGGCATATAAATAACCTCGTCTATATGGTCCAGGTAAGAATCTAGATTTCTGACTAGGACAGTGGTTTTCAGCCTGTGTGTGGTAACCGCTCTAGGGGTCACATATCAGAGATTCTGCATACCAGATCGTTACACTGTTTGTAACAGGGGCAAATTTATAGTTATGAAGTAGCAACAAAATAATCTTATGGTTGGGGGTTACCACAACATGAGGGTCTGTACTAGAGGGTTTCAGCATTAGAAAGGTAGAGAACCCCTGCACCAGGGCCTTCTGAAGGAAAGCAGCTTACAGTTCTGTCATCTAGAAGCAGGAGAAGCCAAATTGGCATTATGTAGACCGCAGAAGTAGCTGGCTTAAGATTTGCATGGCAGCTTTTGGGCTGAACCTACCAAATGAGCAGAGTACACATTGCTTCTCTCCCCACCCCCCAGTCTTCTTTCAACTTCCTCTGCCGATCTCTCTTTTCGGAACTCAGGAGGTAGAGGCAGGAGACAATTTCCAGGGACCCATCCCAGGGACTTCCATGAGTGGCAATTGCTGTACTCAGACAAAAGGCAAACATGACTGACTCCTCATCTCCTCTTTCGGTAATTACGAGTTGTTTCCGGAAAATTCTTATCTTTTTTTTTTTTTTTTTTTAGGGGGAACCATCTTTTCTACCCTACTGCATGGAGGATGAGAAAGGACTCAGAGTGCCTAAGACTTTGTGCTTCTAAGTCTCTGACTTCCTTGCACTTTCTAATCTGCTCTTTACACAGTGGACTCTCATGTGTTCAGAGGTAAGAACCGATTCCTTATAACCTTTACTAGTGTACCTAATGGTTTCTCCTTAGATGTGAGCCTATTTACTGCCTCTTTTAGGCGGTAATTCTGTTACGAATTAACTCTCGACTTTAAAGATAACGGGAAGGTTCAGCTGAAACACTGCTGAACACCTTGACTGATGTACTTGACTGATCTGAGTGAATCTTCCTCCTCTTCTTTCCTTTACTCTTCTCCTTCCTCCTCTTTCCTCCCCATACAATCCTCCTGCCCTGTTTCTCCCTAACTATAGATTCCAGTTTTTTCCTTTGGGTCTTCTCCCCTCCCACTAGTCCTTTACTCTATACCTTATGTATGTTGTTGTATAAATTATAGTATATCTATCAAAGGTTTTAAACTGGTATCCACAGATAAGTGAGTTCATACCATATTTGTCTTTTGGGGTCTGGGTTACCTCAGTCAAGATAACAGTTTTCTAGCTCCATACATTTACTTGTGAATTTTCAATTTTTATCAGTTGAATAATATTCCGTTATGTAAATGTGTCACATCTCATTATCCATCATTTGTTGATAGACATCTAGGATATTTCCAATATCTGACTATTATGAGTAGATCCCATTTATGAATTGTTAACTATAATGACCTTTCTGTGTTCTGTTCAAAAAATTCTTTTCTGGTGCCAATGAGTTCAAGTTTATTCTCCCTTTTTTCTTCTGTCAAATTCAGGGTTTCTCCTCTTATGTTGAGGTGTGTAATCCATTTGGCATTGAGTTTTGTGCTGGGTCATAGATATGGGTCTACTTTTGTTCTTCTACATATCAAACATTCAGTGTCACCAGAAGCATTTATTAAAAATCCTACCATTTTCCCCTACTGTGTATTTTGGCTTCTTTGTCAAAAAATCGGGTATCCATATGTGTATGGACTTATGTCTGGGACTTCAATTTCGTTCCATTGATCAGTGAGTCTGTTTTTATGCCAATACTGTGCTGTTTTATATTATTATTATTATTATTATTATTATTATTATTATTATTAATATTAATATTATAGCATTGCAGTACAATACCTCCAGTAGTTCTATTCTTCAAGAATAATTTTGTTTTCCTTGGTGTTTGGTGTTTCCATATGAAGCTGAAAAACTATCTTTTCAGTTTCTGTGAAGAACTGTGCTGCAATTTTGATGGGTATTATATTCAATATATATAGTTCTCTTTGGGTAGCATAGTTACTTTCAGTATATTAACATTATAGATCTATGAGCATGGAAATGTCTCTATTTTCCAATATCTTCTTAAATTTCTTTCTTCAATTTAAAGTGCTTTATCATCCCATCCACTTGCTTGATTAGAATTATCCTGAGATATTTTGAGACTATTATGGAAGGCATTACTTCCTTGATTTCTTTCTCAGTCTGATTGTCATTTTTATATAGAAAGAATACTGATATCTGGGTGTTAATGTTGTATCCTGCTGCTTTGCTAAAATGTTTATCAGCTCTAGGAGTTCTCTGGTAAATTTTTAAGGGGTTTTATGTATTAAAATTATATCATCTGCACGTAAAAATGCTTTGACTTCTTTTCCTATTTGTATCTCCTTGATCTCTTGTCTTATAAATTTAGCTAAAACTTCAAGTACCATATTGAGTAGGTAATAAAAGAGAGGATTTCTGTCTTGTTCCTGATTTTATTGGAAATGCTTTGAGTTTCTCACCATTTAGGTTGATGATGGTCTTGCAGTAAACTTATTTTCTTACGTTGAGATTTGTCCCTTGTTTCCCTAATCTCTTCAGGACATACCATGAAGGTTTTATCAAAGTTCTTTTCTACATCTAATGAGATGTTCATATGCTATTTGCCTTTAAGTCTGTTTATATGGTGGATTTCATTTACCAACGTATGCATGTTGAACCCTCCCTGTATGAGCAGTATTACAAATACCTACAACTGGACACTGTGTAGTAAAGATTTGGAACTCATAAATGTTATGTTTTTATCAAACTCTTCCCCTCACAACTCATAGAACTATGTGAAAGAGGATACCCAAAGATTTTCAGAGCCAGGGGATAGATGACATAAAGGAAAGAGTCTCATCTAGACCCATGAACGTATAGAGACTGAGGCAGCATGCATAGGACTTCCACAGACTCAAGTCAGACAGGGTCCCAGTGCTGAGAGAAGCAATTGGTTCTAAGTTCCCATCCCTAAGCAAGAATTTATCTTAAATTGACAACCATTTGCAAAAATACATTTTCACTGGGTATACAAACCACACATATAGACAGGCCCAATGCCCAGCAGTAGATGGTAACATAAAGTCAACTCAATTGTGCTTTTGTTGATTTTTTTGTCTCATAATACATTTCATTTGGACTTTTTTTTTGCCTTATTGGCCTTTTGCTTGTATATTATGGTTTCCAATTTTGCATTCTTACAAGTTTGGGTTTGTTTGCATGTGTGTGTCTGTGTGTGTGTTTTATGTGCTTTCTCCATGTTGTTATTACTGTTTTTTTTTTTTAAAGAGAAAGCTGGTATCGTGTTGGATTGGTGGAAATATGGGAAGGATCTCAGATGGGATGGATGAGGGGAAGCAGTGATTAATATATGTTGAATGAATTTCCAATAAAAATGCTGAAATCAAGGGTTGGTCAGCTCTCATGACACTCCTCCAAAGCCATACCTCCTAATCCTTTCGCAAAAGTTCTACCAACTCAGAACTAATGGGTCTGTGGGGGCCAGCATTAAGTGTACTCCAGGGATGCTTGTCCAGTGTCCAGCCTAGTTCTTAGCACATACACATGCACACACACACACATGCACAGACACATACATGTTTACAGAGTATCTAATCCTGTACATGTTTCTAGCTAGTAATTTATTTTATAATTTATTTTATAATTCAGAACATTGAAATACAGCTGGAGTCTAGGAGACAAGAAAAGATATGTGACTATTTTGCCATAAAGAATTGTGTATTTATTTCAGTTGTGATTAGAAGATAGAAGCTCATGAGATTAACTCTTGAAGAAAAAATATTTTCTATGATTGTTTAATTATACCATGGGCAAGTTTTTATATCTAATCAACAATTTAGCAATACAAAACAGAGCTAAACCTGTGTTTGCAATAAATATTACTCACTTAAAGTTAATTAATGGTATATGCAATATAGTTATATTTTTTGACTGACATGGACTTACCTTAGGCCATTTATGTATTAGAAATTAAAATTGATAGATACAACCTTAGAACAAAACTTATTCTGTAAAATACTTTCTTTGAAGATGAAAAATCTTTCTTAGATAGCAGAGTCTTTTGTGATTGCATTGCACATCACAAATATATTTTTTAGAAGATACTTCTGTGTGATGACTCTATGGAGAATAAACCACTGAATGTGTTGAATTGTGTTCAGGAGGTAATTTATTGTGTATATTGTAAGAACTTTTACTCTTGACAGTGATATATAATATTTAGATAAGCAACTCTGTGTTAGTAAGTGTTTCAGCCACTCAGTGAACAAAACAAAACAGAACAATAAAAGCTATTAAATTTATGAATCTTGGCCTCGAGAAATGGGTTGTACATTGCACATTTTTAGGCATGAAAAAGAAGGAAAAGAGATTAAAATTAAAAAGTATAGGTGAGGAGATAGCCACCAGTGTGGTATCATGGAGCGAGCCTGAATTGACCAGCAGTCCAGCAGTGTACAGGCCAGGACTGGCAGACCCTGCCCAAGATGACTCCTGCCTGGTGCCACCTTGCATGAGCAGGATATAGTACTCCTGAGACCACGCCTGATTCCAGACATCCAGAGGCTCTGGGTACCACTTAGAGGAGCAAGTTAGTGGTGGAGAAATGGAAGAGAAAGAGAAGCAGAAGGAGGTATGTCCATGAAGAGAGGCAGAACTGCAGACTTGAGGGTAGTGAGAAACAAACTGATGTGAATAGCCAGTGATGCCACCTAAGGTCATGGTGAGGTCCTGGCCTGCGCTGCTACAGAGGACTCTGGGTCCATGGTCCTGCAGCAGTAGGGGTGTGTTACCACCAAATGCCAGGCAGACATCCCCGTTTTGGGTTGCCACCTGGGGCCATGTTGGTGTCTGATGCCCTTACCTAGGCATCATGGGAGAGGCGGCCCTGAGGGCATGAGAGCAGGAGAGCTATCCCCACCACCAGCTGTAGAACTTTCTTCAGGAAGCACAACAGAGCTAGCCCTGGTTGCAGGAGTTGCAGGTGAGCCGGACCCAAGGGTATGAGCTTAAGACAGCTGGCCCTGCCACTTGTCCGTCCGCCATGCCATGAGGATCTGCCCCATCCTCACTCCATGCCACTTGTGGCAGGTGGAAGAGTTGGCCCAGGGGTCATGAGAGTGGGAAAGCTGACTATCTGTCACTTTGCTCAATACTCGGGAGAGCGTTGCCTACACCTCATCTGGGCAGCAAGGTGGAGCCTTCCCTTGTTGCAGGAGTCGTGGGTGAGCCAGCTCTGAGGGCATGAAATTGGGAGAGCTGCCTCTTGCTGGCTGATGCATTGGATGAGCCAGTCTCGGGTAGTGATGGAGAGCTCACCCTGATGGTGT
Organism: Apodemus agrarius; assembly: GCA_964023405.1. Classification (NCBI taxonomy): domain Eukaryota; kingdom Metazoa; phylum Chordata; class Mammalia; order Rodentia; family Muridae; genus Apodemus; species Apodemus agrarius. Next base: position 133,469,192 of record OZ030008.1, read on the forward strand.
GGATACGGGCGTGCTGGCTGTCTGACCAGCTCAGGTACTTCCTAGACCCATATCCAGGGTTTTTGAGTTGGCCCACCCCAACATCTACCTCATCTATGAACTGCTGGAGCATGAGAAAGAGCCAGGCCTACAGAGGCAAGCTGCAGGATATTCACGACACAGGGCAACAACAGGGTATCTAAGAGGAGTCCCAGTGAGGATCAAATCCAGAATAGCAGAAGCCAGAGGCTGGGAACCAGACCAATGACTCATGGCAATGAATATTCAAAAGCAAAGAAGTATAGACAAAAGGGTACACTATGGCACACTGTGGCTTCCACAACAACAGGGCTTTTGGGGGGCGGAGGGGGGGATCTGGGTGACAGGGCAAGAAGGGCAGAAGGCTGGCAAAAGGGGGGGCAGAGAGACAAGTAAGATTGGGGTGCATAGTGTAAAATCCACAAAGAACCAATACAAAGTAAAAAGCAAGAGAGAGAGAGAGACAGAGAGAGAGAGAGAGAGAGAGAGAGAGAGAGAGAGAGAGAGAAAGAGAGAGAGAGAGAAGATGGAGCTGGGATTTGCTTCTTAAAGATAGCCTTTTCCTTTGGCTGGCCCTTATTAATGGTGTGTGGTATTAGTCATAACTTTTATTAACTCGTAGCTTATTGCTGTCTATTTCTTAGTTTCATAAGCTTTAAAATAACTCTGCCTCCCAGGGATTTCACGAGAACTAGATAAAATATGCACATAAACTTACTTATAGTGCCTGGCATTGTATTTTTGGCACAGTAAATTATAATTTTGCCCCCCTTTCAAGACGACTCAAATATGAACTGTTCAAACAGAACGATGAAAACAGTTTCGGTGATGTGTGGTTTAATAATAAATTCCCTAACATAACTTTTTTTTTTTTAAAATTCGAGAGCGCAAAAGAGGGACCTATTAAAAACCTCATTTATTTATTCATGCGTATGTACACACACAGCATGATGCACATACAGAGGTCAAAGGGATTGGCTCTCCCCATGATATGTGTCCTATGGATCAAGTTTACCTCAGGCTTGGCAGCATGCATCTTACTCACTGACTGAACCATCGTCTCTACCCAACACATATTTCTCTTTTCTCTCCTCGAAAGAGAAAATTACTCTTTATCTCATAATATTAATACATCTTTAATCTTCATCATACTTTACAAAATTATAGAAGATAACAATTAAAAAATGGTATCAATTTTAGTAATCACAGAGTCCTCATGTAGAGAGAGAAAAGAGTCCTTGTGATTTTCCTTCCTATATTTGTACTTTGAAAATGTGGACATGTTCTTCCAGACCACATCAGGATTTATTTGGGAGATGGAGATCTTGGGCATTGAAGTTGATAAAGGGAGAAGTATTAAGGAAAGAGAGCACATGATGAACTTCGAGGTCCTTCTAATGGTTGGCCCTGTACCAGCAGGCCACCCAGCAGGCCATGTTTTGGTGTATAGAAAAATTTCTGGAACAATTATAAGGAAAAAGCAGTGCCTCAAGCATTTCATGAAGAAAGAACGGACTAATCTGCCTTCTTGGTCTTATTTTAGTTCTTATTTCCCAGTGGGCTAGGGTTACAGCACAAGGAGTTCACATCTTCATTGCTAAGAGTTATCACCCAGTATCCCAGGGCTCTTTCAGCAAGCTAGATGTATACATCAGAATATACTATTTCATCTAGTCACAAATGGCCTTGTCAAGGGCTGCTGGCCATGATGAATTTAAAAGGACTCAGTCAACAAAATCAGGAAGGGACAGAGGCATGCGCATATCATCTCTGAGCTGCCATATTGAATCCTTTTAACAGTCGTATGAGGTTATAGCACGGCCACCATACCAGGTGGATAATCAATGAACGCTTGTCATCTGAATGAACAAATGTTTGAATTGACAAATGGAACACTGTCTTCTATGGCCAACTCAAGACATGCCTCACTAGGTTTCAGTCCCTTAAGCCAAAGGAATTTTGCACTTACGCTTTGTCAAAGTCTTAGGAAGTAAGCAAAATCTTTTATCATATTTGGTTGCCTAGTATATCTCTCTGAGGAAAATATTGTTCTCTCAAACATATCTCCATACAGAAGCAGATATTAATATGATGATGTAAGTAATAAAACAGACATGAAGGGAGTATGCTGTGAATAGTTTATGGCCTATTGGATGTCATCCAAATTAAAAACATTTCCCTAATCAATTTGCATTATTTTTTGGTTATTACAAAAGACTTACACGTCTATATTCAAAATGGATATTTTTTCTTTTTGCAAAACAAAAAATTCAAGAGTATCTTATAAAACTCAAGGTTCCATTTTACATGACATGGAATTTTCATGTAAATAGCCAACATACTACAAAACATTTTAGGAAAAATATTTCTACTGGTATTCCTATCAAGAGCTCCTTCCTATTTTCACTGGACTTTGTCATCAGATTTGGAGCTCGGGTCTTCTCACCTTTTACCACTAAGAGGCATTAGTATGCATATTAGAAATATGTAATGAATCTTAGTAGCATTAATTTATTATCCTCCAATGCTCAGCCATACAAATATAGGCTTGCACCTGCATGCACACGCTCATAATGAAGGAAGGGATATTCTTTGCCCTCCTATCTGAGCCTCTCTGATAAGTTGTTATGCAGCTTGCATTTGATGCAAATTGCAGTTTGCTGGCTTCTGATATGCTTACTTGCACTAATCAGTGCATTGCTTGTGTGGTGCTTGCCCACCTCTGACCTATGCTGTCACATTTAGAATAAGTAATAGACTTTTCTCTGAATGTATGAAACATACCAGGACTCTAGTGGAGACTCACAGAGGGTGACAAGCATGCTTTTCATGTAAAACAGACACTGGCCAGGCATTGTGGAACCCGAAACCTGAATACCAGAGAACGGTTGTAATAGCAATCACTCAGAGTAAAACTTGGCAAAGGAAGTTTATGGCAACTGTAACACAGAATAGCTATTAATGTAATGTGTCCTTGTGGCCTAGACTAATAAAACCCTTTGTAAAAGTGCTAAGTATCACATTGACAGCTACAGGAAGATTAAGTTAAAGACACTTTTTTTTTTCTTTTTTTTAGGTCCACTGTAAGCTATTGCTAAGAATACCTTAGAAGATGTTCTTAAGTTATACTGGTGACTTTAGTAGCATTAACTCTCTAATGCCTAGGCAAAAATTGTTGATTAAAAAAAGTAACTATACTCGGAATAATTTGTGAATTGATGCCATAATTTCAGTAAGTATATTAAACATTTTCGTGAAATGTGTTCTAACATAAGTCAGTCCAAAGCAAAGATTGTTTTACACATGTTGGCAGATGTTGACCCATGGAAATAATGAGACACCCATGGAAAGTATTTGTGGACTATAGGATATCCCACAAAACCAAGTTTATTTTTCTCAGCAATGAAACTCACAGCTAACTATGGGTAAACTTATAACTCATCATGTAGCAATAAATGCCCTTTTTTGCAGCTTTGCCTAATAAAAGGCAATACTTTCTGCTTGGGTTGAACACCCTTTAAATAACCAAGGCCTTTCTAGTTTATCAGTATGTTTATGTTTGGTTGCAACTTGAAATGTACACAACAGAACTAAAGAAAGCAGATGAGATTTACAGCAGTGCCTAATTTTCACACTTTGTGGATTACCATATCTGGTAACTCTTCAATAATAAGAGAGAGGGATTAGTGTTTTGTTTTGTTTTGTTTTGTTTTGTTTTGTTTTGTTTTGTTTTGTTTTGTTTTGTTTTGTTTTAAAGTGAAGTTTTTATTGTCATGTATTTTCTGGTTTCCTTTCTATTGCAGTGATAAAACACTATGGCCAAAATCAAATAAGGGCAAAAAAGTTTATTTAGCTTGTCCCTCCAGGTTAAAGTCCATCTCTGAGGGAAGTTTGGGCAGACTCAAGAGCTTGAAGCAGAAATCATGGAGGAAAGCTCCTTGCTGACTTGCTCTCTGGCTCATTCAGGGTTCATGCTTGGCTAGATATCTTACCTGGCCCAGGTCTCCCTGCTGAAGGACTAGTACTACCTAGATGAGTTGAGTCCTTCTAAATCAATTAGCAATTAAGACAGTCCTTCATAGACATCCTTATAGAGCAACTTAACAAATATGATTACTCAAATGAACCTCTTTTTTCTATGTAACTGCAGACTGAATCAAGTTGAGCTTAAGGATAGTATGCATCCAGACACACAGTCAGGCAACCACTTCCAGAGCACTGTTACTCTTGGTCGTGATGTTCGTACTTATTTCTTGAATTTATTAGTTCATCCTTTCTGTTTAACAAGTCACTGTGTATCTAACAAATTAAAGCAGCATGAATTTATTAGCTCACAGCTTTTTGTGTCGTAGGTCAGGGCTGTCACAGCCAAGAGCTATGCTTGGACGTCCCGCAAAGTCAATGTTAAGGAATTGATGGAGAGCTGCATTGTTCTTAGAAGAATGGACGAAAAAATAAATCATGCCTCCAAACTTACTCATATTGGTGGAATTCAGTTCCTTGAGGCTCAAGGCCTGAGGTCCTTATTTTCTTGATGGCTGTCCACTTTGAGAGGGAAGCATTCTTATGCTCTTTTTGTGGCCTCTTGAGTGTAAAATCCAGAAACTTCGTTTTGGCCTTAACTGGTACTTGTAATCTACCAGCATTGCTAATTAAAGAGCTCAAGTAGCTAGCAAACCTAATTCTCTTGGAACCCCTTCTGCTTACTTGGTTTTATTTGAGGGAGGAAGGTGTGGACATTCTTTTCACTTACTGGGCATAAACAAAATGTTTCTTTCCAGTCTACTTCAACTTTGGTACAGTCATGCACCCAGGAAATGATTCACATATCAAATGATGCTCAAGAAGAAGGAAGGAGAGGCCCCTGGTCCTAGAAAGGCTCAGTGCAACAGTGAAGGGGAATACCAGCATAGGGAAGCAGGAAGGGGTTGATTGGGGAACAGGGGGAGGGAAGAGGGCTTATGGGACTTTCAGGGATGGGAGATCCTGGAAAGGTGAAATCATTTGAAATGTAAATAAAGAATATATCAAATAAAAAAGGATATTAAATAAAAAACAAAACAAAACAAACAAACAAACAAAAACCCAAGAGGGAAAAGCATCGGTAGTGAAAACGATACTTTACCACAGCATTTGCCTGTTTCTGAAGATGCTCTGCCTTATAATGTGCTGCTGATTTATGGCCATTAGGCTGTTCTGAACTTTAATACAGCCTCAGGTAAACTAATCTTTACAAGCTGTTGCAATAACTTGCTACATACTTAGAATAATATTTTGTAAAGAGGCAACTATCAGCAGAAAATGTTAATACTTTTTTTCCCTAATGAATATTGCCAAACAATAAATTAGGTGTTCATTGAGTTTCTGATTAATTTCTGAGTATATTATGGAACTCTGTTCTATGTACTTTCTAGCATTCAAAGTAAAAATGTGTCAAAATTTTTATGAGTCATGACTTACCAAAGCACTTACTAATGTTTTAAAAGCTCTTACTTCAAGTTACTTAAGTGAAACTATGCTGAAACTGGGGAAATTACTTCCAGTTAGTACAAAAAAAAACCTATCCAAAATACTTTTGTGCTCATTAAAATAACATGAAAAGGTGTACTGAATGTTATGTATTCCAAAATAGCTGAACCCAAAGAAAAATGACTCAAAACTGCCTGCATGAATTTAGAGAGGGACCTAGAGAGGAAAGGAATAAATATTCCTCCAAGATATCCATAAAAACACAAACTGTAAGAAAATGAATAGAATTGTTCAAGATCTGAATATGGAAGTAAAATCTATGAAGAAAACCCAAACTGGGAGAATTCTAGTAATAAAATTCTTATGCTTAGTGCAATTAAGCATAACCCTAACCCTAACCCTAACCCTAACCCTAACCCTAACCCTAACCCTAACCCTAACCCTAACCCTAACCCTAACCCTAATTTAATAAACAATTAAAATATATTTCTTAACTTATTCTTAGTGCAATAAGACAAGAACTGTAGAGGCAAAGTTCATCAACATAAAACAAGAGATGGAGAAGAGACCCTCAAACATTAAATACAAAATAGAAGAAATGGATACATTGGAAAAACAAACTGTTAAGTCTCAAATTTCCTGATATGAAACTTCCAGGAAATCTGGTACTTTGTAAAAACACCAAATCTAAGAGTAATAAGGATAGAAGAAAGAGAAGAAACCCATATCAAAGGCCTAGAAAATATGTTGAACAAAATTATGGAAGAAAAATTTCCTAACTTAGAAGGTACCTAAAAAGGTCCAAACCTAAAAAAAAAAACTAAAAAGGTACAAGAATAATACAGAATACCAAATAGATTAGACCAGAAAAGAAGGTTTCCTTGGCACATAATAATCAAACCACTTAAATGTATAAAGAAGGAAGGAAGGAAAGAAGGAAGGCAGGAAGGAAGGAAGGAAGGAAGGAAGAAAGGAATGAAGGAAGGAAGAAAAAAGAAAGAAAGAAAAGAATATTAAAAGCTGCAATAGAAAATAGCAAAGTAACATATAAAAGCACACCTATTGGAATTATAACTGACTTCTCAATAGAGACTCTGAAAGCCAGAAACTCTGGGACAGATGCATTGCAGATTTAAAAAATCACAGATGCCAGCAAAACTTTCAGTGACCATAAAAGGAGAAAATAAAATGTTCCATGATAAAACCACATTTAAGCAGTATTTAGCTACAAAAACCATCTCTATAGAGTGTGCTAGAAGGAAAACTCTAACCTAAAAAGATCAACTGCAACCATGAAAACACAGGGAATAAATACTCCCAGACCAGCAAAGAAACACACATACACACACACACACACACACACACACACACACACAGCCACCACCACCACCAATAATAAAATAAAGGAAATCAACAATCATTGGTCATTGCTGTCTCTAAACATAAATATAAAAGTTCTCAATTTCCAAGTAAAAAGATACACACTATCAGAATGAATGTAAAAATAGGACCCACCTTTCTACTACATTAAAGAAATATACTTCAACATCAAAGATAGACATTACCTCAGGGTAAAGTTTATAAAAATGTATTTCAAGCAGATGAATCTATGAAACAAGATGATGTAGCCACTTTAATATCTAACAAAACAGACTTCAAACCAAAACTAATCAGAGGAGATAAAGAAGGATATTACATAGTCATTCAAGAAAAAAAAAATCCACCAAGGTAGACATTTTAATTCTTAACATTTCAAATGCAAGGGAACCCATGTTTCTAAAGGAAAAACTATGATACAGTAAAACACAAATTAACCTTCACACAATGATAATCAGGAAATTTAATATGCTATTTTCACCAATAAACATGTTATCCACAAAAAAGGAAACAGAAATACTAGAGCTAACACATGTTATAAACCAAATGGACCTAACAGATATTTGCAGAGTATTTTAGACATATCCCCCAAGAGAATATATATTCTTCTTTGCACTTCATGCTTTCTCCAAAATTGACCACATACTCAGACACAAGGCAAGTCTGAACAGATAAAAGAAAATTGAAATAACTCCCTGTATTCTACTAGAATACCACAGATTAAAGCTGGATATCACTAACACCAGAAACAACAGAAAGCTTACAAAGTCATTAAAACTGAACAACTCTATTGAATGAACAATGAATTGAGACAGAAATAAAGAAATAAAAATTTTAAGATTGAATAAAAATGAATACACAACATACACACAACTATGGGAACACAGTGAATGCAAATCTAAATCTATGTGATTATTAGTCATCAAATAAATGATAATCAGTCTACAATCTGTAGACCCAGAGAGGCTATGCACAGAAGAAGGATTAAGAGAGAGGCATGGATCTCCTTGAGATGGGGAAATGGAATAGATTATATGGGTGAACTAGAGGAGAGAGTAGGGGTCAGGACAAGAACATGATGCTAATGTGGGAAGTAGAAGGGGAGAGTGAATGGAGAGAGGGGATGGGGGAGACAGCTAGAAGTGAAGGGAAATTGAGGGCTGGTATGGAAACCTAGTGCAATAGAAACTTCCTATAATATATGAAGGAGATCCTAATAAAGTCTGCAGATACTGAGATAAATGAATTCCCAACTAGCCATCTCTTATCACCAAATGAAACCTCCAGTAACAAGACTGGCTTTCATCCAATTGAGTTGTTGGCCAAAAGGGTCCCATGGAAATCCCCAAACAACCCAGGCTGTTGCCAAGACAATAGGTTTTTGTCCAAAAAAAATGTTAGCAAGGCCCCATTGCTGACACCCACACAACCCACTAAACATGGAGAGGTAGAATTGGTGTCTACAGAAAACCTCACTCCTATCTTCTCAAGCTGTGGTTCTCAACCCTACCAAAAGCTGTGACCCTTTAAAACGGTTCCTCATGTTGTGGTGACCTCCAACAATAAAATTATTGTTGTTGCTACTTCATAATTGTAATTTGCTACTTTTATGATTCATAATATAAACATTTGTGTTTTCTGATCATCTTAGGTGACCCCTGCAAACGATCATTTAAACTCCAAAGGGGTTGTGATCCACATGTTCAGAACCACTGTTCTAGTGTTTTTTGACATTGAAAGGTACTCTGCAGGCTACCAAAAAGAAATGTAAACACCAATCCAACCACAAAACCTTTCTACAAGCTGTCTGGCTCTGCAAAACATGTTAGGGCAATGATGGCACAAGCCTCTTGGGAGTAACCAACCAATATCTGATTTGACTTAAAGCCTACTCCATGAGAAGGAACTCATGTCTGAAACTGCCTGGGTGACCAAGAACCAAAGACTAGATAGCACAGAGATCTACAGTAAAACCAAATACTACTGCAAAAAAAAAAGAAATAAAGAAAGAAAGGAAGGAAGGAAGGAAGGAAGGAAGGAAGAAAGAAAGAAAAGAAAAGAAAAGAAAAGAAAAGAAAAGAAAAGAAAAGAAAAAAGAAAAACAAAAGAAAAGAAAGAAAAAAAGAAAAGAAAAAGAAAAACTCCTAATGATATTCTGTTATACTCATGGCTGGGACCCTAATCCAGCCATTATCTGAGAGGCTTCCTTCTGTAGCAAATGGGAACAAAAGCAGAGACATACAGACATACCACAGAACACACAGCTCTAAACAGGATGTCTCCACTGACTTCCTCTCCTCAGATCTAAGGGAATTCCCTAGACAAGAAGGTAGAGGGGGTAGGGGAGACAGGAGAAACAGAGAATACCAGGAGAACAAGACCTACATGAACAGGGCTCATAGGAACTCACAGAGATGGAAGCAGCAATCACAGGGCCCAAATGGGACTGCATCAGCATATACGTTATAGTGTTTCACTTAGTACTTTGATGGATCTCCTGAAGGGGCCAATAAATGAGTCTAATCCTTGTGTCTTCTCTATTTTTATGTTTGTTTTATCCAACTTTAGGTTTTGCTTTTCTTATTATATTTTATATTGTTTTGCTTTTCTGTTATCTCCAGTTTAGTAAAGAAACCGAGGGGGGAGGGGGAATGATTGGGGAATAGTTGGGGGGGAGAAGAACTATGGGAACTATGGTGGGTGGGAACTGGGAAAGGGGAAAGCCTTTGAAATGTAAACATAGAATATAGAAAATAAAAATAACTAAAAAAAAAAAAAAAGAAAAAGAAAGAGAGAAATGGGTCTAGATGGGAGAGGAGGTGAGGGGGAACTACATTCAGCTTCTATTGTATGAAAAAAGTATCTATGTTTGACAAAAGGGGAAAAGTTCCATTTTATTATCTAGCTATTAAGTATCAGAAAAACAGTAAAACCTTAGTGACTTATTCTCCTTATCAATTAGAAGGTAACCTCTGCAGTACTAGTCTTAGAGAGAGTGTGTTTTAGTGGGGTTATGTGAGAAAAAAGAGAAATAAGCTGTGTCTTCAAGGTGTGAGTGGCATGGCACCTTGTAACATGCATAAACTAGAAGTAGGAAGATTAATCACTTGGTGAGAATTCTGTCAGCCTGCTTGGAAATTTTTTCATTGAGAAGTTGCTAGTAGAGGTGAAGAGAGAACTCAAAGGGAAAAAAATTCATATAACTTTACACTTTCTTTTTAAGATTTATTTATTTTCATTTATATGTGTGAGTTTCATGCCTGCATATATGTTTATGTACCACATGCATGTATAGTGCCTTCAGAGGCCAGAAGAAAGTGTAGATTCCATAAAGACAGTTGTTGCTGTCTGCCAGACCATGTGGGTGCTGAAACTCATACCTGGGTCTTCTGGAAGAACTGTCAGTGTTGTCTACCGAGCTCTCTCTCTCCGACTTTTTTTTTTAATGTTTTCTTAGAATGGCAGATATCAGGCACCTAGGAGAGTTGGACCCAAATATGTACAGAAGCTAGATGAACTTTCACCTCACCTGATGCCCAGGCTAGCTCAAATACCTGGCAGGTGAGTAATCAGCCTGGTGGTGGAAGTCACGAAGAAGGATGCAGAACTGCTGATGGAGTAATTAGCATAAGTAACACGATGGACTCAGCTTCCAGTTCACTCCTAAGAAAAATCTCAGTTCTCAGCCATTTGCTGAGTAGTTGTTAGACAAACTAAAAGAATGGGTGGTATGGTGTGACATGTTCCTGCTTAAAAATAATGAAAGAACAAAACACATAGTAATACTTCAGCTTTCATTCTCTTTAGGATTAAGTTAAAATATTCAAAGTAAACAGTGACCCATATTTAAGAGAAGATTGCTGTGGCAGATGTGAGCATCATCATTATAAAGTAGTTCTAACCCCTATAATCTATAAACATGCTGATATACAAAGGAGAATCAAAATGATAGGTGGAATCAGTGTTGCTTACTGGATGGCTTTGAGACGGAAGAGTATCTCCTGTAACCATAAAAGCTCTGATAAGGTAAGAAGGCATGTGGATGAGTGAGTGTCCGATTGACAACTTCATGGTGACAAAAAGGATGCTGTAATGCAGTGATGCAGTGATGCAGTGATGCAGTGGTGCTGTGATGCTGTGATGCAGTGATACAGTGATACAGTGATGTAGGGATGCAGGGATGTAGTGATGCTGTGATGCTGTGATGCAGTGATGCAGTGATGCAGTGATGCAGTGATGCAGTGATGCAGTGATGCTGTGATGCTGTGATGCTGTGGTGCTGTGATGCTGTGATGCTGTGATGCTGTGATGCAGTGATGCAGTGATGCAGTGATGTAGTGATGCTGTGATGCAGTGATGCTGTGATGCTGTGGATGTTGGCAGGCATGAACAGCCCTTTAACCAAGGATGAAAACACCAGAAAAAGGAAAGGATATGGTTTCACTTCTAGAGGAAAGATGGCCATGATGAGTCATGTTATTAGTTTTGTTTCATTGATTTTAATATAAGAAAACACATTTTGGACAGCTGGTGTCCAGAATTATAAGAAATCTATGCTAATTTGAGCCATGTATTCACAATAGCAATGAAAACTTTAAAAAGAAACTATTATTGATAGAGTAAACATTCATAAAAGAATAGGTAAAAAGGGCCAGGGGGTAAAAATTTCAAAACTAGTAAAAATTATTCAGAATCAAAAAGGCATGTAAAATCCAAATTCAGTTGGGTAGATTGAACACTAGATTAGCCTGGCCAGTAGCATACCAGTTAGTCTGAAGAAAGAATAGGAAGGATTATTCAATCTGAGTTACAGTAAGAAAACATCAATACTCATTGTTGTGGAGTTCAGAAGAAACAAGTGGAAAGTGCCAATAAATATTGGTTGAACTTGAGTAAAAATCTTAATTCAGATCTCAGGAATTCATTGAAAGCTAAGTAGGATGAACACTAGCAACATACACACACTCTAAACACCACACACACACACACACACACACACACACACACACACACACATATATATATATATATATATATATATATATATATACTCACTTCACACACACAGAGAAATGCTCAAACTCTATATATGTATGTTATACACACACATGCACACACACTTGCACACATACTCCACACATACAAATTCTTCACACATACAGAAATACACATACTTCATATAAACATACTCCTCACACATTGAGAGAGAGAGAGAGAGAGAGAGAGAGAGAGAGAGAGAGAGAGAGAGAGACTGAGACTTATGGTTATCAGTCTCTGAAATTGAAAACATAAGAAAAACACTGGAGGCAGATAGGAAGTTACAGCACATTACACACAGGGACACAAATGATTAGAAAGACAACGGGCATTCAACTATGTGCTTAATGAAAAGGACGGTTACAGTTATTCTGTGCACAGCTGCAATAAATATTCATTCACCAAGCTATGTTTTCAGATAAGCAAATGCTGAAAGAATTACAGTCAACACTCTGGCTATATGGAAGACGCGGTAAAGAAGGTCTTCAGGCTAAAGGATCCCGAAACCCCCAAACTTGGATCTACAGGAACAAATAAAGAATGGAGAAAACACATAATAAATACTGAAAAGCTGCTGGGCTGGACCAGGGGATGGGTCAGTGTTCAGAGAAGCTCGGCGCCCCTGGTATTAATTCCTCTGTCCTCCTAAGGTAGCACAGCTACAATTAGAACTAATCAGTGTGCTTCCTCAATCACCACGCTAAAGACGTTAAGAGAGAAAACAAAGACAAACACAAGACATTAATTAAACTTCACTGTCAGTAAGTTTTTTCTTTCTCCATCTCTTTCCCCCTTTCTCCTTCCTTCTTTATTTTCCCAATCTTCCTCATTCTTTCTCCTCTTCTGTATAGGGAGCTTCTCATTTATTAAACACCCAATACAGCCCCAAAATTGGGTATTTATTAAATACCCAATCATGGCCATAGAATCTCTGAGCAGCTCTGTGTAGCAGCCTTGTCCCTAAGGCTGAAAACTCAGCAGAAAGTTGGATGGAGTTAAAATCCAGACTCCACGGGTAACTGGTGTTAACGCGATGGGAGAGAGAATGCTATAATTCCACTTTATTTCACAAAGGGAGAAATATTACTTGTGCCATCCTCTTTGTAGGTTACAACTAACTTTAGCCAATAGAATAGCAGCTGGTTTCATGGGTAGCTATATGCCACGTGTAAATTCTCTGTGGTTTGTACCTCATGACTTCATCCCTAACTGCTGTCTGATGACCACATCATGATAAAAAAATGTTCAGTGTAGTGGACCCAGAAACTAAAAGGAAGATCTAGATAGAGAAAACAGTTTATTAGTTTATTAGTGGGATGCTGAAACACTGTGTTACAACTGATTATATATATATATATATATATATATATATATATATATATATATATATATACAATTTTTAAATGAAGTTGCTGATACTTTTTAGCTCATTTTACTCTTATTTTCTTGTAAATCACCTTTTCACTGGACAGATAACTTAATATGTGACAATCCTTAATTGTCAAGAACAGAATAAATTAACACATTACAGATTTGTCCCAGTTTCTAAGTGGGTAAAGCATTTCAGACCCTATGAAGATGTCTTTTAAATCACCAGGGCTTTCCTAAAATCTATGAAAGGTCCACTGACATTACAAACGAAATAAAAAACACAATCAAAATCCCCAAAACAGCAATGTAACAATGCCCACTACAAGGATCTGTATGTCTCATCGAGGCCTTTATTTCAGGTTGGCTTGACCCTTAGACCAAGCGGCACAGAAGGTTGGTTAAAGAGAGATTGACTTTTGTCTCCAGAGAAATGCTTGCATATCCTTACAGTATCCACCTCCCACTTAGATGCAAAGGAGAGAAGACAGGTGGTTGGTCTGCAGCTCCTCACACTGATGATTCTGTGAAAGGGGACCTGCTCCGCCCTATCAGCTCTCTCATCACAGTCAGAACCCAAGTCTGGGTAGTACTGATTTATTCTTTGTCTCGTACTGTTTAAGAAGGAAGGTAGCTCTTACCAACCAGTTTCTTAATATTCTGCCAGCATCTCTGAGTATACAAAATTAGTTTAACACCTTTGGCATGTATTCCAAGTGATAGAATATACTCTAATTAGGTCCGTAAAAGCTGTTACCTTGATTACAAGATATACTAATTATCTTGTCAGTCATTGATCTTATAATTATAAAGGAGAGTGCTGTTATTTTCAAATGATCTAGCCTAATTCTGCCCTTAAGTTCAGGGGCTCTAATTGAGTCCCAGCCCAATAGCTGTTTACTGTGTTCCTGTTCACATAGTAATTAGCTACATTTCCTTATCCTCAAGGCTTTAAAATTAAAATACTTTACAATCGTACAAAGATGCAGGCTTAAGTCACCCAATCCTACCATGTTAACATAACAGTTTTAAATTAAAATTCATACATGGAAAGAAAAGGAATTATATCCTGTCTCCAATGAATTCAAATAGCTTAATTTTAATCAGTTGACACTATCTGTAGATTTTTCTTAATGTCTATCATATTTTTTTTTACAAAATATTCATTGAGAAAACCCTGTTGTTGGTTGAGAAAACCTTTTTTGGCTTTATGATGAAATATACTTGACTGTATGGTGCTAAGGATTTGTGTAAGAACATATGTGCAGTCTTTTGCCATAGATGTTTCTTCTTATGCATAACTTCAGCTTCTCAGTTGTATTTTATTTTGGTTTTCATGATGCTCAGAAAACTGTAGGGATGTACCTCACATGATCTGATGGCAAACATGTCTTTTGTAGAGCAGGAGTCATGCTGGGAGCATCCACCTCTGTATCTGTCAGGTACTGGCAGAGGTGGACACTCTCAGCCAACCAATGGACTGAGCACAGGGTCCCCAATGGAGGAGCTAGAGAAAGGACCCAAGGAGCTGAAGGAGCTGTCAGCCCCATAGAAGGAACAACATTATGAACCACCCAGTACCCCCAGAGCTCCCAGGGACTAAACCACCAACCAAAGAGTACATATGGAGGGACCCATGGTTCCAGCTGCATATGTAGCAGAGGATGGCCTTGTTGGACATCAAAGGGAGGAGAGGCACTAGGTCCTGAGAAAGCTAGATGCCAGTATAGGGGGATGCCAGGACAGGGAAGGGGGAGTGGGTGGGTTGGTGTGCAGGGGGAGGTGGGAATGGGATATGGTATTTTCAGAGAGGAAACGAGGGAGGAAAGGGGATAACATTTGAAATGTAAATAAAAAACATACCTAATAAAAAGAAAAGAAGAAGTCATTCTGGGCACTTGGAGACCAGCTATTGCAACTGTACAGCAACTTTTAATCCCCTTAACCACCTCCTTGCTTTCACATTCTCTCCTGTTCTTTTACCTGAACATTATGGCATTATCACTAGGTAGCCTTTTCCTGGGAATTCTTCCTTGTTCAAGTGCACATTTTTTAGGGTGAGGGGTGAGACAGGGTTTCTCTGCGCATACAGACCTGGGTGTCCTGAAACTCACTCTGTCTACCAGGTTGGCATTGAACTCACAGACATCCTCCTGACTCTGCCTCCCGAGTCGGGTGCAGACCACTAATCCCAGCTGTGTACTTTATTTTCTTTTATGTTAAGCTGAATATCTGATTCACTTTATTAGTCTTAGCACACTGCATATGACTTCTTGGGATGACACGGTAAAAGGTTGGATTGTCCTGTGTGGCATTGTTGGGGAGTGACATTCTTTAAAAATGCTTGTATTAATTGATGATGCAGTGTTGTGGAAGAGTCTGATGACATCTTGGTGACCTGGATAGAAGTTCTGATTCTGTCACTACAGCCTGAGTGGTTTCAAGATCACCTCTTAGGTATTCTTAGCTTTAGTTTATTCACTTCCAACTTATAAATGGCGGCATCACTGCTGCCTCAGCACAAGTTCAATATTAACCTGCTTAAGATTGTGTGGTTATCATATTGAAAACTGCATTTTTCATAGATATCCTTTGTTGAATTTTGAGAAATATATAGAGCCATGTAACTACTTTCTCCACCAATATTTCATGTCAAGAAATTCTTATGTCTGCTTTTAAAATCATTTTTTTCTCCCAGCTCCCTAAGGTCGGGGCAGACACATTTCTTTTTAATTATCTACATTTGTGTCTTGTCTTGGCCATGTGAGTAAATATTAACTGTCCCTTTTTATTACTAAGCATCATGGCATTGAAAGCAGATATAATATTGATGATGAATATTGTGTTATTTCCATTTTTTAATTGTAAATATTTCATATGGGTGTTTGTAGATGTGTTCATTTATTTTACGTAACTAAATGTTCTGAGGTGGGGCTTCTGTGAACTGGGACCTCTGTGGAGTAAGGTACGTATGATGAAGTATCTCCTTTTTATTAGTTTGTTTTGTGCTCTTTCAGATGAGATTTCACTCGGTTGCCTAGGCTGGTCTTGAGCTTGTGATAATCTTATCCTTTGGGGCTGGCACTTCGATGTTTGACCTCAGCCATCTTTCAAGTGTCTCTCTTTCCCCTGCTACCTTCTGTTCACGTATGACTGAGCAATATGTAAGTTCCGGCGTTTCATGTCTTCATGCCGCTGTGGTTCAAGCCATGCCCCAACACTCACTGTGCTCTAACTTCATAACCACCCACAGTAGCAGACAAAGCTGGGAGCCTTTGTGCGAGGCATTTTAGATTAGCTTCAGTCTCATTATATGAGTGACCAACTCTTTGTATACTCTTGGTGCCAATACGTAATTCACCTTGGCATCTGTATCTTACCTACCTCAGAAGGATGCCCACAAGATAGTGACTACAAGCCTAACTACATAGAAAAGTGCCACCAAATTTTATAATGACTGTACAACCTCCCAGGTCTCTTCTAAGGACATGACCGTTCTAGTTACTTTGCATCCCTGATAATAAGGATGGTATATTTTTCATCTTAGTCATTTTGGTAGCTGTGAGCTATTATCTTTCAGGTAGTAACTTCTATTTCCCTAGTAACTAAAATGTTGCTCCTTTCTATATACTTTTGCACAGGGATTTATGATATGTTTATTTTCCTCAGTGAAATGTACGTTCAGGTTTCTGGACACTTTATATTACATCCAGTGTTCTTGTGTTTGTCTTACTGAAGTTTTGGGGCTAGGGTTTCCTCACTTTATAGTCCTAGCTAGCCTGGAATTCTTTAAATTTGCTTCTGTCACTCAAGTGTTAGCAATGCAGATATGAACCATAATGTCTCACTATTCCTGATTTGTTGTATGGGTTTTTGGATACACACATAATGTAGGTAAACATCTTTTGTGTGTTCTCTGTTTGGGAAATTTTTATTCCTAATCCGTAGCTTGTCTTTTGTAAACATAATAGTATCTAGTATGCAGCAGAAGTGGCTGATTTTAGGAACTATAATTCAATACTATTTTCCTTTGTGCTTTATGCTTAGTTTCACATCTACAAAGAATTAGCCTAATCCAAGGGCACAGAGATATTTCTCCTTTGATTCATTTTAGATCTAGCATTTTGAATCACACTCATGAATTTGTTTTGTATGCACCCCACGTGTAGACAGCAGAGGATATAGTACAGGGTGGATCCTCATGTGGGTCTCCAAGGACTAGTTCAGATTATTGAAATTGGTAAGCCACCTGGTATTACATATTTGTGTGTGTGTGTGTGTGTGTGTGTGTGTGTGTGTGTGTGATATTTGGAGCTAATTTTGTATGAATCGAAGTTGTAAAGATTAGGATTGTTGGCTTTATTTCTTTTCCATAAGTGACTATACAGTTACCAAGTATATGTCAAAACTATATCTATTTTTTTAGTTATAATGATAGATTTTATTTGTAAGTCTGTGTCTAAATTCTTTATTCATTCCCTACTACTGCCGTACTATTTATTTGATAATTCATTGTTGATTTCTATATTAATGACTAGAATTAGAATAAACTCTCCAGCTATGGTGTTTTATCTTCTAAATAGCTTTCATTACCCTTGATTCTTTGTATTTCCAGAAGCATTTTAGAGCCAGTTTAACATTTTCCTTAGGAAAAGAAGGAAAGAAAGATTGAGATTTTGACTGGTATGATTTTGAATCTATAGATTAATGTGATGCAATGTATTTCACAACAATCGCAAATATTTGATTATTAAGTGTGACGCCTCTTTTACTCAACAACTGAAAGCTGCTGTTCTTTTTTACTTAATGACAGCTGTTGCTGTCCTCCTCTCTTCCGTAGGACAGCTGCAACATTCTTGTGTGTGTCAGCATCCCAAGGGTTACCCAGCTCTCTACCCGGAACTCAGGCTCTTCAACTTGCATTTGGAAAAGCATCCTCAGCATACAGTAGGGCATACATAGTCTGGAACGTTAGAAGTCATGCATCCTTCATTCCCAATAGCTCAGGGAACAGCTCTGCTGGGAATAGACTGTTGGATATTTCTTTCAAAAGAAAAAAGGAGTCAACACGGGAAAGAAACAAGATGGAACATCCTTCCATGCATTCAACATGCCCCGTTGAATTCAACAAGACAGAAAAGCTTTCAAATTCAGACTAATCCTAGGTAGAAAACAAAAGTGCAAATCCAGCAGCTATCTTGAACTTGCATGCTCTGGTCACTAAGCATCATAAAGCATAGAGACCATTGGAAAGAGACTTTCCTAAAGACGCAAGAGAGGGAGTTTAATCAGCGAGGTGACTGTTTTAAATTCATCACCATTGAAAGAAACTGAATAGTGCTGAGAAGGTTGGAAAGTAAATGGATACTCAAAAGGTGAGATCCCCCCCCCCCGCCCCGCCACCCCAGGAGAAAGAATCTCTATGAGAGGGCTGAGGCCTTGGAGGTGGGTGAACTTTCAGGAACTGGGGTAGAGAAGGGAACAGGAAACAAATCCGTAGAGGTGGGTGGATGTAGGATTCCAAAGAGCAAAAGGCCAACGGAAGAAACGAACCCACCAAGAGGCAAGCTTTGCCAGCCCGCTTCTGCAGGTGCCACCAATGCCCTTCAAACACAGGCTCCGCTCAACTGCTGAGGTGACTCAGACAAGAAGCAAGGCTGTGTTTGATGCAAGAGAAACGTGCTTCTGAAGGCAAGGAGAAAGAGGGAGGAGCCTGGAGCGAGAGAGAGGAGGGGCAGGAAGAGGAAGAGACACATAACGTAAAGGAGGGAGGGGAGCAGAAAATCTGCTCCTCGGACATTCTAATAGAAGGCACACTTTGAGAGCTTTTCCGAAAGCTTGAATTTATATAAAGATAGACAAGAGGAGTAGGAGAAGGGGAGAGAAAGGGAAAGAAAGGAAGAGGGGAGGGGGAGAAAAAGGAGAAGGAAGAGGAGGAAGAAAACGCCTATATTCTCTTCATATAAAAATAGATAGCAAAATACCCATGATTTTGAAGAGAAAATTGAAAAGTGATAAAAATGCATCCACTATTAATGTGTAATTAGTTGAAACTAGCAAATTTTAAATGCTTTTTCTATTAAGAAACGATGCTTGTGTTACGTCTTTGCCATTTTTATATTATTAAAGCAAGATTTTTTTTATGTCTTAATATATTTTTTAGCCTCTGGACTCAACACATTTATTGGCCCGTGTTATTTCACACCTTTCCATGATAGATATTGACACTGGTTCAAAAATCTATGGGTTTTCTCTGGAAACTCTGGACACTGTTTTGAAAACTATATCAATTTTAGCACTGTGGAGGCAAATGAATTGCTTAGTTGTTAAATAATCTTAATGAAATGTCAACAGCAGAAAAATATTCTTAACCCTCAGCAAGGCTCACCGGTAATGAAACATTGATTTCTATTTCCAAATCCGTTTTGCTTACTGTACAGGAAGTAAATGAAAAATGGTTATTTGTTTCAAAAGGCGCAATCCATTTTTAGATACTTAATTTAATATTTAAAATTATCTATACTATTTCTACCCTCATTAACTTTTTGTTTAGTTTGCAGTAGTGCCTTTTGTTTTTAAATCCCGAGCTGTAGGCTGAGACTCTGACTTCAGTGACTCATCAGAAGAAATTATGTTTGTGAGGGGACCACCTTGGCACTCTGCATAAATGCGATGTAAAACCATGCTGGCCTAATGCTCATTTTTATTCTTTCCTTTCTGAGAATAACAGTACAAATAAAATTACTTGGACATTTGGATCAAAGACATCCAGGTGTAATGTAAACTATTCAGACTCCTTTAAAAATCATTGTCTGGTACTTATTACAGGCATACCCACACATACACAGAAAACTAGTGTGCATGATACTAATCTGGTGGGCAAATTTTATGAGCAACTTAATCATTGTTTTTTCCAAAGTCTCTTAAAATTCATCTGTGGCAAAGAAAATCAGTATCAATGTATTGGTAGAAAGATACACATATGTACGCAGTGGAAGCAGCAGGAAGCAAGCCGTCCAAGAAGTCTCTGTCTCCTTACTCTCTGTTCTAATAATGACTGTCCACAGTTGCAGAGGGAGAGACAAACAATTATGTCTGAACAAGACAACGAGAAACAAAAGGAAATCACTTCAGAGGCCACTAGACATGATGATTTGCTATATGTGGAGAAAATACAAGTATTTCTTTCACGATTTAGCTGTGATTTTCATACTTTATGATATCGTGAAATAGAAGATTGGATTATAAACGGTATTCTTGCCGTCAATGCCAGGGATGTTTTAGATGTTCTGCAAATACTGCTACACTGTTTTCACACTTCAGATGTGTGAATGCGAGCAGACTGCTTATGAACTTGTAGACACCTGAAGGGTGTTTACTGCGCTCGCACACCAGGAACCTCGGGGTGGTGCGCATTGCAGCGAGGGTGGCATCCATCCCAAGCAGCTGTGCCCATGACACTGTGGCTCCCAGGAGCTGACTGAAACCGCTAACGTGCTATCTGTCAATTCCACATCACAGCCATAATTATTCACAAGATTTCCTTCATGCTGACAGTAGCATTTATCACCTCCCTTTCAGATGAGTCTGGCTTTATCACATGCAGTTGTCCCTGGATATCCTTGGAGACTGATTTCCAGGATCCCTAGGGGGATGCTGAAGTCCCCTGATGTTCCAGTTTCTTACATGAAATGGTCTGACATTTACATAGAGCCTAAACATATTAACCATACACTTTATCTCCTCTAGACTACTTATAATGTCCAATTCCATATAAATGCCATGTAAATAGCTACTAAATTCTTATTTAGAAATTATGACAAGAACAAAGATGCTTATGTATTCAGAAAAGAAGTAATTAGGGTAGGATACATGATGTCTTAGTTAGTCCTTGATTGCTGTGAAATACACCATGACCATGGCAACTCGTATAGAGGAAAACATTTAATCAGGGCTGTCTTACAGTTTCAGAGGTTTGCTCCACTATCATCCTGGTGGGAAGGATGGCAGCGTGCAGGCAGACATAGTGCCGGAGAAGGAGCTGAGAGTCCTACGTCCTTATTTGAAAGGCAGCAGGAAAGAAGACTGAAACACACTTCTTCCTACAAGGCTAGACATTCTCCAAAAAGACCACACCTACTCATAGTGTCATTCCCTATGGACCTATTGGGCCATTTTAATTCAAGCCACCACACTTGCTTTGGTGCTGTCTGAGCACTTTGCCCACAGCCACGGGTATCTCACTTCAGAACTGAGAACCTGTGTAATGAGCCAGTTAAGTTCCCCCAAAGCCTGCATCACCAGAGATTGGAGACAGAGACCGGAGTATTACTGGGGCTTCCTGGCTGCCAGAAGAGCCAGAAAGTGGGTTCTTAGTTTAAGGAGAGACAATGCTTCAAGGGAGTTTGGAAGTAGCAGAGGAGGCCGCTCTGCATCTACACACGGTGCGACTCTGTGGGCACACACAGTACTTTCACTCAAAAGAGTTACAAGTAGGGGTTGAAGGAGATAGCTTAGCAGTGAAGAACCCTTTTCTTGCAGGGAACTAGGATTCTGCTCACAGCACCCATATGGTGGCTCACAATTGTTTATAACGCCAGTGTGAACTGATCAAATGACATTTTCTCAACTCTGCATGTGTATGCAGACACGCACACATAAAACACACACATACACACACACAAATAATAAATAAATAAATAAATCTTCAAAATATTTTTTAAAGAATTAGAAGTATTTTTTGTTTGGTTGGTTGGTTTTGGTTTTTTGGATTTGTTTTTTTGTTTGTTTGTTTGTTTGTTTGTTTGAGACAGGGTTTCTCTGTATAGCCCTGGCTGTCCTGGAACTCACTCTGTAGACCAGGCTAGCCTCTGAACTCAGAAATCCACCTGCCTCTGCCTCCCAGAGTGCTGGGATTACAGGCATGCGCCACCACTGCCCGGCTTAGAAGTATTTTTTTTAATTACAGTTTTAAGTCACTAGATTATTGACTTCACTGCTATGAAGTGCACAGGTATGGAGAACAGCTGCATGTTATGCTCTGACCATTCTGAAAATGAGCATTTGCTGGGCTAAGAAAGGATGTCTCTATGTCTCTATAGAAATGGTGACAGGCACAAAATTTAGTTCCTCCACTGCGCAAAGTCAGAAAAGAAGCTACTCAGAGAGTCCCCAGCTCTGGTGCCCAGTGACTGCTGTAGATTCATGGTTCTTGTGCTCCACTTACACACAGCTGGGATGCAGTCCTGACTTGGAGATGGCTGTGTTGTCAGTGGGTCAGATAAATGACTACTTCAACTATTTGAGAAAAAAACAGAAAATTTATTCTATATTTAAGAAAAATATGAGAGATTTTTTCCCTGGCCCTTTAACTAGAATTTAATAAAGGAAAGTCAGCTTAATCAGTGACTGATAACAAAAGACAAAACTGGAGCCACCAAATTTGAAAATCACCAGAATAACCTTCCATTTTTTGGTGGATGACTAAACTAGACACGCAGGAACTCCACCAGACCCATGGCACTGCTTCCTTCTGGTCTGTCTGGGCTGGTGCCCCGAGCAGACCTTGAGCACAAACTCCATAGCCAGTCCCACAGCACCCAGAGGAATCTCTACTCCCAGAAACTTTTACATGCTCAGGATCCCGGGATCCCAGGAGCTTGATCACATCAGGATCTCACGGTCCCAGAGGTAATTTGACTCCCAGGAGCTCAGAAACATCCAGGATCTCAGGATCTCAGGATCACAGAATCACAGGACCACAGAGACAGCTTGTCTCTGAGGGGTTATGACACAACCAGGATCACAGGAAGGACATGCTCCAGTCAGATATAGCCAGGACAGGTTACACTAGAGATAACCAGGTGGTGGGAGGCAAGCATAAGAATATAAGCAACAGAAAGCCAAGGTTACTTGGCATTATCAGAACCAAATTCTTCCACCATAGAAAGTCTTGGATCACACGGGTAAAACAAGATTCAGATCTAAAATCACTTCTCATGATGATGATAGAGGACTTTAAGAAGGACATAAATAACTCCCTTAATGAAATACAGGAGAACACAGGTAAACAGGTAGAAGATATTCCTTAAAGAATTATAGGAAAACACAATCAAACAGGTAAAGGAAATGAACAAAACCATCCAAGATCTAAACATGGAACTAAAAACAATAAAGAAATCACCAAGTGAGACAATCCTGGAGCTAAAATCCTAGGAAAGAGATCAGGAGTCATAGATACAAGCATCACCAACAGAATACAACAGATAGAAGAGAGAATCTCAGGTGCAAAAAGTACCATAGAAAACATTGACACAACAGTCAAAGAAATTACAAAAAGCAAAAAAGCAAAACATTCAGGAAATCCAGGACACAATGAGGAGACCAAACCTAAGGATTATAGGTATAGAAGAGAGTGAAGATTCCCACTGTATAAGTCCAGTGAATATCTTCAACAAAAATTATAGAAGAAAACTTCCCTAACCTAAAGAAAGAGATGCCCATGAATATGCAAGAAGCCTATAGAAGTCCAAATAGACTAGACCAGAAAAGAAATTCCTTCAGTTACATAATAATCAAAACACCACATTCACTAAACAAAGAAAGAATATTAAAAGCAGTAAGGGGTGGTAGTGAGATGGCTCAGAGGTTAAGAGCACTGACTGCTCTTCAGAAGGTCCTGAGTTCAAATCCCAGCAACCACATGGTGGCTCACAACCATCCGTAATGAGATTTGATGCCCTCTTCTGGTGTGTCTAAAGACAGCTACAGTGTACTTACATATATTAATAAATAAATCTTTAAAAGAAAAATAAAAGCAGTAAGGGGGAAAAGGTCAAGTAACATATAAAGGCAGGCCTATCAGAATTATACCAGACTTCTCACCAGAGACTATGAAAGCTAGAAGATCCTGGGCAAGTGTCATACAGACCCTAAAAGAACCCAAATGCCAGCCCAGGCTACTATATCCAGCAAAACTCTCAATTACCATAGATGGAGAAATAAGATATTACATGACAAAAACAAATTTACACAATATCTTTACACAAATCCAGCCCTACAAAGGATAATAGGTGGGAAAACATCAACACAAGGAGGGAAACTGCATCCTAGAAAAAGCAAGAAAGTAATCTTTCAACCCTCACAAACGTAATTCCACCTCTAACAACAAAAATAACAGGAAGTAACAATCACTTCCCTTAATATCTATTAATATGAAAATTAATATTACTAACATATCCTAATTGATTGAAATTCAAAAAATATGAGGAATTAGAAATTTGTTGGATGTCACCTAGTGGTCTCTAATTTGGTAACTGGAGAAATATGTCCAATATTGTACAATCCTCATACACTTTCTGTTTGTTTGCAAGTGACAATGTCTTGCTGTGAACCATATAATGGTCTTGAAATCATTTTTCTCCTATCTCAGCCTCTCTATTAGTAGGATTTTTTATTTGATGTTTTTACACTATAGTATGGTTTTCAGAACAGCTTACATATCTTAAAATTATTTGTACAGTCAAAAGAAACTCAGACAATTAATTTGGGAGGTGGCTTTTAGGAGAACAACAAAGAATGGGACTGAATGTTTTGCTTGATATTTATAATTATTGTATCAATATTGAAGACAATGACCTTAGAAGTTACTCTTTTTCTGAGATGAAAGCTTTTCAAAATCACCACAGCAAATGAACCAGAATCTTACCCTCACCTAATATCTGTGCCACCCTCCAAGCAGAACCATTGTTCACTGAAACAGTTGATGAATGACTTCATGAACGGAACATCTTAATATATACACCATTTCTTAAATGAATGTAACCTGTTCCCTGTGGGCTGAGAATGATGACAATCACTCAAGTCAAATAGCTTTGACCATGGCAGGAAATCTGTATCCAAATATTTGTGCCTACAATTCATTCCTTGGCACAGCAGAATTATCAACTCTTATCTTAACTACTATGGTGGTAAAATCCTTTTGTGATGTGAGGGACATTGAAGTACAGCTTTCTTACAATGAACTCCAGTGACTAAAAATTGTTCTTATTTTGAGTTTCTACCACAGTAAGAGCCAACATTTTAAGCTCTACTAAAATCAAAACAAACAAAAAGACTTTATCTTTTTTATCTTCATTTAATAACATGTTCATCATTTTTATGATTGGTATAAAAATATATATTGTGTTGAATATAATAAAACGTTAAAATTAAAATAAAAAACAAAAAACCCCACTTTCATCATTGGCTTGGACATTTTCCTTGCTATCTGGGAGTGTAGAAGGAAGGGGACATACTGATGTAGTCTAACATCCAGCTATTAGCATGACCTACTCAAATAGTTTGTGATCCAAAGTGAATTTTATGTGAGAATTCCTTACTGCATCATTCAACCTGTTGTAGCTAATAGAGGAGCAGCATTACTCATATTTCTAATGAGGAATTAACTGCAATCATTAAATCACCATCAACTCACTTGGTTATCAAGCGATCTCTCCTCTATATTTTTACCTCAGGAGATTCAGTGAGGAGAGAAGTGAGAGGGAGTGAAGACAGGGATAAGATTTTTCTTGAGACAGTCTTTAGATACACAGTGGATGGCCTTCAATTTATGGTGACCTGCCTGTTTGCCTCATGTATGATGGGCTTCTAGGTGTGACCCACCATACCCCACTCAAAATAATAAGATTATAAAGGTACATATATATATATATACATATATATATATATGATATATGATATATAAGTACAGTCACTGCATTGGTTGGTGATGTACCAATATTCCTGGGCCAGGTCAAGCTTTCTCAATGTTTGCACTCTTGATGCTGACATCGTGAGATGCATAATTCATTATGGTACACGAGAGCCCTTTGCAGAACGTTTTGCAGCATTTATTTCTGGCCTCTAAAATCTAGGTTCTCAGTTATGATAACTCCCAGTGTCTGTAGACCTTGCCAAAGGTCTTCAGTGGGGGCACAAAATTATCCAGTCAAGAACTACTGTGCTACAGGAGACAAAATATACATTTGAGGGTACTTCTCCATAGCTGATATCTATGAGCATCAAAACTGGTCTCCTTGATTTCTCTGATAGACTGATATATTATTATTATACTTGAAATGTGTGTGGGATGTGTTCTTCTAGATGGGCTGCCTTGTCTGGCCTCAGTCGGAGAAGACTGAAACTTGAAGTCTCAGGGTTGGAGGGTACCCTCCCCAGAGGAGAAGGGGAGGGAGCTGGGGTAAGGATTGTGGGAGAGGGTGACCAGGAAGCAGGCAGTGAGAGAGAAGTAAAGTGAATAAGTAAAAAATTAAATTAAATTAAATTAATGTGCATGAGGAACTTCTACCTCTGAAAAAGTGAACGTCTTCTAAGAGTTTGGACAGCTGAGCTATATTGTCCATTCTAGAATCTTCCCAGAAATGTTTGTTTGGTGAGAAGAAAGGTAGAAACTATTCTAAGCTAGAGGTAGCTTCCAGTCATCTGTTCCTATGTTTTTTACATGGATGATGGAGCTAAGTAAATGATAATTAACTCAATGAAGACAGATGCACAAACACACTGAGTTAACACCATATCAGGAGAGTTGTCAGCTTTGATCTACGATGCAACAAAAGAACTCAGTAGGTTACGAAACAAAACAAAAAGGCATGAATTCTGAAAAAGGATTTTTCTGATTTGGGGTGGTTGACAGGGCTGGAAAATAAGCTTCAGTAGAATGTATTTCATACATGCATGAAAATGTCAAAGAGCAAATGTAATTAATAAAATAGAAAAGCAAAGAGGATCCATTGCTGAGCGTTTACATACTGCCACACTGCTGCTGCTGCTTCTGTGCAGGGAGTTTGGTTCAGGAATCGTGGGAAAGTATGAGCACTCCCTCACCACTGCATCAGCCGCCCGAGAGCTCGATCTAGCTGGGAGAAAGGTGGATGTTTTCCTCCAAGAGTTATAAAAGCCACAGTCAAAGCCAACTTTGCAGTTACCTAGAATTTTTAAATTTTTCCTCACTCTCATGTGTTCAAACCTTCAACCATCTCTGTGTCTTTGTTTCTCCTGCTTAGAGCCTGATGCTGCTTAATGTTGATACTGTGTTTCCCTGCTTTTGGGACAACACACTGGCCAAATCATTTTCTAAAGTGTTTGGATCCAAAAAAATTACAAAAAGGAAGTAAAATATACATTTTCATAAGCTTTAGCATAAAGACCTTTTCTCTAAAATGTTTTTATGTAGTCTGTGAGTGGGGAATGGCTACACATCATGTTTGTTCTTGGAGAAAGGATGCATCTTAAATTAAAAAGCCATTTACTCTAAAAGGTTTGAGGGAATGTCCTTTTGAAGTAGATAATGTAGATGGGAGGGCACAAATTCCTCATGTCCCAGAAGTCAGCAAAGACATGCCAGGCAGTGATTCTAGATTTTTATTCTTCCCTTTGCCTCCTCTTTATGGAACTCATTATTCTTAGCCTTTTATTCTTTATCTAGATCACTGGCTAAAATGTGTGCTTCAAAACCTAGACTAGAGTTCTTGGGATTGGAAAGGTATATATTAGGAAAATGAGAGATGATTTTGCAAGGTGGGCCCAGGAGATCTGTACCAGGAGGATGGTACAAATTGATGCCTAATTTTCAACACGTTACCATGACCCTCGAATTTTCCGGAAATAGTTCTATCACTTTGTACTTGATGAAACACTGAGGTGAACCCCCTCACAGTTTATACCCTACCCTTTACCACATCACCCAATATTAGACCCATAAATCTGAAACTGGTCAGAGACCTGAACTAGTACATGGGTCTTATGGTTAATTGTAATTCTTGGGGACCAATTCTCAATGAGAGGCTGTCTAGATTGGTTAGCCAGTGGGTATATATGTGAGAGATTTTCTTAATGGAGTTAATTGAAATAGGAAGATTTATGCTGAATGTGGGTGTATCATGTCATGGGCTGGATCCCAGATTGACTGAAAACGATAGTGGTATGTTTCACTGTCCTCTCTGAACTCCTCCACCTCCATTGTGGACTGATCCTTGAATTTTGGGTCAAAAGAATCTCATCTTTCCTTAAGTCACTTTTGTCAAGGTATTTTTGAAGCAAGAGAAATGAGGCTGATGATGCAAGCAACACAATTTGACTATAAGAGCCAGTTTCTATAGTGATGAGGTTAATATGGCTATTTTTAGTAATTGGGGATGTAGAGTTTGAATTGGCTGTAACTAGGACAGGCTTCCCATGCTGGGTCTGGGTTATAAACAGTTGAGTTGTTGTCTAGGGTCCCTTGGAGATCCCTTAACAATCCAGTTTGATGATAGGATAGAAAGTTGCTTTCTGAAAACTTGCATCCAGGCCCCATAGCCAAGAACAACTTCCACCCAGCTCAATGAATGTAGAGAGGTCAAACTGATATAGGCTTGGAGCCTTCACACCAGTAGTCGAGTCTCTTTGGCATTAAAAGACACTCTGTAGACTACATACAGAGAAACCTGGTCATCAATACAACCATAAAAACCTCTACTTATAATCGGTTCTGCGTACAAGATGTACTGGGGCAATTGTGGGCGAACATGTGGAAAGCCAACCAATCTTTGGTTTAACTTGAGTCCCACTTCAAAAGACAAAGTCCATGACTAACACTGTTTGCATAGACAGAAATTAGAGACTAGATAGCTCAGAGACACAGGGTAGAGCCAAACACAACTAGTCTACCAAAAAAAAAATTAATGAAATAATTCCTGATGATATTCTGCTCCAGTCACAGATTGATGCCTTGTCCAGATCATCAGAGAGACTTCCTCTAGCAGCAGATGGGAAGAAGAGGTCACAGAAACCCAAAGAGACATTATGCAGAGAGACTATAAATTGGACATTTCCACTAGGTCCCTCCCTTTGGAACCCAGAAAAAGATGGAGAGGGAAGACTAGATGTTAGAGGGGATGGAAGACACTAGAAGATCATGGTCCACTGAATCAACTAAGCAGAGCTCATATCTGCTCACAAAGACTGAAACAGTGAACAACAGGTCCTCTGCATATATGTTATAGCTGTTAGCTTGGTGTTTTGTGGGACTCTTCACAATGGGAGCAGTTCTATCTTTGACTGTTTTGTCTGCTCTTGAGATGCCTTTCCTTCTGATGGGTTGCCTTGTCCAGCCTGATATGAAGGTTTTTGCCTTGTCTTACTGTATCTTGCTTTGTTTTATTTTATTGTTGTCTCTTGGAGGGCTGCTTTTTTTTTTTAAAGAACTGAAGAAGGGGGTGTGGGTCTGGGGGACAAGGGAGGTAGGGAGGGAATTGGGAGGAGTGTAAGGAGAGAGAATCTGTGGTTAGGATGTATTATATGAGTGAAGAATCTATTTTCAATAATAAAGAGTATGGTTACTTTTGCAAATGTCTTCACATTATGTTTTAAAAAGGAAGTAGCAAATACTACAAATTAAAAGCCTGCATTCCTTTCCATACTCTGACATAAACACATTGTCTCACTAAATCATTTATACTGCATTCTCTCCATTCTATAATCTTGCTTCATCTAAAACAGATCCTGACAACCGCTGTGGCTCACGTGACTTAGAAAACAGAAATTCCCAGCCTTTTAAGAAAATTAACTGATAGAACTAATTAAAATGTAAATCTATATGGCTCTCTGACCAGAACTTCTATTTCTAGATAACTTATTTACTAGTTTCAACAACACTTATACAAGACGTGTATGATAAAAATGATAAATGATTTTGGCAGGCATGAACTGAAGATAGTTTGGATTGGTGTCAATATATTGTAGTAAGACAAATTAGGTAATTCATAATATAAAATGACTTGTACCTTTGGAGAATTGCACAGACCTATGTGACTTAAAATGGAAAAATATCTATGAAGAATTTATAAAGTGAAAATATAACTTGCAAAAAACTAATCTTTCATTTGCTCTGTGTGTGTGTGTGTGTGTGTGTGTGTGTGTGTGTAAGAGAGAGAGAGAGAGAGAGAGAGAGAGAGAGAGAGAGAGTGTGTGTGTGATACTTAATAGGTAAGGGACAGTAGAGAACAATATATCCCAATTTGACAGTAGGTAAATCAAAATAGAGAAAAATCATTGCTCTTTCCTAGAATGTGGCTGACTTGTTTATATATAGAATGTATGAATACTTTACTTTTAGTAAAGAATATTTACCCTCAGTTTTGTTATGAGTAATAGTTAAATGCATAATAGGAAAAGTAAATGAATTTTACCATGTCAGATGTGTATATTCACTTAGACTCTACCATAGTGACATCTTACTACTGCCTTATCATGTGTCAGTCCCTTCATCTCTTTTTCTCTACCTCATTCTACATTACTATTGACTTGTCTCGAATCAAATATTGCATACATGAGCCCATTTCCTTATATACACTTTATTCTTCTTCATTGAAAAATAACATTTTTTCAGAAATTTAAATATAATATATCCTGAAAATGGGTTTTATGGGAATCCTGGCCAAGCCTCCACTCCCTAGGCATCTTGCATCATATCTCTTTCCAATTCATAAACTCATAATAACTTTCTAAGTCTCAGTAACTAAAGGTTTCACTTCGTGCTCAGAGTTTAAAAAGAATCTTGGACATAGTAGGAGAATTGATTTTTTTTCTTGGTTAACGAATAAACACATTCTTTAACATACTTCAGTGGAATATGTGGAATGAAAGCTAGGGAAGTTTTCTTGTTGCTTTGACAAAATATCCAACAAAAGCAATATAAGGCAAGAAGAGTTTGCTTTGGCTCACAGTTCTTTAGGGTAACAGGAGATAACTGCATGGGAGAGGGGATGTACGGAAGGAAAAGAGATTGTAGATGAAGATGAGGATGACATGAACTAGAGTCTGAAAGACATGCTCCAAAAGGAGGAAAGGGGTGAGTGGTCTTGACAGGGTGGAGAAGGAGGAGTGGGAAGAGAAATGCAGAGACACAACACGAGCTCTGGAAAAGGCAGCTGCATCCCCTGAAGAGCAGGAAGACGTCTCCACATCAGTTAACCTGTGCAAGACAATTGCCCACTGACATGCTCTCAGGCCAAATTGACCTGGACAATTCCTCCTAGAGAGTCCCTCCCCGGGGAATAGAAATCGATGGTAATCAGGACTGACGACAAAGAATGCAAGCGTCCTTGTGCTTAGCTCACTCTTTTCTCCTTTAAATATAGCCCAGGACAGCAAGCTTAGGGAATGGCACTCCCCATGATGGGCAGGTCTTCCTATTTCAGTTTTTATAATCCAGACAATTCCTATAGAAACGTCCACAGGCCAGTCTAATCGACACAATTTCCCCTAGCGATTCTCTTCCTCAGTGATGATACACTGTGTCGAGCTGGCGATTAAAGAGAACCACCAGATCCTCTGAGGTCACAGCTTCAATAAAATGATAGTGATGGACTAAGACAACAATCCTTGCTCAAGAACCTGGGACTCTGGTCACTGAGAATCTAGAGTGTTCAGCTGAACCACTGATTATGCAGCTTGAGTATGGTCAGGTTCAAGCAACAACAGACTATGAATATTGGAAGACTATATAGCTGTTCATGGTGCATACACCTTTCTTTGTGATTATTTCCTAAACAATAAAGTACAGCAACTATTTATGTAGAATTTATATATAGTAAGCATCACAATTCATCTGCAGAAGATTATACAGGAGGATACACCTAGATTACATGCAAACGCTATTCAACTCAATATAAGGGATTTCAACATCTGCAGTTTGGATTCTACGGGAGGTAGGGGTTAGGACTAGACCCAAACCCAGCAGAAAGCAAGGCATAGGGTAATTTTTATGGAGATCAATAAATATTATTTATAATTCACTACGATTTCTATTTTAAATCCTTACCCTTCTAAAACATAGAAACTATAAACTTAGTTGAGTATTTACTCATTTTTCTCCTGAAATGTGTAACACTCCACTCGGTGCTTTGCTGTGTCAAGAAGAACCATTAGTGAGATAGCTTTGGGCTCATTTTCAGACCTCCTTCTAATTTGGAAGCTTTCTTGCTTCTCCTGAGTCACACACAGGGAAGGAAGCTCTGTGTCCTAGGAATGACTCTGAGCATCATTGCCCTGCCCCACGGTTTCCCTTGCAGTCAACTCTCAACTCTCTTTTCTTTTTCTTTTTCTTTTTCTTTTTCTTTTTCTTTTTCTTTTTCTTTTTCTTTTTCTTTTTCTTTTTCTTTTCCTTTTTTTTTTCTGTGTGTTTCTCTGTGTAGCCCTGGCTGTCCTGGAACTCACTCTGTAGACCAGGCTGGCCTCGAACTCAGAAATTCACCTGCCTCTGCCTCCCAAGTGCTGGGATTAAAGGCGTGCGCCACCACCGCCCGGCTCAACTCTCTTTTCTCGACTTGCTCTCAGCCATCACTCACACTCCTGGCATTCCTTGTTCTCTGTGACTGTGATGTGAAATCTCTCACGTACCAGGCACACAGCTTCTGCTTCTATTCTCGAGATCCTGTCCCTCTTCCCTGGATGCCCTTTCAGATGACTTGCACACACTCCACACTCAGTCCTTATTGCAGTTTGAATGAGAGATGTTTCCTCGTGGTCTTGGGCAGCTGAATACTTGGTTCCTAGATGGCACCATTGTTTGGGAAGGTTTAGGTGGTGCAGCCCTTGATGGGGGAAGTGTGTTGCTAGGGATGGACTTTAAGGTGAAACATCCTCACCTACTTAAAGTTTGCTGTCTCTGCTTCAGGATTGCTGTTCATGGTGTGAACTTTCAGTTTCCTGCTCCAGCTTCTATGCCTGCTACTTGCTACCATGCTGTCTCTCTGATTAAGGATCCTAACTGTCTGGAACTGTAAGCTAAAATAAATAAATAATAATAACAATAACAATAATAATTATTATTATTTTATGATTATATTATTGTTGTTGTTGTTATTTTATAAGTGGCCTTGATCATGGCATTTTCTCAAAGTAACAAAAAGGTTATGAAACACTCTTTAAAACAATGCCAAAAGATAGTTATTACTATTGCTAATTTATATATCGCTAGAGTTATAGCCAGAGACTAAGCTAGGACCAACCATAATATGTTTCATTCATACAAAGAATGAGCAAAGTCTGGGTTATGGGAGTTTCTTTATCTGGCGACATGCAAGTATGATTTATTTAAAAAAGAAAAAAAAGGTTGTTTTAAAGGAAAAGTCAAAACACTGCAGTGTATCGTATACAGAAATGTGTTGACTGGTCCCTGAGCCAGTTTCCATACAGTGTTGCTAAGTTCTAAAATAGGAATATAGCAGAGATCCAGAGTGAATGTGTAGGGAACAAAGAAAGCCCTGGCCGAGTGTGTACAGAGTGGAAGAAGTTCTGTGAGATTGTGTATTGTTATTGTGAACACAGCCATGCCAAGGACCCCGATGCCCTGGGCCCATGCCGGTGGCAAAGCTTTCCCTGGATAAAGCTCAGAGCTATGGATAAACTGTCCATATGTGACTGTTAAAAGTATAAGTGCTTCCTTCTCCAAGATGACTATACCCCGAGGCTGCTCTCCTGCAGCGCCCTCTTACCAAGATTGGAAAAGCCTGCTTAGCTGTATACAGTAAACCTGTCTCCCAGTTCCGATGTATACGCTCTTGAGTTTATGAGTTGTTGCTCCAGTGGGTTCCCTCCATTGGAGTGAGCACAGATTACCAGATCCCAGCATCTCTGTGCACATGACTGTGTATCTGTCCGTTCTTCACTCTCTTGTCACTCCAGTCAGACTTCCAGACCAAGCCACTTAGAACACAGCACGAGTGCATGCTTCTCTAGAATCTTCATAGAGAACTGATGTGCAAATAGCAACAACAGGGCTGAGTGCGGCTCCCATGACAGGGTGGGTGGTGAGGCTCACAGTGGTGTCTTTGTAAAGGGAACATTTGTTGCTGCTATGGACTGGGCTTTGGCAGTTGTTAGCCTTGCTGCAGATACGGGCTCTCTCAAGCTTTGGGCACTGACATCCTTGGAGCCTTTAGAAGCCTAAAGGGAGGGAGGAAGATCCCAACAAAGCAAAGGGAGATTGCAAACTCAGCCTTCGCTGCTGTGGATGTTATACATTTCTGATTTCTCTGAGAGTAGTGCACAGCATAGATTAGCCCAACTTGAAATCTGAGGCTCAGGAGGACCTATTGGACATGCACAGAATTGTATGTGTTATGCAGGAGCTGAGATAGCATTTGACCACCCACGCTGCCATCATCCTTATTTAAAACAACAGAGAAGATGACGCCATGGTTGAAAAAAAAAGATCAGAGTTTTCGAAGATAATCAAGGCCATGTTGCAGGATAAATTTGAAGACTGAAGAATGAGGGTATAGCTGGAGGAATTAATTAAAGAAATTTGGAAAATAAGATGTAGGAAAGCCATGCAAAGTATCTCAGGCAAAAGATTCTAAATGCATGCAAGTAGATAATGAGAAGGCTAACTGAATCCGCATGCAAAGTAATTAGCTACAGACGAACATCTGGAATGAGTAAAATAAGGCAAACAGAGAAGATAAAAGTAACCTTGATATCAACTGAGGTGTATTGGTAGACCAGATACTTCTTTTTCTCAAACAGTCCTTGCTTAACATGTATTATGTCCTTCCTACCACAATCTCAGATCTGGAGCACTTCAGCATGTATCTGCTTCTGGAGTAATCTAGGAATTACACATATATTTGCCAAAACAAAGGATTCGAAGATGATTCACATGACCTGCTTCTCATGTCATAACTATGTGCTTACAGTTTCCCACGAAAGTCAGGCCCTTGTGCTTGTGATCACAAACAAATAAAAACAAAAAAAGCTACTTAGCATGATGTTCTAGAGAAAGAGGATGTGGTATTTAGTAAAATTCCACCATAAGAACTGTTCATCGTGGTTTCCTTGCCATATTAGAATATGATGCCAAGGGGTTTTGACACCAAGGGATAAGGGCATCAGATCAGTCTTTCTGTTTCTCTGGAGGTAAATATGCATGAGTGATAAGGACAACTTCTTCTTATGGACAGCTCCAATTTATTTCTGAAGTGTACCTTCAGGCAGTAGAGGGGTTTTGGTCATGGCCTGGACTATGGAATAGTGGACATAAATGCTTATATCTTGGGATTTGACAGGAAGAAAAACATAATAAACATCAAATGTTTTCCCTTGGATGTTTAGATTTTAGAATCACCAGTGGCCACCATTTTCCAGAAACACAGGAAACTCATCAAATAAATATGTCCTATCATAAAATATGTCCAATTTTTCTTGTGTAAGGATGCCTTGTTTACTTCCCACATCTATGGGTGGGAACATTGTGAAACAATTCCCTCTGGCAAGAAGAAGGGCTGAGATAAGGAGTTGCTGAAGCTGCTCAAACAGCCGTGCAACCAACTTGGTCCAGGGTTGAGGGGTTTGTTGTCCATGGATGCTGACAAAGTGCATGGGCTACATTGGCTCTAACTGTGAGCAAGCTGTGGTCCTTGGAGTCTTATTAGAAAGAGAACCATGCAAAAGCATCCATGGCTGTGGATTGACACTGTATTTAACCCCCCCCAAGAACTAAATATTTTGAGAAAATTTTAATTTACATTGTTAGAACCATTTGTGTGGTCAACAGACTTTTATGTGAAATTATTAAGTGTCAGGATCTGTGCTACATGGGGGAAATACAAGACTCATATGAGGAAGTCCCATGCTTTGAAGTCCTCAGAATACAATGGGAGGAGCCAAATGTAATAAATAAGAAATAAGAAATAAGATAAAATAAAGGACTCTTCCAAGAGCCAGTAGACTACCTAAACATCATAGAAAGTGGGGGGAATATAAGTCCGCAGAATTATGCTTGAGTTGGGTGAGTGAACTGATTTAATAACGGAAAGAACAGAAAGGTAAATTATGTGTGCACGTGTGTGCATGTGTTTGTGTGTGTGCATGTATGTGTGTGTGGGGGGGGGGCGGTATGTGAGAGAGAGAGAGACCGACCTTGCAAAGCAGTTAGTAAGGACCATCACACCCATCAGAATTGACAAATTGATGCTGAAATACAGAACAGTATGTTGTCAATGAGCAAGGGCGGACCACACCTAAAGGCCACAATTCATGGATTTGAACCAGGAAGCATACATATTCTAGAGTGCAGAGGATGGCGTGCTCCCAGAAGCCTGAACACCATGAAGGCATTGAAAAAAACTCTCAGTTACAGTCATCCTGGTAAAGAAAGGCAAGGGGAAGAAATGAAAATAAATTCTACCTTCTTAATAAGTTTTTTTCATATCAGTCCTGATCAATTTCAGCCCACCAGGACCCATGCATCCAAATCAAGATGACGTTAAAAATATGGAAAGATCAAAATCAATACACACAGGTCTAAATAAATAGCTGAACTCAGCATATACCGCAGAGGGTGTAAGGAGCTGGCTCCAGGCCCTTTAAATTCTGAAATGAAATGAGTTTTGAGAATATGCTGCATTAGATCGGGAACCACAAGAAAGTCTTCTGAAGGTCAGAGCATGCTCTTGACACTCCGGATTGCCTAACTTCTCCATCAACACGGCGCTTTCACAAGGTCAAATATCTCTCTATATCTTCCTTATGTTGGCTTTTTTTTTAATCTGCCCAGTAAAGATGAATGGTCACATTGAGGCCATGGGAGATTTATTTTAGAAATGCAGCCACTGACTCTATGGATGGATGTGTGCAAAAGTCTTAACAGAAAGATATTGTTAGGTATTTTGTGACCTCATTAAAACAGGACCCTACATTCTATATTTCGTGAGTGACATTTAAATATGTAGGGAAAGACTGCATTTCACGGGCTCATCAGAGTTGCTAGAAACTTCCTTGTAATAACAGATGTGAAGAAGTTTTTATTGACATGAGGATTTGTCCATGTATATAGAAAGTAAATACAATTAGGAGTTTCAGTAGATATAAATTGTAACTGTTGAGCAGACAGTAAGAAATGGCCTTCTTATCCAGAGGCACAGGTAATGTGTCTTGACTAGAGGACCCTTCTTCCTAAAACTTAAAATCTCTCTATACCTTGATAGAAACTTTTGGCCAAATTACTCTGAGATTAACCCTAGTTTCTGATAAAAGGATGTGTGCTTCATGAAGAACTCGTGGAGACTAGATTGGAAGAAACGCTTTGCTTTGCACCCTCGACGTTCTACCCTGAAGAGAATTATTCATTCTCCAGTTCTTGTCATCCTCTACCTGTGGGAACACTGAGGTTCCGAGAACTGAGAACAGGTATGTGATTTTTTTTGTTCCATTTGGGGCTCTAGGTGATAATCCTATTGTAACTATTTGCCCTTAGATCTGGCCTTGACAAATCTCTTTTAATTTAATTTAATCCCTCTTTCTTTTTTTTATTGGATATATTCTATAATTACATTTCATTTCCCTTTTTTTGGTTCCCCACCCCCCAAAGGTCCCACATGCCCTTTTCCCTCCCCCTGCTCCCTCATCCACCCCTTCCCACTTCCCTGTTCTGGTATTCCCCTACACTGATGCTTTGATTCTTTCCAGCACCAATGTCGACTCCTTTCTTCTTGTCAGACATCATTTGGTATGTGAATTGTGTCTTTGGTATCCCAAGATTCTAGGCTAATATCCACTTATCAGTGACTGCATACCATGGGTATTCTTTTGAGACTGGGTCACCTCACTTAGTATGATGTTCTCCAGCTCCATCCATTTCTCTAAGAATTTCATGAATTCATTGTTTCTAATGGCTGAATAGTACTCCATTGTGTATATATACCACATTTTTTGTATCCATTCCTCTGTTGAGGGACATCTGGGTTCTTTCCAGCTTCTGGCTATTATATATAAGGCTGCTATGAACATAGTGGAGCATGTATCCTTATTGCATACTGGGGAATCTTCTGGGTATATTCCCAGGAGTGGTATGGCTGGGTCCTCTGGAAGTATCATGTCCAGTTTTCTGAGGAACCTCCAGACTGATTTCCAGAGTGGTTGTACCAGCTTGCATTCCCACCAGCAGTGGAGGAGTGTTCCTCTTTCTCCACATTCTCACCAACACCTGTTGTCTTCTGAGTTTTTAATCTTAGCCATTCTGACTGGTGTGAGGTGAAATCTCAGGGTTGTTTTGATTTGCATTTCTCTAATGACTAACGATGCTGAACATTTTTTAAGGTGTTTCTCAGCCATCCGAATTTCTTCAGGTGAAAAGTCCCTCTTTCAAAGGAGTGATGAGGAGGGGAATATAGGAATGAGTCATTCTGAATGGAGTTGTGGCAGGGGAGGGGCAAGGCGGGGGCGTTGGAAATCCTCAGGGAGAAGTAGAAGGGAATGATGCTACCAACAGAGACAAGTGCTGAATGAGGTATGGTAGAGGCTGAATCAAAAGGGACGCTCAGTGGGTGGAAGATAGTTCAGTGGTTAAGAGGAGTAGTTGCTCTTCTAGAGAATGTGGGGTCAATTCCCAGAATTTATTTGGCAGATCACAACTATCTGTAACTCCAGGACCAGGGGATCCGAAGGCTGCTTCTGACTTTTGCGAACATTGCAAGCATCTGCTACATGTATACACTTGCAGGCGCATATGCATATTTATATATATATGCAGACAAAGCACCCATACACATAAAGTAAATCAATAAATACAAAGAATCAGGAAATATCAATTTGGTACTAAAGAGATCCCTGCCCAGTGGTGTGTTTCTTGTGATCCCTGAAGCTAAAGGATGGGAATCATGCTTAATCCCTTTCTTTCTGAGCCATGTCTTCTGATGCTTCTTTTTCCCAACTGCCTGCCCCTTAAGCAAAAGATTTTTTTCTCCACCAAAAGAGCTGTAGTTACTATAGGAAACCACTAAAATGGAGAGGAGAGAAGGGTCCAGTGGCGTCCGAGTGGACCTCCAGGCTGCTGGGGCACCTTCCTTTCTTTTACTGCTATTCCATTTTCCAGTTCAGCTAAGAAAGGGATGACATTAGTAAGAGTTCTGTTGGCAAGACCGCAATTCCTGAAGACGCCAATTTATTTCATTTTATTTTATTTTTAGTTTATAGTTCCATATCTTTTTAGACCTGATGGATTGTCACTCAATAATGACTTGTGTATTTATCCGCTTTGAAATAGCACTTACTGTTAGAATACTAGTAAATAGAGAGTGGAGGCCAATTCTGTCCTTCTCTACCTTCAGAATGGGAATCTAAGAGTTGGCTTCTGACACTGTTTACACCAGTTATTCTGAACAGGCCTGAAAGGAAAGAGGAAGTAAAGGTTTACTCAGTGGGAATTAGTGGAATACCACAGTTGTCAGCTTTATGATTTCCACTGATAATCTTTCCAGTATCAGTAGCATGAAAGTTGGGGCTGATTTTCTGACAGTGAGGGTTGATTTCTTGGGGTTGTCATTTTGGTTTTGTTTTGTTTTTGCTTTTGCTTTTGTTTTTGTTTTTTGGGTTTTGATTGTTTGTTTGTGTAGCTTTGTTTTGTTTTGTTTTGTTTTGTTTTGTTTAGCTACAGTAAGAGAAGCTGAAAGTAAGTATTCCTGTGGGCACCAAGACAAGAAAAACTGCCAATGGTGAAGAGGTGTGCCAGTACTTGGAATGTTCTGTCAAAGCTGCCACCAAGAAGGAAGACTCTGAAGATATGAGGGAAAATTAAAAGCTTATAGGGAGGGGCAAACATCAGTGTAGACAAGGATGAGTGTGAACAATGGAATGAGAAAACGCAAGTTCTCACTGAGACAAAGCAGGTAAGACCTCAGGGATGCAGAGAATGTTCTGTTACCTTAAGCCAGAGGATGCTATTAACAGTGATAGAAAGTAAAGACTGAAAAGGAAATCACATTCACATAAGAAGATAGTGAAGTGGAATAGGCCAGATTGAGTAGGAATCCAAGGACAAATGTCTAGCAGATGGCTGGCATGCGGTGCTGGACTGAGAGAAGAGGCTAAGGAAAATGAAGAGCCTTAGAGGAGCCTGGAGAAAAAACTAGATGTGACTTTATGATTTAAAATAATTAGATATTTTGTACCGAGAGAGAATGGGCAGTTTATGAACCAGGCCAATAGCCTCAAACCCTGCCAACAGTGGGGGCTTAGTGTTCTGTAACCATTTCCTCCCAAGAAGAATCATCCATCTTGGGGGAAAACTCTTTAGGACACAGGCTATTTAAAGGAAGGTAAGACAACAGGATGTTTAATGATGTGGGGGGAGCACATGACACCCCACATGAAAGCTCCTTAAACTCAGAAAGTAAACAACTCAAAGGTTTCAGGACGGCCCTAAAACCAAATAGACTCACTAAGTCTCTCTATCTCCACGCATGCATAAGCAGAGAGGACTTCCAAGAGACTCTCTCAGAGATCATCTGAGACA
Source organism: Apodemus agrarius (assembly GCA_964023405.1). NCBI lineage: Eukaryota > Metazoa > Chordata > Mammalia > Rodentia > Muridae > Apodemus > Apodemus agrarius. The sequence continues at coordinate 133,509,795 of OZ030008.1, forward strand.
CCTAAAGAAACAGAGATCAGCCAAGCCTCCAGGAAGAAGCAGAGACCATCCAAGTCACGTTAAAGAAACAGATCAGTAAAGTTACCAGGAAGAGGCTCAGACCACACAAACTTCCTGGAAATGACATTCTGCACCTGTTGAGCTGCCCACCACTTGTGCTGCACACCCCAGCTTTGTTGAGCTATTCTTCATCCTAGGGTGGACCTTAGTGATGCTGCTGTCTTGTTTCTGCACCTTTTATCCAGGTTCCTATCAGCAACTCCAACAAGACTCATGGGTCCAACAAGTTGGACTTCGTTGATACTCTTACTTTGGTCTGTCACGAATTGTTCCTAGTCCGGTGTCAATAGACAGACAGTTGTTTCTATCCCCAAGGAATGGTGTCACAATTTGTAGAATTTGATCCCAATAAAAGGACTGTGAGTATGGACTAGAAGCCAGAGTAAAAGAGACCAAGGAGTAAAACAGGAGCCTTAGGGATGTGATGTAGACTAATACTTAGACCTTCGGTAGTGAAGGAGAGAGAATGCTGTTGTGATTGTTGGGTAGGTTAAAGACTTCCAAAAGGGTTTTAGAATAGAGGAAGTCTGAGCCTTTGATGTGACTACCCAAATAAACAGTAAGAAAATCAAAGAGATGCATGAAGAGAGAATATCTACAGAAACAATGTTAAATCTGACATAGGATACATCGAAGGCGAATATTCATATAAGGGTAGAAATGATTCTGAGACATGAGATAAAAATGACAGAAGATACAAACCATGGTCTGGACAGGAATGGTAATACAGTAAAATTCCCATGAAATCCTGTCTATCACTGCAGCCATAATGAATCCAAGCCACACCTTCACTGTCAACAGGAAGGCACACAACTCTGCAAAGCCAAGATGAGCAGACACCTGTATTAACCCCTTATTTTCTGTGCATATGGTGCTATGACATCTGGGCCTTGATGACTTCTAAGAGATATCTCCCAGAAGTGGCTACTTTCTCTAATTAAGAAAGGATTAATCAGAAAGCATGCTTTTCAAATGCAAACTAACCATCTCAAGCTCATAGCCACGTTTGAGATCATTATTTATCTTCTTTAATTATCTAACTCTTAAGTGCCAGACTACTATGGCCAGCGATATGTCCCAGAGTCCACTGAAGTCAAAAGTCTTGCTCAGCATCTACCTACTTGCCCTGACCTCAAGGCTTGTATGTTGCCCCCTCTGATATGGAATATCCATTTCACATTAGAAATATGACCAATGGATTATCTTTTCAAGAACTGCTGATTCTTATACCCAAAGGAGGGGAAAAACCACAAAACAATATGTCACAATTAATATGCTGCACTAGTATTTAATATACTTAATTTATAAAGCAAACAAGCCTTAGAACTTTTACATATGAATGTATTGATGATGACATATCCTTAGTAAAAGCTTACAAATGGATAACGAACAATAGAAACTTTAAGAATTATCACATATCATTGAAGGCACCTTCTGATGTTGGAACAATTATAGTACCAATTTGTGATGAAACATTTTTAAACATAGAAGTTTTTAAATATGAAGTACCTATTATACATAGATTCTAAGTCAAAGGCTTATAATCAAAGTAGATTAACAATAAGGAGGCTATATATGTTTTTCTACATAAAATAGGATGGCACTTTCACAGAGTCAATAACTGAACCATGAAGTCACCAATGCCAGTGTCAAATGACAGCAAAAATCCTTTCTTTCACTGCATCTATCTGCTCTTAATTCATGGCGTCAACCTTATTTTAGAAGCCATCAATATTTTTTTTGATGAACTGAAATATTAACTTGAAATACACACACACACACACACACACACACACACACACACACACACAGTTAGACTTTCCACTACTGTGAAGAGAGACTATGACCAAAGCAACTTTTATAAGAGATGACATTTATTGAGACTGGTCTACAGGTTCAGATGCTCAGTCCATTATTATCAAGGTGGGAACAGTACTTATTCTGTCTGTCAACTTAATGATGAACTCTACAAAAATCTGTCTATTGAAACTGTGGCAGTTTCCTGGAAACCTGTTGTGCTGTGGGCATCCTTTGGGATAGACATTCTTTTGACTGAGACTAGCATTCCCCTGAGTACTAACTAGCATGTAGTTTGTTTACTGTAATATTTTGTGAGATATTGAGAAAGGATTTACTAGTGGGAGAAAACAGATCAGGAGCAGGATAATGAAGAAAAAACTTGATATTAAAACCAGATAAAGTGTTTATCTGAAAAAAAATAGGATTTTTTTTGTATCGTTGAGGTATTTGCCAATAGAATAAAAACATAAACATGAGACAGAAAGAATGGAGTATATGTGGCCTCATTATTTATCAAGTTTACCTTGCCAAATAGCAAAGACATGACAACCTAGGGTTCTGTTAAAGGAGGCTCTCTCCATTTATTAAAATGTAAAAGCATCAGACAGACGATTCATGTTTTTCCGAGGCAGCCATAAAATGAAGCTGAGGGCATAAACAGTGCAAGACGGGCTCAGAGAGGACTGAGTTGCTGGTCTTTGGAAGCATTTCAGTCAATGTAGAAAGTATAGCATTCCATTTCTATAAGCAATACCATAAGTCAAGCGGTGATCTGTATTTCTTTGCTGTAATAAATAGGTTGAATTAGATAGTGTGAGCTCCACGCCCTTCCAGAACTCACACTGTAGTAACAGCAGCCACACATATAATAAGTATCCAGTAATAAGATCCTTTTCCAATTAAATGTTTTGTGGACATTTGAATTGCATTCTTCTCATATGTCAAAATATTATTCTACCTTTGATTTTGTTTTCAATCATATAAAAATATAGAAAGCATCTTTATCCTCCATATCCAGCCATACCAAGACAATTAATTAGCATGCTCCAATTCTTAACCTTATACAAAACAAACTCCCTGTGCCCTAATGCAATGGGTTTAGTAGATTCAGCATAAATTGCGTTTGTACTCCTTAGACACAATCCTGTGCACCGGTTTCACTCGCCCAAATTACCACGATCTCTCAGGTTGAGAAAACCATAGACAAGTACCTAACAGCACCCAAGTTGAAGTCCAGGAGTTCTTCTGGCCCTACCCCACTTTTGTGCTTTATGTGTGAACTGAATGTGTAGTTCCAGCTGCACTTGTGGATTGACGAGGGCTCTGGAAGAGAGGCTCATAGCTTCCTCCTTCTATCTTCTTCTGTTCCTCCTAGCTACAGCTGTTTTCACTTCTGAGTTAGGTCATTCCTCGGGTACATGGGGGCAAGGGGGATTGTAAATAGATGAAGGACAGCAAGAGAAGAAATGGCAGGGAGGAGAGAACATGATTGATGAGAGGGAAGATGAAAGAGACCACTGAAAATGGTGAGCGGTTTCTGTCCCCCAGCTGTGATGGTGCGGGTCACCTTCCTGGCCGTAGACAGATGGCTCAGGTCATTGTTAAATTATCTAACATCAATGCATTTTGACATACATCAGTAAGTTCATAGTTACGCCCACTTATATTATTGGTGGCTCTTACTGGTAAAGACAGATTTTCTCTTAACCAATACGAGGTTGTTGGCTGTCACCTTGTAGAGCCCATTACATTTATCCTGAGATAGACTAACTTTATAAAGATAAGAAGCTTACACAGCTTAGATTTTTGGAGGCTTAAAGTACAGAGAGATTTTCACAGGCCCTGGAAAGGGTCCAATGGTGGATGGAAGACCATGCTGAGGGAAAAATCATATATAAATAGACAGGCAGTAAGAAGCTGGTCATGGTGGTACACACTCTTAATCCTAGGACCCGGGAGGCAGAAGCAAGAGATCTCTGAAGTTGAGGCTAGGTTGTCCTACAAAGCTAGTTCCAGGACCACCAGGGCTGTTACACAGAGAACCCTGTCTCAAAACAACAACAATATCCAAGTAAGCAAGAGATACTGGATAGAGCCATGATCAGGCCTTTATAGCAACTTTCAAGGATCTTATGGGGAATACTTTATCTCTTTCAATACTTAGATGAACTGGGCTCTTGTCTTTCTTTTGGTTTATGCTACTTTATAGTCTATTTGGACAGATGTGCAGTGCCTGCCAGGGCATGCCTCACAAAGTTTTTCTTCTTTGTGTATCAAGGTCCTCTACTGGTAATCCTTCCCAGTCCTGCCACCCTGGGAACCAAGTTCCCAACATGTAAACCTTTCCAGCTACAAACCATCTCCATATACCCCTTTAACAACAACACAAGCAACAAACAACTACAAACGACCAACCAAAACACAAACAAATCAATGAAAGAGAAACCGTAACAAAATTTTTTAACCAAAACTCAAAGACCTAGAGAAAACTGTAGACTACTGTGCTAGATGCAAACGAAAAAATATTGTTGTGGAGAAACAGGACTGAACAAAAGTTCTCATAACTTGGTAATAATGAACTAGGAGAGGAGGAACCCAAGGCCAATCTGTTCAGATTTTTCTGTTTCTCTGTAAACCACTTCTGCCTGAGAATAGAACCATAAAGATGTGACCAAAAGGGCCCTCAGGGTGGAAGGGAGGAAGTCCCATTATAACACTCTTAGATCTTACAATGTGCTTTGGAAGAGGAGAATATTGCCCAGAACCCCTTTTTATGAGGAAGGATGGGTAATGTTAGAAATCTTCCTACTTCTGTACTACTTTTTGAAATGAGCATTATGTCACATCTGACATTATCAGACGACCTGAGATCCAGAGATCCACAATTCACAATGCCATGGAGAAACGGCACTGGGCTGCCTGTATGTGTGCTGCCTCACAGAGAGGCCACAATAGGAACATCATGACACTGTTCAGATCACAAGAATGGTATATTTTATTCTGGGAACACAGAGATAGCAGAGAGAAGCGTCCTCCAAATAAAAGCGCCTCGCATCACACTATTAATACTCAAGTAGTGTGAAGACATCTGCCTTAACTATCTTGGCATGAAAACAAAAATCATCAAAATTATTGATTAATTTTGATAGCTATACAAATTTACTTCTTTTAAATTCTCTCAATTTATGCTTCTTTTAAATTCTCAAAATGTATGTTGTTTGGCCAGCTCCCCAGTTGCCTCAAGCACTACCCAGATAGTTTTGTTTTGTATTCTTTCATTCTGTATTCTTTTTCATTTATAATGTCAGTATTCATCATTGTTAAATCTTAGTCCAAATTCTTGGGTCAACCAGCATTGTTCTGGTTATTGTTTCTGTCTGGATATTATCTTTAGTGAATTATCTCCTTCTTAGGCCTCTGTGACCTGCTCACCAGTATTCTCCTATCTTTCTCGAACCACTCCAAAGACAGCACAGTGCCAGCTCTCCAGGTGGCCAGCTGTCTATACCTCACATTCCTAAGAAGTCTGGAAGGCTTTCCATTCTCAACTTCAGAGAGATCCTTGAGAAGGCTATCTCATGTACTATTAATTATTCTCCGGTGAGAAGATCTGCTTTTGTCTTATAAATGACAATCTTCATTCTGCATTTCTAGTTACGAATCCTTGCTACTGCAAAGTACCAAACTCAGAAAAAAAAATGACATCAACCTTTTAGTAGCTAAATTTAACTTGAACCGTCTAAAACACCAGCTTATCGGAATTACAGTTATTTAATTTGAATATTTCTCATCGATCATCATTATACTATCCTTTTATTTACTTATTCATGCTGTTGTTTTTGTTTATTTTTTCTCCTAAGAGAACAGTAAACAAACAAAAAACAGAATGTTTTAATGCAAACATCCAATATCCATAAAATGAGTAATAATTATATATATATATATATATATGATTATTTTTTATGTATGCAAACCTTAGTGAAATTCAACAGCCTTTTGGTCTTGTGTAGGTGATTTCCACCATTAACTGTTCACTACTAAGAGACACTGGTTTGCACGACTCGTGTCCTATTCTCGTTACCACAGTGCTCCCTTTCCATCAGAAGTGAGAACTACCTACACCTTCATGTATTTCCAAATTACCACTGATAGATTCAGGAAGTGGGGGAGTCACTGCCATCAGGTGAGTGAACACTGGTGACCCCATCAGGCTCCAAAGGAGAGTTGCAGACCCGTGCTCACACAGATGGCCCTGGCCTCAAGACAAACAGACATAAACGTGAACGGGGGTGGGTCGGGAGGAAAGGGATGGTAGGGGTAGGGGGGATGCACAGGACAGTGGGGCAAGAGCTACCAGAGTGCATCGCATACACGTAAGGAAATGTCGAAGAAATACATTAAAAAAAAGGTAAATAATAAAATGGCACTGACATGAAAATAAAGGGGAAAAATTACCAAGCAGCCTGTGATACCAAGACGCAGTGTTTCCACTTGGCTGACTTGCGTGATTGGACAGAGCAGAGGCGGAGGTTTAGTGGACAAAAATGCCAGTTGTTGGCATTCTGTCTAAACTCCACCCCACAGTGTCCTGGCAAGAGCCAGCTATGCTCCACCCCACAGTTACCCTGGCAACAGCCAGGTAGGCCCGGCCCACTCTAAAAGGGGCAGCTTGCCCCTCCTCTCTCTCTTACTCTAGCCTCTCTTGCTCTTTCTCCCCCTCTCTCCCCATTTCCTTGGGCAGGCCTCTACTTCTCTACTCTCTCCCTCTGCCTTTCTCTGCCTCTACTACCCTCTTAACTCCCCTCCCCATGCCCTGAATAAACTCAGGGGGAAGGGATGCCTGAGCATGGGCCTGCTGAGACACCCCCTTCCCCCAGACCTCACCACACCGCCAACAGGGCATATTCTAACTCTTTATCTTTTTATAAACTCGTCGCCAGTAGCTACACCTCTGTTGCAAACCCACACATTCAGCAGCTTGTTACAGCCAGTCTTTACACATCTTGAGATTGTCTTCCTCCATTTGGCAGATGTCTCAAGGATAGAAGGAACCCCTTCAAGGGGCAGACTGAGAACCTTGATTTTCACGAGAGTCGGATTTGCTTGTTTATTTAAACTCCACAGATTGGGAGCTATTGATGACTGAGTTTACAGGGGGAAGAGTTGGGGGAGGACGAAGAAGAAGGGCTTGCAGGGGGCTCATGTCTAGTTTAGCAGTCAAGGCTGAGAGGGGTGAGGCTGGTCCTAAAACACTGAATGCCCTGCTCCCTGGAGTCCCAGGCTGCCGGCTCAGATACTTGATCCTGATTGTTTTACAGATACAGCGTGGCAGCTTTATTTTTCAATTAAGCAAATGGCTTTGGAGAGCTGGGAGTGTGGTCTGATGTTAGTTTACTTGCCTGGGATGTGTGAGGCCCTGCATGAAGCGTCACCACAACAAGCAAACGCCAGAATAATTTTAATTGTATCTATTAGCGCAGGGGTATAAATGGGTGAGTTGATTATATATGCACAGTGTATGTTTTTGGACTTAAGAACACATTTTGCTAAGAGGGCAAACGTGGATAACCGGAAGCAGAAGAAATTGCAGCAGGAAAGAAACAGTGGACTCTGGGGGTCCAGAGGAAGCCGCTGCCCCAGTTTTCCCAGTTTGACTGTGCTTGCCCGTTTTCGTGGACGCCATCTCACATTAATGCCGCACTTTGTCCAGCTTTCTAAAAGACACACATTGGCAGGAAGTATAAGACATGCTTTGGACCAAAAGCTGAAAATAGTTGTCCTATAACTACAGAAATGCTGAGACCATAAGGTGACTGCAAGCAGATGTCTCTGAAGAAGTGTAAAACCCACCAAAAAAAAAAAATCTAACTTCTGGCTCTCTCTGGAATACTCCTCTGGTTTTCAGATGGGAGAATTTCAGCTTTAGAAGGCAGATGTACTTGGAGAGAGAGCCGATTGCTGTACTGCTGTGTTACTTACAGGCACATATGAGTGCATTCTGTCTTCTTTCTCATGCAAACGTGGAGGGTGAAGGGGGTCTGGATCATCTCTCAACTGACGAAATCCATAAGTCTTCAAGCAAGTCTTTCTGTGTGTGTGTGTGTGTGTGTGTGTGTGTGTGTGTGCGCGCGCGCGCCAATCAGTAAACTTGGAATCCTTGGTTGTTATTTTTAGCCCCGGGATTTTAATAAGCGGTGTGGGTCATTTTCAATTGCGGCACTGGCTGACTGTCGCCTTCCTCTCTTCTCTCAGTCAGTCACTATTGAACAGGAGCGACTAACTCACACCAGTAACAGTCACACTCTCAGGTGACTGGCCCTGCACAAATCGCAAAGAGATAATTTGGCTCATAAAATCAGCTGGAGCTTTTGTGTTTGAAAGGTTCAAAATCTTTGTGTGCCATGCCAACACATTTCAGGCTATTTGGGTTGAGATGGGGGACAGATGAGAATGGACATTTTATTTTTATTTTTATTTTTGAAAGGTTTTTTCAACCTTGGAGGTTAAACCCCAGGACCTGTTGCAAGCCAATAAGCACTCTACCAGTGAGCTGTACCCTCCCACTTTGTGCATTTACTTTTATTTTTAGTTTAATTTTTGAGACACTGTTTCACATTGCCCAGGCTGGTCTTCTATCCCACATGTAGCTGAAGCTGGTCTTGAAGTCTGGTATGGCAAGCAGTGTCCTGACACCTCTCTACCTTTTAAAATCTGTTTTTGAGGCCGGGGGCAGGTGGGCAAGGGTATTCTTCCACGAGATAGCTCTTATTCGCCACTGTGCCGGTTTTGAGTGGACAGTTAATGGCTCGAAGTGACCAGGAGTAAATGAGAATAGTGACCAATCGTAACAGGTGGTGTTTTGAGTTCTGGGGGTCTGCAGTTTTGGGGGGGGCAGGTCTCCTTGCTACAGAAACCCTGCAAGATTAATATTTCTGAAGCACAATATCCAGTTTGACTTCAAGGTGGTGCACAAAATTTACTGAGATGCTATGACCATGCATAGTCAGTGAATCAACTGGCTTTGTAGACTTAATGCTCAGGTACTGTGATCCAGCCGGCGTAATTAGATGCTCATCGAACAGACTTCCTGCCCAGTGCTTTTGCCGCTAGCTAGCGTGTGCCAGATGTCTGCGTTGCCCCCTCGCTTGGAACAGACTCGGAAAGCCAACCCTACGTCCATCTCTAAGTAACAAATGGTGGTGACGGATTCTCATCCTGAAGTGGCACAGTCCTGGGGTGCTCTGTGACACAATGGAAGAATTCAGCCAACACTGTGAGAAGTTTGACCTCACACTTAGACACTGCCTTTAGACATTGCTCTTTATTAAGAATTCACCACGCGCGGGGGGGGGGGTGGGGGGGAAGAAGGCGAGGGCTGTTATTATTCAGCCCTTCAGAGACATGAAAATTCCTGTTTTCTTCTCTTCCTGGTGCCTCTTAAAACTTCTTCCCAGAACTGTCTTCTGGTCCATAAGGGCAGAGGGACTCTGTGACCCTCAGTAGGGCATGAAGAAAGCTGTGACAGTGGAGGTGACAGCCCATTTTTCAGGGGTAAATAGACAAACCTGAGAAGGAACAGTTTAATAATGTGATTTTGAGATTCTGAAGAAACAAAAAAAAAACAAAAAAAAAACAAGCAAAAGCAAAAAACAAACAAAAACAATAACAACAAAAAAAAACAATGGTTTAAAAAACAGAAAAATAGAAAAATAAGATAAAATAAGAAACTTCTGTGTAGGGGAACATACTTAATCCTAGCACTATGGGAGAAAGAGACAGGCAGATCTCTGTGATTTCAAGGCCTTTCATGTCTGCATAGCAAGTTCCAGGGTGGTCAAGCATAGGGCTTGAGCCTATCAAACACACACACACACACACACACACACACACACACACACACACACACTTAGCAGATGTTCCAGTGAAATACAAAAAGCATCCATTTCCTAATATTTTAATACATTCTCTAATTACCAACACGGGGTAAGATTAGAAAGCATCTCATCTTCCAGTTTTGAGATTCATAAGAAATGTAAAACATAAAACCAGCTGCTTTTGAACGGAGCTCAAGGAGGAGTTACCCTCTTCCGGTTCCCTCCTCTTCCGGTTCCCTCCTTTTCCTGTTGCTCTCCCGCTCCTTCACCCTCCCCAACCCCTTACACTTTTATATCTCAACGCACACACGGACTTCTGCCTGAGGCTGGCTGGTATGAGTGTCGATGCTGAAGGCTGGAGAACACGTGGAGAGGCTTTGGGCTGCTGCTGATGCCACTGAGCTGACAAATTCGTCAACTCCAGCTCTGTCTCAAGATTGACTTCTCTGTGGGATGCTGAAAATTCCAGGATACCCATCAACTGAGATGTCATTCATCTACATTTATAAATTCTATATAACAGGCCAAACTGTAAGGGTGCAATATAGAAAAATGCAAAGAAACCTGGAAAACGCTTTAAAAAAATAAAACTGCTATTCCAGAAGCTATGGAGGTGGGCTATTCTTTTAAAAGAAATCGGAAATTTTTTTAAAAAATTAAATACTTAGAGGAGATGACAAGATACATTTTAGGTAAAAGAAGGACATGGTTTAAAAAAAAAAAGTTGGCATCTGAGATGGAGTCCTACCCTGAGGGCACAGTGTCAAACATTGGACACCACAGCCTGTAAAGCAAAGGTTAAATGTGCTCAGCTGCAAGTTTCGTAAGATCCTTGAGAATGTGGTTTTCCAGAGCCTTGCACATCTTATAAACAGAATCCTTTGCTATTAGCATCTGTAGCACATTCCTGTTTCATTTGGTGATTTCTTATAGCTTAGCTGTATTAACTTTGTTCTGTAACTGAATACCTGACATGCAGATTTTAACCTCTGGTCTGGGTGGGGGGAATCTCAGTTTGCTGTAGTTTGTCTCATTAGTTGTGAATCTGTGGTGGGACCATGTAATATGTAACATGTAACTGGTACGGGTGGAGTCTGAAACATAGAGGATCTCTTCATAGGCTGGTCAGGAAAGGAGAGGAAGAGACTGTTCTTAGAGACTTCAAAGGCATGTTTCCAAAGACATAATGGCCCACTTAAACACTGTGGCTCATTTTGTTTTGTTCTCCGAGACAAGTTCTCATGTAGCTCAGGCTGGCATCAGTCTCAATGTGCAGGAGTCAACGCTGCCGCTCTGCAGAGCTGGGAGCTCAGTCACATGTCTGCTTGCCCAGCCCAAAGGGCAAGTCTGTGAAGATCAGTGATCTGGGGAAACGGACCAGGCATGTGAATTGTTTGGGTTTTTGATTCATCTTGCTTTTTTTGGTATGTAAATAATTTTTAATTGAAATTAGATTTTTTTCCATACAATATATTCTAATTGTGGCTCCCCGATTCTCCCAGATCCTTGCTGTGTCCCAAAATGAACAAACACCCTTTCTTACTCTATCTCTCATCAGGCATCTAAAACAACAACACCAGAAAAGAAAAGAGAAAGAGAGGAAAAAAGTAATAATAAAATGAGATAAAATAAAAACAAACAAATCTGAATAGGAAAACAATTAAACAAAACCAAATAAACAAACAACAATAACAACAAAATTTCCAATGAGCAGGAAAAAAATAAGAGCAAAAGAAAACACACCTGGAATACATAGAGACACACACATTCCACTCACACAGAAGTCCCATAAAGACACAAAATCAGAAACCATACTACATAAGCAAGTCCTGTAGGGAGCAAAATACCCTGACAAAGAGTTATGAGGGAAAACACTCCAAAAATTACCATTCAGTTCCTTCCGTTTGGCCATCTACTATGGCTGGGCATGGGGCCTGCCCTTAAATGCAGCTTAAGCCTGCCCTTAAACAGGGAGCATGTTTGTATTCCCAGTGAGACTTAAAATCACTGGCCCAGGAAAAGATGTTCTGAACAGAACATGCATAGCACAGGCAATTTCACATCCCACTGTAGAGACTCCTACTCAACCTTGGTCATAGCGGCTCTGCTCATAAAAGCCAGAAACTGGAAAAAGAGCCAGAGAACTTGGATGACACCAAAGAAACAGGACTTCTGAACGCACGGGCTGATGCACACATTAACTCCTAGAGACTGTGCAGCATGCACGGGTCTAAGCTGGAAGGCATTCCAGTACTGAGAGAAATGGACATAGTCTCCCATTCCTGACCCAGAAGCTATCTCCAATTGCACAAAGGGAAAATTAGTTTCCTCAGGTAATTTTTTTTATGCTCACTCCATTAGACTTACTAGAAAACCAGTAAAATGCAAATGGCAGATAAGACTCATCAGTACCCACAAATGTGCCTACATGACTTAATCTGATGCAACGCACTTTTGTATATATTTATCTCTCATAAGTCTGGGAAGAACTAAAAGTCTTTTATTCAACTGACTTGAATTTTTCAACGTTTATTTTGTGAATGAAATAGAAGTAAGATATTCTTAAACATTAAAAGTATTCACTGATGTATTTCACTTACAATTTGGTGTAATGGAAATAGTACTTCTTAGCATAATGCCTGCAATATGGATAGACAGAGGGGGTGTATCTCAGGTGAAGGACTAATAGGAAAGGTGGTGGGTTTGTGGTCAAGAACCATGGTGAATAACTTGATTCTGCCAGATATTAATATACATCAACATTATAGATTCTAGACATCCCAGAATTCATTAGTCTTAATCAATGATTGAAACCAAATTCAATAAGTTTCTTTTTTTAAGATTTATTTATTTATTTACTTATTTATTTATTTATTTATTTATTTATTTATTTATTTTATATATATGAGTACACATGCTATCTTCAGACACACCAGAAGAGGACCTCAGATCCCATTACAGATGGTTATAAGCCATCATTGGTTGCTAGGAATTGAACTCAGAAACTCTAGAAGAGCAGCCAGTTCTCTTAACAACTGAGCCATCCCTCCAGCCCTCAATAAGTTTCTTAATGATAGGACTGTACTCTGTTCCCTCACTTTAAAAATCTAAATATTTTATAAAAATATTATTGAAAAAACAAATCTCTTTGCTCTTCAACCCGAGAGGGAGCTTTTTGTGGCATTGCATGTGTACCCAATGAGTAAGGACGGCAAATAGAGCAACCTACTTCCTGCCCATTTTCTCCTCTGGGCTCTACCTATCAATAAAGACGGCTTCTGGGCAAAGGACGTTCATAGAGTAGAGGGGGAATTAGGATGGAATTTGGGAAAGTCCAGGCTCAGATAAAAAGGGAAGACCAGCGTCTAACTGGCTTCAACTTAATTGGAAACAGAACTTGGGAGAACGTTGTAACCTTCTGGAATGTAGTATTTTCCTCGTGTTCTTCTTGTTTGTTTTCTTAAGCTGGGAGGGTTTGTTTGCTTGTGTTCAAAGTCGGCGTGGAAATGGAGGGTACTGAGACTCTGTGATAGAGCTCATGGCCAACTGTGGGAAATCAGGGGCCATGTAATAGCAAGTCTAGAATCAGTGTGGAGGAGAGAACAGAGAAAGACTAGGCAAATAGGCTGACTCAGCCTTAGAGGTTTCCAGTGGGACAGTCTGGGTGGTTTTTTTTTTTGAAGAGAAGTCCCTGAACAGTGAGGACAGGGGGAGGAAAATAGATGCTGTTGCAGTTTAAATATAAAAATATCCTTAAGCTCATGTGTTGAACACGCCCCTAGCTATTGGCTCTTGTCTTGGATGATTGTGGAAGCTTTAGGAGGCAAAACCTCATTGAAGGGAATGGGTCCCTGGGAGAAGACATTAGTGTTTTGCAGCCCAGCCTCAATCCTGTTCATTCCTGCTTCCTGAATGTGGGCGAAATGTGGCCAACGAGTCAGCCAGCCTCATGTTCTTGGCTCCATACCTTCATTCCCTGCAGTGTTACTGTGTGGTTCTACTATGGTGACCTGTATTCCTCTGGACGGGAAAGTCAAACCTTATTTGTCCAAGTCACATCTGAGAAAATACCTAAGAGAGGATGTACAGCAACATAGCAGCAACAAAGGAGTTACACGATTAATTCTGTGGTCCATCCAATGCTGTCAGTGGAGGCTGGAGAGATGGCTCAATGGTTACGGGCACCGGCTGCTCTTCCAGAGGTTCTCAGTCCCATTCCTGCTGCCCACGTGGCAGCTCACGCCCATCTGCAGCTCCAGATTAGGGATTCAAATGTCCTCTTCCAGCCTCCCTGGGCACCTGGCGGCACAGATGTAGTGAACAGGTAAACAGGCACCACACCTATACACATTAAAGCATTGATGTAGGAACATTGATGAAGCTGTGTCAGCAAGGCAAAGAGCAATTTCGTCCTGAGTCCCCCAAAGAAGTGATGATCTGAATGAAGCAGTGGACCCAAGCCTCTATTGTCCCAAAGCCCATCATGGCTGCATACCTCCATTCTCCGTCTAGCCAGCCCATGCCCAAAGTCATTCTGCAGAGCATAGCTACCTGTTGATGGCAATTCATAGAATTTAAACTCGCTCCTGAGCGGAATGAGTATAATATTTCATTCTAAGTCTTTAATAGATTGAAAATATTTTATGTTAATTTTTATGCTTAAGTTCCCAAGAAACAACCTCCATTCAAAATTAATTTTTTCAGCCCCAATTTCGTCTCAGTTCAGCTAAAATGGTCTAGACACCATTTTAAATACTAAATAGCAAGACCTGAAGTTCAACTATTGTCACAAGCTCCAGATCGGAGTCAAGACTGGTTTGATAGACACAGGACCTTTTGGAAGACTCTGTGAGTGTTTTGGATGTCTCTGTACAAAAGCCACACTCAAAACCATTTCATCTATTTTGCCACTGATCCTTAACTATGTAGTTTCTGGAAGTACATCCTTAATGGCAGGAACAAATTACAGTTCTGTTGGCCAAGTGAATTAACCGAATAACAACAGCTCAAGTTCACATTGTTCCAGGAACAAACAGGGTTAGAGCCAGATGCAGGCAATTTTCAACTTAATTCAAAGAAGCATATTCTAACACTAGATCTCTGTGGAGATAAACAGACCCTGATGCCATTGTCTGTTCCAAAGTTGCATGGTTAAGCTAGTTTTCTACTTATAAATATATAAAGATGGAATAAACCAGAGAGTGTGAAGGCATTCATCTGAGGCACACAACCTCTTCTGCTTCATGCCACGGAAAGTGGTTACATACCCTGTTAAACATCAGAAACTTAAATCTGATATGCAGGTTGTGTTTACTAGATACTTCATGTATTAATGGATACAATTTTTATAGAGATTTAGTCATGATGAGATCTTAACATTCTATTGATGGACAAGCTCACAGGCTTAAGGACAGACACAAAAGGATGAAGAGCTTTGACTCCTGAAGCCTTGTTCTTATGAAAACAAATATCCTGTGTAGCAGAACCAAGTGTGAGTATCCTGTATTTATCCCACAGTCCCTGATGCTGCTTAGATTTTCGTCAACTTGACACAAACTGATGACATCTGGGCAGAGGGACTGTCAAGCAACGAACTGCCTCCATCGGACCGGTCTGTAGGCTAGCCGGTGGGGGCGTTGTCTTGATTCATGCTTGATGTTGAAGAGGTCAACACACTGTGGTTGGTATTATACCTGGGCAGGTAATCCTGGGTTGTGTTAGAAAGCAAGCTGACCAAACCATGAGGAAGGAGCCAGTAAGCAACATCTCGCCACTGTCTCCTCATCAGTGACTTCCACCAGTGAATGTAACATGAAAGTGGAAGGCAAGTAAACCCTTTCTTCCTTAAGTTGATTTTGGTCAGTGTTTTATTACGTCAATGAAGAAGCACACTAGGAGATTTCTGATGGCCTGGAAAAAGCAAGTTTAAATCTTATATTTGATTATAGGTACAGGGACGTAAGTTAACAGGTTTATCAAATTGACCAATGAAAACATTTTGCTAGAAGTAAAAGGAACATTTGACCCCAGGCACTTTAGCTTCAGCCGTCAGCAGACATTGCCTGGCTTCTATACTGAATGCCTTAGCTACTTTTCTATTGCTGTGCTAAAACATCGTGGTCAAAGCTACTTGTAAAGGAAAGTGTTTAATTTGGCTTATGATTCCAGAGGTTTAGAATCTATCATTACCGAGCAAAGGCATGATGACTGGAACTTCTGAGAGCTCACGTCTTCTACCGTCAGTAGGAGTCAGACAGAACAAACCTGAAATGGCTCCGATCCTGTGAAACCGCAAAGCTCTCCACAGTGATGTGCTTCCTCCAGCAGGGCCAAATGTCTTAATCCTTCACAAACAGTACCAGCGACTGGGGACTGAGTATTTAAACATATGAGTCTCATTCAAATCAGCACACTGAGTTAACCGAGTAATCCCACTGAATTCTACTATTGTAATGATTTTTAGAGTCATTTTTTTCTAGCAAGGTATATAGAACACCTTTGAATGGACATTTTTAGAAATAAACCTGAGTTTATTCACAGTTTTTTTTAAAGTATAAACTCAGAACCTGAAAGTTCAAAATCATGTCTAACAGCCAGAGCTATCATCAGAAGATGGTCCAGTGATTTGCAGCATAAAGGTTGCAGTGCTAAAGTGGAGGATTCCAAGTCCCAGCTTCTAATTCCTTCCTTCCCAACAAACAAACAAAAATGGGATTCTCAGCAAGTATGGGATTGTTAACAACTTCAAAAGAAGTAACCCATCCCAATTAGGTCTCATAGACTCATAAACATATAAGCTATTGCTATTAATCTTCGTATTGATTTCTCTTAAGTCTCATTCCACAAGATGATACCCACATCTTACTGTTATTAGGCCAAGAACCTCTGGATAAGCAGGTCTAAAACCCTGAGCAACAACCTATTACTACTATTCTGTTAAGTCAACACAGTATTAAACTGACTTCTAATGGTCTATCATTGTATCCATAGATCAAAATATTTTTCAACCCTAATCTGCACAGCTTCTATTTTCAATAAGTGGTGATTAACACAGGGTCCCACAACTAGCCAAACTGCAGAGAATAAGAGGCTGTGGCACACTCAACACTAAAGGGAACATACAAAGCACGCACACACACACTTGCACACATGCACACATGCACAAATGCACACACGCACATGCACACCCATGCACATGCACATAGTCATACACACACACACACACACACACACATACACACACACACACACCCTCCAAACGCTCAGGGATCATAGCAGAAGATGAGGCATAAAAGATGCAAGAGCCAGAGAGGATGAGCATTGAATATGAAACATCTTCTAGAGATGACAGGGCAGGGGTACATATGAACCCAGAGAAACTGTAGCAGCATGCATAAAACATGAGCAAGCCCAAGCCAGTCCAAATCTCAGCACAGAGAGGGAGTTAGACACAGAATACCACCCCTAGGCATGGAAAAATTAGCAATTGTTAACTGATAGAAAAAGAGAAATCAATTTACTCTTAAAATCATAGTCTTCTAAAAGACCTCACATCTAAGAATATTTGGATAGCACAAATTGATCTTGAATTGTTTCCCACTTGCTGCATGCACTCATGTGCATGCTCGCGCGCGTGCGCGCGCGCGCGCGCGTGCGCGCACACACACACACACACACACACACACACACATGTGCGCGCATGCACACATGCACATGCACACACCTAGAGAGAGACAGACGACCGAGAATCACAGTGAAAGACAGAGAAAGAGAGGCACAGAGACACAAACACAGAGACAGACAGAGACAAAGTTGAATGGATAGGCAAGGGGTGGATCTGGGAAGAATTGGAGGAGTAAAAAGAGTAATTTTGATCAAAACAGACTGTATTAAACTTGAAACTGTTAAAGAATGAACAAAATGTAAAAGAAAATATCACAGAAGTAATTTGCTTTTTAAGCAAATAACTTTAAATAATGACTAACAAAGTTTAGCACTTTAGTAGTGATAACAAGGCATATTTTCTCTATCTTTCTCCGTGTGCCACGTGTTCGTGTGTGTGTGTGTGTGTGTGTGTGTGTGTGTGTGTGCGCGCGCGCGCGCGCGCGCGCGCCCACAGGATAACATATACAACTAACCATGGCATGACAAGATACTAAATATTCCAAGGAATCTTTCTTCCACAATTATGAGCATGGATAGTCAAGAAAGTTGAATATCTTCCAAGATCCTCCTGGCTCTCATCTTTACAACATTTGTTACATGTTGGGAACTGCTTATGGACTCCCGGAGCCCTCTTGTCCAGGGCTGTGAGCCAGAAGCACTGGGTACTAACACCCCCCACAGATGTCCATAATCAGTGACTACAGATGTGGCAGTGTTACAGCATCCCCAAGTCCCTGACTTGTGGGGATTATTCCAGCAGAACTCACAGTCTGCAGTTTCTTCAGCATCAGGCTGAGGCTGCCTTCTGCAAGAGTCTACCTGAGATCACTGCTTCCTTGGCTTCTTTTCCTTCTCTGTCTTCTTCTTTCTTCCCCACCCCCACCTCCAAGATTCCTTTGGGATAAGTTGGTTAATAAATCAGTTAAATTAAAATCATCTTCTGGGATCTTTACTTGGGTAAGAAACATCAGACAATACATGCCTCTAGACTCTTAACATGGGTCTCAACATGGAATTTTGGGATTTCATGGAAATATGTGAAGTGAGGAACTTATGAACAGATCTATGAAAAGATAACAGTATAGGAATGGGAAAGAAAGGAGGAAGGAAGCAGTGAACAAACACAGAAAAAATAATTTTTAAAAAGTGAGGAATAAAGGAAAACAATATGAATGACTACACTTGGATAAGTAGGGCTCACACACAAGACTCCTCCTTTTTCTTGGAACCAGGGCTTTGAACTTGGCTTTATTAAACCCCTAGTTCCCCTTTTACAAACACTGTACAGTTAAAAACCATCTAGTGTGAAAAAGTCTCAGTCCTGTTTTAAATTACATTTCTTTCAAAAAAAGAAAACCTCAAGATCAGGCTTCAACTAGCGTAGTGCCTGCCTGGGAGTGTGCCTGGGTATCCTACACATTTCTCCAAACTGTAGCTGTATTTGTGGGCTGACACTATTAGATGCAGGATTCAACAAAAGAGGAAGTGCTGTATCTATTAGGCCAGGCTGCCACAACACAATGCCATAGACTGGCTTAAATGAAGTTGTTTATTACAGTCCTAGGAGCTGCAAGTTGGACATCAGGGTTGGGAGCTCTGTTGCTGGCTGACAGATGGCCACTTTCTTCTCTGTTCTCACATGGCCTCACACCTTCAGCAAGTGATTCTGATCCCTACTGGTGAGAGTTCTTTCAGCTGAGGGGTAGCATATACTATTTTGTCTGTGTTCCTGTAGATACATAAATTGTGGTCCAAGATACAAATATGATCTGTGTGTTCATTTTATATGCCCTGTGAACTGAGGTTGGATTTTGTAAGTTTTTTAGAGTCTGTAACTTACAAAATGTCAATAGGAATGGAAAAGTCTAAAATAGTTTCTTTCTGAAACTTAAAACAATTTTTTCTCTAAAGAAATATTCAATGCAACATGAAAGGTTATTTTAAAACATATTTTCACACATATTTCTCCCAGATTTTTCTAAAAGAGGAGAAAAGATCTTGGGGTAGGGATCCCTTTGCACACTTAAAAACATTTCATAGCTAATTAATAAGATATTATTATGAATTTAGGATGTTGAGAAGGAGGTACCAAGATGTACCAAAGGAGTTGAGTCCAGCTAGAATTTAATGTATTGAGAATAATTGGAGAAATAAAACATGGTTGAACTTGCATTTAGTTGGAGGAAAGGTAATGAAATAAGTGAGTAGATGTTATCAGGTAGCTTCAGACTCAGAAAGTCTTTTGTATACATCCACGATGATTCATGGTACCACAAAAGCAATCTGTGGGTTAGTATACAAAGAAATGTACCCCATGATGGTTATGGAATAAAGACCACCAAATTTACATAGAGAAATAGCCAGGGGCTAAATTGCCTTGATGAAGATGCCAAGACATGCTGAAACATATAAAAACCCAAGAAATTAAAAGGCCAAGGTAGAAAAGCTCACAGTTTTCCATTTACACTGAGTTTCAGTTGCAGATAGCTGATGATGGGACGCTGTGTACACTTCAACTCTCAGTGCAAGGAGCTTGTCTGGTTTGAACCTGTGCAGCTTTTGTGAATGCTGACCCAAACTCATATATGCGCCAGATGTGTTGTGTCTAGAAGACACAGCTTCCTTAATGTCTGTCACCTCTGACTCATAATCTTCCCATCTCCTCTTCCCATAACTCCCTGAAGAGAGGAGTTTGGTGAAAGCATCCCATATAGGACTGAGTGCTTCAAAGTCTCTCTCTCTCTCTCTCTCTCTCTCTCTCTCTCTCTCTCTCTCTCTCTCTCTCTCTCTCTCTCTCTCTCTCTCTCTCTCTCTCTCTCTCTCTCTCTCTGTTGTCCCTTTGTGAGTCTATGCATTAATTCCCACCTATTGCAAACAGACACTTTTCTAATGAGGGTTGAACAAAACACTGGTCATAATAACAATGTCGTTGGGAGTTGTTTTGTTGCTTGGCTACTTTAGTAGAATAATAATAGATTTTTCCCTGGACCTATGACCTATTTGGTCTACCTGGTCTCTGGTTCTTGACAACTCCAGCAGTGTCTGATATGGGTTCCACTTTACAGAGCAGGCCTAAATTCAATCAGAAAGTGATTAGTTACTCCTATAATTTTTGTGCTACTGTTTTTCCAGTACGTCTTACAGTCAGGTCACTGTTGTAGCTGGGTGATATTGATCCCTTTTTCCTATGGAAGATTGAAGGGTAACTTCTAGTACCATAAATGCTAGTCAATAAGGGTACAGCTTCTAGTTAGGCACCAATTCAACTTCTCCATGTTCAATCATATAAGCCAGTGTTGTCTTCAGGAGTAGGGCCTTAGGTTGAGGAGAATTACCAATAATCTTGGCAATAGGTTCTGATGCTTGGGATTTTCCATGGGACCTTTTTGTGAATGACTCAATGAGATGTAACCTATTGCTAGCACTGGGGGTTTGGATTGGTTGCATAAGGTATATAGCTGGGGCACTGTTACCTCTATTATTTGGTAGCTCCATTTGCATATATACTGTATACATATATAATATATTTATACTATATACATATATACATACATAAATGTACTATATACTAATAGTCTATACTATATACATATATGTATAATTACCCATGTATATATTTTAACAATCTTCTAAATAGTGGGTTTCGATATCGTTTTTCAAATGACACTTAGTATTAGTTGTCCTTCTTTTATCCTTCTTTACCATCCCCCTGTCCTATGAAGCCTCCTATTCTAGTTACCTCATTTTTGAGAACCTTTTGCTTAGTTCTGTATACATTTTTTTGGTAGGGTCCATTATATGTTGGTCAACTACTCCTGAATATGAGGTCTGCTCTAGAACGGTTGGTATACCCAGTGTCACTCCACTGCTTTACTGTTCTATGGTTTTCTTTCTTTCTTTAGATCAGTATCATTTCGTTTTACCCCAGGTTATTGGACTTCCTGGTCTCTGGATCTTGGTTTTGTGGCACATACCCCGTTTTTTAATTGTGTTGTTTTCTTGATTTCTGGTTTTTGTTGTTTTGTTTATTTCTTATTCTGTATGTTAACCCCTATTAGATAGATAATTGGTAAAGACCTTTCCCATTCTATAGGCTGCTGCTTTGCCCAAATGATGGTGGCCTTTGCTAGACAGAAGCTTTTCAGTTTCATGAGGTTCCATTTATGAATTGTTGGTCTTAGTACCTGTGCTATTGGTGCTCAGTGCCAATGAGTTCAAATGTATTCCCCACGTTCTCTTCTGTAAGACCAGACTGCCTGGGTTCATGTTGATATTCTTGATCCGATTGGATTTGAGTGTTATACAGGGTGATCAATATGGGTCTGCTGTCATTCTCCTAAGTGCGTTCCTCTAGTTTCACTAGCATCATATGTTGAAGATGCTGTCTTTTCCTCTAATGTGTATTTTTGACTCGCTTGCCAAAAATTGGATATACATAGTTATGCAGGCTTATGCCATGGCCTATAATTCAATTTTATTGATCACTGTGTCTGTTTTTATGCAAATACTACACTGTTTGTATTACTATAGGTCTTTAGTAGTACTTAAAACCCAGGATGATAGTTCCAAACATTCTTTTATCATTCAGGATTGTTTAAGCTATCCTGGGTTACTTTTCTTTTCCATATGAAGCTAAAGATCTTTTTTTTTCCAATTTCTGTAAATAATTGTGATGAAATTTAGATAGGGGTTACATTGGATCTGTAGATTATTTTTGATAGGATAATACATTACATGGTATTTATTAAGCCTACCATTCCATAAGCCCAGAAAAAAATCTTTCCATCTTCTGATGGCTTCTTTAATTTCTTTCTTCAGTCTCTTAAATTTTATTATTATAAAAATCTTTCACTTGCATAGTTAGAGTTACCCCCCCCCGAGATATTTCTCTTGAGGCTATTGTGAAAGATACTATTTCTATGGTTTCTTTCTTATTCTATCTGTCATTTGTATATAGGAAGGCTACTGATTTGTGTGTGTCAATTTTATATTAGGCTACTTTGCTGAATGTATTTATCAGTTGTTGATGTTTTCTGGTCAAGTTTTTACAGGCTTTCATATATAAAATCATATCATTTGTAAGTAAAAATACTTTGACTTCCTCCTTTCCTCTTCATATTCCCTTGATCTCTTTCAGTTGTCATATTGCTTTAGCTAAGCTTTCAAGTACCATATTGAATAGGTATGAGGAGTAGACATTCTTGTCTTGTTCCTGGTTTAAATGGAAATGCTTTGCATTTTTTTACATTTTGATTAATGTTGGGCTTGTTGTAAATTGCCTTTATTATTCAGAAGTGTGTCCATCGTAGCCCTAGTCACCACAGGACTTTTTATCACAAAGAGCTGTTGGATTTTTGTCAAAGCTCTTTTCTGCGTCTATTGAGATAATCATGTGGCTTTTGTGTTTCACTCCATTTATATGGCAGATTGCATTTGTTGATTTGTGTGTGGTGAACTATTCTTGTTTATCTGAGATGAAGCCAATTTGATTATGCCGAAAAATCTTCTCGGTGTGCTTGTGGATTTCTTTTGCAAGGATTTTACCAGGAGTTTTTTCATCTATGTTTATAAGGGATGTAATCTATAACTTCCTGGTTTGTTGTGTGGTTTTGGTAACAGATTAATAGTGGCATTTAGAGGAGAAATAGAAAATATTTCTTCAGTTTCTATTTTGTGGAACCATTGTAGGAGTGTTGATATGAATTCTCCATTGAAGGTTTTGTAGAATTCTGGGATGAATTTACTTTTGCGCCAGCTTGTTTAACTTGGTTATTTGATCTCTATTTAACTTTAGTAGGTCACATATATAAAGAAATGCATTCATTTGTTTTACATTCCTCAGTTCCATAGAACACACAATTTTAAAATATGGCCCTTTGATTCTCTCAATTTCCTTCGTATCCATTGTAATGTCCCCTTTTCATCCTTAATTTTATTAACTTGGTCTTCTCTTTGTACCTTTTAGTTGATTGGGTTATGGGTTTATCATTCTTACTGATTCTCAGTGATCCAGGTTTTTCTTCCTTGATTCTCTGAAAAAATTCACAGATTTCTTGTCTCTGCTTCATTGATTTTTGCCCTGAGTTTGATGTTTTCTTTTCTCATCCACTGCTATGTTTCTCTAAAGCTTTCAGGTGTGTTGATAAGTTCCTTATGGGATCTCTCTGGGGTTTGTTTGCTTGTTTTATGGAAGCACTTAGTGCTACAAGCATGCCTGGTAGTACTGCCTTCTTTGTTTCTCACAAGTTTGGGTGTGCTGTGTTTTTATTTTCACTCAATTCTAAAAAGTTTTTAATTTTCTTTGATTTCTATCTTGACCTGCTTTTTATTAAGTAATGAGTACAGTTTCTGTATGGTTCCATACTGTCTGGTGTTTTCTGATTTTGTTCCTATTTAGCTTTAATCTACGGTCAAATAGAAATCAGGGTGTTATCTTAATTTTCTTTTATGTGGTGAAACTTGCCTCATGTCCTAGTATATGGCCAATTTTGTGGAGAATTCCATGAACTGCTAAGAAAAAGTACTTCCTTTACTGTTAAGGTGGATTGTTCAGTAGATTACTAGGTCCATTTGATTCATGCTGTGATCTAACGCTATCACGTATCTTTTTTAAAATACCAGAGGAATTGTGTATTGATGAAAGTGGGGTATTATGACCACACCTTGTCACTGTGTGGTGATTCATGCATTATTTTAACTACAGTTCTTTCTTTTATGAATGTAGGTACTTTTATGTTTGGTGCATAAATGTTTAGAACTGCAATATCTTCTTGGTGGACTCTTCTTTTGATGAGTGTGTTGTATCCTTCCTTATCTTTTCTGATTAGTTTTGTTTTGAAATCTATTTTGTTGGCTATTGAAGGGGCTATATCTGCTTCCTACTTGGGTCATTTGCTTTGAATGCCCTTTCCCATTCTTTTACCCCGAGGTATTGCCTGTTCTGGATGGTGGGAATGCAGCACTGTTTTCTATCTTTTCATTGGAGCAATTGAAACCATCACTATTGAAAGTTATCAAAGAGCAGTGTCTACTGACTCCAGTTATTTTGTTGTTTTGCCTTGGGTTTCCTCCCCCCTTTTGACTTATTGTTCTGGAATTATTTATTTCTTATATCTTATGTTCCCTGACAGGATGTTTCTGAGTATCCTGAGTGACATAAAGAAATGGAAATGGACTGCCTGAAAAGGTTGAGAAGGTTAGCGGGAAAGAGCTAAAGGGACCCTGTGCTTGGCACCAAGAGGCAGACTCCCCAAGGAAAGGAGCTAGGTTGGGAGGAGGGACTTCTGCAAGCAGGCTGTGCTAAGATGAAAAATAAGTTTGGAGAGATTGGAATGACAGCGGGTCCTGAGTTTTCTGTTGTCATCTGTGTAAGCATCTCCTTTCTCTGCCACAGCATTTATTGGAGCCTACTTCCGCCTCTGTCTACATAGATACATGGAACCATGTGCATGCAACCCCAGTATTCTGTCAGGAGTGTTTCGGGGTTTCTTCACAAAGCTGTTGTAGTTTATTACCACTTAAGATAACTTGGAGGAATTTTTACTTTCGGCCAAATGTGCATTTTTCTGGGACTGCCAGAAAGTAGAACATTACATCCACAGCCAGGCTCTGAGAAATACTATCACATCTGTGTTTCATAATGATTTTGAGCTGGATTCCAGTTATAAGGATTTTTGTTTGTTCTGCCAGGGGCATTAACATACTAACTTACTGGGGTGGGGGGAAGCTAAAGCAAAAAGATGGAAACTCTCAGGCAAAACTAAGCAGACTGGATTCCCTTATTTTTTTGACTTCCAGAAGCTCCAATTTGACCATCATTTTCTTCAGTACATAATCACACACAAATGGTTGTACTGTTGTGTACTATTAAGCCACCTTTAAAAACAAAACAAAAAAGCCATAGAGATCAAGAAGCAGTTTGGAGGAGAGGCATGCAATTTTTGTTGCCTGTTAAGCAAATTACATCACTTAAGGAAAAACATCTCCACATGTGTACTCCAAAACACCGACATGACACAGGGTTTTTAAATCAATCTTACATGGAATGCTGAGAAAATAGATTTAATCCAAGGGACTTATATAATGTAAGGTATATGGGTTTTGAAGTGACATAGAGGTGAGGCTGAATCTTGTTTTTTTTTTTTAATTCTTTTTTTTTCTTTCTCTTTTTTGCTCTTGCATGAGCAATCTGATTTTTCACACCTCTTAGTAAAATGAGGATAAATCTACCAAATGGGGTATTTCAAAGTAAATTCATTTGTAATACGTGTGTGTGTGTGTGTGTGTGTGTGTGTGTGTGTTTCTGTATGTGTATAATTCTTGGGGCATAGTGATAAAAAGAATTAACCACACTCCTTGTTTCAAAAAAAATCAGTGCTAAGAGTATATCAGAATTTATCCTATGGATTCAAATAAAATTTGCAAGCATATGGATTTCAAAGTAATGTACGATTCTACTTTTCCACAGCTACAAAAATTTATCTCTTTTTATAACCTATGTTGTGAGTAACAGAAGACTGACAGACATCCTAGCTTTTGATTCAGAGAATCCTTTTGTTGTTGTTGTTGTTGTTTTAAAGTGCATTCTAATTTTCAAAGTTAGTTACATCAGAAGTCAATTCAGAGTTTTGTTCAATTTCCTTTGGCTAACTGTCCACTGAGATTAAGGTATCCCAGAATGCTGTCTGTTACCCTGTCTTTCATGTGCCTCCAATGTACAAAAATGCAGTCGCTGGTGTGTGTATATTTTTTACATTGCTAAATTTCCAGAGATTCTCTTCAATGAGGTATACTGGCTTTGAGGTTAAAACGAGTTAATTTTTATAACGTTGGCAAACCACTTTCTTTAAAATTTAATCAGACTGGTAAGTATGAAGTAGTTGTGTTTGTTTGAGGTCAGTATTACCCTCATAAATGCTGGGTAGCACACTCCTCCTGAGCCCACAAGACAATATATCCATGTTGATTTAATTTGCATTTCTCTGCACATTGTTCAACTGTAGCAATTTTTGTTCTGGGCATTCTCTTTGAACTATTTCAAACTCTGTCCATTTATCTTTTCTTTTTCTTTTTTGCTCATGAATTATTAATTTACAAAAGCACTTAAATGGATCTGAAAAATCAAAATACCAATAACCAGGCTGAGCATAAGTGATGTATTGTCAGTTTCCTATGTCTTTCAAAGATGGTTATAAAAACAAAGTCGAGAGATATAGCTCTGCTGCCATTTAACATATGCTAAAGATAATGTGTCTGGCTGCTAATATGTAGCCTTCTAGTGAGTACTTAGCTTTCATTCTACATACTAAAAGATCCTTAATTTTTACCTTTTAAAAACTGGTCTCAAGGTCATGGAAAGATCTTTTACACCATCTGCTGAAAGAAATTTACCATTTAGACTGATTTATGTTGTTGTGTTAAATGAATTTAAATTGACTTGAATTTATGCCTGGTGGTTTTCAAATTCTGTCCACTATATGCTTGTGTAAATTAATACCTCATTTGACTATAGAGGAGACAAGTCTGTTCAGTCCTTGGCATCTGCTTGCTGCATAAGTTATTATCTTTAAAGAACATTCCTCTTGCCAACAATCATCTGGTTTTCCTACAAATTTCATACTTCCTTTTCTCTTTTATTTTCTTTTGGAACTATATAAGGAAACACATGCATGATACACAACCATCTTTCACAACTGTATTCTGCGTCTTTACAAAGCTTCTTACCTCAGAAGTCCTGAACCACATCAAGGTGTTTCTCTGATAAAATTTTGAGGGACCAGGACCCACTTTCCATTCTTCACTGCTCTGTCCATAGAGAATCACGGTGTACTTTACACGTGTATGTAGTGACTAGCTTTGGGGCATTTGGTTGCTTACAAATACAGATTGAGACAGCATATCTATAAAGACCTTGATGGTGGAGTTTCAGTGAGCATCTCTATGAACACTTCCATAATTTTTGTGAACAACAAGAACAACCCAAGGTAACCATGATCAAACATAGACAGAGGGGTAGTTCAAAAGATTTTGAACCCCATGAAAAGATAATAGGCCATTTTGGAGACAAATGGGTAGATATCGAGAATCAAGGCAGAAAGGGAAAATCACTAAAATTACTTTCTGGCAGACAGAACATACGGAACAGCAACTAACACAGCAGAATCATAAGAATAATCCCCTGACCAGGAATCATAAGAGTATTGCTACCTTGAAAACAGACAAAGGTTCCTCTGATCTAGTAGTATCTTGTATGAAATCATCATGATAAACTCTGTTGTGGTTTGATTACGCTTGGCCAAGGGAGTGGTATTATTAAGAGGTGTGTCCTTGTGGGAGGAGGTGTGGCCTTATTGGAGGAAGTGTGTCATTGTGGGGGACCCTCCTCCTTGCTGTCTGAGAAGTTAGTCTTCTGGTTTGCTTCAGAAGAAGATGTAGAACTCTCAACTCTGTCTCGTGAGGCGCCATGCCTGTCTGCATGCTGTCGTGCTTCCTGTCTTAATGATAATGGTCTAAACCTCTGAATCTGTAAGCCAGCTCCAATTAAATGTTGTCCTTTATAAGAGTTGCCTTGATCATGATATCTCTTCACAACAGTAGAACCCTAACTAATAAACCATCTAAGTCAGAATGACAAATGAGAAATTGCAATCATGAGCTTTCAAGAACAAAGAAAGAATTCCACAATGAATTTTCTAAATGAGTCTAGAGATAGAGAGGAAGATAGGCAGTCATGAGCCATGTTTTGCATAGGTGTATCAGAGGAATAATCCTGTGGGAAATTTTGTGCGATACATTGAAATGACAGAAAAAAGAAATGTTCAGAAAATATCAGAGGATCAATATGGAAACACTTCTTCTAGAGGGAGTAGGTAACCATCAGAATTTGAGAGGTAATTGGGGAATTGTCTAGAGTGTTGCCTGCCCCAGTTTGAGAAGCTTCAGAGTAAATGACTACTTGAAGAAGTTATCCATTTTACAAATCCTTAAAGTGAGGCCATGTTTTGTACTGCATTGTGAGGGAAAAGAGATAGAAGTGTGCCCAAGACTTAGAATTTAGAAGTCAGTTTGTATTATAAGCAAAGAAACCATGAATTATCAAGAAGAAAAGTGGCTACCTAAAAACACTTTCTAGAAGATATAACACGCATAATTTTAACTAACCCAACCTAGGTGGATTTTCAGGAAGCTTCAGAGAATCCAGTGGTCAATAATAAAAAATATTATTACTACTTCCCTGAAAATACAAAAGAAAAGTATTAGCTGGGCGGTGGTGGCGCACTCATGTAATCCCAGCACTCTGGGAGGCAGAGGCAGGCAGATTTCTGAGTTCCAGGCCAGCCTGGTCTACAGAGTGAGTTCCAGGACAGCCAGGGCTATACAGAGAAATCCTGTCTCAAAAAAAACCAAATCCAAGAAACCAAAAAAGAAGAAGAAGGAGGAGGAGGAGGAGGAGGAGGAGGAGGAGGAGGAGGAGGAGGAGGAGGAGGAGGGGGAGGAGAAGAAAGAAGAAGAAGAAGAAGAAGAAGAAGAAGAAGAAGAAGAAGAAGAAGAAGAGGAGGACGAGGAGGAGGAGAAGAGGAGGAGGAGGAGGAGGAGGAGAAGAAGAAGAAAAAGAAGAAGAAGAAGAAGAAGAAGAAGAAGAAGAAGAAGAAGAAGAAGAAAGAAGAAGAAAGAAGAAAAGAAAAGAAAAAGAGAGAGAGAAAGAAAGAAAGAAAGAAAGAAAGAAGGAAGGAAGGAAGAAAAGTATCCCAGAGTGTAAATATCCATCTAAGCCATTAGTGAACATGATGCCTACTGGAAGAGATGAAGGCTGACTTGGAGTTGGAAGAGTTTGGAGGTTGAAGATGCTTGTTGAAAAAAATTATATAATGCAGTGTTGTTTTCTGTGAGAAAGGCAACTATAAACCAACCATGGAAACATGATCTGACATCAAATGTCTACAGTTTATACTGTGAGAAAATAAATGTCTGTTACTTAAACTGCCCAGCCTGTTGTATTATTTTATAGCAGCCTGAGTTAGTATGGCACCAATTGCTAAATGGTTGACTGAGTCATTCAGGCAGATAGACTTCTCCATACCTAAAACTGGAATTAAACACAGTGTGCTAGACAGTTTCTGGGGTTTGTAACAAAATACTGGTGATAAATAAGAAGTGTTTCTTTTGGCTTACTGTTTCCAGAAACCTCAGTCCATGGTTGCTTGGTTCCATTGGAGGCAGAACAGCATAATAGGGTGTATACAGTCAAAGCGAGCTGATTATCTTATAGTGGCTAGAAAGTAGGGATGTGATGTCTCAGTATTCCCTTCAAGCTTATGCCTCCACGTTTCTGCCATCTACATCCCAACTCTAAGTTTCTTTCACATCCCCTCGATGGGATCAGCTGAGGACCAAGTCTTCAGGAGACGCTTAAGATCCAAATTGTAACAAATAAAGTCCTGAAACTTGTTAGACAGTCACACAACTGCTATACATAATGCACAGTATATGCACCTTGAAGGTTAATATATACTGTGGAGAGAGAGAAGGGCATGCTCCAGGAAGAGAGTCAGGACTTTGAGGAATAAAATCAGCATGACATCTATTTTCAATAGGATATTGCTGCTTTTATGTGGCACTATTTAGAAGTTAGAAGTGCAGTTAGAAGTCATCTATAACACAGATATACTTGCCAAAACAGGTTCAATGCTTCTTTACTCATAAGGCAGGCAGAAATGTTTTCACTCATAAAATAGCAAGAAACTGCAAAGAACCTAATGTCTGCCAAGAGATGAATAGATAAATAAAATATGGTGCATCTATAGAATGGAATATTACTTAGCCATTAAAAGTGAAATCATGAAATTCACAGGTAAACAGATGAAACTAGAAAAAAATCATCTTGAGTGCTGTTATGCTGACTCAGAAAGACAAATATGGTATGCATTAGCTTATATGTAGATATTAGATTGGTAAACAATGAGAACCAATCCCAGAACCACAGAAGTTAGGTTTAGAGTAAGGAATGAGGTTAGGGTATGGTAGGCAAATAGATCTCCCTAGGAAAGGGAAATAGAATAGATAGCTATAGATGGATGAAAAAATAACTAGAATGGAAGCTTCAAGTAGGGAGGGGAAAAGGAGAAGATGAGAGACAACATATGGGAAGACATATAAAATCAAGGGCAATTTAAGAAAAATATAATACAGTAGAAAGTTCCTAAAATATATACATATGTAGAGGAAATCTAAATGAAATCTCAAAATAATGGGGGAGACAGAGCCCAACTGGACATCCCTTATTGCTAAATGAAGCTCCCAGCAACAGAAATGCATTATATCTAATTGAGATATTTGCCAAAGGGGTCCCAAGGGAATCCTTAAATACACAGAGCTATTGTCAATACTGTACGGTGTTCTTCACAAACTAACAGCAAGGTCTTATTGCTAAAGACAACACCTACACAACTCATCCAATATGGAGAAGACATCCTGGTACCTATGTAAAGGCTTAACCCCTATGTGTTAGCATCTTTGGTATAGGAAGTTACTCTGTAGGCTACCAAAGGACAGACACCAAGGTATCTACTAACCTTTGTTCTACAATAGTGTCCTGCCTAAAAGATATACGAGTGTGATGATGGGTGGGGTTGTGGGGGAAAATGGGAGGGAAGGGGGTAGGGAAACCAGAATCAGTATATATTATGTGAGAAAAAATCAGTGAAAGAAAAATAAATAAAAAAATAATAAAGAAGTCACCTGTAACCCTTAAGGGGCCAGGTCACACTGGAGGAGATAAGGGTCTTCCTAGTTTCTTACTAGAAACTTTTAGCAAGTAATTTAAGAGCTGGGAAATCTGGAGATGTAGATTTAAGGGGACAGGTACAGAGCCTGTGAAAGGTCTTATTTTGGGAGGAGGATGAAAGTTGCCTTGGGAGGGCCTAGGGTTCCTTAAATGGTTAACACTGCAGGAGCAGAAAGTGTAAAAAGAATCACTGGGATTGTCTCAGAACACTAACTGAGAGGGCAGTCTTGAACCTGGGGAGGACACACAGATGGGTGACAGAGTCCTGTCAGACTTTTCCCTCTGCCCACTGAGGCAGGGAGGCTGGGGAGGCAAGAGGACTAAAAGGCTGGAGAGTGAGAGGCTGGGGAGGCTGGGGAGGGAGGAGGCTGGGAGACTGGCTTTCTCCGGAAAGTGAAGAAAGTGCATAATTATCATGGTTTCTGCTGTGGCCTTTTCTGACCCTTGTGTTTGGCTCTAGAGTTCTGGTCCATCCTCTAATTCTAGACCATGCTTGGTAACACTTAGAAATTTTCCTTTTGGACTCAGGAAAAGGAATATATTCTTTGATGTATTAAAACCATCTTCTGCCCAATGAGATACAAACAGAACACCTGAGCTCTGTTTTGGCTCTTTCTCATGGACAAGTGTCAAGGTTTGGTTTTTACTATGTACTATAACGCTAAATATTGACAGCCCCCCCCTTCAAGGCTTGCTTGCCCCCAAGGATGAGAGAATCCAAATGTCCCTTGCTTCTTAATTTAAAATTAATGGTTGAATAAAGACGTTGGCAGCCTATAGCTGGGCAGAAGAGAGGTAGGTAGAGTTTTGGTTCCTGAACTTGGGGTCTGAGGCAGGACCACAAGGAGAAGAAGGTAGGGAGGAGAGGAGAAGAGACCATGGGGTAGGTGAGTCATGAAAACATGGCCATCAAGGCTGGCCAATTGGAGTAAGAGTTGCCCAGGTGAAACATGGTTGGTCATATCTTGGGATTATTGGTAGGGAAGTAGACATAATAACACAGAGGGTAGTTATCTGCCCAACTCTAATGCAGTAAGGCTTATTATATGTAAAGATTATGTGTCTTTCATCTGAAAACTGAATCATCAAAAGTGAGGTAGAAAATGGATGGAGTTGAAGAAAATCATACTAAGTGAGGAAACCCAGTCTCAAAACACTCATGGCATGCACTCACTGATAAGCGGATATTAGCCTAGAAACTCGCAATACCCAAGACACAATCCACATATCAAATGATGTCCAAGAAGAAGGAAAGAGAGGCCCCTGGTTCTGGAAAGGCTCAATGTAGCAGTGTAGGGGAACACCAGGACAGGGAAATGGGAAGGGTTGGATGGGGGAAGAGGGGGAGGGAAGAGGGCTTATGGGACTTTCGGGGAGGGGAGAGCCAGGACAGGAGAAATCATTTTAAATATAAATAAAGAATATATTGAATACAAATATTAAAATAAAAAACAAAAACAAGCAAACAAACAAAGTGGGGTAAAAACCCTCTATTGAGATTAAATATGTACTACAACAGACAGGTAAACTTTGAAATATTTGGGACATTATATTAGAATGTTCTTGTTTTCTCCATATTGGAATCATTTGTGCACGTTAGTGCGAATTTCTGAGTGTGGCGCTCCAGCCAAATCTGCAAGCGATTCTCCAAACATACAACTTGAAAAGGAGAATTCCTTTTCTCAGGAATTTGCAGAGGTCCGCCTGCCTGTGCATCTCATGTGCTGGGGTTGCAGGTGTGCGCCATCGCCATAGTGCAAGGAGGCTGACTGTGAAGGAGAATGCCCTTTTCCAAGGTGGGGCCAATGCCTCTGGAAGCAAGCAGCCTGCTGGGTACAGTATTTAATAAAGGCCAGGCTTCTCATGCTCCTAATTGATTCCAGGCCCTAGGGCTCCACTCTCCACCCAAACAGAAAAGGACAGGAGATATTAAACCATCATCTTCACAGACAATATGAACAGACCATAATTTGCCATATATTAATTATGCCTACCTAATCTGTTTTTGGAAAGTAGTTATGATAAGAGGGAAAAATGTACAAGCGGGCTATGAAAACTAATAGAAATTAAAATTAGGTATAGGGAAAAACATATGCTAATTATGCAGGCTAAGGCACTATCTCAATAAATATTACATTTATTTCTGAGTCTCCTGGAAAAGAAAAGTGGATGATGTTTGAGTTTTCCCAGTGGGGGACAAAGAGAATAATAATTTTTTATTGTCTATATGCACCTTGGTCACATGTCATGAACATATTACACCCCATTAGATTAGTCCCACATTTGGTGGCTGACAGCATTCTTTGTCTTTGTGATCCTAGCATGTCTTCTTATTTTGGGTATCTATGTCTTATTTCCCCTTTGTCTCATTCTTATATGATATTCGTGGTGACATTTGGGGTCACCTGGACATGCATAACCCTTCATTCAGCTCTACTCTCAAAATCCTTTCTTAGTCACATCTTCAGCCATCTAAGGTAGTAGCTGGTATCCGTACAGCATGCTGTAATGTAGTCCACATTTTCTGGGACTGGAGAATGAGTATAGGTCCAGAGAAGAGGACATATTTACAGCCTTCCACTCGCTCAGAGAAAGGAGCTTTCTGTAAGACAGCACCACAAGAACAGTTTCTGTCCACACACTCCGTTAGCTGTTAATTGGAGGATGTAGTTTATCTTAAGTATTCTACAGGCGTTTCGGTACGAGGGAGAATAAAAAGGAAGGTATCTTTATTATTTCATGATGAATATCACGCCCGTTTATACAGGAGATCTATGAGGAGTTGAGTGTTGAGGGCTAATGTATGAAAAGAAAGTGGCAGCGACAGAAAGAGACAGCCTGTTGCTATGGAGATGCAATCAGTATCTCCTTTGACTTCTCTAAGAAGCCCTGCAGCAAGCCCTTCTACATACAGACATCTATCACAGTTTGAAATCCTCCTCAGCTTCCCTCGATCAAACAAACCCTGTTCCCTGCTTGGCAGAGCCCTGCGCTCATTTGTTTGTTCAGCAAAGCTCTCCCTGCCGCTCACCTCCCTCCCCAGAGTGTCAGCATGAATCCATCCATCCGTCCATGTTCTTGTGTGCGCCCTGCTTGCCTTTGTCTGTCTGTTCTTATAACCTGGCAATCGGCAATCTTGGATGCACACCATAATTCCACGGTGAGTTGTTTAAATGCTTAGGTAGAGGCACCAAACCAATGATTCAGCATCTTTTGGGAATGAGGGCCAGGCCCACTCCTGTTGATAGACTGTCCCGGAGACTGACATAACCATAAAGAAACGAGAAAGCTTTGCCAAATTTCATGGTATTTCTATTGTTGTTACTGTTTTTGTTGTCAACACAACGAATTGCTATATAGCCTATACTTAAATCTTGAGAATTCTCCTGCCTCAGCTGCCCAGATATTGAAATTAGGAGTGATGTGCCAACAGTCTTGGGTGCCTAAGTTATACTGATACCTGTTGTCAACATCTGGTCACTACCTTAAGCCATTGCATGACACCCCAACTTTCCCTCCTATTTCTTTCAAACCTGGTTTCAACCTCGCTAATTGGTACTCCAAAATATGATCCCTGGCACCCCACTCCTTTGAGGCCAAATGTTTGCTGAGAATCCTATCTGCTACCCAATAGCTCTGGCATTAGTTCCAGATTGCCTGGAGAGACACCCACCAGTTGACTGGTCTGCCCCTTGCAGGCTGCTGAAAACCAAATCATCAAATTCATTCTTTTGTCTAAGATCCCTTTCTTCTGATCATCTTTGAATCCTTGAGAAATGCGTCTGACTTCTCATACATGGCGACACTGGATCCTTTGCTGACTTCTTCCTTCATGTTGCTGGACTTCTGTTCCATCTGCTTGATTGTATCTGTTACTGACTTTTAACATCCTTATACAGAATTCTGTTTATTTCAGTATGACCATTTCTTAATGGTATTAATGGTAGTAAATTCTTGTATACTTTTGTATCTCTTTTTAAAATGTTATTTGTGTCTTTCTTATATACATGTATAGACTCCAAAAAGCCAAATTATAAAAAAATAGAATGTATTGGCTCCATTTTCTAAATTTTTTTCTTTTTCATTAAAATTATACTCTTAGCCGGGCGTGGTGGCACACGCCTGTAATCCCAGCACTTGGGAGGCAGAGGCAGGCGGATTTCTGAGTTTGAGCCCAGCCTGGTCTACAGAGTGAGTTCCAGGACAGCCAGGGCTACACAGAGAAACCCTGTCTCGAAAAATCAAAAACAAACAAACAAACAAACAAACAAAAAGTATACTCTTCAGGACAGGCATGGTAGTTCTCAGCAATAATAGCATATGGAAGGATGAAGCCGGAGGATTGCTGTGAGTTGGAGGCCAACCTATAGTATATAGTAAGATCCTGTTACAAAACAATCTGTATATCTGTACACACACACACACACACATACACACACACACACACACACACACACATACACACACACACACACACACACACACACACACAAACACACACACACACACACACCTTTTAGGGAGTCATGAAATATTTCCTTAAATGACTACCTATATTCAGCTGCTGCTTTGCTTCTTTGAAAGCTACATTTTATTTTTTATTTTTATTTTATTATATACGCTATTTACCACATTTCCACAGGATGACACTTTTTCTTTAAATTTTGAGGACTAAGCAGTGCTCTCTATATAACTATGTAAACGTGAGGTGCTGTTTACGTCGGGGGCTCCAACTTACCCCAAAACTACAAAGGGTACCCTCTGAGACTATTCAGTGCCCAGCCTAGCAAGTGCACTATAGCTATAAGACAGCTTCCTAAATGTGAGTGCCAAGTTGAACATTAGAGCATTTAACACATTAACATACACACATACGTACATTCATCTGTTGTGTTTTAAAAGGCTGATTGTCTTCACGCAGCCATACTACCCAACCTTATGTGAGTGGAGCGTAAACCACAATGGTCCCAATTTAGTTGCTTAGTTTTGAACAGCTTCAAGCATATGTGTAGACACCTTGATCTCTCTCTCTCTCTCTCTCTCCCTCCCTCCCTCACCCTCTCCCTTTCTCTCTCCCCCTCCCTCTTTCTCTGACATCACTTTCCTCCCATTCCTGAACACCTTCTTCTTCTCATCAAATCTCCTTCCTCCTCCTTTGTCTTTGCTGTGGGGCTCATAGCCAGGTGAGACTGTCGATGGCTTTTCTTCCCCAGGAGCTTTCATAGCAACTTCTAGAACGACAAAGCCTGGCTGCTGGGAGGGATCTCAGTGACAGCGTGCTTCCCTCTGTCCTGAAGTGTGTGACGCCTTCAGCAGTGGAGTCTTGTCATCTAATCTTGTGAGTATCCAAGCACGGTGGCCGTAGACTGTGCTGTTTGTGGGTCTGCTAGTGCCTCCCTGACCAGCAACAGAAGGACGTGTTCTATATTTGGTACCAGGATTTTTGCTTCATAACCTATGGCTTTGGGGAGCAGCATCAACTACACACATGGGTTTTAGTCCTTAAAATTCCAGTTCTCCACGTGGCCTCTTCATATGACCTTCGGATGGGCTAGCTCTGCCCAACTCCTTCATCTACCTCATGCTCCAAACACCCATCTCACAACTGTGGTTTTGCTTCCGTTTACTTGCATATCACATATGTTCTGCTGTCACCCCTCCTGGACAGTCACTCTCTCACCGGAATCACCCTTTCTAGCTTCCTGGATCTATAGGCACTAACCAATTAAACAGAAAATCTCACGATATGAAGTAAAAAATCTGCCTATGAGAAAGAACATGTGGAATTTGTCTTTCAGCAGCTGAATTATTTCACTTGGTATAATATTTTCCAGTTCTTCATATTTACCTAAAAGTTTTGTATGGATTTGTCTTTCTTTATATTTGAGTAAAATGCCATTGTCCATAGGTACCGCAGTTTCATTGTCCACTGTGTATAGGTACCGCAGTTTCATTGTCCACTGTGTATAGGTACTGCAGTTTCATTGTCCACTGTGTATAGGTACTGCAGTTTCATTGTCCACTGTGTATAGGTACCGCAGTCTCATTGTCCACTGTGTATAGGTACCGCAGTCTCATTACCCACTGTGTATAGGTACCACAGTCTCATTGTCCACTGTGTATAGGTACCGCAGTCTCATTGTCCACTGTGTATAGGTACCGCAGTCTCATTGCCCACTGTGTATAGGTACCGCAGTCTCATTGTCCCTTTGCCAGGTGATTGACATTGAAGCTGCTTCCTTTTACTGCCTATTGAGAAGAGTGACAGTGAACATCCATACAGTACAGAAGATATTCTCTCTATAGGTAATTGTATTTTTAGTTATTTAAGGAACATCCACACTGATTTCCATTTTAAGATTTCTAGACATCCTATAATCAGAAAGACTTTGTAGACTACCAGGTAATATATAATTTTAATTAATATGTATCTGTATACTTATAAGTACTTTTCTAATAAGTATTCATGTTTGAAGAGTGACTACTTCATTCATTCTATTTGATTATTTACTTTCATAATAAATTGTGGTACAAATTTCTTTATGCACTGAAGACTAAGAATAACAACTTACTATAGCAAATGAAGTGGGTATATTTTATTTGCTCATTATTCTATTAATCATGAAAAAGTACATATGATTTGAAAAGGGACATCATAGGATTTACTATGCCAGCATTCAGGACAGTAAGGCAGCAGAAGACCAGCCTAATAACAGATCAAGGCTCCATTTTGTGAATATATGCATGTATATATATGTATATGTATATATGTATATGTATATACATATATATACATGCATATATTCACATATTGTACACTCTTTGTCACAATGACTTTTTATATTAGTGTTGCCTTTTTAAATAAGTCACATTTCTTTTCAATATATTTTAGCCTTGAAAATCAACTTAAGGAATGGAGTAAAATCAATTTTATTTTCTGTGTTTTCCCCAAATATTTTACTATTTTTAAGGTCATCATTTGTTAATAGCCTATCCTTTCTTACTAGCTAGAAGGACTACTGCTAGTACATGCTTTCCCCGTATACCTGAGTTAGCACATACTTGTGACCAAGCCAAGCTGAACCAGGAGAACAGAATTGCACAAACTACAGTGTGTAGCAGATGACACACTCACCCTGATACCTTTTTGTTGTTGATTTGTTTTGTTTTGGTTACTTTGAGAACAAACAAGTGGGGAGGGGATTTCTGGATTTGGCTTCATTTGGAACCAAGCTTTCACAGGAACGGGGCTGGGCAAGCCATAATACACCAAATGTTTTGTTATTAGTCTCGCTGTGGTTTGGTTGTATGTCAGGGATTTTTTGGTCTTGGAATTACCAGAATTTTCAAAACATAAAATGATTTTTAAGTCTAACTGACTTGGCAGAGAAATTATCCAGGACCGTGTATTTTTTTTTCTTTATGTAAAGAGAAAGTATTTGGAAAATGGGCCTTTTCTGAATACATAATTCCTGTATCTTTGGTAACAGTGTGCACTTACTTGATTGTAAAATGACAGAGCTGGTTTTGAAATATTGATAAATTCTATTCAAGCCTTATTGAGGAAGTAGCTATTTATGGAGACTATCTACCATAAACCCCAATACTGGTCAAGAGAAGCCTCTTTTTTAATATATTGGTGAGGGTAGGCCAAGAGACTTTCAAAACAATATAGGCTATTTCTGTCACTCTTAGTTGTCTTGCAGAGGTTGAGTCCCTACTGCTGAAGACATCACACACTTTGGTCAGAAGGATTCAAGCTGGATGTGACCTAAAAGCTTTCTTCCTGAGATTTAGTTTTCTTCCTTCCAGAAGGTGTCATGCAAGCTCCCAAGGGGGGGAAGTCATCAACAGTCACACCCATTTGTGACCCCCATGAACCACAATGACCAGCAAGGCAAGGTCCTGAAGGTCTAATATTGGCACTCATATCTTAGTGATAACCAAGAGATTCTAATTGGATTTAAAGCCTACTCAACATCAGAGACACCATGTGTGGTATTGAAAATCGATGGCCTAGTGTTAGAGAAGTCCTAAAGGACGTGCAGCTGCCACTTTTCTAGACCAGAAGAAAACTAAAACTTATCAGTATAGCATAAGTGTGGCTCTCACTCCTTATCAAAGAAGCTTTTTTTTTTGTA
This sequence comes from Apodemus agrarius, assembly GCA_964023405.1. Classification (NCBI taxonomy): domain Eukaryota; kingdom Metazoa; phylum Chordata; class Mammalia; order Rodentia; family Muridae; genus Apodemus; species Apodemus agrarius. The sequence goes on from OZ030008.1 coordinate 133,549,118, forward strand.
GAAGACTAAAATATATTACAATTCAGAGATCTCCTGATCATGTTTTATATAGTTCCAATGACTACATCTCCTGTGGATTGCCCTGGTGCTGTTTGTACTTTGATGTTAATTCTGCTTCCTCAAGAGGAGCTGCCACACCTGAAGAATGAATCACATACTTGGGTGATTTTATGTGAACCTTCTTATTTTAACTGGTCAGCTAAAGGCTAGATCCTGCAGTTAGGCAGCAGAAGGGAAAGGTGGGCCTGGGGGTTTTAGAGAGGGGAAAGTGAGGAGGAGGAGAAGCAGAGGAGACAAAGGAGAGAAGAAGAGGAGGTAGTGATAAATACTATTGGCAACTGTTGACCTGCTGAGAGAGGGAATAGTCTTTTCCAGGAATGAACCTCCAAAATGGTTAGCTAATACCAAATGGTCATCTCTGAAATCATATATACACAAGCAATACTAAATACAAGCAGGATCCTGTGACTGGGAGAAGCCACAAGTACCAAGGGATCTCATAGCTGTGAAATCGAGTAGTGTAGTGATAAATCTGCCCAATCTAAGCATGCAGCTTATAAACATTGTAACTGAGTCATGTGTTTTTTGCATGGGCTTATTGGGGTTGGAGATTTACTACCACATACATCTACCACACAACTATACCTAAGGCTCATGTAACATCACAGAAAAGGAGGACAGAAAGATTATAAGAGCTCTGAGATTGTATGTCCAAGAAATGAAGCTACAGCAGGATAACTTAAAAATATGGCTGCCTAGACAAGACATTAACAATGACACCAGCAATACACATGCTGATAAGAAAATGAGAATTCTCATGGGAACCCACCCCTAGATAAATACTATTGGCAACTGTTGACCTGCTGAGAGAGGGAATAGTCTTTTCCAGGAATGAACCTCCAAAATGGTTAGCTAATACCAAATGGTCATCTCTGAAATCATATATACACAAGCAATACTAAATGGACTAGGCTGGTTTTATTTATATATTTATATATTGTGTGTGTGATTATGTGTGTGTGTGTGTGTGTGTGTGTGTGTGTGTGTGAACAATAATAATCAAAGAGAAAGAGGCTGTAAGTCTGAAATGATGTGGCTCATCATGAGAGGGGGTGAAGGGAGGGGACATAGGAGTGATTAGAAAAAGGAAAGAGAAAATGGTGGGTTTAAATTTTAATTAAAAGTTTAAAACATTTAAAAATCATTATTTTTCTGAGTCTAAATGGTTGCTCCTTACAAATGTATTTTTATAAGGTGAAGATTAACACTAGCTTTAACGGAAGAAAGAACTTTGTTTTAGTCAGGAACCTGATTGATGGAAGCATTCTCTGAAGAACACAAACAGAAGTTAGTGACTGCCAGTGCTCTGTTTCATCTTTCACTGAGGGAAAACACCACTGGGCTGTGCTTCTCCACGGCCTTTTCAAGTTTAGTTCCCTCCTTGCTAAAGCTTTTTTCTGTGTTTTCCTTGCTCATTATGAGGGACAATGTAATATCCAGCCAATTTGTTCCCAAACTCTATTTAGCTTAGCACCGGTCCTTTCATACTTATTAGATTCTTTTTAGAGTGCATGGTACAGTAGTTCTAACAGCCTCAATTTGAATTGGTGTGAGGGTATAGTTCTCCCTTCTGCTCAAATTGTCCAGGCATTTGGCTTTTAAAGAGAGATTGTAGACTCATCCAAGAGGGATCCCAATGTGTGAAATTTTTTGAAGTTAAGTAAATAATAGGATGTGATTGGATAAGCCATTCACAGAATGCTCATCAAATGGCCAGAAGGCTGTTCTCCTGTCAGACTCCAAGAAGGTCATGAAGAAGCTCAGGATATCATTAAAGTCACTTCTTCAATAAACTTACAGAGGAAGTATTTTAAACAGAAAATGACTTTGGGGATTCAGATTAGAATTATTACAAAGAATAAGAATACTAAATGTGGTACAGAGATCCTTGAGCAGCATTGGGGTTATGAATTTTTAATTTATTCTGTCTCTTCTATCCTGGACATATTTTATACATGGTCCCACAATGCTTGCTTGATACCTACCATTAACAGAATCATGTATGAAAACCTTGACAAATAACATTAAATTATGTAGCCTGGACTCCTGACATTAGAAGCAGTTAAAGGCAAGAGCAGCCCTGCATTCAGTAGCCTACCTATAAAGGAAGGTAATTCAAACTACATTTTATAGTCTTAGGAAACAAGATAGTTTTTTTAGGCAGTCTATAGACCTAGTGGATGAAACTCTCAACTTGCAAACAATGGATTCAAAAAATTGTGCTAAGGATTCAGAACCCTCAATTTCTTGATGAGAATCTCCACTTTTGTGGATTCATGAGGCAATTCTGATAGTTAACATTGATTAACATGTGTATTGGATGTCTTCTTGTTATGTCCATCAGACTTTTGTTCCTTGACAAGCTCCATCAGGATACAGGACACAGGCTTTTGAAGAAAAAAAAAATCTGTCTGGAAGCTAAGGTTAGAGCAGAATTAATATTGGCCTAAAGGTTCTGCCTCCTTGGTGCTTTACCTCACCCAATCTCAGATTCTCAGATCTACCAGTCACTCGATTAAGGAAATCTCACTAAGGCAATGCAAGGGCCATACCAGTAGAACAAGCGTATTTATTAAGTATGTGCAAGGTGTTTGAACAAAGTCAATACCATCTGAGGAGTCTCAGTTTTCCCTTTCTCCACAGCTCCACTTCAGTCCATTTGAGAGGGGACTGTGGAATAACAATGGGGTAGCTTTGCATTCCTTTCAAGGAGCCACAGCTGAGAAGGTAACCTGGGGTAGCACAAACCTGGAGAGACTGTGGGCAAAGGTTTAATTACATTTTTAAGAAGATGGTCTCTAAATAAACACCATTGCCACAAGCCCACTGCCAGCACCAGCTTTGACTGAAGAAGTAAGATTTTGAGCACTAGAGACTATGCTTAAACAAGACAGTAGTGGGATAATGGAAGAGAATGAGAAGAGAGAGGAGGGGGCGGAGAGAGAGAAAGGGGGGAGCTCTTTGAAGTTGTTTGGCTTTTATGTACTTCTCCCAGCCTTAAACAGGCTAAATAGACCTTCATTGTTTGTCACAGTAGGACCTTAATAACCTAGGAGGAATCTTCAACCTTGCCCCACCCACAGTTTTCTACAGGAGCAGATTGCCTGCTGAGCTTGTTTTGCAGCATAATCCAGCAGAAGCACAGCAATAGAATCCACCTGAAACAAAGAATGGGTCCATGGGCTCTCCATATGTAAATATAGTGCTGAACATTAAACTTTGAGCCTTGATCAGAAACCTTTGTATTGGCTTCATCCTCTCCACCCCCCTCATCCTTTTTCATTTCCATCCTCCCTTTCAGTTACCCAGGTCATCCATGGCTGCTGGACAGCTACAGGTTTTAGCATCATCTACAGTTCATCTTCACTGGTTGCTTCAGTCTGTGGGGAGATCAGACTTATTTAAAAACTATATGGCAGTGCAGAACATTGCTGTATTGTGTGTGACAATCAAGAAAACAGCTGTTTTCCAAATCATAACAATTATAGCTACAGTAGGTTGCAGTTTATTGTATGAACAACACCCTCTTGCTCTCTTATTGTGGGCACACTATTTAGTCTTCACAGCAAGTCTCTGAAGAAGCTATTATTCATGTCTTCATCTCACAGGTGTGAAGACTAAGGCAGTGTGGGCATTTGCAAAAGTTGGGGTCCACTGGAAGGCAGTCTGGTCCTTGTATCTACACTCCTGATCATATGCTATACACCTCTGTCATTGTGTATGTAGGGTGCAGCCTCTTAAAACCAGTGTCATGAACCAGTTGTGGACAGTTGTGATAATATGACAACACTTAATGTTTCTAATGTGCAATGACCAATAATTAATTAAAAACTGTAAGACTCTGTCGAGCCTTGTCTTACCAGAGATCCCCTGAATGAACAACACAGAGCCTGGAATCGATGCAAAAGCAAAAGGAATTTATTGTTCCATCTCGTTGGGGTCATCCTACTCCCAAAGGGGAAGCGGTGACTCTGCAGAGACCATTTGGTCAGTTTTATAGTTTTCAGAGCAGCAGCCACCAGGCACAATGTGACTGGAAGAACAGTGAGGCTTTTAAACTGATTGGTCTTTAGGGAATGAAGTGGCAAGGACGTCCTTGTCTGTGGGTGGCCAATATGTCCTGCAGACTGTGTTTACATGCTCTGTGCCTCCGCCATCTGCAGGTGACTGATGGTCATGGCCCTCCCACCCTGTGGTCTGAGGAATGTTAATCCTCTCCCTTCTGGAAGAGAGGGCTGTGGTGGAATTTTCCAAAGGTCCTGAACTGACCTCTTCAAAACCAAATACACAACAAAGGCAAGGTGTTCCTGGCATCACTCACCTGTCTCACAGCCTTGATTCTGAACACACGTGTGCCCATTTTATCATACATGTCATTACAATACACTGCCAACAAACACTCCTCTATCAGCTTTGAGCTATTGTATGCAATGAATTGTAGTGACTTCACTGTGTGAACAGAGGTCTCTGCTTTCACAAAAGCATGCTAATTTAAATATAAAAATGATGAGATATTTTAATCGTTTCTTTCTGTCATGTATTGTAAAATTTCGAATGTTTAGAAATTTCTAGTGGAACTGCTGACATGAGTTTTTAAAATAATAGTAAATGAATTTTGGATTGAGATTAGGATAGAATTTTCAAGAATTTCTAAAATAACAGCTAATCATACTTTGACCACTTTGTACTAGGTTTTATGCAAAGTACCATTTTCAATACTGACAAGCACAACATAAAAATGTTGTGTAATTTGGAAAATGTTGAAGATGGTCTACGTACTGGAGATTTAATTCTTTATGTGAAAAAAAAAACAAGCACATTTATCTGATTCTGTGAATCTTCTCTCATCTTTAATAAATGGTAAACATATGTACATCAAACTGATTTTCAAATAAATTTTATTGTAATTTTTACTCTGTAAATATTATATATCTATTTTATATAACTATTATCTTAGTGTTCTACTGCAGCAAAAAGACACCATGACCAAGTTAACTCTTATAAAGGAAAATATTTAGTTGGGAATTTGCTTAATGTTTTAGTGGGTTAGTCTATTACCATTATGGTTGGGGGTGGCCATCAGGCAGGCATTGTGCTAGAGAAGTAGATGAGAGCTACATCATGATTCACAGGAAGTGACCAGAAATAGACAGAGAGACAAAGACTGAGATAGAGAGATAGGCAGAGAAAGATAGAAAATAAGATAGTTCCTAGGCCTGACATAGGCTTCTGAAACCTCAAAGCCCACCCTGAGTGACACTCCTCCTCCAGCAGGGCCACGCCTACTCATCAAACATCCACCAACTGGGAAACAAGTATTCAAATATATGAGCCTATGGGGGGGTGCCATTCTTATTTAAACCACCACATCTGCAAAGCTAGGGTCAGATAAAAAGTGATCTCCAGTAGAAGCAGAAAAAGCTCAAGAAGTCTTCACTTAAGTCCTGAAGAGCAACAGACAGTTGAAGAGTAGATACTTATGATTTAAATTTGTGGTCAGGTGTAGGTGACTGTGGACAGACTGAGATATATGATACCTCCTCAACATTCTCTCTCTCTCTCTCTCTCTCTCTCTCTCTCTCTCACACACACACACACACACACACACACACACACACACAGAGCTTCTAAGTAGCTGGATGAGTCTACTCATCCATAAAATATTCCTTCTAGTTGGTTAGGGTGCAGAGTAGAGCAAAGGGACTTGCCTAAAAGAACACTGAGAAAAATTACCGTGTGTACCCAACTCAAGCCTTTAAAACCTGAGTGGTTTATACATACCGAATTGCTCTTTTGTTCCTCAGGAGAGCCTGTTTATGCCACATTTCCACTCTCACCTTTCATGTGTATAGTGAGCCCCATCCTACACAAGGCACATCCAAGATGCAGAGGTTTAAAACTGTTAAGACATGATCTTTGCCATCCTATAACTCCAAACAGACTGATTCCTTTGAAGGGGGTCACTTGAACTCACTAGAGAAGGGGCGCAGATGTCTTCCTGGGAAAGGCAAGGGAGCCTTCTTACTAGAGGCAGCATTTGGTTGGAGGTTTCAAACACAAATGGACATGCCTGACACACAAGTGCAGAGCTGGTTACAAGGCAGAGGGTGTGGGCTGCTCAGAGTATGCAGAGCAGCTCAGCATTGCTGGCTTGCAATCAGCGAGGCAGGAAATGTGAGGTCAGACTTAACATTTAGCCAGTGGCCATATCTTGAAGTCCTTTGTATACCAAGTAAAAGAGATCATAGTTTTTCAGCATGTTAGACATTAGGGCCAGGGCATCATGGTTAGAGTTTCATTTGAGGCTAACACTTTGGCATCCAGCATAAAAAGATGCGTGTGAAGGAGCTGATCCTAATAATACCTAAACATTATTAGGATAGTCTACTCTGAGGAATATCTTGCCACTAAAATAGCAATAGTGTTGACCTTTATCTCATAGGTCTGGGTCAAAATTTGGGGCCTGGAGAGGCCAGTGGTGAGTGATTGGGAATGTACAATGAGGAAAGGAAATGTTATGCCTCAGTCTGAACAGTCAGGGTATAGTGGACAGGATTTGAAGTTTGAGCCAAGTGTATTTGTCATACAATAACTCTCAGACATGTCCACAGATTAAAATAAGAGCAAGACCCTCCTCAATTCATCAGCTTACTATGACAATCCTGTCATTTCCACAGCAATACCACAGAACCTAATTAGGGGGCAAAGCATTTCCTAATTCAGCTATAGTTTTTGTTTTTGTTTTGTTTTTTTTTTTAAACAAACCCTTTTAAGAGTATGTCCAAGTAGAATTTATAGTTAGCATCTGTATCCAAGAGAATGTGTTCATATTGAGTATGTCAACGTGAAAGTGTTATTTCAAAGAATTATTGATCAGATTTGCTTAGTTTTGCATTATCTATAGCACATATTTCCTGAGCTGAGGGAAGTTTACTCCTCTCCTTCCTTTAAAAACCTAGTCACATCTACCTACATCTGTCTAGAAGTGACAGAGACAAAATGTTGCCTCTGGAACTGCTTACAGGAAAACAAAGCCTTCATTCACTCACCTTAAAGTTTTTTTATTCAGTAAGTTTTAAAAAATCTTTAAGACAATAAGCTTGTTCCCAGGCTGGTTTTAGTATGACTTCATCTCTTCAATTGCCCCCCCACCCCCTTTTCCTCTTAAAACAGTGTTTTCCCAGGAAAATCAAAGTCAGTACTCAAGTGAGCACCGTTGACATGCCTGTTTGAAAGGTACTGAGGCCCTGGGTGGTTTTCGTGCCTGAGTCATTCCATCAGCATTCCGACTAAATGCAGCTAAGTCCGAACTGGCGTCCAGCTTGCTGGGGACAGAGAATGGTTAATTGGCAGGTTCCTTCCATTGGGATTGCACGTCTCAGATATCTTCGAAGTGAGTTCCATGTGTCTGCGCACATGTCCCCTGGCCGCAGAACTTCCTCGATCTCCTAGACAGCACTGCACTCTCTCTGCCTGTTAAGGATTCCACGCACACGTTTCCCCTAATGAAACAAGCCCATCTGAATCAAGTTGGGCGAAATGGAAAACACACAGCATGGCCAGGTGCCAGGAGAGGACACACACACTCCACTCCTCTAATGCTTCGCAGATGGCTACGTGTTGACTGTCAGAATTTGTGAACCTGAGCTCAAGCCCCTCTCTGTGCTGGTTTGTCCTCGATGTTCTACCTCATTAGAGGTCTCAGAAGCTAATCAGAATGGATGATCTTACAATGTAATCTCAGAAGACCAAGACACCTACACCAATAGAAGGCAGAAGAATTATTTCTCCCCTGTGTAATAGAAGAATCACTCTTCTGAGATCTAATATTGGATAACCGTAAGAGATTTTGGAGTTAAACTGCCTCAGAGGTTCGGGTGCCAACTCTTTAACTGTGATGTAGAGTAAATTGCTTAACCTTTCTTGAACCCTTGGCTCATCTGTTAGACAACAGACATGGAATGAATCTTTGTTAGTGTGAGGAGCAAGTTAGAAAATGCACAGACAATGTTAGGTACATCATGCTTAATAACTATTTTCTTTCTCACTGCACAGCTTTCCATGTTTGATTATATTTGAACTCTAGTGAGCACTGATGTCCAGCCCCCCTGCACCCCCCCACCCCGTCCATCCAGGTTGATCTGGTGATCTGGATTGTTTGAATTAATTATCTGGATTTTCACTGATTATGCAATTAGAATTGCTGCCTTGCAGACAGCATGAAGCCAACCAAGGTGTCACTTTCTTCACACAAGTGACTTTCAAATCCTTATCTGAAGTGATTCCACTCATTTCTTGTTGCAACTAATGAATAACAATGAAAAGAATGCAAAAGTGTAAAGACTGTGGGCCAAGTCCTTGTATGACCTCAGGGAATTGATCTGACTGGGACTGGTGGGGAAATAAAGAAATGATAAGCAGGTGAACATTTAGGCACAGGGAAAAACGGTTCAGGTGGCCTGGGTTCTCAGAGAAACTGCAGCATACATGAAATTCAGCATGTTTATTTTATTTAGTTGAACGGAGAGGTGGGGCTGTTAGATACAGGTAAACAAGGAAGTGGAGTTACTGCACATAGGTAAGCAAGGAGGTGGAGTTTATGTGCACAGATGAATCAAGTAGACAGGTGTGTCTAAGCTCAGAAGGAACAGTCTCTATAGAGAACAGTCCTCAGGCTGCGGTCATGGAAATGGAGGTAGGGTGGGGGTTGGCGTGTGTGGGGCAAATGGACTGTGGAAAGAACAGCTGGTAAAGTTGAGTGAGCTCAGACCCTGGGATTCTCAGAAACTTGAGATAAGCACCTGCAGAGCCACTTTCTACCCATATCTGCTCTGGAACATGCAACCATGACACCTCACTGAAAGGACCATGGGCAGTTTGTCAGGTAGGGAAAACTCCTGGAGTTCCTACCCATGCAAATGGAACATCACTAACATCTCAAACTGAGCCAATAGGAAACACCTACCGTTAAATCTGACCCCACTCCATGTTTATACAGTCTTTGTTCACATGGAATAAAGCAAAAAAAAAAATATCATCTGAGAGTGGTTGTTTTTATTTGGAGAAGAGTTCCCCCTCCTTAAGTATTCATTACTAGACCTTGGACCCGGCTGGCTGACCAGGATCACAAGGTTGGTACTGCCTCTACCCCTGACTCTGGCACTGGCAGTGTCAGTAGAAGATGAGACTCAGCACCTCAGCTAAGTGCCCTGTGGAACCTGTTTATCCATGTTCCGCTTTACCTTCAGGCAGGCAGATAGAGTACTACAGCCATGCACTATAGACACTTTCTGCATGTGCTATCAATATTTGCACTTAGGCCTGAGGAAGGGTTTGCATTCCCCTGAGCCTAACCTAGGGAGGGCTTGGTTATATTTCCATGGGTCTGAGGATTTCAGGTCTTTGACATGCTGCCTGTGACAACAGTACACAGACACTCAGGACTGCATGTACTCAGGGATTCTGTTCCCACAACTATGAAAACAGAGGAGAAAAGAAAAATCCAAAACACCAGCCTCTGCAGAACTAAACTGTGGCTATAGAGGGTTCAGCCAGGAACTCAGAACATTCCTTGAATATACCTTGTGACAATGCAGCTAATTGCTTTTATTTTACAGAATAATCATAGCATATATTTTGAAAAAGTGAGACTAATGTGGAAAAAAACACTAAGTAAGTGTTCCCAGGCAGAGTGATTTTGTTATCCCAATGGTCCAAATACCAGGAGATCTTGAGGAATGTATCCATTTACTGAAAAATGTTTTTATGTGTAAACTAATTTCTGAAAAGTATTTAACTCAATTCAAGCTCTTAAAATAAAACAAAAAGTGCACGCCCCTTTGTACACAAGTAAAGGGAGTTTTAGCTTATTTCTGATACTGTGGACAGTGTTGCTCTTCATTTTCACTTGGGGCACCTTGTAAAACTTGAGTAGCTGTCCTGTTCGCTGAGACAAAAATTTCAAATGGCAATGTTATCTGTTTGCCTATCCACACATCATGTATGAAACACAGACACGAATGTTTTAAAAAGGAATATTGGTATCAGAATAGGGAGCCTATCTATATTAGGCTTCCCAGAATCCAAGTACTATGGACTCAACAGAGTGGAATGTGATGGACCTTTGCCTTTCTGGCCATCCACTCTTGTGTCCAGAGCAGGAAAATCTGGGGCATGTTGATAGACCAACGAATGTGACCTAAATATAATCAGGTACTTTTGCGTGTTATCTACTGAGAACTATTGTACCAGTCTGGTTGGTATGAAGTCAAACTTTTCTGAAGGGGAGTGAGGATGATTATAGGAAAGAGAGGAAAAAGATGAAAAGAGGCAGATATGAGAGGGTTGCAGGTCATTACCGTGCTAGCTGCAATTGTACTTTTCATAGTCTTTTTTACACTACAGTACTATGGGAAGCAAAGCCATGAGCTAACAGAAACAATTTGCTGAAATATACTCATAAGACATTTGTTCCCATCTAAAAACCTCCCTATTCCTTCCACCAAAGTCAATAGACTTTTCATCTCATAACCTTGAGCCTCAAGTGCACCTCCTGTTGTGTTTTATCAAGAGTCGAGGATATGCTTTGTAGAAGCACAGTATGGTGAGGTGGGAGGGGTACATGGGCAGGCCTATGCTGAGGCATCCTTTCCCCCTGAGGTACCAGCCATATGACAAATATAGAGGAGAATAGTTTATTTAGAGAATGGGAAGAGGAATTGAGAAGAGAGAAGAGACAGAGAAAGACAGAGAAAGGGAAAGGGAGCAGGAGAGGGAGGGGAGGGGAGAAGAAAGGAGAGGAAGAGGGAAGGGAGGGGGAGGGAGATAGAGAGACTGACCAGGAACACATGGAGAGGGGGGAATGGGGGGAAGAGAGAGAGGGAGAAAGTGGTCAGAGAGAAAAGAGAGTCAAAGAGAGAGATGGAACAGAAGGACCGAAGAGAGGCCAAACAGTCCCTTTTATAACAATCTGTGCCTACCTGGCTGTTGCCAGGTAACCAGGCAAATGGCTTCCAACATAGTATAAGGTGTCTAAAAATTAAATGAGATAGTATATAGAGTGAGCCATGTGCACTTAGCAATCAGTGAAGCTTGTGTCTCATTCTTATAAATCTCACTTGGAGTTCGACATTTTTGTTGATGCAGAATATAGAGTGGATGAGTCCTTCTTATATTTACTGACAATATAGCTTTCAGAAGAAGAAAGTTAGTTGATTTTTTTTCAGCCCAAAGCAATTAGTGTAAAATGACTATAACAAAAGGATTTTTGCCAGAAAGAATTTTTATTATTTCATTATATATGTTTTGGTCTCTTCAAGACAATGTAACAGAATCTTATGAACAAGTGACTATCAACAAAATTATATTGTAAAAAATAGCTTTTATTGGCCAAATATAATTGTTGTCTTTGATGCTTATTGCTAAAAAACGTTCACTCTTTCTAGGTCTTTCTGAACTCTGGATGTCTGGTTCAACTCAGCTGTTCTGACTCAAAACTCCTCTCCATGCTGACTGATTTAAAGTGGCTTCTGAGAGAATTCTCACTGAATTGCTCTGCTTTGAAAAACTGCCTCTGAATTTCACAAACTGAACTTCACAGACTGTAACAACTGCAAGAACTCCATTGTATTGCCTGAACTCAACAGAACTGCACTGCCCTTCACTTCTGACTCCCTTTGCACTGCTCTAAAGTAACCTCTCCTTCCTGTGATGTTCCCGTGAGAGTTGGGTGTATCCTATCTCTGACTCATTCTGTCAAATCTTCCTCTGATTCATCACTTTGTCAGCCCTTCCATTAGATGTCACTTTCAAACATGGCTGCTTCTTTCTACAAACTAACGCACATTGTTAGAGATTAAAGGAGTGTATTAAGGGAACGTCTATATCCCAACCAGATCATACTGTGTTCCAGCTGGATCATATCTTTGAATGTGATCCCTTATCTGAGCAGCCATGTTGCTGGATTAAAATTCTTCTCCATTTATTTTTTAGTTTGAGGGTTCAGGAAAGCCATCAGTCAAGATGCCAGCAGGCTTGGTGTCTGGGTAAGACCTGCTTCTGGTTTGTGGACAGCACATTTTTACTGTGTTTTTACACAGTCAAAAGGGAACAGAGGTCTCTCTAGGGCCATTTGTGCAAGCGAATGAGCTATATCCATGAAGGCTGCCATTCCATAATTTAGACACCTTCCAAAATCCCCACCTATTGAGCTAGTGCCCCAGTGGCTCAGAGTTTCAGTGGGCCTGAGGTGTTCTCATGACAACATTCAATGGCAGTCCCCACAGCAACATTAGTCCTAGAAGAGAAGATAAAGAAACCATGGACTAAGTAGGAGAGGTTCAGGGGACTCATATACTGAAATACTGTGAAGTCATTTAGAAGCCCATAGTGCATTTATATTTTGTTTCAATTAGCAGAGAGATAAGAACAATACGTTTAGTGGGAAAATGGCTTAGTGGAGTAGATATGCCACCTTTTTTATGCACACTGTTGAATAAATGGGAACTGTCTGTCTTCTTAGGGATGACCTCCTCTCTGTGACAAAGAACTCTAGTAGAGGGAGTAAATTCCAGAGATGTGGTCTTAGGAAACAGAATGAAACCTCTTGCTTCATTCTCTGCAATTTTAATTTTTTCCCTTTGACTCTAGTTAATCTTATTAAGGGTTTGAGGCTCTGACAAACGCTGAGATGATTATCCACTAAAGAGTGCACAGACACATATGGCATTGCCTCTGATTATTACAGAAAGGCCGTGAAATTGAGTCCCTAACCCCAGACTCAGAAACACAATTTCAATGATATAAAATAAATGCCTTTTAAAATAACATCTTTTTAAAGAGTCCTGAGACTAGTTAATGTTTTTTTCCGATTAAAGTTCCCAAGTACTGCCTGCCTTGTAAGCAGATCTCTTAAATACAATCTCTTCATCCACAAATGAAGGAGCATTGGGATTACAAGTTCATATACATAATTAAGTTTTCTCAAAATACTTCCATGGAGCATCAGCAAGTAGAGGGTCCTGCAAAGGATTTTGATCTGATTTCATCAGTGTGTAGCATAAGTTTGCCAGACGATGGGCAGAGTAGCCATCTACGTTTGATTTCTAGATAAATATTTTTTATTATAACTAGTCCTTTCTAATGGGAAATCCTAGAAAATATTACCTGCCTGGATGCGTGCTCTATGCTTCAGCCAAAAAATATTAAATTACTATTGAAATGGTAAGCATAGCTGGGCTTTGTGAATTCTTTCACGATCTGAGCTCCATCCAGCAGTTTGGTCAGCTCGTGCTCCACTTCCTTCTGCTCCCGCCAGACCTATTGAGAAACCTGGGACCCAGGACAAGGTCTTCCCATTTGCCAAGTGGGAAAAGAAGTTACCCCACTTCTAGGCACTAAGGGTTTATAAATTAGCTAAGTACTTTTAGAGAGTTTTAAGGGAGTAAGACTCTAACATAGACTTAAACATTAAATTAGTCTTCATTTTAAATAATTGTTCAAATTACAGGCTAAAATTGAAACCTTCATTTTCTTAACCCCCAAGTCTGTGTTTTTAATCTCCATTCTTCAAAAGGAGAAGTCCTCTGTTGTAGTTAATAAGGGATTAATTTAGTGAGTCAGGGAGACACCAAGCAGACGAGAACACTACAGGAATTTAGTTTGTAGAAGATGTTGTACATTCGGAAGGTTGAGCACAGACCCTCACATCCAAGAACTGTTCTGGGTCCTGTAGGACTTGTGATCTTGTGATACCTCCTCACATGTGGAACAAACTTTTTAAAACTCTTTGGGGGCTGAGAAGAAGAGACATCATGGCGGTTGCTGCATAAGCATGGGGAGCTGAGTCTGGGTCCCCAACCCATGGGAAAGTCTGCCATGGGGACAAGCACTGGGAGATCCAGCAATGAGAGGGGAGAGGACAGAGACAGGAGGGTCCCTGGGGTGTGGTGGTCATCCAGGCTGGCAAATCTGTAAGCTCCAGATTCACTGAGCTCTCCTGTCTCAAAAGCTAACATAGCAATATAGGAAGAGAGAGATGCTGTCACAACACACAGACAGACAGAGAGACAGACAGACAGACTAACACACACACATATCTGCATCTACATCCTGAATCTAGTGGGGATACACACAGAGACACGCAGACACACACACACACATATATGTATATATGTATATATACATATATATAGTGTTTACATTGTTTTAATATATACTACATTTTCTAACACTGAAACTTGAATGCAAACCAAAAGAAACTTATATATAAATCCCATTATTTGATATGTAGGGCCAAAGAATACCTAGCAGTGTGCAAAGTGCCAGGCACGGTTACTGCAGACTAGAGAAAACCCTGAAACTAGAGAAAACTATCAGCCGGGACATGATAGCACCAGTAACCTCAAATGCAAAGATGTCCAGGTGCCAGGGATGGGGTGACAGTACCTACAGGACTTTGTCTGCCCTAGATTATTGTTACTGTGGACAGCCATTTTTACCTAGCATGTCTCATGGCTTCCTGAGACTTCCAGAACAGCAGCAGCAGTTCTGAGTCTGCGCATTAGAGTGTCACTGACTCCTGGTCCCAGCAGAACTTTAGCTTCATTTCCTCTGTCCCTGCCTGGCTCTGCTCTGACATCTAGCATTCAACTTATAAAAATAAGAGCTTCAGTCACCTATTGGGGTGGCAGAGAGTATTCATATTTCCTCTCTTATCATCTTACTGTTGTTTGCTTATTCTGAACATTATTAATACTGTTTCACTGTTTTAGGATATTCCGTGTTTTATGTAACCTCTTATGAGGATAATTCATCCTTTTTATGTCTATAATAATAATACTTATCATCATCACTATTGTTACTATTTGGGGGGTATATATATTCCATAACACCTGTTGTATATGGAAATCAGAGGACAACTTATGGGTGTTGATTCTCCCCTTCTCCCATGTGGGTCCTGGGGATTACACTTTGATCTATAGGCTTGGTAGGAGGCACTGCTACCTGGCAATCCATCTCCTGCACCCCAAATCAACATGACTATCCCAATCTGTATAGCGGGGGAAAAATACCTGTGTCAGTTGGTTTTTTATCAAAACCACATGGAAATATCAATTATATTATCACTTATTTATTTACTTTAAACTTTATTTTTAATATAGTCATAACATTGTTTTAAAAATTACACGTACATAAGTATATTGCCTACTAATATCATTTTGGAATGTTTATTGAAAGATGCTATTATAAGTTATCTGATAGCAATATGTATTTTATATGGCACCTGCCCATCTCAGCAATTTCCATCATTCACTCAAAGAGCGAAGTGATTTATGAGACGGAGATGTCAGATTCATTATCTGCGGTTTCAAGTCAGAGGATACACATTCCAAATGCCAGTAACATTTCCTGTTGAGTAGTTCCTAGATAAGGCTCTGAACATGAGCATAGCAGCCATTGCAATTCTACTGTTTTTACACGTCTCTTAAAGCATTGTTAAGTCAGAAAGAAAATTCCTTTTTGCCTCCAGGAGTACTTTTCGCATGCAATATATTTGGGTAGAGCGCCAGAAGGGAAGAAAATATCTCAGAGGGAAATCGTGGGGTTGTGATTGTCCAAGGCCAGACCGGTTTCTTGTAAAAGGCCAGCAGATGCTTGGTGCAAATTATTATGGAGAAGAGGAGACTTTCTCTGTGCTACACGGGACACTCAATTTCATTAGCTTTCAGAGGCAAAGTGATGGAGAGGCTCGTCCGTCTTGGACAGCACTCAGCACAAGCCCCAGGTGTGCTACTTCATGAGCTTTAAACATCTTATTTAATCTCTCTGAGGTTCAATATTCTCCTCTATAAATGAGGATAATTGTAGGCACTACATCTTTCCCTTGTATAAAATAACACATTTAGTGCCGCATTTCTCTTCTTCGGCTGCTGTAGCCAAAGGCCACAAAACAGGGTGACTTCATAAATATATATTTTTTTCTTAGCTAGAGGTTGAGAAAGATCTGAGGACTTAGGTTCTGATGAAAAACAAAATCTGTGGCTTGTAAATAACAGCATTTTAGAATTGTCTTATGGGAATATTGTGGTGGGGGTGTGCATTTCAAAGAGCCAGTGTTGATCCAAGCGATGTCTTGCATATAGTAAATGTGTATTGTAGCTGTGTCCACATATGGCTTCCTCCTTCTGCTAATAAGAAAGATGGAATGACAAAGAGGCAGACAACCAATAATGTTGTCCCTTCTTATGAGGACACTAATATTGTCATGTCAGGGCTCTACCGTTATGGCTTCCTTTAACCTGAACCTCCTCTTTAAGAGTCCTGTCTGACTCTCTCCCACATTTGTGCCAGCATCAAGGCATGCAGCTATCAGCATCCTGAGTTAGTGTAGGCTGACAGGAACACACATGCTCATTTTATTTCACACTACATTGCTTTTCAGAATAATGACATCTTAATTCATTATTAATAATGAACCTTCTTCCAATACCTTTTAATTTGTTAAAAAAAAATGCTTCCTGTGAAAGATACCATAGGACTTGTTAAGAGGGAAGAAAAGGGAAGACTGGAACAATGGAGAAAACAAATAGCTACCAAAAGTCCACACCAAGATCTTGCCATCTGAGTAGAGAAGGGGAAAGTGAAGCAGACGTGTCTTCTCTGGACCAGAGAAGTGTTGCAAGCAAAGGGGGTTAAAGGCAAAGCGCTGTGAAGAAGAGCAGCAAAGCCACTAAAGAAAGCAGGGCTAGCATCAGCCTTCAGGAGCTGCAGGGCCTCGCGGGCAGCAAGACTGTCTCCGCTAACACCAGCATGCTGGTCACTGTAATTGGTGGTCCCAACATCTGTTAGAAATGGGAAACGAGCAGGATAGTTGGTCCCTGTGGACAAGATTGTCACAAGGATCCTGAAGCGCCAAGGCTGAGTCACATGGTCTGAAGTCTTATTGTTTTCCCAGTTGTTGGGCAAGGAGGAAGTCTATGACATATTGGTGTCATATGATGAGCACTGTACTTACTCAGAGTAAAACAATATGTTTAAACTGCTGATAGTGATGATGAAAACGATGGTTCATTTACCCCTAGGATGAGCAGATTATAGATAGCTAGGATGCATTGGGACCGAGACTGTGACTCTTCCTGCCTAGCAGTGGGGCAGAAGACGCAGTATTCCTACATAAGACACCACATTCTGCATTTCATTTTCCCTAGAAATTCATAGGAAAACCATGCAGAGCCTGAGGCTCAGACGAGAGTTGTTTAAGAGATTTGTGAAATTACAAAACTTCTTACAGGAAAGGAACCAGCTTCCTCAATGAAGAGAAAATCTCCAGAATTGAAGAAACCTGTCATCAAGTATACATCCGACAGAGGATTACAAATAAGTAAAAATGACTGAACAAGAAAATAACAGCCCAGAAAACAGATAGGGGCCTAAGGAGCTGAATGAAGAAACCCTAAAACAAGGAATACAAATGGTGAAGAAATATTTCTTTTAGGTATTTAACATCATTAGGTATCAAAGAAATGTAAATTAAAACTAATTTGGGATTCATTCTCACTCCTCAGAATGGTATCATCAAGAAAATAAGCCAAAGCCACTGGAGGGAGAAGAATCCCTATTCACCATTGGAGGGAGTGAAATACCGCTGTGGCTCCTGTGGAAACCAGTGCCAAGGATCCTCAAAAAGCTCAACAGAGAAACACCATATCATCACTATTGCACTCCGGGGCATAGACCCAAAGGCCTACATCACAATAAAGAGTTACCTATAGAACCATTTTTATTGCAGCTCTATTTGAAATAGTCAACCTAGATGTCTATCAGCTGAAGAATGAATAAGGAAAACACAGCACATATATCAAATGGAATTTTATTCAGCCATAAAGAAAAATAAAATTATGTGATCTGAAAAGAACTAGAAAATTGGAAGGTACCAGAGGTAGAGAAAGACAACATCACGTGCCATTCCATAGCGGGTGTGGAAAGAAGCTTTAAAGGAGACAGGTAGTGAACATATCAGAACACATCTGAGATGAGAATGGAAGTAGGAATCCCAGGGAAGAGGATGATGGGAGATCTTGGGCAGAGAAATGAGGGAGAAGAGGAGGTAGAGGAGAGACAATGAAAATCCAGCATGGGAAAATGTTTTTTTTTTTTCATAAAGGAGGAAGGGTAGGTGAAGATGTGCTCTTGATACAACTCATTCTGCCTTTGAAGCAGTGTAGACCCAGAAAGCCTCACTTCATCTGCAGAGCACTGTGTCTACATCATAAGAGTTGGATGTGAGGGTTGCTATGTCCCTTCCCACTCATTTCTTTAAAGTTTTTTTTCTTTTTTTTAAGGAATCTCAGTTAGCAGAGCGGTGAAGCACATGTGGCGTTGCTTAGCCGAGAGTTAGGTGTGTGGGCTCTAGAGCTATAGCAGCAGGGCTGGCCGAGCCGGTATCTCTTTCTCCCTCATCGTTTCTTGCCCCCCCCAGTGTCTTTCTCCTTGATTACTTTTCCATAGACTCCTGGAAATCCCCTTTCTAGATCTTAGAGCAATGTCCATGTATGAACTCGCTACCCTGGGAAAATCCAGCTATACTGCTGAGAGATTGATTTCCCATGCTCTGGTGGGCAACTCTACATCCGTGCATACATGGTCAGCATTAGCCAGACATACTGGTTATCACAGAAGGAAGAGATGAAGAAGAGGAGGATGAGGGCAAGAAGTTGAAAGAGTTATCTAAGAAGTCAGAGGGGAGAAATGGGGGATGGGATATATTTCATTGTGTGTACATGTGTATGTGTGGTGCTTTGACTGTGTTTAGCCTTCAGAATGGAGTTATTAGGAGGTGTGTCCTTGTTGGAGTAGGTACGGTCCTGTTGGAGGAAGTGTGTCACTGTGAGGATGGGCTTTGAGACCCTTCTTTCTGCCTGGAAGACAGTCTTCTCCTGTTTGCCTTCAGAACAAGATATAGAACTCTCAGCTTCTTCTCCAGTAGCATTCCTGCCTGTGGGCCGCCATGCTTCCTGCTTCATGATAATGTACTGAACATAGCCCTACCCAGGACAATGTGTAAATGAAATTCTCAAGAATAAAACAATCACCTAAAAATAACAAAGGTAGACATTTTGGCCCTAATAAGAATGAAACCAAAAGGACAGTGGATCCAAAACACAATAAATATTTACAGTTTCTTTTTTGGAGGGGCAAAGATTCTCGCAAGCTAATCAATATTTAGAAAAGAAATAACTATGATGCTCACAGCTGCTAACGTTGCTTTAAGATCTCGCAGCTGTGAATGGCAGGGCTAGATCATCCATAGAGTTCTGCTAACTCAGAACTGCCGGGTTTGTTTTCAGCTACCATATTAAGTTCCACCTTGTTTCCTACAAAGAATGACCATGTGTGAAATGCCCTCTGAATTATGGAGCCGTCTCAGCAGCCAGCTCTTTGCAGGGAAGAGAGGCTATGTGGCTGCTGTTTTGTGGTTGATCTCAGGTTACTGTGTGTCATGACCTCCGATGCGGTCAGATAATGAAATGAATGAGCCGTGAGAACCTGGGCAAAGGTAAAAGATTTCTGGATGGGCAGCAACCAAAAGCTAGTTTAAAGGAACAAAAATAACAACAACAACAACAACAACAACAACAACAACAACAAAAACCAAAACAAAACTATGGAATGATAGAACTGTTTCTGGCACTCTTTACCCACAATGCTCTGCGTAACGTCACTAAAGCCTTGTTCTGCATCGACAAGACTTAACACTTTGCCTTCCCTGAAGTAATGGCACATGACGCCATCGCATGTGCCATGAGACCCCTCAGCTCGGGTGCAGCGCTACTTTTCTGTAATGCTTTTACTACACATATGATAGGTTTTTGTTTTTTTTTTTTTTTTTTTTTTTTTTTTTTTTTTTTTTTTTTTTTTTTTTTGCTCTTCTAGAAACAAAATGGCTTAATTATGGAAAACCAAGACTCTTAATACTTTCCTAACACCAACCCTTAGCATTTAAACATCAAATTAGAATATCTTTGGATAATATTGTGTGAGTTTGTTTGATTTTTTTTCTTGAAATTGATTTCTTTCATATTTTGAGATTATAATATAATTTCATCATTTTTCCATTTCTGTCCTTCAAAGCCTCTCACATTCTCCACCTTGCTTTTTTTCAATCTAGCCTCTTTTTCTTTGACTGTTGATATATCTCTATATATGTAAGTACGGCCTGTGTATGTATAAAGTTACTTGTATACATGTGTTTTCATGGATGGCCATTTGGCATTGGATAACCAGTTAATGTATTCTTCTCTGGGGAAGTTTGTCAAAGATTGGTCAGAAAGATTGTAAGAGCCAGAGGAATGAAGAGTTTGGTGGGGTACTAGTGTCCTAAAGATTTCAGAAGCGACATTCATGAAGTCTCACTCGCATGAGTGTCTAAACATGAGCCAAACAAGGATCACACCAACAGATACAGGGACTGGGAAAAGTTTAGGAGGTTTCAGCCCTGTACAACAAACCAAGGATTGCTGAGATCAGACAACATAGTCTTTCCCACGGAAGACCAAACTGCACTTAAGAGCCGGTTAAAAAGAAACATTCTCATCAACCTACTAAACTAGAGATATGAAAGAGAAGATTCAAAGCTAGCATCCACCTTGTAAGGAATGGAAGAAACACTTATTTTTCTCTGTCTGCTTAACTCATTCAGAAGGATTATTTCCAGCTCCATCCATTTACCTGGGAAATTATTTCCTTTATGTTTTAGTTGGTTTGAATTTAATTTTACAATTATTAAATGAATTTTGGCTTGGGATTAGGATTGAATTTCCAAGAATTTCTGAATCAACATTTCTGCCATTTTCTAACCCACATTTATGTGAAGTAGTGTTTTCAGCACTGATAAACCTTAAAGTCAAATTGTGATCGCATGTGAACAATGTTGAAGGTGCTCTACACACTGTAGTATCATGCATCCAGCTATTTCATTCTTTTTTTAAAGATAAACCCAACTCATTAGGATGCAATCTCTTTCATCTTTAATAAAGGGTAAGGTCTATGTATTTCAAATGATTTCTTCAAGATAAATTTCTTCGTGTTTTGTTGCTAGTAAATGTTTGCTATATTTACTTCATATTTCATATATTTTACCTTATTTCGTATACATTTACATTTGGAACTGAATAAAACTATCTCAGGCAGAAAAGGGTAGTAAATGGTAAGTATTTGGAAGCCCTGACTTTCAAAACTGAAGGCTTTATTTGCAACAAAAAAAAAGTAATCATAGATTCATGTGATGTCATCTCACAAGTAAAAAAAATGTTATACTAAATATACTTCAAAATTTACTTTGAAATCAGAAAATAAACCTAGTCTCTTCTGCCTTTGTTTCATATCTATCACATTTCTAGACAGAATATCTTTTTATTTGTGTATCATGGAAACTGCAGACTATTGCCCTGTTCCTGACTGAGATCAGCTTCTGCAGAGAACAGGGACATCTCAATTATATGATCTCAGCTGAATCCATGTCATGATTATTTATGACTTCGTTCTCGTTCTATATTGCTCATGTCTAAAATAAGAAACATCACATGCACCGGTCCTGTGTGAACTTTGATGATTTGTAGTTTTAATTAAGAAAATTTAAAGTATCGATGCAGAGTCGTGCAGATGATTCCAAACAAAACATAATTACTGAGGAGGGGACAAGCCACAAAGCTGGCGCGAGACTGCCTGACTTGGAAAACGATTACATCCTGTATCCTCCAGGAAGTTTGCTTTCCATTCAAATGGTCAAGAAGCCTAAGCATCCTTTGTTTCCTGAAGGGAAATATATATCTGAAATCCGGCATAACCCACTGGATGTCGGTGCATGACGCACGGAAGGATAACAATGAAGAAAAAGAAAATACATGGAAATAGACACATGAACTTGGGGAGCTTACTTGCCTTGAGGGGAAAGATCCGTGGAATAACTACTAGCACCCTTGAAAATATTGCTCCCATGCCTCATTATGCCACCTATATTTCCATCCTGACACATTCGATGAGATTTTTTGCTCGCTAGTGATGCTAGGCCTGTCAGCCTGATAGTCTAATTTGGAATGACTCTCGTGGCGCCATTTGTAAAGCTTCCTGCAAAGCAATGAAGGGAGCCTTGGCAGGTGTTCTTTCTAAATCCGTTTGTTGAGGATATTTTGAGATTTTGGTGTGAAGGGTGCTGTGCTCCTGATGTGCAGGGGCATCTAGGAATTCTTGGTGCTTTTCATGATTTAAAAACAACAGCCACAGTAACACCAAAAAAAAAAAAAAAAAAAAAAAAAAAAAAAAAAAACCAAGGTCTGACTGAGAACAAGAAGTTACATCTAATTCCGATGGTAGAAAGTCGTGTTATTTTCAGTGCATTCAAGTTCATTACCTTAGTTGTGATTTGTTGCCATCAGCTAAACCCACTCTGTTAATTCTCTTACTTTTCAGTAAAATTCTGATTACATATAGCA
Organism: Apodemus agrarius; assembly: GCA_964023405.1. Taxonomy (NCBI): domain Eukaryota; kingdom Metazoa; phylum Chordata; class Mammalia; order Rodentia; family Muridae; genus Apodemus; species Apodemus agrarius. Next base: position 133,571,668 of record OZ030008.1, read on the forward strand.
AGCTGTCTTTTGAGCACTGGATGAGCTGGCCATCTTAGTCAGAGAAAGTGGGTATTGTTCATGGACCAGACAGCAACTACCCTGCACATCTGTATACCTGGGCGTTTTCCAAGGAATTTCTGGAACTCTATGTCTTTCAAGAAAAGAAAAAAAAAAGAGTGAAATTTTCTCCCAGTATCTGCTCACTGGTACCGGAGTGTGTAGTCCTTGGAACTCATCCCTGGATTATTTTTTCACCCTTGGCTTGAGGGCAGAGTCAGTGATCGTCAAAGAAGGACGACACAGGCATTGAAGCTTCCAACTGAGTGAAAGACTAAAGCACAGTGATTCTGTTCATGGAAGCATAATCAGGTCCTACACTATGGGAATCCTTGAGACCCAAGAGGACACAGAGAGTAATTTCCATATAAAGGAAGGGGACAAGTCACTCACTGCCCTTCCTTCAGTCTCCCAGAAAATGCCTGTGCTCTGTCAGACGCCCCAGTCATTCATTCCCAGGAAGCTTTAGGGATGGCACAGCTAGAGGGCTCATTTTCCCATCTCTCAGGCAGGTGTGATGCTTATTGTCCACAGACCTTTGATCTTGCATCTTTGTAGAGAGCCTGATGGGATCCTAGCAGAATGAAACCAGAGGAAGAACATAAATGACAGAGAGCCCCCTGCATAACCCTCTGGTCACACTTCCGGAATTATTTCGGGAATGGTCTCTTCCCCTTCCTGCAGCTCTCAATGTGTGTCCTTGTATTCCCACTGCACACCAACATCCCGGGCTCTGTGTGACCCCCCTCCCCACACGTTTCTTTTCCTAGACAGAAAAGAATAATTATTTCTGTTCTCATTTTCCTCTTCATATGGCCTCTCTGTGAGCATCATTAGGTTACACTATTACATTCCAAGAGCTACGCATTTGATTTAGGTGAATTTGCTAGGAACAGCACTGACCCTGCTTGACTGAAGCGAAACCCCACATTTGCTCTTATGCTTTCTCTCTCTGGATTTCTCCCTCTCGTTGAGTACAACAAATCTGCAATCTGCTTTCAGTCATCACTGCTGACACATCAAAGAAATATGACTTTAATTTTTTTCTAAGAAAAAAACATGAATCATGTAGTGTTCCCCGGACAGACAGTACCCTCCTCTGTTAGATGGCTGTGCATTCTAAAGCCTGGGTCCCATTTTCTATGCCAGCAATGGTCCAATGATTGGGACTGCAGTGCAGAGCGCCACCACACCAGGACATGACCTCATCTGCTCTGAGAAACGGAGTGGGGTCGAGCTGGGTCAGTGTTTGCGGGAACGTGTTTCCGGTGAGAGCCGAGGAAGTCTCAGGAAGGGACAACAATTTCTCACTCTGTTCAACAGCCGTCTTTGATGAGAACACTTCAGTTGAAAATTCAAACCTAATGATAAGCTTATTATTTTCACAGGAAAACCACTTAGTAGAAGACAACTTCATCTTTTTTTTATGAATAAGCAATAAGACACAACAACTAAGTTTCAAAAAAAAAGGAAGAAGAAGGTTCATTCGTAGTTCATTTTTATGTCAGGAAGTGAAAATAAATGAATCCATTTTTTTTCTCCCCAAATGAATAATTACTAAGGATGAGTGGTTACAAGCAGAACATTTTCAGATTTTTTTCTATTGCTCTAGTCGTTTTTTTTTTTCTATGATGCATCTGTCATTTTTAAGACCTTCAATATCCTTGTGAGTCATCTACATACCTGTTTCCAAAGACTGCCAGAGAAATGCAGAACACTTGCTAATCAAGGTTCACAGACCGTAGAGGTCCAGAATATCTCATCAAACAAAGTAGCCCGTCCTCCAGTCACTCAGATGAGCCAGGCCTTTCGTCACGTTGTTCTGAGGCAGAGGAGGCAGTTTCGAAGCAGCTGGAGATAAATAATGAGAAATGGCACTTAGGCCTGGATTTGGTAATTATGTTCTGCCCACTAAAGGCTCCTGTGAGCATCACCAGGACTTGACTCTTTCAGCTTCTTGTGACTCATAGCTGCGATGCTTTTCAGGTTGCTCTCCAGCCCACTGTGCGGGAGCTGTAATCTCAAAGCTGGGGGAACAGTGTCCCTTGAGTATATGTGCAGGTGGGTGAGCCAGCTGTGGGTGTCGGAGTCTGTTTCAGTGACAAGCAAGACTTCTGCAGGTTTGTTTCAGCTGCCAAAGAAATGACTCTGCTGAATATGGATTATACTGCGCTTTAGCTGTTGTCCTTGGAGGCATCGTTATGCCTACACACACACACACACACACACACACACACACACACATCCACGCAGCCCACCCAGCACCCAGTTCTGCTCTTAAATAAGATCAGGTAGTTAGTTGCATTTTCTGGAATGCAAAGAGGCACTCTGAAGTCTACATGCTGTTTGTGGAGGATAGCAGACGAGAAACAGAGAATGTGTATTATAAACCTAAGGAAATAGAAGAAATAGATGGCTTAATGGGGGAAAATAAAAGGAAAAGAAAAGCAGGCTAATACAAGCTACTGAAATCACACCTGCCGATATATGAATTGATTAAGCGACGGCAGCTACCCTGGACATTCTCATGAAAAGAAAAAGGGTGTGAAAGAAGAACTGAAGTTGGCAATCTGAAAAAAAATACTAGATACTTGGCAGATCTTAGAAGAGATGCACAAAAAGCTAATATATTTCTAATCTTTCCAGATATACATGAATTTGTTGTATTTAAGGTAAATTGACATCCCCGGGGCAACATGACCCAAACTGACCTTCTCCAAAACTATGCAATGTCCACTTATGTTCTTACCTTTTTATAATGGCTTCTGGTTTCAAAAACGACTCCGTTACACCCTGTCTTAGAGGTTAACAAAGAGTACTAGCACCGTAAAGGACCACAGAATGCCTCTGTGATGCCGCTACCTGTGGGGCTTGACTCCCGTTCTCTCCAAGTGTGTTTGAATAAGACATTTGTCTTTGTTTGCGTGTCATGTCGTGTTTTGTCCCAGGACCACTGGCTTAGGAGTCTTCTCTGGGTCCTAGGAAGAGAAGCAGGCAGGGTGGACCCAGCCAAAACAACAAAGGTGAGTCTTGTATCATTCCTCAACTGCTAGCAAAGCCAAGGAAATGCCTTTATCAGTGCTCCAAAAGAACTTCCGGGTTTCCCCCTAATTCTACAATCCACCATTTCATTTTGAATCTTTTCATGATCTGTTAACTGTTTTATTTTTATTATTTATTTATTATTATTACTACTTTTTATTATAATTTCAAAAATGTTAATCAGTTACCACCACCAAACAGGCTCCTATAATCTTGAATACATTGTTTGTGTCCAGTGGCTCATTTATCAAAGAGAATATGATAAATAAGTGAGAAATACTTGATGTCCTTTCGGAACAGCTTATTCTGAGCAGTAGAGGCAGGAACAAAAGGTTCTGTGCTTCGAAGAATTCCTGTCAGTCCAATACGGCAAAGGACTGGCTACTGTTTTGGTGTTTCAGTTAGTAAAGAACAGTTTTGTTAATTACAGTTTAACTAAAAACTCAATGGCTTATTTTTTTTTTTACAGATATAACAATATGTGGTCAGTGGCTGCTAGAGTTTGGATCTGGAAGTCCCACCTCTTATCCCCCTTCTCCCCCCCCCCTTCAAGGCTTTGACATTATGACTTTGGTTGCAGGCCGGTGGTACCATTATAGAGGACGGGTCCCTTAAGTGGTATGGAGGGATGGAAGGGTTTCCAGTCGCTGAGAGCATAGCTTTGAAAGGGTTGTAATATTTAGGATTCTTCCTGTCAGTTGCCTACCATGGGTATTTGTCACAGAGCCAGGAAGCTCACTGACACAGCTTTTCCTCAGGTTGATATGCACAGAGGTCTTGATGTCAATGTGATGATTAATTATTAGCTTAAATGGGCAATAGACAAAAGCCACAAAAGACATTTATTAACAATCTTTTGTTTGGAGAAGAGTAAACTCATACGGTTCAGTATAATGAAGTACAGCCTTATGAGTTAAACTATTTGAAGAGCTTCAAACAGCACAGTCTAAAATATTTTTAGCATGCAGGTACTAGTAGTATTCAATGTCAACTGGGTACATGGGGGAAATCATGTCATTGGTGATGATTAATTCCAAGTTCGGGATCCACCTTGGCGAGAGAAGATCCCCTCCGCAGTGCTCAGTGGTTAGTGCAGAAGCCAATGACTTGTCTAATGCTAAGAATACGTGACTATTGAGTGCTCACCCTTAAACGGGACATTTACATCAACACTCCCAAGGCTTTCGAAGCGGTTTATACTGGGGAACAGGAACAGTGATATAAAGGCCCATGCTTCAAAGAACAAACTCCCGTGACACAGAAAGAACAAAACTGTGTCAGAGGATCAATACAGAGCAGAGCAGAAAGAATATCGAGAGCAGGAGGGTAGGGAGGAGCTCGAGGACGCGCTGCTGTCTTCTAGAAGGGCTGTGGCTCTTACAGCCACGGACTCTCAGCTGTTCTGATCACCTGCCCGAGTCCCGTCCAAGAACAAGCCAGCAAGATCAGTCCACATTCCAAAAGGTGGCACTAAAGGGATTCTGTGGGAACAGAAAGAGGCGGGGGAGGCATGAAGCACGAAAGGGGACATCGTGTGGGGTGCCGGGTTAGAGTAGGGGTGGGGTTGGGGATAGGATATAACCAAGGCACATTGTTTACATTATGAAATTGTTAGAGAATAAAGAAAGGATTTTCTACTTTAAAAGAAAAAGGAATTCGTGAGAAACCGAATGAGCAGTGCGTATGCCGTGTTTGTATGTCATAATCAGCAGGCTCGGTCCCACTGCTTTAGGCCAGTCAGCACCTCATTACGAAGCGTTTAATGCTGTGTGGTAGATCAGTGGGGAGTGGGGGAAACCTCAATGTCAAAATATTTATGAAGAGGGGAAAGTTTGATTTAAATATGAAATGAAGACATTCGCACTGTAGCAACAGCTCATGGAGCCGGTGAACAGACAGCATCAAAGGGACTGTGTGGGTGACGGTCAGCAAAGCGTTCTTACCCTGCCATGATGGAATTAGAAGTAAGAAATAACAGGAAAAGGAAAATAAGGCGCAACAGAATTCAATCCCCAAATGTAAGGAATTCATCAATGTTGACCAAGTAATTGTAAATGAAATAAGCAATGGGCTACCATTTTTGCTTACCAGATTAAGTATAAAGTCCGTGCAGTCAGAGTTCAAGCCAAACTGGCAAGATTATATTCACAAACATTCTTTTCTTGTGAATAAAGCATCTTAGAAGTCAGTTTGTAAATGTGCAAGCATTAAAGATGACTGTGTTGAAGTAAAATAGTAAAGATTTGAAATAATTTAAATCAATACAGTATCAAATGAATTGTGTTTGGTCCATACAGCAAGAAGGCGAACACATCAGTAGAAAGAATGAGGATTTTCAGATTCCCAACAAGGAGTCTTGGCCCAGTGTCTTAGTTAGGGTTTCTATTACTGTGATAAAACACCATGGCCAAAAGCAAGTTGGAGAGAAAAGCATTTATTTGGCTTATACTTCCATATTGTGTTCATTACAGCTGGATCTCATTTCCTCAACCGAGGCTCCTTCCTTTCTGATCACTTAGCATATGTCAAGTTGACACAAAACCAGTCAGTACACTCTGACTCGTCACTAAGTGTAAACACATCTCACAAATGTATCTTCCTATAGTACGATGGCACTCTTGGGTGAGCTTGCACATATATGTGTGTGTTTGTCCCTGTATGAGTGTCCTTTGGTCTCCTATCTGCCTCATGGCTATCTTGACGCCTTCTAAAGTGCCCACGTGAAGTTGAAGACTGGCTCTAGTTAGTGGCTGTGCCCTGTCACCATTCTGTATTTCCGTGCCACTGTGATCTGCTGAGAGCTCACACACACACACACACACACACACACACACACACACTGCCTAGACTCCTTGATTCTTTCTGTCAACAAGTTGTTCCAGCCCATCCTCACAGCACTTCAATGATTTTTATATCATCACCTCTCTTCAATGGCTTCCTGTTGCACTCGAAGTGAGGTTTACATTATTAGTCTGACCGACAGGGACCTGTGCTATCTCAGCATCCCCAGTTTCCCAGGTTTCTACTGTGGCTCACCGTCCTTGCCTCACTGGGCTCTGGTCTCTTTGTCCTCCATCACTTACTTATTACACAGTTTGTTACTTCCAAAGTTTTTGTTCATGCCTTCCAGCTCTTCCAGAAGAGTTCGGAAGACTCAGCTACTCTTTCAGGATTCTACAGGACATTATCGAAGAGCATTTCCCCAGCCTTCTCCAATAAGTAAATTAAACTGTGATTAGGTTTTCAGCTGTGAAAGTCTCCTTTATTCTGTGGACTTTGCACAGTTGGAGGGGCCAAGTGGTTCTGTGCTCAAGGCTTGCCTCTCTATCAGAGCAACAGCCATGAAAGGATCATACCTTTAAAACAAAACAAACAAACATACACACAAAAATAATATCGCTTCTTAGCATAGTGCCTGGTGGGATAGGTAATTTTTAATGAAGGAAGAAATGAAGAAATACTCCTAACCTCGCATTTCTGGTTTGTGGTTTCAAAAAGGTTTCTTTAGCACAATGCTCTATCTCAGAATGTATTGTAAAGGAAACTGGAGTGCAAGACCATGCATCCATGATGATCTTTAATTTCATGATCTGAGCTTGTACTATGAGGACATGGAAACATCCCTGGATGGCATGCACAAAAATAGTTTCTTTCTTCCTCATTTTCTTTCCATCCATAGGAGACAGGATGTTTCAACCCTGCTGAGCATTTGTGCTGCTAGAATCCCAGTTACCAGGGGAACCAGCATCACCTTTTGTTAAATGATCCTGCCTTGACTCATATTTTATATCTGGTAAATTAGCATACGTACCCTTTTACCTTTATAAATAGGGCCCCAGATGATCTGTTCTTACACCCTCCAGGTTTAGAGGTTTCCTTTCGATCAAGGAGGTGGTGAGATGCAGAAATGTAGGAGAAACCTCACAAAAATAATCTGGGAGAAAAAGAAACAGAAATCTAGTCCTGTGCTCATGAGTCAAGTGCTCTTTGAATCTCACACAGGGTTTTATTTATGTGCACGCTGACTTCCCAAGCTCCAAAGCTACATTTGTCTTGACCTCATTTCTCATTTCCATTAGAAATATCTGCATGTGCATTAGACATCAGCTCCAATAGGGTTTCATACTTCTAGGTATTCATTGAGTTACTTTGATCATGTACTATCGAAACTGGTGATTACAGAAGACAAGAAACATGTTACATTTTAAAGTATCAAAGAAGACTTGAATAGGAAATCATGAGAAAGGATGGAGAAAGCACAGAACTTTTCTCAAGAGTAATGAGATGAAAGTGTTATTTTTCTGTAGGTTATAATTCTCGAGGTGGCTCTGACTGTCCCGTCTTTTACTCAGGGTTCCATGTTACCGTTTCTACTGAGTGTCACCAACAAGATCCAGCCAGCTTCTTGAATGTAATAGGCTAAGACAGTAGAATAGCATAACTGTCTCCTGAGAGGCTTCATCCAGATGGAAACAGAGTTAGAGAGCCACAGCTAGACATCATATGGAGCTTGGGGAGTCTTGTTGAAGAGTAAGGGGAAGGAGTGAGGGAGGTGGAGGTGGGTGGGGGGGTCAAGGACACCACAAGAAGACCTACAAAGTTAACTAACCTGGGCCAACAATCTACCAAGAACCATTCAGGGGCTGAACCTAGGGCAATTACATATTTATGGCATATGTGCAACTTGATCTTCATGTGGATTTCCCCTAAGAATTAGAGCAGGGGCTGTCTCTGACTCTGCTGCCTCACTTTAGGTCCCCTTCCCCTGGGTGGACATCCTTGTCGAGCCTCAGTGGGAGGGGAGGTGCTGAGTCCTGCTGTGACTTGGTGTCTCAGGCTGGGTGGTACACAAGATGGGGGGGTCTTCTTCTTCCTGAGGAGGGGAAGGGTAATGGGTGGAGGGATTTCTGAGGGTGGATCTGGGAAGATAGGAGGGGGTGGGGACTGTGATTGGGATGTGATAAGAATAAATAAACTAATGAGAAAAAAAGAAGGGTTAGGAAACTATCTTAGTGGAAGCTCACTCAACCACATAGCCTGGGCTTCTATTCAAGGCCTTCATTTATCAAAAGAGAAACCGAAAATTATCAGAAGATACTCACCGACACCTTGAAATATCTATGTTTATTATTTAAATACTTTATTTTTAGAATAAAATTCCACAATGGCATATTCTTAAAATTGTCCAAATACTAAGATAGCTATAGGAAATTAAGGCACACACATGAGCCCAGATATTAAAGGGACGAGTATTTCCCTTAGATGAATACAGCTTTCTCTGGGTTCGTACTAGACAGAAGAAAGAACATTTTCTACTGCACACTACACACACTAACTTCATGTCTTTGACTACGTTTCTACACACACACACACACACACACACACACACACACACACATCACTATTGAAGACAATATCTTGATCTGATACCAAAAGTGACTGAATTTTTGACCTGCCTGCCGCAGGATCGTGGGTACAAGCACATTGGCACGCAGCACTGTGGTTGACTTTCCCGTCAATTACATTTGCCCTCTTTTCTTTGTCTCATGCCCCACTACCTTTGTCACTGTACACCATGGATCTCATATTGCCCCATTCCCAGAGATGGACACTGGCCTAGAGTCAGTTTCCTCCTGTTTCCCATCATGCATATGCTACATGGTGACTCTCTCAAAATTAGAACTTCTGCATTAAGGACAATGTCCTAATAAACACTTAACTCATTTTGTTTTTCTACTTTGTCAACTCTAGTCTTCTGATGATGTCAAGTCTTCAGTGTTCCATCCTTATCCAGGCTTTGTTTCTTCCTTTCCTTGGTGGGCACACTCAGATCAATCACTGTGACCTCCTTATTGTCTTCCTCTGATCATATCTGACCTCTTGCCTCTACTCCTGGATTATGTTTGTTTGTTTACTGGTCTAGAAGCCTATATTTATCCTCAAACTCAGCCTATAACTCTAATAAAATAAAATTCAGCCTATAACTCTAAACTCACCTCAAATGTTAACTTTTTATGAGATCTGCCTCATACCTAAACTATTTACTTTTATAACCTTACAAATTTTTTTCTGTTCTTTAATATGTACATAAGATTTGAAAATCTGACAGAATAATATAAAGGATATACTATTGACTCAGCATTTCTGATGGATATGTATTGTATATTAAACAGATTAATATATAATATTAATGTCATGGCTGATGTTATTTAACCCAAATCAGTGTGAAGAGTAAGGCAAATAAGGACATCTACTGTCATGGTGATTAGTTATGGTGGGAAAAGACAGATTGCATTCTGGGAAAGGTGAGAAGTGTCAGAAAATGAGGTCATAGAGACAGGAGAGTGCAGTTGAATTTGAAACCCAAGAGCTAGGGAAAGTAGCCTGATGATTATGTAAGTTCCTCTCTGCCTTCTCCTCTTTCTCCGGTGCTACACACGTGCACTGGGTCATCCTAAACTTGTAATGCAGATGGTTTGCAGAGGACAAAGGAAAGCAGAGAAGATAGGCAGGATCTGGGGAGGAAGTGATGGCATGTAGGGCCAGGGGAATAGCGATGGAGCTAGAGCAATTATTTTCTGTCCTTGCACACGACTTTTCCCACTGTGTTAAAAGCCGTCATCTACAGATGCCCTGTTTTTACCCTTGAGCAATTCCATATGGAAAAGCACACAACAGCTATTCCACACACATCTGCCAACATGATTGGACTGAATGTTACCCCTGATTAATTTTTAACCAGGGATGTATGTAATGACTAAGCTGACCATTTTTTTTATTAAATATTTCTCCATCATCATGATGGAAACCTGAGTAATTTATTTATTTATTTATGATTTCCTGGCAAAGGTATTCAGTGAACACAAAACAGAGATACTAAATTGAACCTTGCTAACATTTTTCAATGTTTAGATGTGTCCTTAATGTGTTACAGTATTTTAAGGACTTTTAATAAGAAAACCTCAAGGCAATGTAAGAAAGAAGAACATTTTTTCTTACCACAAATATATTTCTTTTTAGCCCCGTATATATCTGGATACCACAGTAATGTTTCAAGTGATTATTTATTCCCCAATGTATAGTCTTTGAGTAGGATGTGCCAATGATTAAAAAACCTGCTAAATCTCAAGACTGTGCTCGCGTATGTAATTCGTTTTTCTTTTTATAACTTTAACTCAACTGCTTGAGAACCAAGTTTTCACAAGTAACTTTTGAAAAGAAGAAGAATGAAATAGTTACAAGAGAGTTGGGCCACAGAAAGGCACTGAACAAAGCAAGCACGGGTGTGTTTTTCTCAGGTTAACTGGACAATGGTTGGGAAGCTAGAGATGCTGTAAAAAATTCATCAAGACAGAGAAAATGAAATAATAAACATGGAAAAATAATGAAGATAAAAGCAATTTTGAATGGCTACCTATTTGGCTTTTTCTTTAATAAATCACAATAGATTTATATTATCATTTATTAAGAGCAATTCAAAGCTCTGTAGTTTTTTGCTTGTTTGCTTATTTGTTGTTGTTTTAAGGATGGTATTTAGACTACATGACTGAAGGTCAGAATTTATTTTCTCAACATCAAAATCTACTACTATGAGAGTCAATTTCCAGAAGCTCTGTGTGAGGAATCTTCTGCAGCGAGGTCCATTCCTGTAATACTATTTGAAAAAAAATACATTTCTAATCAAATAGGTGACAAAACAAACAAACAAACAAATAAATAAATGCTATGTCCTAAATTCTGGATACAGCAGAATCACATCATGATCTGGCAGAATTGTGGTAGAAAGGGTGCTAAAACTGAAAATTTATACAGAGTGAATTTCTGTGACAAGGGAGGAAAGAACAACCCAGAAAGGACCCTGTGCCCTTGTGGCTCTGATTGCCTGCTTTGCTGACCACTTCTGAGGTGATGGTAGGAGCCAGACTCAGTCTTCTCAAGGCTGACGCTAATTCTCTGCTTGCGTCTTGCTGGCTAGTCTTATTTTTACTATATTATTGGAGCTACTCCATTAACTGAGCTGTAGGAAATCAAATAACAAATTTCTAGGAATTAATTACATCCCAGAAACTATTCTCAGCAGTTAACAATACCCATAGTTCTATTAGGTCCATCCTGTTATGGTAAATGGGGCCCAGGGCACTTTGCTAACACATAAGCACAGCAGAGCGACTGAATATAGCACTACCAGTTCATGCAATGTGAACAAGGAATACTTTCCTGTTGCCTTATTCATGACTACAGCTACAGTGTAATGGACGTAACATCATAACAAGGTTTAAAACTCAAACTGTCTTCTTAAAAATCAGAGGTATATAAAATTCTGATGATCATTTCTTGTTTTAGAATAATAATTACTTAAGTTTCACCATTAGGTGCAGTCTGTTAATTTGGAGAAGTGTGTGTGTGTGTGTGTGTGTGTGTGTGTGTGTGTGTGTGTAGAGGGTAGATACGGAGCGTCATTCTCAATTAATCTATCCCTTAGTTTTTGAGACTGGGAGTCTCACTGATTGCCTGGACTGTCTGGCCAATAAGTCCAGAGATCTCCCTTCCCCACTGCTGAGATTACAAGAGTGCATGCCATGCCTAGCTTTTATACAGATGCCAAGGATCAGAACTTTGGCCATTAGACATACTGGGTGAGCACTTCATCAACTGAGCCTCTCCCTTGACCTAGGACCATAATGTTTCCTATGAAAGACTTTGCAGTTGTCTTGACATCATTTGTATTCCTAGTGTCATCAGTGCAGAGCTTGGATACCTGACAGGAGCTTGATAATATCTGTAGAATGAAGGAAGAGTTTGTTATGTGAGGTGAAACAAAGTTTGTGTCCCAGAGATGCTGAAGGCTTTTACTAGGGTCATCAAGTAGGTCTGGAATATTTTCTAATGTTCCCCCTAAAGATAAAGCATTGTGAGTACTTGTGAGTGGTCAGCTCTCAGATGAACTTACTGTCTGTATAGGTGTTTGTTATAGGCACTGAATTGCAGTTTTTAAATCTGAAACCCCAGAAATACTTAATATAAGGCACAAACTTTTTGTCTGGCAATAAATCAGTTGCCTACTTTTGAGGTCAGACAGATGTAATGATCGAATATCAATTTAATCTACGAATGTATACATATTTGTCAAACAAAGGATAAATAAAACTTGGTTTAGCTTTCACATAACTCAGTTATTTAGGTCTCTTCTATGTTCCAACTGCCTTTTCAACTGAAGAATACTCAAGCTAATGAATCTATATGTGCTGCTGATTAGTAAATTAGCAGTTTGATTCCAGCCCAACCTATTAACTTACTTACATAACTGTTATTTATTGGCTTCACTGAATAGTACCAGATCCTGGGTAGCTGTTGGGATGGGCCTGGTACTGTTCTTGTGAACTAATCCCTAATGAATAAAGGAGCCAAACACTGGTCAAGTAGGCGGGACTTCCGAGTTGGACAGAGGAAGCAGGAGAGAGTGACTCCCTTTTTGGAACCACCAGGACCCAAGGGATCAGAGGTTTATTTACAGGTTTATGTTACTCTCGTTGTGCCCAGAGGTTGAGTCACCATTGTTTCTGAACTAAGTTTGTGTTGCGTTTTCCTTCATGCAGTGGCTCGTCTGGGTTCAAGAGAAAAAGGTATGGCTGCCAAATGTGGGTTTGCCTGAGGTGCCCCCACAAAGGCAGTGAGGAATTTGAGGCATGGGGATGGTGTGGTAGCAACTCGCCAGTGGAAACCTAGAGCTGGGTGGAGAGATTGTGGAGTTCAGAGTAATAATCTCCACGAGATAAAAACAGGCCGGCCATTGCCTGCCAGTGCATGGCCAGCCAGGCCTCTGGGACAGAGGCACAAGTGGGGGAATGTGCTGATTCTTCTTTTATATTTCCCCCAACAGGCAGCTGCAACAACTGCAAGGCCATTAACGTTCAAATAACAGGCTTCCTTACAAACCCTGAAATGTTGATTGAACAGTACCAATAGTCGTTTATTTCCTAATCTCCATTATAGAAGATCCTATTCAGAGAACCACATTTAATAAATGTTCAAAGAGAAATATTCAGTGTTACATAATTCCTTTATTGGTCATTGGCATTTTCTTCTATATATTTACTATAATGTAATATACGTATTACAGTATAATGTGATACATATAGTCACTATAATGTGAACAGTGTTTAGTTCATGTATGCAGGCAACCTGAAAATAAACTTGGCCCAGCTTCCAATTCATCTCATGTTATGTTTCAGATAATACTGCTCTAAAACAAACAATAATCTGTAATTCTATCATAGTTAGCTTACACTCTCAATATGACATACCTAGGAAGAGGGACCCTTAACTGGGAAATTACTTTCATCAGATTGGCCTGTAGGCATGTTTTGGGGGACATTTTTTAATTTATAATTAAAGTAGCAAGGCTCCCCTTCCTATATTAATTAAGGGTGATATCACCCTTGTGTAGGTGGTCCTGTGTTTTTGAAAAAAACACACTAAGTCCTTAGTCATGGGAGTAAGTCAGTAAGCAGTGTTCATACATGGTCTCTACTTTGGTTATAGCTCCAGTTTCTTACTCTGAGATTTTGCCTTAACTTTTCCTGATGAAAGAATCTAAAAGAAGGTAAATGAAATACCTTCTTTTGTCTCCAAGATGCTTTGGGGAATGGTGGTTATCACAGTCATAGAAAACAATCCAGGGCGACCTCACCCTCTGTCTCAACAGTGCATCTTTTGCATTTCCTTTCCTCTACCAACTCTAAAAATTATGGCAGCCATGTCAGAGCTGACTTCCAAAAGCTCATGGATAGAAAACTCTAAAAAGTATGTAAATCTTCCAGCAGATGCAGCACAAGACAGAATTGTTTAAAGACCCACCATAAAACTAAATGATTAGTTAAAAACACAGTCTTGTCTTGCTTTTCCTGGCTTGGGCATCAATGAAAGTATTGTGCCAGTCTGTATAGTGTAATCTGTGTGTATGTTTTCAGGGCTGACCATTTGGTATTGGTGTGCTCCACTGAGGAAGACTGGCTCTCCCACTATAAGCATTCCTTAGTTGTCTATAGTTCTTTGTGTAAGGCTGATTACTTTGGGTCTTTATACCTTTCCACTCTGGCATGTCTATTGTTCATGTTCAGCTCATGTTTATAAAGGCGGCCATGTTGGTGAAACTTTATGGGTGTAGCTTCTGACATTCCTAGAAGACACAATCTCACAGCAAATTCCCTGATCCTCTGGCTCTAAAATATTTCTGCACTTTTCTTCCGCAATGTTCCTTGAGTCTTAGGTGCAGGAGTTGTGTGGTAAATGTAACCTTTAGGACTTGACTCCATCCCTTTGTGTTTTGCTGAGTTGTGGGTTTTTTTTGTAATTGGTCTCAGTCTGTTGCAAAGAGAAGTTCTCTTGATGAGGCATAAAGGATATCCTTACCTGCCGATATGAGGAGGAGAAATGTTTAGAGTGTAGTTAGGGATTATGCAGGCTAAGTAAACTAGAGGTTGGAGATTCACTTCCACTAACAGTGACTTTGCTAGCACTGAGAAATTAGTTTGGTTTCCAGTATCAGGCAAGGTATCCCTCCTGTTGAGCAGGTCTTAAGTCTGATTAGAGAGCTGTTGGTTACTGCCAAGGTATGTGTGCCACTACTGCGCCCTTACAGTTATTTTTCCATGTGGCTCATTGTTGTGGTTCTTAGGTGTTATAGCTGGGTAGAACTGTTGCTTGTCTCCTTCCTTTGGAAGCAGATATGATACTCTCTGTTATCATGGAAACACTTAAGGGAAATACCTTAAATGTTCTTGGGGAGGAGACATTCTGGTTAGTTCCAGCTTAGAGTCCTCTGGGCCAAATGTATGAAGTGCATGGTGTTTGCAGCAATGGACACTTACTGTCCACCTCTAGGAGGCAACCAAGAGAACTAGCAATAATCTGCAGTATCCAGGGAGTCTCTTAGACATTGACCAAAACTCAAAAAGAGCTTCTCATGCCTGGTGTTGAGGTTTTTTTAGATGGTCTTTGGCTCTTGGAGGGAGCTTTGCAGGGCAGATGACAAAACTATCAATTAAATTATATGTATATGTATTTGTATATGTATATGTATACACAGACTTACACATATTATAAGATTTTAATATTTAGATAGGTAACAGTAT
Organism: Apodemus agrarius; assembly: GCA_964023405.1. Taxonomy (NCBI): domain Eukaryota; kingdom Metazoa; phylum Chordata; class Mammalia; order Rodentia; family Muridae; genus Apodemus; species Apodemus agrarius. Next base: position 133,586,883 of record OZ030008.1, read on the forward strand.
GATTTATTATGACTTTTTAAAAATGTTTGCATTCCTTCTGTATTTATTTCCCTTCCCCTCTCTAATTAGAGACCCCTGACATTTCCCTGGCTAGATCACTTATACCTGCTATTCCTCTCTCTATTGTTAATTTATTTAGCCTGGGGAAAATATAAGCTAACTGGATGGCAGGGGTGAAAATACCTTAAATTCGATGTAAATGAGTGTTGTAAGCATTGACAGGAGTATCAAATGAGATATTCCATCAATAGATTATCTCAAATACACTAGGTAGGAAAGTGCAGTGTGCAGTTTCAGGAGGACTGTAGTAGCTGCCTTTTGTGGATTGCAGGATTTCAGAGCTCACAGTAGACTTTTGCTGGCCAGTTCACCACAGTGCCTGGGTGTGCTCCATTAGCTCTGCTGTAAGGAATGCCACTTGCTCTCTGTGTGTGCTATGAGGCAGAACAATGGGGCACTCTCCTCAGGGAATAGCTTCCTCCAAAGTTCACTCAAAGCCCACATTTTTTTCCTCTCTGAATAATGTATGAGCTTCAGTCACCCATGTGCTGCTAATCTAGCATGGAGGAAACTTCCAGCAGTTTCTGCTTTGTCTGATGTCACCGCAAAACCTCACCAGTTCAAACAGGAAGACCGAGTCATCAGATTTTGGCAGAGAGTTGTGATGAAAAGGCAGGTGAGGGAGAAGCCCAGAGGGGTGTGTGTGTGTGTGTGTGTGTGTGTGTGTGTGTGTGTGTGTGTGTAGAGAGAGAGAGAGAGAGAGAGGCAAGGAGAGCAGCTTTGAGTCTGAAAGTCTTCTTGCCACAGGGGCTCCTGACAGAGGTAAACCTGCCTTATTGGACACCATATTAATCAAGCATTTTGTTAAGAATACCCCGTCTGCATTATTCCGTTTTATAATTTAGGGCCCAAACAGATATCAGGTCTTAAGCCCTGTTGTTACAAGATGAATTAATAATAATAACCTGTATGTTACTTCTGAGACCACAGTAAGAAATATAGTCTCTCACATTTCTGAAGGTCAACCCTAAAATAAAAGGCATGGTGGAGTCAAGTTTCTGGGCATGACTCCCTTCCTGCCTGTCTGAGTTGCTGGAGGCGAGACTCTACTTCAGTCTTCATGTAGCTTCCTTTCCAGTATGTCTTTATGTCCATTTTTAATGTCATCGCTCCCTGGACTCATGGCCCACTTGAATCCTGCGGGACCCCCATCTTAACTAATTACACTTATTTCTAAATAAAATCACCTTCTGAGACCCCGGGATGACTTGAATTTGGAGAAGTATTATTCAATCCAGGACAACCTAAAAGAGTAGAACATGAACCTCGCTTTACAAATATCTAGGTAGGCTTATAGATCTGAGTCATATGTTTAATGCCTATTGTTCATGAGAAGGACAAAAACAGAAGCCTCAGAGGAATACCTTCCACTCACTCAGGTGGAGGATGAGGTTACCATGGCTACACAGTTGCAGGCATCCTACGGAGGATGGCACCCCTCCAGATCATCCTTAAGAACACTCTCTTCCACACTTTTCACTTACCTTTTTCCCCCAAAGATGTATTGTCCAGAGGAGAAACCCTGCCATTCAACACAGAGTTTTAAGGATTTGGTCCATCTTCAAATTCTATAAGGTCACTGTCTCAGGAATTGTAGGTCAGGAAGACAGAATCAGACATTGGAAAATCTTTAAAATCTCTGGTATTAGAAGGAAATTCAGGGACAAATTAGGCACTGCTATTCAAAAATGGTACTTTGACTTTAGTGCTTAGCTTCACAACTCCATAGGCAAGAATGTCTGAGAACAAAACCCCAAATATCTGCCTAGTAGACTTCTACAAGTTAGAGAAGAGTGTTATTAGGCTGGAGAGATGGAATAGTCAGTAAGAGTACTTTCTGTTCTCCTATGGGATCAGGAAATCCAACATCCTCTTCTGGACTTTATGGGTATTCTCTCTCTCTCTCTCTCTCTCTCTCTCTCTCTCTCTCTCTCTCTCTCTCACACACACACACACACACACACACACACACAGTGAGGCAGAAACAAAAAGGGAAACAGGCACATATGAATAAAAATGAGATGAATTTTTAAGAATTATATTATCGGGGAAACTCCAAATATTATTCTAACAGAATACAAATTCAGTGATTTAGATCCAATAGAAGTTTGTTTAGGGACTTTAAAGCTCAGGATTAAGGGTCTATAACTGATGCATCTTCTTGTTGAACCTTAACATGGTGAAAAGTAACTCATGAGAAAGAAAGACAGATAGTTCATCCTTCTTTTTGGTGGAAGAACTCAGAGACAGTTTTTTACACATGCTAGACAAGTGCTCAACCACTGACCTATACCTCAACCCAGTCCTCTCATTGAGCAATCATTTCTGAGGTAACTTCCTAACACAGTCTCATGATACTGAAACTAATCCATTCTCTAGGATTGGGCCCTCTGTTTTCAGAGATTACATCTTAACCTTGATTCACTGAGGAGAATGAATTTCCAACACATGAACTTTGGGAGCACCTTCAAACCACGGCACCCCATGGTAATTTGGTCTCAATCTCTCCATGAAGCTCAAGGTGACCTCTTTGCACAACCATAGCGTGAGTGTAGCATGGCCGCTCGGTGTTGCCCTTTGCTCGCTTTCGCCCTGCTTGGGTTGATAAGCCATCTGGGGGTGGAGGAGTGTGAGGGGGTGGGAAGTGACAGCACTGTCTTCTGCTGTCCCAAAGAACACAGTGGCCCTCTCCCTTCCAGCAGTGTCCAGAGAAAAACAGTGATCACATCCTTTATATGACTCACCACAAATTTGCATATAAGAGCAAAACTCCTCCGGCTTTCTCCCTTTGTCTGGAACCTTTTTTTTCCCCCCTATGGGCAAGTAAGGTCAGTGAATTCTTTTTTTTTTTATTGGATATATTCTATATTTACAATTCATTTCCCTTTTTCTGGTTCCCCACCCCCAAAGGTCCCACATGTCCTTTTCCCTCCCCCTGCTCCCGCATCCACCCCCTCCCACCTTACTGTTCTTGTACTCTCCCACAATGATGTTTTGGTCCATTCTAGCACCAGTGTCCACTCCTTTCTTCTTGTGAGACATCACTTGATATGTGATTTATGTCTTTGGTGTTCCAAGCTTCTAGGCTAATATCCACTTATCAGTGACTGTATACCATGGGTATTCTTTTGAGACTGGGTCACCTCACTTAGTATGACGTTCTCCAGCTCCATCCATTTCTCTAAGAATTTCATGAATTCATTGTTTCTAATGGATGAATAGTACTCCATTGTGTATATATACCACATTTTTTTGTATCCATTCCTCTGTTGAGGGACATCTGGGTTCTTTCCAGCTTCTGGCTATTATAAATAAGGCTGCTATGAACATAGTGGAGCATGTATCCTTATTGCATGCTGGGGAATCCTCTGGGTATATGCCCAGGAGTGGTATGGCTGGGTCCTCCGGAAGTATTACGTCCAGTTTTCTGAGGAACCGCCATACTGTTTTCCAGAGTGGTTGTACCAGCTTGCATTCCCACCAGCAGTGGAGGAGTGTTCCTCTTTCTCCACATCCTCGCCAACACCTGATGTCTTCTGAGTTTTTAATCTTAGCCATTCTGATTGGTGTGAGGTGAAATCTCAGGGTTGTTTTAATTTGCATTTCCCTATTGACTAGTGATGTTGAACATTTTTTAAGGTGTTTCTCAGCCATCCGAATTTCTTCAGGTGAAAAGTCTCTGTTTAGCTCTGTACCCCATTTTTGGATAGGGTTATTTGGTTTTCTGGGGTCTAACCTCTTGAGTTCTTTGTATACATTGGAGATTAGCCCTCTGTCGGATGTGGGGTTGGTGAAGATTTTTTCCCAATTTGTTGGTTGCCGATTTATCCTTTTGACAGTGTCTTTTGCCTTACAGAAACTTTGTAGTTTTATGAGGTCCCATTTGTCTATTCTTGCTCTTAGAGCATAAGCAATTGGTGTTCTGTTCAGGAATTTTTCCCCTGAGCCGATGTCTTCAAGGGTCTTCCCCAGTTTCTTTTCTATTAGTTTTAGTGTGTCTGGTTTTATGTGGAGGTCCTTGATCCACTTGGAGTTGAGTTTAGTGCAAGGAGATAAGAGTGGATCAATTCTCATTCTTCTGCATGTTGACCTCCAGTTGAGCCAGCACCATCTGTTGAAAAGGCTATCTTTTTTCCACTGGATGTTTTCAGCTCCTTTGTCGAAGATCAATTGGCCATAGATGTGTGGGTTCAATTCTGGGTCTTTGATCCTATTCCATTGATCCACTTCCCTGTCGCTGAACCAATACCATGCAGTTTTTAATACCACTGCTCTGTAATATTGCTTGAGGTCCTGGATATTGATTCCCCCAGAAGTTCAGGACTTGGCATCGGTATGTTTTCCCTTATTTGTTGGGATGTTTTCAGTTGTGACTAATGAAACACACGGTTTTTAAAACAAGGAGTCTCTTTCTTCCCACAACAAGAATTCTTGAGTGTAGGCCATTTACAAGGTTGGACAGTTTAGTAGCTTAATAGTCAAGAGCATGGGTGTTTTATTCTTCCTTCCTTCCTTCCTTCCTTCCTTCCTTCCTTCCTTCCTTCCTTCCTTTTTTCCTTCTTCCTTCTTCCTTTCCTCCCTCCCTTCCTCCTTCCCCTTCCTTCCTTCCTTCCTTCCTTCCTTTTCTTCTCCTTCCTCCTTCCTTCCTTCCTTCCTTCCTTCCTTTCTTTCTTTCTTTCTTTCTTTCTTTCTTTCTTTCTTTCTTTCTTTCTTCTGTAAGGCTGTTATGTCTCCCCTGTGGTCTCAAGATGTCTAGAGCCAATTCACATATAACATATGCAGACATAGAAGCTGGGGTCACATTTATGTGCACTTCCATGGGGCCACAGGTTCAGACCAGTCCCACAATTAGATTGTAATACTCTGTCAAAATCTTGAGATTCTCAATAACTTTGTCATAAATTTCTGCTTTGTAAGTAAAGTTCAAAGGGATAAAGAAGCTTAAGCCAACAGCATAGAGCCTCAACCCACAGGCACTCCTGCCTAGTCTCCTCGCAAACACAGGTTCTAAACCATCTGCTCCCCCGGAAAACCAGGCAGCTGACATCAACTTTTTCTTGTAGTAGGGGTGAGTGTATAGAGATGCAGGAAGGGTCAGAGTCAAAGCTGAGTGTATTCTACATTCGTAGTTATAGCTTTCAGATAGTGTGAAGGTGCCAGCACCCAACTGTAAACAAGAACCACCAGGGCAAGTTGAAAAGAAGATAGTGACAGAAAGAAAAAGACGCTTGCTCTACCTTTGCGATAATGCTCTTTCCATTTTAGGTTTTCCTTTGGATATACAAGTTGCTTACTGATGCAGGGCAGAATTCTTGTAGAGGAAATGGACTTTGCAGTGTTGCGACACTGTTATTGAACACACATATATAAAAAAACAAGGGCTGGAAAAAAATCCTCAGAAACGATCTAACCTGAGGCTTTTCTTGTATTTTGGCTTTGCAAACTTCAGATGGAAGACACAGTAAGCCTCAATATGATAAGGCTTTAGGAAAGCAAAGGGCCAAACCACAGTATTGTTTGAGTTCTAGCAAATCAATCTTCCAGTATCCCTAAATAAATGTTTATAAAAACCACTTCAGTGGTATCTATGGAAGGTTATGCCCTAAAAATCTTTCAGTCCTTTTTCTATTCCTCTTAAGACCTCCAGAACAACCTCAAAATGTGATTATATTTTTATTACATATATTTACATTTCAAATGTCCACCTTCCTGATTCCCCACCCAGAAAACCCCCAAACCTATCCCCTCTCCCCCTGCTCACCAATCCACCCACTCCCACTTCCCTGTCCTGGCATTCCCATACCCAGAGACATCTAGCCTTCTCAGGATCAAGGGCCTCTCCTTCCTTTGATAATCAGCAAGGCCATCCTCTGCTACATATGCAGCTGGAGCCATGGGTCCCTCCAAGTGTACCCATGGTTGGTAGTTTAGTCCCTGGGAGCTCTGGGGGTACTGGGAAGCTCGTATTGTTGTTCCTCATATGGCACTGCAAACCCCTTCAGCTCCTTGGGTCCTTTCTCTAGCTCTTCCATTGGGGACCCTGTGCTAAGTTCAATGCTTGGCTGAAAGCATCCCCCTCTGTATTTGTCATGCACTGGCAGAACCTCTCAGGAGATAGCTATATCAGGCTCCTGTCAGCAAGCACTTATTGGCATCCACAACAGAGGAATGGTTACAGAAAATTACACAATGGAATACTACTCAGCTATTAAAAACAATAAATTCATGAATTTCTTAGGCAAATGGATGGAGCTAGAAAATATCATCCTGAGTGAGGTAACACAGTCACAAAAGAACATACATGGTATGCACTCACTGATAAGTGTATATTAGCCCAGAAGCTCAGAATACCCAAGATACAATTCACAGTCCAAATGAAGCTCAAGAAGAAGGAAGACCAAAGTATGGATACTCTGGTTCTTCCTAGTAGGGGAAACAAAATACCTACAGGAGGAAGTACAGAGACAAAGTGTAGAGCAGAGACATAAGGAAAGTCCATCCAGACACTGCCCCACCGGAGATCCATCCCATACACAGTTACCAAACCCAGACACTATTGTGTATACCAATAAGTACTTGCTAACAGGAGCCTGATACGGTTATTTCATTTTCTAATTCAAGGGCAAAATTGCTCTATTTGGGAATTTAAGATAAAATGAACCCATTGGAAGAGATGTTATAAAAATTACTTTGTTGTATATTAATTCTTATTTTAAATCTAAGACTCAGCACCTCATTAAGGTCCCAGTGTTCGGTTCCTATACATCTGAAATATCAGAATTACATTCAAAATTCAAGTCTGGGGATTAGATGATTTGATCAGCTCCCAGGATGTTCCTAGATAAGAAACCAAATAGAAGTTGGTATTGTTTTCTTACTATACCACTGTTCCAGAAGATTATCATGGCAACCATTGCTCAGCCACCCAGGTAGACTCCCACAGAAGAGCAAACACAACCAGCTGAGAATGTGGGGGAGGAAATCCAAACCAGACCGTGCACTTGTGCTTTGGAGAAAACAGTTGCCAAGTTGAAAACCCTTTAACAGACTGCATACCAACTGCTTCATATCCCATTCACCACTTTAGCCTGTTATACATTCATGCACCCCACAGCCTCATTTCCATATACACTGTAATCCAGAAAACTACATCCACATAGTCACTATACAACACACAGGAGATCCCTTCTATTCAGAAGGATCTGCAAATGAAGACCAGAGTCTGAGGTTCTACCATAAGGACGTTACCAGGATTGACACAGCTGCCTGGTACAGAGAGGATCTCAGATATATAAGACACACCATGGTACTCTGACTGAGCATCACCAGGGGGAGAGCAGGAGTGCACCCGACACTCAGCAGCTTCTGCCTGGCCAGGAAGAGTCTTCACAGTCCAGCTGTGATTCCGTGATGCTGCACTTCTGAGGCTTGTGACTTCCTTTTAGCTGATTTCGATTTTATGTGCATGGTGTTTTGCCTGCATGTATGTGTGTGTGAGGGTGCCAGACTCCTGGAATCTGAGTTACAGACAGTTGCAAGCTGCCACGTGGGTACTGGAAATTGAAATCCATCCTCTGGAAGAACAACCATGCTCTTAACCGCTGAGACCCTAGTGTGTGACATTTTGGTAACTTTTACTGGGGGCACTTTGCTTTCTTCAGTATTAGAACAACTGCTTGAGTAGCTATGACTGACCACACAGAAGGAATATATAAAGAGAGGGAGGGAGTGATAGGCATAAGTCAACACTGGAAAACAAGAAAACCCAAACCTCAGAATACACTTGCTTAAGTAAAACCTCTATTATAAATAGAACAAAACAAAACATGGAGACATTTACAAGCTGCAGTGTAGTTCTAGCCTTTGAATGCCAGTGAACTGAGTTGGAGAGAAACTCATCTAAAACCTTGAACTAACAGGGTAGGGTAGTGCTATTTCTGAAAGTGCTTTATGAACTAGGGCATTGGTTTTCTTGTTATTTAGATTGAACTCCTCATTAGCAGAGTCAAACTAAACCCCCCAAAGTTAAGTGAGTTCTTCAAGTGGTGTCACTTCCAGAGACTGTCAGTCAAGTACAACAAATGACACATACACACATATACACACAGACACACACACACTCTCACACACACACTCACACACTCACACTCACACAGATCTTCTTAGGTAAACTTAATTATTTAAGCAAGGAAAAACAAACTACCAAGAGACTAATTTATTAAGACCAGTTATTAAATTTTGCAAAATTAAAAAAAAAAAGATAGATACATTCTTCCTGTGGTTTTGCTGGTCACATGGTACAAGCCTGGTACTAATTGAATATGAATGTGTTTTTTGACTGGCTATTGCTCAGAAATAATGTATAACTCAGTCAGTCTTCCAGGACACAAAATTGTATTATTCATAATTGGCACGTATTTTTGGCAAAGGGCCATATGGTAAATATTTGGGGGTTTGGGACCATATGGTCTCTGTCAGGACTATTAAGTGTTCCCCTGCAGTGGGGAAGCAGCCGTAGACAATTTGTAAAGTAGGCACCGGTGGATTCCAATAAACCCTTGTTTACAAAATGCTTAGGCTGGCTGGACTTGGCCTGTGAAGACATAGTTTGCTGTCCTCCACAGATTGGGCCTAGAGCGTGACAGGTCTAGTCTCAGTGAGTTCTGGGAAGCATTTAGTTTCAAAATGAGCCAGTCACATAAGGGTCAAAGAAGAAAGAAGTCTTCACCTCTATAAATTCAGAGTATTTTAAGTACCTCAGTATTCTACAAAGGCTCCTCTGGAAAGCTTCTCATATCTCTGTATGTGAGAGACCTTTCCAAACCCACCTTGCTACCATCTTTATACTTTCTTCATTTAAGATAATGGTATGTACCATTGAACACAGTGTCATTTCCCGCATCCTTACCACCGCCATCTTGAAATAAAACCCGAGCCTCATTTGATCTCCTGATATAAATGGCAAAGAGTTTTCATTTTCAGTTTAACCTCATTGTGAGATTAAATACAATGAATGTTGCCTAGTGCGATACATCTTGAGTCATACGGACATATGGCTCGGGCTCAGGAGTATGAGTGTGTGTGTGTGTGTGTGTGTGTGTGTGTGTGTGTGTGTAAAACAGAAAACAATGCCATCTGTCTAAACAGTAGGCATGGTGCCAGATGCCAATCTGACTAAGCCTGACATACAAGTGAATAGAGAGAACTTCAGCCTCCACTTCCTCCTCCCCCAAGAATCTATTAAAAGACTGAAAGAGCTGTTTAGCAGCAGGGAGTGGGACCCCGATGCTGAAGTGCACATTCTCCAACAGCAGGAGCAGCAGCTGCCAGAGCCAAGTGAGGAACAGTTGTCCACTATCGCTTTGCCACAGCTCATCCCCAGGACCCGGCAAACGAACCTCTCCGGACTTCCAGGATGTGGATGTTGGGACAGGAAGTGAAACAAAGCATATATTATAGAAGCATGGGCGACAGCTGTGAGGATGTGGAAATGGCCTTTGTCGGTCTAAAAGCAGAGAGAGACCGAGATGAGAGAACGTTAAGGCCACCGGTAGTAATCTCTTCTCCATTATGCCTCTTAGGTAAAATTTAGGGACATGAATGAGGACACGGAGAATTAGCGTTTGATGTATGTTGCAGAAGATGAAAAACTCCTGGAGGCTCAGGTTTCCTAATTAGTCCTAGTGTTTTCCCATTCAGGAACTGGAGGCATTACCAAAGGGTGGAATATTTTTACATTACATGTTATTAGAGTATCTTTACAACGTAAGCATCTATTAGAATAGCAAGTACCCATGTGTCTACTAAGCAAATCCATTGATTGATAACATGCCTGCCTTTTTTAAAGAAATAAACAAAATATTAAAGAAATAAGATATAACAGAGAGGTTAGAAAGAGCCCCTAATTTCCCTTACTGTGCTCCCAGAGGAAATTCAAGTAGTTTCTAAATTTGGCATGCATTTTTTAAGATCATAGTCTATAATAGCACTACAGAATCTCTCCATATATGCAAACACATAGAAAAATAGAATCTCTTCAAATATATATGCATATATACCTTTTTATATATTATATCTCTTATATGTATAAGTAATATAGGCTCAGTAAATTTAATATGTAGCTTTCCAGTTTTTACAAAATTGATGTCACGTTATTTTTGGTATCTTTCCTTCTGAAACAGTTGACTTTAACATACTAAATTTTCCTATGGTTTGACCAATTTTGCTCTTAAAATTTCTTTCTATACCATGAGGGCACATAACATCTTCTAACACAAATTACGTCAGCCCAATTTCCTTCTTTCCGTTGTCTGGCATTGGTTTCCTTGGCTCCACGTTGGTGAGGTTTACGTTATGTTGTGATTGTCTGTCCTACCCATTTCCCCTCTGTCCTGGAGAGCCAAGTCAGGATCTCCAGAGCGTCCCCTCTGAAGCTGAAGCACCAGCTCTTCTACTAAGAAGGACCAAGTGGCCTAGGGCACTTGCTGGGGAGGCTCCTGCTGAGCTGGGAAGGGCTGCTGTGGAGCCACCAGTAGTCTAAACACTGGAGGGAACCTGTCTCCTCCGCTTGGGCGGCTATGATTTGTGGTGATCAGATCTCAAAAAAGAGCTTTGTGAGTCAAGATCTACTTGAGATTCTGAGTGACTTAATCATTCCAAACCCATGCTGTCATCATGTGCCCCTACCTGTGGACCAGGGCGTAGTTCAGCCTCGATGGGGTACATGCCTGCAAGTCCTGCACACAGTAGAGCCCACCGTCAAATAAATGCCATGGACTTCAGGTTTGAGAAACAGACTGAGCCAACCTGCCATAGGGACCTTTTATCATGCAAGGGCCTTTAGATCTGTTTCCTGAAAACCATAAGGTGCTTGCATTATAAATCTCATATATTATTAAAAGAGTTTTTTTCTTTAAACAACAACAACAACAACAACTTGGTAGAATAATATTCAAATTAAACTAATGCAGCTTTCTGGACATTTTAAAAATGGCACAGATCCAGACTGAGATTAGGAGAAAGCAAATAGCTACCGTCACTATTTTAATTAACCATAACAACAGCAAATCAACTATTTCAAGAAAAATTTCACAGACAACCCAATGCTGAAGAGTTCCGCTAATAGCGATAGCCCAGTAATGCTAACAAATAACGAGGGAAATGGTGCATCAGACACTCAGACCTGAGTCTGCGTTGCCTGTCCTCTTTGCTCTTCCATTTCTCAATGTGGCTTTTTCGAGCACTTAGAACTTAGGCTGTAAATAGAGGTTCTCAGAGGGCAGTGTTAGTCAGGACCAGAAAGACAAAGCGTCTGCAAACGTTGCCATACTGCTGACCCTAGCATCACCTAGGCCCTTACATCCATACAGTCCCTACTCAGAACTTTGTCTGCCCACACCTCCTAGCATCTCAGCTGAGTGGGTCAGATCCCAGTGGATTACTGGGGGACAACATGCAACAGTCCTAACAACCGAGTGCCCCCACGGTGACCAGTGGCAACTCATGATCTTGTAATTCTCATGACCTTACAGATACTGACCTTTCTGCTGTCCAAACAATGAGTGCTCTTACTAAAGAATGAAAAACAAGGTGATCAATTGGCCTGCTAAGTGTATTCGGAAATATTTGATTTTTAGGGTTTGGGAATTTCCCGAACTGTGGATAGCACACCGAGCTTCCATCGGGGGATGCTTCTGAGATATGATAGCTACTGCGTGGGGAGGAAGAAGTGTAACAAGATACCACCTCTTGGGTTACTATGCTGCTAACAGGGCCGTTTTTACACACTATTTCGTAGCCAGAGCAATTATATGTGTCATATATTTGATTTTGTTGCTGAAATTGCTTCCCAAAGGATCCCACTGCCAAGAGATTGCAAGTCTAAAACCACCTGCATCCACTGTGTCCCACGGGAGACCTGATAGTAGGTTTGTTCCACTATAGCAGTGTCTACTGTAGAAACCTCAGTGCTACCAAATCTTACCAAAGTTGTTTTCTTGTCTATAACACCGGGACAATGTTCTTTTTCTATGCATTTAAAAGAACTGCAATGGGAAACAGAGTGTATTATGCCATGTAAACAAAAGATATTGTTATTATGTTACACCTGCATCCGTTTGCCTCAAAGCTTGCAAGGCCTCAGACAATGCAGTGGGCATTTTGGTCCCCCACTGTAAGCTCCTGAGAGCTTCTAGTAAGGTGACCAGAAGGGATCTGGTCCTCTCCCACTGAACCTTTTCAGTTGTCAACTGCTCCTGTTTTGTTTTGTTTTTTAAATTGCCAGCTGATCTCTGGGCACATTGCATTCTGATATTAAACACAATTTAAGAGGTATTTCCTTATAAGCACACTGGGGATAAAAGTAAATGAACATCTTTTTCCATCTTTGGACCTCAGAATATGCAATTGTTTTAGTAAACCGACATAATATCACATAATTTATCATACTTCTGTGAAATACAGAAGCATATTTAGTTGGGTAGCTATTGTCACATCATTATATTCTTTTAGGAACTTTACCAAGAATCAGTAATGCCAAAATAATCTTCATTGGAGAACTCCTGATGTCCTGAAACCATGTCCCAAAGGGCATTCTTGTGCTAGTAATTTAGTTAAAATGAATACCCTTGCAGGATCCTACTAATATGCCTTATATTACCATCAGTACATAATGTCAAAAGACAAACTGAACATCGCCTTGGTCATCAACAAAGCTTGACAAAGAAATTACAGGACATTTGTACTTACTTTATATAAATTCTATACATACATATCAAATGCAAACACACACATATGTGTATATGACCATATTTCATGTCAAATATATGTAATATATATCATATGTGTATATATAATTATATAATATATGTATACATGTATATTTGTGTGTTTGTATGTGTGGGTGCATGTATATATTAGAGAAAAGCAAATACAATCTAGCTTATGACTTTTTATCAGAAGGATATCTATGAAAGTAAGTTGGTCTTTGTGGTGAAGAACATGATCACAGCTCTTCTTTGAAGGTCTGAATATATTGTATAGAGAAAGGTATATGTCTCTTCAGGTAGAGATTAGTCCCTCAGCATCAACAACTCCAGATGTTATTTTGTATTTATTAACAAATAGAATATGATTTGTTGACGGAATATAACTAATTCATATTTTATTGATTAATAATGTTTAGCTTTAAACCCTGAGTTTGGTCTGAAGAAATAACCAAATTGCCTTTGAAGTCACAGTTTTTCTTACAAGGGTGATTTCTAGATAGGACTCATTAAATATAAAATTAAAAAGTTCAGTCTGCATTGAAGACACATACATAATAAAGACTAGGAAGATACAAGAAGATGGATATGTATATAATTTCCATGTTTGTTGGGTTTTTTTTTTCCATTTCATTCCGGGCACCCTCACTTCCTAAGGCAGGTCTTTGTCTTTAGGTTTTGTTGTTTCTTGGAATTCTGAGATGAGATAAACTGGATGTTACTCCATACTCTTAATACTGCGGTTGGCTATTTTCCAATGGTCTTTGCCACAGACTTGTATTTGTTCTGTCTTTGGGTCCTGCATAGAGTGGTGATCAGCCTGTAAGACTCTCCTGTCTAAGTGCATCATTTCATAGAAAACACAACTGGCAAAAACAAAAGGTTAGCTGGTTCCATGGCTAGGTCAAGGCGTGTGTGCTGCCAAAAGAGATGCAGGCTTTAACAGCTGGGCCAAGGGGCTGTGGAGAGGGCTCATTGGCGAAGAGCACAGGCTGCTCCTCCAGAGGATTCTCGTTTGGCTCTGGGTACCCACAGGGTGACTATCTAACAATGGTCTGTAACCCTAGCTCCCAGGGGTGTGATCCCTCTCCTTACATCTTTGGGCATTGCATGTATGTTTGGCACAGATATACAGGCAAGCAAAGAACACATATGTGGGAAATGAATAAATAAATCTTTTTAAAGACAGACTGGAGGGAGCAAAAGCCAGCAGGAACACATTAAGCTGTACCACTAAACTAAATTAGAGATTTCGAAAATCTCCGCTGGCCTTCACTCTGGCTAAAGGATGACTCATTGGTAAAGAACTTGATGAGTTAAAAAAAAAAAACAAAAAACACTTCACCTTGGCAGACATCCTCAATTCTCCCCTGGACTGCAATGTATACATATTTAGCCCTTGTAACTAACATCCTTTATTTGGATTTTGAGATTCCAAAACCTCAGCGGCGTTCCAGTGTGAGTGCTAAGTTTTGAATTACGTTCAGACATTCCGTTTCTTGTTGTCATTTATAATGCCTTTTATGACAGTCCTTAAGATTAAATTTGGAGTCTGAAAATAAGTGTGATTGGAACTTACCTGTGGGTTTTAGAGAGACCTGGGTAGTTTGAACGTTGCTCTGAGGGGCTGAGATGGAGGTGCGTGGGGGATGGGGTGAGAAAGCAAGGAGCCCTCACAAGCACTAGTGAGTAACCTAGGCTTTTTTCCCCCAATAGAGCTATGTTTAATAGAGGGACACAGTTGTCACTATTAATTTCTCTTTATGAGGCATTCCAATGATGCCGTAGTTTAAAAATAATAACCAACACTGTTATTCTCAGGTACGTGAGCAGTAAAGCTGACATTTTAGCCTTCTGGCTATTGCTCAAGACATTACCTAATCCATTACCTCATAATGATGACTAGAGAAAAACAATTTTCAAAAGCACAGTCATAAAGTGCTTTGATAAAGCCACCCCAGGTCTTGTGGACAAACCTAGATGCCAAAACCTCCTGAAGCGAGTTAGGGGTGGTAGCCGACTCTGCCCACTCTCGGTGGGAACATTTTTCCCTTCCAGGAGTCCATTTCACATTGGAACAGAACTGCTGGCACTTACGCCATGTGACATAAATTATGACAATTTCACTTTTCTTCGGGGGGGGGCAGTCTGTGAATAGCCATAACATGCAAGACTCTGTCTTCCTCTTTGTATTTGTGCTAGGAGAAAATTATAAGCCAATAAAAGTTTGCCTGTCGAATTCTTATCCCTTAGGAGGCAGAATTGGGACACAGAATCCCAGCAAGCAGTGACTTAACAAGACACCACTGTGACACTATGCATTGCTTGCAGGCCTGCCAGAACGTGATAGAAAAGCCCCAGGAGGGGCTGAGTAAGTGCCTGTAGCCAGCAATGGTTGACTGTGGGGCTCATTTTCCATTTGTACTTAGTGAGTAGAAACGGCATCTTTCTCCTTCCTAAGGCATCAGCGCCTCGAATGGCTCCGTCTTCTCCTTCTTTTTCCATGTTACACATCTGTCCTTACTGTTTTCTACCCAGATTTCTAGAAACGTCCTCCAAGATGGTGGATCTTGACTCTATTTGCACATTACAATTAAATAAAGAGGTTTAACCAGAGTGCCAGCAACCACCTCTCACTGTCTGGCACTTTCAATTCGAAGAGCCTAAGTTTTCGTGAGCAAAATACTCACCGGCGAATTCTAATACTTGTGCAAGGTTAACGTCACTGACATAGGAGGTTCAGCCTTGTCTGAACAAATAATAAATAGCTAGTAATGTTTCTGAGTCAGGGAGTGTCTGGGGAAGATAAAGCTGGTGACATTTTTGCAGAATGCAAGGGAAAAGAACGAGGCTTGCATGCGTAGCCCAAGGGCTCATCCGCTCGATCCATATTCAAAGGCTGATCATTCATGGTGGCTGGAGGGTCATGGGAGATATAATGACTCTGTTCACAATCACAGTTTAAACCCTATTAAATATTACGTTTAAATGCCATTTTAAATTGTCTTCTATGGTAAATTGCAAAGCTCACAGGCATCGGTGGCTGGGGAGCATCTATAATGGGCATTTATTTACAACCCACGGTGGATTCGGATTAGCTCCCCTACAGAATCAGAAGACAGAGATAGAGGCCCAACAAACTCCTTCTTCCTTGTTTGTTTTCCAGATCGGAGAGAGGAGAACATAAAGAGTAAGTCCCATGATTTCCATGTGACCCAAGGCTGTGAGGAGCACAAGAATCCCCACCCTGCAAGGGGCTCTCATCCTAGTGGAGGCTCTCATCAGAGGGGGGAAGCTGGGAAGTCAGAGTCCAGGGATGCCTTTAAACAGAAAGGCAGCCACGGGACAGCTTGCTCTCTCCTGCGCAGTGCAAGAAGTTAAAGAGAAAGATGTAATTCCAATTTGGCAGATAAACCTGAAGAATATGTAAGAATTCATTTAATCACTAACTTCTTCTCTGAGAAGATTCTAAGGAAGTTAAAATTCAGTAACATAAAATGATATAAAAGGGGAAACTGTTCATGGTATTATGTACCCACCACTTCCTTAATCCCAAACATCCTCATCACCTAATAGGCTAATTATTTTTCCATCTACTACCCTTCTTAACTGCCCTACTGCACTAAATGCAATAAAGTGCATTAAAAAGAATAAATCCTGATATAGTCTTGAGAAGCAAATATTTAATAGGTGGCCTGATCATTTTACTATTGACAAATTATATATATATATATATATATATATATATGTGTGTGTGTGTGTGTGTGTGTGTGTGTGTGTGTGTATATATATATATATATATATATGGATTTGAAATGTCAACTTAAGGAAGAACAGACTTTTGTCTTATGGCCATCAAGTACCTGGATATGAGGCAGCCATAGAGATGGGATTGAACTCTCTTTTTTGTTTGTTTGTTTGTTTGTTTGTTTTTCGAGACAGGGTTTCTCTGTGTAGTTCTGGCTGTCCTGGAACTCACTCTGTAGACCGGGCTGGCCTCGAACTCAGAAATTCCCCTGTCTCTGCCTCCCAAGTGCTGGGATTAAAGGCGTGCACCACCAATGCCCGGCGAGTATGAACTCTTGGTAGCAGGAGCATCATAAGAGAAAGGGAAGAAGACGGGATGTAGGTAACCCTTGAAGTGTTGTCTGCTTCCTCCAATGCAGAAACACTCCTCCACTGCTGGTGGGATTGCAAGATGGTACAACCATTCTGGAAATCAGTCTGGTGGTTCCTGAGAAAACTGGTCATAACACTTCCAGAGGACCCTGCTATACCACTCCTGGGCATATACCCAGAGGATTCCCCTGCATACAACAAGGACACATGCTCCACTATGTTCATAGCAGCCTTAGTTATAATAGCCAGAAGCTGGAAAGAACCCAGATGTCCCTCAATGGAGGAATGGATACCAAAAAAAAATGTGGTATATTTACACAATGGAATACTACTCAGCAATTAAAAATAATGAACTCATGCAATTTGTAGGTAAATGGTTAGATCTGGAAAATATCATCGTAAGTGAGCTAACCCAATCACAAAAGAATACACATGAAATGCAATCACTGATAAGTGAATATTGATTAGCCCAGAAGCTCTGAATACTCAAGACACAATTAGAATATCAAATGATTCCCAAGAAGAAGGAAGGAGAGTGCCCTGGTCCTGAAAAGGCTTGATCCAGTATTGTAGGGGAGTACCAGGACAGAGAAATGAGAGGGGTATGATTGGGGAATGGGCAGAGGGAAGAGGACTTATGGGACATATGGTGAGGGGGAAACTGGGAAAGGGGAAAGCATTCCGAATGTAAACAAAGAACATAGAAAATTAAAAAAAAAAAAAAAGCCTACCACTTCGTGCCTTGGTGGATTAAATGTTTTTTTGTACTTGGTTAACTGTATTTTCTATAAGATCATGTAATAATTAAGTGTTTTTATTTTGAAATGGCTTTGAAACTATTAAAGGGTCTTGTTCTAAAAAAATAAAAAATAAAAAAATAAATCAGGCTATTGCAGAATATCACAGAGAATGAGTTACTCACCAAGGAATTTGGATCCGAGCTAGCAAGCAATGAACAGCTACCAGACATTTTTAAGCAACAAAGAATGTGGAAAATGAAGAATCTGATGTTGGCTAGGAAGAAGAAGATTAACCCCTCGCAGTCATTCTAGCAATGCAGAGTGGACTGGCGTGTCGGAGCATATATTAGAGAGCATGGCCAAGACGGGCTTCCCGAGGGCAAGCTAGTGTGGCCTTGGAGGCAGCGGGGCTTTAGACACCTCACACTCTCCATCTTTTGTCTAGTTAGTTTCTTCCTTTTCCATCATCAGTCTAAATAACAGGCCAATGCCGCTAGTACTCACCAAGCCAGATTTCTTCATAGATCACAGCCAGGGATTTAGAAATCATCCCCCAGTGGTAGCTCCTCAAGGGACTCCAGTGCAGTCATAGATGTCTCCTGAGTAGGCTCTGCCGATGTCACACTATTGGAAATAATGGTGACTTTCACAATTGAGTAATAAATCACAGCCCACTATCGACTTTAATAGATGAGGTATGTTCAAAGAATTCTCTACAAGATAAAGCATATAGATTTGCTCCACGATTCACATTATCTTCACTTGATAAAACTGACGGAGTGCCTACTGTGTGTGGTTTGATATGTCAAACTCATTCCTGGGGTTCCACCATGGAGTGAGCATCAAGTCGGCTGCACCATTTCCCTCCCCTGCTGATGACAGGAGTGTCACGCACGGGCTCCTACTTTTGCCCATGCGTCTCTGGAATAGCCTTCCCTTCACCAACCTCCCTGGCACTGATCTGCAGTTAGTCTAGACACACTTCCCACATACAGAAGCTGTTGTTGCCACATGCCTGCCTTAAGATGATTTCTCGGTTGTTCATCTGTGGCACAGTCACTCAGGCTCAATTTTCCCCCATTTAAGTTGCTTATGATAGGAAACTTCTAGTAGAAAATGTAGGTGTGTCCTTTTTTCTTTTGGTAACATACCACCTAGCCAACATTATCTTAGACCTTCTAAGGAAAGGCTTACATGTGTGAAGGATGCTAAAAGTCTCATGTACAAAAGACGATCCGTCATTTAGACGCTCTAGATGAAATCACAACCATTGAGCAATGTTACCTGGCCATTTTCAGAGCTGTCTGTCTCCTGAGACCTAGCCCTGGCAGACTCCCTCTCAAGAGTCCTCCTTCCCACAGATTCTTAGTGTCCTTCCAAACTGAAAATATATGCTTGGACTGGGTAGAAGAGAGCCAACAGGGGCTTAGCTCCAGCAGACAGTCCCATTGTGCTTGGAGATAAAAGCTTAGAGCCACCATGATTCTCCTGTGCGACTTCCCACAGGATGGAAGAGGAGAGACCGTGATGAAGGTTGCTTTACTGTGGAAGACAGAGCTCTCTCTTTCTCTGTGTGCTGCAACTCCATGGCCTTACCAGTGCTCTTGATTGATTTTCAATTCCTCACTAGATGTCCACTGGGTGCTTTGCTTGTGTGTGACACATGCTGAGATAAGTTAGAGAGGGTTGGTTTTATTAGGATTATATTCCTGTAACAGCATTTTAAAGAGCCCTTTAATGCTGCTGTTTAGTTTTATTAAAGAATTTTCTCTTTGTGGTTGGAAATAATGGAGAAGAACTTGTTGATCTTTTTCTCAGATAACAAAGGATCTGTTGGAATCTTGACAACTCAAATTTAACCATGTAGACCAAACCAAAGTAAAATGCTCAAGAGGAAAAGAAGCAGCTTTCTAGCTAGTTGTAAATCTGGAGGCCAGTCTGCAACAATATCTGAGGGTCATAGTTCAGCACAAAAAGTTTGCCCAGAGAGGGCAAGGTCCTGGTCTTACTCTAAGCTCAGGAAACAAATAAAAGGAAAGAAAGAGAAATAAGGGGAGTGGAGAAGAGGAAGAAAAAGTATTTTCTTTTCTTTTTCTTTTTCTATGAATTTCTTTTTTTAGCATCAAAGACTAATCTAGGACTTCAAGCATACTAGTCAATCTCTCTTTCTCTTAACTAGCTCCAGACATTTTGTTTCTGGGGGAAATGAACGTTTCCTATGAATCCTAAGTCACAAGAAGAAAAGATTGTTTTAAATGGACTGAGAAGGAAGACTGGGTACAATTTTATTAGAGACTGCGAGAAAAAGCTACAGAACAGAAACTTGGAGGAGAGAAATGGAAAAGAAAAAAAGAGGTGCCTATGCGGATGGAGGTCACAAACAGCTGCATGACATAAAGGTGAGGACACCAAGGAAGTGAGAAATCCCAGAGTGCCAGGCCAAGCAGGACTTCCTGAGACTTACTCAAGAAAGTCAGACTCTAAAGTGCTGGGTGATGGAAGCTGTGGAAATGGTGGCAATAAACGGGGCTTCAGGGATGGAGAAGCACATTATCTCATTAAAGGAACAATGAGTCCTCCCTTCTGCTTGGTAGATCTTCCAGTGAATTCTATTTTCCAAGTGGGAGGGAGTGGGGGACAACGACTCCTGTCCAGGTGATTGGCAGGTCAGGCTAGATCTACTATTAAAAGGAATATGCGATGTTTGAGGGTAGCTCAGAATGTCTCTCCACTCAGGGCTAGAAATAGAACTTGGACTTTATCCTTTTGACCTGGAGGAAGAAGCTTCCTTAACATGAAGCAACAAAGCTCAGATAGCTCCGCCTTTTCAAACCGGAAGTGAAATCCTATGGAGGGGCTGCTTCCGAAGGTTATAAAGGAAACCGGAGGTCAGGTCCAAAGTCCATGAAAGAAGAGTTCATCTTCAATGGCCTTTAAACCAACTAATATATGTCTAGCCACCTAACCATTGTATTCATCGTATTCAAGCATTACTTTTTCTTTTAGATGATTTATCTGCTTTGTTCTTGTTTGATCCCAAATAGGCCTCAAAATAGCAGTCCTGGTGACACTGTCCTAATCAGAAGGACTCTGATCTAACTGGGTAAATGGAAGGATTGTTTAAATGTATAATATCTCAGGAATCTCATAGGGTGGGTTTTCGTTTATCAGGAAAATCACTACTTTTCTTATCTGTGTTGCAAGGTCAGCCACCTTCCACAAGGACAGCGAGTTCCTGACTGACACTAGCAGCCTGCCCCTTTAAAACCCACAAGGATTTTCCTGCCACTCAAGGTTCTCTGTCTCCTGAGGCACAGCCAGGAAGTTCCCCAAATGAACTGTCTTTCTATACTGAATGGTCTAGTTCATTGACTTCACTCTGACTCATTCACTATACTTTTTGTTTTGTTTTGTTGTTGTTTTATTTTTATTCACTTTACATCCGGACTGAGGGCCGCAGTTCTTCCTCTTCTCCCTGGCCAACCCTACAAGTCCCGCCCCCATTATCCCCTTCCCCTTCCCTCAGAGAAAAGTAGTATCCCCTCCACTCCTACCCAGCAGGAGTAGGCCAGAACACATCCTCTCCTACTGAGGCTCATCCAGGAAGTCCATCTAGGGGAAAAGGGATCAAATAACAGAGTCAGAGACATCCGGGGCTCCAGTTGTCAGAGGACTCACATGAAGACCAAGTCGCTGCAAAAGTGTTAGGGGCCCAGGTACAGCCCCTGCGTGCTCTTTGGTTGGCGATTCACTCTGTGAGTCCCCACAGGCCCAGGCTAATTGACTTTGCAGGTCTTTATGTGGTATTTCTGAACACCACCAGTTTATTCAATTCTACCCCCCACTCTTTCACAAGACTACCCAAACACCCTACACTGCTGCCACCCCCCCCCCAATGCTTGGTTGTGGATCCCACATCTGTCTCCATCCACCTCTGGATGAAGCTTCTCAGGAGAGAGCTATGCTAGGCTTCAGTCTGAAAGAATGAGAAAGCCTTCAGCATCAGTAACGGCCTTCTTGAGGGGTCATTCTTGGCCAGGCGATTGACAGACACAGCTGGATTAACTCTTAAGGGAAGACAGAACAATGGTATGTTGTATTCTAATCTTTGATCAGAGTGTCATGTCTCTCTATTCAGGGCCAAAGATAGATTCCATTTTTGTGTATATATGCTAGAAGGAAAGGGTTTTCCCCTTAATGGTCCTCAAAGAGATCCTTGATATCCATCCTTGGTGTCCTTTAAGATTATAGTAAGAGTTCTAAATATGCTCCTATAAGATAGCAGCCTATATCTACAGGTGTTTGTGCTAACAGTATTGCAGCTGAAACTACATCTGAGATAACAGGGAACGGACACTTACTAATGGTATTTTTCAGCCACTAGCTGGACTTCTATTTAATGATAGCGTGTTGCTCATGGCTTGTCTTTGTAAAATGTTAGTCTCTCTTTACTTTAGAATCACCAGTTGGGCAAAACCTTTCATAGGCCTTCAACGTTGTCAAGTTTGTACAAGGAACTTGAATCTTAAATGCTAACCCTTGAAAGTCCTACTGGGGGATGGCAGGTGCGTGGACTGTAGGACAGTCACGCTTAGGTTGAAATCCTGGTGGCTGTCATCTGTCAGCTCTCAGGACATCGCGCCTTTATTTACAGAATTGGAGCAAAACTCATTTATGGGAATGTAACTAAAAGACATCTGTGCTTAAAAAGTTTATGGAAAGAAAAATCATGCCAAATATGGTGGTCATTTCTAGTTTATTATTGGTTTTCTTGAACATGTTTGCTCTTTGCCCTGCTCAGGTGCTCTCCCACGCAAGATTAATTATTGCTCTCAAATTTCATAAGGCACATTTGGCTTTCTGGAAAGATAGGTATGTCCATCTGGAAAGTAAGTTTAAGAAAATAAATATATCTCTCTGGAATGACTAATAGCCCCTTGGGAGGAGCAAAGAACTTGGCTGACTGAGGATTTTTTTTCATAGGTCATAAAAATTTTGTCTAGGTCTAAATAATCAGTGCCCTCCCCCTTCATTAAAAAAAAGCCAGGAGAAATCCAATCAGCCACGTAGAGACTATTTTCAAAACTACTTCTGCACTCTACCAAGTCAAGTCCACTGTAAGCAATTTGTCTCCCTAGGTGACCAACACAGTTCTGGGATGGGACAAGTTAAAGGACACTTCCATTGACCAACTCAATCTTCAAAAGTTTGTCTAAGATGTATCCTAAGTCAATTTCAAAGAATTTGCATACTTGTGAAGAAACAGATCTTTTCTCAGTAAACATGATTATTTTTGTCTTGACTCAAAATAAAGCAAAGGAGAAGACAGAAATTGGATAGAAACATTCCATATTTAAGTCAATTCACAATGAATCAAGACCTTATAAAATTTGGCCCTCTTAGGAGTCAGAGGGAACACTAGTTTCATATGAGGTTTGGTCTGATCCCAATAAAGAGAAAAGAATTGAAAATAAGAATTTTCTATAAAAATAAAACAAAAAAATGTGTAGTCAGTTACAATGAAAATATGTACACTTATTATAGTTCACCTTTTGGGAGATTATATACATACATGTATGTATACATGCATACATATATAAGATATATATGTATTGAAGCTCAAATAGAAGGAAGAACAAAGTATGGATACTCTGGACCTTCTTAGAACAAACTACCCACAGGAAGAGATACAGAGACAAAGTGTGGATCAGAAACTGAGGGAAAGACCATCCAGAGACTGCTCCACCTGGGGATCCATTCCATATAGAGTTATAAAACCCAGACACACTTGGATGCAAACAAGTGCTTGCTGACAGGAGCCTGATATAGCTGTCACCTTGGAGGCTCTGCCAGTGCATGACAAATACAGAGGGGTACACTCTCAGCCAACCATTGAACTGAGCACAGGGTCCCCAATGGAGAAGCTAGAGAAAGGACCCAAGGAGCTGAAGGGGTTTGCAGTGCCATAGGAAGAGCAACAATATGAGCCAGCCAGTACCCCAGAGTTCCCAGAGGCTAAACCACCAATCAAAGAGTACACATGCATGGAGGGACCCATGGCTCCAGCTACATATACAGCAGAGGATGGTGTTGTTGGACATCAAAGGGAGGAGAGGCCCTTGGTCCTGAGAAGGCTCTATGCCTCGGTGTATGGGAATGCCAGGACAGGGAAGCAGGAGTAGGTGGATTGGTGAGCAGGGGGAGGGGTATGGGTTAGGGGATTTTGTGGGGGGGAACCAGGAAAGGGGACAACATTTGCAATGTAAATAATGAATATCTCTAATAAAAAATGATTTCAAATTAATTAATTAATAATTCATAAAATAAAATATTTAATTGGAAAACAACAAAAATATAATATATAATATATTACATATATGCATTATATATATATATATATATATATTGCAGCTTACAACAAAATCCAAAGCATGCTAAAAGAAAATTAAAAGACACATGAAAAGGTAAGTCTAGATAATTATCACAAAATGTTTTGCCTGTAAAATAATTTTAAGCCAATCTTTTGTTGCCTTTTACCCATAGTGTACTGTAAAGGATTATTTTATCCATCATCATTATATTCAACATCAATCATTGCTATTCTCTCTGTCTCTTTTCTCTTTCTCTTTCACTCCTCCTTTCCTTCCATGTAACTCAGGCTGGCCTACAACTTGTACTTCTCACGCTCAGTCTCCTGAGCACAATGATGACAGGCATGGGTCACATGCTCGGCTTTTTTTTTTTTATTATCTTAATACTTTCCCTATTTCTTCTAAGTACTTTCAGTTCTTTCACCAACATTTTTATATCGAATCATATTTAAATTACTTGACTATTTTTAGTGTGAACTGTACCCCAGTTATCTTCAAATGATTTGTTACAATAAAATTTCCAATGAAAGGAAGAATTCTTCCAAATAACAGAATTAGTTTTGTGTGTCCCTTGAGGCGATAAGTAGATGCCCATTGTTAGAATGAAGGCAAAGGACCTATTTAAGGGGCGAGAGTCAGACTAAACCTGTAGCGAGGGAAAGCACCCCTCTGCACACCTCAGCCAAGCTAGAATGTGTCATCATCAACTTTGACATTTACTTCACATTTTCTCCAGAAGGTGGTGCCTGTCAGCCACTCCCAGATGTTTTTGGGGCAGGCCTGGTTCCTCATTCCTGGTAGATCCTGATTCTTTAAGAGTCCTCCTCACTAAATGAGGTGCAGGAAGAAACGGGCTTCATATCCATGACTCCCACATAAGAGTCACACAAAAGATTTGACCTTGAAGGAATTGTTGAGGATGCACACAGCCATAAGCACTGTAAGTGAAAGATTCACAGAACCATGATGTGCAATGCACAAGACTTTCAAGGTCATCTGTCCTAAGAGTTCTTAGGACCCTAGGAGATAGGTAAATCATTGTTAGGAAAGCAGGAAACACTTGGAAGTTGTTGGAAATTTCATGTGTGTATTTATCTATAGATATAATGTTTATTACTCTCTCAAACATACTATATCTCCACATAAGAATTAAACTACACTCACTTTCTAGCGGATGAGACACAGTCATAGCATGGTTAAGGAACATGTCACATCACTTCCCAACGCTCAACAGCAGAATCAGTGATGGAATCTTATTCTCCGGAGACATTCCAGTAACCACCCAATTCAAACAGGGTTTTTTTCTATTTTTAAGAAATAGAAGGGTTTACCAAGCATTGTGCTAGGTTTCTGAGTCACATCAAAGTGATTGTTTGGGTAAGTACTCTAAGCTATCAGCATTATACTAATCATTTAGAAAATGCTTATTTAACCAAATGTTTCCGTTCTCACTGATTACGTTGGTGTTCTCCAGACATAGCCTAAATAGCAGCACACTCTCATCCTCCAGACCCCGTAAATATTCTGGCATCTCCCCCACTGCCAATAAAACAATTCAGCACAAGTATGCAGCATAAAAGGGAGAAAAAATGAGAAACATATGTGGAGTTCTCCACGTGAAATCTATAGCCATTAAGAGGCTGATTTGCATCTGTGCCCTAAGCATGCACTCAGCAGCCAGCCATGGGACTCAGCAAAGGGAGGAGAAGGAGGACAGGGAGAGAGTGATTCAAGGGAGAGAAAAAAATCAGTCTTTTCTTCTAAACCCAAGCAGTCAAAGTTAAATCACCGACAAAGCATTCAAACAGAAGGAGGAGGAGAAAGAAGAAGAGGAGGAGGAGATGAAGGAGGAGGAGGAGGAGGAAGAGGAGGAGGAGGAGGAGGAGGAGGAGGAGGAGGAGAAGGAGAAGAAGAAGAAGAAGAAGAAGAAGAAGAAGAAGAAGAAGAAGAAGAAGAAGAAGAAGAAGAAGAAGAAGAAGAAGAAGAAGAAGATTCATTGTGCTCATTGTGGTGTGGTATGGTTCCTAAGGAATAAAAAAAACTGGATAACCTCAATAGCCTGGATCCAAAATGAGCATGAACATCAGAGACTAGGGAGTAGGTTATGCTGAAGGGGCTCACATCCTGCCCCTGCGTTTGTGTGAATCCTTCACTTTCCCACCAGGAATGAGGGTCAGAAGTTTCATATGAAAACAGTAGAATAAAACCGAATGTCCTTATGGTGGCAGACTGGGGCACGGGCTTCCAAGCTGCCCAGGTTTCCTGTTGTGAGGAAGCTCCAAATGTCAGGAAAAAGACAGTTCTGTGTGGTAGATGATGGGAAGTTTGAGGGAGATAGATGTTGGAGTCAGAAGACCGGAGAAACTGCCAGGAGCAAGACAGTAAGACTTGACAATGGACATTTGACAGATGTTTTCCCAACTACAGCACTATCGAGGAAGAGAACACATGAAGTGATCATGATATCATGAAAAGCTTATACTAGCAAAAAGGAGAAAGCAAAAACAAAACAACACACACACATAACCCAGTGTCTTCAAAGTACATCTGGTAGCTCATTTCCAAATTTGCAATCCATGTAATGGGTACATCATTTAGCATAAAAGGAGGCATTCTACATGGAGAAGAAACATCACATGGAAGGTGATAGGAGCTGAAACTGGAAGGAGACAGCCAAGAAGATGGGGCCAAGTAGATAAACCCACAAAGGTCACATTTTCAGTTTGGTAATATGTGGAAGTGAGGTGGTTAGTGTTCCCATCCACACCCATACAGTGACCGGTGTGTATATTAGTAAGCCTGGTAAACAATTTACCCTATTCTTTATTTGTGAAGGTATGAAATACTCAGTTGGTGAATGTCACAACCATAAAGCAACAGTCTCTATCCTATCTCACACTGTCTCCCTAATGACTTTGCTTTAGTGACCTACTTGCTAGACAAGGTTTTGCATCAGAAGCTTCCACATGAAATTTTCATGTTAACTCTATGGAAATGGCTCAGCTGGGATACATTTATTATGGAGTTAATATATTGACTTGTTCAGTAAAAGAGATCTCCATACTTCTGTGGCTTGTGTTCAAAAATTATACTTCCCATGACACATTTATACTAATTTTTGGGTGGGTTTTTATTGGTTGACACTTTAACTTTGTTCTACGTGGTACTCCTGAATGCTAGACAGTTGATATTATTGGTTCTGCAGTAGCAGAATAGATTAGCTTACATTCCACCCAGGTTTGCTTATATGGGAAGATGCTATCTTGATCAGCATTCTAGTGTTTTTGCCAAATCATAAAAACATTTCACTGCCTGAGAATTGAATTAGTAAACACATTTCATGTTCATCAGATACCACAGAGTTTTCAGGAAGGTATCTTAATGTAGGGCATGTAGGACACTTTTTAAAAAAGAAAATAGTTGTTCTTATTTTATGTATATGCATATGTATTTTGCCTACATATATGTCTTTGTGTGTGTCTATATATGTATGTGTATCTATATGTATATATCAACATCATTAGTCATTAGAGAAATGCAAATCAAAACAACCCTGAGATTTCACCTCACACCAGTCAGAATGGCTAAGATTAAAAACTCAGCAAACAGCAGGTGTTGGCGAGGATGTAGAGAAAGAGGTACACTCCTTCACTGCTGGTGGGACTGCAAGCTGGTACAATCACTCTGGAAATCAGTCTGGCGGTTCCTCAGAAAACTGGACACGATACTTCTAGAGGACTCAGCCGTACCACTCCTGGGCATATACCCAGAAGATTCCCCAGCATGCAATAAGGATACATGCTCCACTATGTTCATAGCAGCCTTATTTATAATAGCCAGAAGCTGGAAAGAACCCAGATGTCCCTCAACGGAGGAATGGATTAAAAAAATGTGGTATATATACACAATGGAGTACCATTCAGCCATTAGAAACAATGAATTCATGAAATTCTTAGAGAAATGGATGGAGCTGGAGAACATCATACTAAGTGAGGTAACCCAGTCTCGAAAGAACACCCATGGTATGCAGTCACTGATAAGTGGATATTAGCCTAGAATCTTGGGACACCAAAGACACAATCCACATACCAAATGATGTCCGACAAGATGGAAGGAGTAGACCCTGGTTCTGGAAAGGCTCAAAGCATCAGTGTAGGGGAATACCAGAACAGGGAAGTGGGAAGGAGTGGATGGGGGAACATGGGGAGGGAAAAGGGCATGTAGGACTTTTGGGGGGCAGGGAACCAGAAAAAGGGAAATGAAATGTAAATATAGCGTATATCCAATAAAAATTTTTTCAAAAAAAGAAAGAAATATAAATAAAGAATATATTCAATAAAAAAAACAGGAGAAAAATGAAAAGAAACAAAATTCATGAAATGTTTCCATTAAGATTCTGCTATGCTCATAGATTGGTGCCGTTTCTAGGTATCATCAGAGAGGCTTCCAATGGCAGCAGATGGGAGTGGATGCAGAGACATTATGTGGAGAGAGAATCTAACTTGGGCGTCTCCATCATGTTCCTCCCCTCAGAACTCAGGGAAGCAGGTGAAAGAAGTAAAAGAAAGACTGTGAGTCAGAGGGGCTGAAGAACAGCAGGAGAATGTGGCTCACAGAATCAGCTAAGCAGGGCTCACAGAGGCTGAAGTGGCAAGCTTGGGGCCTGCATGGATCTGCACCAGGTCCTCTGTACACGATGTAGCTGTTAGCTTGGTGTTTGTATGAGACTCCTAACGGTGGAAGCAGGTGTGTCTCTTGACTTTTGCTTATTCTTGGGACTCTTCTCCTCCTGTTGGGTTCCCTTGTCCAGCCTCCGTGTGAGGCCTTTTGCCTTGTCTTATGTATTTTGTTTTGCCATATTTGTCTCTTAGAGGCCTGGTCTTTTTCGAAGGGAGATAGATCCTGGGTGGGGGGATGCAGGGAGGGGAAACTGTTGTTGGGATCTATTGTATGAGATAAGAATCTATTTCAATTTTTAAAAAAAAAGAAATTAAAGAAATTAAAAAAGAAAATAGTTGTTCTTATTTTATGTATATGTATGTGTATTTTGCCTACATATATGCCTTTGTGTGTGTGTCTATATATGTATGTGTATTTATACATATGCACACATATACGCACACATACGCACACATATGTATATATGTGTGCGTATGTGTATATAGATATATGTGTGTATGTGTGTGTGTTTGTGTGTGTGTGTGTGTATGCCAGAATAGGCAAGAAACAAGAGTTGTTGTTGCTTTATAACTAGAGTTACAGACATTTGTAAGCCACCGTCTGGGCACTAGGAATTGAAACTGAGTCCTTTGGAACAGCAACCAGTCCTCTAATGTGCTGAGGTAATTTCTCCTGCCCCAACCTGTGGGGTGGTGAGCTGTGATAGGCAGCCTGGTCCCTGGTTGAGCTCAGGCTTAAAACCCTGGAGATCCAGCAGGTGATTGCCATCAGCAAGGGACAGCAGGTGTTTGGCCACACCCTCTGGGCCTCTGCCTCCTGTTAATTAGCTACAGCCTCCCACAACCCCCATAGAGAGGTCTGTGGTCATCAGTCATAGGAGCAGCACCAAGCCCTCCCACACGCAGATAAGGTATCTCCAAGCTCTCAGACCAAGCCAATGAGAAGTACCTGTTATCAGACACTGACCCACCCCAAAACTATATAAGAATCCTATCTGTAAGGATTAAGGGTATGAGAGAACTACTCCATCATCTGAGAGCTTTTGTCATAAAAGCTGTAACACTTGAGAAGAGGTCCACTCTCCTGAAAGGCCACCCGAGGATCCCCTGCACTCCTCCCTGTCTAGTCGGCCTAGCCCAGGTTGACTCTGCATAGGGCCATATGGAACAACTGAGACAGCATGAGGAGACAGAGGTGGAGTCAAGGGCAGCAGCAGAAGTGTACTTGACACCCCCTTCCTGCTCCCACTCTCTCCCCTTTGCCTGAACCCTCACACCCGGCTGGGCCAGAAATCTCCGTAGAAAGCCTCCAGGACACAGGCCACATGAACCTTGAGCTTTTTTTTCCTTTTAAATATCCTGATATAAAGAATTTGTCTGGAGTAATGGCCTTTCAAACTGTAATGAATATCCCAGTGCTATAACCCTCAGTAACCCCAAGTTCTGATTATTAGGAAATGGTCTCCTTCCTTTAAAACTATGTCTCTGGTCTTAGTTTCTTTTCTAGTGCTGTAATAAAAGATCATGATTAAGGCAAATTACAAAAGAAAGCATTTAATTGTGCTTATGGTTTCAGAGGGTTAGAGTCCATGATGGCAGACCAAAGGCATGGTGGGAGAACAGCTGGCAACTCAGATCTTGATTGGCAAGTAGAAGACAGACAGGGAGTGTCTGGAGTCTGTTGAGACCTTAAAGCCTGCTTTCAGTGACATACCTTCCTCAACAGGGAAATAAGGTCACACCTCCTAATCCTTCCCAAACAGTTTCACCACTTGAGGACCAAGTATTCAAACACGAGTCTTTTGGGGACCATTCTCATTCAAACCACCATAACGCTCCAATATTTCCATGAAATGCTTTTGAGTCTGAACGTCAAACTTTAGTCACTTCCACCTACAAAGTTTTTGCTCAGTTTCACAGATTCCAAAATACTCTAACAGCGTCTTTCCTTAAAGTTTCTATATTTACGGAACTGTTTTGACGTGCATGAATAAGGCTGGGCCAGGTTCTTGTGTTTAGATAACTCCCATTTCATTTTGTCAGGAAGGACATTTGATCTCTGCATCTTTTGTTGCTCTTTTCAGACATTAGGCATTCTTAAAGATGCTCCTGACAGGCTAGAGTAGCTTTGAAAATCAAACAGAAATTTTTACACATCAGCAGTTGCTTTCTATCTTTAAAAAACAAAACAACAAAAAACTAAAAACCCTTCCACTAGATACTGTACTGCCCTAAGTCCTGAAGAGTTCTGACCATTAGAGACAGAATGTGCTGATTGTGACACAATCCTATACTGGGGTCCTTGTGATAGTGACTTGGTAGGAGTGATGAGTTTCTTTAGACACTGAAAGCAATAAAAGGAATAATAATCTTATGGAGTTAGTGATTAGCCTCAATTGGGTAATGGTGGAAGGACTTTAGGGCAGTATTTGGCACATTCTGCATACAGAGCAAAGGATACCTCTAAGGCGTATCAGTTTTCACCCCTGATAAAACTGATGCTATTCGTATAAGGTGTGATCCATTCAGTCTCATGCAGGGAGAGGATTCATTTGCCCTGGGCCTCTTGAGCAAGAGACTCTTGACCACAATTGGCAGGTAAAGTCCTCTCATCCCAGATATCTATCTATAATAATGGCTGGCATGCTCCTTAAATGAGGACTTTGTGAAGATAACAAGCTATTAGGTGAAAATGGCAGGGCCCACCCAATGGAATGAAAATTACTTAGAGGTCACTACACAGTTAACTCAAGCACTTTAGGTACAAGCATATGCAGATTGCTCTAGTCTTCTCATTAGTGAACCTGCAGAGCTCATTCTCTTTTTCATATGCCAATCATTTTATTCCACTTTTCTTTACATTTTTAATTATTTCACAATTTTTCACATTATATGATAAAAATCTCATTAAGAAAATTCAAAAGGCATTGAGAGGGCTTGGTGAGGGAAAGCACTTGTTGCCAAGGCTGAGTAAGGTTCCTAGGTTCCCCTTTGGTAGGTAGTAAGAGAGAACTGATTTCAGAAGGATGTCTTCTGATCTGTACATAGAAGTCAGGAAATAATTTACAAAATAAAATTAATGAATCCATAACGATTCCCAACCAAATAAAAACTAAAAATTTTAAAGTCAAAAGAATAGAATTTTCTAAAAAGAAAAAATGGTCATTGCTCATCACTGTCTCTCTTCTGAGACACACTGTAATTAGCTTGGTGTATGAGTGTACATGTTCTCTATCCATGCTCACGTATGTATGTATGTATGTATGTATGTATGTGAAATGTATGCTCTCAAATAAAAATAATTTCATGCTGTAATGCTGTCTGTGGTTTCTTTTTATTTTCATTTATTTATTGTGTTTTGGTTAGGGAGGTTTTTATTGCAGATAGGAGAGAACCTCCTGAGGCATCAGGAAGAGTATAAAGCAGAGAAAAATAATAAAGCAGACTGGCCATGGCCAGGGCTCTCCCTCAGCAGTGGAGAAGCAGACAGAACAAGAGCAGTGAGGGAGATGAGTGCTGAGAGCCTCACCACTTATTTATTTATTTATTTATTTATTTATCTATCTATCTATCTATGTATTTTATCTAATCTCTACCTCATTTTTTTTCTCTCAGAGCAGTGCTTACATGGCTAAGTACCTAGTGTTTATTTTGTTTTCTACATTAAGAACTTTTAGAAAGTAATACCATATCTCTAAAACACTTTATCATTATTTGATATTTATATTAATTTCTATTATCATCTGTAAACACATGCTATGCCAGATCCCCACACTGGGGAATATACCCAAGCCAATATTTAATTACTGACTTGACATTTCATGCTATTTAAGATAACAACAAAATCTGTGAGTGTCTGGAGATAATTAAAGTATATCATTAACATTACTAGTTTAAGGTTATTATACACAATCTCCAATTGGTCAAATGAAGAATCATTTAAAAAAATTTCAAGATTATTAAAACTAACATCTGTTGGGACAATTTGACAAAAACCTCAACTCCAAATGATTCTTCATCCATATGCCGTTAATTTTATTACTTTTTTTGCATCACTGCTCAAATATAAGGAAAAGGTTAACTCTTCTATGGTTTCAATATGAGAGCAATTACAAGAGTGCTTCAATTTATGAAGCTATGCTAGGTCTCTTGTGCTAGCTGTAGTCATCAAAACAGGCTCGTTGCTTATGGATAGTTCCACACAGATCTACATGACGTGATCTGTGTGAAATCTGCTTAAGGAATCACATATTGACATGCACACATGCTTCCATGTGGATCATCATTAGAGATGGCTTCAGGGCT
Source organism: Apodemus agrarius (assembly GCA_964023405.1). NCBI lineage: Eukaryota > Metazoa > Chordata > Mammalia > Rodentia > Muridae > Apodemus > Apodemus agrarius. The sequence continues at coordinate 133,619,921 of OZ030008.1, forward strand.
GAAAAAGAAACTCAGTTGACAGAGTGCCTACCCAGCATGAGACCTTGGCTGGGATTCCCTGCACAGTTAAACTGGGCATGGTGGCACTACGCTCAGTCCAACATTCAAAATACAGAGGCAGGAAAAGAAAGTTTAAGGGAGTCCTTACTAAGTGAATTCAAAGCCAACCTGTACTCTATAAGATCCTGTCCCAAAAACAAAATGCTCTGTATGGCAAGATTATTTGAATAACATAACCTCTTTGTCTCTGTTGATGTGCTTCTAAGTCATTATTTCTCTCATAATGGAACTATCATTCCCAATGAGATAGAAGGCATGTAAGGAAGATGTGCCTTCTCTTCTGTTCCTGTATAGGTCGGTGAGGGCACTGCCTTGCATGTGGGATTTTCAGAAGGTGAGTGTGATACTGATAACCCATTTGGGGTTCTTGGTGCTGTCGTGACCTTAGCATTTGTCAAGAAGATGACAGAGCAGAATTCTAATAAGCCCAGTCCCTACCTCTCTGAAGATTTAAGAATACTGCAAATAACATCTTGGGCTCAGATAGCTTAGTTCACCTCAACTCTGTTCATGAGAGCGAGAACTTGGATTTTCCATCTGGTATTGGCCTCATACAATACACTCTAGTTCAGTGTGGGACTTCAGTCTTTATTACCTTAGTAAAGGAGGGACAGAGATCCCAAGAGAAGTTCTTCTGAAGTACCAATAAGCAAAATCAAGAAAGTGGTTCAATCTAGCACTGTGCTAGCAGTAGCTATGTGCTCACTTGTAAAATAACCTGGACCCTCTTCTTGTGCTATTGGAAGGTGACTGTAAGATGCCACATTGCTCAGAAGGGAAGCCAGGAATCTGCCTTAATGAAGCTATTCATCAGAAGAAATAAGTCCATGGCATTTTTAGAGTCCCATGCCTGCCTCCTACTGTGTACTTGATTCATTCTATGTTTCTATTTTTATTTGTCCCTTTTGTCTGTTTTGGTGCCCTCTCTTCCTGACTGGGGGTGGGGCAGAAATTAGCTGAGCTGCCCAGCTCACTCGGAAAGGGCGCCCTCCGATCTGTAGCGCTGCTTGTAGACTGTCCAGTGTGCTACAGGTTTCCCAGCTTTGGGAGTTGTTGCCCATTCTCAGCTGGGCTTTGGTGATGTAGCTGTCTTTGAGTCATTTCTGCTTCTGTTAAGTGCCCCAGCCTTCAGGGGTTTACCACAGAGGACCCTAGGAGAGAAGGGCAGAGAAACAGAGACAGGGGACATGAAGAATGAGGCCAAGACCAACTTTGTTCAAGGCCCCCCCAAACTGTATTTTCTCAGGGAACTTATACAGGCAGGGGAAGAAGTGAGCAAGTGGGATTTTCCACATAGCCCAGGCATTCTGCCAAGGTGAATCTCTGGCAGCTGTAAGATGTTTTCTTCTTCTGGGAGGGCACAGTGACCATTGACCACCCGATCTCTCCAAGGTCTGTAGCTGAGGAGAAGTCAAAACCTTAGCCTATCTTTAAAATGAACGCTAAACATAAAGTAAGGTCAGTTTGGCTCCCGGCAGTTAAGTAAATCCTCACCCCTATTTCTGTAAGTAGTTCCTATAAATCTCATTGGCTCACCATGTTGGACTTTGGTGGTATCTGAGCTTTGATATGTCTTGGGTTCCCAGTCTGGGGTAAGTAGACTTGCTTGTTGCGTCTTCCCAGGAATCGTCTTATCATACAGCAGTTAGGAGGTCTAGGCACGGCGAAGTAAGTATATGGGAGATGTTCAGTGTCTGCTGATGATAACCAGCTTTGGTAGTGCAGGACACATGAATCTTCAGACAACAGCATTCTATGCCTTAGAAGTCTTGCTCTTCGCCAGCCAGTATTAGCAAGCAACATTTGCTCTCTATCCAGACATTTTAAAGTATTTCTTTTGTCAAGTAACAGTTTATTCAAGTTGCTGTAGTTTCAGCGGGGATATTAGGAAAGTTCCACACATGGAAGGGCTAACAGTTCCATGTGTAACCTGACATTTGCCTAAAGAAGCATGAGCAAAGATTTTGCGAGTGAGTGTCTCTGTCTCTGTCTCTGTCTCTGTCTCTGTCTCTGTCTCTGTCTGTCTCTGTCTCTGTCTCTCTCTCTCTCTCTCTCTCTCTCTCTCTCTGTGTGTGTGTGTGTGTGTGTGTGTGTGTGTGTGTGTGTGTACGCTTAGGGCCTCCCATTACACTATTCTTTTCTATGTTTCCTTTTTAGCCTACAATGAGTTGATTTTAAAATAGGGCTGATTTTTCTTATGCTTTTGTTCATTTTATTAAATTAAATAAAAAACTAAATATTTTGAGTCAAATACTTAGCCATCACAGGTGATTTGGGAGATACAATGAAGGATGTGGGTCACTTATGAAGAGCTAATGACACAGTTGTGGGTCTCCTTGCCTTCCTTGGTGGAATGGCATTTTTTTGTTTGTTTTGTTTTGCTTTGTTTTGTTTCCCAGTGGTTCTGTGCCTAGCTCCCAGGGAAAAATTTTAATTGGTCTTTGCCACATAAGGTGATCTGTTTCCAGGGAATAATATATGCTTCAGTTTAGACCAGTGAAAAGGGATAGAGCTTTGTACCAAGCTTCAGGGGAGAATTTCCATTCCCGATAAGCAGAGAGAGCTTTATGAAGGCAGGCTTGTGTATTTTCTTCCTTTAAGTCTGGAACACTTGCCCAAGAGAATGTGGTATATCAACCCTGGTAATAGGAGAGACAGACTGACCGTAATTAGAAACGGTGAAATGAGTCTTTAGTTATGAAGGTACTCAGTTACTGAGCCACACATCTCCAGACATCTGTGAGGATAAAACATCTTTCTTACAAAAACAGCAGGCTGTGTAGTTTCTGTTTCTCACTAAGTACAGAAACTGGTCCAAAACGAGATGAAACTCTTGCTCATCTCTCGATAGATCTAATAAAAATATTTCTGCAATTCCTTTCAGACATTTCACTATGTATACTAGCAAGTGTATCTAATATGTTTCATTAAACTAAGAACACACTGATGAAAACGTCTATGTTCTGCTTTCTGCGGATCTTTAGAGTGTAACTTAGAATGTCATTGAATAATCTCTAAGAGAATGATTTATAGACGTATAAATATACTAGGATTAATTTGCGTAAAACAGAGCTTCTCTTTGCTGATTTAATATTTGAGACAAATTTTTGGTTGCCTTGAAGCTGGTCTACCACTTTCAGAGCAAAGGAGAGACGTGAATTGTGAACGGGAAGACTTGCTAAGTGGACTGAGACTTTGTTTCCTTCAAAAGCCTGCCGAAGTCATGGGATGTGAGAGAGCACACACTCAGGAGCCCAGTGGCCTTCCTAAGTGTCGGTGTGAATAACTTTAAGGAAAAGAAAGTAAGCACTAAGTTTTGAGTTTAGACGGTTTTCAAAAGTATTCCCTCAGAAGGGTGACCAGTGTGGACACCACACACTCCTCACCCACCGCACCCCCATTTCAAGTTATCTCAGATATGTTTACAAATGACAAAATGCTGCTTAGCAGCTGGGATCCTGGGAATCCGCTGAGTTTGTTACCTTTTCCATGATTTTTACCTAGTCAGTAGCATGTGAAAGTTCTTTAAAGCAGAGGACAGTCCTCTGCTGTGAATCCCCTTCTACATAGCAGTGGGGGGAAAGCACGTGCTGCTTTTACCAATGACCTAATGACCACTTAACATCTGGGCCATCATTTGGAAGGATCATCCACATTGACTCCCTCACAGAGTTAATCCTGTATGGAAACACCTTCAGATAGAAGTCCAGAGACCTTAAAGTCACTTAAGTTATCCCAAATCCCGTGAGTTGATAGTTAAGATCCACTATCTCAGTACACTGAAGAAAAGTGCTACGGTTTGAAATGAGCAGATTGAGTCTCATCTGAAATGTCTACAACATGCCTGTATATCAATGTCTTGGTCACTGGCTGGGGACTTATCTCTGTTAGAGTTAAAACATAAATCTACACTACATCATGTCTGAATTAACACATATCTGAATTAGGACCACCAGTGGGCTGTGATGTGATAACAGCTGTAGGCATTTTAAAGAAAAAAAAATTTTAAGGATTCTTGGTTTACAATATGTACTCACTCTCACCTCACAATTCTGCTTCTTCACAATCATTTCAATCCTGGGTAGATTACAGAGCGCTGATTGCCCTGCATACCTTTAATCCAGCTTTGTTCAGCCTATTTTCTATTTGAGATAATGAAGGCCAACCCAATTTTAAATCTTTTAAATGTGTGTATGTGTATAATTTATTGTTTGGCAATCTCATCTGTGACTACTGTAGTAGGAACAGTGGGGCACCACTATGTAAATACTGGGGCCACACAGCCACAAAAGCATCTCCTGCAGGAGGACCTAATTGAAGACTACCCGAGACTAAGGATTGTTGGTGTGGACAATGCCAACCAATCAGGAACTGATGTTTAGAAGAGATGCTTTCTTGAGACCAATGGGGTGGGGAGCGGGGGGGGGTATTAAAGGAGCTTGCAGCAGTGTTCAGAGTGCTTGCAGTAGCATTTCTCACCTGCTCCTGGTGTCTGCATTGTTGACTCTGTACCACCTCACCTCCAACCCCCAAGGGCCGGTAAGGAAGGTGGTGAGCAGTCCAGGGCACAGGCAACTTGTTTTGTGGCTTCTTGTGAACCTCCTTTTCTGGGTGCTAACTTTTGCCTGTTGCTGCAAGGACTGAGCTCATGGTTTGACCTGTTCTGCTCTTCTCCTTGTGGTGCTGCTGCTATGCCCCCTTCAGTTGCTTTTCCGGCAAGTTCTCCCCTTATTGTTTTATGTTGTGGGTCCTGAGAAGGTGAGCGTGTGAGCTTCATTTCTGTCTTCTTTGTCTTTTCTGTTTGTCCTGCCCAGTAATCTTGCTTTTGGTCTTGGTTTGGTTCAAGGGTGAACATGCAGCAGTCATCTTTCCTTTCTCTGTCTTTGTCTTGGTGAGCATGCAACGGCCATTTTTTTCTGTCTTCTTTATCAGCTCATTTTCATTTTTGGTCTGGATTCATCCTGGTACCTGATATAGGGGCTGTTTTCCCAGGTGGTGGTCCTAGGGATTGGCTCCTGAATGCCTTTCCATCTTGGGTACACTGTCCAGGCATAAAGCCATTGACCTACACCTGAGGGAGTCCCCTGCTTAGTATACATTGATTTTTGTCACCTCTTCAGTTGTATTTGTCATATCTGTTCATTGTTTCCTTTGTGTTTGTTGTCATGGGTTCTCTCCCCTCCCTAACTCCAGATTAGGGCTCTGAAAACCCTTCTGGTTATTCTTGATCTCAAGGTTAAGACTCGTGACCTAGACTAATTTTTGGAGCAGGCTGTTATATTGACCCCCTGGATATGACTGGACAACATGTGGGGCCCTGACCTCTGGATGTGTGTTCTCTTCTTTACCCACAAGCAGGAGGTCCAGTCAGGGATCACCCCTCCCTTGTTCTTTGTCCCCATTCTCCTTGCAGCCATCAGCAGTCTTAAGAATTCTTCCCCAGAAGAAGTGGTGGCTGCCCATAACAACACTGCTAGGATCAGGCTAATGTCCACCTTTCCACTACTGACCTCGTCCCACCTTGTCTGGACAAACAGGTTGATTTTAGCACTGAGGATGAGGGCACCTCTGTTCAAGCTCTCCAGCCATCAGTCGCCAAGCCATCCTCTAGCTCTGCTGTCTAAGGGTCCCTCAAATGCCCTCTTTTGTGGGACTTCCTTTCCCTTGGAGCACTGCCAACCTGTACAAGTAATTTAACATGTGGTTGACATTGGCCAAATCAAGGTTATCTTGATCAGTTCCCAGCAAATCTTGAAAACTTTGGGCACCTATGTCCATTAGTGCTACTCACTGAGTGGTCCAAGTTGAACCTCTTTTCCTCAAATCTTTGCTTCCGTTTGAGAATGAGCTCGTTCACCAAGAAATTAGGACAGAGATTGTCAATATTGTCCACAACATAATTGTACTCCCGACATCTATTATTGTCCTCCAAACTCTGAGAAATACAATTGTAGCAAAAGCTGTGGCCACATTTTGTCATGTATGCCTCCTCAATCATGTCAAAGCAGATGGGGCTATGTGATGGAGAGGTGTAAAAATAGCTGGGGACTGCTCAATATTGTCATTTAAGATCACACTTGGTATGTGGAGGTTTACTTCACATGATGCTTCCAATATTATTCCCCATGTTAACAGGGATCCCATTAGATTCTGATATAACCCCATTATGAGCAATTGGGATTTATGTGGCCCCTCTAATTGTCTTGATTTACACCCCCTTACTTACCTAAAAGGTGGCCTTCTCTTTAGTGGGACAATATCAAGAGGCTGTTTCACCCCCTAGTGGATAGCCACTTATTCTATGATAAGAGGAATTGTCATACTAATAATTATTTTGTTTAAGTGTCTCACACAGCCTATCTCCAGGCAGTGTTCCATATATAAAGTGACCCTTGAGATGCTGATGACTCTCAAAAATCCTGATTGTGCCCCTCCCCAAGGAATTGATCAAAGCATGGATGGCAGAGATCCATGAGACCACCATGTAGGCTGCTCCTTATTGCCCCCTTTTGTGACATGTCCCCAAAGTGATATTTCTTTGAGGGTTGGAAGTCAATGACGAGTAGGATCCTAGAAGACAGGACAGCCTAAGACAGGCACAGTCCAGTATAGTGGGACTCCTCCAAGGTAGGGTCAAAAATGTTGAGGCAGTGGCACCCAGGCTCCCACTAGGCTGTCAACATCTCAAAACAGAAGGGTGGATATGTAGCAGGAACGGTGGGACCACCTCTATGTAAACACTGGAAGCCACATAGCCATAAAAGCATCTCCTGCAGGAGGACTTAACTGAGGACTGCCTGAGAGACCAAGGATTGCTGGTACAGACAATGCCAGTCAATCAGGAACTGCTGTTTGGAAGAGATGCTTTCTTGGGATCAATGGGGGTGTGGGTAGAGGGTATTAAAGGAGCATGCAGCAGTGTTCAGAGAGTTTGCTGAGGCATTTCTCGCTTGCTTCCAGATTCTGTGTTGTTGACTCCTCATCACCTCACCTCCAACAGTGCAGGTAGGGTTGGGCATCAAGTAGTCCAGGGCACAGGCAATAGACTACACTTTATTTTAACCAAATCCACCCCCTACCCCCTCCGTTCTAACTGTTCCAATTCTGTCTACCACTTTTCCTTCCCAACTTCAAGTACCCTTTTTTAAACCCCTAAGCCCACTTATTTTTTTCAATATGTACAGGGGTATAGGACCACTCACTAGAACAGGGACAACTTTCCCAATGCCCCCTCTGACAAAAACTGATTCTCCCTCTGCTAGCAGCCATCAGTTGACCTGACAATGGTTTCAGTTAGGGCTGGGACTTCATGAGCCTCTCCCCATACACACTAGGATGTAGGATGGCTTAATCTTGTCCGGTACATTTTGTTACAGATGTTGTGAGCTCTTTTGTGTGACTGTCTCTGTTATGTCTGGAAAATGCTATATCCCAGCAGTCACCTGCTGGCCTCTGGCTGTTTCAGTCTTTCCCTCCCCCTTTGTGATGCTCTCAGAGCCTTGTAGGGAGCAGGGTGCAATACAGATGTTTCCTTTAGGGATGAATACTCCATAGTCTCATTCTCAGCACACTCACAACACTCAGCTGTAAGTCTCTGTAACTCACTATCTGTTACACAAGGAAATTTCTCTGATGAGGGTTGAATGCTGAACTAATCTCTAGGAATTTTAAGTATTTAAGGGGTGGTTTAACACTATCTGCATTTAAAGCATATTTTAAAGATAAATGGAAACATATCAGAGTATTACAAACTCACCATCATAGCTCATAAAAGTCCAAGCCCACTGAAAGCTAGATTCTTGTTATCCACTTAAACCCTTGAAAATGAAAAAGATGATTTTGTTTGTAGACTATTTAAAAAGATTCCCTTCAGTCAAAATCATACAAGTCAAAGAGTAACTGCTTATGCTTTGGGGAAAGTCTTTTCATCAAGTTCAATGAGTTATTGAAGATAGCTGGAGATGTCATTCATGGTGTCGCAGTCCCCTCTTTAACAACATTTTCTTTTTGGGTACCAAAAAATACTCTCCCCAGGTAACGTGCCTCTCTTTTAAACTGTTTCTCCCTTTGTCTTTGGCTCTTTGTGCAAAGGCCAACTGGTCTCCATTTTATATGCTAATTAGTCCTTCCTCGTTATTTTTTGCCCTTTGCCTCGCATTTTCTCCAAGATTTACTTCATTTTGTATATTTTGTTCATTATTTTTTAAATCACCAAATCATGAGTAAATAAAGATTATTGGTCTTGAAGAAACCATTCAAAGGAATGGCAGGCTCAGCTTGAATGACACATCTTAAGAAACATATTTAAGGAGATTTATAATTAAAAAAAAAAACAATTTAAGACATCCTGAATAGAGTTTCAGGAGTGCCAGTGTGAGATGCAATGCCCAGGGGCAGTGATGGCAGCAGGCTCCGCAGCCCCCAACGCTGTAGGCCATACAGGACAGGAGCTTTGACTGTGATCCAGAAAGAGCAGTTATGTACAGAGGACCATCTGGCAGCAGCTGGGGCTTTCAGCTGGGGCTCTTCCAATGCACAGAGACCTCCCAGGGAGGAAAACAGATGTAACCAACACCCCAACTCTGCTTTTTTCCCTGCCTTCTGATCTCCTGCCTGATGGCAAACCCATCAAGAAGCCAAAAAAGCAAGCAACGTGGTGCATCAGAGCAGCCGCTCTCTAAGGCACAGACTCAGGTGGTGGTGGATGCCTCGGATATGCAAAGAAGACTCAAAAATGCTTAGAAGGGCCCAAAAGTCAAAGGTTTGATCCTCAGGGTGGTTGCTGTTATGAGATCATAGAACTAAGAGGTGAGACCCAAGAAGGTGGTAGAGCATTGGGGAAATGCCCGTGGAGTTTTGTGGGAAGGGATTAGGATAGGGGCATGGGAGGTCCTGCTTCCTGTTCCTCTCTTTTCCTCACTAAGCCCATTGAGAGTGGATTTGCCCTGCTCCATGCTGCTCCTGCACCAGAAACTCCAAAACAATGGGCTAACCAATCAAAATTAAAGCTCTGGATTTAAATTTTATCTCTTTGTAACAAATTGATTATCATTCATATACATGTAGATGTATATATATATATATATATATATATATATATGATGTATATGTATATGATGCAGATGTAGATGATGTAGATGTAGATGATGTAGATATATATGTAAATGATGTATATGTATATGATGTACATGTATATGATGTATATGTATATGCATATGCATATTCATATGTACATGATGTGTATGTATATAATGTATATGTATATGCATATGATGTATATGTATATGTGTATGTGTATGTGTATGTGTATGTTTATATATAATTTTTGTGAAGGAAAGTAGACTAACATGATCAGTAAAGGGAACAGATGATCCACAAAAAGAAATAGTCTAGGGGAATATAATGTGGCACTTACTGTCCCTATAAATCCATTTCAAAAAGAATATTCAAGAATCTTACAATCATCTAACAAAAGAAACTCTACTATATAAAAATATAACTGAGTACATATAATATCAATATATAAAATAAAATTTGCACTATATTTTTGTCATGCACAGTCTAAAATGGAATCATTTACATGTTTTCTCACTTTCCTACTGTGCACAAATTAAGTTAGAATTCTAATGTTAAATGCAACTTGTATATCTGCACCAAATTTCCTACTTAATTTATGTGAACTTTCAGAGGATGGGCCTTTTTTTCACTTGTAGGGCAAACAAGCCAGAGGGGACTTTTAATAAGGAAGTGTTGATCGAGGGGCTGAAGTAAAATAGGAATAGAAAGCATTCTATATTGTCTTAGATGTTTTAGTCTTTCTTTGAGGGCCATTTCTATGTAATATGGCTTTAAAAAACACCCAACTTTATGGTCTAAATGGTCTTCCAATTTTTTAACGTGAGTCTCCTTATGTTGTACCTGATGAGTCTCTCTAATCCCAGTATGTTTTATCCAGGTCTCTTTGTTTCTTCAATCAATGTGCTGGCATTTTGCACGACATGGCGACAGAGATGCACAGAGTTTCTGCAGCTTCATTCCCAATCTGTAGACAGGAATTATTTACAGGCTTGGTCCACCCTAAGTGCACATTCAAGGAGAAAGAAAGCAAAGAGATGGGAAGGTCGAAGAAAACGGAAGCTTCTTCGTTGGGTGAATCTAAATGATTGATTAGCATGGACAGGCTGGATTAAGCATGGAGGCCTCTCGTGACACTGAAATATTTACTAGCCTCAATAGTTGCAGAGGGTCTTCGTGCATTATAAATGGATCCTTGCCACTTTGACCTGTGTTCTTCGGCTTAGTTAGATTTAAAGATTTATCAGGGAGTTAAATAATATACTTTGCTCAATTTTGAAAAAAAAAAGTTGTTCTTTCATTCAATCAGTTTGCAAATTAAATCAGATTTCGAATGCTATTTAATAGCAACTAAGCCTACTGAGCATTGATTTTAATTAATTTTCTTTCTCTGACTCTGCAAAGCAATCAACAACTAAACAAAATCCAGCCACCTTTGGGATGTCGGCTGGTGGAAATACAGTTTCTTTCACAGCAGACCTCAAATTTTGGTTAATATAATGGCGTAAGCTCGTTACTTTGTTCTTAGAGTGATGAATCTGTGTAGACGTCCTTTGTGACCACCAAGATTTCCATCATTCATGCATCAAGTGGCTGAAACTCTTGACCTTCAGCTCGGGCTCTGGAGAAGCTTGTCATTCCTATCTCCTAACTAAACAATACTTTTAATTTTCTAATAGGCTCCAACTCATTCCTAAGAAGCTTCAGTTTCTGAGACAAGCTTTCACATCTTCCTGATAAAATGGCAGCTTTGTTGGACAGGCCACTGGATACTGGCACATTAGCTTTCAACCGGATTGTTTTACATCCCTGAAGAAGTGCGTATGGAAATAAAGAAAGGGGGTGACTCTAGGGGTCATGGGAATTATTTGGGCAAAAAAAGCAATGTGAGATATGGCTAAGGAAAATATTTAGTTCCGTAATTTGGGACTAGGATGTCACTTAGCACTTTGGGAACACATGTTTCAAGCATTAAGGGGAGTTGGCAAACAGTCCTGCCTGATAGGCCTGGGCTTTCTGTCTCTTCTTTATTAGCTTTGTTGGCCATTAGACTTACAGTAATTAAGAGAACCCTGATGCCACCAGGGCAACTGAACCCAACCTTCTAGTTCCACACTGTGGCATCAGCAAGTATTCTACATCTACAGCTTTTGTTCCTTCACTAATGTGGCAATGACAAACAGAAGTAAATTGCTTATGGACAGTCCATGACTATGCGTGGTACACAACAAGCATCAACTGTGACTGCTGTATTTTTTTTAATAATCTGTGACAAAAGGACCTTCCTTGACCAGTGCCTAACATATCATGACATGCAGAGTTCCAACTGGACACAGAGGGTGCTGTGGGTACCCCAAAACTGTCAGCCGTCCACTCTCATCAATCCTTACTGCATTTTCCTCTCATAAGTTGACAACAGAACATCCCATCTTAACTGATTCCCACACAGAAGAGTCTCAGTGGTGGTCCGGGGACTTGATTAGCATTCAGCATCAACAAAACCCATGTCCCCATTTTATGTTTGCCGAAGAGACAGAACTCTGCTTCCTGGACTCCATATAAGTGCTGAGTGGGTGGGGATGGGTAGACAAATGACAAGAAAGAAAAGCCACCAGCTTGTGTTAGATCCTGACCCTGGGTTTGTTTGAACCAGCAGGGTGAGCATAGTCAAGGCTCTGAGGACTTTGCCTATGGCACTCTCAGGTTTCTTTCACCTTTACCCTGCTGAAAATTCTCATGAATATCTGTAGATCCCCTCCCATAGCTAATTCTAGTGAGTTACCTGGCAGACCTTGGAGACACCATGTAATTTTGTTCCATTTTTTTTTTTTTACCTTCGTTCCTCCTTTCACCTTTTTTAGTGTTAGGATGAATACTGTTATTAAAGAACATTTTCTGTAATTGCAGTTCACTGTGACTATCAGATTGTTCATGTACTATGACTTGGTTAATAAGGTTTTTACCAACAGACACTGTACATGGTTTATTAATGGATGAAAACAGACAAAGAAAATTGAGAATAATGCAAAATCTTCTTTCCCCACGGCTCTCTCATTGGATGAAGAGTATCCCTCTCTGGGATAGATAGAGTTGAATATGTTACTAAAATCTAATTCATAACTGCGCTATGATTGATGCTCAATGTGGTTTTCCTTATGCTTCTAGGAGAAATGAAGTACACAAGCAAATAAAGCACATTGAACCTGGTGCTATTCCACAGCGTTTGGGGCTTTGTGCCACCTCACACTCAGTGTACTGGCCTTTCGATCAGCAAAGTAAGTCACCTTTCTCAAGGTTATCCCTTTATTGAGTGTGTGTGTGTGTGTGTGTGTGTGTGTGTGTGTATGTTTCTATGTGTGTGTCTGTGTGTACATTGAAGATTAAGTAGGAATGGAATTTCCTTTTAATGAGCTCAATCCTTTTCAGTAATTTGAGACATCAAAATACTTCTCCAGTCAAGTTCCACCAACTGGAGTCTAAATTGTGTTGCTCAACATTTGTACCCCAAAGATGACTATGCACAAGATGAGACATGATACCTGGCTAAGTAACGATGAAGGTTTCCGTGAAAGAAGAACTGGAAAGGGGATGTTTAGAATTCCCTAAAAAGATTCACAAAATACTAAGTCCTTTACCCAACTCCCAAAGCTCCTCAGAAAAGTCTGGGGTATAGTCTGGGCATGTGGAGTCATGGAAGCATTCTGGCTGATTCTATAAAGGAAGTTTTAAGTAGATTTCTGGGCGTCAAGCTAGTTGCTTCTAAAACACAAGCAGGAATGTCTCATTAGATGACAGCGTTAGAGCAGAGATGGAGGGTAAATAGAGGACGTGTCCTTAGTGTATCCCAGGTGATAGTGAAGGAGCTAGAATTCGTCCATACACTGTTCTTATGTAACACACCTAAAGGTGTGTAGACCCAGGGCTATGTGGGGGATTTTCTGACTTCAGGGACCCTCTCTCCTTTGGTTTTGTATTCCAACCATCATTAATAATGTGCTTTCTCCTGTTAGTACAAGACAACTCACTGTTCAAGTTTTCACCATCATGGTGTAAAAGTGAAGCAGAATAGTTTGAGACAGTTTATTTCCACAATATCTGTTTAAATAAATTGCAACTGGGGGTGTTCTTGCTCTCATCAATCTTTGACAATATCTCCAAATATTTTTCTTCTCAACAGTTCCTTAGGATGAAGTGTGGGGTAGTGGGGCTCTAGAGAGCAGAGGGCATGGATGTTGCTCGACATTCCAACGTGCACAGGGTAGCCCCATGGCTGAAGATCATTCCACAATGCCAGTAGGGGCAAAGCTGGGGGAGCCCTGTAAAGCATAGAGACAAGCTGCTCATGTGGTCAAAATGTGCAAAACGAAGGTGGGAAGAGCCTATGGCCTGAGAGACCTGGCACCTAACTGAAAAATCAAGATTTTATTACAAAAAATATAGAATGGACCTATGTTCTATATAGTCTAGCTCTGGCCTAAGAAGTTTGGAAACTGGAGTTTATTCACTCATCCTTGGTCTGCTGTTTTATAACCTTGTTGTAAATCTTATACCCAGTACCAACTGCCCAATTGTGTTTTGCTTCTTAAAGCAAAATAATCTATGATTTTTGTTCAGTCTGGGTCTTAGGATGCTAAGCAAGCACTCTGTCTACCATTGAGCTATTTCTTTCTCCAGATCTTGGTATCTTGTTAGTTTACATCAGGTTCCTCTGAGTGCCTGGGTTATCGTGCATCACCACACCAGGTTAGAAAGAGAACTTTCATGAATTTCTTCTATGTACAGTTCCTAGGGAGGTGTGATTGCCTTTTAATGACTTAATCTCTAACACAATGTCCTTGTTAGGGTTTCGAATACTGAGAAGAGACACCATGACCAAGATGACTCTTATAAGGGACAATTTTTAATTGGGTCCATTATTGTCATGGCAGGAAGCAGGGCAGTGTCTCTGCAGACACAGTGCTGGAGAAGGAGCCAAGAGTTAGTTCTACATCTTGATCTGAAGGCTGCCAGGAAAAGACCGGCTCTTTTATCCTGGGCATAGCTCCACAATAGGACCTCAAAGCCCATCCCCATGGTAACACACTTCCTCCAACAAAGACACACCTATTCTAACAAGGTCACATCTCCTAATAGAGTCACTCCCTGTGGGCCAAGTGTTAAAACACATGAGTCTTGTGGGGGGGAGGGCGGTATAAAACCGAGTTAAACCACTCCATATATGTTTAGGAAGAAACTTTTAGACACTTTCTACTCCATAGTAGGGTACAAATGGAGTCTTCAAATTGCACCCCACATTTCTAATATCAATGATATCACAGGTTATCTACCCAGGTGTTTTCAGTGCTTGATGCCTTGTAGAAGAAGACAGCATAACAGAATACTATAGTCTAGGAGATGCAAATACAACTTCATTCGATGAGTTAGAAAAGAATGTTCCAGAAACTTACCTTCTAGTCCGAGAACATTTTTAGAAGTGAATATGTCCCTGAACAAGCATTTTTACCATCTCTTAGCTGCTATTCATTTCTAAACAAAGGAATCAGAAAAGGTGATGTCATAAGTCATCAAATTATTCATGTCAGGAGACTAACTCTAACCTAAGCATTCTATGTAGAAATACAAAAGAACAGAAATGTAGCTAAACCTAGAAACTTCTGACTTCGAGCTCACTTGTGAATGTTATACTTTTTGATTTATTCTTAAATTTTCTCTAGTTATCAATGAGCATGGTGAGCACACACACGTCCTAATAGGGCAGGTCTTCTTAGAGACAGAGACCTGCTAAAAAGAATGTTTAAAATGGAACATTCACAGCCCTCTTTCAACTAAATCCAATTTCAATTCTAAGAGAGTAACAGTTCATGGATAATGAATGACGTTGTCTGAACTCTGGAAGAAAAATCAATCCAGTTCTGTCTGTAAAGCAATTCTTCTTAATGTCCATGCCTTTTATAATGACGTTATATATAATTCACATAAAGTTTTTCTATTTTTTTAATATCAAGGCAAAAATGTAATATCTACCCTGGGTTTATTATCAGGTTTAAAGAATAAAAGATGGCTGAAGCCAGCACGTAGAAGCTCACTGGGGAAATTCTCTGTGGGGACTTCGTCTTTTCCTCACCCTACGATCTGATCAGCAGCTTTGCTCTGCTACCTCCCATAGGGCGTTCTCACAGTGCTCCTCACCAGGAAGCAAAAGAGATTTTATTTTTTGATGTAGTGTTCATGGTCTTGATATCTTATTAATGAGGCCATATTGGGACAACTACATTCCACATCTCCACGGCTCTCTATAGTATCCGTTCAAACAGAAATAGACAACCCACAATGGAGGCTGCTCCTCAGACATGTCAGACTGGAGTGTTGTACCTGTCCTCACTTCCTGTGCTTTCTGAAAGAAACGGGGGAAAGGAGAAAACTCCACAGGGTCAATA
Organism: Apodemus agrarius; assembly: GCA_964023405.1. NCBI lineage: Eukaryota > Metazoa > Chordata > Mammalia > Rodentia > Muridae > Apodemus > Apodemus agrarius. The sequence continues at coordinate 133,635,493 of OZ030008.1, forward strand.
CTAAATCTCCTTTATAACTAGAACTGTCTAAAACCACTTAATAAGTGAGTTTGTACAGATATCAGGCATTATTCAGATACAAAGTCAAGGACAAAGCTGAACTCCCTGGGCCACGATCACAGCACGTGTAATAGTTTTAAATTTGTCATGTTTTACTTCTCAAAGTCATAACCTACTTTAAAAAAATATTTTCACTATTTCTTGGAGAATTTCATACAGTGCGTTTGGATCATATTCACTGCCCCCACACCTCTTACTCCTGTCCCCCAACTTTATGTTCTCTCTTTTACGTAACCCACCAACCCTAATTTGCATTACTCATGTACTCGTAGCTGTGGGAGCCATCTAGGGGCATATGGTCAGCCGACCAGAGGCCACACCCCTTAATAAAACAGACCTTCCCCTCCCCCAGAAGCCATCAACTGCTCGTAGCTATTCAGTTAAGTGTGGGAGCCCATGAACCTTTCCCTGTCTATGCTGGGAAGCTGACTGGCTTGATCTTGGTTAGGACATGTACAGACAAGCGCAGCTCCTGCTGTGACTTCATGAGTGCAGCTTCGGATCACATCCTGATGCTTCATTCCAGTCCTCCCCATCTCTGGCTCTTACAATCTTTTAACAGCTCCTCCCATTCCAAGGTCCTTGAGCTTGAGGGGAAGGAATAAATACATATAAATGTATATACAGGCAGCAGGTATCACCATTATCAAGAATGGAATTTCAGTAAGGCAATCAAAAATCTCCAGCTATGCAGATATCTCCAAGAAATAAATATAAGTATATACATATACATTCTATACACATATTAGCATGTGTATACATTTATTCACATATATTATATGTATATATGTTTTATATATTCACACATATATATACAGATATGTATGTTAATATCTGTATATACATATGTGTCTATAATAGATATATTTGCATATATATAAGATATATAAAATATAAATATATCGATATTAGTAATATTTTATATCAATAATATAATATACTAATATATTACATATTAATTAACAATTATATATAATTATATGATATATTAACATAGTAACATGATGTATTAATATATTGATATTATATATAAAATTGTATATTACATATAAATATCTGTGTATATACATATACATTTTTTGCAGATACTCTACATAGATATATACTATTTATGTATTACATATGTGTATGTGTATATATACATATATATTTCATCTCATTTATGGCTCATATATTTACTCCCTTTGTGTCTGAACACTCCGCTGACACATATTCTCTGTGCTCTGACTAGCTCTAAGTTTCCATGTTAACCACCATCCACTGTGAAAAGAAACTTCTTTGGTAAAGACCTACTTGTTTTATTATCTCCTAAGATTTCCATTCCAAAGTTAGATGACAAGGATTACAATGAAAAGAAATAATTTAATAGGTATGCAAAAATTGATTTATGTTTAAATTAGAGAAATTTGTGAAATTCGGCCAATTTCCACAGCCCTAACAGTATATCCAAATATTTGGAAAAGGAATTTCTTCTAAGTTGCCATTGCAGCAAGTACTTGGGACTAGAAATATCTTTGGGTTATATGTTATGCTGGTTTCAAAATAACTTGTTGGAGGAAATGTCACAGATTTTCATTCCAACATTACTTGGTAGCAGTCGCGACAGGTGAGAAATGTCAAAAGAGCACACTGAGGAAAGGCGGCTGGTTGCCGAAATGTCCTCATTTCGCTTCCCTTTCCTGGCCAGTTTATGAAGAATGAAATGCGTTACCTGGGGCAGACTTCCTTCCTTCAGAGGAGCTGTGCTTCCATGAGGATGCTCTCCCGTACACATCAATAACCAGGTGTAGACATCTGCCAGAGATGCAGACTCTACTTCACATAATAGGTCCAATTTTGCAGGCTAGTTTGGTAAACAGAAGATGATTTCTCCTTCAACAGAGATCAAGTGAAATCAAATAGCAGACACGTTAGCTGTTACCTCTGCAGCGACATGCCGGGAGTCCCTTTCAGGGTTGATTAACTTTACATAGGAATCTAAAATAATTATGACTACACATGCTGGAGAGTGAAATGGTCTCATCAGGCAGTGATTATCGCCAGTATCAAGACGAGACTTTCAGTGAGGCAATCAGAAATCACCAATTACGCAGAGTATCTGCAAGAAATGATGTTAGTGCAAAAAAAAAAAAATGAATAGCTGGGAGAGAGTTTTAAGGGAAGCAGATGGGCCCATGTGGGCTCCTGACAGTCAACTCACGTGAACTGTGTGCATACATTCAAACAGATTTTGACCTAGGGTAACAGCCAACTTGTAAAGTCACAATATCCTTCGCTACTTTTCCTGCATACTGATGAGAATGCAGATGCACTCCTCAGTCACAGCTACTGAAAAGAGCACAGCACAATCCAAGCTGTCTTTATTCCTCCAGTAATTTGGCTGCCCCAAGCTTTAGTTTATCATTTGCATATCAATAAGGTGTAAGACAAATAGTGTGCTTACCTGCTTTGGAGCTGTATTTATGAGCCTGCCACAGTTTTGTCTGACAGTTCCATTGGCGATCGATTCAACCCACATACTTCCTGTATGGATTAAACAAATGAGATGGACCCTTTATCAGAGAAGGGTATGTAGGGAGGACCCTCTCTCAAAGTAGGGGCTCCTTGTAGCAGCATCCCTAAAAGAAAGAGGTCAGTGGGGGGGGGGGAACTGTTGCTTTTCCTTTTCTGTCTTCATACCTTGCTAGCTAGTGCATCTACCGAGATACAGCCATTGCTCTCACAACTCTTTGGCTGGACTCAGCTTCCCAAACCTTCCAGTGTGGACTAATAGTTGTGAAGGAATGCTCCAGGTCTTAGTTCTAGATTATAGTCAGTAAGGCATCTAGCCTCCTGGACTGAGCAGCTATCAGATTCTGAATGTCTCTGTCATGCAGATAGCCATATCATGGAAGCCAATCTGATAGGTCTCCTTTGTAATTTATATTCATTCTTTCCCTCCTGTTCCTGTAAACCACCCTAAATTAGGGTTTATCTACAGGATTTACCTGATAGGTCAGTCATTCTGAAACTGCCCAGCTTTCCCCCAGCTCACAAGAGAAGTTCCTCCACAAAGGTACTTCTGTTTGTAGATACTTCATGGTTCCACATCTCAAAGGGGAAATACTGCGGACAGAGTTAAACATCTTCTCTACATAACACAACTATTGAGTTTCAGCACAGGTGTTTCCATAATCTGCTGCTGACAGATAAAGCACAGTCACACTTCTGGACTCCAGGTGACATGGATGCCTGTCTCATGGTTGCACGAGTTAAGCCTAGACGTTTTTGCTGTTGACCTTACAATGCTTTTCATGCACGTGTGAACATCTACAGGTCCAGAAGGCACAAGACAGCGTCGGTGGGTGGAGCATTAGTTGGACAGTTAGGTTCTTTTCTAAATGATCTCTCTTCATCAAGAAGGCTGGACCAGCATCCTCTCGTGAACATCTTCTCCAGTCTTCCAAAATGGCACCATCAAAAGTTTCAAGGGTCTTAATCCTGAACCAAGAACCAATGCTACTGCTGCTCCACACTCATTCTGTTGGGCCAACTGGCCGCATAGACTGACTGGGCACCGTGGCTCCATCTTGTCTGGTTTTATCTTCTATGGTTTTGTTTGTCTGCAGGCAACAACGTCCTGAAAACTGTAAGCATAAAATGACAGGACAGGCCATCTGAGTTTTAACTTGTAGTGTGCTCTGAGTCGCACAAAGCAAGCTGGCTTCGCCCTGTTCTGTCCTGCCAAGGACTGCGAGTCCTCTTTCAGGGTCTCCATGCAACATCCTCCGTGCACTCATTACTCTCCTAGTAGCTGTCTCGGCTTTCAGACTACACGTTGTATTGTAAAGTTCAAGGGGACCTCATTTCATATTGACCTCCAAAACTCGAAGCAGAACAACATGGGCCATGTGGAGGCTTCCTAGAAGTAGAAAAGTGAACACGCTAAACCTACTAAGAAAGAAAGAATCACATATTGAGATTGTACGGTTTATGGTAAGAACTCTGACATCATCAAGAAGGAAATAGGAAATCCAGGCTAGTTTTCCACCCTTTAGCTCATGCTGCAATGTTGGTGGGGAAGGTAGTGCACACTCTGCATAAGGGAAAGGCATTACATCTGTAGAAGAAAAAAAAAAACCTTTCCACTGAAGGCAGTGTGCAATCCCTTTTTTGCATTGAACTTACATCAGAAATTCAGCAAGAGATCACCCAAAACTACAAGCTCCAAATGTTTACATTATATCAGGAGTATATCACATTGCCAAGCCAAGTCTGCCTTTGAACTGTAGTCCCTCACTTGAGCAAGTTGCATACTTTCATTGAACCTCAGTTTCCCCATCTGTAACGGAGGGATTAAAAGTAGCATCAGCCTACAATTTTCTTTGAAAACTTTAATCAGGTGAAATTTACCATGGGTATATGTACATTTTTTTAAAGCATTGTTTACACGAGGTTCCGTCTCTAGGTACACCCTTGCTGAGACGGACTTTGCTTCTGAAGGAGCAGCCACGCAACACAGCAAGCTCGTTGCGGGAACCTTAGCACTTGGGCCACGTTCTAACTCAGCAGCCCTCCATTTAACAGTCCAGGGCAGCTTTAGACGTAAGCCCAGCCACTCGCCATCTGCAGCAAATGGCTTCGTTCACACCTTCTGCAAACACTTGGCCAATGCGGGAGCCTCCAGACAAGCGCCCCGATGCCGCCCATTCAGCGTGATCTTCAGTAAAACCCTGGAGCTCATCCAGGAAAATTACTAGGTACTCTCTGAAAAATTAACTTGATTTGTAACCTAATAAATTTCACGAAGCAATAAAACCTCAAGGAAGCCTCTTTTTTTTTTCTTCCTCCTATGAAGAATCTGCAGAGTTTGATGTGTTTCCAATTGAAAGCTGTTAAGTTGAGCAAAAGCGGGTGCTCAGAGTTTACGAGGGTGCCATTTGGTAACCTGAAGGTGGCAGATGTGTAGGCCAAAAGTGGAGGGTGGAGGTGGGGCCCGCACGGGGTCTCCAGCTGCTTTCCTGATGGGCTCTCCGGTCCAAGTCTCTGCTATAAGGAACGTGACTCTGTGCAAGTGGCTATAGGTCTTTGAATAAATATTTCATTAGTCATGATGGTTCTGAAAACTTAAAGCTGGGAAGGACACATTGGAATCTCTGTGATTTATGATAATGCTCGGAAGGAAACTTGATCAGTTCAGCCCTGCCATATGCAGCCGGGTGGAATGTACAAATGAATCGAACTGGCAAACCCCACAGATTTTGTTTCTTGATTAAAAAAAAAAAAGTCTTAAGTCAGATCAGCTAACAGGCGATTTGAAACGGGGATTTAGCAGGGCAGCTGTTTCACATGAAGTCCCTTCCAGATACCGCCCTCGCCCTCCCCCTTCCGTAGTTTCTTTAATAAGGATTCAGAGTAGTTTCTCTTCCAAAGGTTTCACGATGCTGCACATGAGTGATTAAAAACTCAACATCCTGGCCTCGTCCGGTGTGTGTCTGTGTCATTTCTCCATTCTCTTGCTCCTGTAGAATAGATAGCGTGTCTTAGTTATCCTGGGATGCCCGCACAACCTTAGGCCTGTATGTGATCATTTTTGTGTGTATTAAAAAAAAAAAAAAAAGACCATTTAGGCCAGAAGCTCTTTATAATGCACAAGTATAAATCTTAGTATACTATTAGATTGTTAATATATATATTTAGAGAGAAATTCCGAGACGCTTAATGCCTTTCTAAAGAGAATACAATCTCAAATCCACGTCTCTAGCCTTATGGCTTAATGCTAGCTGTATAGTTAGCCGCATAGTAAATATGCAATAAATATTTATCGAAGGAGAATATGGCAGGCTGTGCTTGTTGTCTGCATCAGCGGACATTGCGGGTGGATGAACAGAGCAGCTATAGATTTCAGAATCTGAAATTCCCAAGGGCCTGTCTCTTCTAGCAACCACAGTTTCCTCGGCCCTGAGTAAAACAAACTGCCCCAAAGAGTAGTGAATTATTCGTACGCCAGTTCATCTACACCTTCCCACAGTGAAGGAAGGGATCTGTGATAGGGTCAGTCTCCATTCCATCAGCGTTCTCTTCCTGTGGCCTAGATCCACAGTCCCTTATTCAAAACACTTGGGCAAAAATCCAAAATATTTTCCAAGTTGCGAGGGAAATACAGCATGCGCTCTGAGTACTGTTCGTGTGTAGGACCAAGGCAGCAATCACCACAGCAGTGATTCCGGCAGCCAAGTGAACATTCTTTCCTAGCAGACGCAGTCTGTGGGTCGCCTTACTTCCGATTACAGCAGGCCCTACTACCCAGTGAGCTTTAGAGACAAACTTACAAAAGCATTTGCAATTTCAGAATGTTCTGTTTTAGAACTGGGGATAACAGATTGTGAACTTGAATCCAGGGAGAGGCCAAACATGTAGTTAGTTCTGAATGAAGGAAAGGCCATCCAGAGACTAGCCCACCTAGAGATCCGGCCCATCTGTAGACACCAAACCCTGACGCTATTGTTGATGCCAAGAAGAGCTTGCTGACAGGAGCCTGGTATGGCCATCCCCTGAGATGTTCTGCCAGCACCTGACCAATACAGATGCAGACACTCACAGGCAACCATCAGACAAATCCAAGGACCCCAGTGGAAGAGCTATGGGAAGGGCTGAAGGAGCCAAAGGGGATTGCAACCCCATAGGAAGAACAATATCAACTAACAGAACCACCCAGAGCTCCCAGAGACTAAACCACCAACCAAAGAGTGTGTAGCAGAGGATGGCCTATCTGGCATCAGTGGGATGGGAGGCCCTTGGCCCTGTGGAGGCTCGATGCCCAAGCATAGAGGGATGCTAGAGGGGTGAGGCAGGAGTGGGTGGGTGGGGGAGCACCCTCATAGAGGCAAAGGGGAGGGGAGAGAGGGGAGGACCGGATGGGGGGTGGAGAAGGGTAGAAGGGGGATATCATTTAAAATGTAAGTGAATAAAATGATTAATTAAAAAAGAAGAAAAACGAAGAGCGAACAAACACACACCACTTTGCCTCATGGAAACAGAGATGAGAGATTATCCCTCTTTTCTAGATAAAGGAAGCTTCTCTCCAGGAATGCATTTTCTCCACTAAGTCTTGATGACAAATCTGACCGTTGTGCAGGAAAGCCGCATTTTTCTATGTAACACGTATTTCCAGGGAAATCTACTTTTTCTTTTGATTGCACAGGACTTACCAACATCACATAACCTTTGCTTTACCTCGTTGCTCACAAGAGTCAACTGACATATGCATTTTTGTTTCCCCGCCTTTTTTGTCCCAGCACTTTGATAATTCCCTAAAAGCAGGTGCAATGCTAAATAAATAAATAAATATCAGTATAAAATGCTGTAGGTCTGGGGATATCTTACAGCTTAGGGTTGCAGAGGCAGCCGAGGGGGTGGAGATAGATGGATGACTAGGATGATTCGAAGCAACCACATCTCCCTTGACGTCACAAGCCAAAGTTTCTCCATGTCATCATCGAATGTTTCTCTGAAATTGTATTTTATTTCTCCGGGGCACCTGCTGGTTTGATCTCACCTGTAAATAGCAGCCATTTTGGATGGAACGCTTACCTAAGATCTTCTCGAGGAAATGCAGAGAGAACAGGACATCCCACCGATTCATGAGTGCTACATCACTCTTGCTCAGCCCAAAATCCTAGAAAATGATATTCCCTTGATATGAGCTCCAGCAAGCCAAAATGTCACCAACTAATGCACACACATGAAGAACTCCCTTCAGATGTTCAGCTTTAGGTAAAAGTGTCAGAAATTCAGGTTTGTGTGTTTGTTGTTTGTTTGTTTTTGCAAGGATGGAGGCTGTGACGGCAAAGTGTATACAACAGTGATAATCCTAAGAAAGCATCTGCAGGGGAAGGGTAAAGCTCTTTGGAGTGGTCCAGGTAAACGGGAGAAGTTATGTGGAGAAGGAAGAAAGCACCAGGGCAATCCCGCACCTTCAGTGTAGAAGCCTGACTTTCCGACTTCCACGCTCTCAGTAACCAGCAGCCATGGGCTGTCCCGTGGTTAGTTCTCCCATTTCAGCCTCCAGCGCTGGCCGGCATGGCAGACAAGCAATGCCCATTGTATGCACAGGGTCCTGCCATCCAGGCTTCTCTCAAATGTTTCTCCTGGTCGTGTGAAAGCTCTGCTTTTCTTTGAAAAGTCTTCTTTTGCTTTACATCGTATGGTTTTTGATGTGACTGTGGAAGCCCTAATAGCCCCTGAGTTTTCTTTGGTCTGGAATTCGCAGCCTGCTTATCCGATAACTCCTTCCCTTTCCCATTACCCACTAGACCTTGTGGGACACATAAGGAGTCCATGACTATTTTTATAAGTGAGACCAATGTGGCTTTTGTCACCGCCCTCTTTACTTACTGAAGAGTCATGCACTCCAGAGTCTACCAGGCTGCCCTAAGCAGTGGGAAGAGCCCGGAGCCAACCTCTCTGAGCAGTGGAAGTGAGATGGGAACGGGGGAGTTATGACATCATGGGCTTGTTCAGCCAATCCAATGTCTGCCCATTTATTTCAGCATTTGTCACAGTTCTTTATAAGATGTATTTTAAAGGAGTAGTTCCCTCACTCCTGACATCATCAAAGGTAACATAATGAAAACACAGGTTGCCTAACATTTCCTGGTAACTTAGCTGTGTAGTAACTAAGTTAATGCTGTGTTCCCCCACCCACTTCTAATCTACACTAAGCTAAACAGAGGGGAAAGACATCCAGGCTTCCAAATGCACCTCCAAATTACTAAGTGCCTCTTAGTAGCTATTAGAAAGTCCTAGAATTTCATCCAGTTTCTAAAAACAGAAGATAGTCATGATCTGAATTTCCTGAATCAAAACTAGAGTTTCTCATGCGCAGTGGGAAACAGGTTCCATGAGAATGATTCTATAGGCGAAACCATCTGTGTCATCTGCGGCACTGTCCCCTCATTAGCTGAGCACTCGGAGCAAGGCAGCCCCAACCCACAGGATACCGAAGCGCGGTGGAGGACAGTCAGACTGGAAGTCAGCTCTGAGCCCTTCAAGATTCAACAAAAAATCTTCCAGCGAGAGAATCCGTTACAGTAAAGGGCAAGGAAGAAGGGAGCTGGAAACAATAAATTTTTTGTTGGTGAAATACTCTGTAATTATCCTGGAGTCAGGGGAGGCTGGGAGGCAAGGCATTTCTGATAGGACATTTTCTACACTGCCTACTCAACTCAACCAACCATGATATCTCCCCCCTCCCCCTCCCCTCCCCCCTCCCCTTCCCTTCCTCCCTCCCTCCTTCTTCCTCTCTCTCTGTCTCTGTCTCTGTCTTTGTCTCTGTCTCTCTCTTTCTCTCTCTCTCTCTCTCTCTCTGTGTGTGTGTGTGTGTGTGTGTGTGTGTGTCCCTGTCTGTCCACGTGTACACACGCATGCTTTCAGAGAAGTGGAATGGCACTTCAAACAAATAATCTTGCAGCCACCAACAGCTGTTCCTGGTTTCTTTTAATAATCCGTGACCAAAATATTGAGTGTACTGTAATGCAAACAGCCAAACAATGAAATGAAAACGGGCAGCCACAATCACTCGCTCTCTCTCACTCACTCTGCTCTGTTTGCACACACAGCGGGCGGGTGGAGATGCGGACCGAGCCGGCGACCAGGCTTTGTGTCATGAATTCTTCTTGAGCTCAAGAACTGGAGGTTAACAGAGTTGTGAAGGGGATCTTTCTGCCTTATAAATTCATTCATATTTCTTTTTTTTTTCTTTGTGTCATTCTCTGACTCTTTCATTATTAACCTGGCTAGAATTTGAGACCCCATTAGATGAAGGCTCCATAGAAAAAGTGAACTATAATTTATCATAGGAGGCAGCAGACTTTGTCCTGGGTTGGGGACAGTCCTAGATGAGCGGAAGGGTCTGGTACCTTCCCAATGTCGCCCACCACTTTTTGCACAGATTCTTTCCTGCCTCGGGTCCTTAAATATGCTCTTATATTTCTATAGGGCAAGACCATGAGGGAAGGAGCTAGCACGGGGCGGGGGTGGGGGTGGGGGGTGTTGTGCAAGCCATAGCATGTATGCTTTGAAACTGAGAGACCTGTCCACCTAAGAGTCACACACTTCATTCTCTGTGTGTTAAATTCCTGGGTTCCTCCAAAAATAGCGAGAACTGTAGGAGGGCACACCTCAAATATACTTTCTTGCAGTTCTGGACATCAGGGATCTGAAATGATGCGCCAGACTGGTCAGGGCTTCCTCTGAAAGCTCTGAGGAGAAGTAAATTTGGCCCCTGGCAGCAGCTGGTGGCCTCCAGTCTGTGCCTCTGGTTGTCAGTGGCTGCTTCCGCCAGTCCTTTTCTTTTCAAGGGGCCAGAAGACTGAGCTTCACCATTACAACAGGGGTAACTTTTTCATCTCAAAATCGTTAGCTCGTTTACAGATGCCAGGATGCGTGTATAAAATAATGTTAGTGCCCCAAAGTCTCAGTTCTTCTCAAATTTATTTGCAAATTACTGATTTAGGTTTATTTTGGTATTCCTCCATTGTAGTTTGTGTGTGTGTGTGTGTGTGTGTGTGTGTGTGTGTGTGTGTGTGTATTGTGCATGTTTGTGTATCTGGAGGGTGTTAGATCTCCTACAGCTAGAGTTATAGGTGGCTTTGAGTCTCCCGTCATGGGTGCTGAGAACTAAACCCAGAATCTCTGCAAGAGCAAAAGGCCTCTTAGTTGTTGATCTTTTTTTCTTGCCCCTGCTCACATAATTTATGTTTTTTTCATAATTAGCCAAATTAAGGAACTGAATGTTATAGACATTTCAAAGAAATAACTAGCGAATGGATTGACCTATAAGTTTACTTATTTCTACTTTATTAGATTTCTAAGATTTTGCTGAAGATTTTTCTAATGTTTTCTTCAAGTTTCAGTAATTGTGTTTCCTAGCACAGTAAACGTACACATCCCATAGGTGTCCGCCTTGTACAGTCACGCACAAATGACTTCCATGCCCCCACAGCCTTGAGAGCTAATGTTTAGTACAAGCTGCCTTGGCTGAGATGTGACGTGTCTAGATGGCTCACCTTCTGAGCAGATTGGACCAGTCACAGCAGAATCTGCTTCGTTCGGTGAGCTACTGAAGTTTAGAGCTTTGAAAAGCTGCTACGCGTTGGCATCTAATGCTTTCAGCTGAACAGGATGCAGACATATCAGCTCACGTTCCAGAGGAATCGCGTCAGGTTCTCTGGTGTTGGAACCATTTATCCACATCTGTCGGCCGTAAGCAGGCAGTTTCACGGTGCCATCCATGGTGGTGGCAAAGCATCCACATGGTGGCTTTGGCAGCATCAGGATCCCACTTGAAGGGGCTCTCCGACACTGTGGTGTCCATGCAACTGCTCCCGTTCCCATCTGTTTTCTTAGGCACTAATTCTTTCTAATAATCACGAGTGTTTTTAATAATGGCAACTGCAAACTCCTTGTCTTTAAATTCTGCATTGAATACAAACTCATTTTCTGGTTTTCCATCAGGAACCTTATGCCTTCTGAACCAATCAACAGTAGCTTCTAAGCAGCCCCAGTTTCAGCCTTTCAACATCAAACATGTCATTATAATTGGCTGCATCTGGATCACCCACATTAAGGGCAATGACTCTCCAGTCGGTCTCACTCTCATTGATCCTGGCCAGTGTGCCCGGGACCCTGACCCCGATTATCTCACCGCTGGCACATACCTTGCTTCCCATTTCACAAACATCACTTGGGTTGTTGTCATCACAGCAGCCTTGTGTTTGTCACGGTGTCCGGGGTCTTCCCATGTCTAAGGAATGGTGCTGTGGTTCCAGATATCCCCTTTGTAAGGGGACAAATTCGCAGCACAGCGGACCCTTCTCTTTTTCACATCTTGCTTAATCGGGTACAAAGGGTCCTTTATAGCAATCTCCATTTTTGCATTTGTCCAGCACTGCAACTCAACCACCAGGTGGAACTCATTCTTGTCTGCATAGATTGGAACATTATGAAATGAAGAAATATGCTGTCCTTTCTCCTTTTTGAGGAAGACACAATTCTAATGCTGCCCTTATTTCTCTTTATTTTGAAAAACTGTTTTAATTTCCTATCAACAATGGCACACTGAATCTGGGTCCGATTCCTACCCTTTTCCCTGGCACCACTGATGTTTTGTATGATCATTTATGTCTGTCTTAATATGTTGTTTTACCTGGATCTTTTGTGGTTTACTAAGCCACTTATATGGCCATCTGCACTGAACCCTCACTGGGGGGAGGGGGCGGGCAGGGGGGGCAGGGAGCTGCTTCCAGGGCCTAGCTCTCAAAGTGAACATCCTTCGCCTTCTTTTGAGCTGAGAAGTCTTCCATGATTTGAAGAAATCCATGAGGCAGAAGAGCCAGCAAGCACCAGCACAGCCTGCACAAGTAGGGCCTTGAATGTAGCAGAAGAGGCAAAGGCAGGTCTTTATTGATTCTGCTACTGACCTCTCTCTCCTGCCAAAGCCTTAGGATGGGTCATCGCTATGATATCAGTAAGCGTGGGAACAATCTGTGAGCACGGCCCCCTGGTTCATGTCGCCTCTCTTTCAGTCTTATCTGCCTTGTCTTCTTGGCTGTAGCCATCTTGCCGCTGTTTCGTTTCCCATGAGAACCACCAAGATCATGCGACCTGTGCAGATGATACACACTTGTGCAGCTGGCCAGATTTCCCAGGGACGGAGCCCCAAAATAGATCTAATCGACAAAAGTGCAGATCAAACATGGGGAATTTTGCTTGTCCACTTAGCTGGCCAACTGTAATGTCTTGATCTGAAAACTAACACAAACCATCTCGCGTAGATGTATAAAATTGTTTCTGAAAATTTAAAAACACCCACTGTACTGGCTAGTTTGGTGTGTCAACTTGACACAGGCTGGAGTTATCATAGGAAAAGGAGCTTCACTTGGGGAAGTGCCTCTACGAGATCCAGCTTTGGGGCATTTTCTCAATTAGTGATCAAGTGAAGGAGGGCCCCTTGTGGGTGGTGCCATCTCTGGGCTGGTATTCTTGGGTTCTATAAGAGAGCAGGCTGAGCAAGCCAGGGGAAGCAAGCCAGTAAGGAACATCCCTCCATGGCCTCTGCATCAGCTCCTGCTTCCTGACCTGCTTGAGTTCCAGTCCTGACTTCCTTTGGTGATGAACAGCTGTGTGGAAGTGTAAGCTCAATAAACCCTTTCCTCCCCAACTTGCTTCTTGGTCATGATGTTTGTGCAGGAATAGAAACCCTGACTAAGACAAATTGGTACCAGCGTAGTGGGGTATTCCTGTGACAACCTGACCATGTTTTGGGGAGGACTGTGGAAGGACTTTGGAACTTTGGATTAGATGGTCCATTCACTGTTGAGACCTCTGTGAGATGTGTAGGAGCTTGGAAGATTATGTTGAGAACAGTGCAGAAGATGGAGACCTGGCTTGTGAAGTTTCAGAGGGAAAATTAAAGACTCTTGTCAGGGCCATGAAGATTCTGTGGTTTTGGTTAGCTGGGGCTGAAGAATCAGCTGTGAGTAACAAGATACCAAAACCATTAAAGTTAACCTTTGTGTTACTGGGACTATTGATGTTGGTTAGCTGGAGCTAAGAAATTAGCGGTGAGTAAGAAGAGACCAGCATCACTGAGGTGAAATCTTCTGGGATGTGTTTTTCTGAGAGCACAGAGTGTGTGTTCCAGATAGCCAAGGTTGTGCCTCGTGCTGTAGCAGGACTTGGTACTGTGTAAGAGTCACCCAGGTGGTACTGCATTTGAAGGCATGAAGGCATCATGAAGAACAGCTGAGGCTTGGTATGCTGAGAGGCCATGGAAGGCCATTGGTGAAAGTGTACCCTCAGTTGTAATTGATGGCCCAGGACTGAAGTGGTCATGCAAAAGAGTTGAGGCTTGGAGATGCCAGTACTATGTGATGACCACCAAGGACAGCAGCAGCAGTGGAGTACAAGCAGCTGGAGTCTAGAAGACAAGGTGTGTGCTACAACGGGAAGAGCTGGAGAAGTGACCCAAGCCCTTGGAGGAGCCCAGAAGATCGTGAGTTGGATTCCAGACTTTGGAGTTTGAGTTTTGCCTTTGATTGTGACTGTGCCCTGATATTTTTCCCTCTTGAAAGAAGGTATTTTAGTGGAGCCCACAGTTCAGAGACTTGAATTTTTAGAAGATATTGGATATTTTAAAGGGATTGAACTTTTAATATGTAAAGACTGTGGGACTTTTTACATTATTGAGATCTTGGGGATGAATAAGAAAGTAAGGGTTGAGGCTTAATAGTGATATGTTGGTGTGTCAAGTTGACAAGGGGTCAATTGTACTGGCTAGTTTGGTGTGTCAACTTGACACAGGCTGGAGTTATCATAGGAAAAGGAGCTTCACTTGGGGAAGTGCCTCTACGAGATCCAGCTTTGGGGCATTTTCTCAATTAGTGATCAAGTGAAGGAGGGCCCCTTGTGGGTGGTGCCATCTCTGGGCTGGTATTCTTGGGTTCTATAAGAGAGCAGGCTGAGCAAGCCAGGGGAAGCAAGCCAGTAAGGAACATCCCTCCATGGCCTCTGCATCAGCTCCTGCTTCCTGACCTGCTTGAGTTCCAGTTCTGACTTCCTTTGGTGATGAACAGCTGTGTGGAAGTGTAAGCTCAATAAACCCTTTCCTCCCCAACTTGCTTCTTGGTCATGATGTTTGTGCAGGAATAGAAACCCTGACTAAGACACCCACCCACCAGCCCCCAATCGAAACCGACGGTGCGATTGATCATGGGAAGGCGAATGGCCCAAGGTGACAGCCTCTTCAGTTGCTCTGTGACAGTGAGGCTCATCTTCCTTGTTCAAGTGCTTTTGAACCTTCCTGTCCATGTAACTGTGCAAATGTTTTGGTTTTGTTTTTCTCATTGTCATTGCTTCTTCTCATGAATTTTTTTGCCTGTGCTTATCTTGATTCACAGTAGGTGACAGGGCTCTTCTTGTTGATACTACTTTTTTTTTCTTTTTATCTTTTAATTTTTATTTTCTATATTCTCTGTTTACATTCCAAAGGCTTTCCCCTTTCCCAGTTCCCCCCCACCATACGTCCCATAATTCCTCTCCCCCCCAACTATTCCCCAATCATTCCCCCTCCCCCCACGGTTTCTTTACAAAACTGGATCCAATCTTTACAGGCCCAGGGTCCTCTCCTTTCTTCTTCTTGGGAATCACTTGACTTGCTAATTGTGCCTTGAGTATTTAGGGCTTCTGGGCTCATTAATATCCACTTATCAGTGATTGCATTTCATGTGTATTCTTTTGTGATTGGGCTAACTCACTCAGGATGATATTGTCCAGGTCTAACCATTTACCTACAAATTGCATGAATTCATTATTTTTAATTGCTGAGTAGTATTCCATTGTATAAATATACCACATTTTCTGTATCCATTCCTCCTTTGAGGGATATCTGGGCTCCTTCCAATTTCTGGCTATTATAAACAAGGCTGCTATAAACATAGTGGAGCATGTGTCTTTATTGTATGCAGGGGAATCCTCTAGGTATATGCCCAGGAGTGGTATGCCAGGGTCCTCTGGAAGTGACATGCCCAATTTTCTGAGGAACCGCCAAACTGATTTCCAGAGCGGTTTTACCATTTTGCAATCCCACCAACAGTGGAGGAGTGTTCCTCTTTCTCCACATCCTCACCAGCACTTGTTGTCTCTTGAGTTTTTAATCTTAGCCATTCTGACTGGTGTGAGGGTTGTTTTGATTTGCATTTCCCTGATGACTAATGATGCTGAACATCTCTTAAGGTGTTTCTCGGCCATCCGAATTTCTTCTGGTGAAAATTCTTTGTTTAGCTTTGTACCCCATTTTTTGATAGGGTTATTTGGTTCTTATATCACACCTAACAGACTATATATCCTATAAAAACAAGGACACCTCCCACCACCACCTATTGACCCGAGCTACAGCTTTTCTAGCTAAACAGCATAAGCATAGACTAAACCTTTGCTCTGTGGACAGATAAGTGAGTGGATTAGTCACCCAATCCTCACGGCTAAGTTAGGTGCCCTCATAAGCTAGTTCTGGAGGTTAATCGTGAGTTTCGAACTCACCCCACGCATTCCAGAGATGCTCTCATTTCCTCGGTAAACGTCGATGAACCTTTTAAAGCAGCTGTACTGACATTTTTTTTTTCCAGTGGAAAATACACTTCAGACTGACAGCTTAACCTAACTCACCCCTCTCCCGATTGGGACACATCCATTAATTTATTTGTGCAAATAATGGGGTTGTTGTTGTTGTTGTTGTTGTTTTGTAATTAAGTTATCCACATTGTGTGTTGAGTTAAGGTAAAAAATAGAAGGGATAACACCCCCGTCTCTATCTACTATCTACTGTCCCCTATCACCCCAGAAAAGAGTTATCAGTATCGCTCCTGTGTGGGTAAAGATGGGATAAATTTGAGCTCTCTGTTTCTTGGCAGGCTGCCATGCTTTTTTAAATGGCACACTCCCAAAGCTGGAATTAGGTCTCAAACATCATAGAGAAACCCAGATACAAACATTGCTGATTTTCAAGCTATTTGAGGTGAATCAGCAACCCAGGCTCTGGGTCGGGGTGCGTCTAGGTGAGATGAAATTGTCGTTTCAAGCACACGGAGACGGGCTTCCCACTGATAGGCGAAGGGGTCCATCTGGGAAACTGTGAAGAGGGCACCAGCGGAAGGGAGCTAGCATTTAGAGTGCCCCAGTCTGCGAAGCGCAACGTCTCATTTCATCCTTGTAACTACCCCCTGAATCCGGTAATTACACCTCTTTCGGGTGGGAGGCAACGGAGCTTCAGGGTCTCTTTGGGAAGAAACGGCTGATGTTTGACCATTCCTCCCCGCTGACGGCATCGGCTCCCTGCGGCTTCCATTAGACAGCTTCGGGGCTCTATCCCTCTGCCTGCTTGCTGCCCGTCATGTCTGACTTCACCTCAGCCCTTCCTCTCCTGTGTCCCTGCATCTTCCGCCCCACCTGCCTCCAGATGGAAGTCTCCTGTCAAGACCTCCTGTTCTCAGTGGGGCTGCCACATCTCTGTCCCAACCCGGAGAAAGCAATTTTGAGACATAATTAGTGATTTGTTTGGCCTTTCATGGGTATGTGGGCTCCATTTTATGAAACGCAGTCTTTCTTGGTTGTCTTATTCCTGAGTTCTCCTCCCTTTTTTAAAAAAAATTTATGTATATTGGTGCTTTACCGGTGTATGTCTGTGTAACAGGTACAAAAGAGGATGTCACATCCCATGGAAGTAGATTGTCACAAAACTGTGAGCCGTCATGTGGGTGCTGGGAATCGAACCTGGGTCCTCTGCAAAAGCGGCTCTAGCCACTGAGCCACCTCTCAGGATCTGTTGTGCTTGCCGGTGTCCCCTGCTTTCATCTTCCGTGAGCCACATAGCGCTCTGGCCCCAGTCACACTTTGAGGATTTCCCCATCATTTCTGTTTAGGTGAATCATGTCTGTTTCTGACCTGCATGCGGAGCTCAAGAATTGCATTTCCGACATTCCATTGGGAATCCAATAAACGGTTGCTTGAATTTTTTTAACTATGCCAAATTGGAGATGCTGCGTTAATACCCATCTAAAAACTGTCAAGTCATCCTGGTGTTGCTCATTCATTTCTCTGCTGAACCAAAGCTTCAACACAACAAGCCCAGGCTGGTCTTCGCTCTCTAGTCTGGTGACCGTTACCACTTAGTCATCCAGGCTGGAAGTCTCATGTTCTATTTGCTCTTCCCTTGTCCATGAACACTGTCCTACTTAAGGTTACTGTTTCTAAGATGACAGATCATGACCAAAAGAGACTTGAGGAGGAGAGGGTTTATTTGGCTTTTTTTTTCACACTACTGTTCATCCCTGAAGGAAGTCAAGGAAGAAACCTGGAGGGAGGGGTTGATACAGAGGCCATGGAGGAGAGCGGGTTACTGGCTTGCTTCACATGATTTGTTCAGTCTGTTTTCTTACAGATCCAAGGACCACCAGCACACCCACAATGGGCTGGGCTCCCTCTGATCAATCTATAATTAAGAAAATACCCAACGGGTTCGCCTGTAACCTGATCTTATGGAGACATTTTTTCTACTGAGGTTCCCTCCTTGAAGATGGCTCTGCCTTGTCAAATTGGCACATGACCCAGCTAACACAACGCCCCCATCTGTCAGATGAGCCGAGCTCATGGGTTCCTTTTATCTGATCCTCTTTTGTCATTTGTCCTGATCCCCCTTCGTGTCGGCTCTTTTTTTGTTTGTTTGACCCTTTCCCTACACCCCCAAAGTTTTCTTCATCCCTCCGTGTGTTTATCTTCCAATGACATCATGACATCATGTTCGTTTTACTAAATCATGGATCTTGTTTCCTGTTTGCCCCTCCCCAAACTCTAGCTTCGCACCACCGCTTCCAGGGTACAACCTCTCTGTGATCTCTATAATCTCATATATGATCTCTATAATCTCATGTTAAGATCATCTGAGAATAAGTCCCATCTATGGTTTTCTCGAGACCTGGTCAACAGTACCCTAACCCGGAGCCACCTCACACTCACATAAGCTTCCTGGGGCTTCTCCTTGTCACCCCTACCCTTCACCCATGGAGTGCTTCCTTGCTTGACCAATTGCTTTCCTTGTCCCGCCACACTCATCCCCAGACAACTTTATGTGTCAATGCTTTCAACCATCCACTGCTTTCCTGCATCTCTTTTCTTACTACTCAATTGAAATCATCGTGGTATTTACATTTTTGGCTGCTGTCATTAGACGCTAGGGTCAAGAAGGAAGAGTTTATTTATTGGGATGTATGGTTTCAGAAGAATAGTTCATACTGCCGGGAGGCCTGGCAACAAGAAGCCAGCACAGCAAACAGAGGAGAACGCTGCAAGATCGCATTTTTAATTATAGACATGAAGCCGAGGGAGCAAACTGTAAGTACTGTGATGATATGGACTCTTGGCGCCCACTTGCAGTGACGGGATCCCTCCAGGGAGCTTGTTACCTCCTCACACTCTCCCTAGGCAGGACTATCACCTGGTAACCAAGAAGTCAAGTTCATGAGCCTATGGGGGGGGGGCACTCTCATTCAAACCATCCCATTCCAGTCTCTAGCCCTACATACTTACAATTATATCATAAGGCAAATTGTAGTGAGTCCAACTTCAAAAGTCCCCATCTGACGGTACCTGCACTCAAAAACAGATGCCCACTCACAGATACACATATTAAAAACAAAATAAGTCTTTTAAAAATAGGATATAGAGGAACTATTTTGTTTCTCTGTAATTTGTCCACTAATAGAATTATGGAAAAGTTTGAGGTAAAGTTCAGTGCTCGTCTTTACAGCTGCTTTGGGAAAAATATAACTATGATTTTAAATGTGATTTCGTTAAAATCTATAGAACAGTATTAGTTATTTTGATCTCATTAGAAAGATCTCCGGTATTCAGTGCCACAACTGATCATTGGTTGCTGAAGTCAGACCACTGATAGCTACATTTCCATCTTGGGGAAGTCCTTCAGGAGCATTTCAACACCTTCTTTCCTGGTTCTCAGTGGCATGATGCAGTTGATGCTGGAGGCCCTGCTAAGGGAGGGCCACTCCTGTTCTGGGCCTTTTGTTCTTTACCTCATTTGCTTGTGCTCTGTCTGTGACAGGGTCTGAGCTGTGTCAAAATAAACAAGAGGCATATGGTTTTCCACATGCCTCTTACAAACGGGCTTCCTTCCTTGCCTGCTCGCCTTTGGGATGTCTTGTAGTCCCGCTTCCTAAATAAGAGCATTTAAAATTGACTCATCTACATGTGACACTTTCCTTATGAAATTAAACAATGGATTACATACTTTGGTACAGATCCGTGACACATCTTAATTATGAGTCGGCCTGCCTCTTGCTTCTCTTATTCTGGCTTAGTTATCAACGCAAGCCTATGAACGTCAAATTTTGACCACAAGTGGGAGTGATAACAAAGAAACTCAAGGGCAATTTGGTTCACTTGGAAAGAACAGGAAGTAGAGGAAGGAAAAGGCCTTTTGTTCTACCACTCTCTTTCTCTTACATAAACACATCCCAACATTCTGAGTCACTATTTAGATATGAGGGTATGCATAATCTAAAAAAAGCCATTGAGGAGAAGTTTTTTTTTTTAATCTCCTTTACATTCTACCAGGAAAACGTTATCATGTATACGTATACATCATATGCACACATGCACACACATACTCACGCACATACATGTGAGGATCTGAACCACTTCTAGAACATTAGCACTTCTGTAATAGCTCTGGACTCTATGTGTGGTTCTCATATTGTTGCATCTGCTGTGTTTGTTTGCAGTCATCCATTTATACAGAAATCTCCATAGCTACATGATGATTTCTTAATACAGATGTGCCCACCCATCTCTTCAGGCCCAACACCTTGAACACCATGTTTGCCTAGTAAAGAAAGACTGATTTCTCAAGTCTTACACTGTCCTGCCTTTCATATCTCCAACCTTGTTCCCAGTCCATCAACACCAACTCTCCTTACATTGCAGTGCTACAGCATAAGAAAAATTCATAAAGGCCAGATTAATTGTGGCTTTTTCAGCACAGACAAACTTTCTGCTATGCCAAATACACTTATACACATAAGCCATGTCCACACTCAGACCTCTGTTTCAAGCCAGCCATACACAGTCAACAAAGTGGAATTGCTAAGCCCTCCCAGGGCTTTCTTCTTTCTAGACCGGACAGAGTCCATGGAATTATACTTTCCCGATTGCTTTGCTTCCAAGAAAAGAAGAAGGTATTGTGGGCGGATGACCAACTTTCTGTATCTAAGATGCAAGCACTACTTTTCTTGAACTGCCAAAGCATGAGTAAGCAGGCTAAGACAAAAGTCTGACTTTATACGGTATTGCTCTTTTTAGTATCCTGCTCCTTATGTGCAAGTCTTTGGCCAAGCTGAGGCTTTTACTTGATTACGGTTTGTGAAGGCCCACAAGACTGTTGATGATGGTTTTTCTCCAATCACAGAATCCTCCATGATGTTTGCAATTAGCCCCTTTATAGACACAGGTCCTCCCTTCTATGCTGGCTTCAAACTAAGAAAAATGCTAGAGATAAAAAGAATTCACTTAGCCCTGAGATCACAGTCTAAACCCTGGGAAAGAATTATTTGCTCAAACCCAGTGTACCCCTTTTATGTTGTATAAAACAAGAAAGTCTTTCTCCACAGAGACCATCTTTCATTAACCATGTTTTTAATCCTGTACTAGAAAGGCTGACACACAACTAAAGCTGTGGGTAAAAAAAGGGGGGGGTATAGCTTTTACTCAATTATTTAAGAATTTAATAGATTAAAATAGTTCTTAGGCCCATGTTCATATTCAATCTCTGATCAACAGAACTTCAGGTTATTACATGGCCAAAAATCGTTCCTCACAAAACTGCAAGGCGCTGTCAATGGAGCTCAAAGTGCTTGGGTCTCAAGAGTAGAGCCCTCAGTCAGATCCCAGCAACATATATATCTGGTATGGTGCTACACGCCTATAATCACAGCACTTGGGAGGTAGAACCAGGAGGATCAGAAGTTCAACATCATCCTTAGGTACATAGTGAATTCAACGCCAGACCAGTTTGGTCTTGAACTGTCTTAGAGAAGGGCGTGGGGGTCGTAGGAATAACCAGAACCAAAAAAAAAAAAAAAAAAAAAAAAAAAAGAATGGCGGAAAGCAGTACAAGATGATGCTTAAAAGCTTTAGAACAGAGACCTGCTTTCCAAAAGCTTCCTTTTAAAAGACTATTTGAAGACTGAGGAAATCACTTGACTCAGTGGCTTCACTGCTGGCTGCAAAAGCCTAAGGACCTGCATGTAGATTCCCTGCCCCAAGTAAAAAGCTTAGAAGCAGGCATCTCTAATCCCAGTGAGAGGACAACCCTGAGGACCTGCTGCTCAGCCAGTCCTCCAGCCTAGTGGCTCTGGGTTGATGGAGGGATCCTGCCTCAAAACATAAAGATAAAGAAGTGACTAAAGTCACTCCAGCATCTACCACTGGCCTTCAAACTTGCCCTCACTGGCAAATGTGTCTTTGCCTGCTTACATGCAAACACACACATGTACATGAACACACAGACAGAAAATGGAAAAGAATATTCCCTCACGAGCAAATCCTATGGCCCAGACTGTGCGCGTGTGAAGGTGGAGACTTGGTGGCTTTCTAACGTCTTTGTTGATTTCTTTTTGCGACCGTCCACCAGTCCCTAATGAAAGCTGTCTGTTTCTCTCCTGACTGGACTTTGAAGTGGTCGATGAGAAACGACTGGTGTTATCCATTCCTGGTCTGTTGAAACCATATTACAATGACTCTAGTGACCAGGCCAACGCTCCCTTGGCTTAGCTTTGCTCTCTGTGTGCTTCAGGTTTATGAGTATGGTCCTCACCCTTTCATGTTTAGAGTTTAATGTAAAAGAAAAAAATCTCTGTAAGAGGTGTCTGGGTCATGCATTTTTGTTAATCTTTGATCTAGCACACTTTTCATAGTCAACTTAGGGTAACATCTTATTGTCGAAGACACCCCTCTGTCTACAGCGTTCAGACGCAGGACAGCTGGTCAGGCCACACTGCTATAAAACATAAGCAACAGATTACTCTAATCCTGATTCATCTATTTAATATCCAAATCGACATCCTCGAGGCTCTGGCTACATTCAGTGCAGAACCTGATGGAAGCTAGAAGCTCAAGGCCTGCTGGGAATGGCCTTGACACAGGAGTGGCACTTTGGAGCATTAAGCAATTGCGAGCAGCAGATAAGCATTCAGACTTTTCTCAAGAGTCCATTCTCCTTTTAAACGGCACAGACGCCAATAGCGGTGGGTCGAGGTTATGTTTTTACACATTTGGCATCCATCTTAGACCACAGGATGTAAATTCCTCAGACAATGAATTCCTAAAGTTGACAGCTACGTGGAGTTTGGAGAGGGAGGGTGGCGATTATTCGACCAGATTACAGAGGCCAGCTGCATTCCAAAGGCTTTACATTCACCCAGCATCTGGAATAGTTTTAAGGCTTAAAGGAGAAAGGAATAGATGTTGACAAAGGCAGAATAATATACATTAAATTCAAAGATAATACAAACAACCTCGCATAACCAGTGACACTGCACATGAAGACGTCTTTAGTAAGAGTGGTCAGGGACGAGTTCTGTTCCACCCCTCATCATTTGACTGTCTAGACATTGAGTACATAGAAAGGAAACTAACCAAATGTTCAAAACTAAACCTCTCTTTAGCACTATTGAGTCTACTAGCTGAGATAACCCAATCTCTGCCTTAAACAAAAGAATTCTCTTTCTCGTCCCTTGTGTCACTGGATTATCAATTCCAGAGTTAATAGTTCAGGTGAGAGAAATAATCCAGCACATGAATGGAAAGCAAAAGCTTGGTACCCATGTGCTTTGCCTGGGTATTTCCTTCTCACTTACAGACTTTGTTTTTCTGGAACTATCTACCTTCTGGTGCTCCAGCCAGCGAGCTATGATAAAAAGTGGCTCTCCATCAGCAAACCTCCCAGCCCACACGGCATCAGCACACGTGAAGGTGAGGAACTCATCTTTACTTTCTAAAATCTTTGTTGATTTCCCCAAGGAAGCTTCCACAAGCACCTAGCAAAAGTAGCCTGTTTCGCTTCTGATAGGACCTTTAATAGTTGATTAAAAGGACTGACAGTCATAAAGTTCCGTTCTTGGGCTAGCTGAAAGCTCTTTTCTGAAGGTCACCATTTCTAAAGTGCAAGGGTTAAAGTTGAATTCTGAAAAGGAAACTGACATATAGGGCATATTAGAGAGAGAACAAACAATCCTGTTATTAAATTAAATTGAAATAAGGTAGAAATATTGAAGTGATGAGTATTTTACAAATCTATCTATGGACAGTGGTTGTTGTTTAACTCTTCTAGACGGTGTCTAAGAATAGAGAGCAAGATAAAGATTTCAGATGATTCTATCCCTAAAGGAAAACTTAGGCTTGATTTTCCTCCCTCTGTCAATGTGGGCCTTCCTCTAAGAATGTAATCACTCTTATTAATACCAAAACATCTTAGTCAATACCAAAAAGGTAGAGATGTTCCCAATAGATAATGTCTACAATAATCATGTATGGTCTTATATTCTTCAGTACCTTCTCTTAGAACTTCATACACTTATCATGCCTATTTAAACCATGTCAATAGTTTGAATGTTCAGATGTGCCAATTCTGTCTATATAGTACCCAGGATTCTGAAATCCTAAAGGGGATGCACCTGGGTGATCTACACAGGGTACACTTTACCCTCTGTGTTTGTATCTTCGGTTTTAGGCTGCCCAATATCTAAGCCTGGCCCCGCTGTTATATTAGCCCTTGGTTGTTCCTATCTGAATTTACCACAGAAATGAAACTAATGGGGTATTTAACTGTATATGTTGAAAAAGAGACCGAAGCCAGGCATGGTGACACATGCCTTTAATCCCAGCACTTAGAAGGCAGAGGTAGGGGCATCTCTATGAGTGTGAGGCTAGCTTGGTCCATAGAGCAAGTTCCAGGATAGACAGAGAAACACTATCTCAGAAAAAAAAAGAGTGAGAAAGAGTTTTGGCTTAGATGGCTGTGGAGGCTTTCTGAGTTGAAAGCTGATGGAGGAGATCTGCAGGCTGGAGACTAAAGGAAGAGCTGCAGTTTGGCTTCAAAGGCAGCTTGCTAGCAAGCCTGTCTTGCAAATGAAGCCTGAAAGCCTTTCCTGTCTTGGGGGGTGAGGTGAGCACTTTCTGGTGCCCAGGCTGCCAACTGTTTGACTAGGCTCATCCACCTCACTAAGGGTAACATGACTTACTTAGAGACCATCAGTTTAAATGGTAATCTCATTAAAAATGAATGAATGAATAAATAAATAAATATCCTCACAGAAACAAAAAATGTCAGGCCAACTATCTGAGCACCGTATTTAAGCCAAGTAGCTCATGAGAGATACTACTTTCTTAATAGTTTCGGGCAAGTTATTTAACCTCTCTGTGTCTTAGCATATTTGCCTATAAAATAGGATTAATTCAAGGATGATTGCATACTCTGTGGTTGAAGGTGCAGGTAAAACAGATCCCTTTATAATGATATGTGAAAATAGCATCTGACACTGAGCACAAAGTTTCTTACAAGAGAACACAAAGGAACTTTGATCCTGCACAAATCCATTCTGCAGTCCAGAGAAACGAATGCACTCGACCCAGTGACAGGAACTTGGTATGGGAGGAGATTCAAAGTCTAACTTTCCAAACTACAAACTCATGACTCCTGAAAGAGGCACCATTGTTGCTGCCTTTGACCAGGGAATCCAGGCACAAACCTATCAAGAGAAATGTATTAGTACTGAAATTTAGAATTCACTTGATTTTGGAGTTGTTCTACAAATAAGAACTTAGTGATTCCTAATGTAGACATCTCTATCTGTGGTTATGTCTATGTGTGGATAATTGGAAAACTACTTTGGGATAGAAAGAGCTCACATGGGACACATGGGAAATTCCCAGCACCCTCGGGTTTGGTATGGGTCAAGGCATGGATAAAGACTCTCTTTTTAATTTTTTATTTTGCTTTTTTTTCCCCAGAAGGTGTCTGCATCTCTTCCCAAACCCACTGAGGGGTTCTTTCCACAGTGTGTTTCTCTCCATTTGGTACAAAGAGCCAGGATTCTAGATTAGCCGCCCTCAGGGTGAGTTCCGGAGAAACCACCCGAATCACATCCTCCTCCAGAGCTGGACCAAAGGCCAGGTGAGTGGGCATCTCTGTAATTGCTGATTTTTAATTTCTCAGGGTAAGATTCAGGAAGTGACTCTCTCTCTCTCTCTCTCTCTCTCTCTCTCTCTCTCTCTCTCTCTCACACACACACACACACACACACAAATTTATTCACAGATTTTAAGTCACGGAGGCTTGAGGGTCTCTGTACTAAGTTATCTGGATCTCGCCAATAAACACAGCATGGTCGAGTTGTAAAGCTGCGATGTGTCCCTTGAAGTTTCTAGGAAGCTCCATCTCCACTTGTTTAATTAGGTCCCTTCTCCGTTCATGGTGGCTGGAAACAGTTTGCTGCTTCTGCCTTAATGGAGTGTAGCTGTGCTTACAGAGTGATTCCTGATAGGAGTTTCTGGGCTGCGGATGATCATTAGCTCTGCCTTCCAGAAACTCCAGGCAAAGCGACGCTTGCCGTGAATGCTGACTGTTCACACCCGCAGTCGCTAACGTTTAATGCCACATTCGAATTACCCGGTGTAAACGCTTCCACTTTTAAAGCCCATTCAATCCCAACTGCTTTCTGGACTGAAGTCATGTTCATCTTTAAGAAGGGGTTTAAGGACTGGGAGCTGGAGAGACGGCTCAGTGGCTAAGACCCTTTGTCGTTCTAAGAACGACAGGACCCAGGTTCAATTCCCAGCACCTACATGGCAGCTCACACCTGTCTTTAATTCCAGTTCCAGGAGTTCTGACGTCCTCATCTGAGTTCTCCCAGCACAAGACATGCATGTGGCATACATACATACATACATACATACATACATACAGGCAAAACACTCGTTTAAAAAATAAGAATAAATCTTTTAAAAAAAGAAAGAAAAGAAAATGTTTAGGAAATGCATAGACCACTCAGCAGGAAGAGCGCCTGCTTTGTAAGCTTGAGTCCCAGCACCAACGGAAAACGTCAAGCTTCACCTGAGAAGCCAGCTGCTAGGGGCTTGTCTCCTCCCTCGGTCTTCTACATGTGGCTGAGTGACACATTTCCAGCCTTGTATCGCATCCTCCTCAGTCTCTGGGAATTGCTACCTTTACTCTTTTTACTAGGGGCAAGCCAGAGTGGACCAGCACGGCCAGAGCCAGTCCCCACCTCCCAGCCTCTGGGTTTAAGTTCCACGTTTGAAAGGGAGAAGCCCGGCTGAGTATAGCTGCAGAGTTATATTAATCCAATCACCTAGACACAGAGACGGGGTGGGATTGCTGACTATTTCATGTTGCTTACTTCAAGAACGTGTTTCAACCATTCATGTGAAAATTATATAATTCTTTGAGACACTGAGATACGATGTCAAGCGGGCAGAATACACCAGGTTTATCGTAGGAAAATGAATGATTTCTTCACGCTTCTTTCTCTCACACTCAAATTCGATAGTTAGGTTTCCATGCCCAGGTCCTTCATGCTACCCCCTCCCCCACTGAGGTCCCTTCTGGTCTGAATGATGTCCTTTAATCCCTTTTCATGAAACTTCTCCATTTCTAAGACGCTTTAGATAGAATTTCAAAATAGCAGCAAAAGATCTCTAAGGAAGAACCTCTAAATCTCTAAAGCTACAACAAATACATGTCATCACTCACACACAGCGACCACTACACAGTAAGTCTACTGTGACACTGTCACATATACTAGTTTAGGTATTTCTCACTGTGGGCTCACAAAATTAACTAACTCGTATTTGTATTTTTATTTTTGTTTTGATTTTTTTTCTTTCCACTATGAGAAACTGGAAGTTCTGTTTGGCTAAGTAGCTTGTGTGAGTTCACAGAGCTAGTAAACTGGACGCCTAGGATTTAACTTCAGGCTCGAGAGCCTCAGCCCCCGCGGGTGACTGCTGGGTTTCGTCAGAGGTGTTATCCAAGGACACAGAGTAAACCGAAATCTGCCAGTGCCTGCCCTGCAGAGCCAGACCTTTGCATTGGGGAATCACACTATCTGCTTCTCCGTGTAGAGCTGACGTGGCCCCTCAGCTGAAGCACAGAGGAGAGGGAGAGGGAAGCCAGTGACGAGGCTTTTACACATACTGCTTTTCATCTGATCTAGACTTCATTTATTCATTGGCGCTTTTCTAGGTCAATAGGAAAGCGAAGGGTATCCTCTCCTCCTGCAGTTGGGGAAGATAACTGTGCCATGGGCCTGTGGGTGGTCATTTAATGTTGCTTTCTGGGCTGAAATAATGTGGTTCCTTATGTTGTCTGCAGAACTAGCAATTATCGTTCCCTCTTTGACTAAAGTAGTTATTTTTGGTGAAAAGCTATTAAGTCCTTTGACTGAGAACGTTTTGGATACCCTGTGGTTGGCTAGCTATGTTTAGACCCCTTTCTCGCTGACCTTGGATTAATTTCCTGGACTCTCTATTCCTCTCTTGTTAAACTAAGAAGAGTAGAGTGGTGTTATCAATATCTAGAAATTAGAATGGAAATACTTTAACAGCATTTGAATATCTAGACTACCATTTCAGTTCTTCAATTCACATTTTAGCCCAGAAAAAAAAAAAAAAAAAGAAAAGAAAACCCTCTTATTTATTTGCGAGTAATTATTCCAATTACCACTCATTTATTTTGTGCTTTGGACGTTACATCATATACATAATGAATCTCAAATTGAGTTTCCTGACTGTGTCTGTGTTCTAATTGGCTGTCTCCATCCCAATTATGCTGTCTTGTCTGAAGCACAGAGGCCGAGGAGTGCTCCTGCTCCTCTCCTGTCTCCCTTCAGGGTCTTCCCTCCACCTTCACATACGAATTTAATCAGAAAATACAATTTGTTAAACATTTCCCTACTCTTGGTACAATTGTAACTGTACTTTGCCATGAGGAAGCCACTAAAAATAAAAATTTAAAAAAAAAAATCTCGAACAACACTTTTATCCTGTAGAGCCAGTGAAGACAGTTTACATCAAAAGATAATTACCCTCCCCAGTGTATAATCAGAGTCCAGGAAAGAGCTAGATGATAAGCATAAATGACTGGCCTCTCTTTACCATCCACTTAAAGAGCACTCTGGGGGAATGTCAGCTCTCTAGTCACTCTGTAAAATATCCTGACTTGTATCTTGGGCCAAGTACTAACAGCTAGTCAGTCACCCTCAGTGGTGCTTAGAAGGAAAATGTCTCCCATAAAATTCGTGGGGCCAACTTGGTGGTGCTGTTTAGGGAAGCTTAGGAGGTGTGGCCTTGTTGAGAAAGTACATCACCTGGGGTGAGGTGAGAAGAGATTGAGGTTCCAAAGTCACACGTTCTCCCCAGGGCTTTTTCTCTGCTTCCGGCTTGCACTTCAAGATGGGAGTTCTTAGCTTCCAGCTCCTGCTGTCTGCTTCCATACCAACCCAGCGGCCTGCTACCCTGGGGTCCCTGTCACTATGTATCCTAACTCGGGTACCACAAGCATAAATAGCATCCTTCTGCTCCTAGCTGTCTTGTCCATGATGTTTGACCACAGCAACAGAAAACTAAAACATCCTCTTCCGTAACCTGCACCTTACACTTCAGGCCCACTGATTAGTCTGAGGTGACTAGTCCAGAGTGTCAGTACAACTTATTAAAATAATATGTTATGTGTTAATAAAATATTGGGGCCGTAAAGGATAAAATATGTTATATGGAAATTAAATTTATTTCTATTTTTTTAAAAAAACTATAATCATAAATTAACAAAAAGTTACTAGTGAATTAGTATTGCCTGGAAAAGGCTGATGGGGAAAATACACCCAAATTGTAGGAAGACTTTACCCTCGAAACACTGCAAGGTTCTTACTCTAAATAATTCAGCACTGAGAAACATGGAAGATGGTGTGCACATACATTATATTTGAGAAAGACTCAATAGACATCCTGTTGGTGGACTCATAATGACAGAAAAAGTGTCTCTATCAAAAACCTTGGGGATTTAATGTGTAGCTTTATAAGTTTTAAATAGAAATACCTAGAAAATATGAACCACTGTTATAATTTCTTCTCTAACCATATTTTTATAATTGGTTGAGGACTGAGCTATTGGTCTTGCCAGCAATAGATTATGAAAAATATTCCTTATTGATAATGTGGAAAAAAGAAGGCACTAGTTAGATGCTTGGCTTAAAGCAGTGAGTATGATTTTTGTCACAGTGTAAGAACACAAAGCAACATTCTTCTTCAAGAGAAAGCAAACACACAACTAGTAGGAAGATTCAAAATTCAGGTTATAAGACGCAAAATCCCAGGCAGAAGCCTAAAGACAGGGAACGAAAAGGAAGAGCCAGAGCTTGGGGAAGATAAGGTATGTGACAATACATGCTAGGAGACAGTAAGCCATTTTTTATTCACAATTATGAAATTTAGAAAGCAACACTTTAGGTTGATTTTCTGACAGGGCACAGGACATGATAGATCACTGAAGTAAATGAAGTTTCTCTTGAGTAGAAATTCAGAGAACGGGACCTCTTTACCCAGAACACTCTGATAGAGGCGAAGCATGACTTCCAAGCGGTGAGTGTTGCAACCTTGGGAAGAGACGCTATGGGCAGGGGTAAGGTTAACACCCTGCTCCATTAGTCCTGGCTCAGTCACAGGTAAAGATGGCAGCAGCTGTGCCACTGGGGTAGAGAGGGGAAATAGAAGGAGGCATGAAAGATACTTCTGTAAATAAACGCTAGTTCCGTTCCACAGATACAAAGTCTGGAATTCTGCTAAACCCATCTTCTATATGGAGTTTTCACTTCTTTTCAGAGCATCAAGCACGATGCTTTTACTTTTTATCAACATGTGGATATTATTAGAAAATAGTCATAAAGAACACAGTATTTAGAGTAAAACAGAATTCTGTTCAAAGTCCAGATGTAGCATTTGCCAGCTAAATGACTTGAAACAAATTTCCTGAGCACTGGAAACATTTATAAAGATGTTGTAAAAATAGGAACTGTATCACCTAACTCATAAAGACCTAATCGCACTTCCACAGTGCACACTAAAAGCATTTATCATACTGCCTATCATAAATGTCTACAAGGCCGAAATGTTTGACTCATTAAATACTGTCTTTAAAATAATAAATCACAAAACTATAATGGTGGTGATTTTCTACTTCTTTGATTAAAAAAAAACTGAATTAACTGTTGATTTTAAATTAACATGCTCACAGGTCTTTGAGATAATATTTTTTTCCATAAGAAAACTACAAATTATGATAATTCTCTAAGTGTCTGACTCACTGTTGGTTCAACATTTATGGGAATAAAGACTGTAAATGAGGAATTATGATGGCTTTGAAGTCAAGGTCTGAACGTCGGGACAGTGGTATACTTCTCAATGCGTTTGCTCACCTTCCTCTGCCCAATGGTAGTGATGTCTCGGAAACACACAGAAACAATGGGCATCCGTTCATAGCCTTTCTCAACTGTTGATGAACTGTTATGGAATTTTGGCAACTCCTCGACAGAAAACTTCTTTTATACATATAAGAAAAAGTACAGCGTCTTCATTTGGCGCGACTCTTTAATACGTAGGGTTGTGTTTCCTGCCTTCTAGTTTCCTTAGAAAATGCATAATGTTGTAGAGACACACACATACCCACTCATTAAGTACTTTGAAGCAGCCGTCTGTGATATTTTCGAACACAACATTATTTCACCAACGTGAAGTCTTAAGAGTCCTCTTCCCACTGAATTCTACCAATTGATCCCGGAGGAAGCAACTCAGAGCCCCCATCCCCCCCTCCCAAAAAAAATTCTGGCTAGTGATATTTCTGGTAAAGACTAATTTTAATTAGGGGAAATTTTGTGGTTTACCATCTTGTCATATGTAGGTCTCTATCCATGGCTTGGAGAGACCCATTCGCTGGGGTGAGTACCTAGAACTGATTCTTTACAAAGCGTTTCATGCCTTTCCTGCAAACTATTTGTTAGACACTTGACCAACAGTCGATAATGTTGTAGTGTAAAAGTAGTAATGTTGTTATTTACATTAATGATGTAAGTCCTTATGATCATTATTCCCATTGATTCTATTGATTACTTGAGTAGCATTAGTCTTAAAAGTCTTCCATGTGACAAATTTAAAAACTGTGCGACGTTTCATATGTGGATCCAAGCACCGTGTGACTTGGTATTTAAGAATGCCTCATCGCAAGTGCTCGTTGGCAGTGCCTTCCCTCTTCACACTGAGAGTTGAAGGAAACACTAAAAGTGACTGTTCCATCCTGAACACTCTGCCCCCTGCTCTCAGAGGGCACGGAATTTGCACCCAGCAAAGATGCCCTGTCAAAATGATTTAAAAGGAGGAAAGGAAGTTGCTGGAGGGAGATTCTGGAGGGGAATGTGTACTCCAGATCAAAAACTATTTTAAGAGGTCTTCTCGGGTGGCCTGTGTGGAGACATGCAACAGCCCAAGCCGCTGTTTTTCCAAGAGGTTAAATTTCACAAAGAGGAAACAACAGCAAACAGACTGCCAATTTACTCCCGCAATGTCACAACTGGCTGACGACCTGTTCAAAGCAAAACCGCTCATTTCCAAATTCCTGGAGCGGCCTTGTGCTTAAACATGAAACACTTCAGAAATTTTAGAGCTTGCGTGTCACATTTATGACTCCTGGGTAAATGGCTGTGTGCAAACTCACTGGCGTCCAATAATTGAGCCTCGTGGTGAGGGTGCAGGGACAGCCACTTTCAATTTAGCCGGCAACTCCAGGAACCACCGAGAATGACTCAGGTCAGAGCTAAATCTCAGCTCGGGTTTTCTACGGTGTGAAAGAGAGCTCCTCAGCACAATTGCCAAATACTTTTCCCGGAGAGAGAGGGTTCCTTTGTCAGGCACCCAGAACTGGTCTGGGACAGTGAGCTGACCCAAGCAGCTTTCACTTCTGTCCTGAAGGCTGGCAGTGATGATGTGGGCCACCTGGTTCGGAGCGTTGGAGAGAAGAGGGGAAGGCTGCGGACAGGACTCATCCAGAGAAGATTGCTAGCAAGGAAAGGGGAATCCAAACCCAGAGAGCTAAGCACCGAAGGCCACTTGGTTCTGAGAGTGTGAGAGGTGTAGCAGGAGTACTATACACTCAAACAGAGCCTTCTTCTAGAAAGTGGACATTTTTGCTGATTTTTCAGGGTCTAGGAACTAGTCAAAAATAAATTTTATGTCTGATGAATTTTGTAGGACTGGACACATGAAAATACTAATTGCATTAAAAGGAAGAAAGACAGGAAGAGAGAGGAAGAGAGGGAGAGAGGGAGAGAGGGAGAGAGAGAGAGAGAGAGAGAGAGAGAGAGAGAGAGAGAGAGAGAGAGAGAAAGCAATAACAATAGCAATAACAATAACAATGGAATGTAAATCCCCTGAACTGGGACCATACTTGCACTGACACTTGTAGTGTCAGTGAAAAATGTATGTGTATAGACTTCCTCTCCAAGCTGCGTGTGTATGCAAGTGTGTGTGTGTGTGTGTGTGTGTGTGTGTGTGTGTGTGAGAGAGAGAGAGAGAGAGAGAGAGAGTTACACACACACAGAGAGAGAGACAGAGAGACAGAGAGAGACAGAGAGAGAGATGGAGAGAGAGACAGAGAGAGAGACAGAGAGACAGAGAGACAGATAGAGAATCCATATCTATCTGTTAGTCGGCCTGGTTGTCTTCAGCAAAGGAAAAGCAATAAAATAACACTTTAAAGAAAGGAAGTCCTCATCAGAGCTGTAATCTGACATTTCTATGACAACACTAGGTGGTCACTCATAAATCTGTTACTCATCCAGAAGAACAAGCCTGTGTGTTGATAGAGCACAAATTGAATGCCTAATCGGTAACAGTGCTGGACCCTTTCTTCTGTGAATTACAAAGCCATAACTAAGATTTACTGAGTGCTCCTCTCCTGCTTGCTACTACACTAAGCACTTTACATATATCGCAACACTCAATTCCTCCAGGGATTCTAATGATCCTATTATTATCTCCCTTTCCGGAGGCTGAGGTTTAGATCTAGCTTGCCTTCCAATAATAATCACTGATATCATTTCATGGAATAAATGACGACTCTGGGATTACCCAAGTTAGTTTAATAATTACTAATGTTATAATTACATTTGCAAAATGGAAGATTGTCTGGGAGTTAAAGGATGAAAAAATATGCCTGAGAAAATAACCCAGAATCCATGTGCTTTGGAAACAAGTGGCCTGGGGTGTTCCCTATCCCTGTCCCCGTGCCTGTCCTGTTTCCCTCCTGCTCCCCCTCCCTCTCCCTCTCCCTCTCCCTTCCTAAAAAGGTGTTCAACATCCTGTTTTGGTCCATCAGGTGCCAGGATTAAAGGCATGTATCAGCACACCCCGATTCTTTAGGTATTTGTGAAGGGAAAGAAAACAACTGACTCTAGCGATAGGGTCCAGCAATACACACAACCCAGAGTCTGAGTGTCACATTTTTATCAGCGTCTGAGTTAGAGTTTATATTGCTATGATGAAACAACCATGACCAAAAAGCAAGTTGGAGAGAAAAAGTTTCACTTGAATTCAAAAGGGTTTATTATACTTCCATATCATCATTGTAAGAATTCATACAAGAATTCACCCAGGGCAGAAACCTAGAGGCAGGAGCTGATGCAGAGGCTGTGGAGGTGCGCTGCCTACTGGCCTGCTTCCCCTGGCTTGCTCAGTCTGCTTTCTTATATAACACAGGACCACCAGCCCAGGGATGGCACCACCAACAAAAGGTTGGGCCCTCCTCCATCAATCACTGCTTATAAAATGCCTTATGGCCCTGCCTCTTTAAAAAAGAAAGAGAAAGGAAGGAAGGAAGGAAGGAAGGAAGGAAGGAAGGAAGGAAGGAAGGAAGGAAGGAAAGAAGGAAGGGAAGGAAGGGAAGGAAACTCTTGTTATTGTATCTTTGTGAGTTTGACATCCCGCATCCCAGTCCTGCTCATATCCACTCATATTTGCTCTTCACCCTTACAACTTTCCTTCAAAATAAAGAACACACAACCAACCAAACAAACAACAAACAGCATAGAAAACTCCTCATCATGGAAGCTGTAGTGTGTCACCATATATCCCTCTGTCCACACATCTTCACTTGCAAATGTCCGTCCACACGTCTACACTTGCAAAAGTTCATTGCAATGAGCCATTGGTCTGGTTGGAGATCTCTGGTGTCTGTGACACTACCAATATTCGGTCTTTGACCTGTGTCATACCAGGTTGTCCTGCAGTTTCGAAACAGCAAAACTGGCTCTTTCAGTGTCCCAACTGTTCTCAGATGATCTGGATTTTGGGGTGGGCCAACTGAGAGCCGTGCATCTGGGTCTGGGAGGTAGCTGAGCTGGTCAGCCCATCTGCTCTCCTTTATGCTTGCTACCGAGGCTAGGTCTCCAGCAGTGCTCCAGCCAGGCCACCCAGTGCTGCCATCCATAGGAGGCAGGATCGGCTCTCCTGCTCTCAGCCCCTTAGGACCAGCTCACCTGCACCGGAACCTCCAGAGCCAGATTCACTGTGCTGCCCAGGCAAGAATCAGGGTCCTCTCTCCTGAGGACTGCACCCAGCAAGGGGGCAGGGCCAGCAGCTCTCCTGAGCTCTTGTCTTTTGGGTTGGCTTGCCCATATTGGATGTGCTAGGTAGGCGAGATGCAGGGCCTGCTCTCCCAAGTGCTGCAGTTGGCAAAGGACAGGGCCAGCTCACCTGCTCTCCTGACCTGGGATCCAGTTCTCCCAGCTACCACAGGTGGCGAGGGGAGGGGACATCATCCCTGAACCCATGCCACCTCAACACAGACCACTGGCAGGGCCAGCTCTCTCACCGTTCCACGTCTGCCTCTCACTGTTACAGGCATTGTCTCGATTGAGGCTCCTTCCTCACAGATGACTTCTGCTTGTGTCAACTTGACATAGAACTAGCCGGCACAAGTGGTAAGGAGACACTTATTTTTTCAAGTATTGTGTTCTTCCTTCATGAGACCAAGGATCTACCAGAAATACTAAATTAGGTCATTGTTTGTAGCCAGATAGAATTAATTAGTGTTCTCTTCTTGCAGTAAAGGAAACCTGCGGTTTTTAGGAAAATATTTTGTCAAGATGGCTTAAAAAGTTTAGCTAACATTCACCAGGAATAATGGAGTACGGAGACCCTGTAACTAAGCTGCAGGGCGTGTCTCCTCACTTACTCACTTTAATTAAATGTCATCTCATATGTAAAGAAATCCCATTCCTTTTTTTTTTTTTTTTCAGAAAGAACTCCTAAAATATTACTTGAAAATCCCCTTCTATAGGCACTACAAGAACTAACTAGATATGCTGAGGAATGCAGACCTCACCAACAAGTGAAAACAGGGGGGGGGCAGAGGGGGTCTGTTTGGTTTGTAAGAATATCCTTACCTGAAGACAGAACACAGGCCCACGACTCTAGTGGCAGGAAAGTGATGGAATGCTCTTGGTTAGTTCCGTTAGAGTCCCCTTCTCTCACTCTTTCCAAAGATAAGGAAACCAACAAACACAAACTAAATCAAACCAAACCAAAAGGAAACAAAACAAAAACCTTTTTATTTATTCTTTGGTATTTTCGTACACAGATACAGTGTATTTAAGTGGTCTCCACCTGCTGCTCTCAGATCCTTCCAGACCCAGTTCCCATGCTCTCCTTCCAAGTTCTTCGCCGTTTTCTTCCTCTTCTTCCTCCTCCTCCTCCTCCTCTTCCTTCTCTCCCTCCCTTTTCTCCTCTTTTTCATCCTCCTCTTCCTCCTCCTTTTTATCTTCTTCCTCCTACCCCTCTTTCTCCTCTTTCTCCTCTTCCTTTTTGTTTTTGCTAAAGGAAACTGATTCTCCTACCCTATGTCCTGGCCAGTTTTAAGTCAACTTGAAACAAGCCAGAGGTGTCTGAAAGGAGGGAACCTCGACACACACACACACACACACACACACACACACACACACACACTAGTTGTAAGGCATTTGATTTACTAGTGATGGGGAGGATCCAGCCCATAGTGGATAGTTCTCTCCCTGAGCTGGTAGACCTGGATTCCATAAGAAAGCATGCTGAGAAAAGCCACGAGAGCAAGCTCTTGCCTCCAGGTCCCTGCCATCTGTGAGTTTCTGTCCCGACTTCCTTCAATGGTAAACAGTGATATGGGAGTGTAAGTCAAATAAATCCTTTCCTCCCCAACTTGATGTTGCTCACAGCATCTCATCATAGAAATAGAAATCCTAAGTAAGACACGGAGCAAGCATCAACTACCCATAACTTCTCAGCCAGAGGTAGACTCACAAGAGCCCCTCCCCTCCACATGCTAGGGGATCGACTAGCTTGATCTTGTGCTACACGTATGCCAGCAACATCTGCTGAGAGTTTTATGACCACAATGGCCTGTCTGTCCAGAAGACCCCAGCATTCTTCCCCATCTTCTGGAAGCCTTTCTACCCACTGATCCCAGATGTTCCCTGAGCCCCAAGGGGACAGGTATAGGATACAGATGTTCCACTCAGGACTGGGTACTTCACAGCTTCTTATTTTCTGGAGTTTGACCAGATTTCTCACTTTTTAAAAATTAGATATTTGCTCTATTTACATTTCAGATGTTTTCCCCTTTCCTCCTTACCCCTCCAAAAGCCCCTATCCCATTCCCCTACCCCTGCTTACCAACACCCCCTCCCACTTTCCTGACCTGGCATTCCCCTACACTGGGGAATTGAACCTTCACCAGACCAAGCACCTCTCCTCTCATTGATGTCTGAAAAGGCCATCTTCTGCTACATATGTAGCTAGAGTCATGGGTCCCTCCATGTGTACTCTTTGGTTGGTGGTTTAGTCCCTGGGATCTCTGGGGGTACAGGCTGGTATACAATGTTGTTCCTCCCATGGGGCTGCAAACCTCTTCAGCTCCTTGAGTCCTTTCTCTAGCTCCTCCATTGGGGACACTGTGCTCAGTCCATTGGTTGGCAATGAACCAGGGATATTTTGATCCTCTTTATAAGAAGGACCAAAGTTTCCACACTTTGGTCTTCCTTTTTCTTGAGCTTCATGTGGTCTGTGAATTTTATCTTGGGTTTTCCCAGATTTTGAGCTAATATCCACTTATCAACGAGTATATACCATGGGTGATCTTTTGTGACTAGGTTACCTCACTCAGGATGACACTTTCTAGTTCCATACATCCGCCTAAGAATTTCATGAATTCATTGTTTTTAATAGCTGAGTAGTACTTCATTGTGTAAATGCACCACATTTTCTGTATCCATTCCTCTGTTGAGGGACATCTGGGTTCTTTCCAGCTTCTGGCTATTATAAATAAGGCTGCTATGAACATAGTGGAGCATGTGTCCTTATTAAGTGGAGCATCTTCTGGGTATATAACCAGGAGTGGTATAGCTGGGTCCTCAGGTAGTATTATGTCCAATTTACTGAGGAACAACCAAACTTATTTTCAGAGTGTTTTTTTCCAGTTTGCAACCCCACCAGCAATGGAGGAATGTTCTTCTTTCCCCGACATCCTCTCCAGCATCTGCTGGCCCCTGAGTTTTTCATGAAATCTCAGGGTTGTTTTACTTTGCATTTCTCTGATGATTAAGGATGTTGAACATTTCTTTAGGTGTTTCTCAGCCATCCAGTATTCCTCAGTTGAGAATTCTTTGCTTAGCTCTGTACCCCATTTTTAAAGGGTTATTTGGTTCTCTGGAGTCTAACTTCTTGAGTTCTTTGTATATATTGGATATTAGCCCTCTATTGGATGTAGGATTGGTAAAGATCTTTTCCCAATCTGCTGGTTGCCATTTTGTTCTATTGACAGTGTCCTTTGCCTTACAGACGCTTAGTGATTTTTATGAGGTCCCACTTGTCAATTCTTGATCTTAGAGCATAAGCTATTGGTGTTCTGTTCAGGAAATTTTCCGCTGTGCCCATGTCCTCCAGGTTCTTCCCCACTTTCTCTTCTATTAGATTCAGTGTATCTGGTTTTATATTGAGGTCCTTGATCTACTTGGACTTGAGCTTTGTACAGAGAAATAAGAATGGATCGATTTGAATTCTTATGCATATTGACTGCCAGTTGACCCAGCACCATTTGTTGAAAATGCTGTCTTTTTTCCACTGGATGGTGTTAGCTCCTTTGTCAAAGATCAAGTGACCAAAGGTATGTGGGTTCATTTCTGGATCTTCAGTTCTATTCCATTGCTCTATCTGCTTGTCTCTGTACCAATACCATACAGTTTTATCACTATTGCTCTGTAGTATAGCTTGATGTCAGGGATGGTGATCCCACCAGAGGTTCTTTTACTGTTGAGAATAGTTTTAGCTATCCTGGGTTTTTTTGTTATTCCAGATAAATTTGGAAATTGCTCTTTCTAACTGTATGAAGAATTGAGTTGGAATTTTGATGAGGCTTGCATTGAATCTGTAGATTGCTTTAGGCAAGATGGCCATTTTTACTACATTAACCCTGCCAATCCATGGATTTCTCCCTTTTTTATGGAAGAACTTGCTTTACCTTTTGCCTGAAGAGTTCAACAAGTAACCTTTACTTCTTGTCCATAGTATTAAAATCAGGGTTAACTCTTGAACCAAAATGCTTGGAATCACTGGTAAGCTGCAAGACAGACTGCACTGGACATTGAGAAGCAAGAGAAAACAAATGCAGTCATTAATAAAGATGACATTTCTAGGGGCTAGAGTGATGGCTCAGTGGTTAAGAGCATTCACTGCTCTTCCAGAGGTACCGAATTCAATTCCCAGCAAACACATGGTGACTCACAATCATCTGTAATGAGATCCGAAGCCTTCTTCTGGTATATCTGAAGATAGCATACAGTGTACTCATATAAATAAAATAAAAAATTTTAAAAGAATGAATTTTCTGTTTCTAAAGTTAAACCTAAAATATGTAGGTTTCACAGAGAAAGATGCAGGGGCACACAAAGAGGAAGATGTGAGTCTCTTTAGAAATCACACTCATGTAGTATAAATCAAGCAAAACGAAATCCGGTACCACTTTCTATGTCCCCAAAGTATGCAAAATGAAAAGAGATTATGACTGAAGAACTGTCCAGCTCCTTTCTTCCCAGACACGGTACAGTACATGCTAAACAGTGGTAATGGTTAATATTTTCCAAGGTCAGCAGGAGGATGCAACCGCATTAGCAGGTATTTGGTGGCATAAGGCAGAGAAGCCTCGCTACAAGGTAGCAGATGGACGGGGAGGAGAACGAGTTCTTAAACATGACTCCTCGAGTCGATGACTCACGAGAGGAAAGCCATGGTCATGTCTGACCAGGAGCCAAGACAACCTGAGAACAACCCATGAAGGGAAAGATGCTGCCAACCTTCTGGTCAGGAAAGTGGGAACTGATGCTTCCTAGTACATCCCACCCTGTTAAGTTTTAGCTCATATAGCAAATGTTTTCTTTTTTTTCCTTTCAGCAATTTCTCCTCAAGAAGGCCAGAGGAGGCAAGAGCGTGGGTTCTAGAGCAGGCAGTTGGGGCACGCCGACTGTTTGCATCACCGATGCTGGAAGCAGTGTATTGCTATTTTCACGCCACTTTACACTTCATGTCACTCATTGTCACTCATTCAGATACAAACAGTTCTGAGAACGAAAGTGGCTCCTGAGCGTAAGTCATGTGTACTCGCAGAATCAGTCCGATCAGCGCTTTACCCTGAGAGACTTCGAAAAGGAAAAGGTATAGATTGTGGAGCACAGAGCTGCCGCGTGTCTGGGCAAGTGTGCCAGCCTCCTCCTGCGTTGTTCCTGCTACCCCCTGGCCTCAGAGACAGAATGATGGTGGGTCTCCCTCAGAGTGCCTGGCCAAGCCTCAGCCAGTGAGGGACTTCACTGTGTTAAAGGAGATTGTCTGCATAACCTTGCAGTGTGGCCTTGTTATCAGAGTCTTACAGACAATGCACTGCAAGACCGGAGAAGTAAATAACTTGTTCAGAAAAAGCGAGAATAATAGAGTCAGACAATCCTACAAAGCCAGCTTCAAATAGCAAAGCCACAAGCTCATGACCATGAGTCACCAATAGAAGCCAGAGATCTAAGGAAGTGGATTTTTTTCCCCCAACAGTTTCCAGAAAGGAGAGTGGTGTGTCAACTCCTTGATTTTAGCCCCAAGCTACCTGTGTTTGATATCTGAACTCTGAAATAGAATGATGAGACATTCGTGATTTTATGTCATGGCAAAAGAGAAGGAGGAAGGGGGAGCAATAGAGAGACTCAGAAGACTCAAATTGGAACCCAGATCTGTCTTCTTGACTCAGTGTATGGGGTTCTAATAATGGTTATAACAGAAACAGGGTGACTTAGATTGGGGATATGGTGAAACAGAAGTGTTTTGAAAGTAAATGCCAACATTTATACATTAAACATTTACCCAAAGTTCTCTTTGGTAGGAAACAATTGTTAACATTATAACCTAAAACAATATGTACTATATTAACTATGAAAAAGCCCTTAATACTGCACCACACTTGTTACATTCTCTATGCTCTAGCTTAAGTTCCTAACCCCTCTCCCTCCCCTTCTTTCCCCCTCTCCATGCATATTTGTATGTGCATGTGTTTATATTATGAATGCGCATGCACATAATTTGCATATGGAGGTCATGGGTCAGTGTCAGGCCCTCCTCCATGACCTTAGTTTGGGAGACAGGGCCTATCATTGACTTGGAGCTCACCAATTTGGCTAAACCAGCTGCCAAGAAAGGCCCGTGGACCCTCCTGTCTCCACTTTCCTTCCCAGTGCAGAGATTATAGCTGTGAGCCTCCACACCCAGCTTTTTATGATGAGCACAAGGATCCAATTCGGGTCTGCATGCTTTTGCTGCAAGCACCTTAGAGAAGGAGCCTTCTCTCCAGTCCTTCTAATTCCTCTTAAAGTCATCATAAGAGAAGTAGTAGTTTTGAAGAATTAAATTTTGCTCATAAACATATTAATGCTAATATGTCGGTAAATACTAAAATCAATAAGATGGAGTAAGACAAAAATACTTAGGAAGGACAAAAGTTTTTGTAATACTAAGAAGGAGTAATTTATAATTTTTTAAAATCAGCACACTGTATACCCCATATATTTAACTAGGGTGTTGCTTTCTTTTTAACCAGTTTGCATAAGGATGCCCACCTAGGACAAAACCTATAGCTGGAGACACTTAACCCTGTGTCTAATGGTACATTTTTGAAAATTCCCTTCTCTTGCATATAAGATTATATGCCCTTTTGACTTGTTTCTTCTAGTACTTTGATTAAAATAATCTTGTCCATGTTTGATAAATGCTCTGTGAGGTGCCAATCTCATGCATGAAGTAACCTTTTAGAATGAAAAGAAAATGACTTTTCTCACAAAAATACCTGATAGAGCAAAAACAAAGTTTTTAAGCTAGTTCTATAGTTTTGACCAAAAAACAAAAAAAAAAACCAAAAACAAAAACAAACAAACAAAAAAAACCCGTTGTTAACACAGGGTTCACTGTCATATAGCTTAATCTGGTGACTCATAAAATGGGAGCACTTAGTGAAGTATTTTTTAAACTACAAAATCAATGAATTTCCCTGAGAAATCAAAAACGCTTTCAAAATTTCCACATAACACAGGTAATCTGTCATGATTTGATAATAGTAATAATTATCTATATATGTAGGATAGTCCTCAACAGTCAGGTGGTCCAGGCAACACTAAATGGATGTCATCATCATTTCACTTGATGTCGCTCAGAATCCAGGTTTTAAACAAGAGAGTGGCTTCCGTAGCTATTTGACTCTATACTCACCTAGTAGAATGAAATGGAATATTGTCAGTTGTTCAGTTTATGTACAAAATATAGATTTTTTTGAATGGCTAATTTACAGTAAAAGTTGATGGCTGACATCAATAAAAACTGGTTAAACTTTTGTGTTAACACAATCGACCGTGCAATTGCTCACAACATTAGCAAGGGCTGGCTGACACAGTTTGGGCAATTTGCCAACAGAAAATGGAGGCATAACTATTGATATAGTTTAAAGTAATTTTGAAATAACTACATACAAACATCCATTTTGAAGACAAGATGGATTAGAATACAGTCATTCACTTTATAAGTGATAGATAGTTCTTGTGTTAAGTAGTGCTATTCTGCAGCCTACAACAATTTTGCTACACTCACAGACACTTTTTTTCATGTAGAAATTAGGAAGAATGGCAAAAGAATTATGAATATAGTGGTAACAACCCTTATAAAAGGAGTTTAGCTTTAGTAGTTACCAAATAAAATGAATATGTAATTGTCTTCCCGTAACCCTGGGATTCCATGAAGATTCTGATCCTACCCTTCGGGCATGAAAGAGTAAGCAATGGATTGCTATTGGTCTGATGTAATAGTAGGAGTTAAGGGCAGACTATAACATAAAATCAGGCAATGTACCTTATGTGTTTGTAGGAATAATTCCAGCCAGAGTGAAAGCAATTCCTTTTTTACCACAAGCAGAGGGTGGGACTCTTGGGATGTCACAAAATGATTACTGCCTTCAGATAGTGACATCTCAGTGCTCACACACGAGAGACAGGGACTCTATGTGCTCAAACTATTTCCCCTGACCCACTGGAGTGTGATCAAACTAAAGCTACTCACTCTTCTACTCCCTGTCGACTCTGTTTGCTTACAAAGGCAGTTCTGGAATATACACAAACTGCAGTGCTATAGAGAATATCTACAAAGAAAATCTTGTCTATAGGGTTGCATTTTCCTATTGTATCCATTGCTACTTTCATGCCCAGAATCGACACTATTGAGATTGTGTTATCAGTGTTGTACACAATTTTGTCCTTAGTCATCCTTCCACACTAACAAACCCTTCACATGCAGACACGATTACTTTTATTTGGCCTTTGCTTATTACTCATGTCTTTAGAGATAAGGTTTCACCATGTAGCTCCGCTGTGTAGGATAGGTTGGGCTCCATCTCAAAACTGGCCTGCCTCTGTCTCCTGAGGGCTAGGAATACAGGCATGCACCACTGTGCCTCGCTTCGTATTTGTGTTGTACTAAGTAAATAAAAGGAACGAAGCCTTGTTAAGCACAAAACATATAATTTCTGCCACCTTTCTT
This sequence comes from Apodemus agrarius, assembly GCA_964023405.1. Taxonomy (NCBI): domain Eukaryota; kingdom Metazoa; phylum Chordata; class Mammalia; order Rodentia; family Muridae; genus Apodemus; species Apodemus agrarius. The sequence continues at coordinate 133,679,362 of OZ030008.1, forward strand.
AATAATGGAAACAATAACCCAAAGTGATGTTTGGGGAGACATTATTTTGTGTAAAACAGTTCTAGCATAGCACCTCTTCCCTTGATCACATCTGAAGCTTTAGCAACTGACAAATGCCAAGGAGCATTAAGAAAGGAGAACAAAAACACTGAATTGACCTGCCCTATGTAAAGAAGGAAAAATATAGGAATGAAAGGCTCAAATAGACCTGGAAGACAATAGCTATTTTTAAATTAAAAGCAGTATGTGTGGTGAAAATAATGGCACGAGTTTAGAGCCAAAATGATATTGCTTGTGGAACAAATATGGTGAGTAGTGACATTGCTTGGCCATACCATTGGCTGCCAATGCTCTCGCCCATTCCCCACTCTTTCATTGCCACCCCCCACTGTTTTTGCTTTTACAAAAAAAAGAAGAAATTAAATGGCCATGAATGCTTGATAGTATTTCTGAGACTCAAAATGCTATTTTTATTCCATTTCTATTCAACATTCATTTATCTTTTCTCACGAAGCATGTAAGAATAGGTTAAACATAACTGAACATATTTGCACCCCACCCCAGGAAATGGAATTTTTTTTTCAATTTCCAGAATTTGCAAACTAAACCTTCCCTTTCAATGAAGTATTCCATATACAGATTAAGATTTCAAGTGTACATCCTATATTAAAATATTTCATCATATAAAGTTTCAGAATCTCAAGACACATACGGAACAAAACAAGTATTTGCCCTCTAAAAAAAGAATTCATTTGAGGTGGGAGAGCTTTCTTACACATTGAATATGTGCATGTGTTTGGGTTCTAGTTTTATAAAGATGTAAATATGAAATAAGTTTGGCAACTTCTCTTTCTCATTCTCTCTGCTCCTACTCTCCTTGTGGATATAATGGACTGTCCTAGGCCGCCAGGGTCTAACCCCTCACACTGAATTTGTGCCTCTTGTTTTTCCAGTCCCATTTGTAAAGGAGTCATGGTCTTTCCAAATTATTGCTCTAAGAAAATTGACTTCTTTAGTGCTGAAATAGCAATTAATTCTAGCTATATTGTGCCTCCCATTGAGGAAAAACATAGAAACTCTGAGCTATCTATAAAAACAATGCATCCCAGGATGCAGGGCTGCCCTCCATGGAGGGCATGCTTGTTCATGCATGCAAGCCATTCCTATTTAGTTCCAATGACCTGCTGGCCCTGACAGAGTCAAGAGTCTCTAGTACGTATCCTTCTCTCTGTGATGATCGCTTTTGGAGAATTTCCGGTGAAAGTTGGGGATGGTGTTCTGTGCTTCTAGGAAATAATTGTTGTATCTTCCTGGGGGGAGTGCCAAGGATATGTGATACTTAAGTAATAACTAACCTTTATTTAGCAGAATTTGAAAGTCTAGTTGAAGAAGTTTGGCCTTAGGAATTTGAATTCTCAGAAATTTTCCTTCCACATTTCTAAGATCTTCTGGATCATATACTCAAACAAAGGATAAGGTAACTTTAGACAGAGAATATGGAGCACAGTGACAGGGAGGAGAGTGAATATGCAATGTCTTCTTGGAGATTCCTGGTCTAAAGATGACTTGGAGCAAACAGCTACCTATAAGCAGATGACAACATGCACAGTAGGAAGAGTCCTGAGGACACAGATCCCCGCCTGCTGCTGGATGTGGCCTTTGTGATTCCTTCTGTATCCATGAAAAGATGTCTCTCCTATAATTAGATGACTTTATATGACAAGAGGGAAAAAAAGCTTACGATCTGATTAAGGCCCAAAGTGTCTGAGCATGGTAGCACAACCTTTATTCCCAGTATTTGAGTGGCAAAGGCAGAAGGATTGCTGTGAGTTCAAGGCCAACATGGTCTACATAGTGACTTACAGGACAGCCAGAACTACTTAGAATGATTCTGTGTCAAAAAAAGAAAGTAAAGAGAAAAGGAGAGGAAAGGGAAGGGAAGGGAAGGGAAGGGAAGGGAAGGGAAGGGAAGGGAAGGGAAGGGAAGGGAAGGGAAGGGAAGGAAAGGAAAGGAAAGGAAAGGAAAGGAAAGGAAAGGAAAGGAAAGGAAAGGAAAGGAAAGGAAAAAAGAAGAGAAGAGAAAAGGAAAGAAAAGAAAAGAAAAGAAAGGAAAGGAAAGGAAAGGAAAAGGAAAGAAAGAAAAGGAAAAGGAAAGGAAAGGAAAAGGAAAGAAAGAAAAGAAAAGAAAAGAAAAGAAAAGAAAAGAAAAGAAAAGAAAAGAAAAGAAAAGGAAAGAAAAGAAAAGGAAAGACCTTAAAGCAATTGACTTGGATTTTGGAAAAAAATTTTTAGAAGAATGGACCTGAGTAATGAGTCTTTGAGAGGAGGTCAGAAAATAAGGGTGTAGACAGCCTGACTAGTATGCATGAGTTCCTGGGTTCAATTCCCAGTACCTAAATAACTAGCTAAATGAATAATAAAGAGAGGGAAATTCTAGAGAATAGAGATGTTTTTACCCTGGAAGAAAAGAACTGAGTTCTATGGCTGCATGAAAATGGACTTGGATAGTTACCACAAGGACTCAACGAAGGACCTTGTGCTTTTGAAGAAATGTCAGCACTGGGACTTCATGTAGCTTCAGCCAAGGTGACAGATCTGTGAAGACTGTCAAAGAATCAGTTATTATTTCAAGTCTTTAAGATTATGTTAGATTCTTATTCAGCAATGTATGGCTAACATGATGGAGAACAGACATGTTCATGTATAACAAAATAGAGTCATAGGAATTCTGGCGTATTACTGTTCTTGCTATTGAAAGGGGTTTTGTAAATTTAGAACTGGCCTGACCTATTTTTAGAAGGAAATAAAACAATGCTATAATTATCAGTTTTTTTTTAAAAAAAATAATATGGAACATTTTCAAGTAATGACACCAAAATATTATAGTCAAAAACAAATAAAATTTACTTCAATTTTCACCACAGGGAGTTGCTGTTCTTTTTTTCTGATTTCTCTATAAATAATTTTTATTCTTTAAAATTTTCATGCATATGAAGCCGAAAGACTTCTGTAAAGCAAAGGGCATTGTCAATATGACAAATCGGCAGCCTGCAGATTGGGAAAGAATCTTCACTATCCCTACATCTGATAAAAGCTAATATCCAAAATTTACAAAGAACTCAAGAAGTTAGACACTAACAACCCAAATAACCTAATTAAAAATAGAGTACAGAACTGAACAGAGAATTCTCAACAGAGGAATCTCGAATGGCTGAGAAGCACTTAACGAAATGTTCAAAGTCCTTAGTCATCAAGGAAATGCAAAGCAAAACATCTCTGTGGTTCCATCTTAAAACCAACAGAATGACTAAGATTAAAAACTCAAGAGGTTTTTGATGGTGAGGATATGCAGCAAAGGGAACACTTCTTTGTTGCTGGTGGGAGTACAAACTTGTACAGCCACTTTGGAAATCAATCTGGTGGTTTCTCAAAAAACTAGAAATAGTTCTACCTCAAACCCCAGCCATCCCTGGCATATACCCAAAAGATGTTCCAACATTCCACATAGACTTGCTCTGCTGTGTTTATAGCGGCTTTATTCATAATAACCAGAAACTGAAAACAACTAGATGTCCTTCAACTGAAGACTGGATAAAGAAAATGCGATTCATCTGAACAATGAAATACTGTTCAGCTATTGAAAACAAAGACATCAGGAATTTGGTAGGCAAATGGATGGAACTTGAGAATATCATCTTGAGTGAGGTGGCCCAGTACTAAAAGTATATTAGCCATAAAATACCATGTTATACTCACAGACCCAAAGAAGCTAAACAAGAAGGGAAGCCTTAGCAAGGAAGCTTGAATATCACTTATAAGGGGGAATAAAAGAGTCATAAGAGTTAGATGGAGGGAAAGAACTGGGAGGGAGGGGAATGGAAAAGGGAATGGGGGAGCTCAGGATCAGGTGTGGGGAGGGACAGGAGAGATGTCTGGATGGCCATGAAATACAATGGAAATCTGCAACTGACAAGGTGAGGAGGTGGGAGTCATTTCCAGGATGAGACAGGTACCTGGGATAAGGGAGGTGCCCAAGAATGAATGAGGGTGACTTTAGCTGTAACTCGCTACATTGGGGATGTGGAACCAGAAATGGCCACCCCCTGCCATCAGGCAGGAACCCCAGTGAGTGACAGAGACACCAACCCACTCATAAAACTTTCAACCCAAAATTGTGTCTACAAAAAATTCAGGCACAGCAGATGGAGCACAGACCTGTGGGGGATGGCCAACTAATAACCAGCTCAACTTGAGACCCATCCCATAGGCAAGCACCAATTCTAACACTATTAATAATACTCTATTATGCCTACAGACAGGAGCAAGTTGTCCTCTAACAGGCTCCAGCCAACAGCTGGATCTAGGCATCCCTGAACATATGTATCAGATAGGCAGCTTGATCTTCATGTGGGTTCTGAACAACTGGAACAGGGGGCTATCCCAAAAGCTATTGTCTGTATGTGGGGTATGTTCTTCTAGCTGGGCTGCCTTGTCTGGCCTCAGTAGGAGAGGAAGTGCCTAGTCTCTCCGAGTCTTGATGTGCTGGGGTGGGGGAATACCCAAGGAGGCCCCCACATGCTCAGAAGAGAAGGAGAGGGGGAATGGGGGAAGGATTGTGGGAGGGGTTACTGGGAGGGGGCAAAGAGCAAGATGTAAACTGAATAAGCAAAATAAAAAAAAAATGGAGTAGGGAGGTCCAGATGTGAATTGTAGTAGGGGGTGAGGAGACAGGAATGGGGACAGGATTGCAGAGGGGAAAGAGGGAGATAGAGGTGGGTTAACTGTTTACTGCTCTAAAGGCAGTGGGACCTGGGAGAGTAGAGCCAATGAACAAGGGAGACTAAAGTCTCATGTAATAGCTAACTTTATTCAGAGCATCAGACAATTTATACTCTAAGCGTTAAGAAGAGTCACACTGAGTAAAATGTACAATCACAAGGTCAGGCTGCACATGACCGACATGCCAGCCACTCCTGGCTGACAGGCTGCACATTGCACATGACCAAAATGCACTGTAAAGGCATTTGAACACATTAACAATAGTCAATGAAAAGGAAAATCTGAAGGAACATCATTCCTATCTGGTACACTTAGGAGGAATACAAAATACATAGCAAGAACAATTCTGTGTTTAAGAAGAGGCTGAGGTCACAAGACCCTTGTCTTCTTTTCTTGGAGTTCCTCACAAGCACTGAGAATTACCCTCATACAACCCATTCTGGGACTATGTTCCAACAGCTAACCAACACTAAGGATGTACAAGGACCCTTGTGAATCCCCACAAGTTTAAAAGCCAACTCAGAATAATTTTGTAAGGGAATTTGGACAGAGACACTCCATATTACTGTGCATGAAAAAAAATTATTTTTTTTTACTTATTCATTTTACATCCCACTCACTGCCCTTCTCCTAGTAATCCTTACCCTTCTCCTCTGAGCAGGTGCCCCTTCTCTCCCCCAGCACCCCATATCCCTGCATTATGGCAATTCAAGTCTCTTCAAGGCTAGGCATTTTCTTTCCCACTGAAGCCAGACAAGGCTGTCCATACAGATCCCACATACAGGCAACAGCTTTTGGGATAGCCCCCGCTCCAGTTGTTCATAACCCATATAAATACCAAGCTGCACATCTGCTACTTATGTGCAGGGAGGCCTAGGTCCAGCCAATGTATGTTCTTTGGTTGATGGTTCAGACTGTGGGAGCCCCAAGTGTCCAAGTTAGTTGACTCTATAGGTCTTCCTGTGGAGTTCATATCCCCTTCAGGGACCACAATCCTCCCTCCTATTCTTCCATAAGAGTCCTCAAGCTCCATCCACTGTTTGACTATGGGTATTTGTATCTGTCTCAGTCAACTTCCATGCTGGAATTTTTAACTGGCTTGATCCAATGCAGATCATATATAGATGAACACAGCTAGTGGGTTCATGTGCAAAACATCCATGTCATGTTCAGAGGACAGCCTTTCACACCATTAGTTCATCTCCAGAACATATATTCTTTCCTGTGCCCTCTTCCCTGATATTCCTTGAGTCTCATAGTATGGGTTAAAATAGATGTCCCATCATCAGCTGAGTCCTCACAGCACTTTAAACAATGATGTGTATGCATTAACCAGAGAAGCTTCTGTGACTGGAGTTAGGGACATAAACATAAATATTTAGAAGAGACTTGGAAAACATGACTATTTAGAAAAACAAGATCAGTAGGTTCTCCCCCCTAGTTGTGGGCTTTGACTATGTTTACAGTATTAGGCATAGATTCTTTCCTGTGGAAGAAGCCTCAAATCCAACCACTTGAATGATTGGTTTTTCTGGAAACAGATTTGCCACTATTGTACAGAGGTGTATATGTTGCCTGATAGGTTGGTCTCACAGCATGCAGAGTCCACCTCTAGGTAAGACCATTGATACCTTTTCTCTTTCATTGGCTTACATAGCACCTTCCAGCACTGTAAAAGCTATGCAGCAGGGAGACAGGCTTCCTGGTGAATTTTAGGTTGATTTTTCTGTGTCCTTCAGACAAAGTGTATAGTAGCTTTAGCAATTGGTCTTACTGTCTAGTTATGGTGGGAAAAGCAAAACAAACCCTATTTGTTTTAGGTAGCTCTTGGGTGGGTCTCTAGACCAATAACTTTCAGGGGTTCATCTATATCTGGTACTGAGATTTCCATTTAATAGCCCATGTTTTTCCGGAAGTAGCATTGTTCACTAAAATAGGGTACCTCTGTTCAAACTCTCTTATAGAATGTACTTCTAAAATTAGCTTTAAAATTACTGGTCTCCTAAGGCTTCTCCAAGCATCCTTGGTTGGTTAACCCAGCTCTGCCTCTCCTTTATCACCCATATCATGTCAGTATTAAATCTTCAGTTTCCAGTATTTCCCACCCCTCATTTTTAAGTACCATATGTGTCCTACCATGCCTTCTTACTATATTTTGTACTTGGAGTACAAAATTATGTTTTCATCCACCTTCTTCATGGATACTTCATTTTGGTTAAGACTCTCCCTGTTCCCTCTCCGCCATCACTTGAATACCTCTTTGAACCCTTTTGGCCCCCAAATAATTCCTCATCTCTACTTTCACTCTGACCACATTCTATACCTCTTCCTAAATACATCCCCCCCACACACACACCCAATTTCCTAGATTCTACATGAACTCCATGATAAACACACAGGAGATCTAAAGCTAGGACCCACATGTGAGAAAGGACATGTTGCATTTGTCCTTAGGGCCCAAGAGACCTCACTCAGTATAATATTTCCAGTTTTACTCACTGATGTAAAAATTCCATGTTTTCATATTTCTATGTAGCTGAGTAATTTTCCACTGAATCTCTGTGCCACAGTTTTATTATCCATCCATCCACTGACAGACATCCAGGCTGATTCCATTTCTTATCAATTTCAAATGGACAAGCATTGAACATGATTCGCAGGTGTCTCTGTAGTAGAGTCCACACTCCTTCAGGCCAATTAATTTTTTTTAATCAAAGTAATTTTGATTCTTGATTCTTGAGAGCAGACATACCTATTTTATCTTTACTGTTTCTTCTAGTTGAAGCAAAATGATTACAATTGTTCATGTCCATTCTGCAAAGCATTCATGTACTCTTGATTGGCAATTTTCCTTTTCTATTTTCTTTTATTCTTTCCTGGGGAAAAACCTGACATTATTCTGAAATTACGGTTATCTTTCCTAACTTTTATATCTAATTTTCCTTTTTTATTTTGCTCTGATTTGTAAGCTTTCTCCTCAACTTTATCAAGCCTCCTGTTATTTTTCAGAGTTATATTAACATATTTTTCATCATAAAGATCATGTCTTTTTCCTCAACATGGTCTTTCTTGTACTATGTTATTTTTTGTGTGTCTCTGAGAAATTTCCTTTTCTTTCTTTGAGATAGGGTCTCATCATGTAGCTTTAGCTGGCCAGGAACAAACTATATAGACAAGGCTGGCCTTGTACTTTCCAAGTGTTGGGATTAAAGGAAGTGTACACCATTATACTTAGCTCATAATGTTAATTCTTAAATCTTTTCTTATCTCTGCATTGGCTCTTTTTGTTAGGTTCTTTGTTTTTGTTGATAATTTCTTTTATGGTTTCTCCATTTAATGATTACTGACTGAGAATCAAACGTTAGGAGTTAGGTTCTTAAGAGAAGTGGTTAGTTAGTGTAATCAGACTTTTGGCTACTTTATGGGTTCTTCTTTCTTCCACCCTTCTTCACCCTTTTCCCACTCTTTAAACCCTCTAACACTAGGAAGAAGAGAAAAGGATATAGGAGAGAGAGAGAGAGAGAGAGAGAGAGAGAGAGAGAGAGAGAGAGAGAGACCAGGAGTAGGTTCCTTGGGATAAGTTTAATCTTCATAATCAGGATATCTAATTTCTTCTCCTTGTTTACTCTTTGTGCATGACTACTTAACAAACTGCAACCTACAGTAACCAATAGTCCACTAAGAACCAACAACCCACAAACAGCCACCAGGTGAGAGGCTAACCCTGCCTCACAGGGCCCTAGACCTTATATACTCTCAGAAAAGTACTCAGAATTACGAACTTCACATTATCACAGAAACTATCCGCAGCGAGCAAAACTCTACCACTACCAGAGCATGAGGCAAATCATAGTCACCTGCTGAGAAGCAATCTCATATTTCTACATCTGGTATTAAAACAAAAAACATATTCCCATAATATTTCTGATTTTGTTTTTGTTTTTGTTTTTTTTTTTTAGATTTGTTGAATAATTTTATCTTATGCTATTTTTGCTTTGTTTCTTTTCCTTATTATTCACTTCACACCGGGATCACTGCTCCCCACACAGTTGCCCCTCCCACAGTTCCTCCTCCTAGCCCCAATCCCTTTTCCTCTGAGAAGTTGAAGGCTCCTACCTGGGTATGTCCCCAACCCTGGTGCACCAAGTCTCTGCAGGGCTAGGTGCATCCTCTCCCACCAAGGCCAGACAAGGAAGTCCAGCTAGAAGAACGTATTCCATAGACAAGCAACAACTTTTGCAATAGCCCGCCCCCTCCAGTTTAGGACCCACATGAAGACTGAGCTGCAAATCTGCTACAAATGTGCAGGGGGAGGAGTTGGGTTCATGGTTCATTCTTCCAAAATACCCCAAAAGTCCAGTTTAGTTGATTCTGCTGGTTTTCCTGTGGAGCCCCTATCCCCTTCAGGACCCTTAATCTTTACCCCAATTCTTCCATAAATGTCTACAAGCTCTATCCACTGTTTGGCTGTGGGTTTCTGCATCTGTCTCAGTCAGCTGCTGGATGGAGTCTCTCAGAGGACAGCCAATGCCAGACTTCTGTACTAGAAACCCAAACTCTCACCACTGTGAGAATCTTTGGTTTCATATTCCAGTGGTTGAATGTTAATAGGCTAATGGGTTTTACCAGTGTAATCTACTAGGGTGGGCATCCATGGTAAAGGGCTCTCCAATGCTTAGCATCTCTAGCCTTTTTCATCTCGTGCCTGTAGGCTTCTCTCTGCAGGCTTTAGTCCTCTAATCTCATAGCTGCAGTTTGTGGGCCTAGCTGCCAGCATACTAAGAGTTTTGTGAGCGGCAAGATCAATAGAGTATCTCTATTTAGTATAAACTTCACCTACTTCCCTGGTCTCAGTGCAGGCTGTCTTTGCATCTTAGTATCTTTGGTGTACACACTTGGTAGACTGTTCCAACTCTTCTGTCTCCTTTAGGTTTGCTCTTGAGGTCATCAGCTGGGTATGGTAGCTAACAAGCTTCTGTAAGGACCCAATTTCTCTTTCAATAGATTTTCAGCTTTCTTGTTTCTATTTCTTCTGCTTTCCCAGAACGACTGAGATGAAATTCATAAACCTTTTTCTGGCTTTCTATACCGAACAATCTTTTTATTACTCGGTCATTGGGAAGACTTCCCCTTTAAGTCAGTTACAGCCTGAGTATCTGCTTCTTTGCTTCTGGTGCATGCTGATGGGTCCCATTTGCCTCCTCATGGGTTTATTCATTGTTGTGCTGGCAAATGGCTCTGAGGAAAAAGAAAACAAAAACAGAAAGAAAACCTCTGATGTGTAGAATTTGCCAAAATCGATGGTTAAACGCTTTGACTATGATCATCTCTAGGCTACCGATACTTTGATGATGGCTTGAAATGATCCCAGTATTTAACTATGGTATCTTCACAGCAGGTAAATCCTGGCTGCAGCTCAACCCTGATAGTGCAATTGTACTCTCTCTTTAGTGGCCTTGGATAAAATTAAGATAGGGAAAGAAATTCCCTCACTGTACTTAACTGAGAGGCTTAATTTCTTATTTATCTAGTTTGTACAAATGAAGAACACAGTAAGAAAAAGTACTCACTTGTGTAGAGTAAGTTGGAAAACAGGGAATTAAATGCCTCAAGCCATAATGATTTTTTTCCTTCTTCAGTGTCTACATCAGACTTTCCTTAAATTATCAGAATATGGTAGTTACTTTTCTCATTGCTATGACAGATACCTGTAACTGTAAGCTTTTCCAACCTTACCCCTCTTTCAGAATAACAACTTTGGAGGCTTATTATTGATGTAAAATGCCTAGGCCATAAACTAGGTCTGTTCCCACTAGTTCATAACTTTTGTCTGACTTCTTCTAAATCTGGGCTGGGAATCTCCAGAGCCTGACTATTTCCCAGGGTTCCTATCTGTCCATATTATCATTTTCTTGACTCCTACTGTGATGACCCACTAAGAGTTTACAGAATTCTAAGACTTCTTCAGCCTATGGCTCCAAACTCTTACCAATTCCTCCAGAAAATTAGTTCCAAATGCCTGCAAATGGCACAATCAGGTGCAGTAGCAACCAGACTCATCCTACCAATTACCATGCTAGTTACCTTTGTCACCGGTGTGACAATATACTGGACAGAAAAAAGAATGGTTTGGCTCATGGATTCAGTCATAGGGAAGGCATAGGGAAGGCATGAGTTCATGGCACCAGGAGTGCAAAGCAGACTCTTGGCGTGATGACAGGATTGCAAGTAAAGAACTCAGTCTAGAACCAGGAAGCTAATGGAGTCTTCAAGTCTGCCTTTCATGACTCACCTTTGCCAACAAGATGACATGTTCTAGAGGTTCCAGACACCATCCAGGGACCAAGATTTCAAATACATGAACCTATTGGGAGCATTTCAGACTCAAGTCATAACAGGGTTCCTTCCCTTTCAGTCCTCCTCCCTTGGCATACATAAGCACTTTTCTTGAAATGATGATGGGGTTTAAAAGAAACATGATTCACTCCCTTTACAGATAAGCCTTGAACTGGAACTATTTACTGAGGAAGATGTGGTTTGAAACAGTGAGCAGCTATTCTGGACTGTAATATCCCAGATATAATACACATCTTGGGGGCATGGGGAAAAAAGTAAGTTCAAGCATTGAAATCACGGTGTTCACTGTGATACCAGCACACTTTTTTTCTTTTACAAGGTGGAATTTTATCATGTGGAATTATAAAATTCACGGTTTTAAGGGTTGTGGATTTGTTTTGTTTATACCAGGATTTCTGTCTCTGCTCATCACAAGACCTTGCTTGAGTAATGTGATTGAAGAATTTAACACGTGGCCACTCTTTCCTTTCACGTTAGCCACTCTTCACTGGGAGAGGTAGATGTCAGAGGACATGAGAACAGTAAAAATTATCTTTCTCTTTTTGAGTGGACTGAGAAATATCTACCACCAGTTCTGTTTCTAAGGAAGCTTAAGAGACACCTGAGAGACAGCACGGGCTGCCACGTGAGGCTGCACCTTAAGCAGGGTAGGGATTTTCCTGGATGAACACAGAACCAACTGTCCCCAAAGAGGGAATTGGATAGTAGTTACCATGCTTAGCCAAGGACATAATGAACACTTTAAGCTTGTCCTTTTTCTCTGGGCAATAGTTTATCACATGTACACAAAGTATAGAAGGGAGTTCTGAAAGAAAGGCTCACTCCCTAAAGTCAGAGCAGAGGGACTCTCAATACTATCGCTTGTACAGCTGGCATCCAAGGTGCCAAGGCCACAGTTTGGTAAGGGACCAAAAAGACTCAGCATTCCCACCTCACACTCGGAAATTTTAGGTCTCAAGATTTCTCTGGCAGGAATGGAACAGAAATGTTGACATTCCACATATGGCTCTGATGGCAAGAATATCGATCCCTTCAGGCACGGCGTTCACCGTGATACCAGCACACTTTTTGTTCCTTTACAAGGTGGAATTTTATCATGTGGAATTAATAAAATTCATGGTTTCAAGGACTGTGGATTTGTTTTTGTTTATACCAGGATTTCTGTCTCTGCTCATCACAAGACCTTGCTTGAGTAATGTGATTGAAGAATATAACACTTGGCCATCTTCTATCCTGTATTTAAAATATAGACAGTGTCGTCAACAACAACAACAACAACAGTTTTTAAAAGAGTACTGAAAATCCAGCATGAAAGAAGGCAAAACATTGCAGCTTCAGTAATTGATATTTCATGTGAACATTTTTTTCATTATATTATAATGCCTTTTCTACTCCAACTAAAGGTTTGAAACAGAATGCAGGTTGGACACCAGCCATATCTTATGGTTTGTTGTCATGTGGAGTATGCTAGGAAAATCTGTTTTGCTTTATTTTGTATGATGCCATACTACATCAAAATGTAGTTTTTTTTCCCCTGAAGGATTCTGTGAGTGAGGTGACAAAATCCACGCACGGCTCTAGTTAACTTCAGAAGAATGACGCCAGCAAGAAATCACATAGGTGAGGAAGACAAAGGTCCATGAAGTTAACAGCCACCCAGAGGTATGGACAGCAAATGTGACATTTCACGGCTCTTAGTTCTCTGATCTCTGATCTCTTAGGAGGCTCTGACCATCACCAGGCAAGGAAAGGTCCCAGTTCTACATCTGGGAGGAGTCTCCACAGTGAATGAATGTAGGTATGGCTAGACACTCAAATCAAAGACGTCCATGTTCAGTGTGCATTTCCCCCAACAGTCACTGTCCACATGCTTTGGATAGTGCTTCTGAGCTAGTATAGATGGCCTCCTTGCCAAAGATTGGGACTTTTAACTTAAACACAGGTTGACAGACTTCTGGAGACTGTCCTTTAATAGTTGATGATCCATGATATTCTTGGTGACTTAGAACCATCACAAACAAATAGAAGATGTTTCATCATGATCAGACTCGAATGGAGAAAATGGAGATTTCCATAGCTAAGAAAAAGACAAGATGGTGGGCAAGTGGCCTTGCAACCAACCACAAAGTTCACGTGGGAACTTTGATTTCCCAGGTGAAGAATGTATAAATACTTTTTTGATCAAATGTACAAATCAATCTATATAAAACAGAAGTGGGTTCCATGGTGCATTGCATTTGAAGTAGAACCACTGAGAGGGGTGAAGGGAAGGTAGTCAGCTGGTATTCTGTGATAGTTTGAAGGGAGTCAGAAGCTGTGATATGCTCTTGTCCAGAAGGGCCACTACCGATGAAAAGCAATGAACTGCATATTTCAAAAAGTTAGGAAAGATAATTTTTTTGGCTTTCATCATAAAGGAATGATAATTTTCTGAGGATTTATTACATAGCAAATCATTAATATGTACGATTCTTATTTTTATGAGCCTGTCAAAACTTTAATTTGTATTTAAAATTCAGTGCCAGAGAAATTCAAATAAAGTAGAAAGATATGTTTAGATCTTTTTAACTATTTTGTAGATTCCTTTTGTTGCGACAGTCTTAAATAGCTCAGGTTGGCCTCAGCTTGCTTATGTAGTCAATAATTACCTTGAATTTCTAATTTTCCAGCCTCCACCTCCACCATGTTGGGATTACAGGGATACGGTACCATGCTTAATTTATAGAGTACTTCAAATTAAAGCTAGGATTTGTGTATGCTGGTCAATCATTGTGATAATTGGGTTACATCCTCAGTCTGCCTTTGACGGTCGTATTGCTGTTGTTGTTTTGTTTGTGTTTTCACTGTGTCACTCTGAATAGGCCTTCAGTAATAAGAAGGAAGAGCAAGAGCTGAATATGCACTACTGCCCATGAGACACTGTCACTCATGAGGAATTCCACAGCCAGACACTTAGGAAAATATTGTAAACAGGGTGCTGCAGGCTTACCTGTTAGGCCCCTGAAGTGGGTCATGAGTAAACTTGTAAATTCTTCCTGGGCGCTGTCTTACTTGCTTTTTCTGTTGTTGTATAAAGTATTGTGACAAAAGCAACTTCAGGGAGAAGAGATTTATTTTGACTCATAGCTCAAGGTACAGCTATCACAGTGGAGACGTCACTGTGGCAGGAGTTTGACCAAGCTACTCCTATTGCATCCACTATAAAGAAGCAGAGAGACACAAGTTTGTGCTTGGTTCTTTTTCTCCATTTACTGTAATCCAGAATCTTCTGCCCGTGAAATGGTGCCGCCCACTGTGGGCAGGTCTTTTTACCTCAACTGAAACAAACAAAAAATCTCCTACAAGAATACTAAAGGAGCATCTTCTAGGCATTCCTAGATTCTGGTGACTTAAAAATTAAGACTAACAATTACTGATATGGGCTTAGGTTAAGATCATTAAACGCCAAAATTAGATCTCATTCTTACTGAAGCTTACCTCTATTGTTCAGTTCTAGACAATATTTTATTGTAGTCCTGATGGGATATCTGTCCTATTGCCCACTTGACTATCATGTTAACCATTTGGTGTGCTAGAGATCACATCCTAACGGCATTTGTAAATGTACTGGCCTTTATAATTAGATCTTTCCTCTCCAAGAAAAATGTCACACAATGAGACAGAAGCTCCCTGGAAGCATGCATGTGTAAATTTTTTCCTATTTAATAATAACTATTTTTAGCCAGGCGGTGGTGGCGCACGCCTGTAATCCTAGCACTTGGGAGGCAGAGGCACGTGGATTTCTGAGTTCGAGGCCAGCCTGGTCTACAGAGTGAGTTCCAGAACAGCCAGGGCTATAGAGAGAAACCCTGTCTCAGGGAAAAAAACAAAAAAACAAAAAGCAAATAATAGCTTTTTATTCTCCTTCTCTTCCTCCTTTCTTTCTTCTTTTACTCTCTCTCTCTCTCTTTCTCTCTCTCTCTCTCTCTCTCTCTCTCTCTCTCTCTCTCTCTCTTTCTCTCTCACACACACGCACAGGCACACGCACATGCACACACGTGTATATATAAATATATATAGAAGCAGGAAAAAATCAAACCAGTGTTGCATCTTGATTATACTAAAGTTGGCAATGCTCTGTCTTATTGATGCTTCGTGACTACGTCCAGATGTGCTGAGTTTGGCTGCCATTGATTGGGAGGAAGAGGCTCCATCAAGCAGGAATCGGCTCGTAAGTTAGCATTTAGCTGCAGGCTCAAAGTAGATTTTGCCCTATTAATACTGATCACTGGAGATGCTGTTCCAGGGCATTGAGAGCAGGGACAGTGTAGACAGATGGTTTACTGTGGTGTGTGTGTGTGTGTGTGTGTGTGTGTGTGTGTGTGTGTGTCTTATAAAGTAGAATAAGCCTCATGATATGAATAGATGCCAAGCATCTGGGATGGGGAAGGCAATGCATCTGCCACCAACCAGCCTAGCCAGCAATAGAGAATGCTGGGTGCCCATGGGACATCTAGGGACATCAGTGAGGAAGCAGGTTTTCTCTATGATCTCATAACTGGCGCTTGCTCCCAGGAGTACGATACTGGCCACAGTGATGAAGTAGCTTTTAAAAATCACCATAATTTACTCTTAAGCACTAATGGTGACATGTAGATTAATTACAAGAGGAACAAAACAAAAGCAGTAAATGTCACTAATCTTTGAGTCATTTCATTTTAGGGGCAGCCTCACCAGATGCTCAGAGCCCATATACAGTATGAAATCTCACACGCATTTTCTTTCCACATTTAGCCAGACTGTTGTCAGTGTTTTAAAGGAGGGTGCAGGGCAGAATTGGTGATGGAGCTCAGTGCCCAGGAATTTTCTTATAGAAGCCCGCATGCCCTAGAGCAGTTCCCGGTGCCCTGGTAATCGAGAGTAGATATGGCTACCGTCAAGCACAAGAGTTTTCCTATTGGGTTCCTTGATGGAATTTGCACATGCTTTAAGGACTTGTCTTCTGTGCTGGAGTTACATCTGGGACAAGACAGTCAGTTGGGGAATTAGCTTACACCTTCTTGTCTCCTATTCCAGTGAGGCTGTAGTAACTGGACCTTTCTAAAACCAAATTGGAAGCAAACAAACACATACATAGGCCTAATTATAGTTTCTCACCTGAAAAGAAAGAGCCAAACTGTTTTATAAGTCAGAAAACATTGTTAGAAAACAACTTTTACAGAAAAGAAAAATATTCAATCAATGAATACTCTTCACGGAGAGGCTTGTCCTGGAGGATGATGCAGTGAGCTTCTGTGGAAATTCCGAGTGCTGTATCATCACTCAGCCATGAGGATCCTTTGTGTGGAGAGGGAGGACTCACTGATGCATTAGAAAGCATCCTATGAAGGAGGGCAGAGATGTGAAAACCCTATCCCTGACAGATGCGGCAGGCGTTCATAGCAGAGAAAAAGTATTCACATCTCCCTAGACTCCCGCTGAAGGCTCGGGTGGCTACATTTCCCTTTCATGAAGACTATGTTCTAGGTTGACTAGGTAAAAAAAAATATTATATTGTATACCATTGCACATGTAAGTGAAATTAATGCAACCACGTCATAGAAAATGATAGGCAGATGCATTATTGCCTTCTAAATTTATTTCCAAAAGCACATTGGTAGATGATCTCCATGAACATGCACCTGTGCTCACAGGGATATACAACACTCAACATAAACCTCTACCACCTTTCCAAGGCACATATTAGAAACTGTTCCTTATTCAGGGGTACTTGTAAAGTGTGTTTGGTTGGCTCTTTGTACAATTGGTTCTTGGGTTTTTTTTTTTAATTGGTTCTTTATGATATCCAAGTAAATTTTTTTTCTGTAAGTCAGTTATCCAAGGGATGTCTATATGTTTCTAGAAAAGTCCTAGGCATTTTTGAATGGGAAAAGTATATTCAAGGTCTTACAGAGTCTACGTATTACAATTTTTCTACTACCCACCTTTTGTACTTTTTCATATTCTAACTCAAGGATACATTTTGCCAGGAATTTCTCCTACATCTTTCCTAAAGGTCTGTCTATCCGAAGGTAATGTAATCCATGTGTTTCTGATTCGTTCTTTCGCTTCACCAGAATGTGGCTTTTCACAAGGCACGTGGCCACCAGTGAGCCATGAAAGCTTTTTAAAGGCCTTTATTTTGTTCTCAGAAGAAGGAAACCATATTTGATCAATAACACAGTTAGTTATAAAGTCAAAGTACACAAAGACTTATGAAGATATATTGTTTTACTGTTTAATGTTAATAACTTTAGGCTGCATATATTTGGAAACTCACCCATCACTGTCAGAAAAATGCACTTTCCTATTAGGTTTTTCTTCGCAGGCCAAAAACTCTATTTTTCATTTATTAGATGTACTTTATCTTCTCATTATGTTAACTTTTTGAAACTCAATTTACTGCCTACATATTCAGCTAGAATTATAGAATTCAATTGTGTAATATAATTACCTTATATTTTAATATTTCTGCACATAAATACTCTAGCCTTTCCTATGAACTTCTAAACCAGTAAACTGGAGCACATAGTTATGATACACTTGAATTCTACATGATAACCCTTTCTACAACAGGACCTCTGTGAAGATAAGAGAAATAGCTCCTTCATTATCCTACCTGCATAGAGTATCCACACAAATGTTGACTATGGGTAAAAACGTTCCATAGTGGCAGAGATGAGCATAGTTACAGCAAAGAACCTTCTGTTGGAGCCATGGAGGGTTCCCAATTGAGCAATAAAGAATGTGCCAACAAGACACAATAAAAAAAAAAGACCATGCTTTTAGTTCAACTCCACAGGGATTAAGGGCACAAGGCTAAGGGCTGAGGGGTGCTGGGAATGTGCTCCCTCAGCTGTTCTAGCTGAAGGATTGGAAAACAGGGCTCACAGCAGGCCGTCGGATTAACTTACATCCAAACCCGATGTTAATAGAATCATTATGTTTCAGAAACAACCATATTTTAATTTATCCACAAGTGTTTTGTTGGTCCATATGTACAAGCATGTATTTTGCATGATATGTAGAAATAAGGCTCAAGTATTCGTTCAGTCATATATACATCTACATATAAATTTGTATATATAGCATATTGAATATGTTCTCTGATTTTGCATACACTTATATTGGCTATAAAGGAGAACTGTGAAAGCAATATCATTGTCATTTCTATGTTCCTTTTCTCATGTCCTTGACCCCAAGAGTATTCTTCCTTACAGACTAAGGAAGCCGCCACCAATGGCCTCTGGTGTCTGAGGCTTGTTCTCACTCCTAACTGCATGGTAATTATCAAAGAATAAAGCATGAAACTCCCTGGAGAAAACAAGGAAACATAAACCTTGCCGAATTGACATAATCAAGTTTCTAGAATTGTGTACGGATAAGGAAAACTAGTTTGAGGGTGACATTCTCCACCCAAGATTTTCATGGGATTGTTTATTTAAGCTGCAAAAGACTGAAATAGAGACGAAAATGATATCGAAGCAGCAGCCTTTTCCCCACATCCTCTACATTCCTAACTTCAAACCAGACTCATCCATCAGGATGTCAGGCACAGTTTTCCCTCCCTCCGCAATCAACTTTCGCCTTCACACAAAACCGTTGCTTTATCACACAGACCTGTGAAGTTGTTTTTTTTTTTCTATTCTGAACACGAGGTATAGAGTATTAATAAATGTAAAGAGGAAACCCCTGAAAGGCAATAACTAGTATAATTTGCCATGTGGGAAGACTTCACATTCCAAATAAGAGAGGAATTTAAAGCGTTAGTAGTCATTCAGCTCCAAGCAGGTAATAGTACAATCAGAGCTGCTGTCAGCTTCTGCATGTGGCCATCGTCACCGCCCACCTCTGCAGAATTGTCATCACCCACCCCTGCAGAACTGTCATTCCACTGCAGAAGGTAAGAGACAGCAAAGCGACCCAGAGGGTAGAGAGTAGGAGTGAGAAGTACACAGAATGATTTGGGGGACAATTGCAAATAAAAATGAAACATAGACAATATCCCAAATGAGCCTCGATTTTAGGATTTTGATAAAACCACAGCAGATGCCAGCGAAATTGTCTTGTTCCCGTCCGCCTCCTGCATTCCCAGCCCCTTCCTCCTCTTCGGCAATTCAACACAATACCTCTCTCACACTCACAGGATCACAAAACAGGGTCGGTCTCTGTGGCTCCATCTCCACAGATGCCTGATGAGTTTCTGTTTCGTCCAAACCCAGAAGTGATTTCTGGCGTAGAACCAATTTATAAGCTACAGACTTTCTATTATAAACCCGTAGTGGCTTCAAAGTCACATGAAAGGCAGAACTTGCCAGGCAATAAACTCTGTCTTTGCTTCTTGTCAGCCCTGTGTAGGAAGGGAAGCCTGGGGCAGCATGCAGGGATGACTCAGTCCTTCACCTCAAGGAAGCAGAGCGTTAAGGGGAAGCACATATGTAAAGAAATGAAGTTGGTTGACTGGGAAAGGAATTAAGGTTGTGGTTACAGTTTGGTGTGCGTGGTGTTGACAAATGAGGTGTCTCTTGAAGTGAGGTGGATTTAAACCCATTCGCAAGCTAAACCAGTAGTTAGTGCGCATAGGCAGTGGATTCAGATAGCTCAGCCAGGTGCAATAAATGGCAGTGAAGGGTGACATGGAAGATAATCAAAATAAATGAACAGAAATAAATGAGTGGCGTCAGCTCATGACCGCACAGGAGTGAGATCCTAGGATGTGTAGACTCCCACAGTAGCTCCAGACTATACCCAGGAATGCGCTGATTGTATAGAGCAAGAAATGGCAAAAAGAATAATAATAACAACAACAACAACAACAACAACAACAACAACAAAGACATCCAAGCTGAAGCAAGACTGGGCACAAGACCAAAAAAACTACTTTGCATGGAAAACTTGAAGTTGGCATCAAAAGCATATGGAAGGCCACGGAGAGAGTTCAGCTGGACGACACTTGCAGGGCGAGCTGCCTCTCTGTGCAAGTGTTCTGAGTTCCATCCCCAGAACCCCAGGAAAGGTGGAAGGAGATACTAACTCTCCAAATTGCCCTCTGACCTCCACATGTGCACACACACACACACCCACATACCATACACATAATATTAATGCTAATAAATAATAATTTTAATGCAGTAATTATTAGACCGGAGTCAGAATGTGAACACGACAGTTTGAGCACACTCGATATCCTGTGCTGCTGCGGAAACAGCATGAGATCAACATGCATGGAACCGTGGGCAGGTAGGGAGGAAGGAGGTGAAGGTATTCTGCCAGTTAAGACAGTGAATGTGCCTCTTGATAACCTGTCTCTGAATTGTGGTAAAGACAGCTAGTGATAGGAACAGAGTAACTGGTATAGCAGTTTAATGTCGGTTCATCAAAGTACTTAAAATCTAAAGCTTTCGTTTTGTCTAACGGAGTTGTCTGGAACATGATAGGCAGTTTAGTAAAGTCAAAAAATGCAAAGGGAAGTGTGATACTGACGCGGTGGCTGTTCACATCGTGATACGAGCAAAGAGAAAATCAAAGTGCCCTCTGATGGGGTGGTCCCAGAGCAGAGCGTCTGCACTGCACGCACGCTCTTCTCAGACCCCTCTCTTCCAACGTCAAGAAGAAAAGTTTTCAGACTTTCTAGGATGATCCTTAACATTTATTCTTGTTCTTTTTTAAGCAGTGATTGAAAGTAACAATTTCTACAGAATACTTTTGCAAAAGACCACAGACAGACATCTATCTCTTGACCGAATGCACACGCATATCTATATGCTTTAGGCGATGCCGGCTGAAGATTAAAACTCACTCCAGAGCACAGCTTTGCCTTGATCATAATCTATGCCTGGATATTGGCAGGTAAAAACTATTTTCTCATTCTCTAAATTAGAAATAAAAATTGAGTTGTTCACGGTGTTGTTTAGACAATCCAGGAATATCAATACTATGCGCCCTTGAAAATCTGGAAGAAAATACCATTTGCCACTTCCTTTGTTGTACGCACTCTTTCACGGTGATTTTAGAAAAGTCCCATTGATGTGCTGTTTCCCAGAAGTGATGTCAGTGCTTGTAACTGCACGGAGACTGGAGACTGGATTTTCTGGTTTGGTCGACAGAAAGCAACGCCCTATGGATTCTATGTCACAATCATGTTTTACTCATTCCTCAGTAGGAGAATTTCCAAGGTTATTCCTTCCCACCAGCTTGGTAGAGGTTGCTCTCCTGTCCCCATGGTTACCAAAAGGGGGGTGGTGTGTGTGTGGGGGGGGGGAATGTACTTTAAATTCTCTCCACCTTGCTGTTCAGTTCTAAACACAAAATAACTTTTCACCAGAGCACAGTCATGTGGATGCTTTCAGAGGTACGTTGTTTAAATAATCTGATAGGACTGGCCAGCGGGGACCCTACACAGAAAAAGGATGTCAGAAAAACTAGAAAAAAAAAAGCCAACCACAAGATGGGAAGATGGAGTGAATGGTTTGTTGAGCTGGTTGTCCAGTTCATCCCAGCTTTGCAAATTAACAATATTAAAATCTAAGCAGATATACCCTCTAGTTTCTAAAATTCATTGGCCCTAGCAATTTCTTCCCCCTCAAAGGGAATAAAGACAAACAGAACAAAGGAAGATGGGTTGGAGATGGGTGTTCCCAGCCAAGCCCTTTACTGTAGCTGCTGCCTCTAAGCAAGAACACAAACAGAAACAACAGAACACTAAGCACTCTTACAGTCCCCTCCCTAAAGCTTTAGAGGTCAGTGTACCTAGAGCCTGGTTGGCTGGGGGGTGGAGAAGCTAAACTCTGGACTCTTCCTTTCCTTATAAGCTAGTTTCCTCCCCTAGTCTACAGGAATGAAGTAAAGGTTCCAAAAGAACGAGGAACTAAAAGCTGCTGGGAAATGCCAGGAGTTACTTTATAGAAGCTGAGCTGGACAGTGTCAAAAAAAAAAAAAAAGGGCAGGATTTGAGCAAACGGCAATAGACAGGAAACTTGTGTAAGTAGAGACGGGATAGATGTCGGCAGACGACTGGATAGATGCTGAGGCCGTGATTTTAGAGTGAACACAGGTAGAAGGTAGTCAGAAACTACTAAAAGAGCAATGAGCGGGCTCCATGGAGGACGTGTTTGGTTAGTATGAGTACGTTTCTACTGTAGAAAGTTTGAAGCCACTAAACGGATTTATTTATATGATAATTGCTCTTGCTGAAAAGCACCCCTGACCCTGCTAAAACCTCAAGTGTTATAGAGATCAAGGACAAAGAACAAGAGAGAGCATGGTTCTGTCTCTGTCTCTGTCTCTGTCTCTGTCTCTCTCTGTCTCTCTCTCTCCCTCTCTCTCTCTCCCTCTCTCTCTCTCCCTCTCTCTCTCTCTCCCTCTATCCCTCCCTCCCTCTCTCTCTCTCCCTCCCCCTTTCCCTCTCCCTCCCCTCTCCCTCCTCCACTCTCTCCCTTTCCCTCTCCCTCTCCCTCTTTCTTTCTCTCACTTTAACATATAGCATGGAGTATTTCAGTGCTGGGAATATCAATTCTGGACTCTTTGCCAAGTCTGCCCCATGTCAAAGATGCCTCACCCTCTCCAACACCCCCAGACAGCTCTTGTATTTGGTGTCAAGATAAGGCCTCTGGAGTACCCATCCTTGTTTACATTGGGGACCTTTCCTAAACAAAGCATGTATTGTGCAACTGTTCTCTATCTCTTGGCATTTAGATAAAGAACTGGGAGGGGAAAAAAAAAAACAGCCTGAGATCAAGAAAATGTTCTCCATAGTTCTGTTAACTCCTCAGGAATGTTCTACTCGCTTTACGGTTCCGTGTTACCTGTGCAGCCTTACACCCTCCGCAAGGCAACCCTACGTCTGAGGATATCCGAAGAAATAGAGTAGGGCTGAAAAGATGGCGGAAATGACATACGTACTCACTCAAGATAGACCACCTTGGGGTTACAGAAGGAGCTTGGCTATGCCAAATTTGGTGTCAGCCTTACCTCAGAGATATAGAAAATACATAGTGCCTGAATATTAATGGATGTGCCTTTACCTCCAAGATTGATTCTTCAGGAGTAAAAACATCTAACAAGTGTTATATGTAGGATAACACACACACACACACCACACACACATATGCACACACAAATATTGCATAACCAAATGATAAATAAAGATGGAGGTAGGGAGCAAGTGTAATCATGGCATCAAATCATCCTGTGGTGAATTTTATTTACCTACAGATGTATTGGGGGATAATGCTTGTATATGCTCTTAGGAAAAGCAACGATGAGAAAGGCTAAGAAATTCTGTCACAGGAGTATGGAATTGGGGGTGGGGCGCTGAGGAAAGTCTACGAGAATATCGCACCGACTCCTCTCTGAGCCCTGGTGGAGCTGACTGCTGCAGATCTATCCAGAGAGTGGAGGGGCAGACTATAAACTGCCCAGACTTGCCTAGGAGTGGTGTGCTACCCTGGAAGATGGGGACTCCCAGGACTTTCCACAGAGCTCAGGCAGTGTGGCCGTCTCCAAATCCTGCAAATCTTTCCTTTCCGCGCTGACACTGGGCTTTCTGTAAGCCAATGGGCTGGCATAGAAAGACGTGTTGGCAATCCAGTTCTGCTTAGAGCGCTGACTTATTCTCCGTGTATGGCTGAGGGACAAACAGATGGAGAGGACCAGCAGTGGCCATCCATGACATCAGACAGAAAGTCATCTTTGTGTCTGTTAGCATCTCTGTGTGATTGTTTTGTCCACCCACAAACAGCTGGAGTCTTGCCCAGTATCTGAGACTTGGAAGCAATTGGGGAAATGAATGGGACTAGGGAGCAGGAGGAAGCAGGTTGCCCTGCGGGAAAAGTGTGATGTTTGAAGTATCAAGGGAGAAACCAGAGGAGGCATGTGGGTGAACCCAACCACAGAAAGCGAAAGCGGGCTTATCAGGGGCACTAAGGGCAAGGAGGGAGGAAGATGCTCTGAAGACTAATTGGCTAGATATGTAATTTTCTCTAATTATGTTGTATGAGAAACTTATGCATATTTATATATCCCAGAGACTGCATGGCCCCATATAAACATGCAGACACATGTATATCTCATCTTTTTATGTATGCACGTGATGTTTGAGTATGTAATTTTCTAATTTGAAAATCATTTAATGAAGATCTTCTTTCAAGGTACCCTTATTTGAGTCTCATTTTGTGTCCCTATATATAAAGTTGAAAGTCAGACTAGGCTTCCAAATATAGTCATGCATCAGGTAGACCATGGAAGCTTGAAGAAGCTGTCACTCTTTAGATCTTTAAGGAATTTCTTGTAAAGGGTGAGTAATAGTCAATATATTTATTTTCTAAAGGGCTGGGATATATCTTTTAATTATAAGTTTATTCACATAAATGTTTATGAACATGCCCCAACTAGCCTCAAGACGGGTAAGGAAGTGGTAAAGATGTGGGAAGAGGTTCACAAAGGAAGTAATGTTATTATCCACGTCATCCCGTGTGAAATCCGCTTTGGAATTCACGTTCATGCCTTTTATGGTTAAAACAATGGAGCCTTGATTTGCATTTGAAATATGTGTTCAGGTTCAGATCTCGTTAAATCCAACCAGGCTCACACACCCATGTTATTTTGACAAGACTAAGATGCAAAGGGAAGCAAAGATTCTCCAGAGCAGGCAAGCCAGCACTGTAACTGTGCCTGCCAAGTTCAGATGGACAGGGTTTTACCTCGAGTCCATGAAGTGAAACATTTCAGGTTTCCATATTTCTAGTGGCTTTAGCCTTAAGCTGTCCACATCATTATCTCAATTCTATACTTAAGTTCAAAATGTATGTAAATACCCCCACACACATACACACAGTTGGTAATGACATATTCTGTATTATAATAAATGATTTTGATCTTGGTTCAAGGAGAAAACTATTATGGGAGGATGCTTACACAGCATAAAGAGGAAAAAAATCAATTCTTATAGTATAAATCAAGTGTGCACCATTGAAACTATGTGCTGTAAAATAATGATTTCCACCTAAATAAAAACTATTGCATTTGAAAATTATAAGCTATTGGCCATACTACTCCCTCTCGCCAGTCTCCTGAAGAGGAGAGTCACCTGTTGGCAGTATCCCAGGAATGCTTTTATCTACAGACAGACCTCTGCCTCTGCGTCTTTTCAAAAGCAATTGTCAGAAGCCCGAGTTGCTGGAACTAAAAGGTCCCAGCTTTTGCAATGTTGGTTCCTCTCGTAAAACTGGCACAGACCTAGGGAGAATACTTCAAATTATTGTCTGTACATGAGCCCTGACTCACAACTTGAGTTTCTAAGTTTGTGTTTGTTTGTTGGGTCCGTTGTCATGAGCTCACTAATCTCCATATAATGCTTGCAACAGTTCAGGTGTCATTGCTAAATTCAGAGTCTGCGTGAGGGATTAGGCAGAGCAAAACTAAAATATGTAAGATAGATGCTTGGTTCAGGCTCAATCCATCTATGATCTATGCTGTCATTTCTTTTCAAATCCTAAGGGTTTCTCTGCAACTAAGTTCTTTCGTTCGTAGTTCTTCTAGCGTATTTTACAAAGGAGGAAGGACTGAAGGGGGTAAGGAAGTGTCAATGTCAGGAACTGGAGGCGAAGGGCTCTCTGGATGTGCCTCTTTCTGCTGGAAGAGTTTGGAGTGGCTCTCTTTCATTTTTGGCAAGCTCAAATGAATAAACTTGTCTCTAATTGCAGACTCTGGCTTCATAATACAGATGTCAGTATAAGCCTTTTCCAAGGAAGGGGGTCAAGTGGGGCAGACTTGCATAGGTTATACTGCGATTTCTGAATTATCCTTCCGCCATGATAGAGTGTCAAACATGTGAATTAAAACACACGGGAGAGATTCAAGATCTGAAGAGTGGAGGTGAGTCACGCCCACTCACTAAGAGTGCCATGGTAGTCATGGGCCAAAATAAGAAGCCATCCATCTCTCAGAACTCTTTGATGGATTTTGAAGGGTCAGAATGGAAACATATACATTACGTTGGAACATGGAATGAGGGTATGTATGGGTTTTCTTCTAGCTAGTTCCCCTTCCTGAAAAGAAACAAGATATAGAAGCTTTCATTTCCAAAGCCTTCCACCTCACTGAAATAGAAGCTAAAGAAAGATAAAAGTCCAATTTGAATTGAAACGGTGTGTGTGCCTCTAAGACTTGGATCACTAAGTCACTGGGGCCTCCACAAATGCAGACCTAAAGGATCCCAAGTCACACAGTAAACACCAAAGCCTTTGGATGGATCTGATGGGATGCATGATGGTGAAGCCACAGCTTATAAAGTACAGCCTATGTTCGAAATTCTAGTAATACGTTAAAGTATTAAATTATGAGACAATATCACTAAAATCTACCAAAAAATGTATCTTTCCATACCAAAAACTAAACTAAATGAAAAAAAGAAAACAGAAATAAATAAAAGAAAAATGGCTATCATATTTGCTCTAAGTAAACTGCCTGAATCTGTGAAGGTAGAAGGCAGAAGAATTTTAGTTACGGCATGTTGCTTAAGACTATGACAGTCCTGAGAAAGAAAATGATTTGGGGAAAACACAGATAACGTTTGAAACCTCTTGTGGCTCTTCCTCGACCCTTCTCAGAGTTATTCAGGATTAATCCAAGAATTCCTATTGAGCCAAAGCTGACTGTGTATGAGTGTGCCATGTTTGTGTAGGTGCCCAAGCAGACTAGAAGAGGACCTCAGGTCTCTGGAACTAGAGTTATAGGCAGTAATGAACTACCCACTGTGAGGACCCGGAACCAAACTCCAGTCCTGTGCAAGAGCAGCAAGTGCTCTTACAGGCTGAGCTATTTCTCCAACTCTTTAGCATATAATTTATGATGCTACTGCTGTCTATAGACTTCAAATTTAGGTAACTATGGTAAGTTCAGGCTTGAGAGATTCTCCTAGTATATTAACACTACTGGTAATAATAATAGGTCCCTGTAGTTGACCAAACCTTAGCATTACCTCTATAATATAATCTTTTAAAGAAGACCCTTCCAAACATTGATACAACCATTAATTAGACTACTTGTAAGGCAAAAGCAACTTCTTCAACCTTGGTGTTAGGGATCCTGTATCCCTCTCCATATTTCCTTATTTACTCTATAACTTAGTGTAAATTATGTCTAAAAACATGCTTCCCAAATTCCAAGACTGCCTTGCAAATTGCACAATCATATGGCCACTTACACCCAGTAACAGCCCCTAGAAGCCCATTTTTTCATCTGTAAAATTGAAAGACTGATCTTAGAAATCCTTTCCAGGTGATTTTTGGTTGTAACAGCAAAAGAAATACAAAAAAAAAAAAAAAAAAAAAAAAGAAAAAGAAAAAGAAAAAAAAACCTTCAGCTGAAGTTGGACAGGAAGCTGGTGTTTGTAATGTCACACAGAGAGATTAGCCCAGCAATTTCATTAATGGGAGTCATATGGTGAAATCCCCAGAGCTATTCAGAAACAAATCTCTGATTGCTTGGGACTGCAGGTAGAACCAATTGACTTGGGTTATTTTTTCCCTACTAGAAAATTCAAAATATGCTGAGACTATGCATTATCTTTGTTGGAATGGAAGAAAGACAAAATATTTGGAGGAGAGATGTACGTCTTCTGGTGAATGAGGAATGTGTGCACTGGGTATGTGACGAGATGAAGTGTGCCAGCAGAACCTTGCTGTGTCTAGGCACCGACAGGCATTTCAAGCCCTGAGGTTTCTCGGGAGCTGTAGAGTAGCCTTGCCAATTGTACCTAGCACCCTAAAAATGAAAGGGTGTCAGAAGACTGTAAGCCTTTGTGCTCACTTTTTTCTTTCAAGCTGCTTGACTGTTGACTAACGCACTCAAATGCCAATCTGTGGCAGGGATGAGTCAGTCAAGGGAGGTTTAAAGGAGGTGCTCAGCTACATGCTTTCTTCCTTTTGTGGTTAAAAGTGGGTGGTTTTGGGTGGAGTCTCTGGGCAAAATGGTAGAAGGAATTGTTATTTTTCATAATCACATGAATGAGAAGCCACATAGAATATTTTCTAAAATCTTGTTGGATGGCTCACATTTCTGTGAATTGAGGAGCTTCAGACTATTGAAAGGAGAAATAAAACCATTAGGAGGTATGATTAATGACAAGGAAATTGACTTCCTGAGTCTCCAAGTCTTCTCTTCAACTGTTCTTTAAATCAAACGATCAGTAAGATGTATAGACTTGGAAGAATTTAAGAACCATATATGACATCTGCTAAGTACCTACAAAATATACTTCATTGACACTATTAATGTCTACTAAGAACTCAACAGTCATATCAAATCAATATGTTTAATTAAGTTAGGTGTCCTAAGAAATAGCAAATTTTTCTTCAGTTATGTAAGACCATTTTCCATAACCTATTATGCATTTTCTTATAACCTCATTCTTTAGATGAAGATTAAAGTTAAAGAAAGGTCAGGTAAAAGCTGTACATCCACATTTTGGGATAAAAAAAAAAAACCTAAAAGAAATAATAATGTGGGACAATTCTGGTATCAGATGTAATAAAGGATATATCCCTAAGAAATGAAGACCAATGCAATTAGGGAAAAGACTAATAGTCAAATGGTAAGAGAATAATAATTTAAAGATATAAATAAAAGTACAGATGATGAATGAGCATATGAAAATAAGAGAGATTTATCCGAAAAAGCTAAATTTAAAACCAAAACCAAGATAATCCTGGTTGTTCAACTGCCTTTCTAGGACTACGTTCAACAATTTCTCTGGCTTGGATATATTATTTACTAGAGCTTTTATGTCTCTCTTTTCCTTAGTATGTTTCCCCATTTTGCCAAGAAACACCCTCACAAACATTTTACAAAGTTTGCTTGAAATGTTGAATCTTTGGAAACAATTTCATTCTAAGACCATGTGTAGTTATTCAACATCCCTAGAAAGGCAGGTAGTGCCCTTTAGTGGTGCTAAAAGAGGGTGAGACCTAATTGAAGAAAGTTAAATTCTAAATGGGCATGTTTCAAGGGGATAGCAGCTCCTAGCCCCTGCCTGTCTTTGTGTTAGGGATAGGGGCATGAGGGTATCTTATTCCTTGCCTCAGGCTAAAATCAACAAAGCCAGCTGACTATGGACTAAAGTTTTCAAAATGGTGGTTCATACTAAACATGCTGTTTATCTCTGACATCTCTGGTACTTTGGTGGAATACTGGCTCCACAACAGTCCTCAGAGGCTATAACACACTGCCTCTGACGCTCTGGCTGGATCGTCTACCATGTTTCTAGTTTTAAAGGTGTTGGGAATTGTTTTGTTTTGCTTGTTTGTTGGTTTTGGGTGTCTGGACACGTGTGTGTGTGTGTGTGTGTGTGTGTGTGTGTGTGTGTGTGTTGGGTTCTCATTTCTTCTAGCATCCAGATTAATGTGTCACATCTTCTTTGTGTTTTCCACACTTTGCTCTCATTAAACACTGTGACATTTCCAACAAACATCTCTCAGGATATGTTACTGAGGCCTCAATTTGAAGGTTCATGTCATTCTCTGCGAAGTCATTTCTGCTTCTTTTTTTTTAAGATGTCTTCCCATCTGAGCTTGAGTACTTCTTGCTGAATTCCATTAACTGGACTACGCACTTGCTTGCGTATTTTATCTTTCACGTATTTTCTTTCCATTACACATATTATTTTGACTTGATTTTCCAAAAGATGTTAGGTTTCCTCCTCTTACAAACTTTTTATTATTTTCAACAATGTTTTCAAAATTTCAGGAGCTCTTTCTTCATTTGGGTCCAGTCCCAGAATGTGGGTTTTATGGATTTAAGATTATTTCTTCTCTATGAATGCTTTTGCAGATTTTTGGCATTATTATCACCTGCTTCGTAAATTGACTTATTTTTCTTTGGGCTTGTATGTTCTATTTACTTCTTTCTCATTCACACTATAAGTTTGGCTACAACAGCCTTTTGATTTTATTTTTTAATCATACTCATGAGAAAGACAATATAAAATTCATGTTAGCCTTAATAGAGAGAAAGGAATTTTCTACCAATAAACTTTCTGCCAGGAACTGGCGGGGAATGGACAATCCTGCTTTGGTGCCTCTAAGAGGCAGAATCCAGTGGCTCTCTATGTAGAATGACAACTTCTGTACCCTCTGCCCTAACTTCTCTTAAGTAGTGGTTTTGGCTTCTTTAGGAAGACTCCTCTATCTGCTGTGGTCATGGTGGCCATGTTTGAGTGCTGAGTAGAAACTTGGTGCCAGCCATCTTGTTAGAGGAGATCAATCAAAATGTGGTCCAAATTATCTTTACTGCCGCCATTGCACCCATTGTCTTTCTCTCCATCACTGCCTGGTACCTCATCATCTTAATCTTCTTTGGGATTCTTCAGAAACATTAAGTTCCAACCAGGAATATTAATGAACTTACAGCAGTGTTTTCTACTGACCAAGTTTATGATCTATGTAACAGTCTACCATCCATCCATGCATGTCTTCCAAATGCATGTTTAGGTCACTTATGTGTTGAAGTCTATCCCTTTTCTTTATTGTAGGATTTTGACTTCTTCCTTCTCTATCATTATTTTTGGCATTTCACTTGAAGTGGGATGGTCCAAGTAGGAAAAGAAAGATACGTGTCATCCACCATCTAGAATTATACATCACAAGTAAGCTTATAAAAACAATTTCTCATCACGGGTTTAGCAACACATCTTCAGACATATTTACTACACACAAAGTACCATGTCATTCAGTACTTTATTAATCTTTACCTTGACTTCATGTCAGATGAAAGATGATCTTTAATTTACAAATGCCAAAAAATCAGATGTAATAAGATTGAATTTCTCTTTATATATATTTGGGAGAGGGCACTCATGGGCCACGTGAAACACATATGGAGGCCATGTTGGTCCAGGGGATTGAACTCCACTCATCGGGCTTGGAGGAAAGTGTGTCTAACTGAGACACCATCTCATTGGCCCAAGACTGACTTCCTCAAGGGTAAAACACTAGTCAGAACTCATATCACTCCGATTTCATCATTAGTGCATACAAGCAACAATAAAATGACACCCAGTGCTCATTGCCCGAAAGGTGTGCTCCAGTCCCTACAATGTCCAGGAGGCTAGATGGTATCATGTAAAGAGTCCTTGGCTGGAAGATGGGTGAGACTTAAAACATAAATCTTATTCCTCCTAATTAGCCATACTTCCTTCATCTGTAAAATAAAAGTGTTAGATACGATGAATATGTTGCCAAATGTTATTGTTGGAAACATTTAATGGATTTTATTGTAGAAGTGTGTTTTTGAGCATCCTGTTTTGGCTTAAGTACACAAAGCCCTGCCCTTAGTGGTATGGGCTTCATCAACAATTTTCGCGGGGCATGAAATTAAATCTAATGACATTTAATGGTGAGGACTCTTGCCTAATTGGAATAGTCATGCCCACTTAGTTGAGATGCCTCTAGGTGTCTGTGTGGTATGTCTCTAGAACATGAGGTAACCAGAGTCTACAGATGTTTTGCACATCTCCAGATAATTTTTCTATGCCAGTTCAGCAGAAAAAGCAAAACAAGGAAGCTACTCTTCAGAAAAATGATCTCTTTTGAGGAAGAGGAATCAATTGCTCTTTGCTTCTTTGTAAAGATCAATTAGTAACTGGTGACCTATCAGAGGTCATTAATTGATAAGCTCTTAGTGTTTGGCACCCTCAACATATCACAGTAGACAGGCAGGCATGGCACACACATGTATAAACACACATATGCACATTAATTAGCCAAATCAAAGAAAAATACAGGGCCATTTTTTAAGTCCATAACTTCAGTAAAAGATGATGAATTTAGCACCTCTCTTAGATTGAATGAAGTCTCTGTTTCTTTGATTTCTCAAACTGTCACTACCTTGAATCTATTGTATTATGACAAATCTAGACCTTTTCCAATATAGTTTATACAATCTCTTTCACTTAGTCCATAAGAAAATATCCCCCTTATTAGTTGCATTTAGTAAAGTTTTACAATGCACAACTTTATTGCTTTAAGAACTAAATTGAAATAGACACATTTTCTCCATCTTTAAAAATGTCACTGTGAAACGTGACTTGACTCCTTTCTGAAAGATATTTTGCCTTTATCTGATATGTGTTCACAGCATGTAAGAGGAAGCATGTCCCGGAAACAGACTACTTCCTGAGTGGCCTCTCTATACACATACAGCTTGTTCTTAAACCAACTAATCCTGAGCTCCATTTTCCTACCCAGTCACTGTCGTTTCTAACGGCAGACTCATACTGCTTGATTTAGTTTCCTAGAGGAGGTGGAGCTTGGTAGATAATTCGTTTAGCGAAGTAAAAGGTATGAGCTTAATTATTGCTTTTCAGTAGCTAACGTGACATTGGCACTCAATAATATGACTGGTAGTTCTTCCACCCAAAGCAGGAATGCCCCATGCCCTTAATTTAACCCCTTCAGAGCCATGCACTCAACTACACTATGATTAACCAAAACATTTTACAACTCACTCTCAACGTAGAGTTCCTTTTCTCTGATTCTCCCAGAGGAGCTTAAGCTGGTCCGAGAGACCAGGAAGGCTAAGCCAGCTAACATGCCACAGTCAGGTGTTTTTCAGCTGAGCAAGACAGACTCCATTAGCTTGGACAAGCTATTATTTAAGAGTGCAGGCCTTTCCCTTTGGCCTCCTCTCAACCTCTGTGCCTGACCTTCACTGACTACTGCATTGGGAGCTGTCCCGGTGAAGAAACGCCACCATTTCAGATGCAATAAAAGGCACTAGAATGTGTGCTTCACAGTGTCTATGATTTTGATTTTCAAGCTGTAGTGTCTGAGTATGTCTGACAGTGGCATAAAATACTTTTAGAACTGCTAGAGTCTTGTCTGTAGCTTGAGATGCAGAATCAGAATCACTTTCTTATTTTGCACTGTGTTCCCAGAAATCACTTACTCAACAGCTTTTGCTGATTACTTGACTGCTATAAATACATTTGGTAAAGTACCTACACGAGGTCTTATCAGCATTCCCGTCTATGGGATTGTTGCTCAATATGCCAACAGTATTACACTATCTCATTTTCTAAGTAAAGTCATCTTATGGCCTACCCAATTCCTAAGGCTCAATTTACTTTGAAATTTTAGGTTTATTGCATCAATAGATAAAGTCAAAGTTGTGTTAGCATTCTACAGCCGCCACCACCGGGACTTTCTTAGTTACAAACTCTGGTAACACTTCAAATGAGATTTAAGGAAAGTTTTGAACTTGAGTTTAGACTCTAAAGAGTCTGCATAAGAGAGCTAAGGCATTGAGTGAGGTTCGACCATTGGAGTTGTTGGCTGCTAATTAGTCTGGGGTTTTTCTGGACCTCTAGTCTATTATCTTCACAGTAGAAGCCCAGACCTATGTCTTGCTGACACTATAATGTAACGCTAATGCTCTCACCCCACAAAGTTCTTATGAAGGCTATAGTGACCTTACGAACCCTCAAACTGTGATATAATAAAAAATAGTGTACTACTTCAAAACATGTTCAGCAAAACTAAGCATATGCAAGGTTTGAATATTTAAATAATATAAATATAAATTAAATATAAATAACTGCTTTTAAAAATCTCTGCCAAGAGCAGCTGGTAGTGATGCACACCTGACATAGAAAGATCAGAGCTTTGAGTCCAGGCTAAGCTAGATCAAGTGTTCTAAACTAGCATGGGTTACAGTGAGACGTACTCTCAAAAACATAAAAATTTAGAAAAGAATCTTACAAAAATCAAGTTACCTTTTTCAGAAAAAAAAAAGAAGAAGAAGAAGTGTATCTTTGCAATTGAATTGCTGCCCTTGAATCTTCACATTTATTTTGTGCTATGAGTGGATTTTGTTCCCCTCAAATAGTAAGACTAAAGCTCCAATTCCCAGTATAATTACATTGGAAGAAGGGTCTTTAGTAAGCAATGAACGTTAAATGAGGTTAGAAATACAGGATATTTCCCAAATGGTACAGGTACCTTTTCAGAAGTAATCAGAAGCAAGATTCTTTTTTACTTATGCACAGAGGAAGTTGGCATTAGAACGCCATCATTGGGTGGCAATCTAGAAGCTAGGAGGAGAGATTCTGCCAGAGATGGAAATGCCCCAGAGGTAATCTCAAACTTCTAAGCCCCCAGAACCACAAAAAAAAAATAATAATAATTTATCGTGCTTAAACCACAGAGCCTGTGCTTTGTTATAGCCCTCTAAGCTGATAAAGGTATATGACATACACATTAAAAGTACTAGCAAACAATAAAGTATTGTGCTGTTGAAATCCATGGCAGTTTTCAGAACAGCTCTATTCCAATACTGTCTGAAACACATGGCTGTTGAGAAAATGAAGCTTATAACAAGAGCAAAAAATTACCCTGTGTGGTATCATAGGGAAGGTCTGGTCCCAGCACATTTACGATTACCATGAGGCTATGTGGAATGACTTTTGAGGTAATGTATACCACATGCAGAGTTTTGGGATCAGAATGAAGGCAAGTACTTTACATTTGCACGCAAAAGAAATTTTAAGACTCCTTTTGTCCAGGATAGAGAAAGGAAAAGATGCTTCCTCCAGGTGGGAGAGAGCAGAGCGTGGACCAGGAGGGACATCTTACAGGTCACCAAGCATCACTTGGAACTTTTCTTGCCATGCAGAAGTTCTGCTTATTCATAGTGTGTAAGGACACGGACGAGCAGAAAATGTTAGAGAATCAGAGGGGAGTGTGAGCTTCCTAGTTATGGCACCGACTGGTGTAGCTATGCCATGGTGCACAAACTTGAAGATCTGGAAGGCTCCAGGTCTATCCCACCTTGCTCCTTTACAAGAAAGTACAGAGAAAGCAAACATCTGAAACCAGGTTTGCCAGCATCCCCTGGACAAGGCCTTACCTACTCCAGGAAACAGACACTTTTACGAAGAAAGAGCCACTGGGTCGGAAAATGTTGGCTACAGATTCCGAGGTTTCCCCAAATAGGGTGCATGTTAATCAATGCGAGCCCACCAAACATAT
Source organism: Apodemus agrarius (assembly GCA_964023405.1). Taxonomy (NCBI): domain Eukaryota; kingdom Metazoa; phylum Chordata; class Mammalia; order Rodentia; family Muridae; genus Apodemus; species Apodemus agrarius. The sequence continues at coordinate 133,714,539 of OZ030008.1, forward strand.
CAGCTCCTGTTAAAAACACCAGAGCTCTTCTAAGCAGCCAGCCCTTACAGGGTAATTGTTTTTCTTCCTTGTAAATTAGGTCAGATGTGGATAAGTCAGATGGAATCCACAGCCCTTTAAAAGAAGTAAACAACCTTATTTATTTTCCTCAGTTGGTTCTTGTTTTGTTATCTCTTACAGGTGCATTCTTGAAAGCAGAATAAAGATTTGGCGGTGTGTCCTTTGTCAGAAACATTTGTAAACACTCTTCCGTAATGGAAAAGAATCAACCTTGAAATGAACTGAAATACATTGATTTTTCTCGACTGAGAGCACTGGCCTAAAAAGGAATTTCATTTTACTTTCAGCTATCAAAAAAGTCTGCATTGTTTTATTTATAGAGTAGAATGTTCTGGAGAGGAGAATCATAACAGCATAAAGTAATCTCTGAACATCTAGGACCATTAAAATGGTTCTTTAAAACAACATGGTGCGGACTTTTGTTTTTTCCGAGCAGGTTGTCTGCCTGCATGCTGTGGAGGTCACCTGTGTGCCTGCCAGGTGGGCCACAGGCAGAGATGTGGCCGAAATGAGGGACCACACCAGGCCAAACAGTTCCACGTGGGGCTTTATTTAAGATGGGGTAAAGGGGCAGCGGGCGGGAAGAAGGAAGGAAAGGAAAGAGAGAGGGGAGGAGACGCTACCCAATTATATACGAATGATGATGTAATGATGACGTAAATTACAGGTGAAGGTAAGCCCGTTGAATTCTGGGTATATGGTGGCTGTTGCCCACAGGTTGCATTGTGCTTATTGTCACCTAAATGATGTCCAGGTCTCAGTACTAACAACTTTAATGCTACTTGGTCCTGCTTTTTATCTACAAACAAAAAGCAACCCCCATAGGTAAGCATATTTAATTACAGTTTTTGCAAATGTTAGAGCTGTATGCTGCAGATTCCAAAGATTCCAGATAAATTGAAAATAAATTATTATGCTTAAAAAGTAACAAATCGAGTCTAAATTTTTGCTAGTTTTTTTTTCTTGTTATTATTAAGGATTCCATGTGTTGTTTACAAGGGTTGGCATGTTGGCCAATGCATCTGTGAACATATTTTGACCAATCAAGATGATTACATAAAATGAATTGTCCCATCTGATATCATAAGCTCATAGTTGATATAGAAATAGTAACATCACACTGAGGCTTAGCAGCAAGTCAGCTGACTGTTGAGATGGATGATATTGCAACAATCAAAGTCAGCCTCACATTGTAGCTTCAGTTCCTGGAGTAATCTTACAAGAGGAATAAGAAACAAATAAAACTTACAGGCCAGTAAGAATGTGTAGCATGGAATTTTAAGACATTCTAGTAAGTACTTCACCCAGTTCTAAATACTACTATCTTAGACAGAGAAACATAAAACACTTAATGTGTGCAGACTATAATTAATACTCCTGTTTGTTGTATTCAGGATTTTTTCTGAATGGGGAGATTGTAACTGTTCTTGCCACAAAAATATGCGTAGCTTGTCTTAGTTACCCTATTGCTGTGAAGAGGCACGGGCTGTGCAAACTTCTAGAGAGCATTTATCTGGGGCTCGCTTCAGGGGGTGAGTCCTTTGTCGGCATGGCAGGGAATTGGGTGGCGGGCAGGCGTGGTGCTGTGCTGGAGAAATAGCTGAGAGATGCATCCTAATCCACAGACAGCAGGGAGGGGGAGATGCTGGGCCTGGGATGAGCTTTTGAAACCCCAAAGGCACCCCAGTGACACACCTATTTGGAAAGGTCCAAATAGCCCATCAACTGGGAACTAAGCATGTAAATATATGAGCTCATGGGGGTGGGGTATTCTCCCTCAAACCACTAGATAACTTAAGCAAGATATACATACATATGCACACATGTATATGTATGTGTATGTACATGTGCATATGTATACAGTTTTAGTGTACTACAGTAACCAACTTTGTGTGTGTGTCCCATAAAATCATGTTTTCTACTTTAAACATATACAATAATATATTTTTAAATTCAGATATCTGAGGAGTATTACCAATATACAAGTTACTATGGGTTTATTTTTTTTCTGTAGTTTACAAACTTGATGATAGATGTTTTATCTATTCACCATTTTGTCCCTAAAGTGAGTTGTATGTATCACATTCCTGTATCCTTTCTCATTTACTCAATAGGACCTAGAAGATGCAGTAGGGAGAGATCAATAGCAAAGGCTTTAGACATGGCTTGGCCACAAATAAACTCTGCACCTTTAGCTGAATTACTTCAACTTTCTCTGTGTTAACATCAGTGGCAGTAGAGTTTGGAAAAAAAACATCTCTAAGGATACCTCGTTCTGATCCTCTTCTGGAATCCAGTTGATCGTGGGATCTAGAACTGGGTGTAGGATTCTGTTGGTAAATGCAAAGGTCACGTCTTCATTCTGAGACGCTTCTCCACTGTATCAGAACCCTCATCTTACTGCCGTGACCAGCGCTGTTTGTCCTGCTGTGTTTTGTATCCTCTCGGCTTTAATGAGTTCAGTTTTCTAGCAGATCATTTAATGAGATGTAGTTTATCGCATTTTTTTTTTTTACTGATTATGTTTTCAGCATATCACTTTATATTAAGATCTGGGCTAACCAAACCATCCAACTGTTCCAGCTAGCAATACATTATTTACTGTTTTAATTATTATTTTTACAAATGAGAAAAGAAAGTGTTTCCCACTGCCAAAGCCAGTGCTGCCACCAGGGTTGGCACTGGGCCATTGCTTCTCTTACTTGATTCTATTTCGTGTACTTGTATTGATCTATTTTTCTTGAGAGACAGAAAGTAGCCCTAGCTCAGTGATAACTCCAGAAACGTTTCGAGGACAATATGGAAAGAAAAAGAAAGGAGATAATAAAAAAGTCATTATTCATCAAACTGAATCAATTACTATATTCAATCTAAACATTAAATAACAGATAAAGATCCATTATCAGATCAGATATAATTACAACATGGGATCTAAGTGTATGTTGTCAAAAAAAAAGCATACTTAAATATAAAGCAGAGATAATGTGAAAGTAAACGTAAAAAAAAAAAGTCATTCCAGTGCTAATCACTGAAAGCTAATTTCTGACGCTATTCACATAAGAGGAAGTAGGGTCAATAAGTAGCGGACAATCAAGAAGGCAGGCAATATGAAGACACAGCTTGGTGAGTGGGACATTCATCTGCACACCCTTGCTGGCACGTCTCCCTGCCACGGTGGACTGTCTCCTCAAACCATGAGCCCAATACACCCTTCTCTGAGCTGCTTTTCTCAAATGTATTCTCACTGCAATGAGTGGAATAACTGGTTGGTTAGAGGGACCTTTATAGCTTTGGGTGTTCATATTAGAAAATATCAAGTCCTAAAGTGGTCTCCCTTTCCTGGTTATAAAAATCTAGACACAGAGAGGGAAACAAAATTGTTTTACATGAATAGGAGTAAGAAACAACAACAGAAATCAGTCAAGCAAATCTTTAAAATTGTATTTTTATTTTTATTTTTTAGTTACATGAAGACCCAATTTCAAAAGTTGTTTCTTTTAAATGGGAATAAAATTGACAGGCATGTAGCAAGGCTGATCACAATAGAGCAAGAAGTTAAAAAAAAAATCCAAGATGAAAAAGAGACAACTCCACAGACATACATTACAATAGAAAGAAGAAAACGCCACAAAGTGAAACATTGACAGCATAAATGACAAGAACAGACACTTTTAAAACATCATTTCCAAATATGATAAATGGGTGAATATTAAACACATGTATAATTGTTGTGCTGTCAAAGCAGCAAACATTTTATATAGTTTGTTTCCAGTAACAAAGTTTATCCAAATGTCTTGAGAGTGAATATGATCATTTCTTCAAGCTCTATATGTTTCTTAAAAATGGATGTTTTAAAAGGGGTGAGTTTTCTGAGGCCATATCACCCTCTTACCAGTATCTGAAGAGGCTACTACAAGAAGATTTACCGGTCAGGATCTTTTGTTAGCATAAAAATCCTTAAGAAAATGTTGATAAGCATAATCCAACCACATTGACCATGGCATTGATTCTGTTTAAAAAAGTGCTATCAATATATTCCCTGATAAAGAAGAAAACTCATTTCAGTTAAAACTCGTGGCAAACTGAAGATGGGAATTTCCTGGCTCCAATAAGAGGAATCTGAGCAACTCAGCACACCCCCAGTGTTTCCCACTAAGACGAGAACTAATCTGTTTATTTTTGCCAACTCTATTCAATTGTACTTCCACTAAGATTTCAGTAATAACTAAACTCAGAAAGGAACAATGAAAACATTTTAATTTAGACAGAATGTTTGTATCCAAAGAAAATTCTAGGGAATCTCCACTCAGAGAGGGAATGAGGGCGAGGGAGAGGGAGGGAGGGGGAGGAAGGGTACTTGCATAAAAAGACTTAATAGATTGACTAGACACGGTATGTAATTGTGTGACTTATGCAAGACTTGGAGACTCAAGATCAATATACAAATATCGATTCTTTTTTTTTAATGTACTGTTGCTGAGTAGTTGGAAATTACAATATGACAGCACAAAACAACATTTATAGGGATTTATTTAACAAAATATTTACAAGATTTCTTACATTGAAAATGATAAAATACTGTCAAAAGTTAAAGACTGAAATAAATAGAAAATGATACTGAAAATGACTCAAGTCACAATTCAGGTAAAAATCGACTCAGGGTGATTACCTAACGTAGCTGGAATCCAGAGCATTTTTTTTTTTAAAAAAATTCTCATTTATCAATAAGAACATAGGCAGCTAACAAAAATCAGTAAAATCTTGGATGATTACTCCATAAGAGGATATCAATAATAGTCATCTGAAAGTGTGATAAATATATTGGAGCACAAATATCAAACCGATTAAGAAATTATATTATTTGTCCATTAGAATGGCGACAATTAAAACTCTGGAGTTGCTCACACATTGCTGGTGGGAAGTAAGATAGTATAACTACCCTGAAAATCATTTAGTAATTTCTCTTCACATTAAGCCTATACATGAAGCTACTCTTAAGCATTTACTTCTCAAAATAAAAACACCTCTACAAAGAGACTCATACAGTCACATACGGAAATGTCCGTAGCAACTTAATTCATAACCCTAAAAATTTAGAATTTATCTAAATATCTTATGAAAGAAGCTCCTAGTGAGCTGTGATATATTCATCCAGTAGCTTTCTGCTTGCAACAAATGGAAACAAAGTGCAAATACTTGCTGCCTCTTATGCGAATCAAATAGGATACATGCATCAACTCAAAGAATAAATAAAGCCAGTCCATGCCGATGAAATCAGCATGATTGCTCTGAGTGGGAGAGAGATTGATTGATCAAGGTCATGAAGAGAGCTTCCTGTACAATATTTAGTCTCCCTTTTGATACGGAAGACAAGGACGTGTGTTACTTGTCAAAGTTTATATTCAACTATATATTGAAGCTTCTGTGCTTTTTTTCTTTCTATGATTAAATCTCTATAAAATCAACATGTAATGTGAGATATTTATGCAGAAATGTTTATATGTGCTTGTAACAAAACCGTTTGCTTTCCTGGGGTGCAGTTTCTCTCTCTCTCTCTCTTTCTCTCTCTCTCTCTCTCTCTCTCTCTCTCTCTCTCTCTCTCACACACACACACACACACACACACACACACACACACATTTGGGTTTGAATGGGTTTTTCTTATTGCCTGTAATGGCATTTTTGTTGTTGCTGCTGCAACAGAACACCTGACATAAAGGAAGGAAAGGGACTGGGACTACCTCTAGGTGCTAAAACATTTGTCTTTGAATGTCCTGGATGGATGTTTCCACATCCTAGTATGGGCGTGCAAAGTCTTTTTTATTGGATATTTTCTTTATTTACATTTCAAATGTTATCCCCTTTCCAGGTAACCCCCAGAAACCCCCTATCCCATCCCTCTCCCCCTGCTTCTATGAGGATGTTCCCCCACTCACCCACCCACTCCCACCTCCTCGCCCTGACATTCTCCTACACTGGGTCATCGAGCCTTCACAGGACCAAGGGCCTCTCCTCCCACTGATGCTCAACAAGGCCATCCTCTGCTGCATATGTGGCTGGAGCCACGGTTCAACTCCCCACCACACGCAAACGTGCATGCCTGCAAAAAGTAACTTAAGAAGATATTTCTTTGGGTGCACAGTTTGAGATTACAGTCCATCGCAGTGCATAAGAAACATCAGGATCAGGAAGCGGCCAGTCACACTGCCCTAGTCAGGAAGCAGAGAGAGACAAATGTCCCTGCTCAGTTCACGTTTCCTTTCACTTGGGCTGGGACCCCAGGCCGTGGGATGGTCCTGCCCACGTTCAGGATGGGTGTTTACTCATTAATGAAACTTTTCTGGAAATGTCTTCAAAAACCTATGGATGCATTCATAAATCGTGACTCTAAATCTAGGCAAGTTGACAAAGAAATTATCAACTGCAATGATTTATTAAATAGTATTAGTTGTATATGGGAGTCTGTTCCTTTATCTGCCAATAATCTTAACGTGTCATGAAGTTAAATTTGTACATACAGGTACATAAAAGATCTAGGACTTAGGAAGGCTCCTTAATCCTGGGTCAGGACCCTGGATTCATGGTTTCTCAGTGACAGGCAGTTAAGATATATAGCTTCTTCTACGGATCTACAAAACAGCCTGGTTCCAGGATATGGTATCAATAGTCATACAAAATCTCAGAGTCATACAGACCATCCCTCCAAATGTAAGATGGAGGGAGAGCTTGAGGCCAAAGAGGTGTTTGCCCAGGAACACAGAGCTTCTCAATGACACTTTAAGACTGAAATGACAATGCCTTTATTCCCAGCACAGTGTCCAGTCACTATATCTGGACGCTTCTCTTGGCCGTTAGTCATCATTTTCAACCCAGAAATCTCCCAGGGCATTCACTCCAAACACTAACTTTAGTCTCCCCAACCCCTTGAGGGCTTCTTTTGTTATCTAGTCAAAGTTTTAATGGTGTGTGCACCACCTTGTGTGCCTTGCAGCCAGTGTGTTGAGACTTTGGTAACCTCATCTAATCCCAGCCCAACCTGAAGACACGGGATGCTCCCGAAAGCAGGCACTTCATTGGTTCCATAGAGGACAAATTGTGCCAGCCTAAAGCTCAGTAAATATTTATTGAGATCGATGGCCATGTAATATATGCTGGTGGCAACTTCTTGCACTAAGTCAGAATTGAGATGAATGACGTTATGGATATATTAGGACCTCTTATTTGTTTCTAAAGGACAGGACAATCTGTACCCCCATATAATTTACACCCCTTCTTAGTCACCAGACATGACATCATAGTGCTTGCATATTCATTCAACCTATGGTCAGTCTGCCCTGCTTCAGTGACAGTGATGATATGACCTACAGAAAATCTTACATAAGAGCCAGGATAAGGCTGAGTCATTTGTCCTCTACTCAAATGGCAGGTTCCAAGGTGCTAGCAGTCACCTCACAATGACATAGAAATGATATTTCAGCTAGCCATGGAGAAGTGGGACCTTGCAGAGAGAGTTCCAGAAGCCATGAAGGGAAAAGGCAGAAGAACATCAAGATTGGGAGATGTTTATAAAAGACGTGGTTTTTCTCTTTTCTAATTTTAAATATCTAAGTATTTGTGTTACTGGAGTGCAGGTCAAAGGACAACCTTCAGGGGTTAGCGTTCTCCCTCAACTGCGTGAATGCTGCAGATCAGGTCATCAGGCATGTGGCTTGTATAAAATTCTAGCAGGATTATAGTCAACCACATCAAGAATTCTCCCTAGCCCCAACCCACCCCTCCCACCTAAGTCCCTCCGTCTTTCTGTGTTTCTTTATTGCATAGAAACTAAGGGTGAAACTCCAGACCTCACACATGTAAGACTCTGCCAATAAGTTACATCTCAAGTCTTCTCTCTGACTTTTATTGTATTTATTTTTATTTGAGACTTTAAGTCTTACTAGGTTGTCCAGGTCTGGAACTGGAAATTTCTCAGACTTGTGTCAATAGACCTGAGTCTACTTCCCTCTTACAAACCTTTTTAAGAAGCAGCTGTTGGGGCCGAAGAGATGGCTGATGACCTCAGTTTGTTTTCAGGACCTGTTCTGACGGGTGGCGCAAAGCAAATGTAAAACAAAACAAAGGAACAAATAAACATCCCAGTAAATCGATGTTTGTCAGACTTTAATCTGGGCTTACTCGGCCTTAAACATTCTCACGTTCTACCTTTACCACTTCTGTGCATTCCGTGTACTGCCCTTCCTTCCAAGGGGAAAGAACAGGAGTCTAGTCTCGACTTAAAACCTGGACATTTGCAAAAATTAACTGGAATCATCATCCCGTAGGATTAGAAAACAATGTATTTTGAAAAACGTAATGAAAGGAAAATGATATCATTATGCTTCTGTTTCTGTTTTGGAAAGAGCCGGCGCTGTCATTTTCCGCTGTCATTACCGCACTCTGAGGACAAGCTCTGCTGGAGTCGAATTGATTGTGTGGGAAGAACACTCATCCTCACCCACCCCAGCCTCATGCCTGCCCCTCTACAGCAAGCATCAAGCTCTGGGCCAGGAAACATCAGAGACCAAATCATATACCACAAAGATAGCAGCTTTAATACATCTATTTAATACACAGAACTATTACAGAAACAGCAGAGGCGTAGGCAGCGCTTGCTAGGTTTCTCATCAAGGCTGCTACCTGCTCTCTAGTTCTGACCCGAGAACAACTTTAGACAGGACCTGCATGTTTTTCTTTGTTGGTTCGTGGTATTGTTTATCTGAGAAATAGAGTACTTCCCTACCCCAAATACATAGACCTAGTGCAACAAATTCTTCATCAAATTTGTTATCGACAAAAAAAAAAAAAAAAAAAACAAGAACTGGGAGGGATAAGTGTTAAGGTTAAGTACCCCAGACCCCCTTTTTGACATTCATTTGCTTGTGTGTAAGCGAGTGGTTGTTCTCAAGCTGTCCCAGTCAACATCCTTTTGTTTCCTCCCTCTGAGGCTAGAAATGCTCAAATAATAGCTATGGGATGTCTCACTTACCTAGTAGTTTTTAATGTAACAGTTGTTTCTGCTGCATTAAGCAAGGGCAGATTTCAATTACATTTTTACATACCAACTAGTTAAGTCATTTGGTATAAGGGACAAGGATTTCCAAAGGGCATTTTTTTTAATCCCCTAGAAACTAAATAGTATATCTCTCCTGAAGTCTTGAGTTAAAATATCAACTACCACTTGGCCACTCCCAGAGCCAACCCTAACTCACTCAGCACATCTCTGGAGATTGACAGCAAAGCTCCGGCAATGCCGAGAGTTGATCCGAACTGTTCACAATAAAAATCTGTGCTTTCCTCTGACTGTACCGAAAACATCCAAAAACATACTTCTCTGGAACTTACTACATGGCACTTCTCAAAGAAAGCAATCAAAAACAAAACAAAACAAAACAAAACAAACAAACAAAAAAAAACTTGCTAAAAAATGTTTTCTCCTGAAAGTCATACTCAAACCTATTCTTTATATTCTATTTACCAACTGATACAAAGTATAATTGAATACTTGGCAAATTAAGCAGTCACCCAGTGTAACGATGTTGTAGTAATCTGCTGCCTGTTTTCTCTTTCTGGAAAATACTCAAGTATAGAAAACAGCATTAAACAATTGAAAACTCTTAAAGAGAGGCAGTTGGAAAGGATTATATGTGCCCTAAAAATCCATTAGACCCAAATGTATATGATGGGGGGTTGCTTAGAAGGCAAGAAATTCTTTCTCAATTGTGTTATGAACAGAGTTCTCAAGTGTGTTATGAACAGAGAATAGGATGATCAGTTGGCCAATCATTCAGATTCACAGGGCAGTGTTTTCCATTGGCTACGGAGAGTCCTAAGTCCCCGTGAGAGGATTGGTAATTGAATTAGCATTAGTGAGGACAAACAAGACCAGTTACTTCCACCCAGGCTGGAGGACTCTTACCACACAGCCAGAAAACTGACCAATGCCCTTAACTGGGGCACATAGGCAAACTCTTAAGAAAACAATTAAACAAAAATATTCCTTTCCATGAGAACAGATTCCTCTCTGAGAGCAGGTTTAACCTATTGAATAGCATTAACATTTTTTTCTTTTAACTGAAAACAAAACAAAACCAAACAAACCACAAACAAACAAATGCTCCTCTGTTGTTAATGTGTAGAGCTAGTAAGGTGAGCGTACTCCTCTGACAGACTACCCCACAAGAGACATCAGTGAAGTCGACACTTTTCAACATAGAAAAGTCTGTGTTTAGATCGCGGCCCTCGTTCTCCACAACTTGGGATCTATTTGCCGTCCATCGCCTTGTTAAGTTCTCAGAGAGCACATGAGTCATGTCCACGTTTTTCTGACATAATGTCTTTGAGGGCATCCTGCTCCCTTTCCTGTTTGGATGTCAAATTTCTCTCTGTTCCTGGGTTATACCTGCAGGTGACCTGTGCTTTGGCCACACGGGGCACTCAGGTTTCAAACACATCTGCTGACGTCCGAAGACAGACAGGCGACCTGTATAAACAATCAGGATCATGCTTTATCTCCCTGTGGGCATATCTGAGTGAGCTATCTATGGACACAAAAAACTTGGAACGTGGAGAGGGGTGGTCTGCCTGCCGTGTGTTTATAAACAGTAATGTCTTTTTTAATTTTTTTTAACAGTAATGTCTTTAAGGTGCAGGCCCACAATTTTCTAAGCAACCACATTGTGCAACGTAAAAGAGCAAAATAATGATACCTCTTTTCCTGTAAGTAAGAAGAAGGAAAAAAAAAAAAACAACTCAGAGGTTGTCCAAGGCCAGACAGTATGTATAGTGGGTAAGTCAGAACTAAAATGCAAGTCCCTCATAGAAACAACACAGAACTATTGTTTATCTGTGCTGCCCCTAGATGCAGACTCTGTGTCCACTCTCTGCTGGTATCAAATTATCTTCTATTGTTGTTAAAGGGAATGCATTGGCTATGGAAGGAGAACCAACCCCCCACCACCACACACACACACACAGACACACATGTGAAAGGGTTTGCCATAAGAGAAAGAACGTTTCAGTTAAAAACCATTTAGTGCAACCGAATATACACACAATTAACAAAACCATACAGACTTTTATTTTCCCTTTTCTTGACCTTCATGGTTTAGCAGTTAGAAAGAGTCACGAGTAAACCAAGAAATAAAACAAGGAGAATGGCACAAGGAAGGCCATCAGGTCATAGCGGGTCCCCTCGGCGGGGTGGGGGGTGGGGTGGGGGTGGGGGTGTGGGGGGGTGGGGGGGTTACAGCTTCCTGTGATTCTGTGTCTCCAGGGAGTGATTTCTTTGCATTTGTGTTGTCTAGGGCTAAAGGTAGGTTTGTTGCCTGTTCTCTGTTAAGATGAGGTTGAGGTTTCATCTGGGAAGCCCGGCTATAGCCAGGTCCAGGCCCAGACCCAGGGTCATCCGTTTCTCTCCTTGTTCATTTATATAATCATGCCATGACCCTTATTTATGCCCTCCTGTGACTGGTTTCATGTGACCTTTCCCAGAAAAATCCAGACTCGAAGACTGGTTACTCAGCCCTTGCTTTTCCCGGTGTCTCCCTCTCCTGATGCTTTCCTGCGGTGGGCCTCGGTCTGTCCCTCCTTCTGTTCCCCAAGCCTGCCAAACACTCTCCCTTCTTCTGACCTTCCCGTTGTCTGTTCCTGCCTGGAGCCGCCTGCTGTAAGGCCTACTCACGGCTGGTTTCTCCTCCTCCTCCTCCTCCTCCTCCTCCTCCTCCTCCTCCTCCACCTCCTCCTCCAGGAACCCATCTCCACAGAGACATACTAAGAAAGTACCACTAAACTTTGCTTTCTTGAAGAATCCTGGTTTGTATTACAGAGCTCATCATGTTCTTTCAGATTTGTGGAGTCTTTTCCTTACATTTTATGGAGCACTGTCTGGAGATGTATCCTCTGTGGAAGCAGAAAGAAAATTTCATGTTTATTGCCATATTTGAGGCTCCTAGAACAGTGTGCCTGGCAGATAGCAGGCACCAAATAAATGATCACTAAACTAAATGTTTGGGTGTTAAAAGTATATTCAGAAGACAAAAAGAAAGAAGTCGTTTCCTAGAAATATTCAAGCCAGGCGGCTTCAGGAAGTTGATTTTCTACTCAGTCACATATCTCACATATCCGTTACATTACTTAGCAGCTGGCAGACTTCTGGAGATTCAGGTCACCTGGTTTCTAAAAATATCTATCTACTATGATTCCAGATCATTCCCTGGGGAAGTGACTATACTACTATTGTAGATGGAGTAAAGTCCTTTAAGCCTGGAGACCTGCAGGATTCTTGGCGGTGTCTTATTTGATGCTCAGCTGTAGCTTAGATGAGAAATTATCTGATGCCCAGTTCATTAGCCAGTCAACTCAAAATAACTAATAACCAATTGTAGGTAAGGGAACTTCGATCATATAAACTACATCAACTCAGGAATGTGGAAGACCAGCCACATCATCTTCTGGAAGGGCAAGTGTCATAGGTTAGAAAACGAGAGAAAACAAGAAAATGTGCCTACTTCTTATCAGTAAGTCAACTAATGAATCCAGGATTCACCAAGATATGAGACTTGGTTCTGGATAAGTAAGTAGGAGGAGCTCTAGAGAAATACTAAGTGCAGGTGGACGACATTTTCATTTTCTTAACAATGTCTTCACGAATCCTATTTTAAAGAAGATGGAGCTAAGGCTTACAGAGATGAAATGACTATTCCAATGTCACTTAGCCAGAAGATGTGAAGCTCGGTGCCTAAATGCAGGTCTTTCTGACGCCCCCTCTCCGCCCCCACTGCTTTATCCAATCTTTACCCCACTGCTCTACCTCAACCAAACACACAGCTTGATGAACATTCCCTGCACTAGTTGGGTTAGGGAAATGCTAGGGTGAACTCTATGAGGTTCACATAGGACACTTTTCCGTCTGTGATAACGACAGTGCAATGTAAAGCTCTTTCGAGCAAATTTTGGCAAATGCAGCCGTGTGACCTCGGCCAGCTTTGCCCTTTCCACCGCCAGCCAGTATGAAACACACCTATCCACAAAGACAGGCGGGGCTGTCCTTTAAGGGAAGACTCTTAAGGTTCTCAGGTCTCAAAGAAGTAAGACAGCATTGTAGGTCCCCTGATGTCATGAAGACCTAGTAATTCCCTATGTATCCAGACACAATACCTTCCTTAAAGGGATGTGTATGGAGGTACTTATCTGCATGTGTTTAGTATATGTGTGGAAGCCAGAGGTTGGCACTAGCTATCTTCCTCGATTTCTCTCCACATTACCTTTGAGTCATGGCCTCTCACTGAATCCTGGGTTCCTCAACGTGACCTGATTGGCTGGCTAGCGAGCCCTAGGGATTCTCGGGGTCTGTCTCAGGAGTGCCTCCTTATAGGGCTGCTGGGGGCGGGGTCAGGGGGCTGAAATTCAAGTCATTCTTACAGACCAAGCCCTTCACAGACAGAACTATCTTCCCAGACACCTACACTACAAATGTAATAACTGAAGCCTCCTGGCTATCAGGGCGACAGGCAACAAAGGCACCGTTCTCAGAAAAGAAGAGAACAAACACAGCCTTTATGTTTGTCTCTTCTAAGACTTCTTGAAAGGGAGACTTGGAATGACCGAGAGTATGTGCGTGGAGGAGGGGAGTCCCTAAATTTTTCACTGTGGGCATGTGTGCTTTTTAAGTCCAATGCCACGATTCCTGGGCGAAGGAGGGCACAGCTGAAGGGAGCAAAGCCTGCTTAGACCCCCGGAGCCAGAGTCACGGGGTGGGGGGGGAGGGAGAGTGGCAGTGCGGCAGCCGAATTTCATCTCCCGATTTTTCTCGACCCCGCCCCCATTCACATTATCACATCACTCCCCAAAGCCTTCTACCTCCTCTGTAACAGCTGAAACTGACAACTTTCAAAAGCCAGTCATCTACAAAGGTCAAGGAAGACGAGTTCTGGTGTTTGAAATAACCCATCTATGTTATGTACCTGACAAAACATTTAAATATATATAAATTTAAATATATAATATATAAATATGTATAAACTATATCTATATTTATATATAAATAAATATATGAAATATAAAATATATAAATATTATAAATATACATATATTTATAATATTTATATATTTTATATATAAATATACGTATATATAAATATTTATATATTTTATATATAAATATACGTATATATAAATATACGTATATTTATAATATTTATATATTTTATATATAAATATACGTATATATAAATATATATGTGTAAATTTATAAAATTTATATATAATATATAAATACTATATATAAATATATATGATATTTATATAATATATAAATATAAATATTATAAATATATATAAAATATATAAATATTATAAATATATAAAATATATAAATGTTATAAATAAATATACAAAATATAAAATATATAAATATAAATATATTTATATGTTAGATATAAATATATTAGATATAAATATAGATATAATTTATGGGTTTGGAAACAACAACTTAATCTTTTCCATCCAAGATTTACTTCTGTTTTATTAATTTGATTGGGAACTATTCTTTATTTTCACAAATGATGACGAGGCTTCTGGAGACGAGCCCCTTCGAAAGCAACTTGAAAGAAACGCCAGTGCAAACCCGTGTGCACAGCCACCCGCTTCCCCTCACCCTGGCCCTGAACAATCCACCCATCAGCAAACTGCCTGGCTGCCTTCAGGTTACGCCGGAACCTGGGTCTGCGAGCCATCCCGCGCGCCACCCTAGAGGGCGCGCTGCTTACACTTTCTGCCAACGAGGCGGCCGCGCTGGCTCCCAGGCTCCATAAAAGGGGAGGAGGCGGATCGCTTTCCTTCTCTCATTGAGAAAGCCGAGCGGATTGGAAGGCTGGGCGTATAAAGCCGCGGGGAGAGCGTGAAACAAAGCAGACCGATCGGAATTGGACTTGGGAAGAGAGGCGCGGAGTCAGGCGGAAAACTTGTTGGAGAGGAGTAAAGAGCCGCTGCCTCTCCTCCTCCACGCCGCTGCGCTTAAGGGCTTCCCTCCGGCCTTGCGATTTATTTTTATATCTGCTTTTTATAGAGAGAAGTATATACATATATATTTTTTTCTTCTAAAGAGAGAATTCCTGTTCCAAGAGAAAATAAGGCAACATCAATGAAGGAGAGAAGAGCCAGCCAGAAATTATCCAGTAAATCTATCATGGATCCTAATCAGAACGTGAAATGCAAGATAGTAGTAGTGGGCGACAGCCAGTGTGGGAAAACCGCGCTGCTCCACGTCTTCGCAAAGGACTGCTTCCCCGAAGTGAGTGTGACCCGTACGTCTTTGAGGGGAGCGGCTGGTGGGGGTCCCCAGTTCCGGAGGACAGCGTCCGTTTCTCCTGCTTCACTGATTTGCCTTCTTGAAAGTCTTTCTCGTGCCCAGCCGGTCTCTACCGCCACGTCGCTGGGAAGCGAAAGTGTACTGGGAGCCTCTGGGCTGGGACCCGCCGGCACCCTGGGCTCTCGGCCCCAGAAACTTGCTGATTTCAGTGTGGGAGGCGGGGTGGGGAGACCTGGGTGGGCTCTCGGGAGGGGGCTGCGTGTTTGCTGTGTCGGGAGTGTGCGGGGGATGGTGGTGGTGGTGGGTTTTTTAATAGGGGGGCTTGGGTGGTTTTCAAGTGTTCCATATGCGGGTCGTGTTTTTAATCATCTCTTTGCCACCTTTCCTTCCTCTTCTGTCCCTTTCGGTGGTCCAGAATTACGTCCCTACTGTGTTTGAGAATTACACTGCCAGTTTTGAAATCGACACACAAAGAATAGAGTTGAGCCTGTGGGACACTTCAGGTAAGACTCGGCACACCGCGTGGCGGTCTGAACCGGTGCGCCCCGGGGCTCGGGATCTGGTGGCCCTGTCTGCTACTGTGGCTCCCTGGGGGACTTCCAGGTCCCCGGCCGCGGGAAAAGGTTATCCTTTCTGGGCATGGGCGGCAGTGGGGGTGATTGTGGTCTTGGGGACAGGAGGACGCTGTGCGTCCGGGGTGACCCTGCTGGAGGAGCCTGTGGTGGCCGCATGGCCTTGTGTTGTCCTTCCTTGGGGCCGTGCCGGAGAGGGCCGCCAGGGTGGCCCAGTGCTGGCGCAGACAGAGCAGCGGTGGAAGCCCTCCCGCTCGCCGAGGAAGCCCCTCGTGGGTGTCACCAGCCATCTGGTCTCGGGGCAGGGGCCCAGGCTGAGCTGGGAGAAGATCCCTGAAGCTCCCGGGTTGCGTGGGGGGTTCCGGGAAGCGGGGAGATTGGGGGAATGGCCGGAGCCAGCGCCCGTGACGCCTACTGTCAGGAATGCGCTGGTGGAGCCGGCAGCGGCCACCGCGGGGCCTCCGCCCCCGCAGCCTCGATGCCACCGGCGCAGAGCGGCTTCTGCAGCCGCCCGGGGATCACTCCGTGCCAGCCAGCTCTCCGACCACACCACTCCCTACCTCTTAGCCTCGGCCTCGCCCGCCTGCAGGGCCGCAGGCAGCACCGCTCGCCTTTGACCTTCCTGTCTACTTGAATTATTGGCGCCTGGGGGGGTGGGGGGGGTGGAGGGGGTTCTGTCCAGAGGTCTAGGGTTCAAGGCCGGGTTGTTGCCTTCCCATGCGCCCACCCACCAACATAGAACAGGGTGGTGGGGAGGGCAGATCTCCGCGGGAGGGAAGGCTGGCAGCAGCGGCTGAGTTCGGGGCAGGGACAGTGAGGACTGAGCCACCCCCATGGTCTCCAAGCTCTAGCAAGCCCGGCCAAGAGGCTTCTCCCCAGGAGAACGCCTACTGTTAGTAGAAACCATACCTTCTCCAGAGGAGCAGAAGCTAGCCATCTGGGAGGGGAAAGGCCCGTGCTGGTGGGGAACTGGGCTGCCAGACAGATTCGGGCGAAACTGGCGAGGAGGAGCGCACAAGCGCCAACACGTAGGGTTGCTGTCAGGCGGGGTGGCCCGAGGTGGAGCCGCGCTCTACTGGGAGTGGCCTCGTGGAGCTTCAGCGAGCTTCCCACACCCTGGGCTGGAACCTCTGAGGGACTTGGGGGATTAGACAGTGGGAGGAAGGGGCCAGAGTCACAGGGTCTCCAGAGACAGCCCCCCGCACAAAGGCTAGAAAGAAAGACTAGAGGAAAGTCTTGCACCGGCGCCTCTCACGGTCGGTGCCAGATGCTCGGACTGCTGCAGTTAGAAGGATGGATCCAGTTTCCCTCCGGAGAGGCGAGCTCTTCCATGAGCTGCGCCAAGGGCGTTTTGTGGTTTTTGTTGTTGAGATTGCATACGCAGTCTTGATACTATGGAGAAAGTGTTGATGGAATTCTAGTGGTTTATTACTAGTTTCGATCGTCGGAATTATTACATAGCCTAGTATCTTATTAAGCTCCCGTTCTCAGACATATTATGGTAATTGTTATGCCTAGTGCGCCGGACAGCCGGTGTGGTACCAACAATTAGCACCAGCAACCCCCTCTCTCCCACCCAGGCCTGTTTGGACTTACACTCTGTAAGAATTATTTAGGCGTGGAGTGGGGCAATAGGTCTGATACAGTCTTTGATTTGATACAAAGCTGTGTTTCAATCTTAGCTCCTGGTTACCAGGGATTTCTGAGCGCAAATCTTCTACCTCCCTGGGTCCCATTTTCATCATCTGTAAAAAAGAAGACAGACGCTGAGCTGGTTAATGTGCATGATCTCTCCTAGCTTTGCATCTTGGCTTTGGTGTACTGGGCAAGCAGATTTTTTTTTTTTTGTTTTGTTTCCCAGGATGTTGTTTGGCTTCAACTCATAGTCTTGAGGTTCTCACAGCCTGCAAACCAAGCCAGATTCTGGGCTGAGCCAGGCTGCCTGGTGGATTTAGGAATGAGACTATTTGGATAAGGAAGGGGGAGGGGTGGGCTCCTAGGAATGCAGGCTTATCCATACATCTGTGTCTCAAGCTCCAGGAGCCACAAGACCACCAACAGAGATTTTAGATTAGGTGCCCAAAGGCCAAACTTACCACCTCCTTCATTTTAAGAGAGAAAAGGCATATAAGCTTCCCAAGGGCTAGCAAATAAAATGAATGTATATGAATGGTTTATATAGTGAGAAGCCAATCAAATATCACTTTAGATATTTTCAAGCCTTACCCAGCAACCATATAGTTCATAGTCTCTGCACATATAGCAGAGTGTCTTGCATACAGTAGTCACCCAATAAAACCTAAGGACTGAGCAAATTATAATGATATGTATAGTTGCTAAGGATACGGGGTTCCTGGTGTTAATTAGCACTGAATTACCTTTGCCTTAAGACTGTCAACTTCATAAATATTGCTTTTCATCAAATTAAAGTTAAGCACCTGAAATGAAATCAGTAGTGACATAATGACTTATATATTAAAGGGTTAAAGAAAACCCTCTTGCATATTTCTGTAAGATAAGAAGGGTTAAAAGCTGATTGCAACACAGTACGGCACCACAAAATTATCCAGTTATGAAACCTTACTTAAAATTTAGATTCATACAAATGAAAAAAGAGACACGGGGAATTATTTGAACTTTCTATTATGCTGTTTGTGGAGCGAGATGTTAGTTAATTAAACACAGTTACGGAACATTGCTTAAATTCTGGAAATAGGCTGTTTCTCCAGAAAGTCACTTGCATGCCTCCAGCAGGAAGTTCATGCTTCCCAGTAAGTTTAATGTCTTTCCTATTCACTTACTTTTCCTGACAAGTTCCTAGAGATTGCCCTCCCCCACCCCACCCCCATTATTTGACATTTTTCTGTGCTCACAAAGACATTGTTCTGTTGAGGTCTGAAAATAATTGCATATACTTCATGCCTCTTTATACATTTGCTGTTTCCCCAACTGCTACCAGCTTATCTCAGGAGAGACAATCCAAGCCAAGTGTACAGATCTCTAAATGTCATTTTTGATCCTCTCCCACGACTGCGTGCGAGAGATTTATACTGGGAAAACTGGGTGGAGAGGGGCTATCCACGTTGCCCTTTGGTTGCAGGGTTATTGTGTTTGACCTTCCAATGGAGGAGGAACACACATGTAGAAAACAATTCTTTATGGGCTTTCTGTGTGGGAACCACATCTCCTAAGTGGTCTGCTTCCCCCTGAAGCAGTCATAGGACCATGTGTAAGCTGTAAAAACTGCCAATCTGAATGTGGGGAAAATAGCAAGCAGAAGTAGTGTATGAGGAAAGGAAGCCATTCATTTCTCTTCTGGGGGCCCAAGCAACTAATATCCCCTTTCTCTTCCTCTTCCTTTTTTTTTTTTTCCTGCATCTACTGTAAGCAGGCCCTCTGTTAGACAGCATAGGAATCAGGGCTAGGTGACTGCCAGCCTATGATGCATTTCCTCCTGAACTCTAATAGCATCTTCTAACTGACTACTTGAGGTGTTTCCCTATGGGGCTTTCTCAGTAGAGCTCCAAGCAGTCTTTAGGTTCAGACAAGTCTTTCTGTCTCTCCCCAAGCACTCCCCAATTACAACCGCCACAGTGGCACAGTGCCAATGGGCTCTCGTGGCTTCTTAAATTACCCCAAAAGCAGCGAAATATCATAAGTGTCAGGAAAAAAATCTTCTAAAATGAGGGATTTCTGAAGGTAGTCTTGGGTCCATGTCTTCCTCTTACTGAGATAAAGTTTCTTTTCCTTATAAAATGAGCTGATTTAATTGTTGCAGCAGATATGCGCTGCTGGGAAAAATATTCAAATTTCCCCCAATGAATTTTGAGAAACAGAGAGACGGTGGGGGAAATAATTTGGGTATCTTAAGTGATAGGCGAGACCAAAGTAGTTCTAATAGCTTGTGCTTCAAAATCTGCCTCACTTGCCAAATGTAGAAGCAATTTGTAACATAAAGCCAAATGCCTACTAATAATAGAAAGTTAGTCTCATTTAAAGATCACCATATCTTCTCCGAGGGACTTGATTGCTGTGCAATTTCTGCATACGTGATTTAGGGAGCAATAGTCATCCCTGCCAGATTTTAACTGGAGCAAGTTAATGCACATTTTATTTAAGGCGTACTATTAGTTTTAAATATTCAATTCAAGTGCTGATTCCCAGTTGATAACTGTGGTATTGCCCTGTGAAAACTCTTTTGAATCTTAATGTGCAATGAACCTCTTTCAGGTCCTGAATGCTAAAGTGAGCACTTTCCTGTATTTGTTTTTAGTATTATTAACTACAAACAACATATTTTCTATATTTTATTATAAAGCAACAGATAAAAAGAAAAAAAAAAACATATCTACCTTCCTTGGCGGAAAGTCTTCAGAATCAATATAAATCTAACTACACTCGTATATTTAACAATGAAGCTTGAAGACCAGTTTTGATGACTAGTACCCCAATGGAAAGGGTTCAAGACTCATCTACATATTAATCAAGAAAATCCATTTAAAAGACAATCACTGAGTTGGGCGTGGTGGCGCACGCCTGTAATCCCAGCACTTGGGAGGCAGAGGCAGGTGGATCTCAGGAGTTGAGGCCAGCCTGGTCTACAAAGTGAGTTCCAGGACAGCCAGGGCTACACAGAGAAACCTTGTCTCAAAAAACCAAAAAAAAAGAGACAATTACTGGTCCCTTTTTTTTTTTTTTTTTTGTGTGTGTGTGTGTGTGTGTGTGTGTGTGTGATTTAAAATACATGTGAACACATCTGGGCAGGCCAGAAAGATATGATTGTAAACTGTTAGGGCGTGACATCTGCAAAAGATGCTGGGACTGTGGTGGGGGATGGGCGGTACTGAGCTGGGCAGGAATACCTCAGGTCCTCAGGCTGCTTACATTCTAGTTAGGGTGACCAAGCGAAAAAGAAATGTTGAGAATATAGGTGAAAATTTAAAAGACCCATTCTTTCTCCTGGATGAAGTAAGAAACCAAATGAGGAGGCCAGAATAAGTATAGGGTGCAGCTAGGAAGAGATGTCTGTGCACTTGAACAAGGCCCTGAGTCCTTCCCAGGACATCTGTTATGATACTCCGTAGGTAAGCAGGACATGGATACAGAAGATGGGCTTTGGGAATGGATTCACCCACAGCAACAAGACTAAAGAGGTGTTCAATACCCATGCCAACTCCAAGCCCCCAGCTCAGATCTTCCTGTCCACGAAAGCCCCCCTAATTCCAAATCTCTAGAAGTTGACTCGGATCTCCCAAAGTTCTTCAACTCCCTTTTACTTTAAAAACATAGTTAAATCTAATGGTTATCAGGGAAAAGCCAAGTTCTCAAAGTTGAGATTTCTTACCTAAGCTTCTTAGAAGTAGGCTAAGAAATTTCCAGACGGTTTTCATCTGAATAGCAGAACGGAACCACAAAGAACCAGATATTTCACAAAGCCATTATGATCCTTGGAGCCTAGGGTTTCGAAATCAGCTGTAAACTGAGCCTTCATACACAGAAATGTGGGCTGGGGAGAGACAAACAGCGTGTCTGGAAGCAAGTCTTTATTAGTCCCTAGACTTTCTTTCTTCTTTTTCCTTCTTCTGCTTTAAAAAAAAATCCGTTTAGTACTAATTTTGCCTCCTATTTGGTTTTTTCCTTAGTTGACCATTGCAGTAAGGTATCCAGATTGGTCATTCTAATGTTCCTAAAATAACCAGGTGTTCGTGAGTCGTACAGTTCTTTTACGTGGAGACACCAAGGGCAGCAGTGTCTCCACTCAGCTCATGACACATGGCTGGGCTGTGCCAAATGCATCCGCCGGGCCTCGCTCATTTTTTGATGTCCTTGAGATGTCTTCTGGTTTACTACAGATTGGCAACATTCACAGAGTTCCTTTTGGCAAAACTTCAGACTTTTTTCCTGACAGAGAATGCAAGCTGCTTCAAAAGTTTGGCCAGGGGTTGAGCACATTGGTATGGCAACTCGAGCCTAATGTTACAGTGTGGGGAAAGGTGAATCTACTGGAGGGACCCCGTGCTCAGAGGGACAGGTTTCTCACAAAGCCTGGGAAGCAGGACAGCTTCAGGAAAGATAATGTGGATTTTTAAAAGCTATCTATATAATCTTACCCCTTCAAGCTCTGGTTCCTTATGGTTCCACTCTCTGTAAAAAAAAAAAAAAAAAAAAAAAAAAAAAAGTTATTATTTTTAAGTATCCCAAGATCGAGAACTTCTACCAAAATTTTATTTAGAGCCCCCAAATAGCAAGGTTAGATCTACCCACCTGAACTTATATCCACCTGTGCATCTGCACACCCCGCCCCCCAGAAATAGAAATCACTGAGTTTTTATTGAAACACATAACTGACCACATGTTTTCATAAGAGTTTTTCATTATCTCTAAGAGTCCAATTCAGTAGAAGATACAAAGGAAATATCCCTGCTGGGCCGGGTGGTGACGGCTTACTGGGGCCTGATGTTTGCCATGCAGGTAGTTGAGGAAGAACCGAGTCTTATATTGAAGCAGAGTCTCAAGGTCTTTTCCAGACTTGACTCACATTCCTGAGTCTGCTCCCTTGTACAGCTTCCCTGCTGGCCATGGTCTCTCTTGTGCTTTTAATGAACACTTAAAATAACAAAATTTACTGTATAATTTCTGCCCAAAGTATCCATTATTCCTAGTTTCCTTATCTTGGTAGGAATTCCTTATAGGAAAAACTTCCGGCTTACTTTTAAGTATAAGGTGTTAAACTTTTCAAAGTTTCAGTGAAGAGGATTTTCAGTGTGCAGACTTGAGAAAGAGAAAGCTTCAGTATTCGAGCTGGTTTTGCAAAAGGTCCAAAGCCTTTTAGGCATGGCTCTTGGTCCATATATGTTTAATCATGTACATATATGGAGTGTTGTATCTGCAGCGGGGTGACTTCAGCAGGCAGGTATGCGTTTGGAGAATTAGTTTCTAGGTGAGGCACTTCTGTGACTATTCTTGGGCTGGAAATTTTCCTCTCAGCCCAAATTAATGATCCCAAAGACAAAGATGGGTAGACCTGCCATTTCAAAAGTCTGTCAGAACTTTACTGATGTTTACCAAACTCAAGCAGCAAAGAAACCCCCCCCCCCCAAAGCATGCTTACTCTAATCCATGCCTGGATAAAGCCTTTCAGCTTTGGGATGGGGGGGGTGGACTTGGACGGAGTGAGACACTTGTTTTGCACATAGTCCAGTAACATCTTTATACTAATACAGCTCCCTGCAATTTGCCAATGGAAAGTCTGGTAGGTTCTTTAAATGGGGGCCTTAAGTGCAGTGCTGTGTCTTTAAGGAAGATGCTGCCCTGAAACCGTCCATATGCATCAAGCCCTTTCCACACTCCAAGGAAGTTTTATTTGACAAGCAAAGATTCATCTCTAGATTTATTGGGTTTTAACTATAGTACATTCTTGGGTACTGAGGTACAGACTGAGCACACGAGGACCCGTTGTGTTTTAGCACACTGTAAAAACACATCCAGTTAGCACCTTCTAACCTTAATGAGAATGAATAGAAATTAAGAGTCTCTGGAAGCCCGCCTTCCCAAGGTGCCGCGGGACTTCTCCAGCTGTGGGGTGCAGCGGGAGTCCTGAGCTGGCTTTGTTCTCACTTTGAGGGCTTACTCTCCACTCTTTGGAGTCTCTGTCTCTGGGACTCCTCAGTTGACAGGACATTCCTGGGATTCTTCCCACACATGCCTGTGGTGATCAGCCCTTTGCTGGCCCACTTCCTTTGTGCAGTCACAGCGCTGTAGAGCAGAACACAGAAGAATGGGTCCTTCTTACCCAATGAACTGTGAGATCCTTCCTGTTGGGACAGTTTTCTAATTCTATCATTCACTTTTCTTACTATGAAAAAAAATGGAGACAATAGTTTTGGGTGGTCCCCCCCCACACACACACACCCAACCCAGGGAAAAAAATTTAACCTTAAGCTTTCAAAATAGAATACCTTATCTTCTATGGCAAGTTACTCTTCCCGGTGGTGGTCACATTACAGTTATGAGTTTGAGGATCTGATTTATTAGTGCCCTTGGGTACTTGTTGATCAAAAAGCTGTAATGTTTACTGCAGGGGGGGTGAACGGGGTTCAGATCAAAGTGCTCCTAATTAAATCTTGTTAAAGTGCCTAAGAGTTAGTTACCTCTTTACCTCCAAGCTCGGCGGCTGATTTCTCATGGAAGTGTTTCACTACATATGCATTTTCATCCAGACTGTTAAAGCAAATGAAAACAAAGGCAGAAACAGGCCTCCATGAGAATCTTGTTTAACTGGGAGAAAACTGTTTCTTTTTAAAGTCAATCAAGAGAGAAAATTTCTCTTATTTGCATATAGTCACTGAGTACAAAAGCTCTCTCTCTCTCTCTCTCTCTCTCTCTCTCTCTCTCTGTCTGTCTCTCTCTCTCTCTTTGTAGGCAAGCAATCTCCAGCCTCTGACAGGGCTGAGCACAAAGCCAAGATCCCTTTGTGGCCTTAAACTGGGTGGGGGAGGGGAAACAGCCCACAAAGGGCGGGGAGCCCTCTGCAGCCACAGGGTGACTGGAATGTTGCAACCCAGCCTCTGGGTTTTCCCAGCAGTCCCTAGTTTAATTAAATTAGTTTTGCCCCTTTGACTTCCTTCAGCCACCTTTGGAAAAGATGGTCTCCATTGTCCCCGTAAGTGCTCCACTGTGCCGCTCTGTGCAGGCGGCGTCCTGTTCTAAAGGGGCCTGGCAGCTCCAGATGCTGGTCATGTCCTGCCGGTCTAGACTGGAAAGCGTAAGCCGTGAGCTTTCTGACACCTGTTTGGCTTTACACAGTAGGCTGGCTCTGACCGGGTGGGTCGGGTCGGGTCGTTGGAGCTAGCTTTGAAGAACAGAAGAGAGCCTCCTCTGTCCTCCATTGAATTTCTTCTCTGTCCAGGCTGGGATTTTTGTGGCAGGCTATTGGGAAAGAGATATTCTAATGCTCACAGCAGCAGCTGTGCCAACGGTAGACTTTGGACAGGCAAACAAGGAAGGTTGCAGTGGAGAGAGTCAGAGCTGCGGAGCTAATGTAAAATATCGGTGTAACCATAGAGGGTAAAGCTATCCCTTCCTGGTGCCTCTCAAGAGAAACTCAAGCTGAAGTGTTCGCCTTAGAGTTACTCTCTCCTCTGATTTCTTCAGGTGGCTGAAAGGGTGACTACTGCCGGTCATTTTTAGAAACACATCACATTTTTTAATACACTTCAACTAAGGCCATAGCTGTCAGAGCATGTACCTTCCATGCAGGCTCTGTTACACGATACTGGGCGTCTCCCACAGGCGGGTGGGAGGGTACTGTCCTGCCTGAGAGCTTTCTTCCACGCCGACCCGACGCTCTCCTTCCTGTTCCTACAGCATGCCCATCTTCCTTGCTCAGTACACACCCCCTCTCCATCTCTGTAGCAGAGAAGTGAGGCAGGCACAACACCACAGTGCTACCGGGGATGGCAGCGGTGACTGCCCAGGGCCCGGAACACCCACTCTAACTATAGAAACTTCTAGAAAGAGAGAACAGACTCCTCAAGGCCAGCAGCTATCTTTGCACTTTTTTTCATTGAGACACGGTCTCACTAAGTTGCTCAGCGGAGAAGGGGTATGGAAATACTAGTGTACCCATGTGCAGAGCTAGACAATCTTCGTTCCCAAACTGCATTCTCAGGCCTCACAATTGCAATCCTTCTGCATTACACCTCCACCGGAACTGACTAAAAAACAACAACAACAACAAAAAAAAAACAATTCTTTGGAAAGTTTCAGTTTCTCTCTCTCTCTCTCTCTCTCTCTCTCTCTCTCTCTCTCTCTCTCTCATTTGCCACCAAAGTTTTGACTTAGGGAACACATGTTATGTTTTTCTGCCAGAAATGCAAACTTATGTCAAACTAAATCAAAAGTGAAAAAAGTCTCTGGTGCATTTGTATTTGCCTTGTAAATGATGGTCCTCGTGTCTGTGAAATGGCTGTACAATGAAATCGTTCCTTAAAAGTTATCTTCACTCTATTTTATAATTATTGGCCTTGTATAAATTCCCAACAAAACAAGACAGAGAAGGGAGGGAAAAAAATCTTAATGTCCAGAACGTTCTGTGGTTTCATTGATTGACTGCTGATTTGAACTTTTAGACAACCTTGGGTTTAGCTCAGGCCCACGGCCCTTGGATTATTTACTGTTCTCATGTCTCCAGGAGGGACTGTGTAGAAAGGTAACGGGATCCAACATGGCGGTTTATGACGTTCTTGGTGTAGCAGGAAGAGAACGTAACATGGGGCTGGGGGGAGGAGCGTATGGGGCTGGGGCAGGAGCGTAAGCAAGCTCAAAGGTCAATGGCTTATCCCGACTTGTGACTTGGGTTGGAGCGACTTGGGTTGCTTGGCTCTGGCTTCCTGTGCACCATTACACTCCACCTCCTCCTCCTCCTCCCTCCCTGACTCACACACCCCCATTCAGCTATTGGACTAATCTTGAGTTGGGATCTGTTTCCCAGGAAGCGGCTCCCTTTCCAGTGGCTGCTGCCACTCGGCCTTTGACCACCGCGATAACAGCCACAATCCTAGTTAATGTGTACTTATCTCTTCCTAAATTCCAGCTGCTACCTGGGTTTACTTAGAGCCCACGGATATAGGTTGTCACCATACGTCCCTTGTGATTGAAGAGTCACAAGCACCCACTCCTAAGACTTGGGCGTTTTCCGCTTTAGTGGTGAGAAGGGGTTTGTCCTCAAGGTCACCTGGTCCCATATACTCCCCAGTTCATCTAGGATCCTTCTGACTCTAATTCTTAAATGCTACCAATTGTACCTTAAATTCCTTGCCTTCCCAGGAGTTGAGGTCTCTTGCATATAGGAACTCTCTGATCTTCTAGTACCAGTGAATATGTTATTAACCTGTCTTTTGTGGTTATGTTTGCATTTCCTTACAGGAAAGAGTGTGTGTGGTGGGGAGTGGGGGAGTGGGGGCGTTGCAGTATAACAGGGAAGGGATTTATCTCAAAGGGTAGAGTTAGTGCCTCATAGACAGTGGAGATTTCTGTCTGAGACCTGTGTGTTTTTCTTTCTTAGGTTCTCCTTACTATGACAACGTCCGTCCCCTCTCTTACCCAGATTCGGATGCTGTGCTCATTTGCTTCGACATCAGTAGACCAGAGACTCTGGACAGTGTCTTAAAAAAGGTAAGTGCTGAGAAATGAGGATCTCATTTAGGCCTTTCAATGATAGCGTTAGAGTTAGGGGATTCAAAGAGTCTGAATTTACGTCTTCTAAGGAAAAGACCAGAAAGGATACTTCCACACCAAAAAAGCCTTCCCATACATCGATGCCATAAATGGCTAACTAATCTGCTTGAAACTTTATTTCCTAAAACTTTGAACAAAATACTTTTCATGAGCTTTTTGTCGGGGAAGGGGAAGTGGAGTGAAAATGTAGGAAATAGTTACAGGAAGCTCTTACCTCACCCTGCATTCTTTGCTTGGAAGACTACTCCTGATGTGTCTGTCATTGATCTCAATTCAGACATTCACCTTAATATAATAAGAGCTATTTTTTTGACAAAGGAGTTGTAGTTCAGTTATTTACAGAAATGTAAGTGGAATTAGCATAAGAGGAATATGTGTAGCAGGGCTTGTCCATAGCCATGCAACAATGTGAACTGTGATCATATACAAATGCCAAAAGCTAAAAGCATCCGTTACATTAAACATGTATGTTATCACACAACCCTGGTTACCGGAAGCAAAGGTGAGTCAGATCCTACAGGTGGAGATGGGACTAGAAGAAGCTGTAGATGGAGAAACCAGGGCTAAGAGGAATGGTACCTGTTGCAGAGAGATCTTGAGGCCTAAGAAAGCCACTGTATATGTGGGTAGAGGACTAAGCCTTCCACGGCAGAGGACTTGGCCCGCAGGGTAGTTATAGGAACTTGCCATAGATGAGTTCCAGAGAACTCAGTGGGCACAGCAATTCTGTCTGGCTGACAGCATCCCAGGCTTTTCTATGGTAGTGCTAGAGGGTTATGTGTGCTGCTAGATGATGGAACAGCATCTTAATCACTCACCCTTTTGGAACATTGTAGGTTTGAGCGTGAGACTCTAGCTGTATAAGACCTTCTTTTCTGTGTGACTAAGAGCACAATGTCACTCAATGGTTGTCCCTGTGATCCTGTCAGCGTGAGGGCAGACAGAGCAGAAAGGGAGGAAGGGCCCATGTCGATGTCCAAACTTAGTCCATTTGGGCTATGTTCTTTTGGTTTCTACTTTTAGTCATTTTATGTGTTTTCTTTCATTAGTTTATTTTTCTTTATGGTACTGAGTTCGGTCATTTGTGGTACTTGGGTAGGTCATTGTAAAATTAGGGTTTGGGGTATAAAAAGCCTTCTTTGGTTTTTGCAAGCAGTTCAATGAAATTGTACCCTTAGTAGATCAAAGGGTCCTTTTTAGTTTGTAACACCTTCCCATTCTGAGTAATGTATGAAACACAGGGTTGACTTTTTGTCAGATTCTGACAGCAATACAGCTTTCCTGTCCTCAAGGCTATAAACAAGTGGAGGGAGGCCCTCAACATCACAAGCTGAGAACAACATAACAACACGCCTGGCTGGGTGTGGAGAGAAAAGGGGGGCTTATTGACTGGTGTTTGTACCTGATGTAGTATTGGCTTATACATAATTTATGACAAAGCTTTTCTCTTCTTCTACTTTGATTTTGTCTACTAAGACCAAACAAATAGTGACATTGGACCTATAGATGTTAATGAGTGTGTGTTATATTTGTGTCAGGCTTAAGACTCATGGCAACTAACTTCATCTGTGTTTAGTTTTTAGTTGAGTCTTAAAGTCCATTGATATTAAAAGTTTAAAGTGACTTAAAATAGAAAAAAAAAAACAAAAAAAACTAATTCTTATTCTGTTTTTCAGTTCTTTAGGAGAACATGCTAGATTCTCCTAAATAGTTGTGGGAGGGAGGAAGAAAGGAAAGGCTCAGTGGACAGATCAGGCACTCGGTGTGTTACTGCCTTCCCAGAGCTGAAGCACTTTGTAACTAGATGTCATTGGCTCGGCCTGAGATCTGGAGGTGTCCTCTGGTGGTCTCCTAAGTCACCCCTTCAGAATGCCCCTCCTACCTAGGATTACACTTACAAACCTTCCTTGCCTCTTCTGCTCCGTGAACTCCTGAAAGGCAGAGCTACCGCATCATTACATTCTTCCCAGAGCACAAAAGACATCATAGTTGTGGGTCGAAGAGTCCCTCATCTGATGATGGAGAACTCAGGGTTAGGAGAAGTGAAACCATTGCTGTAAGTGGAGCAGCTGGAATCCATGCCAGAAACTTCTCAAAGTTCTCGTGCTTCTGGGTCGGACAGAAAAAATAGGCAAATTGTAGACTAGACAGCAATGGTTCACAGTTAAAAATTAACTCAAAGTCTTAAGGGCTACAAAACCAGATGCTGTCCTGGGAGCTCAAGAGGTAGTCAGTTCTCTGTTTAAACTGAGGTCTGTGTCCATTTCAGCCACATGAGTGGAAGATCCTTGAAGCAAGACACTCGCTCTAGTAACCATAGGCCAGATGCTGGCCTACACATGGAAGGCCAGCTCATGGAAGCCTGTCCCAGTCGATACCGTGATGGAGTCTGTGAATGCACACTTTTGCTGATATGGCCTAGTCCTTACACCCAGCCTTCCACTTACTGCATATTAGGCTGGGTAATAAGAAACTCAGTATATCCCAGGATGTATACATCCATTTGGATATGTGATTATTAAGGTGCTTTTGTCTTTCAAATACCTCCATAATTAAGACATTATTGAAGCTACCTAGTGTTGATACGAAATAAGTTCACTGTGGGAGGAACCACTGAGTCACGCAGACTATGACAATCCGCACGGTCACTCTCTAAAGTTTGCTATCTACTTATTAATTAAACGTAAGCTGGCTTCTTCACTTCCAGATGAGTTTCAATGTCTGCCAGGGGAGAAATTGTTTTTATTGTTCATTAACTTCATTAATTAATTTTCTTTTTCCTCCTCCCTAGTGGAAAGGTGAAATCCAGGAGTTTTGTCCCAACACCAAGATGCTGTTGGTGGGCTGCAAGTCTGATCTGCGGACAGATGTCAGCACATTGGTGGAACTCTCAAATCACAGGCAGACTCCTGTGTCATATGATCAGGTAAGTGTGTTGTCACTGTGGAAAAGTCACCTTCCTTCCTTCCTTCCTTCCTTCCTTCCTTCCTTCCCTCCCTCCCTCCCTCCCTCCCTCCCTCCTTCCTTTCTTTATTAGGATATATTTGTTTTTATTTTATAAGCATTGGTGTTTTGCCGGAACATTTATCTGTGAGGGAGGGTGTCAGGTCCCCTGGATCTAGAGACAGTTGTGAGCTGTCACGTGGGTTCTGGGGATTGCGCCCCGAGTCACTTGGAAGAGCAGCCGGTGCTCTCTTAACCCCTGAGCCATCACTCTAAGCCCTGAAATGTCGCCTTTCAATAAAAATAAAAGAAATAGAGTTGTTATTTGTGATAAGTGAGATGTAGCGCTTTTTCAAGAGGTGAGGCGGGAGTCAACTGAAATAGGAACTGTCTGACATTCTGTAGTGAAAGTCATCAGGGCTTAGGGATCCCAGGCAACTGATATATGTATGCTACCCTTGGATGTTTCTACTATGCAGGTGTTTTTAAAGTTCAGCATGTTTAAGAGAGAATGTGATTAAAATTAGTTCCTTTTAAGAGAGCTTATTCTCTTACCCAATAAAATCCTCAGTTAAGCTTTTGTTAATAAAGTAGATAGATCACACTGTGATGCCATCTTGTGAATGATCATCATGGCTCCCTCAAAGAAAGGAAAGTCTGCTCAGGAATCTATTCTCCGAAACCTCACCACCAGATTCTAAAGAGGGTTCCTGTTACAATAGGTATAGGTGTGTGTGGTATGCATCATTTAAAGTATTCTACTTTGGAGCTAGGGACATAGATCAGCCACAAAGTTCTTGCTCAGCATGAGGAAGTGTGACAGCATCCCCAGTGTGACAAAAAAACGGAAAGGAAAAATATTAAACTCATCTTTATCTTTCATTTCTCATTAACAAAGTCAATACAATCATAGAAGCCAATTTTCATTTAAATTGGTGCTAAATTACATCTGTTGGCCCTATGTTGTGTACAGGCTGTTGAGTGGGGTTGAGGGTCATTTAGAGTCACTCCAAGAGAAAGCGAGCGTCTCATGACATCATGAAATGCTGGCAAAGACTCTGAAGGCCAGAGCACTTGGTTAGATCTGCAGGAAGGATACAGTGTTCGTGGTATCAGGGGACTTACTCCAGTAGCAAGAGACCATGCTTCACAGTGTCCCCAGATGACACAGCTACACAGCAGGCTACAAAGTTTCCGTGAGGGTCACCTGCCACCTTTGCACCTGTCTCTTTGTCACCTCCTAGTGAGAGCTGGAGGCTCTGGATTCCCCTGTGGGAGCAGATCAGCATGTTGGAGGCTGTGGGGGGTTAGAGCAGTTTCTACAGAGTAACATAATTGAGGGCCTTCCTTGGGTTGGGTCCTTAGTATTTGGGAAGTAACTAAAAGAAGCTCATTAAGGAAAAAAATCTGTTTTTTATTTTGTACACTTGGGGAATCCATTTGGCATATTAGGTATGCCCCAAGGCAAGACTGTTTTGTGGCATTTCAACACTTTACAGTGTCTCCCCCAAGGCTCACTGTTAATGGCAATTCTTTCTTCTACTTCACAGGGGGCAAACATGGCCAAGCAGATCGGGGCAGCCACGTACATAGAATGCTCGGCTCTACAGTCGGAAAACAGCGTCAGAGACATTTTTCACGTCGCCACCTTGGCGTGTGTAAATAAGACAAATAAAAACGTTAAGCGGAACAAATCACAGAGGGCCACAAAGCGGATTTCACACATGCCTAGCAGACCAGAACTCTCAGCAGTTGCTACGGACTTACGAAAGGACAAAGCGAAGAGTTGCACCGTGATGTGAGCCTTCGCCGTCCGTAGCGAGGACACACGGGCATCTGGTGTAAAAAAAAAAAAAATTTAAATTTAAAATTTAAAAAAGCAGGAGCAAACCGGAAAGATGGAGTCAAATGATGTGCACAGCCAAAGTCACATAGACACAGGCTTAGGAGGCCCTTGAAAGGGTACCCGCTTTTCGGAATCCTGTCCTTAGTTTCGGCATGTAGACCGAGTTGGTGAGAAGCGATTGCGTTGAAGAGTTTTGTGTGACAAGAAGTGTGACTTGAAAAATCAAAATCCGCCAAAAACAAACGGCCGAGCGCTAGAGAAGTGGGGGGAGGCGGCGGTACCTCGGAGAGGAACATCCACGCTCTGAATGGTGCTTGAGTATTTTCGGTTTTGTGTTTGTGGTTTCGTTACAACCTGTTCGTGGATCTCTACTTTGATTTTGGTTTTTTTTTTCAATGTTTTAATCCCTTTTTCCAAAAAGTATATATTAGTAGACCGTCCTCCTTGGGGAACTCGCACTGTGACCTTAGCGTTTAGTTTTCTAGAGGATGCGATCAAATCTCCTCCTAGCTCATCATTAAAATGGAAATTGTACTGGGACCCGGTGGGATTCAAGAGGAAAACTTGATGTGGCTTTGAAATCTTGACTTCCTGAAGGTCGCTGCTGAGCGAGATGGTTTGAAAGCAAGGCTCCCGTGGCCTTACAAGATGCATAGACCAGCACTACAGAGATTGCGTAGATCAACTAGAAGAGAGTGTTGTTTTTTATTCTGTCTGATGGTTTTGTTCATCCTTGTGATTGTCCTTAACAAGTGGTAAAATGTTCAGTGTAACATTTTTTGTGCGCTGTTTAGAAGAGAGTGTGTGGCGTTGTTCTTCTTTCTTTTTGCCATCATTGATGAAAACGAGAAGTCAAGTAGAAGATGTCTTCGTCTGATGTGATAGCGTGATTAAAGAGGAGGCAGGTGGGTGCTGATGTCACCAGGAGAGACCTGGAATGAAGGAGTAGTAGTAGTAGCTGCGAGCACAGTTGGTGAATCGGGGCTGTCTGGAACGAAGGTATACATCGAATACACAGAGGAAAAGCACTCGTGTCTGGGGATGGTGCCCCCAGCCTGGCAGCAGATAGTAAGATGTTGTCTGGTGCCACTTCCTTCAAAGGAATGTTGTTCTGACAAAACCCCCATTTGTCCATGCTTTAGAAAACCCCAGATTGAAAAGAAGCCTATAATGTCTGCCCTGGTATGAGCCTAGGGCGTTTCTCGAGTGACTGCTAAACCTCACTTAACCATACACAGCCAGGGCCAGGTTGATAACGTGGTCAGCATTTAAAATAGTTTACAGGTTTCTCCTTTTGAGCAGTTCCCTTTCAGAGAAGGAATCGGTTATGATCTTTTAGAGTTGGTGCTTGTTGAAAACAACGAGCTTTTTCTTTCCCCGGTGATGACGACGCTTCATTTTTGAAGTGTTGAAGCTGTGTCTCCATAAAACCGTGGCAGAAGGGGAGGTTAAGGTAATTGCAACACCCAGTCCTGTGTCTTTGCAAGCACTTTGTTTTGTCTCTGCAAGAAAATGCCATTTCAGTCATTTCCCATGAAACTCAGACATTTTACCAACATAATACGCTCTGACTGGTACAGCGCTATGCTTTGGGCAGTATTATAAAAATCGCTGGCAAGTGCTTTCTGTATTTAAATATTGTAAAAAGAAAATAAGTTATAACTGTTATAAAGCAGAACTTTTTGTTGCTTTTTTTTTTTTTAATGTTGAAGTCACTTTGTATGTTTGTTTGGTCAGTGTTTCCACAGTATTTATTAAAACTTATGGGTTTTTTTTTTCTTCAAATAAAAAAGTAACCTTGTCTGTCTCTCTGTGATGTTTTCTGCTCCTTTGGCCTAATTGTTCAGCTCTGTTGTTTCATAGAGATGATTATAGAACGGGAGCTAAGAGTCACTGAATTAGTAGAGTTCAGAATTTCATTCTTGGCAAAAGTTTCTTGGAAAAAAAGATGAATCTGTATATAGAAGATATTTACACGATATCTTTTTTTAAAAAAAAATCAAGGAAATGGGGCATACTTGAGTGATCTGGACATATACAAAAGGAGCCATGATACCGATAGAATTAATTTTGTAGAAGATACCAAAAAATTCGTTGGAAGTCTTTTTTAGTGGAAATGAATGAAACAGACCCAGATTTTCAGTACCTGGAAATGTAATGTGACCTTAGTTTCTACGGCGTCTCCTGGGAACCCAGATATGCCCTTGCCCGGTGTGTTCTTGCTCACAACACACAGATAGCTCAGGATCCAGCTATTCCAGCTTTGTGGAGGACTAGTCCTGTCCGTGGTAGGGATGTTATTCAACACAGAAGATTGCCAAGGACACATGGAGTACCCTAGGGGAGAGGGGCATAGGTCCCAGTCAGGCCGCCTGTCTTTAGCCAAAATGTCTACTCGATTCACATAAATGTCTAAAAGGATTCAGTGAGACGTCAGAACGGTGATTTGACACAGGCAAGATATTTCCTATAAAAACTTCATTCTGTGGCTTCAAATAAATAGCTTTAGAAGTCTTTGTGGACCTTGGGAGGCAGAGGCAGGCGGATTTCTGAGTTCAAGGCCAGCCTGGTCTACAGAGTGAGTTCCAGGACAGCCTGGGCTACGCAGAGAAACCCTGTCTCAAAAAAACAAAAAAAGAAAAAAGAAAAAGAAATCTTTGTGGTTTAGTTACTTATTTAGAAAGAATTCTCAGAAGAAGAAAGCAGAGAAACCATGAGGCTCCTACATTAAGTGAACAATCTTAAGAGTATGAGTATTATGGGATGGCCAGATGAAAGATTTCAGACATTTACTGCATATGTTTGTAACTCATTCCTGCCATTATTACTAAAGGGGGAAAAGGTACTTTCCCAGCCCTAGCACTGGATAGCTTCTATGCCTAAGGCTAGGTCAAGGTTGCAAGAAACTTGTTTCTCAACATTTTGTTACAAAAAGAGGAGTGTGGGGGAGGAATGGTTCATGTTCGGTTTCTGCTGACCGTGGCTGCTGCTTTGGCTTGGTAATGATGTTCCTTCTGCTCGGTTCTCAGCAGCTTTAATTCGTTGAAGCCAAAAGAGAAAAGAGTGTCTTCAGCACCGGCCACTTTGGCTCTTTAATCCGACTGGACTACTGTGTGAGCAGTCCCTGCAGTTTAGTAGTGATCACAATTAAGAACGTTTTAAATGTGAAAAGGTTATCTTAAAACTCTTACGATTGTCTCTCTCCCTTCTGTTAATCTTTTTCATCAATAGTTTCCTCAAAGATTCTAGTTTCACAGAGAGGGGAAAACTGAAAGATAGACCAAGGGATTAGGATTATTAAAAGAAAGTTCTAAACGACCTCCTTCTTGAAGACTCTTGAAACTCTCCAGGTGGTTTACCTTCTTTTGAGTAGGTCATTCTGACTTCCGGCATTCTGGTTTAAACCCTGAAGTTTTTATTTTGGTAACTGTCCCATCCATTCACCAGATGTTTATTGGGTCCCTTGTAATAGGCTAAGCGCTTTACTTAGCTGAGCCCCTAACTGTGAATCCATAATGGAATTGTAGTCGGGCAGATCACAGCCAGTCCAGAAGTGCTGAGCCATGCTGGCCGGAATGCTGGGTTGCTGGTAACCAGATGTTTCTGTGAGTAGTCAGTGCACCTCTAAGGACCTTCACAGTGTTGTACTTCTGTGTGCAGGAACACACACTCTTGGTGTGTGTGTTAATGGCTAGAGTCCATTTAAAGATGACAGAGAGCAATAACCTACTGTCAGTCATCACTGTGTCATTTGTACTGCACAAAATTTTGGGAGCTTGCTAAGAAGTTCAGTAGGAGACCATCTTTTCCAATTAAGCCCGAACATACCCCACAGAGACATCTGGTATAAAATGTGTTGGCTTCATTGTACCTGGGAACTGTCTCTTGTATACTCTTAAATGTCTAAGTTCAAAAACAAAACTAACATTGGCATAAATCCACAAAATTCTTTTCTAAAATTGAAATTATTCCTCATGTATTAATACGATATAAGTTAATCATAAATATCATTCATTTGAGAGTAGAGGCTTTATTATTTAATACTGAAATGGGTGTTTTGTGCTGATCTAAACAACGGCAATTTTAAGCAAGTTTTAATCCTAATAGTTTTAATCCTTTCTCGTCTCCGCCTCATTCTGAGAACCCAGAAACAAAACTGAATGAACCACACACACCACGACTTTGCAGGCCTTTTAAAGCCCATGTATCTTTGAGATGTTACTTTGGATTTTGTTGTAAGGGGCTCTTTTGTGTCTCATTTCTGTGGTCACTGAAAGACTAACAAGTCACTTCTAAGTCGAACATAAATGAAGAACAGACTGCCCCCAGTAAGAATAGAAACTGGGTCCATTTATGACAGTAGACACACAGTGAGGAGGGGTGTGCTGCACACATTTTGAACAGGTTCACACCTTTCACTCATTCTCCCACACACCTACGTGTGGTAAGTAGTATCTAGTTCCCTGTTTGGGCATGGAGACTTGTCCTCTACAGGATCGTTTGGGAAATCCAACAGAATTCAGCAAGCAGTGTAGAATGGTGTTCTGCCACAGCATCGTCTTGTGACCAACAATAATCCATGAACATGGTGTGGTGTTGGGGTGTGGAAAGAAGGGGACAGTCACGGCCATCGAGTTGTTGTATGAGCCACAGAGTACAGCTGCATGCCTTCTGTCCTTCCCAGCTCTTCGGGCTCCCCAAACCTTCTTCTTCTTGATATACACTATTTGTAGATACCTGTCAATATCCTGGCCTATAGCCTCTCTTCCATGTCCTCTATCTTTCCTCTGCTTCTTGAGTGGTGGGACAGTCAAAGAACCCTCGTCCACGGCCAACACTCATGGCTTCCACACCCCAGTGCTCTGGAACTGTACAAGGACCTAGAAAGAGGTTCCCTAGAAATAGTTCTAGGATCCAACCCAAACTAATGCAGTAGAGATACCAGCATTGAAATTAAAAAAAAAAAAAAGGAAAAGAAAAATACTTGACATCAACTGCTAGGATTCTTCTACGCTGTTTCTGATTGTTTGTGGGTAAGATAAATGGTGCTAGGATCAGATACACTAGCCACATTACATCTATTGCATGTTCCTGATTTTGAGGACTCCAGTTAGAGGAGGAAGATTCCTTCTTCAATTTTATTTTCCTGAAGGTGTGTGGTGTGTTCTCAACAAATTGCTATTTAAAAATGTTGACGAGTAGCCAAGAGCGAGCTACACCCCTACATGGAGTCTGACACAGTCTCAGAGAATAAGGAAGGAACTAGAAAATTGCAGTGAGTTCAAACAAAACAATGGTTCCCCAAACGGACAGTGATCAGAGCAATTTAAGTAATCGCCATCAGTAGATTGAGGTGTTACATGCTATACTATCATCAAGATTGGTGGTGAGGGTTTTCTCCTCTTAAGACACTCGTGTATTTCCTGACTACTTATCTTTCAATGTTCTTGCTTTTCTAATATGCAACTTACTCGGTCCTAATCTTTATTCACTTGCTGTCTGAGACTTAATGTATAACCATTCTTAATTCATCTTTCTTCACACATAGTCCTTTGACACAAGCAGTCAGCCAATATGACTTTTATTGTGTTTTATTGTGTTACTTGAATCAAAAACTGAGCTGGACTTTTTTTGGTCAGCTTACGATTGCAATTTTCTCAGTTTGCAAACAGATGAGGCCTCCCCTTCTAGACAGCACTTTCTCTAGGGCCATTTGAGATGCTCAACAGATAGCAAGACATTATGGTTGATTCATCAGTATATGCTGAAACCTGCCACAGAAGGCTGTAAGGCAATGAGTTAATGAATGACTTCAACTATTAAAGGAAGGATGCTTTCAGGATTGTCAGCTCCTGATCTAATTTTCTCTAGCACTCTGGGTCTGAGATACTCCCTGTGGTTTTCCCCAGAAGCTTATTAGATCTGGAAATCCCCCCCCAGGAGAAGGAAGCATAGGAAAGGCTTGTGCCTATGTGGCTTCCTACCCCACTTCAGCCCCACCTCTCCACTTCAGTCCCTTTTACACAGCACATTAGCACTGTAGTGGTCTGAATGTGTCCCCAACAATTTATGCTAGAAATTTGATTGTGATGTGGAGCTGCTTAGACATGGGTCTTTTGGAGAGATGTTTGGTTGAACCACTCTGGTTCAAAAATAGTACAAAAATGTCTTCCAGGAGTGGATTCTTTTATGCTTTCCTGATATGAGAAAACACAAAATTTGTCTGTAGTCCTTCCGGCTTCTCCCTTGAGAAATGAAGGAAGAAAGGCCTTACCACATGTTGGTATGTTGATTCTAGATTTCTAAGCCCCAAGAACCAGGAGAAATAAATTTCTGTTAGTTGTAAATCACCCAGTCATATTCTGTTATTGCATCTGACACAAAAGGATTCAGCAGTACGTGAACACATTATTAAACATTCTCATTTCACTTCATTCTATAATAGGATTTGGATAACACTATTCTAATGTGTAATTTTGTTATTATCATCTTTAAATCCTTCTCAACATTTTCAGGTATCTCCATGAATGGTGTAGAGACAGAAGATCTGACAAACCACCAGTGGGGGAAGCTTTGTTTCTCTTTTATGTCCACCAGGGTCAGGTGATGATTTGTTAAAAACTCAAGCTCTAGACACACAGTCCCGACCATTTTTCAAATACCCAGCCACATAAATTCTTTTCCTACTTTTTCTCTCTCTGCAAGTAATATTTATGAACACAACTATTTATATAAAATTATGAAACACATTTATATGTTCATACAAATAAATAAAAATAAGCAAACACAAAGTATTGTACTTGGCTAAAAATGGCTCCCAAATCATGCCTACCCTCTGATGGAAGTTAGATACGAATGTGGCTTTCCATGGCAAAGGCCCTGGCTCTGGATCCGGTTAACAAGCCTGAGATCCTGGGTAGCCTGGTGAGTTCCACAGAGCCACAGCTCATTATAAAAGTTGTGCAGGAGGAGTCAGAGTCAGCCGGTGGCAGCATGATACCAGAGCCTCAAACCGAAGGAGGGAGAGAGATGTGAAAATGTCACACTGGGGGGCTTTGATGCTAGAAAAGTGAGGCCATGAAAAGACAGAAGCTAAAGAGACATAGTTGCCTCCTAGAATGTGGAAATGTCATGGATAGCAATTCTCTGAGCTTGCAGAAGAACCATCAACTTCTAGGTCTTGTTTTTGTTTATTTGTTTGTTTGTTTTCTTAAGAGAAAATCATGAATTTGCATTGTTTGAAGCCACTCAGGTGGTCCATGGGAAACGATACAGTTATGATAAACACACCCTTTTCCTAT
Organism: Apodemus agrarius; assembly: GCA_964023405.1. Classification (NCBI taxonomy): domain Eukaryota; kingdom Metazoa; phylum Chordata; class Mammalia; order Rodentia; family Muridae; genus Apodemus; species Apodemus agrarius. The sequence goes on from OZ030008.1 coordinate 133,753,845, forward strand.
TTTACCCCCTTAGTTCTGGCTTCCTTCATGTAAAGGATGGTGAGCTTTGAGCATGGAATTGCTTTTCAAGAGCTGGCCCACTCATAAAAACAGTGTGTCAGCCATTCCTCAGAATTCTGGATCTGATTGGTCTCTCTCACCCACTAAATGTCACAAATTTCCTAGGGTCTGGCCCACTGATCTCTCATGTGACTTTCTTAACATACACGGCCTTCAGGACACAGCCCCTGGTGCCCTCTAAATTCTTCTGCATTCGGCGATTCTTCTGGCCCTGCTACTAAGAAGCGTAGAGCATTTGAAGGGAAATAAAACATGTTCTGGGTGAAGAAAATCTTCAAAAATCTCCGTTCATACTTACTGCAGTATAGCGATGATTGTTCTTGTATGGTGTTTGTGATGGTTTGCATATGCTCATCACATACAGTAGTGGCACCATTAGAAGGTGTGGCCTTGTTGGAGGAAGTGTGTCACTCTGGGGATGATCTAGGAGATCTTCCTCCTAGATACCTGAACACGCTCAGTTTGATCCTGGCTTCCTTTGGATAAAGGCACAGACCCATCAGCTCCTTGTGCGCCATGCCTGCCTGGATGGTGCCATGCTTCTGCCTTGATGACAGTGGACTGAACCTCTGAACCTGTAAGCCAGCCCCAATGAAATGGTGTCTTTTATAAAACTTGCATTGGTCTTGGTGTGTGTTCATAGCTGTAAAACACAAAGACAGTGTTTAAGAGCTGAACAGTTAGAGATAGCACAACACTTGGATGACACTTGGCCAGGGCAGAGAGAGAGAGAGAGAGAGAGAGAGAGAGAGAGAGATTCAATATCATAAAATTGTAAGTGATATGAGGCAGGAAAGAGTTAGTGGGGGGGGGGATGTGGGCTCAGTTATTTTTGAAGAGCAAAAAATTTTATAGCCAAAAGGGATATCAAAAGTCAGTGGTTCAGGGATATTTTAACCTTTACTACTTTTAATTAGTCCCATTAAGAAACTAAATTCTATTAATAAATGTTAGCCATTTTTCTCACAACATGAGTCCATACATTTAAATACCCACAGTGCACAAGTTTAAGTAGTCCACTCTCAGGACCAGATATTCATCCATGAATATAGTTTCTGTCTTAGGAATTCTTTTATATAAATCATCCATTTTACAAAAATTCTATGTTCTGATCTTTTATGTGCCATTCCTAACAAACATGACCTCACTGAATAGGCACTGGTGCCCTCCTAATTCCTCTGTAGTAAGTGATCCTTCTGGCTCTGTTCCTGAGAAGCATAGAGCATTGAAGGGGAAATAATAATTCATGTTCTAGGTGAAGAAAATCTTCAAAAATTGCCAGGACTTGAATCCCAGTACTTGGGAGGCAGAGGCAGGCAGATTTCTGAGTTCGAGGCCAGCCGGGTCTACAGAGTGAATTCCAGGAAAGCCAGGGCTACACAGAGAGAGCCTGTCTCAAAAAAAAAAAATCCAGGACTTGTCCAAGGTAACTATGCTCAGAGATGGCAATATATCCCAGACCTCAGAATTGTAAATGGCTGTCCTCCAGGACCTTGGCAATAATAGCAGTCCAGGCACAGTGTGCTGGGTATAAAAATGCTGAGCTTCCTAACATCTAGATGTGGCCCCACTGGCAAAGCAGTAGAATTTTTTTGAGAGTGGAAAATAAAGGCAATGAAAAAACTTGTTTGAATGATGCCTGTTGCTGCTGGATAGCCAGTCATTTTTGTGGCCAGGAAACACTGAGTACTTCCTGTGTTTCAGACACTGTGTTCTGTGCTTGAGATTTAGAGCCTATCTTTGTCACAAGGTAGATGACAGGGGATGCTGGCAGCATGGAAACAGAATCCTCTAGCATTCCTGTTGTTCTGTTCTCTGCTCATGCCCTAAAGCTCAAAGATTCTCGAACATATTACAGAACAATTGAGATGAAAAAAAGAGCTACTTGGTTAATATTTTTTTCTCTCTAAGACTGTGGATGTGTATCCGTAGGAGATATTCCCACGTAAGACCTTAAGTGGACATCAGAAACCAAAGCAAGCACCGAACTCTCTCTTTAGACTTGACTTACCATATATACCAAAAGAAAATTTATACTTTAAGCACATTAAGAGATTAACAATAATAACTGATAACAGAATTATCATAATATACTGTAATAGAATTGCCAGTATCAACACTCTTGCACTTTGGGACTGTCGCTCAATAAAATAGATATTACTTGGAAACAAGCACAAAGCACCTTCACAGTCCGTCTGCAAAGCAACATGGGTATAAGTGATCAGGGGTGGGTACTTTATACAAACCAGGCAAGCTGAACAGAACGAAAAATCACTTGTCAGTTGGGGTGGAGCTGGACAGCTCAAGATGTCATAAGCAGCTCTGAATACCATTAAAAACTTACAAAGTGTTTAGCTCCTAAACATGACCATTTAATATTCTCAGACTGTGGTTGATTCTAGGTCCCAGATTTTAGATCTCAGAGAGTGCACCTGAAGATAACAGGAGACATTTGTCATCTAATCCTGTTGATGAAAGAAATGTGTTTGTGCTTCTAGTGCAAACTCATACTTTCATGAGGTAAAATGGAGATGATCAGGGAATGGGGGATGTGGTGATGCACCCATTAGTCCCTGTAATCAGGAGGCAGAGGCAGATGGATCTCTCTGAATTCAAGTCTAGCCTAGTATATACAGTAAGTTCCAGGCCAGTTGGGGCTACATAGTGAGAACCTATTCCAAACAAATGAAGGCATGGAGATGGTTTTAATATTCTCCTGATACAATATATGACACCTGGAAGGGATTGATAGTCATACTTTTGTGTAATGAAAAGAACAAAACATCTTCTCAGTGACAAACATGAGAGCCTGGATATATACTGATGGAGACGGGAGAGTACTGGTATACCTGATACGATCTCTGATGAACCTAGCAAAATAAGAATGCAGTTTATGGCAGGACCTTGCCCTCTTCTCTGAAGTTTTATATGAAGATAGGGGAAAGTTCCTTTGATACTGATTTAATGAGGAAGTAGGTATCCAGAGGAAAAGCATAGATCACTTGTATTCTTAAGTAAGCATTCAGATTTGCCAAGTCATTCTTCCAGCTACATAGGTCTGGATGTGGCTGGCAAAAAAAACAAAAGCCCCAAAAATCTAAGAAAAAAAATCGTGACTGTCATCCCTCTCATAGAATGGTTACTTTTGACATTTCTCTGAAGTCTTAGAGAGGTAGAAGGAAAATAGCTTTCAACTTGCAAATTGAAACACCTCACTTAGTCTCCTGAGGTGGCTCCAGTTTCATAACCAGACAGAGCAGGCTGAGGGAAAAGGCAGAGTGAGGAAGGCAGCTGTTTCAAGACAACAGACAAAACCGTACAGGATGAGTTTCCAGACAAGGGACCTCTGATATCCTATTTTTTTTCTCGCTCTACTAAGTGCTTTCCACAATTAGAAGCTGTAATAGTGAGTCTTAATTGCTTCCTTGATGAGATGGAGAGTCAACCTAGGAGACACACCTCTGCCCCAGTCTATTAAGGTATTTTCAGAGAGGATTAACTGCGGAAGGGGTGAGTTTCCTGTCCTCAAAGTCAGTAGCGCTTTCAAACTCAATATGGTCTTGGTTGCCTGCACTCCCTACTGAGCGTGTGTGCCCATTGCTCTTCCTGACATCCGACTCTGAAGACCAGCTGCTCTCCAAGGAGTTCCAGGCCCCCAGCAGCAGGACGGGGTTGCTAAGACATGCCACTCTGTGGACTGGGCAGCTACTGGACTCTCTTGCCCCTCCAGCAGGGAGATGGCTACTGTTGGATTACTAAGCTGCTATCCTGGAAGCCAATAATAAATTCCAGTTCATAATGGACCTATTTATTACTTCTGTTCTTCTACATGACCCTATCAAGCACAAATGCTAAGAAAAATCTTTTCCAGTGATAACGTACATGTAGTTTTTTCCAGCTAAAATGTACTAGAGTTATCAATGAGGGTTTTTTTTTTTTTTCCCCTCACGAATCTGGGAATAAAAATATATTACTGTGTTAACTTCTCTTTATTGCTTTTTCATGGAGAATGGTTGAAATAATTGGAGAAGGAATGGATTGAATGAACTCTACTCCCTATCTTAGTATAACAACAGGAAGTGGCCTGAAACTGTGACTTCCCATCCCTGTTACAATCGTGGTGAAACCCGAATAGGGTCTGTAAGGACCCGCTGCCCCTGCTCCTTAGCGAAGCCTCTCCTCTACCACCTTCTTCCCACTCAGCTTCTTCCTCACGATAGTCTCTGCTCCAGCCACAGGAGGTTCTTGAAATTCTTTAAGCCCATGAGTCTCATGACTCATGGATTCCCTGGTCCTTCTAAACAGATCCCAAGTGGATCATAATTGGTCTCCTAAAGTTATAGACCATTATTCTATAAAATGAAATTCTTTATATACTATCACGATATTCTTTATATACTATTACTATTGTAGTCTAGATTTCTTTCCCAGCTCAAATAAAACAGTAAAATTTTAATCTATGTTCTACATTTCTTGGCTTGGATGAAACTTAAAAGAGTATGTGGCAGAGCCCTATCTCCTTGTCTTCATGCCTCTGCCCTCTACACGTGCTGTTTTGTCTATTGTTAATGGTATTTGGTCTTCCCATGGTTGGCCGGAGGTATGTGGCAAGCTCATGCTGATAGTTCAGATTTCAACCATAATCTGACTAGTCCAAACATTTTCCCATTGTCCATCCAGTTTGGTTAGATGTTCCTGCTATTTGGCTCTATAAGGCATGCCATATCATACAGTGTGTTGGGTGTACATAAAACTTTCCTATTCACTCTTATAACTAAGTTCCTGGCCTGGTTCTTATGCTGTGTAGGGTCTCATATATATACATATACGTATATACATATATATATATATATGTGTATATATATATACATACCCACACATATACATATATATGCACAATATTAAGAATGCTCTTTCCATTCTCCCTTCCAGTATCAGCCCACTGAAGGAGAAAGGGAGGGGTCTCAAAATGGCTCTGTTCATCCAAAGCTAAGAGATGGAAACTTGACTAAGAATGCATTTTAGTTTAACCCAAGACTGAGGGAAGGAGACGTGAACAATTATAAAGTGAAATTTGAATGCAATTAATTACCCTTGGAAAGTTAGAAATGAACCTAGGATGTTTTAATATGGCTTCAAGTGAATACATGAAAAAGCAAATAGTTATGTTTTAGACTACAGTAAGTTTTGGGGTGGAGTCGTGGTGAGGAAAGAAACTTCTGGAAGGACCTTATATTCCGTAAGCTCTTCAGAGGGATTTACTAAAACCCCGTCTGAGACCAGAATCAGGTCTCTCACATAAAAGGAGACTGGAAGGGTCCAGAGTCCGACCTCATGGTGAGACAGCTTGGGGGAAATAGAGATATTCTAAGTATGAAGAGTAGCTGCATTCCTGACTTCATGTAATTTGTGCGATTTTGTGTTAAGAAAATGAAGTAATATTAGCTATTCAAGGTGACTCACAGCACTTAGCTTTATTGATCGGCTGTCATCATTCAACTGTGAGGGACTACGCCCAACATTTTCCCTTAGTTAATAAGTAAGAAAAGCTCATAGAAAATGTGGTTGGAATATAATCGGCTTTAAAGAAAATCTTGCCAATGTGAACGCCTGAAAATCAGAAAGGTCACTGAGGAGTGGGGTGGAATCCATCTGTCCAGAGCTGAGGCTGATGAAGCCTTTCAGAGAAAGGTCCCTTCTCGGCCTCAGGGTCGCCACTTCCCAGGCTGGGAACATCCCTCACTGTCCTGGGGGTGGGGGGGGTGGGGGGGGTGGGGGAATAGCACAAGGACTTTTTTTCTTTGTTTGTTTTCTTCCCTCTTCACAAATGTGTGTAGCTTCTGTAGTAGCCGACTCGGATCCAGGAGTGGGGACAACTGGAAACTTTTAGGAAGTGAAAGCCTTCACAGAATGGAGTCATTTTCTTTGTCTTCACATTCCCACCTACAGTCTGATCCAGCCCTGCAGACAAACATGCCTCAGACAAGCCTACCCAAAACCACAAGCACCACATTCTTCGGTAACAGATAATTACACAGTAATGAGGGTTTTTTTTTGGGGGGTGGGGTGGGGTCTGGCTATCTTGTCTATCACTTTTAGTCCTGTCTGCTTTTCTCTCACTGTCTGACGGTCTTGTTCTTTCAGCCCAGTGTAACTGCTTCTGTTACTATGTATAATTCTCCATAATTCCACTTCTCTGATAACATTCTCATGGAGTCTTGGGTACTGCTAAGGCGAAACAAAATTCATAGATCCCATATAACAAAGCTAAAAAAATTCAAACCGTTTTCACAATAAAAGAGGATTTAAATTCTTAAGAACCCTAATTTTTAAATCTGGACTTCTTTGTGAAATCTTCCAAGATTTTTTTTCATGTGTGCTGTAAAAAAAAAAAAAAAGCCCATAGAACTGTAACATATATGAAGGTAGGTGCTGTAGCCAGCACCAGGTCCAGTGTCTGCCTCTAATGCTCAGTCAATGCATATTTGCATAATAAGCAAAAGAATATCCTCTACCCCGAAATGTGCAGGCATTCTTTATACAAAGCGTGTTTGTGCAATTTAGTGAGTGCTATATAAATGAGAACCATCGGATTACATTGCAGCATAGCGTCATGACGGGTGTTTGGGATAGCTTTCTGTGGAAATAGAAAAGAATTCCAAACACTTCTGGCGCTGTCTCTTTGTGGTGATCAAAATAAAAGAGTAAAACAGACGAGTAAAACAGAGTAAAACATCTTTTTAAAGTATTTGCATGGCAACTTGCAAGGGATTTAAAACATTCCTACAGTTACTCGAGTCGTGCCCAAATTACATCCCAGTATACGCTGATGGAGCCAGACAGGCTGGAGGGGGAGGACTTTGCCGCTCAGTTGTATTCTTGTTTATGTCCTTACCATCTCTCTCATGGTCACTGGATGGCAGACAGCTTACAGAGGGAAGAATGAATGAATGAATCAATGAATCAATGAATGAATGAGTCAGTGAATGAACGAAGCAGAGGGTTTGCTCTGTTGATTAATGCCCCTTTCCTTTCTGTCTCCTTTTGCCTTGGAAGTAACTTGGTTTGCTGAAAACTGTTAACTGACGCCCTCTCTTTAAGACTGGCTCTATAAGAGCTTGCTGAAGAACCAAGCTGAATCTTCCAGGAGATAAGGAGGCTTGCCCGCACACATGGTAAAAACCACTAAAGAAAACTCTGACCTTTTAAAACAGGCAAGTGTGTGTGTGTGTGTGTGTGTGTGTGTGTGTGTGTGTGTGTCTGTCTGTCTGTCTGTCTGTTTGTCTGTCTGTGGTGTAGTTGTCTATGTGGAGTTACAGGTTTTTGTGAGCCATCTAACATGGATGCTAGGAACTGAGTTCCAGTCCTCTGCGGGAACAGTACATCCTTTTAACCTCAGAGCCATCTCTCCAATCCCCTGACTTTTTTCTTTGTTTCAGATGTCTATGTCAGTGACTAATTTGACAAAGAAATTAGTCCAGAGGAAATATATGCACAAAACTCAAGTGCTCTTTTTTTCTTTCTTTCTTTCTTTTAAAAAAGATTTTATTTAATTTAAGTATATGAGTACACTGTCATGTCTTCAGATATACCAGAAAAGAGCATCAGATCCCATTATAGATGGTTGTGAGTCACCAGGTGGTTGCTGGGAATTGAACTCAGGACCTCTGGAAGAGCAGTCAGTGCTCTTAACTTCTCCCTCAAGTGTTCTTTCAAACTGGGATTATCTGCTGCTTTGGATGGTTCTGAAAGGAAGCCTTTGTCAAGAGAATACTGTCATTTCAAAGTGTCATGCTGTGCTGAGCCCACTGAACTCTAGCATCTGCCTTAACAGTTTAACTTTCCTCCAGGTTTCTTATGGAACTCCTCTTTGTAGTTGGCTTAGACTGAGTCACACATCTCCAGTAAGAGAGGGTGGTTTGTAAAAATTGGTGACTCTCAATTTAAGATTTAAACACACCCAAATAGAATCAGTTTGAGACTCCTAACACACAACTTCCTCTATAAGGATAAGGATACAGTTCAAATTTTAGGATATATAAAGGTGTATCCACACAGCTGCTCGGTGGGCATCTGCTGGGGACCAAAGTTAGATAGACTGTATACTTAGGAAAGGAAGATGAAAGCAACGCCCTCTGGGATGCTAGTGGTGTGTGTCCTGCTGCCCCCTCTGCCTCCCTCCCTCTGTCAGGATGTCAACGTGGGCTCCTCTCCCCATTTCCCTGTCAGTCACAGCACACACATAGTTCAATTTTTATTTCCTTTATTCGCCCAGTCAATTTTGGCACTTGGCGGTGAATGAGGAATTGGATGACAGAAACATTTGCTCTTGAGACAGAGGTTGCAGGCCGTGTCCTCATCATGATGCTATAACCCACCCACCCCCTCTCACCATCAGCACCACAGCCACCATGGCCATCCAGACACAGTGCATCTGTACCTCTGGGTTACATGTGTCACTTCTGTCTTTTGCTATCTTATTTCCTCTTGGATGACTCCCCTTAGTTTTTCTAGACAAAAAGGTTAAAAATTAAAATTAGGATCATAAAGAAATCAGATTTGTGCAATTTCAGTTCTAAAAATAAACTGAATCCAATTTGTGGAATTTTGGTTCAAAGAACAAATCTAAATTCTCTCATGAGGTTTCTGAAGAAATTATTTATTCATTTATACATTGCCATTTGCCAAGAAGGATTAAAGATAATTCATAACAAACAAGATAATGAAATAAATATATATAAAGAAAAGAAATGGAACCAAAACCCTTCACTCACAGCGGTGTTTTAAAACTCAGAATTGTTTTAGGCCATAATTTTGCCTTTGATTTTTCCAGCAAAACAATGAGGGGATACTCACATACCTATAGGCCGTGAAGGCAAATTTTTTTTGTTGTTGTTGTTGTTTGAGACAGGGTTTCTCTGTGTAGCTCTGGCTGTCCTGGAACTCACTCTGTAGACCATGCTGGCCTTGAACTCAGAAATCCGCCTGCTTCTGCCTCCCAAGTGCTGGGATTACAGGCGTGCGCCACCCTGTGAAGGCAACTTTTAAAGAATAGGGCAAATGTCTATCCAGCTTGTGTTCCAGAGAAGAAATTTGAAGTAAGTACTTCAGCTTTTGAGGGGGGAAAACAAGGAAACAGCATCAGTTCACATTTTCAGTAAAAGTTCTCCCAAATCATTTCTCTCTAAAAACACACTTTGGAAAATGAACAACACCGATTATCGGCATCTAGTCAATATACTTTCATTGTTCAGTCAATCTGCAGAGCGATGTTAGATATTTAAGTCCCTGTGTTGCATGATCTATATACAATTCAGTTCACATTCTGTAGTAAAACTCTAACTGGGGAGGCAGGTGTGCATACACCACTCACCAAAGTAAGCGAGGGATTCATAAAATCACCTGGTGTCACGGATGCACACTGGATTGTACAAATCACAGGTTCACACAAGGTCAGATCCTGGCTCATTTATTTGTATCACGGCTAGATACGCCTAAGGTTTGATTCTTTCTTCGCAAAGGTTGATATAATAATAGCTGCATTCTGAGTTTCCTACAAGCATCTTGACTACATTTTGTTCCTAATATGTTTGGCATCATGAAAAAGAAAACTCCTCCCAAGCAGTTAACAATGTCTCTTTGCCAATTAGACACTCCTATGGCACCCTGTGCCCTCCTCAGCATAGCACATCATTGATCTTATATTGACAACTGTAGTTCTTCTACAAATGTGTTTCTGGTATCCAGCCTGATTCCTGGAAGCAACACTCAAATATATATATATATATGTGTGTGTGTGTGTGTGTGTGTGTGTGTGTTTGTGTGTGTGTATGTGTGTGTATATATGTCAATAAGTTAATGAAAGAATGGAAAACAATTAATATGCCCAGAGTGGCACATTTTTAGATCCAGGTGTAGCCTCTTATCAAGACATATCTTGGCTAGGGAAATTACTTGCTTTCTCTCACCAGACAATGTACTCTTATCTTTAACTCTTCAGTTGCATATCTAAAAATCCAGTGGATCAAAGCAGAAAAATTCCAGAGTCCTTTTTATCGCGCTTCGTGTCTTGTGGAGCTAATAAAGATAATAGACCATCTTGTTTCCTCTAGTGAGAAAAATGTTTGGAATTCTTAGCATTAGGCTCTGAGAATTAAATAGAAAGACTTTAATGTGTACCTCGAAGCATATTTAATGCTTAACACTTATGCTATGGTCACAGTTATAGTATCGACATTGCCCCATAAATTATTTAATACACTGGTGTATAAAGTGATTTGCTCTCCATGCAGGCTGAAGAATTGCACAAGAACACACACATACACATACACATACACATACACATACACATACACACATACTACAATCTGACTTAGTTTAGACTAATTCCTCTAGTCCCTGGTAGTGCTTCAAAGGATTCAAGGGTAAGATTGTCACAATTAACATCATAGTCAGTGGTGAAAGACTAAAGCTATTCCCTAAAATAAGATATGTGACAAACATACTCCAGTCTATTCAGCACAGCTCTGGAAGTTCTAACCAGACCAAAAAGGAAGAAAGGAAAGAAGGAAGGAAGGAAGGAAGGAAGGAAGGAAGGAAGGAAGGAAGGAAGAAGGGAGGGAGGAAAGGAAGGAAGGAAGAAAGAAGGCATCCGAATTAGAGAAGTAAGCTTACCTCTGTTCACAGATGCTTGTGTCCTGCTAACATATATAGAAGACTCACATATACATAAGGATAAGTGAGAGACATAAGTAAGGTGGTTTCAATAAGAATGGCGTCCAGTGACTCATATAGTTGCATGCTTAGTCCAGGTTTGGTAAAGGATTAAGAGGTGTGGCTTTATTGAAGTAGGTCTGGCCTTGAAAGAAGTGTGACATTTCTGGGTAGACTTTGAGATGTCAAATGTCCATGCCAGATCCAGACTCAATCTCTCTCTCTCTCTCTCTCTCTCTCTCTCTCTCTCTCTCTCTCCCTCCCTCCCTCCCTCCCTCCCTCCCTCCCTCCCTCCCTCCTCTCTGCCTGCTGCCTATGGATTAAGATGTAAAGTTCCAGCAACATGATTATCTGTTTCCTGCCATGATAATCATGGACTAACCCTTCTAAAACTGTAAGCAAGCCTTCAATTAAATACATTCTTTATAAGAGTTACCATGGTCATGGTGTCTCTTCACAGCATTAGGACAGTGACTAAGTTACGTGCAGGTGTGCATGTATACACACACACACACACACACACACACACACACACACTCCACACACTCCTATTATAGAAAATAAATAGATCTGGAAATTTTTCAGGATCCAAAATCAATAAACAAAAGCAGTAAAATTTCTTCTAACACTGAACAACTTAGTAATTAATCTAGTTGATAACAGCATTAGAAAAAATAAAATATTGAGAAAAAAGTTTAAATGAAGAGGTAAGAGGCTAGTACACTGGGAAATTAAAAAAATAGAGATACATTTTAAGAGATAGGAGTAAGTAAAAATACATTCGTGGCCAAGTATTGGAAGGCAGTATTTAAATAGACATAATAGCCAAAGTAACCTTCAGATTCAGCAAATTGCCCATCAAAACCTTAATAGTGTCCTTCACAGAAATTTGAAAATCTACCCTAAAAGTTTTATGACATAGAAAAAGATCAGGAATATACTTAACGGTCTCGGGACCAAGGACTGTGCCTTAGTTTCCTGATTTCAAAATTGGCTATAAACTGATAAGAATAAAAACATCTTTTTAAAAGGAAAGGAAAGCATAATAGGCTGGCAGATGGCGGCAAAGGTAGAAACGAGGTCCTGAGTCCAGATACAAGCTCCTGAAGCGTGAGGACCATTCCATGAGGAAAGGCTGTCTTGGCAGGGAGTCCACTACATCCAAAAGGTGCATGGGCAATGTAACTATTTAAATTTCACTTCCTAGTCTCTGACTGTGAATGCAGATGGTTCTGGGAAAACTGGATAGTCATTTTCCAGACAAAGAAAGTATACCTCCCACTGGGCACCATACACAAAAATCAGCTGAGAGGAGAAAAAGGCCTAAACACAAGGCTGAAAATGTAAACGTCTCATGAAACATTGGGAAACACTTTTCCCATATGGCCTCGGCACACTTTCTTGGATGTGACAGTAAAGGCACAGCGGTTAGAAAAGACAATGGCTTTAAGCAAAATTAAAGAGTTTCTTCCATAAAAGGATGAGAGAGAGAGAGAGAGAGAGAGAGAGAGAGAGAGAGAGAGAGAGAGAAACCAAACAAATCCAAATTATTTACAGAAAGTGAGGAAGAAGACATTTGATGTCTCCTGATACAGCACCTGACAGAAGCGATTTAAAGGAGCAGTGGTCGATTTTGACTTGTTTCAGTCAATTGTGGTGCAGAACCATAAAGGGACACTCAGCTCAGCAGGGGGGAAGGGCCTGAAGGAGACACTGTCCATGGCACCGAGGGTCAGGGTGCACAAAGATGAAGCCAAGAGACGGGTGTGCCCTGTGTAGTCTCACCCCCCGGAGACATACATCTGTCATTCAGGCTCTGCTTCTGAAAATATCCAAAGCCCCCAAAATGGTACCATCTGCAAGGGCAAAGTTCTCCAAACATGGTGCATTTCCCATGAAATTATAAGGAAGAATTTCTGATGCATGCATCTGATGTGGGACTAATATTCTGAATACTAAATGCCAACTTGTAGAATGCAGCAGTAAAAGGAACCCAGTAAAATACTGATTACAAGATCTGAACGGGTTTTTCTCCCAAGGAGATATGCAAATGTCCAATAGAATATAAATCTATGCTGAACATCATTAGCCTCTGAGGAGATAAAAATTAAAATAACAAAAGAATGTCTCTCCATAGTCATTAAATGGTTCCTTTATGACTGGGGAAGAAAAGAAGGAAGAAAGAAAAGATGATGACAATTAGTTAAAAAGTGAGAATGACCCAAAAGTCCATCGCTAGATGATAGACAAGGGTAACATGGCAGATCCATAAATGGGATATTATTCAACCTTAAAAAACTGAATGAAATTCTAGGTAGAATTAGAATGGAATTTTGTGGCATACATATATATAATTCCAGCAGTCTGCGAGACAGAGATATGAAGATCTTAAGATAGAGGTCTGCCTGGACTATATAGGGAGACCTGGTCTTAAAGTAGCATGGGCTGAGGACGTAGCTCAGTAGTAGATCACATGTTGAGAATATATATACATATATATATATATGTATACACACACACACACACACACATATACACATACACACACACACACACACACACACACACACACACGTTCAGTTGGTGGTAGTGGTACACTAAATCCTCTGTAGAGACCCCTGATCATTATTCACACCTGAAAATCCTACTGTGATGTACATGATTTATTTCCATATTAATTCTGAATCTGCATAACTGATATTCAATCAATTATCTGGCTCCATTAAATTGCTGACATGATATTGGTATATTCCAATAACGGTGCAATTGGCTCTTGAAGTCACTATACTAATTGTCATAGATGCAAAAACACAAGTATTATATGACTCCTCTTATGTTAGGTGCCTAGAATAGTAAATTCTTATAGAGGAAATAAACAGTGCTTGCCTGGGGATGGAGACTTGAGTGTCTTAGAGTCTGTTTCTGTTTGTAAGGATGTGAAAGTTCTAGAAGCAGCCAATGCTCATGGTTGTGTAAATATTTGTGAATTGTTGAACTGTGCCTTTAAAAATCACCAAAATGATAAAATATATTTATATTTACAGAGTGTTTTAATATTATATTATATTATATTATATTATATGTAAAATATATCATAATATAGATATAGCTTAATATATTATATATATAGCCACAATAAAAAAACAAAGATCAGTTTGCTTGGGGAGGGTTTTATTGCCATAGTGGCCACACAAATATTAGTCTATTTGAAAATACTTGACAAAGAAGAAAAATATAAAATGAGATCACAAACATAAATTAGTTTGTGTTTTAAATTATTGAGATATAATAAATTTTAGAAACAGTTTGCAAATAATGGCATAGAAATTCCACATTTCTATTTTATGAAACTTACAAAGACATGCATTTTTAAGCACGGCAGGAAAATGTAGGATAGCTGGGTTTGTTTTGTTTTGTTGTTTTTTGTCCTCCCCACGCCAGATAGCTGTTTTTAAAAATTACGTGTAACGCTTAAGAAGCTGTATATTAGCTGAAAAAAACTTGTAGACAATTTTTAACGCTGAAGAACTCTGTGGCAGGCAATTAAAAATAGTTGAATGATGCTTAGCATACTTGTAAGAGGTATTTTCTTCCAATACTGTGGTTGCATGTTTTCATTTGGATGGCTTGCTTGGGTAAGAAACCATAGTGGGGGTGGGGCTTGAATTCCACAAGATTTATTCTGTCCAGTAGAGTCATTTGCAGTATTTCCTGCATAACATTTAACTTTTGAACAGGCAAGTGCTACCATCAGTACTAAATGGTGCCTTACATTTTTTTTCAGGTACATATAAATGATAATTTGAATAAAGGTATCACACATGGGTCCCCTTAGCTGAAGGCACTGTGCAAGCTTGACACCATGATTCTTCATTGTGAATTTCGAGGGCTCCTGCGACAAATGGCCATGTACTAAGGTCACCTTTCTGTTTCAGAGGTGCCTGGATGGAGGCTCGGATAGAAGATATGTCAGATATGCATTGTGTTGTCAAGAATTTTACCATTCAAGTGCATTATATAACAACAACAAAAGAAACTGTATGTTAAAGTGGCATGAAATAATATATAAGACTCTTATTCCTACAATTCCTACATGCAGTACTCTAGACAGTTTAGACTTGCCCTTAAAATGTGTCACGTCTTATTTAAAAATATCACTTTAAAGGTACTTGTATTATTGTGACACTCATATTTGCTTTCCAATTAGGGAAGTAATAAATGTCACTAGAATAAATTCTTTATTCTCAGATGTTAGGAGGCTCAAGGTTTATATATTTATGTATATATTACATTTTCTTTTCAAAAGATCAGCTAACTAACCTGAAGATTATATCTCTATTCTTTGCATTTTGCTTCCTGCATTGACTGCTTCCTGTCAGAGACATTAGTGGTTTTTGGCTGGTTCCCAGGACCTCTGACAGGCTTTCATCTTCAGAAGCACAATTGTTTCCTGTATAGGTTAACTCTGAAAAAAAAAAAAAAACTTGCTCTTCCACTGCTCTGGAGGGGAAACATGGCATAGTTGGCATTTGCCTATTGGTTGAAGACGTGACTGTCCCTGAAGTCTCACACATGAAAGTTCCTGGCATTTCCTCTTCAAAGCACGCATTGCCAGAAAGAATTCTGCAAACACAATTAGTTTTATTTTCGTCTCTGATGTTGCTTTCATTGACATGTGTGGTCCTCTCTGTTCTTCAATTTTAGAATAATATTCGTGCTTTCTACCCGAGGGAAAACACACGGAGAGACGCCCTCACTCAGCGGCAGATGTCTTACCTGTTTTGTTTTGTTTTTGTTTTAGAGACTTAAGAAGCAGTACCAAAGGTAAACACTTTTTGAAGATGCCACTGCACTTCCACCTACCTCGGTCACAATGAAGAAGGTAATTATTCACTCCCTGGATTGTTAAAATAGTTCTCAATTTGGCATTGCACATTATACTATAAAATTATACAACCCAATGGCATCACTGGGTGTTGGGTAGGATATCAGAAGCAGCACACAGACTCTTGTTTCTTGAATTGTTCCTAGGTTCATTTGTTGTGGTAACAAGTTCAGTAGAGAGCCCAGATCACTATTCACAGTGAAAAATCATACGGTAGAAAGGATTATGTCCATATTAATTTTGATTCTGTATAATTGGTATTCACTAAATTATCTGGCTTGTTTAAATTGTTAATATGTTTTTCAGACACAAACATAATACCTTTGTTTTAGCCTTGAAGCTTGTTGAGATCTTGAACACTCTCTTTATTAGTAATTCTGGATATTTAGGTCAAATGCCACATTGTAAATCTGTACATAGAGGGAGAACATGGAACTTTGAGGTTTAATTTGGTAAAGCAAATATAAGTATTAATGTAGGTGCCTTGGTAGACAAATTGCTTTTATTAAATTAAGTCATATTTTAATATTGCTTCAAATTGCCTTTAATTAAGTGGTGCCCACAGAAGCGAGAAGAGGGACTCAGTTTCCCTGGAACTGGAGATACAGATGGTTGTGAGTCACTGTGTCAGCACTGGGAGTGTTGAAATTTGAACCTGGGTCCTCTGCAAGAGTAACTATTTATTGCTAAGCCATCTCTCACGGTCCCTTTCTTTTTTTCTTATGTTTTCAAAACTTTCTCATTGGAACTTCAAATGATCAAAGGCAGTGTTAGAAACTCCAGGACATGAAAGCATGGATTAAAAATACACATAATATCAATAGCAGTCTTGGGAGGCCATTTTTCATCTCTGTCCTTTTTCTTTCGGCTGCTTTACAAAAGCTTGTACAACTCCAGGAGATAAAAGGGAAAACGGTGGTTTCGCTTGCTCTCATGTTGCCTAAGGCAAGTCTAGTCTGTGCCTTTATCGGTTCTCCTAACCGCCCTGGAGCTAACTTGAACTGTGCTAAGGCCAAGGAAGCAGATCAGAAGCTTGGGTCCAGGGTGTGTCGAGTTTGCGCGGTCACGTGGTGATACGGCTCTTTCACAGGAGTAGAGCACTATGTTCGGCAGGGACAGAATAGAAGATGTGCTTGTAGTTCCTGTCCCCAGTTTCAGACACAGAACAGCTAACAACCCTTGGGAACTTTTGAGTGGGGGAGTGCAAGATGGCTCAGTGGGTAGAGACACTTGCTGCCAAGCCTGAAGACTTGCCTTTGATCAACAGCGTGAAAGGAGAGAACCAACTTCTGCAAATTGTTCTCTGACTTTCAAATGTATACACACACACACACACACACACACACACACACACACACTAAAAAGGTGTATAGTATTTTTAGAAGTAGTTTTCATTTAGGAAAGAATCTTTTGAGTATCGACATGAGAAAAGCTTCTGTTATTTATTCATATTAAATGTTTTTTTTTTTTCAATTATATCTGGGCTTATATTAATGAGGTAACTTTACAGAAGCTGGCTGGTGAAGGAATGGCTTTCAGTCCATCTTCCTAAGCTTATGGTTCTAAAGACTCACCTAATCACCATCCACCAATGATTTAATGGGACTTCTTATATTAAATAAATAAATCCCATAAAACCTCTGACAACCTACTTTAAAGTAGCCCTGGGTCAGTGAATATACCCAAGGGCTGGGATTTCGGAGCACTAGAGAGGACAAAAGAGGCTTAATGGACCCCTGTGCCCCACCCCCTGCCCTTACCACCCTGTCTCAATGCCTCTCAATCATTTGTTTGTTGCTGTGTTGTATCTGTTATAATACATTAATAATAGGAAGTAACACATTTTTGCTGCCTTGTGAGGCATTTTCGCAGGTTATTAGGCAAGAGATACACATACATCTAGCTGGTCAGAGTAGTCCGCACTTGAGATCTGCAATTGGTGGCAGAGCGGAAGCATTTCTGTGGTGCAGAGGCCTTCAATTGTGGGGCTTATTCTTACTGTGCGCAGTCAGTGAGTAGTGTCAGGGCTGAGTTAAATTGCAGGCTATCTATCGGTTGGTAGCCAGAGAGAACTGGGCAGTTCTTGATGTGGGAAACTGCACACAGGATGTTTCAATCAGTTTTGCTTTTTTCAGAACACTCTCTTACATTTCACTTCATCTTCTCATCGGAACGAGATACATGCAGGGCTATAAACCGAGATGTGAGGTTTCGTGTGCTGAAGTTTTTGCTTTCCAATAAGTCAGCAAATTACTCCAAATGCCTTTAGTGAAAAATAAATCTCAGAATGTCTGAAAAGTACCCCCCACCCATATAGAGAGGGCCAGCTTATGTCACAGTCTGAAGATGTCCGGAGGACTTCTCAACACCTTCCCTGTAAATGACAAAGAAGACACTGGACATTTAAACAATAGCAAAACCTACAATTCTCAAGACTCCTCGCTAAGGTCTTAGCTATAAAGAGCTCAGGTCTCCCTCCTCTGGTTTATCGTGGGAGCATCAGTGACAGTTCTGGACTATTGCCTGGCACAGCTTTCAGAAGGAGGCTTGCACTCACCAATTGGCCTGTATAACGATTAAACACAGATAAGAAAATACATTCCCGTCTGCTTTCCTGGTGTCGCACTCCTGACGGCAGAGGCACGGAGAAGCCCATGTGACTCACACACAGTTGTCAGCGGAAACATTTTGCCATTTTAACCATATGAACGTGGTACCTGGCTTAATACCTGGTTAGCGTAATTTCTGATTTTTAAATTCTCCAGTGGTGTGAAAGCATGCCTTCTAACCCATTTGTTCTCTCTTTCAATACAGCCATCAGTGAGTCGCATGGATATTCAACACTTAGGAAACGGACTCTGGGTGAGATGACTTTTGTCTAAGTGTAAGCTCATGTCAGTGTGTAAGCTCATCTAGGTGATGTTGACCCCGTTAGATGTGTTAAATGAATTTTTTTAATTAGGATATTTTTCAATTTTCTTTGGTGTTTTTTTTTTTTTTTTTTTTTTTTTTTTAGAATAGAAGTTTTTCACCAGTGGAATAACACCTAAACTCTTAGCCCTGTGGCACAAGAATGCTTGGTGCATCACAGGTGTTTGTCTTGAAAAAGAGATCCCCTGGAAAAAGTAGACAAATACTTCCTACTTAATACGGTTCGATCACTAAAGTACGAAGAGCCTGTGGCAGTAGAGAGCTGGGTGGCTCGGGCTGTCCACGGATGGATGCTTCCCACGACAGATCACGTTCACCATCAGCATGTCTCTTTAAATTGGCAACCAGTAGAAGCTGTGGAGTGTGTGGGAACGAAGACTGGAAAGGGTGAGCAGGCTACAGTGGAATTGTCCAACCTTTACCCTGGCTCCAGGAAAAAGAGAGAAAGCAGGAGCCCGCAGAAAGAGAGAAAACCAAATCCATCAGCAACCCAGGAGATTCTCAGGAGAGGGACCCAGGATTGCTGCCAGCCGAGGTGACACAGAGTTCCAGGCCAGCTTGGATGCAGTGAGGCCTTCTCTTTCAACAAATACACCAAGTAAAAATGGAGGAAAGCAATGCAGTGTTTGAGATTGCCTTGGAGATGGTCACAGGTGGCCCTGGGGGAGGAAATGCAGTAAACACCCGGTTATGAAGCACCACAGCAGAGAGCATGCGCCTTTGACTGCTGTGAGAACTGACAGGCTGAGAGGGCGAGGCCTTGAAAGAGAAAGGCGAACTGGGGACACAAGCAAGACCCAGATACTGAAAATCACAGCAGGAAAATTAACACCTCAGGTGAAGGTTGAAGAGCCTTTATCCAAAGACAAAGCTGACAAACTTTTATAGAACGAGGAGAAAAAAAGAGATTGAAAAACAAAATAAGACATAATTATTATCCAAAAATGAGTAAATATATTCTGGCAGGAAATTGAAGAACTGAAGGTTTAAATGAAGGTCAGTACAACAAGATGGGGAAAGTAGAGGGAAACCAAAGGGTCAGGGAAGAATCTAGAACCAGCAATAGTGAAGATGACCCACTCCAACACCCACATTCCCCACACATGCACATACAACTGCACACACACACACAACGCATACACACTCACACACAAGCACACACATACATACAGACACACAAACACAAGCATACAAAGGCACAACCATGTGTGTGAGCACATTAACACTCACACACAAGCACACACATACACAAAGACATACACACACAAGCACATACAAACACACTCGTGCACACACACATGCAAGCATACATGCATAAGCATACACACACTCACATAACTATAAAGTCCTACAAACATTGCTGCCTGAGCAGGACCCAAAGTACAATGATGTGCTCGTAGGCAATGGGGAAAGCTTGTGGGGTTTCAACCCTAGACCAAGAATCATGGGCATGTTGAGATCTGGATAAACCGTCTTCCCCAGGGAAGAGCCCTCCACATGGCCTGTCCTGAAGTCATATGCATACAGGTGATATTTCACAAATTGAGCAAATAAAAGAAAAGGTGGTACACATTGCCTGGAATCTCCACATTTTAGGTAATAATAAAAACAGAGAGAGAGAGAGAGAGAGAGAGAGAGAGAGAGAGAGAGAGAGAGAGAGAGATTAAAAAGTTTATTTTAAAATGAAATGAAATTCTCTCATCATGCATAACAAAACATAATAATAGGCCCCAAGGCAGACTCACATACATATACATGCACACATACACATAAATAAAAGTAAAATACACCACGGAACAAAAAGTATCACTGCTGGGGACGCAGCTCGGCGGTAGAGCACTTGAAGTGCACATGAGACTAACTCGTTTGTCTTTTATGTACAAAGAATAAAAATTGAGTTCTCAGATATTAGCAAACAGAAAATCTGTATATTGTCTTCAAAAAACATGACTTAAATATTCACTTTAAAATCTAAAATAAGATGAGAGGTTGGGTTAAGAAATCATATTATAGGGGCTACAGAGATAGCTCAGTAGTTAGGAATACCAACTGCTCTTCCTAAGGTCTTCATTTCGAATCCCAGCAAGCACATGGTGGCTCACAACCATCTGTAACAGGATCCAATGCCCTCTTCTGGAGTGTCCGAAGACAGCTACAGTGTACTTCCGTATAATAATAAATACATCTTTGAAAAGAAAACAAAAAGAAATCATATTACAAAGTGACTGGTTGTCAGATTTAAACATTTGAAGTACATAGATATTTCGGTTTACTTGCGAAAGAAAATGTCATTGTAGCCGGGCGTGGTGGCGCACGCCTGTAATCCCAGCACTTGGGAGGCAGAGGCAGGCAGATTTCTGAATTCGAGGCCAGCCTGGTCTACAGAGTGAGTTCCAGGACAGCCAGGACTACACAGAGAAACCCTGTCTCGAAAAACCAAAAAAAAAAAAAAAAAAAAAAAAAAAAAAAATTGTAAAACTATTGTTATTAAAGTATAAATATAAATGCTGTACATTTAATTTACATTAAAATGCAAATTATTAAATCAGAACTCATAAAAATAAGAAAAAGAAATAGAAAATTGTGCAAACTTTTTACATTACATTTAGTAATATATTCTGTTTTTTTTCTAAGTGATTTTTAAAAAAATCTAACTAAAATATTACCATATCATTTTCCCCATTCTTTCTCTCCAACCCCTCCAACAAATGGGAGCTTTCAGTTTGCATTCACAAACCAATCAGGGAACAGCGTTGAACGCATGCGCAGCTGCCTTTTTTTGGTTACATAGCCCAGGATCCCATCCAGGGCATGATACCACATATAACAGGCAGATCTTCCCACATGGACATACCTGTGCGTCCATCTCTCAGGTCATTCTGGATTCTGTCAATTTGATAGTCAACTCTGCCTGTCGTAGTTACACGAAATGTGTGGTAACAGCCGGGCAGTGGTGGCGCATGCCTTTAATCCCAGCACTTGGGAGGCAGAGGCAGGAGGATTTCTGAGTTCGAGGCCAGCCTATTCTACAGAGTGAGTTCCAGGACACCCAGGGGTACACAGAGAAACCCTGTCTCGAAAAACCAAAATAATTTAAAAAAATAAAAAAATTTAAAAGTTAGAGAAATGTGTGGTAACTAAAAGCCATGGTTTCTATGAACATGGGTCAACAGCAGTTATATTTGCAGAGTAGAGTTGAGTGCTTATAAAAAGCCTGTCCTTCTAATAATAATATTGTCTCCCTCAATGAATATGTCCATATCACATACTAAAAAAAATAAAATAAACATACATATGTATGAAACTACAATGTACAGATGATCTCTCTTCAAACAAACTTTTTCAATTATACTTCTTATAATCATGGATTTTAAGGCTCTCTTCTCAGAATATAAATATTTGCGGACAGATAACCCTTAGCAAGTGCGAGTGAGTGAATGCTAGTTGGAAGGTATCTGCGTAGACGGCCAACTGCCTCCTCCTTAAACTTGGCGGGGGACTTCCAGGCAAGGCTAGCCATCATGACGATAGTCATTGCCAGGTTTATTCCATCAATGGATGGCCATTTTTCCTAACCCTCACACATGGAGCCATCACGAGATTATGCATTTTGAGAAAAGCATTTCAGTTAGTCTTGGACAGTCAACCACAACTGGACTGTTAGCAACAATTTTATTTAAAAAAAAATTATGAATGTTTTCACTTAGTGTCAAATATTGGCTATCAAGTGCATTCACGGGGGAAAAAATAGAAAGCTTTATTGATTCTTTGTTATCAGAAGTCATTACTTTTCTACTTTTTGATATTCTTTAATGTAATGAAGACACAGTATACTCAAAATGACAATCACCGACTGGTGTGCCGTGGGCTTTATGTGCGTTGTCTTAGTATTTAAGTCAGGTTTCACATTTTAAAACGTTAGGATCGAAGAGAAATACATTATGCAGGTTTGGGTTGCTAACGTGTACTTGAACCCAGAACTTTTCAGACCTAAATCATTGTAGCCCATATTATTTATTCTGCCTTCTTCCTTGGCCTTTAACACACTCTTTTTTAATTTAATTTAATTTTTTACTTTTTTTTTTTTTTTTGCATTTGAAAATGCTGATGTGAGCATTTATGAGAGAAGGAGAAATGGCTGGGGTGACTCATATTGTTTAGTTTTGTGTCTTCCAGTTCTGCCCAGGAAGCCCAGCAGAGCTCGAATTCCCCTGTTGCCAGCAAGGATACGGGGCAGGACGTCAGCCCCACAAATCTTAGCTTTAGCGAAACAGACGTCTGTGTGTCTGGGACTGAGACCAGGTGGGCTTTCTCCAAGTTCCACTCTGGAAACAACTGCAATAAATCAGCAGAGCCCGGTACAGGCACTGGCACAGACTGCCCTGAAGTCACACGGATAGTCATAATTTTCACTCTATAAATAACAAAATGAGAAAACGCTGGCTTATAGTCAGGCCTTACATTCCGATTAAGACACCAGAAAATGAAAAAAGCAGAGAAGTCCCCCTCTCGTATTAAGCTAATGTTTTCTCCTCTCTCTTAAATACTGTGAACCTCAAGTCAAGTTAATCTTAAGTTAATTCTCTCCAGCTTTAGATTGCATTTGGCATATATTACAATCAACACCCCAAACCATAAATGCTAAGATCTACAAACCAAATGAATATCGCGGGTGCAGCACACTCGAAATTGGAGGCGAAGTGGGTCTCAGAGATACGAGAGAAGCCTGTTAGTGGAGATGTTTTTACTTCTGAAAGAAACCATAATAAGATGACCAGCCTCTCCCAGCCGTGTAATTTTACACTGGTGCCGTAATTAAAGTCAGTCCAAAAAGCCAGGAACCCGAAGCCTATATTAAAGAAAAAGAAACAAAACCTCAAAACAGCCAGACTGTACCAGCGGCTAAAGAGTTAGTTGATATCATTGTTTCAGAAAATCGCACCAAGGGCTTCTCTGCTGAAGGGGATGCGTTAGCCTAGGTGGGGTTAAGTGTTTGCTTGCAGAACTTCAGGGTTCCTTTTTGGGGTGATTTCTCTGCCTCCCACTCAAAAACAAACATTGTTTTGTGGCTATTGGTTTTGATCGCGGCGTGCTGTCATAGAAAAGCATGTTTGCTTTGTTGAAAGGAATGGAGACCGTTTGGAAAAGTTGAGCTTGAAAACGTCGGTGCAGCTTTAACTAACCGGACGGAGCACCATGCCCTGCGTGCAGCCGGAGTTCTTTCCGTTGTTATCCGAGATGCATCGGCCTTACCGGTGGAACCTTAATTTTGAACATCTATTCATGGTTCCCCCATCATGTGACAGAACACAATGGCTGATGGAGGGAAGGCTCAAGACTTGAGCTCTAATTTCAATGCAAGACTATAATTAATGTTCCCAGGGTCAGGCTCTTGCTCGGTGAGTTTGCAATGGCTGAGCCAAGCGGGTGGGAATCACGTCTACAAGCCAGCTGGGCCTCCCTGGTGTCTTCTCGCTGGCTCCGGCAAGCCCTCCGCATCCCAGGGCCTGCTGTTATCTGCTACCAGGCAGAGCCAGAGGAAATTGAGGGAGACGGTGCCAATCTCAGTGGCCCCGAGAGTTCCCCCTTTGCCAACATCAGTTCTAAAGAAGCAGGTCTCGCGCGCAGTTGAAGCCGGTTGATTCTCCCCTCCCTCGGGCCAGCCCTGCATTAAGCCCCTTCCAGGGTCTGAGGGCTGCATCTTTCACTGGTACCTTCTGTTTAGAACATTCACGGAAAGAATACTCCCGGGTATCCGATTATCTTGCCAGTCCTGACCTGAAACGAAGCTAGAAAATGTAGGCAGCGTTGTAAATAACAAATCTGGCCTCCATCACACAGCACTATGTAGGTCTAGTTGGAAAAATATGGGAATATTAGAAGATACTGTTTATTCACTGTGCACATCTCTGGGTTAAATCTCCTACCGGCCACATGTAAATAGTATTTATGTTTGTATTTTCTACTTAGCATGTATATATATATATATGTATATATATATATACATATATGTATATACATAAATGTGTGTGTATATACACATATATGTATATATACACACATATATATATGTATATATATGTGTGTATATATATATATATATATATATATTTAGTGGTTTCTGTCTTCAGTAACTTATTTCCTCACATATGTACATATGTGTGTAATACACATGCAATTCCATCATTCACTCATTCATTCATTTATTCAATATTTACTATTTCTGTCATCAATTTATCTACTGCTTGCTAGGAACTGGGTTTACTGATGAAGTCTCAGATTGGAGCAAAGAGACACGATCCCTGTTCTCATGATGTCTACAGAACAAACAGTAAAGCATATTAAATGAGGAAATGTGAAAACATCCAGTATAGCTTGGGCTGTGATGTCTATTAGGAAGGAAGGGAAATTTTTTTTCTATTTCCAGACAGGATTTCTCTGTATAGCCCCTGGCTATCCCGGAACTCACTCTATAGACTAGGCTGGCCTCAGACTCAGAAATCTGCCTGCCTCTGCCTCAAGTGCTGGGATTAAAGGTGTGCGCCACCACTGCCGGCAGAAGGGAACCTTAGGACAGGACAGCACATAGACTGCAGAGTCTATGATGAGAGTGGCATCCGAGCCGGCATAGCTGTGGGCTGATGCCCCATGCTGTGTAACATCCTCTATGTGGAGATTTTAGAGAGAGGTGTCCCAGAATGAAAGAATGAAAGGACTTTGGGAAGTGACTAACATTGAAGTTGTCTTTCTTCATCAGAGTCAGATGATTAAACTATGTGTTGTTTGAAGGGACGATACGAATACTTTTAATTTAAAAGCAATGTTTGCTTAACTTTTAAATATAAAAAACATAGTTAGATAACAGAGAGAAAAAAGAGACAAAGTAATTATCTCCCATTTATCTACAAACTCTTTTCTTACCAGGTTCTTGTTAACAGTGAGAATTATCTATCTTTATGTTTTTCCTGTTTGTACTCATGTATATAAATACATGTATGCATGCATGTAATTCATATAAGCATACATGACACATATTACATAAAGGAATTATAGCCATTTTACCAGGAAATTAATTCTTTCTTTCATAGAGGTAGTTTTTCCTATTAGCGAACCAACTTTACTGTGTGTGCATGTATGTATGTGAGTATGCACTGTGTGTGTGTGTGTGCGTGCATGCGTGCATGCGTGCGAGCGTGTGTATGTGTGTGTGTGTGTTTGTGTGTTTGTGTGTGTGTGTGTGCATGTGCTTTGACTGCTCATCCCCTTTCCACTTTTCCAGGTTGGGTCTCTGTGTTTGTTGTCTAGATTCCAGGATCACTCGGCTTATCTCCACTCTTGGTCTCACTATAAGAGCTCAGGGAGTAGAGACATGTGCGTGTCTGCCCATCATAGTGATGCTTCCTGGGATCCGAACTGAAGTCCTCCTGCCCATGACAAGTCACTGACTGAGCGACCTTCCCACCCCTGGACTTTTTTCTTCATACTGGAATAATAACAGACAAGACCATAATTCTCATGATCCCACCCTATTCCTCCTGCTCTCTGAAGCTTTGACTTGTTTTTACATTTAGCTTCCTCTCCCTCCCCTGCTTTTCAAGGCTGAGGATTAAACCTAGGGCTTTGAAGATTTGTTTTCTCTTTTTATTTTGAGTGACTGTCTTAAGTTGCTCTCCATCTCCAGCTTTAGCAGAGGGGCCTTGAACTTGTGGCCCCCTTGCTTCTGCCTTCTGAGTAGCTTATATTAAAGGTCCCACAACCAAGGCAGGCTTGTATTGAACTTTCATAATTGTTCAGAAATTATCTCTGTACATTGTTTGATATCACAAATTTTTTTTACTGTAAATGTATTAGATTTTCCAAATCCTATTTATATAACTATCTTCTTTCCCTTGCCACCATATGGCAAATCTCCATAGATATGGCTGCCTTCTTTCAACCTATTTTCTACTTCAGTGGTCCATCTATTATTATGGCTATCCAACCCTGTTTTATTAAAATTGCATAGTGCTTTGACACTTATAGGCAAATGAACCCATAAATTGACAGTTCAGAGTGCAGCCTCTGCAGCAGGTCAACTGTGACCCCAAACCCTAGACAATAATAATTTATTTATCCTGCACAATGCTTATGATAAGTATTCTCACAACAGAATAATACCATTCTTAGTACATTTTAATTCAGCTTGTGGCTAAAGCTTACATATTTAACATCGAGAATAAAAAAATGTACTAAACCATGTAATTTCAAACAAAACTGTTGAATTCTTTTTTAATTGAACCCAGGGTCCCATGTCTGCTAGGCAAGTGCTTTCAACTCTAGCCCTGACCCTCTTTTTCCCTTTTTAGTGTAAGACATAGCCTTATAAAGCTGCCCAAGCTGGACTTAAAATCACTCTAGCCTGGCATGACACTGGAACTCAAAACCTTCCTGCTTTGGTGGCTGATTACAAGACTGTGCTACCAGTCCTGGAGATGGTAATGATTCTGTGCCGCATGCCAGGGCCATTTTAACCAAGCTGAAAGGCAGGATGTTTTGGAGAACATGATGATCCCCCACCCCCATCTGATGGGATGTGGCTGGCTATATTGCCTAAACTTCAGACAATAAAATGCAAATGTTGAGATGTATCATATAGTGCTAGCACTGATTATAAGTTGGTCTGGAAGAAAGAGAGGAGAAGCAGAAATAAAACATGGATTTGTGACCTCTGTGAGAACAGTACTGTTTTAGAAAAGCTGCCTGCCACAGATGAAGGAGGACAGAAGGGACAGACCACGGCCATTCCTTAATCACCCGGGGAAGCCATAGCTGACTACGGACTACTCTAAGTCCGTGAGTCCAAGACAACCCTGAGCAAAGATTCTTAAGGGGCTTAGAATGAAACATTTGAAGATATTGAGATTGTTCTTTTGCCAATGCATTCACAGATAAGAACTGATGATAAGATAGAAGCCTAGACCAACATTCATTGAACCAACAGTTTTGTTGAAAAAGTTTCCAAGGTGTGATCTGTCTGCATTAATCAAAGGCAAACCCAGTTTCTTTTCATGGTAACTTGGAGAAACCCAAGAAGAGGATTATTATTTTTTTTAGAAGCGTTGAAATCTCAAAGGGGTGCTACAAACTCCACCACAAAGCAGGTAACAAGCAAATGTATAATTTACCCTAGAAACAGTTGATTCCTCTTATAGTAACAGTATTCTGTCTACTGCACAGCAAGTCTGCCTTACTAGTAACTAGAGCCTTGTTATCCAGCAAGAAGGGAAGGAGAGTTTTATGGTACCTCTAAAGCACTGAGAGTGAAACAGTGAGTCAGATAAGAGCCTCTGCCCTCCCTTTCTCCTTTCTCCTCCTTAAACACACACACACACACACACACACACACACACACACACAGACACACACACACACACAGGCACACACAGAGACACATACAGACAAACAGACACAAACAAATAGACACATACAGTCACACACAGAGACACACACACACACAGGCACACACACAGACACATACAAACACACACACATACAGATACACACAGCACACACTGAGACATACACACACACACACACACACACAAACACACACATACACACACAGTACAGATAGTTGGTGATCGTCAGTGTTAACAAGAATAAGTAGGCCAAAACCTACTTAGAATCCCTTGACCATTTTCTTCATCCCCCACCCAATCCTCAAAAGTGTTTCCCAGTCAAGTTGTCCCCAGCAGTTTCCTCCACTGTCCCAACTCTCATCCTTCTTGCCTGGGCCCGATGATTGCTATAGTGGACTAATTAGTTTTCCTCTATCAGTCTTTCTTCTCCAAATCCATCAACTACTCCACAAACAGATTTATCTTCCTACATTGCAATCAGCAGCCTGTCTTCAAAAACTTTTAATGACCCTTGTCTCGTACAAAGAACTCATTCTTTATCGTGGCCTACAATGACCCGTTCCTTAACTGCCACTCAAGTTTATACTAAAGATGATTGCACTGCAGAGCTGCTGGTCAGGCAAAGCACCCTACCCTCTATTTACCACACGCACTTTCTGATGCCCACTCTTGTCTGCGTGTTCCCGTGGATGTGAGTCCTATCACATTTTCCCCCCTCATTCCACCTCATCATTTTTATTTCATGCGTGTGGGTGTTTTGTCTGCATATATGGTCAAGCACCATGTGTGTCCCTGGTGTCCTCAAGGCTGGAAGAGGGCATCAGATTCCCCAGGACTAGTGTTAGAGGTGGCTGTGAGCTGCCATGATTGTCCTGCAGACTGAACCCATGTCCTGTAGAAGAACAGCTATTGTTCTTAATTGCTGGGCCCATCTCTGCGGTCCTTTTCCTTCAGTCTTTATCTAAGTCCTTTGCTTGGCGGCCCAGTTCAGAATCTACCTCTTTCCTGTTTTCCTAAGTTGCCATGCTATCAAATACTATTCATTCTTCTAGGCCACTAAAAACAAAAACAAAAATAAAATAAAGCAAAACCCCCTCAAGTTGTGCTGGGTATAGTGGTGCATGTCCTTAATCAGATCATAAGCAGCAGAAGCAGGCAGAGCACTGTTTCAAGACCAACCTGGTCACATCTTGAGTTCGAGGCCAGCCAGGATTCAAAGTGAAACCCTGTAAAAACAAACAAAAACAAACAACAAACAACGGTATCAAAAAAACATCACCACGAGTTGTGTGGAATTACTGTATAATACTAATTTTTAAAGAAAGATCTATTTATTTATGTATATGAGTGCTCTATTTGCACATGTGCCTGCATGACAGAAACCTCATGTCCCATTACAGATGGTTGTGATCCACCAAGTGGTTGCAGGGAATTGAACTCAGGACCTCTGGAAGAGCAGCCAGTACTCTTAACTGGTGAGTTATCTCTCCAGTGCTAATAATACTAACTTTTGAAGGTTTTGTTTTGTTTTGTTTTGTTTTGTTTTGTTTTGTTTAGTTTTGTGTTTTGTTTGGAAACTTTGAGAGGTGGAAGGTGGGATGGACTTTGAACTTCAAAGAGGAATCTTTGGAGGTTGAGACTTTATTTTTGCAGAAAATTGTTTTGAAGTGTGACAATAGGGAGATAGAGAGATGGCTCAGGGGTGGAGAACCCGTATTGCTCTTCCTGAGGAAGTTCAATTCCCAGCACACATCAGGCAGTTCCCAGGTTCCACCACTGGCCTCTTTGAGCACATGTTCTCATATGCACATACCAACCTCTTCCTCAAGCATACATACATATAAACAACAATAATAATAATACCAATAATAACAATAATACAAAATTTAAAGTAATATGAGAATAATTAGTTTATATTAAATATTTCTAGCACTTTGCCTCCCAGGCACATGGTAGGATGGCATATCACTGCTCTCCTTGAGTTAGACCTGAACATGTGACTTGCTTTGTTCAATGCATTGTCCAATAGCATCAACTTCTTACAATAGTAAGCAGGAGTGAGTCAGTACAGATTTGCCCTAAATGTTTTCTTCTCCTTGTAACTAATAATATATACTGGTACTCGTCTACTTTTATGATAAGCTATTTCTTAATACTCTTTCACACCCCCTAGAATCATGACAGACATCCAGAATAAGCACATGACCAAGAAATTCGTCGTTACCATTTCTTAACCACGGAGATTTAGAATTTCTTTGTTGCTCCTGCATAGCCTAATGGACCTTCAGTTCTGAAGATCTCCAAAATACACTTTTCATTCCACATGTTAAGTACATGGCAACATTATTTGGTAAAACTCAAAAACATGTTGAAACACTAGGGGGTTGAGCTGTGCAGTTCCATCTAAGGTTATAGCAGATCAAGCATGGAGAGCCAGAGTGGATGCTATTAAGAGTCATTCTAGGCTCCATAAATGTACAGATGTGGCACGCTCTGGGGAACCCAGAGGTATCTCCTTATTTCCACAGCAAGTGGAGACAACTAACCGACACACCTTCCAAGACACCTTAGTAAACCAGCTTCTACACTTGCAGAGGAAACGGGAACAGTGAGAATTGACTCCAAGACACAGATTCTTGGAGGTTAAACTGAAGAGATTTCGAGAAATAATTTGAAAATATTATAGTATTGAGAGTTTGAACCAATACCATTGGGACCTTAAAATAAAGTTTTTTTCACCAGAAGAGCCATATTCATTGCATGCAATCAAGATTTGTTTGTGGTACCTCTTCTTCTACCAAATTAGTTTATGACTGTAAGTTATCGCTTCATGGTCTTTAACAAATATTCTGTTTACTAGGTCTTTGAGAAAGAATGATCTTTTCAGGGGAGGGAGAGATGGCTCCTTCTCCTAATCAGTGGTTAGGAGTGCTTTCTGCTCTTCAAGAGCACCTGAGCTCTGTTCTCAGCACCCAGGATGGCTTTTAACTCTATTTCCAGGAAAGCCAGTGACTTCTTCTGGTCTCCAAAGGAACTACATTTTTGGTCTCCGTGCATAAAGACATAGCTATTTTTCAAAAAAAAAAAATTAAGAATGTTGTTTTCAGAATACAATGTGAATTTAAAGTATTGTCGCGATTATTGATGATAAAGCTTAGGGAAAAGCTTATTTCGAATAAAAATTATTAAGAATGTAATGAAGGTCTATTTAATCAAGTTCTGTATCTTAAGTAGCACAAATAAACAGCTATAATTGTGTCCACCGATTTTAAAATATGCTTGGAGTTACAATACTGAAGTTTATCTGCGAGCTTCCAGGAAAGCAACTCCCTTCATGTTTACCTGCTCCGTCTGATGGTTTTACAGTAGCTGAATTCGTGTTAAGAACAAGCCTACTACTGACATGCTCTATACTTGGGACTAGATTGATAGAGTTTAACCACCTATTTTCTAAATAAGAGTTTATCTAGTCCCATTTTTCTAAAGGAACTACTGAGGGGCCGATCCACAGTCCTGCACTAAATGAGTGTAAGCAGTGGAGACTCAGATCTGACAACCACTCTGGAGTTTCTGCCCCAAGCATTCCTCTTGGGTTTTTATTCTTTATTTTAGAACTGCATTGCTCATTTGTTTGTTTGTTGTTGTTGTTGTTGTTGTTGTGCTTTTACGAGTCTCCTTTACTTATTTCTGCTTTCATTAGATACTTTTATAAAAGTCTTTTAGAAGGAAGAACAAAACATTGTTTAGAAAAAGTCCTACAGAATGTTGGATGCCCATGGACTCAGATAATTGAATTTGTCCTTCCCATGACCCATTGATCTCCTTCATAGGACTTCTGCTTGGGGACATCCTTCCTGCTTATGTGGGATGACGGGGATAATCAACCAGCTGTCTTTGAGCTGCTCACACTGTTTTGTGGCTTGGCCTTTTATTGATCTAATTTACTATGAGCGCGACATTCTAAAGATCCCTCTCTCTGAGGACATATACACACATGCCAGGGGCCAGAGTTGTTTAGTCTGACCTTGATAAAACTTCTCACATTTTTATATTAGTTGTCATAACATAAGCACGAGGTAGGTGTCCAGTTGAAGATGCCAGTTTTCCATAAGCCTAGCTCCTCTTTGCCCTGTACATTAGGCCAGCTTCTGTCACTTAAAGATAGACAGCCTTCCCAAATACAAGGCTTTCATGACAGGCTTCCTGTGCTAAGGCATCAGCACATCATGACGTTGTGTCCTGTACTTAAATCCCATTGGTTTAAGCAAATCAGAGCCTTCTAATGGCCTGAGAGTATAGCTATGGCCACTTTCAAGTTCCAGCATGACCGTGAGATGAGACGGAAGGGAGAGCCTGCAGGATGGTACCATGCGGTAGGTTAACGACCATCTGTAACTCCAGTTCCACGGCATCCAATGCCTTCTTCTCACCTCCGAAGGCACCAGGCATGCACATGGTACACGGACGTACACATCATAAAAGTACTCAGACATATGAAATATAATAAAATAAATATTTTTTTAGAAAAAAGAATTAAAGGAAGACAATGGATCTAGAGAAACAAGTGGGAAGTATGTAGATTATGAAATTCTTATGGATGAAAGGAACCCAGACATGTTTAACTCCAGAGGGAGCAACGGAAAACGGGCCTTCTCTTTGTCATGGGGGCCAGGGCAGGTCCTTTAAGAGTAGCCACAAGTGTAAAGCAAAGGACAACGCTGGTGGCCTCAAGGAGGAAGGTCCGGCTTTTGGGCCACATCCAGACTGGGAGATCCGAGCTGTGGGTGGCAGAACTCAGATGCAGATGGGTGCTGCCTGGGTCGAGCCAGCTCTCCCCTCGTGGCAAGGCTCTGGGATGGCAGCCCGGCAGCGCCATATGGGATATAGCCTTCGCACACAAGCCCATAGAACTGGCGCAGTAACACACGATGAATATTTCATCTTCCACAAATCCGCTTGCAAAGTGTGGTGTGCTGCTTCCCCCTTCACTTCTCCTTCTGCTTTCGCCCTCCCTGACTTCGGTGGTTTTCCTTCAGCTAAAACACACGCTTGCTGACCAAAGTTAGGATGGTACAAGAGAACTTCAAACCATTTACCAGCGTGCAATAAGCGACTAGCAGTATGTTGATCTTTCTCTGCGTGGATATTAACTAGCAACCTGAATACATAGACATTTATAAAAATATTCAGCTGGTTTGACTTTGTTTTTTTCCCCCTTCCAGAATTAGGTGAATTGTTTAGGAGAGTTGACTGAATTAGTTGGGCGTTCTGGTTTCCTGTGGGTGTGGTCGCTCCTTTTCCACCCTAATATTTCATTTTTAAAGTATTAGCTCTGAGTCGTTGAAGTTTGTGTTCTGATTTACAATTCGCTACGCTGTTCTTGCTTTGTCTCTGGGTGTTTGAAGTAATGCTTCCCCTCCTAGGGCGAGAGGTAGCAGCTGGCTGGCCGGGCAGGGCAGCTCCACAGACTGGGAAGGGAGGGAGGGGGTCATATCTAATTAGAGCAGCAGGGAACGGTTTTTTAGTGAGGCAAATTGTAATCCTCTTTTCTGGAAACTGGCCAGGGCATTAGGGTTAACAACACAGTTTGTATAAAATAATAATAGAAAATATCTTATCCACTATGTGTTTATGGATCCCTAGTATCTTAGAGTCCAAGTTCACATCTCATTTTAAAGATTCTTTATATTCAATATCCCCTTAACACCTGCCAAAAAACTTAGCAGCAACTTAGCGGTCACAGAAAGATAGCACCAGCTTCAAGACACTCATTTCCTCTGGATGTTTCAACAAGAACTGTAACTGTGGTCTAGGGGAAAGTTCATTTCCCCATTCATGGTGCCACTAAGTGTCTGTGGCCAAGCAACACTCAGTGTCCTCAATGTCTTCTGAGTAACACTGGCCTAAAGCAATATGTTAGCTATTTTTGGTTTGGTTTGGTTGTTGTAGTGTTGAGGAGGCAAGCCAAAGACTGAGACCTCTAGGGAAGCACTTTACCTGCGGCCCAAGACAAACTGGTTTTTAAAGTTTGTGCTTGTTGAGGTTTGTTTGTTTGTTTTCTTCTGTTTAATTGGATCTTTGTTAAGGATTGGGAAGTACCATCAGGGTCATCTACTTCGTCCTTTGTGATATCCACTGAACTTCCCCCCTCCTCCAGCTCCACACTTACTTCCCTCTATTTATCTACTATACCATCTACATAACAGTGAGTTTGCAATCAATTCCTGGAGCATGTGAACTGAAGGGTCACACTCTATTGTCACTCTGGTTTTGGTTTATGCAAGAGTCATTCCTGTAGTGACACAGGACAGTTTTCCTCAGCTTGGTTCAGCTTTCACCCGATTTATCCTTTGACCAAACCCCACGATTGCATTCAATCAAAATGTGTCCTGCATTTATAATCTATGTATTGATCTGAATTTGTTTCACAGAAGAAACCTTGCACAGTCGTTGGGAATTCAATAGGTAGAAAGCTGGTTATGGGACAGTTCACATCAAACCTACATGACGTGTCTCAGGTGGAGAACTCAAACACGTAGAGCTAGGACCACTGTTTTCTAGCTGCTACAGAGCTGAGTGGGCAAATTCTAGATGCAGCCTCTGAAAGCCGGGCCAGAATTAAGAGAACACGATGTAAACATTGTGTCACTTTTCAGAACCACCTGAGGTGCTCCTTCCTGATTCAGATTGGGTCACAGCAGCACAGGCTTCTATCCCTGGGTAACGGTCGGTTTCTGGGGAAGTTAAAGCAGTAACCACAGGACAGACCTTGAAATGAGATTTGGAAGTGAATTAATGGCAAAATAGAAGCTCTGTTTGTTTGCTTTCCTTCCTTCCTTCCTTCCTTCCTTCCTTCCTTCCTTCCTTCCTTCCTTCCTTCCTTCCTTCCTTCTCTCTCTCTCTCTCTCTCTCTCTCTCTCTTTCTTTCTTTCTTTCTTTCTTTCTTCCCCTCCCCTCACCCTTCCCTGCACAGGAATGGTAAACTGAGCAACTTGTTTGTTCTCTGTGACCTTGGCATTGTAGAAAATTGCTGGTATTTCACATTCCAGGTTTCTTTTCCTTAGTTACTTGAAAAAAAAAAAACAAAAACTGTGAATATTCCCATTTGAATGTCTGACATTTAGATAACAGAACTCTAGCTCTAGGGTTTTTTTCCCCCTTTTGTTTTGTAAAATTAAAAAGTGCTGACCAGACAAATAACTTATACTACTAAGAAAAAAAATAAGAAAAGAGAAGGGGGAAAAAAAAGAGTTTTCAGTGGTATGACGTTGATGTTGAGTGTAATCTGGTGGTTTATCCAGAAGACTTGCTTTTCTTTAGGGAATTAGGTGGTGACTTGCAGGCTCATGAATTATTCAACAAGTCTTGGTGCAGAGGTCAGAGCCTGGGAAGGGTCTGGGGTGGGGTACAGTCATGGTGGATTTGCAGGCATCTCCCTCCCTCCACACACCCCTTTGCTCTCAACCTCAGCCTACCACACAGTGGACTGGACTCGGTCTCCAAAGGACACCCGTGAAGCTCCTAAGCCAAGCTAAGAAACATCCCTTGGATCTTCGGGACCAGAGCCATTGTTCGACGGTTACAGCACCTGCCCCCCACCCCGCCACCCGCTCCTCTGCTATCAGGGCCATTCATGTGCAAAGTAGAAACTGAACCGAACACATTATCTCTGAGCCAAAAATTGGTCTCTCCTCCAGTCCCAGCCTCTTTAAGGGGTGGCATACATTTTTGAAGGTTGGTTATTAGTTCCAAATGCTGCAGAAGCATCTGCTCTGTACTAGCTAGAAATCATGTTTAATAACAAGAAAATCTACTCCAGCCAAATCCCTGTTGGGAGGGCTCTCGCGCGAACAAAGGGCCCCCACTTCCCCTGATTTCCATAACAGATGTAGTATCTGATGCATGACAGCTCCGCGCAGCCCCGCACCATTATCCTCCCGCCTATCCATCTGCAAGGAGCAAGGCTTTCGGTTTTTTATTAATTGCTCTGGTGGGCTACATGTGACGTTTTGTTGCCCCCAGAGTACTGTGTTTGTGCTTCATGCTACACTGGTCGCAATAATAGTGATTTTTCTTAGTGTTAAAGGTTACTAGCCCTCTTCCCTTCCTTTGCTCCACAGCTTCCATACCCAATAAACTATTAATGCCTCCCTGGGGGCGGGGGGAGGCAGGGGGGGGGCTCGGCAATTTCCCTTCCGATGGTCCCAGTCTCCCAAACCCAGTCCTGTTTCTTTGTCTTCTGACTGAACAGTCTTGAGACAAGTCAGTCGGAGAAAGTCTTTAGGAAGCTTCAGGGAGTCAGACAAGAGTCGCTAACACGTGAGGAGGAGAACCCTCCTCCAGAAAGAGAAATACGAGAGAGTGAGAATCTAGACACTTGGGAGTCAGCTGTTGTTTTAAATCACATTCACACAAGCAGAGGAAAACTCCTTTGGTGGTACGGAATAAAAAAAAAGAAGAAGAAGAAGATTGCTCACTATTAGCGGCCAGCTTCTCCCTAGTGATAGAGCTATGGGGAAAAGCGACGTTGGCTTCCTGAGGTCACCGTAGGGCAGCTGTAAGCCACACTTGTCATCCTTCTGTGCTGCTTTACCGTCCTCCCAGGGCAGTTTACAAGATGCAGTGCTTGGCAGCAAATGGAGGCCAGGGAGGAAAGAAAGGGGGGAGCCTTGATCACAGAAGGGGGGAGAGTGATCACAGAAGAGATAAGAAGAAAACCCCTGAGTGTGGGAGTGACAGAAGTCAGCGGAAAGTAACACACTAAAAAAAATCCCCGGATTTCCTTTCTAGTTCAGCATTTGCTTCTTTTCCCTCCCTAATGTAGATGGATACAGGAATTTTAATTCTTCAGTGACTTCGTGTAAAACTTAAAGCACCACGGCTTGAAAGCAGTTTTCTGAGCCTGATAGTGTGAGGGCTGTGTTTCTTGCAGGTACCAAAATAGGAGACGTGATCAAAGGACAAGGTCACATCAGAAGAAGCACATGGAGACATATGCCTGTCTCCATGTATATGTGTGTGCATATAGGGGTGAGCTTGGTGCAATGCACATGCACACGTGTGTACGTTTTTGTTGTTTGTTTGTTTGAGACAGGATTTCTTTGTATAACAGAGCCCCGGGTGTCCCGGACTTGCTTTGTAGACCAGGGTGTCCTCGAACTCACAGAGATCCTCCTGTCTCTGCTTCTCAAGTGCGAGGAATAATGACAGCGTGTCACCACCCCTGGCCCTGTGCAGAATGTAAACACAACATAGTAGTCCACCATCTCTATGATGGGATCTTTGAAGTGTCAAAACATTTGAGTGAAACTGAAATTTCCTACATGATATTTTATAGAAAATGGAAAGCTTGTACACATAGAGAAAAAAAATGTGTGTTTCTGTTGATCTAATTTTTCAGTTTTCAACTTCAGGAAAAAAAGAGAGAAAATGAGACAAAATTTCAAGCAAAGGAAGCAGAAAAGGGTGTACCTTATCACTTTGTAAGTAAACTCTCACCAGAAGTCTCTCAGTGCCTTCCTTTCTGGAGCTGGCAATGTTTACTGATAATTCACTGGTAAATCCTTTTTAAAAAACTCATGACAAAGCTGGGCGGTGGTGGCGCACGCCTGTAATCTCAGCACTCGGGAGGCAGAGGCAGAGGCAGGCAGATTTCTGAGTTCGAGGTTCGAGGCC
Organism: Apodemus agrarius; assembly: GCA_964023405.1. Taxonomy (NCBI): domain Eukaryota; kingdom Metazoa; phylum Chordata; class Mammalia; order Rodentia; family Muridae; genus Apodemus; species Apodemus agrarius. The sequence goes on from OZ030008.1 coordinate 133,791,507, forward strand.
AGCCTGGTCTACAGAGTGAGTTCCAGGACAGCCAGGACTACACAGAGTTTCCCCGTCTCGGAAAACCAAAACCAAAACCAAAACCAAAAACAAAAACAAAACAAAAAAAAACAAAACAAAAAAACAAAAACAAAAACCTCATGACAAGAATCATTCCATTTTTTTAACCATAGGTTCATCCTTTCCAATTAGATATTTTCTGCATGTGGTTATATTTTAAAATTCCTAGCTTGAAAAAAAGCTTTATAAAACTGAATCACTAAAATATTAATCTGTGCTGGGCTGACATACAGAGCCTTCATATCTCCTTGGTTTGTGTTGGATGATGAGTCCCAGAATAACTCATATCAAGAAAGAGCATGTTTGTTATATTGTTCCAAATACTATTGGATGGGGAAAAAACCATCAATACTTAAATCTAAAATAGGTTTAATTTATTTGCTGTTAGATGGTATCAAATAGAGAAAGAAGAGATGCGGTGAGTCCAGGAAATGATTGGCATGTTTGCTGCTCTGTTCTGTCCCTCACTACATATCTGGGCTTGGCTTCTGTTGAGGACCTTGTCACCACTGCTGGAGTCACAGCTGGCAGGCAGGAGTGCTAACCGAAATAGCTCTTTGAAGGGTTTTGCTGCTTCATGTCTTGGGTGGGCGGGCCTTGGTTATTAAGTCTTCTTCCCCACACAACTTTACCTGCCCCTCACACCAGGCCTGATCCTCAGGGAGCGCCCTCCCCTGAAAGAGACAGCAGAGAGACTCACTCAAGCCCTGCCCTTCACAGTGAGGGAAGGAGCGTCACCGCATTCATTAGGTAAATTGCTTCAGGACAGTCTGGGATTCTGGTTTCTGGGTCAGAAAAAAAGAAAACTTATGAGCATCCAGTTTCCAAAACAATACAAATGCTGCTGCTGCTGCTGCTGCTGCTGCTGTGTGTGTGTGTGTGTGTGTGTGTGTGTGTGTGCATCTACCACGCGTTCTGTGCATCCCCAGGCAGCCTGTTTAATATTCTTATCTTATAGTTCTAAACCCAAAGAGCCTTGGTGGTGGGTGTCATTATCCCAGTGGGCCGCAATTTAGATAAAGGAAATATTCTGGGTCAATTAGTAGAAATTCAGGCAAAATAAAAGGGTGAGAAAGAGGAGGAAAAAAGATGACTTAAACATATGGGGGAGGCTCTTACCCATTCCCCACTGCGTGACAGGCGCCAGGGCTCTAAAGATGAAAGGTGCCATCCCCGTAGGAGCTGCTTATTCTGCAGGCAGGGAGAGGGAGAAGGTACCCTTCAATGCCCGCTCCTTCAGGATGCTCGCAGGGCCTCGGAAGTGGGACCGTGCTTGGAAGGATCACACAAAGTTTGACACGTGAGTATCATTTAGCGCCGGGCGCTCAAGTGTGAGATCGGGGTTGAGTTTGTCATTTCAGTGGGGAGCTTGTCACTAGGAGCTTGGGGTCTGACTTAAGCGAAGGCAACCATGAGTAGACCCTGGCACGCGCAGCGTTTCCGTAATGGCTTTAAAATCATCCTGCTCAGCTTTCTAAAGAAAAAAAAATTTTTCTGTCTGGTGTGGCAGCACTTGCCTTTAATTACAGCACTCTACCAGGAGAAGGAGAGCAGAGGCAGGCAGATCTCTCTAAGAGCAAAGGGGCAGCCTAGTCTTCCCTACAGAGGGAGTTTCAGGACAGCCAGAGCTACCCAGTGAGGTCCTGTCTCGGAAGAAAAACAAACAGATAACAAAAGATGGTTCTCTTCTTCATAAACAGTAGATGGCCGGCAACCGATGTCTGGCAGCAGAATGCTAGACTCAGTCAAAAGGGAGGAAAACACACAGGGTGGTGAGTGTAAGAAGCTTCTTCTAAGGCAAGGACACCGGTCTCCCCAGGGAGCAGGGATCCCCAACCCTGACCACACATTTTTTTATTAATTAATTATTTTATTTATGTTACATTTAATTGCAGCTTCCCCCCCTCCTCTCCTCTCAGTCCCTCCCTCTCACCTCCTCTCTCTCTGTCCCCCCCTACCCTTTCTCCTCAGAGGAGACAGACCCTCCCCCCCCCCAACACACATACACACACTGGGTATTAACCTGCCTTGGCATATCAAATTGTAGTAGGACGTCTTCCTTCAGCCTAGACAAAGCAGTTCAGTTTAGGGGGAAAAGGGGTCAAAGGCTGACAGAGGTAGCCCCTTGCTCCAGCTGTTAGAGGTCCTACATGTAGACCAAGCCACACATCTGTTACAGAGGTGTAGGGGGGCTAGGTACATCCCACGCATGCTCTTTGGTTGGTGGTTTATCTCTATGAGCCCCTGTGGGCCCAAGGTAGTCGATCCTGTAAGCTCTCTTGAGGTGTCCTTGACCCCTCTGGCCCCTCCAATCCTTCCTCCCCCTCTTCTATAAGATTCCACAAGCTCTGCCTTGCCTTTGCCTGTGGGCTTCTTCACCTCCAAACACAACCTCTTGAGTTCCTTCCCGCACTCCTTACATTGCCCACTAGAAGAATCCGGCTTGTGTTTTGCTGCCTTTCAGGGGTAGCTTAGACTGGTTTCCCTCCTCGGTCCAGTTCCTTAAGCTCGGAGACCATTAGGATGGAAATAAAAACGGCATGTCCCTGAGTAAGTCTAAGGCAATTGAAATACAGTCAGGGAAAAAAAAAAAAAGAAAGAAACTGGGGCAGACCGTAGCTACATAAATTAATACGGTGAAAGGGGAACCGTCCCTATTCTGGTGGTAAGCGGCCATCTAGGCTTGTATAGAAAGCCGAGTATTCAAGCCTTTCTCATGTGGGCACCCCGTTTCTTCTCAACCCCATTGTCTTGTTCTCAGAAAAGGAGGCAAGAAAGACCTGAGGAGGTCATTTTGGGGGTGCCTAGAGGTGGGGAGTCCTTGAAAAGGGGGTGTAAAAGGGCTTAAGTCTATTCATTTCACCCTCTCCCTTTCCTCTAAATGGAAGCGTGGTGTTGATGCCAGTGCCCAGGCCCGAGGGGCTGGCAAGGCGACTCGCTTCAAGGCAGCTGAAGCCTTTCACAATGACAGCTTTTCTCCCAGTGTGTCCTGGTAGGAGTTTGAGTTGACAGACAACAAAGGATGGGGAGGGGAGGGATTCCGACACAGGCTGAACAGCCATTACCCTGTCTCCATAACAGCCATTTGGCTAATGGACAGAGAGAACAAATCCACGGTGGGGTGGCGTCCCAGGCCCCGACGGCCTTGAGTTGTCTTTGGTGAACTCAGAGGCAGACAGCGAGGCTATTATCCCCTGCTGTCCGTCTGTGACCCAAGGTTTAGGAAGGGAAATGGGTCTAGCATCAGAAAAAAGGTCTCTGTAGGGACCTGTTAGAACGCTACAGTGTAGAAATTTGCTTCTCAAGGCCACAATGAGGGGGTCATAAAAGTAGTCTTTTCACCTCACCTGCATATAACCTGGCACCTAGCGGGTGCTCCTTAAACAAGGACGATGTTTAAATTAAATTGCACAAGGAATCACAGGCATCAGAATATGGACTATTGCCCTATGCTTGAGAACAATGAATTTCACCTCCCAACTATTTTTGGTTTTCTTAATTTATTTGAAAATTCCTTTCCTCTTGAAAGAATGAGATAGCATATTATTCTTTCATAAGCAAAGAGAATAAACAATCAGGTTTGCTTGCAATGGTGGCATACGTATAATTCTAGCACTGGAAGGTTAAGGCAGACAGTCATGTGTTCAAAGTCCGCATAGGCTGCACAGGGCAATCCTGTCTAAATAAATCGCTAAATCATTTGAATTTGTCCTGTCATGTAGCCAGCAAAGACCAGTAATTCCATGCGTGCCCATTCAGCTTCAGGCCCTTAGTAACACAAACCACAAAGTCCCACATGAGTTTTCATGGTTTTTTGATAAGCATACTTTTGAGGAATAGTTTTACAGATGAGTGGGACATTTGACAGAGTCCCTGAGAGCAGGAAGGTAGTTAATGTCAGGGAGGGGCATCAAATGGATTGTTTCTTTGCTTTGCCAGGTACCGGTGAGTGTGTGTTTATATACTATGATGAAGACAAGATCAGAAAATTCACTGCCGGATGTTGTTACCACAATTATACAACAAAACCTCACGACTCGACTCTTGGCATGGCTTGTGAACAGACCTCTTGCAAAGTGCAACAGTGAATTTTATAGGCGAATTAACAAACGAGTTTTCTGTCATGAACGAAAGGGAGTGGCTGAGAGACTGTCCTCCAGATGGAGAGCCCATACACCACACACACTGGAGTCTCGGGCAGCTTGATAGCGCTTTCAGAGCAGTCCTGTGTGGCATCCCTGCACCGAGGGATAAATGATGTATGAAACGAAGACACACCAGCTCCGCAGGGAGCGCACACAGGACACTTCCAGCTATAATGTGCAGTTTCTCATGGGTTTTGGCTGTGACCCCTGGGCGCAATTTCCATTCGGTTCCATGGAGCCAGACCGCCTTCTACAGCGGGGGGGAAGCACCAGAATCCACACTCTGTCTTCTTCTCCAAAGCAGCAAGCAGTCTTCCACTTGAGTTTGCTTGTACATTTCCTTCATCACAGACACTCTTGGCGCCTCAACAGTCAGCTACTGTGATGGCAGCTCACGATTCCAGTAATCAGCACACCATATCACAAAATCCGGTGCAAAAGCACTTGAAACCTGTGTAATCACCCTCACTGGTGTGTTCAAAGCTTCTGGCAGAAAAAAAACTGCAGGTGTGCAGGTCCTTGAGGGCATCCAAACCCTGTTGTTGTTGTTGTTGTTGTTGTTTGTTTGCTTGTTTAAAAACAGAACAAAACAAAGTTCCAGCATCTGCCTTTGAGGTGGGATTATAATTCTATGATAGGAAATGTATGTTCATCAAAGCAGGGTTGACGTCAGGGTAGAAGATCAGCATTGTAATTGGTGAAATGTGAGAGATCTTGCAGAGAGAAGTTTTTCATAGTTCTAGAGAACCAGACCCTGAGAAACTGGTAGTTCTAGAAAGCCACATTCACTACTAGGCATGCCCGTAGATCAATGAATGAGATGCGAGTTTAAAAGACAATGCTTTAAAACAAATACAGATAGGGCAAAAGAACCATTTTTTTTTTTTTTTTTTTGTGCCAACGTCAAGGGAGATTCACCTTAGGCGTTTTCTTTATAGCACTGACATTTTTACCATCAGAAAAGTCTATGCAAGCAATTACTGCCATTGATTATAGTTGGAATGTAAGAGTGGATGTCCTTTGTCTGTACATACTCCTCTCTCTACTCCTGGGCTATGTGGATGCAGTTCTTTTAAGAACTGTCCTCCACCTACAACTGAATGTATTGGACAGAGGCATACTCAGTCTCTGGAAGCATCTGTTCTTCTTAACGATTGTGTTCTTATTTTGAATTGCATTGTTCAACCACTCCCATATGCTTATGAACCTAGAACCACAGCAATGGAAAGTTAGAATCCTTCCGTGCACAGCTTAGGAGACTAAGCTCCAAAGTGTCTTTCCCAAGGAGGAAGGAAAGCTTCTGGGCATGAGAATGACTGTGGGCACAGAGCCAGAATCATGGCCGAAGAACTGAGCCTGTTCCCTTTCCCTGTGGACTGGATTAATGTGGTTTTGTTGGCCAAATAAAAATAAGTTCTTATAGTTAAATGCGATTATGAAAAAAATAATTAGTAAGTTCTTAGTAGTAGAATATCCCACAGAGGCTGGGCACGATGGGTCATGCCTTGAATCTCAGCACTTGGGAGGCAGAGAGAGACGGGTTTCTGAGTTCGAAGCCAGCCTGGTCTACAAAGCAAGTCCAGTGCAGCCAGGGATATTACACAGAAAAACCCTGTTAAACAAAACAAAACAAAACAAAACAAGAGAAAAAAGAAGAGAAGGAAGAGTAAGAAGAGGAGGAGGAGGAGGAGAAGAGGAGGAGGAGGAGGAGGAGGAGGAGGAGGAAGAATAGAAGGAGAAGGAGGAAGATTCTACAGTTTCCTTTACCCATTGGCTCTAGCCACTGCCCCTCAAAATTCAGACTGCACTAGCACCTCTACTGACCATTCACTACCCCCTCTCTCTGTCCATCAGTATCCCAGATCCTCTTCTCCTTCTCCGCAGCAATGCATGGGATGTTTTGTCTGTCAGAGCTACACTTTCCATAGAAATCTCCCAGACTCGCCTTTTATCTCTCTTCAAATAGTTGCTCAGCTTGCAATGTTTTCTTCTAGCTGAAACTATCCTGCCCCTACATATTTCACACTGACTTTCACCATTCTTCCGTTTCTGTCTCTCTCCTTTCTCATTGCACACGTTCCCTAAGTCTAACCTTCATTTGTTATTTTTTTATTATGTGTCTCTGTCCACTAGAACCCATGTTCTAGGATGGCAAGAATCTGGCATATCTCAGACTCTACAAGGAGAGTAGGTGCTCTACTCTACACATATACTATACGTGCCCAAGAAACAATGATTGAATGAATGGCAAATGACAGATAACATACTCTTGTTCTGATCTTCATTTACATTATCCAAATTATATTTAAATCCCTTTGCCTGAACTGATTGTTAGTCAGCCTTCTATTACTGGGTGAAAATATCTGCAATGTTCTGCTTTAAAAGTTTATTAGGGTGCTGGAGCTGCAGCTCAGTGGTTAAAGGCACTGACAATGGCTCCAACGGACTGAGTTTGACTCCCGGTTCTCCCTTTCCCAAAATTTCTGAGCTGAAGAGATGGCTCAATGGTTAAGAGCACTGACTGTTGTTCTGAAGATCCTGAGTTCAAATCTCAGCAACCACATGGTGGCTCGCAATCATCTGTAATGAGATATGATGCTCTCTTCTGGTGTGTCTTACGTATAATAAATAAGTCAGCTACAGTGTACTTCCATATAATAAATAAATAAATCTTTCTTTACAAAAAGTTTATTAGGGCTTACCGTTTTGAGCATCTCAGTTCTTGTTGGTTTGTGGTTTAGCAGTTTGTCATGGTGGGCTCATGAACTAGGATGATCTGCTGGCTTTGTGAGATCCAAGGAGAGCAAGAGACCAGGGTCCCCCACAATCCCCTCTGAGGGCACAGGTTTCAAAGCTATGCAACGTCCTCTCTCTCTCTCTCTCTCTCTCTCTCCCTCTCTCTCTCTCTCTCTCTGTATGTGTCTGTGTGTCTTTGTCTTGTGTCTGTGGGCTTCAGCGTGTATGTCTGTGTCTATATATCTGTGTGTCCACCATCCTGTTTATTGTTTGAGACACGAGCCTTCACCTCTCGGCTTTCAGTTCCAGTATCCATGTCTGCTGGCAGCAGTGCTTCTCCACCACTATATGGTAATCCGATGGACTCATCCCTCTGGAATTTTAAACCCCAAATAAACCGTTCCTCTTATAAACTGCTTTGGTCATGGTGTTTTATCATAGCAATAAAAACATACCTAATACAGTCTGGAACCCATGGGATAGAGCCATCTACTCTAGGATAGGGCTTTCCTTTTTAGTTAATGCTCAGAAAATTCCTGCACAGATACTGTAGAGGTTTGAATAGGTTTTGCCCTTATAGATCCAAGTGTTTAAATGCTATGCTATAGAAAGTGGCACTATTAGGAGGTATGGCATTGCCGGGTGGTGGTGGTGGTGGCGGCGGCTGCGGCTGTGGCTGCAGCTGCGGTGCACGCCTTTAATCCCAGCACTTGGGAGGCAGAGGCAGGTAGATTTCTGAGTTCAAGGCCAGCCTGGTCTACAGAGTGAGTTCCAGGACAGCCAGGGCTACACAGAGAAACCCTGTCTGGGCGTGGGAGGTATGGCATTATTGGAAGAGGTGTGGCCTTGTAGGGGACTGTGGCTTTGAGGTCTCCTATGCTCAGGCACTGCCCGGTATGGAAGTCCAGCCTCTTCTTGGCTGCTTTTGGAACAGGAGGTAGAAATAACTCTCGGTTCCTCCAGCACCATGTCTGCCTGTGTGCTGCCATGCTTTCATGGCAGCTGATAATGGATTAAACCTCTGAAACTATAAGCCAGCCCCATTTAAATGTTTGCCTTTCTATGAGTTGCCTTGGTGATGGTGTCTCTTCACAGCAATGAAAATTCCAACTAAGATATCTTCAGAGATGTCACCTAGATTACCTTTTAAAATATTTTTTTGGTTTGAGTTTTTTTTTTCCCCATTGGACCTTCCTAGTTCTAGTTGTTCAGAACGCACTGCAGAAACCAGGCTGGCCTCGAAGTTGGTGCGACTTTCTGGCCTCTGCCTCACTGGTGGTAGAATGGTATTCATGAGTCACTAAGTGAGCCTCCTCCCTTGGCTTCTAGGGGATTCTTGGTCTATTTAAGCTGGCAATGAAGATTATTCATGACAATTCTCCCTTGTCAACTTGATGCTTGTGGTAGTTCAAAGAGGAATAACCCCCATAGGTTTATGTATTTCAATATATCATTAGGGAGTGGTGCTACTTGACAGGAATTTAGGGGTGTAGACTTGTTGGAAAAAAGTATGCCATTTGGGGTAGGCTTTGGAGTTTCAAGTTTTCAAGACAGGCCCAGTGTCTCTTTCTTCCTGTTCCTTATGGATTCAGTTGTAGAACTCTCAGCTCCTCCAGTACCCTGTCTGCCTGTGTCCACATGCTTCCTGCTATGTTGCTAAAGGAAATAGCAAAGAAGCCGGGTGGTGGTGGCACACGCCTTTAATCCCAGCACTTGGGAGGCAGAGGCAGGTGGATTTCTGAGTTCAAGGCCAGCCTGGTCTACAGAGTGAGTTCCAGGACAGCCAGGGTTATACACAGAAACCCCGTCTTGAGAAAACCAAAAAAAGAAAACCAAAAAAAAAAAAACAAAAAAAACAAAAAAAAAACAAAAAGGAAATGGCAAAGAATAATAGCTACACCACAGTCGGAAGACTATGAATTTTCCTCCATCAAACAACTGAGACTATCACTTTGAGTTCAACTTCACCTAAGTTGTCAGGACATGAGCAGAATCAGGATAGATTTGTTTGTTCTGTTGGGTTGTTTGTTTCCCAGAATTTGTCTATTTTAATTCTCATCAGCACACGTGTCTTACACAGATACTTATGAACCCATACTTCTCCATATTTTCCTCAAGACTCTACTCTTCTGAGATCTCACCATGATGACCCAGTATGCTCTGCTTTCAACAGGCTAGGGGTTCTCTACCTATAGGTCCCGTCTATCACATTCCTTCCATAAATGAGTTCCACAACCGCAGTATATTTTTTTTGTTCATTATGGGCTGAAATCACCATTGATTCACCTATATGGGATGGTGCCATGCACTTCAGTGTGGGTCTGTGCTCTTCAGTTAATCTTCTCCGGAACTGCCCTCAAAGGCACATCCATTGTGTCTCCTAGGTGATTCTAAATCCAGTCAGGCTGGCAATGAAGATTAATCATTACCAACAGGATGATAGTGGAGCAGTTGTGGGCCTATGTTTAATAAGTAGTAATGATGTTATTACTACTAGTAGTATAAGCAGAGCTATCACACTGACAGATCATGTATTTTACAAATGAATGGCAATATTGGAGTTGTGAGGAGAATATTCTTGCAAAGCATATATGGCAGTATGTAGTAGAAAAAGACTCGTCAACAAGCTATGTAGTGATATGCACAATAATAAAATAAATGCAAAGTACTAAGGTGACAAAAGAATGATTTTGACAAAAAAAAAAAAAACCTGGCATTCCAGGTGAGGCTAAAGTGAGGAAAGGCAGGAGGAGTGAGTCAGTATGTTTTGACTAGTGAACCCCCCTACCCTACCCTCACAGCAATGGCCCATACTTACCCAGCAGGCACTTCCGTGAAAGGGCAGCTAATTGGTTAGGGCCAGCTAGGAAGGACCAAAGGGACATGGCGGAGGGTATAAAGGTACTCTCCGCTATAACTGTAAACCAGTCTGCTGCTTCTCATCTGGATCCAAGAATCTATGGTATTGATTTTTCACCTTCTTGTCACCTACCCCTAAGGACCATCTGGGGCTGGGGGTGGCAAGGACTAGGGCAACAAGGAAAAAAAAATGAAGAGCCATATATTTATTGGGTCATAATTGTTATAAGATAGGAAATACAATCAAGGCACAGACATAAGGGACAGAATGTGTGTGTGTGGGGGGGGTTTGGGTTTGGGGGGTGAGTATGTGGAGACTAGAGGTTGACTTTGATGTGTCTTCCTCAATTAATTTTGCACATTATTTTTTATGATAGGGTCTTCCACTCATTCTAAAGGCTAGAATGGCCAAGCAAGTCCAGGAACCATCCTGTCTTTACCCTCAGCACTACAATTATAGGCTTAGACCACCATGCCTAGCGTATATCTATCTCTGTGTATACTAGGAACCCAAACTTGGGTTTTCTGGTTCATTTGGCCGCCCATTTTACCAACTTCCAAGATATATTTCATGTGGAAGGAAACTCGCTCTTTGGGATTTAAGCAATGGAGAGAGCCATTATTAATCTTGTGTTTTCATTATGTCCATCTGGAGCACAGACTGGTGGCAGAACCTGAGGTTATAACAGATTTGAATGGTGAGTTTAGCCAGGGTTCCGGACACCCTATTTGTTCTCTTGTGATATAGTTTAGTTTTTCCATAAGCTTTTTCTACTTTCTCCTCTGATGGTGGAATGAACAGTCAGTCTGGGACACTTGCCTAAATGGATGGTCCTTAGTTCACTCCTTACTGACTAAAGCTGTGGGTAGGCAGAGGGTGACCACAGTACAGCCAGAAGCCATCCTACCATTATAACTAGAATATTAAATTACCTACCCTTGGCGACTCCCCATTCTTTTGGTTGACCATCTCATTTTTGGGTTTTGATTCTGGTGACTTAAAGCTCTATGTATCTAATTCCCCCACACCCACACACCCACACACCCACACACCCACCCACACACAACAGTTTGATGAGAAGACACCGTAAAAAGAAGCTTTATTTAGGACAAGGTCTGTCCTGTCAGACACCAACTACCATCTGTGTCAAAGACAAGGCAGAGACCGAGGGCAAAGAATAGTTGGTTTGGGTTGATAGTTTTCCAGAATAAAGGCATGTACAAAGTCTACAGCCTTGTTTTTCTTCCAAACAAAATTTTGATTTTTTTAAAACTAAAAATAGAAAAAAATGCAAACCATCATTACCTCAAAATAGCTAGAAAATGATTGTTCACAATGTGAACGATGGAGGGTTAAGTACTGGCGAGCTAGAGGGCAAGATGACACGGACAGAAAAGATACACAAACTCTGGATAGCTGTACTACTTTGATTGGTAACTAGGAAATTAAGGTTCTGGTTCCACTAGATGTAAAATAAAGGGACAAAGACAAGTAAAACAACCTATCGACTTCTCTTTAAACTTTTTTAAAATTATTTTATTTTATATGTAATGTAATGGTCCATGATTCTCCAAAGGATGATACCCCGGACTGATATAGTATGTAAACACAAAGAGTGTTTTATTCTGAAGAAGTCCAGCATGCGGGGGTCTCCCATTACCAAGAGAGAGAGAGACCCCCCAAGTGAGCTCCCAGGCCTGATTTAAAGTACATTAGGGGAAATACTGGGGTAGGTGACCTCTATGTTGATATGTTGGTTCCATTTCTACAGAAATTCCAGAACCATTATGGAATGTGGGTCCATCTCTATGGAAATTTCCAAATCACTACTTTGGAAATGATTGCTGAGGAAATCTGGAGACTGTTGCTGACCCATTGTCCTTGCCTCAGGCCAGGTGGCAGGCAGCTTCTGATTAGTTACCAGAAACCAGGGTTGTTGTTGTTGTTGTTGTTGTTGTTGTTGTTGTTTTCAGTAACTGATTTGCCCAGTTCTTGGAAACGGAGATTTAGGTCTAATCTCCTTAATTGCCAATTTGAAGTCTGTTGTGAAATCAGGCTATCGCATCTCTCTCAGTATGTTTTGCTTTCATGTGCGTATGTGCACTGTGTATAAGTATGGTGCCTATGGAGGTCAGGAAAGGGCATTGGATCTGGAAATGGGATTATGGATGGTTCTGTGCTACCACGTCGATGCTGGGAATCCAGCATGAGTCCTCTGCAAGAGCAGCAAATGCTCTTAACCACCGAGCCATCTTTTCTCTAGCCCCCTATCACTTTCTTTCTAAATGGCTAGGGCCTTGCTCAGGTTTTAGGGTGGCTTTAGCTAACTTGAGATGTTCAGCATGTTCTAAAAGAGAACCCAGTTCTTCACAAAACTACACTCTGCAAAAAACTTTAGAGCTAGGATACCTTTTTAAAAAAAAAAAAAAAAATCAAAACAAAACAACAGTCTCTTAAGAAAATTAAGAATGTTATTTGAGTGAGTGGGAAATATAAGAGTGAATGGGAAATCACCCTGAATAAAGTATCAAGGAAATCTTTGGCAACACGGAAACACTCAAGCAGTATCTGCAATCCGCTAAGTGCTAGGCAGACTGGCGGACAAGGGGTATTAGAAAGAAGATGTAAGAACTCTCACTGTGCACATGCATAGCATAGACGGTATGTGAGTTGCATTTGATTTTCTACGTAATATGTATTTAAAGCTGTGTGTCCATACATTTGTTCATGACCTTCGGGTGTGTAATGCCAGTAAGCATTCAGCACAGACCCTATTATTTGGAAGAGAGCAGGCTGGAGTGCGTGAGGTTACAGATGAAGAAAAACTACCAGTAGGAACGGGGGTGTATTTACCTGCAAACAGCATTGTTTATTTGTTACCTTTTTTTGTTGCTGTGGCAAAATACCCAGGGTTGGTTCGAATGCCCAGGGAGGAGCTGTCCATCAGGGCTGAGAATCTTGTTGGAAGTAGGAGGGGGCGGGGCGGGACAAGAGGTCCTTTGCAATCAGGTAAAGACACCTCTGCCTTTTTCCTCTTTATTCTGTCCTACTATGAGGTGCCACCTTCTTTTAGGGTCTTCTCCTTCAGTTAAAATGAAAATGCCCTCAGAGAAATCCAGAGATATAGCCCCTTAATCATTCCAAAGACAATCACATCGGAATTCAAGGCTAACAACCACACCTTTTGTATTTTGATTTTGTTTTTGTTGCTATTGTCGGTGATGACGGGTTTTATTTTTGTCCTTATTTTTTCCAGTGTGTTCCAGGTCACCACACCCAGCCCCACCTTACAATTTGGAAGTTCAATTTATTCAAAGTAATTTAACTTTTAAGGTAACGATATCAGGCTTGTTGTTTTCCAGATTTTTTTTCCCAGTTAAAACCGACTTGGAAAGAGTCCTGTTTATGTACCAGGAGAAGAGACTGGAGAGGCTTATCTCAGGGTGAATGAGTAAACAGCAAAGGGGAATTCTCACTTCCTGGTCAGGGTTGAGGGCTTTGAGGACGTCTTGTCCCAGGAGGATATAGTAAAGTTGGCCTTAATAATAGGAACCTACTAGGCTTGTGTTAAGGAAGGCAAGGGAAGATCATCTTTTTGCTCTCAGCCTGCCCCGCCCACCCCAAACCTCAGTAAGATATCTCTATGTGCTGATGTACCAGGAACTGACAGTGGAGATGAACAGGATATGACTCTTGCACAGTAAGAATAAACAAACCCACTGGTTTAGAAATAAATAAATAAATAATCGAGAGGGGCATTACTATTGGGATTAGATTTCACAGAAAGAAAGAAAAAGCGTGCCATTATTTTTAAATTAATTTCAAAGGAAAAGAATAAAATAGGAGAGCTGTGCCTTAGAGTCTTAGTCTCTGTTTCTTTCCTGACCACATCTTAAAAGTAAAGGTGAAAACATCATTGAGGGCTGGAGAGGTGGCTCAGCGGCTGAGAGCACTGACTGCTCTTCCAGAGGTCCTGAGTTCAAATCCCAGCAAGCACATGGCGGCTCACTACCATCTGTAATGGGATCAGATGCCCTCTTCTGGGGTGTCTGAAGACGACAACAGTATATTCATGCATAAATAAATACATAAATACATAAATAAATACATAAATAAATAAATACATAAATAAATAAATAATTTTTTGTTGTTTTTTGGATTTGTTTTTTTTGAGACAGGGTTTCTCTGTATAGCCCTGGCTGTCCTGGAACTCACTCTGTAGACCAGGCTGGCCTTGAACTCAGAAATCTGCCTGCCTCTGCCTCCCAGAGTGCTGGGATTACAGGCGTGGGCCACCACTGCCAAGCTAAATAAATTTTAATAAATATTATTTAATATTATTTAATATTATATAAAAATATTATAGATTTCAGAGAAATTATAAATTTCAGAGAAAAATCTATATGGAGAGCAGAAAGAAGACCTGTTTTCCACTGTGCCAAGTCCCTTACTTGTGTAAGTGGCTGATGTAACTTTTTAGTGTTTCATTCTGGCACTTTCCCAGAGTTTATGACTGACTGTGCTCTTTCAGTTTGACGTCCTATCTCATGGATCCACCTTATTGTTTCTTCCATTATAAAAGCAGAACTCCTCCAAAATCTTTCCATCTTCCTCCCAGGAGTGTGGGCTTGTACACCCAGTTACACAAATGATGACTGTATCCACTTAACAATAAAAATAGTATCGATTTTCTTTAGAACTTCCCATCAAAATGTTATAGCATGTGGATCCATTGATATGCTGCTGAGGGCTGCCATTTGAAGATAGGGCTTGAAGTGCTAGGTTGGGTCTGGCCTCGTTCCTTGAGCTACTGTCCGCTCAAGCTCAGTTGTCTCCCCTGTAAGATAGATATGTACTCTGGAAACCAAACTTGTAGATGCTCACCCAGCATTACTGCTTTCTCAAAGGATAGCTTCTGGTCTCGGACTCTAGGAAGAACAGCAAATTAGAGATCACCCTTGGGTGCACCCAGTTGACGCCTGCAGGCAGTGGGAGCCCTTCTCTCAGCAGTCTGACACGGGCCCCCATCAACTCATTCTTGCAAAAAACATTCCAATTCGATATTATTCCCAGTTTTCCAGATTTGCCTAGTTAACGTTTTGCAGTCGGGGTCATAACTGAAACATTTCTAGCACATCGGCACAATATGTTCTACAATTCGGCAAAATCTATGGATTGTGTTCTTCCTAAACTGTTATAATTTACTCTGTCAAAGACCCAGCCTGTAGCAATTCAGAGCCCTACGAAAATGGACAGGCCGGTCACTGAGAGGAGACTCTAGACTCTAAGCTTTTATATAGGGCGGGGCTGAAAAAGAACTGGGTATAAACAAATGAGCAAAAGCATTTTTGTAGACTTGGTTGATGAACCAACAAATGCTCCAGAGTTGCACGATTCAGAAGACCTTTAGGAACTTAAAAGAACAGAGTTGGAATTCAGCCTCCATAGAACAGGTTTGGGTTTTTTTTTGCTTTTTTTTTTTTTTTTTTTTTTTTTTTATCAGTAAGCACAATTCTGGCTTCCAACGCTTTTGAGAAACTGCGAGTTTTGAAGGGTGGTGATTGCTCCATTTTTAATTCACAAGGCAGACTGTCGGCAGGCGTGCAATTGCTTACTCCAGGTTTGCGTCTGGATTTGCTCCCTCGTGCTGTGATAACAGGCAGTCTCACTACAGAGCATACTGACCTTTATCATTCCTGTGATATGTCCCTCATGGATCCCCCCAGGGCTCTTCTTCATATTGGCATGAAGGAATTCAGGGAGGCTCTGTTATGTTATAGACCTAGGATGTGCATGTTTCTTGCAGAGGATGTGCATGTTTCTTGCAGAGGATGTGCATGTTTCTTACAGAGGACCAGGCTCAATTCCCAGCCATAATGAGGCTCACAACCATCTGTAGCTCTGGTATTTGGGGACTTAGACACACTCGTGTAACCTCCGTGTGTGCTGCATTAGTGTGGTGCATATTTGTCCATACAGACAGACACACGTACACACTGGATTAAATAAATAAGTATTTACCAATATTCTTTGTAAAAAGAATTGGTCACTGACTGGCAATACTGCAATACATGATCATGCTTTATTGGGCAAAGTCCAGTGTTTAAACCTAATTGTGAGGAACCTGAGCAAAATGGAGAAAGAAATAGAATATTTTAGTGAACATTGTCCTATATTCTAATTTTAGTTCACTAAGATTCAGCATCTATTTCCAGGCAAGGAACCAACCTTTTTTTTTTTTTTTTTTTGCTCATTTTTCAAAATTTGTAATTAAAATAAAACATTTAACATTACTTTCTTACTAAAAGGAACTAGGTTGTTTAAAATTGTCTCTGTATTTATTGGGACAATCCAAAGTTTTCTGAGCAGGCCATTTAATGGGTGTTTTAAATTATATTTTCACCTGTTGTTAACTGATCTGGTATGTAGAGAGAGATTGCATATCTGAAAAATAAAGTGTTCCTGTACACAGCAACAAGTTAAGAGGCAGTCAGATTAGCTGGTTCGCCAGGTCCGCAAAGGGCTGTCTCAAATCCCCAAATTCCCAAAGCTGCTTGTAAAGCAAAGGTCAAATAGTTTTATTCACATCAAGCACCTTCAGGGCCAGAGGACCAAGCAAGGGAGACGCCTCCTTCTCCCCATGCACCCCATGTTTTCTACTTAAAGACCTGGATACCAGAATTTTCACATGCTCTTGTTAATTGGTGTTTGTTTGTACATCATCTTTTATGAAATGACAGTACTTCTCAAACAAGAACTGTTGTTCCCCAGGTCCCATTATGTGAACTCAGCGTAATCATGAGACATTCCAACTGTGAGCTTGCAAGACTGTGGGTTTATGTAGTGTGTGTGTGTGTGTGTGTGTGTGTGTGTGTGTGTGTGTTGAAGGCAAGTGAGTAGCAGGATATAGGACTGTATGCGTCTGTGTTTGTTGGGCGGGTGGGTATGTTTCTACAATAGGCTAAGAACTGACTTTTAGGGACTTCTGCTTCTCTGTGTCAAGCTGCTTACAATACTAAAATACTGCCAGCGTTTTAATACATTGGAACTTATTTAAACTTATTTTAACCTATTTGGACTTCTCCCTTCTTTCTCTTCCCTTGGCCATCAGTGGATCTGTATGCAGCCTTTGGATCAGGATCCCAAGGTCTTTGGACAGGACGGCCAAGTCTTTAGCCTTTTCTGGAGGCCTCCTCTAGAGACTGTACTTGAAAAATAATTATAGATTATTTCCCAATACCTAGCCTCCCTTTCTTACTGCCAGATTCTATCTGGGAACACGGCTAAGAGCCTCCTTCTGCTAGTTTATGGTTTGGGTCAGTGGGATGGAGGTAGAGGAGGCATTTTGAAGTCATTGCTAAAGTTCAGTTTATACAGGAGAGGACTGTGTAGGGTTGGAGTTTAGAGATGATACAATGAGTCTGAGCCTTTACCTTGTGCAGTCAGGCAGGTCGAAAGCTAGAGATGGGATGGTAAAACAACGCGAAGAAAGGGGCCATTTCCTAGGAGTTCACAGATTCAGACTTTAAATTGTGTGTGTGTGTGTGTGTGTGTGTGTGTGTGTATGTATGTATGTGTGTGTCTGTATCTGTGTCTCTGTGTGTGTTAGTGTGTGAGGTTTTCTGTTTCTATGATTCTGCATATGTTTGTGTGTCTGTGTGTCTGTGTGCCTCTGTGCGCAGCTTTGTGACTCTGGATGTGTATAGTCACTTACCCACAGGTGACAAATGTGCAGCTACTTTGTTGTCCGGCAGATTTTAAAACAGTAAACACAAGCACAACGCATATCACATGGCAGCACTTCTGGTCTTTAGTAAGCTGAACTAGCCCTTTTATCCTTCTTGTTAGGTCCTAGCTATGCCCTGGGGTTTTGAAACGCGTGGGAGCCTCTGCTTGGTATTCTCTTATGCATCATCTTGCAAATGACCAACGGCTTCTTCCATTCTTCTATGCCTTGATTCCACTTGCTGTAAACCTCGCCTCCGTCCATCTGCCGGATGCTGATTGTGGGGGAGACAACAACTCTCCTGTTCTCTGTCAGCTCTGTCCCAAAATAATGCTCAGAACAGCGGGGACACTGGTCAGGAGGTCTCTGTCTAAGGGGAACATGGTGGCTCATGGGCCCTACGCCCTGAATGTGCCGTCGACTGGCACCTCTGAGCGGGCTGTCAGCCAGTTATTTCTCCGTTCTGGTTTCAGCCTTCAGGACTGATCTGCACTGTAGATGTCACAGGTTAATCAGGATGAACAGGAAGCCAGCATGTAAGATCTACTTATTGACTCGTTGGCTGATGTACATTTCCTGCCCTTCCAAGAAGGCCTGTTAAAATAGCTTTTAGAGAAAAACAGCTATGACCCACTTGATGCTCCCCAAACCCTCAAGTACTCCCCAAATCCTCCCCTAATTAGTTGGTTCCCCTTGCTCTGCTCTGAGCCAGGACTCCACTCTACTGCTGAGACCTACACATCAGACTGCCTAGGAGTTAGAAATGCTTCCCTCTTTCTTCTCTTATGTATCCAGGCACAACAGGAGGTGGTGCTTTGCTACATTTTACAGAAAGGAACCTCACGCTCAGAAGCATTGGCTTTTCTGAGGTCACCAGTGTTGAGTGTACCTAATACTGCTTTTCCAAACTCTGTTTTTGACTGATCAATAGAGTTATGTATGTATCCATATGAGAAGAACGTTAATGCCCACAACTATCACGATAGCATCATGAACTATCATTCAACCATTGTGTAACCATGGAGCTGAGCCCATTGGAATAGATGCAACGAGTCTGGCTTTATGGTCAAATAGGTAGCACTAGGAGTCTTGACATTCATCCTGTATTTATGACATTTGGCATGCTTTTTAAGTCTTTTTGAATCTCAGTTCTCCTCCTCCTCCTCCTCCTCCTCCTCCTCCTCCTCCTCCTCCTCCTCCTCCTCCTCCTCCTCCTCCTCCTCATCCTCATCCTCCTCCTCCTCCTCCTCTTCCTCCTCAGGCCCCTCCTCCTCCTGCCTCCCCCTCTCCCTCCCTTTCCCCCTCCCCCTCCTCGTCTTCTTATTTCTTTTTCTTTCTTTCTTTCTTTCTTTCTTTCTTTCTTTCTTTCTTTCTTTCTTTCTTTCTTTCTCTCTTTCTTTCTTTCTTTCTTTCTTTCTTTCTTTCTTTCTTTCTTTTGGTTTTTGGTTTTTCTAGACAGGGTTTCTCTGTGTAGTCCTGGCTGTCCTGGAACTCACTCTGTATACCAGGCTGGCCTCGAACTCAGAAATCTGCCTGCCTCTGCCTCCCAAGTGCTGGGATTACAGGTGTGCACCACCACACCCGGCTCGTCTTCTTATTTCTAAGAAAAGTATTAATACTTGTACTTTTAGCTGTGTCTTAGTCTTTGAAGATTAGGACTAAGAGCAAAATGGCTGTCTCCTGTTGGAATTCAGGATGTATTAGATATTTACTTCCATCCACACCCACTTCTCATCCTCTTTCTGCTTAGCACCGACTCACCATCACCAGCCTCTTCTTCGTCTCTTGCCCTCTGTCTAGCCCCGTAGCGCTAAGTACACTGCCGAGTGCCTGATTGAGCACAAGCTTCCTCAGATGAGAGCTGGGTCAGGTCAGGGCACTGCAGTCTTTTCCACATGTTTCTGCAGCGGGTCCAGTTTCCAGAGTGAATATCTGGACCCTTTTAACAAAGTAGTCTCCAGGGGGAGAAACGAGTGCTTGCAGCATTGCCGTGGGTTTTGCATTGAAACAGATGAATCCGTGATGCATGAAAGGCTGTCAGGCAGGCTGAGGGAGGCTGAATGCTGGTGTAAAGCCCCAGCATCTGTTACTCCACGCCCCAATGTGAGATCTGTTCTCTTGGGTGAACCAAGGCCTGGCCAGACAAGCACTACCATTGTAAAGTCCTGACAATAGACAAGCAAGAGGACTTGGCTGTGATGGAGAAATCCACACCCCTTTTGAGTTTTAAAGGAAGAGAGAAGCTGGGGTCCAAAGCCTGCCTTATTAGACACAGACAAATCACCCAAACTGATCTTTATTATGAATGCCTAGCTATTGAATTTCCTCTGCTCTGTAAAGCCTATTGATTTTGTGACAGTCAAAGATAAGTTATGCTCATGAAAGCTTTCACCCCCTTCCTTTCCCTTTACAACATATTTTTTTTCTAGACATATTGGCACTGGGGATTTTGAGTAA
This sequence comes from Apodemus agrarius, assembly GCA_964023405.1. Taxonomy (NCBI): domain Eukaryota; kingdom Metazoa; phylum Chordata; class Mammalia; order Rodentia; family Muridae; genus Apodemus; species Apodemus agrarius. The sequence continues at coordinate 133,811,491 of OZ030008.1, forward strand.
AACTGTTACCGGTTTCTTTCGATTTAAGGATAAGTCGGTGCTCCACTGAGGCCAATGGTCATTTCTTTGAAAGTGGCAGGAATCTGCTGAGCTGGGGTCACTCTACTAAGTTATTCCAACTTCTAGCAGCAATGTTCGGGCATGCCAGGCATTTCTGGAATTCTAACAATAGCTGGGTTCTGCTCTGCTTATCCACTCTCTGTCCTCTCCACCACTCTAGATTCTTCCTATTGACTTTGCCCTAAGCCATACTAGAAGGTCAGTCAACTAACTCAGCCAGACCCTGGAAAGGCCGTCCAAGAAATAAACACCTGCTGCAATGCATGATGCCGTGGTCTGTGTAGACATGAATGCCTTCAAACAGAGGGAGTGCTTCTTAAACTGGAGGTGTTTCTCTTTAAATGTGTGAATATAATCGCTACACTTCACAGAAGTCTTCCTTGGTAATTTAGTTTGAATTCTGTCATATTATGAAGGCATTTCGGCAATTCATGTAAAAGTAAAACAGTCTAGCTCATACTGATGCCTTTTGAAGAAACTGTTTTAAATGAATTTAGATGACAACACTGCTTACACTGTGTAGTACGGATGCCATTTATTTATACATATATTTATGTAAATAAAATGTAAGTTACATGTGATACATAATTATCTATTACATATAAAGTATATGTGATGTATTTCAAATACATATGACACATCAAGTCCTCTAATGCATCAAGACTCTAAGGATAGCCTGATTAATAACAACATATTCACTCAGCCATTCATTTAAGAAAATACATACAGGATATCAACATGCTCCAGGAACATGGTAAAACTGTTATTAGTTATTTTCTCCTTTTGAAATCTTAATGAGCACAGATGTGTAATTGGCTGGCCAGAAGACCTGTATTCCCATTTCCCAGAGAGGCTTTGGGTAAGAGCATCGCCTTGCCTGGGCTGCTTCCGTTTGCGCGAAGACTGTCACTGGGCATTACGGAGCAAGGGAAGAGGCTTCAGAAAAGCTTATAGAAGCACTGGGACAACTCCTCGCCATCAATATGCATAGAATGGCTTTCCCGAGTGAGCAGAACAAAATCCTTTTTGTTTTTTTTTCCAAGTAAGTAGCCTCTCATGGGAAAGAAGGTAGAGAGGCGCCCCAGCTGGCAAGCACACATCTATTTCCAATGGGGCATAAAATTCACTTGACATTAGACCATGAATGAGAAGGAAGAAGGGCTTTCTCCTCTTCACAAGAATTAAAATCATTTTTCATGCTTACAGATCCATTGGAGGGCGGATGCTTGGTTATAGAGTGATCACTAAGTGTTGCCTGCTCAGATGTCTTCCTTTTAATAGAAATTGAGGTTAGATGGCTTTTAAAAAAACATGCTTTCTGGGTCCAGGTGTTACTTTGCAAGGGAGCCTCTTACAGTGCACCCCTTCTGCTGACATCACTGGCGAAAAGGAAATTCTAGGTAGTTTATGGTAGAACCCAGAGAGAGCAAAGACAAGCCCACGGAGAGCACTAAGAAAGGAGTCACCACTCCTGCGGCCAGTCTCAGGACTAGACAGCACCTCTAGTGGAAACACAGCTGGAAGAGGGACAGAAAGACACAGAAACACACCTTTACAATTTTATTTCAGGACAACTGCTCAGTACCCTTTTTTATTCTATTCTCCCAAATAAAAAGTTTGGACTATAAACGTTATTTTTTTTTTAAAGATTTATTTAGCTGGGCGTGGTGGTGCACGCCTGTAATCCCAGCACTTGGGAGGCAGAGGCAGGCGGATTTCTGAGTTTGAGGCCAGCCTGGTCTACAGAGTGAGTTCCAGGACAGCCAGGGCTACACAGAGAAACCCTGTCTTGGAAAAAAAAAAAACCACAAAAAAAAACCCCCCCAAAAAAAAACCCCAAAAAAGATATATTTATTTATTATATGTAAGTACACTGTCGCTGTCTTCAAACACTCTAGAAGAGGGCATCAGGTCTCTCTCTCTCTCTCTCTCTCTCTCTCTCTCTCTCTCTCTCTCTCTCTCAGGGGGGCAGGGGCAGGGTGTTTCGAGACAGGGTTTCTCTGTGTGGCCCTGGCTGTCCTGGAACTCACTCTGTAGACCAGGCTGGCCTCGAACACAGAAATCCACCTGCCTCTGCCTCTGCCTCCCAAGTGCTGGGATTAAAGGTGTGCATCACCACTGCCCTGCAGTGTCAGATCTCATGGATGGTTGTGAGCCACCATGTGGTTGCTGGGATTTGAACTCAGGACCTTCGGAAGAGCAGTCAGTGCTCTTAACCACTGAGCCATCTCTCCAGCCCAGCAGTTATTTTTTTAATCCTTAAAAATATTTACATTATCATTTGTTTGTGTGTATGTGTGTGTATTTGTGCAAGAGTATGTGCACACGCATGCAGGTGAGTATGGAGGCCAGAAAAGGGCACTGGAGCTCCTGAAGTAGGCGGTACAGACAGCTGTGTGCTGCCTGATGAGGGTGCTGGGTGCCAAACTCTGATCCTCCGAATGAGCAGCAAGAGCTCTTCCCTGCTGCTCATTTCTGTGTCCCCTAACAGGTTTCTAAAAAGATAGTTTTAGAACTGGAGAGATGGCTCAGTGGTTAAGAGCACCAACTGCTCTTCCTGAGGTCCCGAGTTCAATTCCCAGCCACGACATGGTGGCTCACTACCATCTGTAACAGGGTCTGATGCTCTCTTCTGGGGTGTCTGAAGACAGCAACAGAGCACTTACATATAATAAATAAATAAATCTTAGGAAAAAAAATTGTTTTAAACATATGAACCTACTAAACTTAATTAGGCTTCTATTTTCTGCTAACTGGTTTTTATGTCATCTTGACACAAGCTAGAGTTATCAGAGGGTAATGATTCTTAATTAAGAAAATGTCTCTATAAGATCTGGCTGTATGCCAGCCTTTGTGGCATTTTCTTGATTAGTAATTGAAGTGGGAGGGACTAGTCTATAGTGGTGGAGGCCACCCATATGCCACTGGTCCTGGGTTCTATAAGAAAGCTGGCTGAGCAAGCCACTATAGCCTCTGCATCAGGTTCTTTCTCAGTTTGAGTTCCGGCCTTGGCTTTCCTACTTGGACTGTGACTCAGGATACATAAGTCAAACCAACCCTTTCATGACTCCTGTTGCTTTTGGTCATGGTGTTTCATCACTGCAATAGTAACCCTGAGATACACTTTAACTCCATATTGAAATGGTTTTCCAATTTTCTGCTTCACGAATAATATCGTTCTGGTCATCTCAGACCAGATGTATGGTTCTTGTAGACCAACATGTTGTGAGAATGTATGAGTTTGAGAAGCAGCAATATTAGGCTTAAACCCTTCATCTATATCTTATTTGTTTGTGGGCAATGAGGTTAAAAGTCTCTAGTCTCTGAGCGTTAACCTACTTCCTTATAAGATGAACGACATAATGCTGTTGTACCCAAAATAAATTTAAGAAAGAAAAGAGATCTTGTGGGGTGAGATCTTGAGATGGACTTACCATGTCATCAAACCATATCCTGTCCTATCCCCAGGTAAGGATCTTCACAGGAAACATGCCCATTCCATCTGTAACATCTCATCTCATTGGTTTCATAGGAGTTGCTTCTAATAGCAGAATGAAGGGAAGCAAAGCTTCTGAGCAGAGACTTCCTCATGCATTACCTCATTCTGTTCACAGATCTTGCATTTTTTTCCTTGCAACTATAAAACATACTGGTAGCAGTTTATTTTCCAAAATAAAATAGAAATGCTCATTCACCCAGGTGTAACAGTAACTTTTATTCTGCTGTAGTAACTGTTGTCTTTGCAGATTACTGCCTCTGTCTGCTAATGTAGACCTAGTTCTGGAAGCTTCTAGGTTCCATACAAACCTATCTAGGCCTACAATGTTTTCAGCCACTGAGACTTACTGCTGAATAAGCTTATTCTTTCTAGTTCTTCCTGAATTCTGGCTGGGTAGGTCAACTCAGCCTGTTCTGTCTCAAAACTCCTTCCCACACTGACTGATTCAAACTGCCTTCTTTCAGCTTCTGATTGAATTGCTTTGCTTAGACTCATACTAATTTTGGCAATATGTTCTAATCTTCTGGTTTCTTATGATTCTCTGGCTTGTTCTGTCTTTATTGGTGTTTAGCTTGTTCTTTCTTTGCAACCTGTCTCTGTACAACTATGCCAGCAAAATAGTCTCTCTCTCTCTCTCTCTCTCTCTCTCTCTCTCTCTCTCTCTCTCTCTCCCTCTCTTTTCCCCTCTTTCCTGTCTGTCCTTGTGAGAGTTGGGCTCTCTGACTCATTCTGTCAAATCTTTCTCTGATTTCATCACTTTGTCTGCCCCTCAATTAGACATTATTTTAAAAAATGTCTTTTTCCTTCTACAAAATCACTTTATCTTCATTGTTAGGGATTAAAGGTATGTACTAAGGGCATGGTCCAGCCAGAGGAGTAAAGGTGTGTTAGTCCAGCCAGATCACACGGACCTACAAGGTCCTTGTCAGAGCAGCTATGTTGCTGGATTAAAATTCCTTCACACCCATGTATGGCTGAGTCCAAATGGTCAGTAAAGCCAGGGGTCAGTGACCAACCTACACACAAGAAAAGTTGTTTTAGTTTTTTTGTTTTTTTTTTTTTTAATAAAGAGTTCATATTTGGTATCATTTCCCATTTACAGCACAAGTGACTAACAGAGTGTTCAAGACGCATTTGTGTCTTTCTTTTTCCTTTCCTGAAATGATAGGATAGAAGTAAGTCAATGCAACCACTCCCTTTTATTTTTATTGGGTTCCTATTCTTTCTAGTTAGGTATGGGCCTAGACAGTACTGAGACATAGCTGTTTCTTAGATTCCCAGCCTTCATTATCAATCCCTTAAGTGTCTTTGTTGTTGTTGTTGTTGTTTTTGTTTGTTTTTGTTTTTCAAGACAGTGTTTCTCTATATAGCCCTGACTATCGTGGAACTCACTCTGTAGACCAAGCCGGCCTTGAACTTGAAAGGATGAGAATTACAGGCTAAGAATCCCCCATGCCTAACTCTTAAATGACCCCAAAAAGCAGAAGTTTAGCCCGCTCTTTGTTAGCCCAGGAGTGCACATGTCCCACCCGCCTGCAGTGTCCAGCTGTGAGCCTCAAGCCTCGGAAGGTCCCTGGTGTCCTTTCCCGCCTCTCCTCCGTGGAGCAGCTGGGGCACGGGTGAGCAGGGCAGGTGAGTGGGGCTGGGCTGGCGGGATCACTGCACGGGCTGCAGGACTCGTGCCTAGCGGGTGCTCAGGTCCCTAAGCACCTATTACTAGCTGGAGGGCCTTTGAATAAATAATCCTGGCCCCATAACAGGAAATTTGTACGTGACCCTGGCCCCATAACAGGAAATGCGTACGTGACCCTGGCCCTATAAATGGAAATGAGCTAACTAGTTTCTATCTGGCTTCTATAGAAAACTGATTGGTCCTCAGAGCGTGGGCTTGAATAATTTAAACTGATTGGCTTAGAAGCTATGGAGTGGTACAAATCAATTGGTTCGCACCACATGAGCTCTCCATGCTAAGGAATGATAGGTTTGTGATACACAGGTTTTGTTGTAAAGCTATAAAAGCTGTTCTGATTCTGCACTCCTGGCTCACAGTCCCCTACCCCTGCGTGGTGTATGGCTGTGAACCCCAGAGCCTCTGGAATAAAAATCCTCTTGCTGTTGCATCAAGACCGTTTCTTGCGAGTGATCTGGGTGTTGCCTTCCAAGGTGTGGGGTGCTGGGGTGCCCCCCCCCATGTTTTTTTCGGGTCTTACAAACTCAGAAACCCTCCTGCCTCTGCCTCCCAAGTGCTGGGATTAAAGGCGTGCACCACGACTGCCCAGCCCCCTTAAGTGTCTTGAATCCAGAAATGTTTCTGTTTTACACCCTAGGCCTTGTCTTAGTCATATTGTCTGGTTGGGGTCTCCAGCACTGGATTAGTGGTTGATGGTAGCTTTCTTGTTCTAAACTGTAATTAGACAACAGATTGAGCAAGTCTCAAATTGGCATTATCCCCAAATAAAAATGAATAAGAGGAGGATATGGCCTTGAAGTTCAGTGAGCTCTCTGGTTAATTAGATTCATGCAAAGTCCCTCTGCTGTTTTCATTACATCAAGTCTGATGACTTCTACATAATAAGCTTGAGATGTGGTGACTGATTCATAATTTATAATATCTAATATTCCACTCAATATATAACGTTGGGGAGGAAGCTTGAGAATCTTGTTAGATTCAGGAACTTCCTGAGACGTGTGAATTGTTTACTTTCTATCTTTAAGTTTTGATTACCACCTGAGTTTTATTGTTCCTTCTTTCAAGACTAAAAGTTTCAGTTCAGAAGCAAGTACTGAATGATCCCTGTAAACAATCCAAAGTTTACAATGAAGGGAAAGCTAGGAAGAAGAGGTGACTTAATAGGATGGAAATAAAATCACAGGCTGAGATTTGAGAGGCTCAGATCTATTGGCACTGGAAGCTCTCTTACACCTTCTTATATTTATATAGGGACTAACTCTCTGTAAGGGAATTTTAAGGCAGGATATACAAAAAGGGCTATTTGGGCTTTGATGTATTCCTGTTGTTGAGAGATGTCGTATAGATTACATAAAATTAGACAGCCAGTTTACCCTAATGGAACTCAATAGGAAAGAGGGAGAAAAGAAGGCCAAGGCAAAAACAGGGCCTCCTCCATTAGCCTTCCTATTACATGTGAATGTTCAAATATTCGTAAATAGACAGGACCCATCCATCACATGAACAAAACTGTTTTTGCAGTCATGAAAAATATAAAATAATTAAAGGAGCAAATTGTGGGGTTTTTTTCCTGTATTCATTAATTTTATTTATTTATTTATTTTAAAATGGTGGAAGATGGCTTAGTGCAAGGGGAAGAAAACACAGACTGGATCTTCTAGTGTCTGGTGTTTGTGGCATGAAAACACCTTTTGGGAAACAGGTTAATAAGATTGGAGAAGTCTCTTATGGGATATAAGAAGATTCAGAAAGTAAAAATCTTCAAGAGACAGCATGCTTTATAAATAACACAACAGGTAGGCATTGCCGTAAGCTTCCTACATTTACATTTCTAAAAGCAAAGGGTCAAAGTAGGAGAAAGAGCATTCCAAGTCTCAGAAAGCTGCAGGCGGGCAGAACCGGGCTCCACGGTTCATCTGCAGCCAGCCAGCCACAGCTTAATGCTTCCTTCACAGGCTCCGAGGGGCTGCAGCAAAGGAAGCCGCAGGAGATCTACAAGCGCCCTGAACTGTATCCCTGCCTCACGGTCTCCACAGCCTCCCTCCCCAGCCTCCTTTGGTCCCTGTGTTCCTTCCTTTAAATTATTCAGAGCCCTTCGTTCATTTCCCATGATGCTTACAGTTTCCCCATTTTTACCACCGCGCACTCAATGTTACTTCTACTAAATTATAAGATGTTGAAGGCAGGGGTTACAGCCAGTGTCTCCATGCAGCAAAGATGGGAAGGCTCCTGGATGATTATTCTGCATGACAAGTGCTGAGACCAAAACCATAGAAACAAAAACATAGGCATCAGCACTTCTTTTAATGTCCTGGCTCCTCTTTTTCACATTTTATTAATCCTTCTGGATAGTGTATTGATGCATGTTATTTAAAAGAGTTAAGTATTTCCAGAGGGCTATTGGTTGTCATGGCAACCACTTTCAACTTCTTTTGTTCTTTTTTTTATTACCTCTGCATTTATAAATTGCTTGTTTGTTGTGTTCATTGTGTGTGCATATGCGTGTGCATGTGTGTGTGTGTGTGTGTGTGTGTGTGTGTGTGTGTAGTGTACTGTAGTGTATATCTGTGGACCACACAAAAGCATATACAGAAGCATGTGTCCCTGGGACATGCCAAAACCAGAGCAGGACATTTCTGTCTTACCATGCTTAGGCAGTCTTTAGCTAAACCAGAAGCATTCAGTTCCAGCTAAGCTAGCTGGCCAGCGATCTCTAGGTGTCCACCTGTCCCCATCCCCTATTCTGGGGTTGTAGGATACACACAGCTATTCTCTGCTTTTTATATGTGTGCTGGGATTCCAACCGAGGTCCTCATGGCTGCATAACAAATGTTCTTTCCCTTGAACCACGCTGCCTACCTAGTCCACCTCCTGAGAGGCCCCCACTCTCCCCCTGGCTCTATGCATTGATTCTTCCCTACAAAGGATAAGATACTTATTTTCTTCCATCACATTGCTAGAGATGTCTTCTTATTTCAGTCCTCTAACAGAGTTACATCTTAACTTGGTCATAGCTATCATCTGTACACTGTACCTCATTTAACTTTGTAAAAATAAATAAATAAATATATATATATATATAATCATTGCAATTACTGGGGAGGACCAGAGTGACTAAGTGACTTCTAGATGTGATCGGGTTGCTATGCTCCTGAGCTCACAGCAGTGCGGTTGCCAGAACAGATCAAGTCACTCAACATTCCAATTGCTGAGGAAGGCGGGGCTTGTGAGCCCCCACTCCCAACTGAAGAGCTATTTACAGTTGATGGCTCCTAGGGGAGGAGCTTTGGGTAGGTCGGTCAGGATCTATGAATGAATGAATAGCACAGACTGGACTCAGTGGCTTATTGGAAAGAGAAAAGGGAGGAAGGACATGATCTTGTAGGGGTGGGAAATTTGGTGGGGGTGGGGCGGGGAGGGATCTGAGAGCAGCTTGGGAATATGATTAAAATTATAATTTACGCATGTATGAAATTCTGAAAAAATACAATTTTATATTTAATAAATAATAACGTTTGCCTTTCTCAGTGTTCTGAATGCTGTTCAGTAACTAAGCCCTGTATTAGTCTCCTCTTAGCATTTTCATGGGTATCAGGTGTTCCTTAGCATCCTCTATGGGAACTTCTATCCTGAACTGCTAAAGCGTGAACGAGAGGTATCCTGCTGCGTGGTGAGGGCTTGCTCCATTCTCCCACTGAAGACCTATTTCTTCTCCCACTGTTTAACGGAAGAAACTCTCAGAGAGCTTCCTAGGGAAGCATTTCATACTTTTTTAAACACTCTGGTCTAAAACTATCTTTAAAACTTCAGTCCTTAATAATGGACTGAAAGTCTGGCGGACTCTAGAGTTACAGATTTAAGCAAATGCCTATCAGACAATTCCATGTCATACAGTTTCTACTGGTTGGCGTGAAGAAGTCTGACGCCTTCTAATTCTTGAATTTTCACACAGCGACATTTGCTTTCTCTCTAGCAAGGCGCATACTCCGCCTTTCTTCTCACTAGACAGAAAGTTTATTAAAAAATACACTCTGGTGTATTTGTTGTTGTGCATTGTACTGGATGTGTGCCATCAGTGATACACAACAATGATCCATTTTGCAAAATACATAATACATATCAGCTTCTTCCCTAAGCCATTGATAAGATGATTTTTTTTTTTGGTCTTTTTGAGACAGGGTTTCTTTGTGTAGCCCTGGCTGTCCTGGAACTCACTCTGTAGACCAGGCTGGCCTCAAACTCAGAAATCTGCTTGCCTCTGCCTCCCAAGTGCTGGGATTAAAGGTGTGTGCCACCACCACCTGGCAAGATGATCATTTTTACACAGTTGCATTGAAATATAAACATTATAACAAAAGTCACATACTTTGTGACAGGAAATATTGTTAGTCCTGGGGATGTTTTGAGATAGATTTATACTCTGTAGCCCCAAGCTAGCCTTGAACTTCTGGTCTCCTCCTTCCATTGTCATGAGTCCAACAGATATGTACCACTTGGCGTGACTCCAACTTGTCTTCATGCTCTCTCTCTCTCTCTCTCTCTCTCTCTCTCTCTCTCTCTCTCCCCCATGAGACAGGGTTTTTCCGTATAGCCCTGGCTATCCTGGAATTCACTCTGTAGACCAGGTTGGCCTCAAACTCAGAAATCCTCCTGCCTCTGCCTCCCAGAGTGCTGGGATTACAGGCATGGGCCACTCCATTCCCCCCCCTCCATGCTCTCAAACTAAATGGTAGAGATGTCTTATGGAGATATAATTACCCACTGGAGTCTTTGAAATCTGAACTCTGCAGGAATGTGGGATGGCTTAAGATCAGAGCTGAGCCTGTGGCAGGAGGAAGAAGCCACAGAGACCCAATGGAATGACCAAGGACAGACAGTTGCAGCCGCCGCCTGCACCCAAGTTCCACATGTCCATGGCTTAGTCCTGCAAAGCAGGATCTGGCTGACTGTTCCCTACCAGAAAATGCACAGGACGGTTTTTCTCTAGGAAGATGCCCTTAAAGCCATTCACTGGAGTTTGAGGAGGGGCTAGATCCCAACACTTAAGCCTTTATTTTCAAAACGACAGTAATTTCTCCAACAGAAATCAGAGTCACGCATAGGAGAAGAACGTGATGTTTCTCTGTAAGAAAAATACGAGAAGTGTGTGCTAGAGAGTAAAATTGTAATTGCAGAAAACGCTGACAAATTTACCCATAAAATAAGATGTGGGGTAAAGGTCACCAAGCTTTAAGGGTGTCAGCATTGTCAAAATGCTTGGAATTAGTCCTCAGGGAACTACAGTTTACTAGTTACAGGGCTGGTCTCAGGGATCCTGGTGGACCCAAGCCAGATGTAGCCAGAAACCCTTTGGGCTGTGGGCGAGCACACCTCCACCTCTAACCAAAGGCCTTCCACACCAGTGCTATCTGTCAGTCCTCTCTTCAAGTCTCTCCCTTCATTTCCTGCTCAACGTGAAATTTGGAATTCAGACTTTGGCTTTTTTTGGGGGGTGCGGGGATGGGGAGGGTGGGGTGGGGGTGGGGGTGATGGTGCTGCTTTTTTCCTGCCTGTATGTCTCTCTTCATTTTCTTCACGGCTGGTTTAAACTAATTCCTCTGGAAGCAAGAACCTTCACCCCCGCTCTCTTGCAGCAAACCCCGGAGCCAGATTTCATGGCCTCTGAAACGATGCATGACTAAGCAACAGAGAAAGAGGGTGGGGTGAGGCCGAGGTGGCAGACGAGGTAACGTTACACACAGACACGCTTGTTAACCGTCTACTGAGACTGTTTCAGTCTGGTGGGAAAAGGAAATATCCAGAGCTCAGTATTTCACTCTTCCCACAACTTTCCCTCCGTGTTCCAGCCTGGCACATACAGAGGACAGAAAAAAAAAAAAAAACCTATTTGTTGTTTTTCAGAGGTTATATCTTTACAAAGTTAGGCATTCCATGAAAAGAAATTTCAGGGCAGAAAGATCTAGAAGAATATAAGAAAGAATAGAAAAGCCATGTCATTTTATGATTGGCTAATGATATCATTACAAATCATAATTTACCTCTAATCACGAAAGACTCTCTATGCATTTCCTTGTGATTGCAAACTGATACTGAACTCAGTCAGACTTTTTGTCTGGGTCATTCCATTGTGTGCAAAATATTTTTAAAACATTAAATAATGTTTGAGAATATTATCTTTACTGAAATAAAGTGTCTTTTTTTAAAAGTTTGAGATGGGAGTTTTCTGCATAGCGCTGGCTGTTCTGGGACTTGCTCTGTGGACCAGGCTAATTATTCTTTTTAGCAGGCCAAATTTTACATGCCCACATTTTATTTAGGGTATGCATTCTGAACTGTCATCACATTTATCTGCTTATGTTTTCGGCTTGTTTTGTTTGGATAAACTCCAAGGAGTGGACATACAGGGGTCGGAGGCTTTGATTACTTCTGGCATTCCTGTGGCAATTGCCTCACTTCAGCTTTAAAAGCGAGCATGAGATTTCATCCCTATAAGACAATCTAAGGTGGTGTTTCTTTAAGCATTCTTTCCAACACATGATACTGTTATTATTTGATGGTGATGTTTCGGTTTAAAAGGCCGGGTATTATTTCAACCATCCTTATAAGAAACATTGCCCTTTAAATATGTATATCGTCAGTTTGTATTTTCCTGTTTTGTAAATTCCCTGTTCATGGTGTTAGCCATTATTCTGCTCGGCGATGTTTGTATCTGCTCGGTGATGTTTATATTTTCCTTACACAAGTGATCGGAAATTTTCATGTGTTAATACCATTAACCTTTTATTGAGTCATAACTGACATGTACTAAACTAAATGTATTTAATTTCTAAGTATTTATTTGTTGTGTATGTGTCTGTATAGGGGCGGGTGCCGTAGCTGCTGTATAAGGATCAGAGAACAGCTTCCAGAACTCAGTTCTTACCTCCTGCCGGGTGGTTCCAAAGATCAAATTCAGGCCCTCAAGTGAGGCCACGCATGCGTGCATGTTATCTGCTGAGCCATCTTTCTGGCCCAATCAAGCAGGTACCGCGGTCCTTTAAATCATAAACACATCTCACAGATCAAGATAAAGTGCGCGGCCATCACCCGGAACACTTCTTCTTGCTCCCGGCAGTCTCTCTACCTTCTTCTGCTTTTCTTCTTTCTCTGTGATGTACCAGAGCCACCCCTTGTTTACTGTCTGTCATCATAGCTTGGTTGTCCCCTGTCCCCTTCCCATGGCTTCATATGGGTTGCACGCTTTGACCTCCTTTATTTACCTTGCTGAGGTGTATTTTATCACGATATAAGCGGGTGTGCTTATTCAACCGAACCTGGAAATTTGGGTGTTTTGTCTCTGTAGTCCTGGCTGACCTTGGACTCTATAGAGCAGGCTGGCTTAGAACTCAGAGATTTGCCTGCCTCTGCCTTCCATGTACAACCACCACCCAGGTTTGCAAATTTTGATATGTAAACATTTTTAGGTCAATAGTTTGTTTCTCTCCTAGACAAGCATGTGGCGGATAAGACAGTATGTAAATGTTTAGCTCTTGCAAAAGAAACACCTACCAAACAGTTTTCTGGAAAGGGTGCACCCTTGTGCTTCCTCAGCTTCGGGTTTTTCAGAGTCCAGGCAGTTTTACAATTCTGTCCACACCTTGGTATACAACCTTTTAAAAAAAATGAAAAAACTTTTAAATTTTATTCAGTTCAATATATGCAATATTGGCTCATTCCCAGCATTCACATGGTAGTTCACAATCATCTACAATACAAGTTCCATGGGAATTAACACCCCTCTTTTAACCTCTTTGGGTACCAGGCATGCACAAGATGCATATACACGCAGGCAGGCAAAACATTCCTATATATGGAATAAAATAAATCAATAACTATATGAATAAGAACGAGGAAAGGAAGTAGGGACTTTCTACTCTCGTTCTAAACTTTGTTGGGGGTTCCAGTCAGAGCAGTAACTCAGGCAGAATTAAGTCTAGTTGGAAAGAAATTATCCACATTCACTCTTCTGCTTGCCACTGTAGACCACAGAAAACAGTAAGAGTTCATGAGGGATCTTACCAGTCACACCAAATAAACCACATATACACATACATCAGTTATGATTCTACACACTAAAGGCAAGTAGTAATAGACTGAGATGTAAAACAAGTCACCTATAAAAAACTGGAATATAAGGAATAAGTCAGATATAAGGTTTGAACACTGACCATTGCAGGTAGCGGTCGCTAAGAAAGATTACAGAAGATATTAACAAGTGGCATCTTGTTCAAGACACGAAGTAGTCAATATTTTGAAAATTATTTTGAAAGTGATTGAGATTTAACTGAGTTCCAGTCACCTTTGTATTGGGCATTTCACATAGATTCGTAAACTAATACTAAGATTCACATGGAAAGATGGAATCTGAGAACTGGAGAAGCACTTTTGCCAGGGAGACAGAGGCTGAAGAGCGTGTACTGCCTGATTCCAACACTCCCAGGCTTAGTAAAAACCATGACATCACTGGGCAGTGGTGGTGCACGCCTTTAATCCCAGCACTTGGGAGTCCGAGGCAGGCAGATTTCTGAGTTTGAGGCTAGCCTGGTCTACAGAGTGAGTTCCAGGACAGCCAGGGATACATAGAGAAACCCTGTCTCGAAAAACCTGAAAAAAAAATCATGACATCAGTGCGAAGTAATAGACACAGGTCAGTGGAACAAAGAATACCCCCTACACATATGTGCATGAACAGTTTTGGAGGAAAAATGGAGAGGAATTCAATGCAAGAAAGAAGATTAATGACTCTGGAACAATTTTATACTTAAAATTTAAAAGCAGCTTCGACTTAGGAATTCTGCAATATGCAATAGTTAATTCAAAGTGAATCGTGAACTTAAACGTAAAATTTAAAACTATAAAACATAGGGAAAAAATTGGAGAAAAGTATTGCCAATTTTGGCTAGGCAAAGAGTTTTTAAAAATGATGCTGACCAAATTCAAAACTTAGGGGCTTCAGAAGATATGGAAAGACCACCACAACGAAAGGAAGCCACTGATGGCGAAGCTGCAACTAATATAGCCAACCGTTTTTACACCTGAGTTATGTATGAAAAAGCCCGGAAATTTCCATCATGATGGCAAGGTGGAGAAAGGATCAGTGTATCAACAAGTGTCACGGAAAAACTAAATAAACCCACGCAAAAGAATAAAAGGAGATTCCTGTCTTATATGATGTGGAAATCTTCCAACTCGAAATGGAACAAAGATTTAAACCAAGACCTGGAACCATAAAACTTTAGGAAGAAAACCCAGGAGAAGTCTCTTCTGGATGAGCCTTGGCTATGAGATTTGGCTATGATCCCTAAAGCGTGGGCTACAAAACAAAAACAGAGGGCAAGACATCCTAATGCAAAGCAGATCAGGGGAATATGGCTTATGCTAGAGAAAGACTCTATTTTAGTACTATTGGAATGTTTATGGTTTTTCCTTGAAGAAAGGGCGGTGCCATTCTTTTGCAAAGCAGGAGGTGGGTGGGTGATTGCAAAGAGGTGGGTGGGAAAGGAGGAAAGCACAGGTACTCAGACAGCTCAGTTAGGAAAAAGTCTCAGAGGTGGAGGGTCTGTGAACTGATCTCCAGTGTGCTAGCGTGCCTCTCTGAACACTTTTGTGTGTGTGTCCACCTGTACACAGAACCCAGCTACACATTGCGGATATTTAGAATTCTCAGGAGTGGTTGTGAACCAGCACAGTTAGCACCTGTTGAGAATCTGTAAGAAACACAAATGCTTAGACCCCACCGTAGAAACAGGTGATCTCCACTCACTAGAATCAGAGAAGGAAACTTCACTGTAACTAAGAAAGCCGGGAGACCCCTCTGGCCCTCAGATAAAAAGCTTGCAGAAAAGGGCACAAGGAATTTAGCCTTCCAAGAATGCCCACACAGGGAGCACGCCTTCCCACCCTCTGTTCTGTAAGTACCTGTGGCCCAAACGCCTTAGAGGGCCGGATTATTTGGGATAAAGCTGACAAAGAGACAGGGCAGCTAAAGTTAATCCTGGTCACAAAGGTCATTTTCTGATACTATGTCTAGGGTCTACACAAGGCTGTAAGGCCTCACGGGCAGAGGCTAAGGCTCATTTACACAGTAAGGGCACAAAAGGTGTGTTGAACTGAAATGAAACCACGCTGTTCAGATTTTAAAGGAGTTAGATCTTTGGTATTTAAAATAATAATAATAACAACAACAACAATAATAAAATCTATCTGTGGTTTTAGTCTCTTGGGTCTGTCCTCCACAGCTACGGAAGGGGACCCAATGCAGCCACGAGCTAGCAAACTGAATTCGTGTTGTGTGAACAAGAAGGAATTGCCACCAGTTACTCGGCAACACTGAGGCTGTCGGCTTTGGAAAAGCACTTTACATTTTATTCCAGTGTTTCTTAGTGACTTCATCTGTACTCAGCAGCCACATTGGCTAACTTCAGCTTTGTGTAGCACTTATGCTATAAAAACAAGGGCTGTTTTTATTGTTTTTAAATATAAAGTTATACTAACATTCTTGACACGTGCTACAGAGGCATGGGCTCCCCTACTGGCCTCTAAGGGCATCAGAAACTCATCCTGACCCATCGCGATCCACCTGCTGTCTGCAAAGTCTGGCCTCTATGTAAATTCCTGTGAGATCACATCAGAGTGTTTGAGCTGGCCTAGAATCAGCTTCTGACCGGAGACTTTACAGGCTTCCAACAGTTTCTTAGTAAGCCTTTAAGTAAGTTTTTATGTAACAAAACAAAATAAAAACCACCAAGCCAAACCCAAACACCTCTGTTTTATTAGTGGGGTACACCAAGGCTCTCGCCAGGTTCCTGGGGTCAGCATTAGAGTGTGCACACTGTCTTAGGTACAGAGAAGGTCATTTCATGTCAGCACGCATTCCTGAAATCTCTATTTAACCACGATGTTATGAAGCCTGGAAGCCCTAAGTTCCTTCTCTGGGAAATGTAAAGCCAAAAGATTTATAGTATGTGCGATTTACCTATTACTGCTAATATCTTCCATGTTTTTGCTTATTCTACTAGACTTAGCTGATAAATCTTTTGTTTTTTGTTTTTTTGTTTTTCTGCCTCCGGGCTCTCTGAGTTCTTAGAGAGTGGGTGTCTGAGAGCTTCAGCTTCAAATGGGCAAAGGAAAGGAAAGGAATTCCAATGAAATGCATTTCCCCCCCTCATTTCACTATGAAGCAAAGGAAAAATTTACATTTTATTATTGAACAACTATAACGCAGGTAGTGGAAACGGTTATGTTATCGAGGCCTTTTCTAAAGGCTATATTTTCTTATGCAGAATACACTCTGTTGTGTGGTCTCCCATGACAGGCCATGAATCATGGAGATGAGTAGTACCTAAACAAGAGCCCTTTCCACTGACATATTCTTTAGCTTCTTCTTGATCATGAAAAAAAGAATATTTGATTATTGACGAATCTTATCTTTCACCCGAGCCAATCATACGTTATTTTTCTTCATAATATACCATGGAAATATGAGGGGCAAAGCTCTCAGTCCATTGAGAGAGGGTGAGGCTCTCGGGTTCTTTGGAAATGCTTATGTCTCGGGTCTAATGACTCCTTTGAAGGACCAAGTCCCTGCATATTTGCCATTGTGTTCTCATCTATGCCATTTTCTACAGTAATTTACTTGTCAGAAAGATCACAGGAAACTAGCAATTTACTTTGTGCACAAAGCATTGTGTGGCTGGGGCTGCCTTTCCTCATAGGGTTGTAATCTTTCATTCATCTAAATGGAATGATGGATGAGCAGGTATCGCCACTTGGCGCGCCAAGGCCACTGTGCATTCACGCCTCTCCGGTCTCCATAGTGCAGCTTCCTTGCCAGAGAAACCCTGTGAAAACAGAAGGAAGCACGAAAGGGCTCAGAAAGGAAGGAGGAGAGAAAACACTGACAAACACTGGAAATCAGCGCCTTTGCTGCAAAGATTCATGCGGCCTCATCTTGATGAATAAGAAAGTGCCAGCGAAAAGCTATTGTTTTATTTGTGTAAAAGCAAGTGGGGGAGGGGGAAGAAAGGAGAAGTGATGCATTCACCATTTCAAAGTTGTTCATGTGGAGACAAGACAGGAAAAAAAAATCATTGCTTATTGTCAATCCCGTTCTCTGGTCCAAAGGATGGCAGTTTATAGCCATTGATTTAGCTCATAAAACTGACTCTCCTACCCACACTGTGTGCTTTAAGCCAACACTCTACAAATGACCGTAATCAGAATTAACAAGACTATAATTTTCCCAGGCTTCCCTCTCATTCACCTATCTCATGGAAATGGCAGGAGGTTTCTAAGAAGCCTCCACTTGAACAAATCACTGAGATTTTCAAGCTTTCAGACCCTCTTCATTATCAGCTGTAGTTCGGAGACTCTGCTTTGATGTTGTCGATGTGATTTGCATTTCTTGGGGGGGGTGGCTCTGTGGTCAGTGATTTGCCAAAGTGAATGAGAAGTCAAAGAGGTCTCAGGTGCTCAAGCACTAGGTCCCCAGAGTCACCATTTTCAGGGGGCGGGGTTAAGTGTCAGTCATCTTTAATCTGGCAGAGAGAAACTACCGCGAGGATCATACTTAACATTGACATACTGAAGTCTTTCATACCTGAGTTGTGGGAAGGGACATGTTTGCTGAGCAGAACTCTCACCCGCTTTTATAACCCACATTTCCTGTCTAGGAGGCGAGCACCAGCCTCATGCTCAACAAATACAGGTGCAAAGTGGAGGAACACGGGGATCTTGCCCAGTGAGAGATCATGCTTTATTGGACAGGGCAGGCAGACTCTAAGTGCCTATAAATCTACTGTTACGTGCATGCCAGCCAAGGAGACCAAGGCCTGTGGCACAGAGATGCACTCAAAGTACACATTATGTGTACTTTCTGCGCAACAGAGAAAGACACCACTGTCTCTACAGGCATCCTGGGAAAGACTTAATTGTATTGAGTACACAGAGTTTCAGAAAAACACTCAAGTCATTCATTCGTTAGTTCACTTCAAACACTGTTCGGACTTACTCCTTGCCAGGCTTTGTGGTAGATTCAGGGACTAAATTAATTTTGAGTTGTCTTCTGTTCTCAAGAGCTAAGGAATGGACAGTAAAGTATGTTAAGAGCTTCGAATGGGAGAAGTTCAAACATTATTCTACAGTCAAAGGGGGGGGTCACTAAGCTCTGGAAATGAATGCTAAGACCAGGATGAAACATGAATATAAATGCTGGTTATATGTATTTGTAGGTGGACAAAGACTGCTGTTAGGAACAAACAATTGTGCTTGTCCAAATAGTTAAGTGTTTGAACTAAGGTATATAATTAAATCTGGAGAGGAGAAATTTTAAAAATCCAATAAAATTCATTAGAGTGTAGTTGAAGATGAGTGGGAAAGAGAGACCTGATTATTCTGTTGTAAGGAAAGGAGAAATTTACCAAATCTCTCCTTTTGTCAGAATTGACTTGGGTAACTAAAGTGAGGTCTAAGAAGGAGATGTAAAAACTATGCATCCACAAGTCAAAGCAGACAAAAAGGCTAGAGGCCATTCAGATGGGGACGGCTCAGCAGGACGTAGCATCTGTTCACTTGTGCGGATGTATTCACTGGCAGAATGTCCCTGGCCCTGTTGCTTTATGTCCGTGTGTGCATATGTGTGTATATACACATGCAAGTGTACACATACACACACACACACACACACACACACACACACACACACACACTGGTGAATTGCAATTGAAAAGTACCATTTGAACATGGGTAGAACAGCCTCTCAAAGACAGTTGTTCCTTCTAGGCCTTTATTATCTAGGCCTCCTCCAAAGGACTTAGCTTTATTAACAGGGTGAGCAAAGATGCAATACTGAAGTGAGACTGAATTAAACTTGGGGTACTCTGGTGATGACAGAATAAAAGATTAGGGTGCTGCTTCTGACCTGGGTATCTCCAGGATCAGGAATGCAGGTGAAAACTTGGAATTTCAGTGTCCAAAACCGTGACATCCACTGTAGTCTACTGGACCCCAGAACCACCTGGAAGCCCTGTTCATTCCCAAATCTCTATTTCATCCTCACGAGAAATTGTGTTGAGTCCCACATCTGGGTGGCATGGTCCTCAGTTGATCAATCCCACACCAACAATTCAGAGAAAAGGGTTTCAGGAATTCTCCCGTACCCACCTTGTGCTTAAACTTTAACTTTTCTCTCTATCATATAAAGCGCTTTTGGGCGTGATCCCTGGCCACTTCACAGGCTAGGAGATCGGGAGTTAAAGGCGTTTTCAACTTGAGACTTCCTGACTCTTAAGTGCATACCAGTTGATGAGACCAACAGGGAAAGAAAGACAGCCATGATGTCATAAGCTGTGGGAGGCTTTCCAGGCACTTCTCGGGTTAACAGCTCACCCTGACATGTTCTACACTCCAACAGTTCTAGGTCAACACAGTTCCTGCCATCTGGAGCCAGTGGTTACCTCTTGACATAGATTTCTAGTGGACATTTCAGAGAGGTGTCAGAGGGGCAAAGGAAAATGGGAGTCTGCTGCTGGTTGGAGGGCTTTGAGTACGTGGTCCTGGCCCTTTGGCAGGAAATGCATATGTGACCCTGGCCCTGTAACAGGAAATGTGTACATGGCCCTGGCCCTGTAAGCAGAAATGAGCTAACTAGTTGCTACCTGGCTTCTATAGAAAACTGATTGGTCCTCAGAGTACGGGCTTGGATAATTTAAATTGATGGGCTTAGAAGCTATGGAGTGGTACAAATCCATTGGCTCACACTGCGCGGGCTCTTGATGCTAAGGAATGATTGGTTTGTGTTACGCGGGTTTTGTTGTAAACCTATAAAAGCTGTCCTGATTCTGCACTCAGTGTTCACAGTCCTTTACCTATGCCTGGTGTATGGCTGTGATCCCCAGAGCCTCTGGAATAAAAATCCTCTTGCTGTTGCATTAAGACCGTTTCTTGCAAGTGATTTGGATGTCGGTACCCTTCCGAGGCATAGGGTGCTGGATCACCCTCATTTTTTTCGGGTCTTTCTTACAGGCCTAGGTTCTACACATGCTAGACAAGCGTTCTCTTATTGACTTTAGAATTCCAGCCCCTTTTATATTCCTCATTTGAGACTGGATCTCACTAAGTTGCTCATGGTGGCCTCTGTCTCAGGTTCAGGCCCAACATCTTCCTATGATCTCTTTTATAAGGGCACTCATCCTGTCCATTAAAGGGTCCACCCTCAGAAACTATAGTATAGCTTCCTAAGGCCCTGATGCCCTGACACCATTACTTTAAGGGCTAATTTTATAGGAACTCAAATACTCACATCCTAGTATTTATTTTGAACTGTCAATCATCACAACTTTGAGACTCAGAATGAATATTTACTTATACAGGTATTATCTGTTGGTACACATACTTGAAGACAGCCAGATTAACATATGTTTTCCAAAACAGAATGCAATGAGATGAGTCATAGTATTTTACATTTCAACAAGTTTATCTGAATTAATAGAATCTAAAGTCTCTGAATTAATAGAACAGTTGTAATCATGTTTCTGCTTCTGCACCAAGTCATTAGTTTGGTGTCAACCTAGTGTAAAATGTTGGTTTGGCTGACTGACTCATGTCAATTGTTAGTTTGGTGGAAGCTTATGAAAAAAGGAACTGACCTCACAGAGACTTGCAGTCGGAGGTGGAGGGTATATTTATATCATATTCACATATAATCATATTCCTGGACACTACATCTACATTGAACCATTAGGCAGTTTCTTTAGTGTTAGCTGCCAAATGAAATAAAAATCTATATCAGCTATTGCTGTGAACTCTGTGACATTAGAAGATACTGATTTGTATTGCACATTGGATGGACTTTTATCTATGCAATATCATGCCCTGCTTATCTGAAAAGCATTAGTTTAATATTATGCTATTTTTTCACACTGGCAAATGTCATTTTACAATCTCAAAAAATATATGTAGTCATTAATATTACCACTAATATTATCAGGCCAAAAAAAAAAAAAAAAACCTTTTTGTGTAGCTGTCAAGCTCACAGAACTCTCAGAACTGAGCCATCGAGCATCTAAAAACCACAAATTTTGTATCAAACCATCAGGTTTGCATCAAGGTTTTAATTTTATTATTAGCAACAGATACCACCAACTCTTTCCTTTAAAGTGACAGGCTCACTTCACTTTCAAAAATATGTCTGCTAAGTGATTCCGTCAGAACGACGAAGTTCGCCTGTCAGCCGTCCTTTCAAGACCACGGGTGTGGCTGGAAATAGTACCTAGTTCAACTTATTAGAATGGTGCAGATGAGCTTTCCCCTCAGGTCACATCAGGCTGGAGCGAGCATCTTCAAAGCACCTCTTCATGCTTCCAGTTTCAACACTGAAAGAAATAAAAAGAAGCGTATTCAAAAACAGACGTTTACTAGATATTACTAAGTGCATTCCACTCTTCCTTAAGGACATGTGTCACTGAAATCCATTTTCTTTGTTAACACCGGATGTTGTAATGACTACTGGGACAGTTTGTTCTCATTCAAGCTAAAGCATCAGCAACTTTATTCACTAACGCTCTTTTTAAGTAGCAGTGGAAATATCACAGGATGCAAACGGGAGATACCATTTTAGTATTTCAGTGAAAGGTGTTCTGAAATCTGGGTTCCTTGAATGTGCCTGAAGGACCCCTAGAGTTCAGTAGGCTGCAACCTGAAAACTTTCTGTTAAAAAAAAATGGAAAAAGCAACCAGAGAGAGTGAAGAATGAGACTGGGGCTGGAGAGATGGCTCAGAGGCTAAGAATAATGGGTGTTCTTGTGGAGGACCAAGATTTGATTCTTAGCACCCACTTGTTGGCTTGCATTGTCTGTAACTCCTGTTTCATGGCTTCTACAAGTACCAGGAAAAATACTCATACCTAGAAAAAAAAACTGATAAAAAAGGAGTGAAAAAATGGCCAGAGCTGATCACTAGACTCTTGAAGACTAAAAGTGGAAGATGCGTCCTGGGAGAGGCTTGTAATTAAAAAGGAGGCGTTTGTAGCAGCTTTCTCGGCGTCTGCTGTCTACACCAGGAAGGTTGGAGGGGCGTATAGGAACAAGAGTCACCATAAGGGAAAGGTTTTCTGCCAGTTGCCGATGTGCAGTCGCAGTCTCCCAGGGACTAAGACCAAATGCCGGGAGGGAGAATACTTGGTGCTCCCTTGTGCATACACACGTGCATTGCCAGTAACTGCAAACGGACAGAGTAAACTACTCCATACAACCTAAGCACTGACTAGAACACTCAGCAACGACGTCATGGCCAACCATATATGAGTAATGTTGAGCACTCAGGAAGACTGTTTGACACTTTTTATGACTTGCCGCCTTCAATCACGATTAAATCATTTGATTAAAATTATGGTTTGGTGTCATAAAAATAAGTGCACTTTGTGTCTTTTTTTTTTTTTTTTTTTTTTTTTTTTAAACGGGCAAGGAAATCAAGACTTTTAAAGGTTGAGAAACATGTCCGAGATCTCACGTCTGGTAAGTGCTGGGACTGGGACTGGGACTCGGGTAGGCTTTCACTGCTCTCAGGCATCTCCGCACTGTTTTCATTATCTGTAAAACTCAGTACCACTTGCATACTGAAGGTCTGTAACCCGTGGATGAGAAACAGCAGCGGTGTGGCATCTGTGCCACTGAAAGGACAGGATCTGCCTCCCCAAACTGATCCTAGCAGCTCTCCTCGGGTATCTAGCTGGAGACTTTGTAACAAAATATGAGTTACAAACAGATTACATATGAGGCAAAACTGTGAAGAACTCAAAATGAGCCCTATGTTAAGCACTATAGCTTAGCAGAGAGGAGCATTAATTTCTACCAACGGAGAGACGGAGCACTCTGGACAATAACCAGCAGAAGAAAAGCTGGCGAGTTTAAGGGCAGTGTTCATTTTTTTTTTCCGGAGAAAGAACACCAAATATCTATTCAATCTACACAGGGTGCCAAAGACAGAGGAAAGTGACAGTTTAGCCAAAGTCTAACTCAATTGACATGAGCTGAACGTGCCATGGATGGCAGCAGCAGATGAAAATGTTAGCGTCTCTTTACAATGTCGGGGTTTATTGGATAACAGTGAACTTACAAAACATGGTGTCATTTGCCAGACACTCATGATGTTCTCGATAGCCCTGGCTGAGGCAAATGCTGGATTTTTGTTCTTGTCTTATTAACTAATATTAGCGCAGACTACACAGTCTCCCCTGCCCCCTGCCCCTCCTCATTCCTGAGTCTCTCTCTCTCTCTCTCTCTCTCTCTCTCTCTCTCTCTCACACACACACACACACACACACACACACACACACACACACTTAATGGATGTTACAGAGTAGTTCTAAAGGGATTAAGGAAACTACCGAAGAGTTTGAGGAATTTCAAGGCAGTTGATAGGATTGCAAAGAAAATGCTGGGATCAGATGACCAACTCTGCCGGGCTGGTTTCTGTTGTCCACAGAGTCCAGCTTCAGGGTCGGAGTTGAACCATATCAACAAGGTATGCTGAGGATGGTGGATTCTATAGAGGTAGAAGGCAAGGCTGGGTCCCAGCAAGTGGTTAAGCAAGTAGAGGGCAGGTAGATAGACAGCAAGCCCAGATATACAGAGAGGGAGACAGCGGGAGTAAGTAGTCCTTGCCTCAGCAGGGCCGATGGTGGTGGTGTGGATGTTGAGACGTGATAGTACAGTCTGGTTAGAAATCACTATGATGTCCCACTAGGAAATCTTGAACTCATCATTATCTTGCCTCGTCCTCTAGAGTGCTAGGATTATAGGTGTGATCCTGAAGCCAATGGGTTTGGGAGATTTCATTGAGCACTGAAACATGATAATGTGGGAAAACTTGTTACTTACATCTTTTATGATTGCTACTAATACTATTATTGTGTTGTCTTTCTAATGAGTGGAAGCAAGGTTTATATGAGTGTGCATATATGCATGGAGTGTATACACACATACATATATATATATATATATACATTTTATATATATATATATATATATATATATATATATATATAAAATCTTTGCAATATTCTTGTAACTAGTTTCATTTAATTGGTAAAACACGTATTTAGATACTCACGAAAGTATCTAAATACCAGAAGACCTAAAGTTCCAGTTATACCTGGGAGAAAGATAGGCCTCTTTAGCTTGTGGGACTAGGCTAGAACAATCCATTTCTCCCCTAAAAGCACTCCCAACCAACCAGACTGTCCGTATCGATGCTCCGTTCTGGAAGCATCCCTGCGGAGGGACCTGTGTAGACACGGTACTGGTGATGCGCCGAGAGGGGTTTGTTCCCTTGAGTGTCTGCTTTGCCTTGGACAGTTACTAATACTGTTTCCCTCTATCTGAAGAGCCTCTGGGACCCCTACATCCCTCATAGGAAACTCGGCAACCTTATCTGCAGCACATGGCTAATTTCATTCACTTCTGACCCCTGGTGGGAATAGTTTAAAAATCTGCTCTTGACAGGTGCAAAGGAAAGAAATTATTCCACTTAACCGGTTTATTGATTGAACCGAGTAAATGATTTTATGCTCTACCACCGGACCGCTCCTTACTTTGTAAAGCGAAAGGCCTCAAGCCATTCATATAAAACTAAAAACTGAACGAGGGGAAAAAAATATCCAAGAGATAACAAAGCTTTCTGGGAAAACAATGTGAGGGTTTCAGCAATGAGAACTCTTTGCTGCTTCCAACTCTCCTTATCTCCGGCTCCCGGTGAGCAGGTCTAGGCCTTGCGACTAATCTTCTGTCAGCAAAACCCCCGGGATATGTGAAATCATCTCTCATCGACGTCCTCCTCTGACAATAGCATCCATCACTGTTATGTGGGAAGCAGGGAGAAGGAAGGTCTCATAAAGAAAGGAATTGAAACCAATGGGTGTTGGGCTGTCCCCCATGAAGACAAGCTGAGAGCCTCTAGCTGCGGGGCAGTTAAACCCCACTTTCATTTGCAACATCACAGATGTGAGAAAAGCCTGGCCTGGCGGTGAAGAAGTCGCATCCACAGGACCCTTCAAGAGGAACTGCTTTCTCTTCGTCTTTTCTGATATTTTGCCTTGGAAGGATAGACATGCACTATAGCCTCCAGAAATTTCTTCCTCATTTTTCCCTACTAATCAGAGAGAGAGAGAGAGAGAGAGAGAGAGAGAGAGAGAGAGAGAGAGAGAGAGAGAGAGAGAGAGAAGAAAAATCTTTAGGACAATTATCTACTGTAAATCCAGTAAATAACAGACATAAATTCCTTTCCCATAGAATTCCTAACAGTGACCTTATCAGAGGTTTTCATTCCCACGGCAGCAGAGGTCAAAGCTTAAACCCCACTTGTGCAGCTGAAGACCCGGTGTTCCTCAGTCAAGGGGACTGGGAGTCCCGTGGCAGGTTTTTATCAGCTCAGTTCGGGAAGGCTGCCCGAGTGCGCAGCGTTTTTGGTGCCCTCTGATTTTTGAATATGTACAACTCCATTTGCTCAAGCAGATTTGGTAATTGTCTATTTAATCACCTATTTGCATGCACAATTACTCGGCTTGGGCGCAGCCATCTGCATTTGCATATGCAAATCTTGACTTGGGCTCCCGCTGAAGGGCTGCACCTGCAGCTGCAGCCAGGCCCGTTTGTGAGCCGTAGGGGGAAATGGCTCGTCCAGGACCAAACGGACTCCAGCTCCAAATAGTGAACATTTGCGTGTAATGAAATTGATTTCTTTCAATCAAAGGGAAATGAGTTAGAACGTATATTGCTTTTTCTCTAGCAGGAGGAAAACTAGCAATATAATAGCTTTTAATAAGAAAATATAAAGATAACTGTCATAAAGGGGGGTTGGGACATTCTGAGTTATCCCTCTACCAAAACTTCATCTTTGGCTTTTAAAAGAACAGAATTTTGGCCAGGCAGTGGTGGCGCATGCCTTTGATCCCAGCACTTAGGAGGCAGAGGCAGGCGGATTTCTGAGTTCCGAGGCCAGCCTGGTCTACACAGTGAATTTCAGGACAGCCAGGGCTACACAGAGAACCCTGTCTCGAAGAAGAAGAAAAAAAAAAAACAGAATTTTGTCTGTCGATCTAGCTACCTATCTATTTGGTTCTTTTGAGACAAGTTCTCTCTCCAAGGTGACTCTGGCTGTTCTGGAACTCACGGTGTACACCACGCTGGATCAAACTCACAGCAACCCACTGGCCTCCTCTCCTGTTGAAGGACTAAAGGCGTGTGTCACCATGCCCAGGTAAAAAAACGGAATGCTAAAGAATGGAGGTTGGAGACTGTGGCCTTTGCTGACAGAAAGGGGAGCAGCAGGTGCAGGGCCTGCCTTTAAGATGACCTTTCTTCACACAATGACGAAACTTCCCAGAAGCCCTGTGAAGACTGCCTTGCTCTTTCCTGGAAGACTCAGCTACCTGGGCGCCCCTTTGATGATCCTGAACATGACCAGAAAGATGTAGAGAAAATTAGTTGAATGTGCCAAGGAGGGAGAGGAACGTAACCTAACTCCTCTGAACGCCTCTGTGTAGGATTTTATTTCCTATTCTGGAAAGAGGGGTCTTCTCTCCAGCTTCCTTTACATCGGCTCATTTGGAAGTTAATTAACATGCATCTTATTCAGCCTTTTTCAATAGGTTGGGTCCAGGAGTCTGAACTTTTTACCAAAGTTCTGGGACGCTTTGACCCATAAGTATATGGAAGATATTCTTGAAATATTAAATACCAGGACATCCTCACTAGTCCATACCTCCTCCCCCAAATACAAGTTCTTCCCCAGTCCAGAGACTTAGATTTCCAGGTCAGACTACTGTTCTCATATATTTCTGAGGTCCTACCAGAGTTACATATTAAAAAAATCAGGGTCCCTTCATGGGATTCTTAGTCTCATTAATAGAAGGAGTTAAGAATGGACCCAAGAGGAAGCTTCAGGATAATTCCGTTAGAATTTAAAAGGAAAGGTCTAGGGCTGGTGAGCTGTAAACCACCCAGAGAAGCCGCCCAGAGAAGGAAGATGGATGGTGAAGAGAAAGGGGGAAAACTATGCTCCTTGAGAGTTAAGCTTGGGTGGGGGACTGGGGGGGAGGGGAGGAGAAAAGGGTAGGGAGTATTCTCTTAAAATGAGTTTATTAGGTAGCAGAGAAAAGAGGAAACCAGCAGATACACAGCAAAATATCAAAGGGGACACACGAGCGACATCCAGCAGAGACCACAGGAGCAACCCAATTGAGAGAACAAACAGAAGGTGACGTTATCAAAGGGGGCAAGATCTCCAAGATCTCCAAGATCTGTAAGATCTCCAAGCGGAAACACCAAGGGTCCCCGGGGGAAGCCCCGCGTAACACAGCCAGCCAGAGTTCCCAAATGAGCCAGTAGAGAACAGAGCATTGCCTCAGGTGAGGCTGCCAAGCAGAAGAACTAATAGCAGACAATAAACAACAGCAGCAAATCCAGCGCTTCCAAAGGTCCAGCAGGAATCACATGGAGAACCTGAGACAGTTCGAGCCAATTCCCAGCGAGGGTTGTGCTGTGTGTTCTCTCCTTGGGTGAGCTTCCTGGTCCTGCCAGGCATTTTTATGCAGCGAGAGAGACCATAGTGACCTCATTTAGAAATAGTCTACCTACCAACTATTCCCAGGGACAGTGTTTTTTTAAACTCTTGCTGGTTTCCTTCCTCCTTGTTAGAGTTAGGGAGCAGTCTGCTCCAGGTCAGGGAGTTTGGATGAAACCAGAGAGGATTTTCTTGATTTTAACAAGCTTAGAAAACAGTTTGCCACTTCACCAATATAATGCACAGTGTGCCGCCTCATTTAATGCTTGCAAATTATCAGTCAAGAAAGGGGAGGCTATATGGACAATGTCCAGAAACTAGGAGCTAGTACAGGTGGGATTTGAACTCTGGTCTTTCTTACCCAATGAGAAAAGCTCTGCTCACAAGACTGCAGTGCCCTGGGTTCTTTTAGGCAGGTTGGGAAATTGACATCTCCATCCATCTTCTCTTCCCTGAATGCTCTCCCAGAGGAAAGATGGCCATTCGAGTATCTTTCTATCACTGCCCTTGAAAACCATCTATCTCTTCCAGTAATTACTTTGATGGAAACGGTGAACACAGCTGCTCCCCCTGTAATTCTGTAGCTCCCCCATGAAAGCTGCCTTTGTAGAAGCCACAGAGTGCCTCTCTTTTCCTTGATAATTCCCGAGAGCCAGATTACCTCCAGCCAGCTGCCGCTCTCCACATGCAAACGGATTGAGGAAAATCAAACAGCGATTGAATCTGCGTGGTGTCTTTTACCTTGCCCTCCAGCGAACACCAAGATAAAGCACTGGGCTCACGAGATGAGATGTTGGCTTCAAGCTTTCTCCCAAATCCCGGCAGGATTATGAAGCTGATATGAACAAGAACTAACAACAGATTCCTTCTAACATCTGCAAAGGCCGCGGCCAGTCTTTCTCTCCTGTGGTGGTCATCTGGGCACTTTCATTTAAAACTTAGATGTCGTGGATAAGCTCAAAAGGGCAGGGAGCCCTCTTTCAGCCTCAAGCTGCCAACTCCAAGCCCTTGGTCAGATGCTCTTTCTTTCCAGAGAAGCTTTTAGGATGTCTTGCTTTACTATACAGAAATTAAAGAGTATTTGCCTAAGTGCATCTTTTACTAGAAAAATTTTAAATATTTTTTGCATAGCTATATGGCAGGAATGCTGTCCAGATAGACCTACTTTCCATGACCTTCAAATCCTGCATCCTCTAGTTCACTCTGAGGAGCGTCTTAAAGGGGTGTTTAATTTTGTGGTAGAGGCTCTGGTGACAAGAATCCATCTCTAAGCTGTAGGAAGATGCTAACATGAGCCTTTTCCAACGCTCTCTAGCCATGATAATGTGATAAGATTTAGATGTCAAATACCCAAAGAAATTGTAAGCCATCAGTTCTCTGGCTTGGGATTTTTATAAGGTCAGGGTGTGTTAAAGGCATCTGAAAGTGAAGAAAAAACAGTACAACAGCTTTGGAAAATTATCTGGCAGTTTCTTCGTAAGTTAAACCATAAATTTAACACACATACCTCAACAATTCACTGAAGAATCTGCAAAGGAAAAGTAAAATGCACATCCATGTGGAGATTTGTTTGCAAATGTCCCTGATAACACTGTCCAAAATAGTCCTAGAGTTACATAATGTCCATCAAGTAGGTAGTGAGCAAATGAATCGGTGGTATATCAATACAGTGGAATATTACTTAGCAATAAAAAATTAAACACGGAAGCATGCTGTATAGGATTCAAAAACTATACAGAATGAAAGAGGAAAACGTTCATACGACACAAGTAATAAGACACAACCTAAAGTTTCCTATAGATACAGAAATTTGCTTAGGAACTGGTAGTGGTTGTAAAGAACACTCTGGCATAGTGTCCAAATTTGATTGGGGCAATCATTCCACAATTCTGTAACTTTATTAAAAAAATCATTGAGTTGTATATTTTAGGTCAAATAATTTGACATTAATGTAAGATGTTTTTGGGACAGGCTCTCATAATATATCCCTGGCTGTCCTGGAACTTGCCGCACTAATCAGGGTGGTCTCTCACTAATAGGGGTCCGCATGCCTTTGGCTCCTGAGTGCTGAGATTAAAACTGTGCTCCACCACCACTGGCATGAGTAAGATACTTTTAAAAAATACATAGAGAGTCGATTTTTCAATAGACCTTTGTCCTATGGACCACTCATCATATTTGGCTGCTCCCGGTTCAGATCTACTGTGATTATAAAACGGAAATGCATGGTAGAGTTCAGAGCACTAGAATGAAGGAAAAAAGGGAAACAATATAGTGTCTTGATAAACATGGTTATTGATAAAACATTAACATGGCACTGATTGATTACATCAGATAAAATGTTATCAACAGTGTTTATTTGCTTCTTTTAGATGGGACTATTAGACAATCATTGTCAGGTGAGTGGCTCCCACCCTACCTCATTGAATATCACTGCTGAGAGACAACTGTCATGCCCTAGCCCTCGACCCTGCTACCATCTCCTCACAAACTGAGAGAGGAACGTCTTCAGGTTCAGCAGTCAGTTAGTTGCTAGACATTTCCTGCAGTTGAAGGGGTGACAGATTGAAAAGAACAGTCTAGAATCCTATGGGAAGAAGAAATGGACCCGCAAGCTTGTATGGAGTAAGAAATGCCCAGGCATGAATGTGAATGGGGTTTTGTCAGTTTTCGTCAATGAGCTGCTGTGTGTGTGTGTGAGTGTGAGTGTGTGTGTGTGTGTGTGTGTGTGTGTGTTTTCCTTAATAATGTCTCTTTTCAAAAGCATGACAGCCATTGTGCAGACTTCCAGAACACATTACTTACAATACAGGTGATGAGGGGGAATTTACCGAGAAAGCCAAAGAATATAGAAAATAATTTTAAAAAAAGGGAAAAAAAAAGAAAGAAGTGGAAGAAGAGAAAAGCTGCTAGAAAGATAGTCTGTGGTGCCTGTGGAAAGATAGTTGGTTCTTTTTGTTTGTTTGACACATTGGGTTACATTCTGATTTTTTATTTAAAAACAAATTTACTTATCTCTCTCTCTCTCTCTCTCTCTCTCTCTCTCTCTCTCTCTCTCTCGGTTTTTTGAGACAGGGTTTCTCTGTATAGTCCTGGCTGTCCTGGAACTCACTCTGTAGACCAGGCTGGCCTCAAACTTAGAAATCCCCCTGCCTCTGCCTCCCAAGTGCTGGGATCAAAGGTGTGCACCACCACCGCCCAGCAAATTTACTTTCTCAAAGGACAATATACTATGATTTGATTAGAAATCAAGAAACACAGTCATGGTCTTGCCCGAGTTTCCACGTCAGGGTAAAATGTGAAAGGAGGGCACAGGGGAGAGAGCTGAGCTCTGATTCTAAGGGGCGATGTGCTGATTGGTGCAGCGGTCACACTTCTGAGTACATTCTCACCAAAGGCAGGGATGTTTCAGGGCAGAATTCCTGGGCATGGCACCTAGCATTGACGGGTCTGACAGGGCTGTGTGGATTGTGGGTGTGGGTGTGGCAGAAGTGTCAAGCTAGCCCAGCTTCGCGTGTCTTTCCATAATAAAAGAGTTTAAAAAGATGCTTTCTAAGTCCACGGTTGCCCTCTGTATCCTTATCCTCTGAGAGCATGAAGGTTCAGACTTGTCACATCTGGAAGATCCTTCCTTTCTGTGAAACAAGACCCCTTTCCAGAGGCCACCAGAGCTCAGGACCATCTAAGGTCAACACCCATCACCGTGGTCAATAATGTTATCAGTGCCTCATTGATTGTTGCACAGTGAGTGCCAGAGACCAGGAAATGAAATGCACCCCGCACACATCTGAATCCTATTCCCTTTAGGGCTTTGGCCTGTCCTCTCAATAAACCCAGCTTAAATAAAACCCTATCTGAAATGTTGAGACTCTGAGAATAAGAGAATTAGCTGTGGGCTTTACCTAATATTCACCATCTGCCTGGCAACCATGGAAATAAAGTTCCTTAGGGTTTTTGATATAATGTGGTAAGTTACATAGCCACTGTACAACAAAGCTGTGTGTACTATTGCTACAGATTCTCTTAGGAGTTACATGTTGTGAAACACAGTAAGTGGATAACACACTGTATTATTAAATGCAGCTCAGAAAGAAGTATTTCTACTTCCTTGCAAAACCATGCATTGTCTCCAGGCCGATGTTCCCACGACTGATGGCTTAACTCTCTTGTGTCTTACAAATTGTATCAGGTTTCCTTTTGAGCACTGGCCAGGCTACGTCATGTTCACGAGTCATGCCTGAGTGATCTTATCAAAATGATAAGAGCCTCTAGATGACAACACGCTGGTCATGGCTCAGAGGGCAAGTTCATATTTTAATAGCTCAATCACTTAAAGAATCAGAAGAGATGTAGCAAACGATAGAAACCGGAGAACTCCGGCACCCTGACCAGCCAGCCACCTTCTCTGCTCCTTTCCACCTATGGCTGGCCAAAGGCAGGAATCAGTTCTAAGGATGACTCCCATGTTAAAGTGTGCGCATGTGCCATTGATACTTAGAATGGTTTCTCTCCATCCTCTCCCATGACTACAATTTTTAAATCTAACTAAAACCCTTTGTGGAGAGGCTGTGCTTGACAATGCAGTAGACATTTCTGTTTCTTTCTCCCTCAGCTGGTTTGCCTTCTCTGCTCATATTCAAGAATGACTGGTGTGATGGTTTGTATATGAATGGTTCAGGGAGAAACCCTATTAGGAGGTGTGGCCTCGTTGGAGTAGGTGTATCACTGTGGGTGTGGCCTTAAGACCCTCACCCTAGTTGCCTGGAAGTCAGTCTTCTACTAGCAGCCTTCAGATGAAGATGTAGAACTCTCAGCTCCTCGTGCACCATGCCTTCCTGGATGCAGCCATGTTTCTGCCTTGATGACAATGGACTGAACCTCTGAGCCTGTAAGCCAGCCCCAATTAAATGTTGTCTTTTGTAAAACTTGCATTGGTCATGGTGTCTGTTCACAGCAGTGAAACCCTAAGACAACTGGCATCACTTTGTTTCTCTTCTCTGATATATTAGTTGTTACTACAGTCACCAAAATACCCAGATGAACAACTATAAGGACAGAATTGCTTTTGGTTTCAGAGGGGTCAGTCATTGTGCTAGGGAAGTAATAATGCAAAGGAACAATTCTTATGGCAGCCAGAAGCTGAGAATGGAATAGAAAGGGGCCAGGTACAGGTACTAGTCAGGATCTGTGCCTACCACCATTGACTTGTTCCTTTCAGTGAGCTCCATTCTGTAAAGTTTCCAAAACTCCTAGAATACTGCTATCAACTGGGGATCAAGACATTTGTTTAATACACTAGCCTGTGAGGAACATTCATGCAGAAACCATAATAACTATGATGTTTTATGAAGGTATCATAATATAGGCACTTGTGTTTCTTGTCTGTGAACCACAGTTTCTTCAGTTATAATATACAACACATCGTGGTTCTAGTTAACCATAACTATTATCTGTGTCTGATCCCCCACCCTGTCAATCACTTAATGCTACCAGCTTTTAAGACTACTAGTAAGGAGGATTTCAAATTCATTTCACTTAAAATAATAGTATATAAATTCCCCTTATTTGAGGGGTTGTATCCCTGTGATAGTTATTTTTAAATGTCAACTTGACACAATCTGGAATCTCTTGGGAAGAGAGTCTGAATGAGAGTTGTGTAGATCAGTGGTTCTCAATCTCTGGGTCATGACCCCTTTTGGGGTTGATGAGCCTTTCACAAGGGTCAACTGAGATCATTGGAAAACAAGAGATATTTACATTACAATTCACAACACCAAAACTCATGAAACAAAATTACAATTATAAAGTAGCAAACAAAATGTATGGTTGTGGGTCACTTCAACAGGAACCACTGTATTAAAGGGTCGAAGCATTAGGAAGGTGGAGAACCGCTGGTCAGGATCATGTTGGCCTATGAGAACATCTGTAGGGAGCTATCTTGATTTTCCTTAATTGGTATGGGAAGAGCCAGCCACCATGAAAGGCATGATTCCCTAGACAAGAGATCTCAATCCTGGCCTCCTTATAACAGTAGAGAAAGAGAATTGAGGACAAACATACACATATTCAGTCGTTCTGCCCCACCATGGATGTGCAGAGCTGCTTCAAGTTCTTCCTGCTTTACCTTCACCTTAGTGGTGAACTGTGACCTGCAACTGGAGCTAAAATAATCCCTTTGTCCTCATCAGTTGCTCTTTATCAAGGTGTTTTATCACAGCAACAGGAAATGAAAGCATGTCAGTCCCTAACACTACGTCATGCTTACGCTACCTTTGTTCTTCAAACACTTAAGAAGACCCTCACCCTACATGCCTTTCCTTAGCTACTGCATTGCCCTGGTATTCCTACTGAGTATCTTATTGCATCAGGGTATTCCAGACCCATGGCCAATACTAGCTTTTACCTAGTTATTTTCTTGAAGGGTGTGGTTCAGACTTACACATAGGATAGGAAGAAATATTAACTTTTACTTTGGAAGGGCATTAGAAAATTAACACCTAATAACTAACACATTGTTTGATGTGGAACCCTCCCTCGGCTCTGTCATAGATGATGGCATGCTAGTGGTGTTGCCCAAGGTGTCTGAGCAGGTAAAGCAGGATTGCACAGTGATACAGAAGTGACTGTGGTAGTCTCACTTGCTCAGCGTTCTCATAGGTCAGTGTGATCTGGGTAGCCGGAGTCACAGAGTACGCACTCCTGGATAACTACAGTAGCCTTCATAACATGGAAAAGTAAATAGAGACGCCAGGGAAACATGAATGCCGAGAGCTGGAGAATAAGTGACAGGCAAGAAAAGGAGAGAATCATCACGGATTCTCACTAGGCACAGTAGAAAATCAGATTGCTCAAGATTTAGAGAGAAACAGAAAGAGAATTCTGCGGGACTGTTTAAAATATAGACTCATGCCCTGCGACCGGCAAAGAATGTGACTGTAAGTGAACGCAGTGCACTGGCTGTGAATATCCTGCTTGTGTATGTGTACATGCATTTGTGACAAAATCATTTACAGAAATATTTAATCCAGCATGTGGGAAAATCACAGCTTAATCATGGCCCCCTCCTGGGTCTCACCAACCAATGACCATGTCAGTGGTTCTTGCGTTCTGATGATCATGCCAGGGGGAGGCCAGATTTTCTTCCTATATGTTCACCAAATGCACAACTCAACGAATATGAGGTTTCAGCTGTCTTTTATTAAGTTAGATAACTTTAAAAAATTTTAAAATCATGCCCTGACCTTCAGGGTTCTGTATAAAATATTCTCATTACAAATGTTATGCCAACAATCTATATACTAGAGTATGATTATTAACTTTAAATACATTAATAAGTAAACATGTAATAAGTAAGGTAAGACCTTTGGCATCTCTACAGTATGTTTATGTTATATGTAAAGGGTAAAGGGGGGCTGGTCCCAGGAGTAGAGGCATTCTGCTATAGTTCAGGATCACATTGCACTTGTATGGTGCCTCTACCAATTTTTAGCACAGAGCCACATAGCACTCTAGGCTCCTGGTTATATTTAGCACTTGTTTTGTTTTCATTGACCTGGTTACTAGGTAAATTCTTCGTCTTTGTTAGGTAGGGTCAGTATGTGTCTGTTGTAACTCCATCAGTAGTTGATAACATCATATTTATCTTGGGCAGATACATGAAGGGTCTTAGCATTTTCAATGTCTAGTGCACATTAGAATGTGACACAAAAAGATTCTTATTTCATCTGCCTGTCCCCTTGCTGTGACAAAATGCCCGATGACACAACTCCAGGAATTAATAGTTGATGATTGGCTCCTGACTTCAGAGGTCATGATGTCACCATGGTAAGGAGGACAGGGCAGAGTCCAGCACCGTGACAGCCTGTAAGCAGAGAGAAACCTGTGCCCCTGGCAGCTTGTTTTATGATTTTCTCTTCTATTATTCTGTCTGGATCTCCAAACTAAGGGGCAATTCCATCTACATGCAAGGTATGTTTTCCCCACTGGGTTGATCCTCTCTGGAAATAGCTCATAAATATTCCCTGTGGTATATCATACTAGTCCCCTGAGTCTTCAGTTCAGTCAAGATGACAATCAAGATTAACGTCTGAAATGTTTGCTGTCTAGATGGTCAAAGGAATTCATTACGCAGTCAGCAAACACATTCCATCTTTTGTTCCTGGATTCATTGAATAGTGTGCCATCTTTTGCGAAGGGATCTAGTCAACGCTTCATTGTTGACACGCCTCCTCTCTTAACTCTTTTCAAGTGCTAGAAACCTTCCATACTGGTCAGCAATGAAAAAATGGGGCTTATATAACAACATTTCTACAACTGTGATTACAAATATTCTTTGAACCTGGGAGTGGTATGAGCTCACGTGTCTTCAAAACAGTTACAGCAACCTACTCGCGTGATTACCTCATGAGTGTGGACATCAGCAATCTGGGTGAGGTTGGTAGATAAAATACAGGATTCCACTGACGTCTGAATTTCAGACAAGACAAATGGGGCAGCTCATACTAAAAATTATACTTAGTTTAGCTGAAACCCCAAATTAAGTGAATTTACATTTTGATTTATTAATCTGACCACCTACGCTAGGAAAAGAATTCTGGGCCATACAGCCTAATGATCTGGTAAGCAACTGAGGTGCATTTCTTGTTAATCCATTTACAACAGGACTTGGACCTAACTTGTGGTCAAAATCATTAGGTCCTCCTCTACCTCTCACCATGGATTTAGTTGATCAGCACTGCACTGTGTACTCTGGGCCTTGGGCATTCGTAAAGCCTCCTTGGAGTTTCACTGTGTGGCCAAAGTCAAGAACTCCAGACAGAAGTTAGTGCTGGAGAGACTAGACTTTTCTTTGTTCTTTGATGCTGTCGAGAAAGCAGTTAAGACTCAAACAGAGCACTAAATGGTCTGAGCAGTGGCTCAGAAAACATTATGGTGCTTAATGAATAAAGCCTTAGGGTTTGTGGGCACTGATCCTCTATGTTTCCTGTCAGCTTATGGAGATGGGGTGTTTAGGGTGGAGAAAGGAAAGGGAAAATATGATCCTTCTGTAAATTTTCTCAGCACATGTGCCTGGCCAATCAGTCCTTCCTTTCTCCGAGGGAGCAGAAACTTTCCGGAGCCTCTTTCAATGGCTAGGAAGCTGCAGGTTTTACTCCAGTTCGTAGCTATTGAAGCTACAATAGAAGGGGAAAGAAAGCATGGACATAGCTTAGGACAATTGAAGAAGCATTGAGAGAGAGGAGCAGAGAGGAGAGAAGAGGAAAAGAGAGGAGAGAGAGAGAGAGAGAGAGAGAGAGAGAGAGAGAGAGAGAGAGGGCGCTCATAACTCTTCTGTATAAACACAATGTTTATAAAGCAATATAAAAGTCTCACTGATGTGTAAAACCTTACTTAAAGCTGGTGGGAGAGTTTCACTATGGGAAGAAATATAATACAACGTAATATAATTAATAGCAGTAAGATAAGCAATAAACACCGCTTTCTAATAAAATTTCCCTGGTGTGACAGTATGGTTAAGAGTGATTTAAGCCCAACCCCACGTCTGCTGGACTCCTGTGCAGCTTCTGCCTGAGAAGAGATGGGACCTACAAAAGCTAAAGCTCTTTAGTAGAGCCATCTAACAACGGTTACCATGGCAGTGGTGCACTTTAAAATACTGCGCTAGACACCAGCAATTGCCAACTGTGGTCTGTAAAATTACCTGAGGCCCTTTTAAAATATGCTGAAGTCTGGGCCTAACAGCTGACACATTAAATCAGATTCTCCAGGGCTGCTGGTCGGGCACCGGCGTCCGGCTTTAAAGCCCTTGAGGTGATTTTGAGGTGATTTTAATGTGCAGTTGGGGGTGGAGGGCTGCTAACCTGAACAACGTGCTATGTTGTGTAGAAGAGCAGGCTACAAAGCAGATGCGACAGGCGTTCTGATCAGCAAGTAAGTTCTACCTAAAGGCTAGCCACCCAGGATCACACAAAGGCCTCTCTCCGGAAATGGCTGTGGCAAATGCTTCTGTCAGACCAACACTAGAAGTTCAGCTAATTCACATATTTAATGTCCAAGAGTTTCATTTTGTTTTGTGTTTTAACCAGTCACCTTTTAATAATCCTGAGAATTTTGGAAATGGACGTTTATAGACTTAAACATATTTAAAACCTATTTGAAGGACATTTGTTCAGCTTATGTGAATTACTATATAATAGTTGAATGGCTTCTGTGGCCCATGGCTGGTAAATACGATCCTCAAAGCTGGAGGCTGTATGGTGTCAGAACCTTGAGGGTCCACTGACCATGGGCATTAGGGCTCAGAAGTTCAGTCTGTGGAGTCCAGGGTGGGGCTTTTGTTTAGTTTGGAACACACACAAGAGGTATAGAGAAGTTGGCAGGTATACAGATGTTCTAGCCTTCTGGAGCGCTAAACATGTTAGTTTTTAAACAACAGCAACAAATACCGTATCACCGCAGAATTTGGTCTAAGACAATACTAGAAGGTTTGGCAGAGTGGGTGACTCACTTTCTTCAAGACTTGCAAGGCTGCCATCTAACCGAAAAGCACAGGAGTGCTCGTGATCAGATATTTTGGATTGGCTTTGCCAAAGTAAAAGGGAAATAAGACCCAGTGTTGTCAAACTCTCCAATTTATTTATTTATTTTCTTTTTGTTCAACCAGAGAGTATTTCTGTAGTATTTTACTTTGACAACTCAACTTATATTCACAAGGAAAGTGAAGCACTCTTAAATATAAGCAACAACTTCTACGTAAGCTACATGGGACCGGAAGGCTGTGAACTTGAGACCGGAAACCTGGATCTGAGGAGCCAGTAGCAGACAGAGAACTCAAGGTTAGCTCAGCAGCCGGAGGAAAATGGGCCTCAGAGGTAAGGTGATATGGTCACAGGAATTCAGAAAGTATGGCAAGGACTCAGGGCCACCTCCGGGCAGAAAAGCTGACATGGGGTTGTTCGTCAGTATTCATGCTACAATGTCTACACCGGGGGCATTTTTCAAAAGCAGGCGGTGGAAGGAATTTGAAAATGTACTGGCCTCTGGGTTCTGGTTTGCTGAGTGTACTTTGTGCTACTTAGAGCCAGATGCTTATTCAGTTTGTGTCCTAGATGTGAGAACTGAGACATCAAGAGGACAGTGGTGTGAGGGTCACCAGGGCAGGATGCTCTTTGGATTCTGGGCCTGGCTTGGTGCTGGCTTCTTCATGCTCCGGTCACATGTTTCTAGTTCTTGTATCCGTGTCCACAAGTTATCTGCTTATAAGACATGAGTCAAATAGATTTAGGGACCACCTAAGGACTCGACTAACTACTATTGCATTTATTTTCTTCAAGTCATTTTAATAATCTGTGGAATTGAGAAGTAGGACTTCAACATGCGAATTTTAGGATACAATTAAACTCATAACACCAGTGTGTAAGCTGGAAAAAAGGCGTAGGAAGTCCAGGTAGGGAAAGGCTTGTTTATATATTTGCTTGATAAATATTTTATGAATCATTTGCTGTGTACACAGTTCTCCACTAAGGCACTGTAGCAGAGGAAGTGGTTGGTAATTCTTCTGTTTCTACTGAGGTTTACCTGCTTATCCCTTGAAGCAAAATAAAGAGAGAATCATAAAATCTCCATGTTCTACCAGTCGAGCATATTGAAGAGTCTCGGGTCTGAAGCTTGGGGAGTTGCCTGGCGGGTCTATGGGGGAGACTCTTGACCAATATCTGGGAGTGTTATTTTCTGCTGAACATCAGCCCCACAGTGTATTCCACACAGGATCATTCACAGGTGACAGCAGAGGTCCCTCTCACCTCAGAGGTTGGGATTTAGTAGAACAGACAGGCAAGGGTCAGGGGCCGTGACAAAGGAGACCAGAACGCAATGGGTCTAGGAGGTGCTGAGTGTGACAGTGACCAGTCTGGGTCATTATTAGAGTGAAAATGACCAGTCCAATCAATGTAACCTAGAAACCACTACACGCCCTGTTTTTGGATCTTAACTCAGGAAAACAGGAAGGAATCATTATACTTGTGGTCCAGAAATAAGCCTGGTTAGATAAGGGGTGCAGATAGTTTTTTCAGTCATTGAATTTTAATCAGATAGCACATCAAGAAAAGTAAAGAGGAACACTAGACTACTGTTGCTCTAGGCTTCAAGTCTGGCACAGGAAACTCACGATCTGGAGCTCTGAGGTCTGTGCATTCAATGCCATGGCCACCAGCCATTTTAACTGGCTTGTGTTAAATAGTCTATTGCTGTATTTTATTCCCAGACCACAGCCTTACCATCAAGTAAAGGAAGAGGTCGTATGAGATGCAGCAGCTAGAAGATACTCTAGATGTTAGCCCTGTCATGTCACACCCAGGCAAAACGAAGCCCTGAAAGTCAACCAGCTCACACAAGGTCCCTTGTCAGAGGACTGATAGGGGCTGTCTGTTGTCTGTGCCCTGGACCACCCACTGCCCGACCCTACCTGCCCTTGGGGGTTGGAGGTGAGGTAGTGCAAGGACTGCATAGACTCTGGGAACAGGTGAGAAACGCCTTAGCAAGCGCATCAGAACACTGCAGTAAACTCCTTTATACCCTCCATCTGCACCCCATTGGTTCCCGGAAAGCATCTCTTTCAAACAGTAGTTCCCTATTGGCTGGCATTGTCTGTGTGAGCAATCCTTGGTCTCTCAGGCAGTTCTCAATTAGGTCCTCCTGCAGGTGATACCTTTGTGGCCGAGCTGCGCCCGGCATGGTTAGTGTTTACTATCCTCTCTTGTTTATTCCCAGGCATCCCAAGGCATGGACACTGTCCTTTTGGTATAGCTAATGAAGGTGGGAAGTCAACACAATGGTGAGAAGATTTATGCTACCATACGGGGAATTGTTAGGCAGTTAGGAAGCCACAAGGGATTAATAATTCTATGCCTCAGTGTTAAAAGGACAAGTTCCAAATGAAAGGAACTTTTTGTTTTGCTTTGAGACACAGCCTCAAGTCTCAACCCTGCAGTCTTGGCTGTCCTTGAATTCAAAGGGGTCTGTCTGCCTCGGCCTCTGCTGAATTAAACACACACACACACACACACACACACACACACACACACACCTCTTCCTCTATTAGTCAACATTGTTCTAATATGGTTTTTACACTTTGAAATTGAAAGTTCATTTCTGTTCAGGCCTATGTGCTGGCTCCAAGCATCGCATGAAGATTTTACATTTAATCGCATTATGGAGAATGTAAATTGTGGTTACGCAGGTGTATACCAAATATGGATGTCTGGTAGTTGTAAAAGTAGGTGGGCAAGGGGTATCTGATGAACTCCACTTCAGAGTTGTTGTTACAGCATTCGAACAACAGTTCCAGAGTCACACAGAGTAAAATGCAGTGATTATGAAGCATTGCCATGAGGTCTTCTACAGTCTGTTCTGTAAGCATAAACTTGGATCTGAGTTTGAATCTTACATCTGTACCTTCAACCATTACATTACCCGGCCACAAGCGCTTTCAACTCTCTGAGGCCCTAGAATTTATGACCTACCTTTATTTTGAAGACCAAGTGACATAATATGTACCTATAATCTTTTAACTGCGAACAACATCAGAAATCATAGGTATAACTGTGGGTAAACGTTGTTTGAGAAATTGTAGGTAAAGGACTGGGGAGATGGGTCAGCTCTTAAAGGCTAGGCTCATAACCAAAATATAAGAGAAATTGGAGGTTAAAATACAAAGTGATATGAGAAGCCATTGAAGGCCTCTTCTGGGAAGACGCCATTTTGCTTGGATTCTGATAACAGTCATCCATTAAGGGTGGCTTCCAACAAGCATCGAGCCTGGCGACATTGGCAGTAACTGCCGTCAAGTGTTCAGTTAGCTCCCTCTGCTCTTGGGTGACAAGGAGTGAGAAATGCCAAGAGGTGAAGGAAACCGCGGGCATATGGGCTGTGCTGTACACGCAGAGCCGGAAACCCACCACCGCAGAAGCCCTTCTGGTAATTGTCACACCCCCGGCAGCCCCTCGTTAAGTGATGTCATAAAATTCCCAATACAAAAATCTGTACCGCGAATGAACGCATGTCATGCAACACTTGAGGGGGGCTGGCTGCAGAATCAAAATGTCACCAAAGAACAAAAACCAGTGTCTGTAATACTGAGGTGGCTGAGCCCCATTCATCTGCGTGTAATTACAGGAGCCTGTGGCAAAGTGATGACTGTGTCCTGGTACTTTGTGCCTCCCAGTCTTACTGATAGGAGGGCTGGGAACAATGGCTGCTCCTCACAGCTGCTCACACGTGCTGACGATGTTCACACGGAGCTGGGAAGAAGTCCCTCTCGGTGCCTTTTCTCCACTGGGCTGCTTCTATGGTCCTTTATATACTAAGCCTGTTTTAGTCATATCAAAATCCTCTGCACCTCTCGGCACAGCCAGGGTGTGGTGGCAGTGGGGTTTGGGGTGGCTTTGGGAATCCCAGCTGCGTCACCGCCACCTCTGAAAACTTGGTAAGAGAATTGACCTTTCTGGACTCCCTTCTTCATATGCTATTTTGGAAAAAAAAATGATAATTGTGTTCACCTCAGAGCGTTGTTATAGAAACTAGATGAGTCCGTGTGTCAGGGAATGTTAAGAACAGCCCCAGGGACATAGGAAGCATTCAGAAATTATAGCCTCATGCTGCTCTGTGCATGCCTTTTCTTGTGATTTCTTGTTTTTAGCAACATTCCTTTCCCTTCTATGTCTTTGCAGTTCAAATGTACTTACCTTTCTGGGACACCTTCCTCAAGCGGGGTTAACTATTTCCTCCCAGGCATTTCCACACCAATGGCCCCATCATTGTTCCAAATTAGTTAATTTTTTTTCCTCTTCCTAACTAGCTACCAGCTAAATGTTTTCTTTTCCAACTATGCTTTCTTTTTCCAAAGAGAAGTTAGCAAACAATTTTCGTTGAGTGAATGAATAAATGAATGAATGAATGAACAAGTCAATCAGCCAACCACCTGTAGAACCATCTATTATCTACCATATGTAAATTAATAGACTCCTTAATGATGCTCATACAATGTAGAAAAATGATCATTGTAGATGGAATGTCCTGGTGGAAGGACGGATTCAGCCCTCTCCATCCAGCACCACGTGAAAGGATCCTCCGTGTTCTGATTCAGTTTGCTTACTGAGCTAAGTCGGGGATGGAGCTAAGTCCACACTGCTCCCTTGATATCCATGTCGGGGATTTATCCATCGATAAAATGATAACACCAAGATTTAAATATGAAGTGCTTCCTCCAAAAGCTCAATTGTTGAAGTTCCTAATACAGCTGCCTTCGGAGTAGATTATTTGGGGAAGTGACTGGATCACAAATTTTTGACTGATCTTTCGGAGGAGTGCTTGCATACGGACGTGGGGTTAGATCCTGGAAGGAGAAGCCTTGTTCTTAGCCCTTTCTTTTTTCTTAGCTACCATCTGTTGAGCAGTCTCTTCTACCACACTCCTCTCACCTCAGGCTCACAACGGAGCATCCAGAATAGACTGAAACCCCTGAGGCAATGAGGGGCTTTACAGACTTTATGGTTTTTGTTTGTTTGTTTATTTGTTTGCATTTGTTCAGGAAACATTTGACAGACCCACTTGGAAAATACAGATAATAAAGAGTGTGCATCCCAGAGAGTATGTCCTGCCATTTGGCTCTTCTGGGACTGTCTGATTTGCTAGGCACAGTTCCAAACCTATGCTTCCTCCTTCCACAATGACATATGGCTCATTCTTGAACAAAAATGGCCCTGTTCACAGGAGGCTGGGTGAATGAACTTACAGGCTCACATACTGCTATAGGTAAATTTGCACTGAATTGGGCCTGGCCTCAAATGTATTGACCCAAAACACACTTGGTTGACAGCAAAGCTGGAAGAAAATCCCTTTAATCATCAGTTCCATTGATGGGTCAGATTTTATGGAATAGTCATAGGACTTTTACCTGACTTTTTACTTGGTGACTAATAGAATCTGTCATTTGCATTTCTTTTCTATGTATATGCATTTTTTCTCCTCACCTTTTCCATGAAGGGATTATCTAGCATTTAAAAATGATTTGCTGATCAAAGACACACAATGTATGCGTTCCAGTCTCGCTTATATGGCTGGATGAGGCAGATTATTTCTGTATATTTTACTTCATAGAGATAGCTTCATACCTTTGCGACATTAATAGGTAATCATTTATTCTTAGAGCCTAATATATAAGACAAATGTTCTGTAGAGACAAAGTAGGTATCTGAAAGACTGTAAGGAGAATGTGGCAGTCCTCCCTCATTTATGAGGGGCATATTGTACACCTCCAATGGACACTTGAATGCAGGTAATACTGAACTCTACATAAATATATACATTTCCTCATGTGTGTGTATATTATATATATATATATATATCATAAAGATGAATTTGTAAATTAGATACAGGAAGAGATCAACAGGAATCATAAAGATGAATACAATAGATAAAATACAATAAGTATTCTATTAGAAATTATATAATTAAGGTCTCACATGAAATATCTTACTGTACTTAACCTTTTAGCTCAGGGGAAAACCAATAACTTTTATTTTCTATTAAGATACCATCCACATCACTTCTCCTACACTTTGGGTACATTATTAAAAGAATTAGAGTTTCTTAAACAGAAGTATGGTTGATTCTGATAAACATGACTGCTAGAAAGTGATTAATGAGCATGGATTTATCTAGCATGGGTCTGCTGGGTAAAGGGAAAGTTTACATTGCTGTAAGACAGAGTTGGATGATGTGAAATATGTTACTCAGGACACTGCAAAATTTAAAGCTTTTGAATGGTTCATTTCTGAAAACTTTCATTTAGTATTTCCAGACTGTATTTGACCAAGGGTAACTGAAAACCACAGGAAGTGAAAATGCAAATGGGTGGAGAGGGAGGGAGGAGAGAACTGCCTTCAGCAGGCTTAGATGCTTCTGATAGGGTGCTTCTTCTATGTAGGAAGAGGAAGTAACTTAGCCAAAGGAGCTCCCGAAGAGTTTGTAATAGCCTTGGATTGAGTTCCTCACTTACTCTGTCCCTGTACCCTGTGCT
Source organism: Apodemus agrarius (assembly GCA_964023405.1). Classification (NCBI taxonomy): domain Eukaryota; kingdom Metazoa; phylum Chordata; class Mammalia; order Rodentia; family Muridae; genus Apodemus; species Apodemus agrarius. The sequence continues at coordinate 133,856,413 of OZ030008.1, forward strand.
TATTTCCCGAATGCTCAGACTGCGTTTCAGTGCATTTTTCCTCTATAAAGATGTTTGTTTCAGGATAGGCTTATAAATGTTTGCACAGTATAGGTTGTGATTTTAAGCACTTAAAATAGTCTGTCATAAACAGAAATTAAGAAAGAAATGAAAGACTTTCCAGGATTGAAAGAAAATAAGTAAACAACATACCCAGATTTATCAGATACAATGGAGGTGGTTCTAAGAGGCACCTTCATAGCACTAAGTGCCTACATAAGAAACATGAGAGGGATCTCAGATTATTAATACACACGGTATGATTGGTTTTTGTTTAAAATTTTTCATATGTCCAAAAGAAATAAATGGTAAGAAATAATCAAACTTGGGGATATAACCAGCCAAACAGAAACAAATAAAAAAATTACAAGTGCCAACAAAAACAAAAGAGTTGGTACTTTGAGGAAATCAAAAACAATGGCAAATCCTAATCTAAATGAACTAAATGATAATTTTCATCCCAAAAGTAGAGATGAAAGGAGGGAACCTGACAGCAGACACAAAGGAAATTGAGAGAATCATAAGAGCATTCTTTAAAAAACCTGTATTCCAGCAAATTGACACATATATAAAAAATAAATAATTTTCTTGATATGCATCAGTTTCCACAGTTAAGTCAAGATCAGATAAACAATTTAAACAGACTTAAAACCCTTAGTGAAACCAAAGCAGTCATTAGAAGTCTACCAGACTTTCAGAGAAGAGTTAGTAACAATACTTCACAAATTCCTCTACAAATTAGAAAATGAAAAGAAACACATTTTTACTTTAACACCCGGAGCACATAAAATCCAATGAAGAAAGAGAATTATTGACCAATTTTCCTTATAAACACAGATTCAAAAGTTCTTAATAAAATACTTGCAAACTGAATCTAAGAATACATCAAAAAAAGAACATCCACCATGCTAAGGTAGGCTTTATACCAGAGATGCAGGAGTGGTTCAACATATGTAAATCAATAAATGTAATTCACCATATAAACAAACTGAAAGACAAAAACTATATTAGCATTTCATTGGCCTTTGACAAAGTTTGATACCCTTTCATGATAAAAGTCCTGGAGAGATTAGGGTACAAGAGACATACCTCAACATAATAAAGGGGATGTCCAGCAAGCTTGCAGCCAACATCAAATTAAGTGGCGAGAAACTCAAAGAAATTATACGCAAATCAGAAACAAGACAAGGCTGTCTTCTCTCTCCATACCAATTCAATAAAGTGCTTGAAGTCTTAGCTAGCAATAAGACAACTGAAGGGGATCAAGGGGATGCAAACACTTGTATAATAAAAACATCAAGTCATTGGAGAAATAAACCAGAGAAGAAAAGTTGTTCATGGTAGGTTGGTAGGATTGACAGTAAAAATGGCCATCATACCAATAGCAATCTCCAGATTTAATGCAATCACCATCGAAATTCCAACACAATTCTTCACTGATTTGAAATGACAATTTTCAGTTCTATATGGTATCACAAAAACTCAGGACAGCTAAAATCATTAATAATAATAATAATAATAATAATAATAATAATAATAAAAACAGCTGGAGGTTTTATCAACTTCAATTTCAAGTAGTACTACCAAGTTACAGCAATAAAAAGAGCATGGTGTTGGCACAAAAATAGACACATTGATTAATGGCATTGCACTGAAGACACAGAGAGAGATTCACACACTTATGGATACATTTGTTTTAAATAAAGAAGCCCAAGTTGGATGGCTGCATGTAAAATAATCCAAATAGATGCATATTTACACCATGCAGAAAACCCATCTCCAAATGGATCAAAGACCCTCAATATAACACCAGATACACCACATAATAGAAGAGAAAGTGGAGAGTAGTCTTGAAGTTATTGACACAAGTACTCACATCAAAAATTAATAAATGGGACCTCACGAAACAGAAAAACTTCTGCATGGCAAAGGGCAAGCATCATTCGGACAAAGCAGAGAACATTTAAAGAAATGTTCAACATCCTTAGTCATCAGGGAAGTGCAAGTCAAAAGTACTCTGAGATTTCATCTTAAATCCCCTCAGAATGGCTAGGATCAAGAAAACTAGTGGCAGCTCATGCTGGTGAGGATGTGGGTAAGGGGAAGACTCCTCCATTATTGCTGGGACTGCAAACTTCCATAGCCATAATGGATGGAAATCAGTGTGGCAGATCCTCAGGAAGATGGGATTTGAACTATTTCAAGATCCAGCCAAACCACTATTGGACACATATCCAAATGATGCTTCATCCTATCACAGGGGCACTTGCTCAACCATGTTCACAACTGCTCTATTCATAGCCAGAAATTGCAAATGACCTAGATATCTTTTGACCTAGAAATCCCTCAAAAAATGAATAAAGAAAAAAAATGTAGTACATTTACGCAATGGAATATTACTCAGCCTTTAAAAAAAAAATGAAATGATGAAATTCACAGGTAAATGGGTGAAACCAGAAAAAACATCTCCTGAGTGAGGTTACCCAGACCAAGAAACACAAATATGGTGTGTATTTGTTTATATGTGAATATTAGCTTTTAAGCCAATGATAGCTAAGATACAATCCATAGAAACACAGAGCTTAGAGTAAGGGACTAGGGGGTACACATAAATCTCCCTGGGAAAGGAAAATAGAATAGATAGTTTTGGATGGATGGGGAGTGGGGACTAGAATGGACAGGACCAAGTCAGGAGGGGTAGTCTGGAAACCTAATATAGGAGAAGCTTCCTAAAATATATACATACATCTACAAAGGTGATCTAAATGAATGTACCAAATAATGAGTAGACAGATCCCCTATCTGAACATCTATCACTAAGAAAAATTTCCCGTACTTGAAATAAGTTATATCTAATTGAGGTTTGGCCAAAGGGGTCCGATGGGAACCCCCCAAACAACTGTTAAGTTGTTCTCCACAAACGGACAGCAAAGCTCCAGTGCATAAGACTACAACTATACAACTCATCCAACACATAGAGACCAGGCTGGTGCCTACATAGAGCATTCAACCCATGTTAGCATCTTTGGAAGGTACTCTGTACAATGCTAAAGGAGAACTGTAAATACCAACCTATTCACAAACCCTTGGATCAATAGTGGTATTCTGTCTCCAAGATCTGCTAGTGCAATGGTGGCACAAAGCTGGTGGGCATAACCAAACAATATCTAATTTGACTGAAGACCCACTCCATAAGATAGAACCCACACCCAGCACTGCTTGGGTGATTAAGAACCTAAGACTAAATAGCCCAGGGTAAAACCAAATATGACTCTTCTACTAAATGAACACAGTAATAAAATGAGTCCTGATGACCTTCTGTTCTACTCAGACCAGTTTTTCCCTCAGCTACCATCAAAGAAGCTTCCCCCTGTAGCAGATGCAAACAAATGCAGACCACAGCTAGACAATTTGCAGTGAGTGAGAGACCTTGGAACACTCAGCCCTAAATGGCGACTCTCCAACAAATGCCCCACCTTAGGCCCAGAGAACCCCCCAACCCATGAAGAGGAGGCAAGAAGAGTGTAAAATTCAGAGTGGACATAGAACATCAACTCTCAATCAACTGGATCGATGTGCATGTGAACTAATGAAAATGAGGCAGCTTGACAGAGCCTGCAAGGCTCCACCCCAGATGGGATTCAAGAGCTGAAAGGAGATCTCAGGAACCCATTCCTAACCCAAAAGCTATCTTCCCCTGTTAACCACTTTGAAAGAAACGTTTAGTTTTCTTCAAGGGTCTCTCATTGGGTAATCAAACTACTTCCAAGTCCAAGATGCAGGACCAGCAGTAGACAGCCACCAAAAACTAACTTAATGGCATCTGTGGAGCGCTCTCTCTCTCTCTCTCTCTCTCTCTCTCTCTCTCTCTCTCTCTCTCTGTGTGTGTGTGTGTGTGTGTCTTCCTTCTCTTCTTTCCTTTCTTCCCCCTTCTTTATTTCTTTTTTCCCTCTCTCTGTTTACCCCACAGGTCCTGGGCATACGTACTATGGATGAGTTTAGTGTTTTTATGGGATTCCTGAAAGTTTGGAAGCGCCTCTGCTTCGTTCTCTTCTCTCCCACCCCAACCCTCTCTTAGTTCTTTTCCTTATCTGTTTTGTCCTATTCCATTGTGTTAGTTTTTGTTTTATTTTATTATATTTTATTTTAGCACTATCTCTTAGAAGTCTGTATGTTTTCTGATGAGAGACACAAAAATTTTGGATCCGAACACCAGCAGAGGAGGAGGAACTGGGAGGGGTAGAGGGAGGGAAAACAGGAATCGGGATATATGTGTGAGAAAAAAAATAATTTCAATAGGAGAAAATATTCTGTCAATCCACCTGCCATAAACCTTTCTTTCTTTCTTTCTTTCTTTCTTTCTTTCTTTCTTTCTTTCTTTCTTTCTTTCTCTTTCTTTCCTTCCTTCCTTCCTTCTTTTTTTAAAATAATGACCATTCTTGTAGGGCTTCATTTGATTGGAAAGAGAGAATTTTATGTTTAATGGCTCATTTCAGTGACTTGAAAAACTTATTCTGAGAGTATTATTAAGGTTTACTTTCATTTCCTTTATAAAAATTATATTGGCACATTATTTTGCATAGCAGTATACTTTAAATGTATAACTATTACTTATAACATTTATTAATTCTAATCTATACAAGTCACTAAAATTTTCCTAATTTTATTAAATGTGCTATCATCACATACTAAATAATTGCGTAGTTTTATCACTGTGCCAAGTCCTGATCGGCCACGGAAGGGACAGAGTGACATGGTTCCCACGCCTGGAACAGAGCCAGCAGGGCGTGGGCCTCTACGAGGGTCAAAGGTTGCTGGGTGCGTAAGGCTTTGAATAAAAATAAATACTTTTTACTTCTTGTTCCTCCTTCTAGGTACATCCTCTCTGCCAAGGTTAATGACTCCATGATAATCAGAGACAGGAATCTGGGAGGTGAGGGTGTGGCTATGGTCTCAGCAAAATGATAAATGCTGTAACCTTCAGGACAGCCCTTAAGGCTATGGGGAGGATCTCTGAAAACATAGAGTTCAAAAATACAGAATTTCTCAACTATGTAAAATACAAGGATGTATAGAGCTTCACAGATCTAAAGAATCAGAGGCAGCTGCACTATGAGTCAGCTTGTCAGAAAGATACTAAAGAAGGAGATAAAGAGACTTAGAAAGTGGTGGCAAGGTCCCACACAGCTAAGCTGTTGTGTATATACTTATAAAGGCAGGCAGATTCCAGAGTTCAAGGTCAGCCTGGGAATGAAGGAGTTCAGGTCAAGGTTCAGTTGTGGTAAGAATGGTAAGTCCCACCCAGCTGTCTTATTGTCTGTGTTGGTGCTTATGGTCATCTTTTTCTAAAAATCAAGGGGCTGGGGCCGTAGGATGCTGATTCATGGGATAATCAAAAGGGAACCTGGGGGTAATAACTGAATTTATATGTAAGTAAAAGACTGGGCTTTGATCTGCAAGGGATCTAGAGAGTTTTTAGAAAAGAGAACACTGGAGCAGAACACACACACACACACACACACACACACACACACACATAGCACAATCTGGAAAATGGTCTCAAGCAAAACATAGGCCATATCTGCTTGCAACCCACAAACTGAAAAACCCATGTTTGTTTTCCTGCTCCCAAATACCCCTTTCTCAGAATCCCTCTCCAAGCCGAGGCGGATCCTGGGCATCACTGAGATTCAAATAGATTCTTTTGATGTTAAAGAATTATGAGTTCATTAAATAATTGATCATTTGAATTAACATTTCTTCTGTTAGTTAGTGTCGAAACGGTGGGAGCCAAGATGAATGGTGAGGATTTTTTTTTTCAGTTTTAATGTGTTTGTCTTTATTTATTTCTTGAATTTTACCAGAAATATTTTCCATGTAAATCTTCAATATTATCTGAAAATGTTTATAATTCCACCTTAAACAAAAATATACTCACGTCTTGACTGGCAATGAGTGAGTTACTTGTTGAATTTGCTAAACTCTTTTTTTTCCCCTCTAGCTAAAGAAAGCAACATATTTGCATACATTTAGGAGGGTGGTTCTGAATGAGGAGCCCAGAATCAAATAGGAGAAGTAGGGTAATTCCCCGTTCATCATGGACATAGACACAAGCCCATGGATAGATAGTAAAGGCTGCCATATTTGAGGAAAAGAGGAGTGGAGCAAAAGTGGGGCTGTAAGACCCGAAAGAAAAACGGGGATGCCCCCAGTACCCCACGCCTTTGGCGACACCCCAGATCACTCACGAGAAACGTTCTTGATGCAACAGCAAGATTTTTTATATATTTTTATACCAGAGCCTCTGGGGATCACAGCCTTACACCACGCAGGGTAAAAGACCATGAACCACCACGAGTGCAGAATCAGGACACCTTTTATAGGCTTACAACAGAACCCGCCTAACACAAACCACTCCATAGCTCCTAAGCCAATCAGTTTAAATTATCCAAGCCCACGCTCTCTGAGAACCAATCAGTTTCCTGTAGAAGCCGGATAGAAACAAGTTAGGTCATTTCCGCTTACATGGCGCCACATACAAGTTTCCTATTACGGGACCAGGGTCACGCACAGGGTTACATATGTATTTCCTATTATGCATTTCCTGTCATGGGGCCAGGATTATGTATTCAAAGGCCCCCCAACTAGTAGTAGGTGCGTGGGGACCTGAGCGCCCGCCAGGCACGAGCCCCGCAGCCCGCACGGTGATCCTGCCAGCCCAGCGGTGCTCATCCTCGCCTCAGCTGCTCCATGGAGGCGACACAGGAAAGGACAGGAAAGGACGCCTGCAGCTTGCAGCTGGATCCTGGAGGCGGGTGTGACATGAGCATTTCTGGGCTAACAAAGAGCGGGCTAAACTTTTGCTTTTGGGGGGTCATTTAAGACTTAGGCACGGAGGATTCTTAGCCTGTAATTCTCATCCTTTCAGGGCCAGGAACTAAGTTTCTTTTGCCCCACAGCATACACATTTCCCATGGTAGCGCCCAGCAAGGAAGGACAGGACTTGAGGGATGTTCATGTTGTGCAAGAAATATCCAGGGAAGAACAACACTTTTGGTTTCAAAAGAATGTAAGTTCCTATAGGCAGTCCTTGAGAGGGTTATATATTTATTTTTTTTAAAGCAATTGAAAAATTTGGTAAAAATCAAGCAATTTCTTAAAATATTTTAAGAATGCAAATGATCCTTTACTTTCTCTTTTACATCCAGACCCTGACCTCTCTTTGCTGGGCCCTGGCACAGCACATATGTGTGTTCTTAGCAAGGAGATATTTCGCGCCCCACCCCAGTTTCCCACAAAGGGCTGAAGTGTTCTCAGGCAGCTGAGTGAGCAGTTCTTCATAGAAGTGCTTGAACTTAATCAGGCAGGGAGCAAGGTTCTCAAATTCAGTTAGGGGTTGTGGCAGCTCTCTCTCTCTCTCTCTCTCTCTCTCTCTCTCTCTCTCTCTCTCTCTCTCTCTGAAAAATCACCAAGCAAGGAGTGGTTTTATCCACTATAGTACTGGATTCAAAATGGCTATGGGGAGCCCACTGGTAGAATTCTGACAATCAGTAAGCCTTAGACAATTTAAAGACACACAACCATGGGAAATCTACATTCTTCTGGACTTATGCTTAAGATATTTTTTAAAACCTGATATGCAAATATCACATATGTAACTCTTACACAGCAAGTGGGAGAATATCAACTTCCTTACAACAGGAAGGCTAGTAGTCCAGTCTGTGGCCCCTTGAAGAAGTGAGGAGGTGAACCTTATTCTTAAGAACATCACCTTGCACAATCATATATAAATTTAAAGGACATGATTTTTTTTTTATGTGTTTTGTGTTTGTCTGCATGTATGTATGTGCCCATGTGTGTTCCTGGTACCTAGAAATGCCAAAAAGGGTGTCAGATCTCTTGGAACTGGAGTTATGAATGGTTGTAAGCCACCATGTGTATGCTGGGAACTGAACCTGGATCCTCTGGAAAAGCAAAAATTGTTCTTTTTCATTGAGCCATTTCTCCATCCCTCAAAGAACACATTTTTTAAAAAAAATAAAACAAGATTTATTTATTATTGTATCTAAGTACACTGTAGCTATCTTCAGATGCACTAGAAGAGGGCGTCAGATCTCATTACAGATGGTTGTGAGCCACTATGTGGTTGGTTGCTGGGATTTGAACTCAGGACCTTCAGAAGAGTAGTCAGTGTTCTTAATTGCTGAGCCATTTCTCCAGCCCAAGAACACAATTCTTGAAGTAGCTCTAAATAGTATAGTTTTTGGTATGTTGGTAATATTGAAACTTAAAGGTGAAATGAGAACTCCATGTTTAATACATCTAGTAGAATTTAGGTAATTTAATGACTTACCTATTCATGACCATCCATTTTTAAAATATATGAGTATGTTCCACAATTTTGTGCTTGAAAATATTCTATTAATCATCATAGTATATATAGAATATGTACAAAATATTACATAAAAATTAAGAAAATTCTGATGGCTATAAGGTGTTCAATGTTTAAGATATTTTAAATTAAAGTAAAACAACTAGTAGTAGCATAAAATTGACCAGCAGCATAAATTGTCAGAGTTTTGCATATGTATTTATTAAGCATAAAAACTTTAGGGGTGCTGCATCTCTTCATAGGATGGACTGACTCTGAAAAAGTCAATTTTATGAACATGAATCCATAAACAACTATTGCTGCATAATAAATAGGATGCAGCCTTAAGATTATTGTTTTGTTCATGCAGTATTATAAAAAGTTAGTCACATAAATTAATAAATGAGAAATAATTTTATTGTAAAAATATTAATCTCTTAGTCCACTTCCTATTGTGCATGCCATAAACATTTAACACATAACTGCAGAAAACCATACACTACCTAACTTATAATGAGCAGAAACAGCTGGGCTCCTGGTCCTGGTGGGTGAGTATTACTTAGCTATGTGGCTGGTAAGGCTTGGGTCTTTTTTTGTTATATTAATTTATGCAGAAGAGCAAAGAGAAGGGAAGGTGACTCATAGGGGCTGGATTTGTCCTTGGACAAGAAATCTATCCTATGGTAACTGTCTCACAATAATGGAGTTGGCTCATTTATGAGAATAGAGTTCTCATAGCTAGGCCTCCTCTGGAAGGCACTGCCCTCTGAATACTACATACAATTGAAAACTGATACAATTGTAATACTGATACAATTGAAGTTAAATCTCCAAGTGATTTGAACAAAGGATAAACAAGGAGCCCCAGCAATTCTTTTCACATGTTCAGAATCCTATAATGGCATAGTTATCTACCATGAAATAGTTGTTTCTCAGGATATTGCTTTGCTAATTGGATTAAGCCCTCAGTTTGGGTGTGAATGATGACGGAAGATTGCATAGCTAGCAAAAGAATTCATTAGATGCCACCAGAGTTGTTCACTTTCTAAAATTAGACTTCAGTATTTCAATTTGGTCTTTGGTTTGTGGCCCTGTGGTCTTTAGTCCCTGGAGAACAAGAGATCAGCATAAACCGCTTGGTCTGCAGGCACCAGACGGGGCTCTTCTTTCTTGGGTTGTTTTTGTAGGACTTCACTGGCAAGAAATTTCGAGGAGGCTGAGAATTATTGTCCTGGGAGCAGCTTTTTATTTTGCTAGTTCTCAGCATCGGTTTTCAGAGGGACACTAACAGTTGAATATACTCAAATCGTAAAGCTCCTGGAAGAAAGCTTTTAGAGGTGGAAAACAAAACAAAACTTCTTTGTTGGGACTAAGAAAGTCAGGGAAGGACAGTTTGATATCCTTCAAAGACATATTGAGATCATTCAGGGTCCCAACAAAGAGCAGAAATGGGATAAGAGAGTCTATCAGAGGAGAGTATTTCAATAACATTTACTGCCTCATGGCATAAAGTAGCCATTCAACACATAGAGCCTTACCTATTCCCTCAGCCACCAGCAATGATCAATCAGAGAAAATCATTTTTTCCCAGTGATTCTCATTCTTTTTTTTTTTTAATCACACAATAGAGGAGAGCAAATGATCTACAGACTGCCTCTCAGTTTTGAGACCCTAAGAGCCTTCGCCTGGAGAAAGCAGACCTTCCCATTCAACAGCAAGAGGAAGACAACCTTGGGATGGAACAGCCACGTTGCCCACTCACCAGTTCCTCCTTAGCTACCCCTTATGTAGTGGAACACTATCTGAGCCCTGCATCTACCCCAAAGTGGCTTTGCATGGATTAACCGCACTCCCCTACCTAATCTTCTTTGTGGCCACGGGTTTGCAGTTTACAACTGTGGGTTTGGGAACACTGTCTGTGGCCAGACAGCACACTTGAAGATCAAAGCAAAAACTTGGCTGTCTCTGCCAGTTCTCTGGGCAACCTAGCTAACCACACATGCTTCTTGGATACCAATTAATCTCAATCCAGGGAGACAGAAAGCCATTTATGCTACATTTTAGTCCAGGATGCATAGCAGCCAAACATTTAGTAGTGTGAGCATGTATTTGGATGATAATCAGTCCTGGAAAACTGTAGTTTAGGGTCGTTTTTTGAAACATTGCCAGTGTCTGGGCTGACCGTTGTCCACTGTGGGTTATTATTTGTCGTCATCTGCTCTAGCTGTGAAAATGCATGCACACATTTGTCCTGTACTTTAAAATGTGCAATCTGCTTTTCTATGTAAAAATGCCACGTGACCTCATCCACAGTGCCCCCCCAGCCTCAGTCTACATTTCACCACTATTGGGAAATTGAACCCAGGTCCTCTGAAAAAACTGTCAGTGCTCGCTTAGCCACTGAGTCATCTCTGCAGCCATCTTCCAGCCCCACAAATTTTAATTATGTATGACTATTACTTTTACAAAATAACAAGTGCTCATTCAAAAATCAAATATAAAAAAAAATGAAAGAAGGCTGGTAGGGGAGCACTGGGGGGGACTTGGAAAGAATTCAAGTGGGTGGGAGTGAATTTATTGTATTCAAAGTTTAATGTATTCATATGTAAAGTTCCCAAAGAATAAATGAAAATATGATATTAAATAAGATATGGACACATAGGTAAAAGTCCTCTTCTCCAATGCTATAATCCCACTTGTGAGAAATATAATTTAGCTATTACTAAATAATATTAGTTCTTACAGGTCTCATAAACAAATATAATTTTTGCTATTTATCCTAACATGCACTTTAAATAGTATTTTTAAATAAAAATTATACGCCTCTGCTTTTTAGAGCTTGCTAAGAAAACAAGGGAATCCACATAAAACCTCAATCCCTGTCCTTTGCCCTGAGAGGCGTTGCTTGACTCAACCCCTTGGCTACTCCCATTAGCATTTACATTATTAGCTGTTGGTGGTATGATTGCATTTCTGTCTTATCATCTAGGTTTAAGTATTTATTTATGGATTCGCAGTCCACGTGTGTTATGGTATACATACATGCACACACACATTTTGTCATTTATATTCATAGTTTGTCTTCACAAGGCAAACATACTTTATGTTAGTCATTTATCTAGGTGGCATATGGGGTATCAAGCTATGACTGCATTTAATTGGTCCAGTTGAGTATCTATTGTCTGCTTCAAATGTTTTCCATGTGGACACTGAACAAAATATAAAACCATACAGAGCCAAGCTATCTGTACATCCCTTGACACTATGTTTTCCATACATATCAACAATTATAGCAGCAGAATGCCTTAAGGAATCTGGATCCCTCAAAACTTGCGAAACACATCTGTATTCTGTGAAGCCCTCTGGGAAAGCTCTTGTTGAGCCTGAAAGGTTAGAAATTGGAGGTACAGTGACCCTAACAGACAGAATTCTCACCCATCTATCTCTAACAGGTTTCCAGGAGCAGTTGAGATCTGTTTATCTTTCTTCACCCCCACCCTTTCTCATGCCCTCTTTGATCTGTAACTAGCAAGCCCAGTGTGCAGAATAATATGTATTTTCAGCCCACATTTTTAATCTTTGCAGCCCCTTTCATTTTGCTTCTGGAATAACTAGCTCCTATTGTTGCTGTGGCTCGCTTTGAAACCACCTCTAAATCAACAGTGTTACTGATCGGCAGAACTGGAGTAGCCCGGGGAGAGAAAGGAAATCCACTCATTGTATAACAGAGGCAAGCCCAGAAACCCAATTCTCCTTAAGTGGGATTTGGCTTCTGTGCATGCAATGTGAAGAAATGAGGCAACAACTTTTACTCAGTGAAGTGGTTTCTTCTTTCTTTTTTTCTTTTCTGAACCATGGACTGCAAGTGAATTCTAATAATGGGTGACGTGAGGTTCAGATGTTATAATCTGCCACTAGCTATGTGCTTGAGCTTCTTTTTACAGCCTCATGCTAACCACTTACATAAAAATAGGTAAATGAAGATGAAGGCATACAATTCATATGTATCTAATGACAACCTTTTTTAAAACACTGTATCTGCCTTTGTCTACATGTGATATAGTTTTCTACATGCATATACATGTTGCTTGATAGAAACCTGTCTTTTCTATTATTTTAGTAACTTACACAACACACTTAGTAGAATAGCACAGGATCAACAGCATCTGGCTGGGTAGGTGTGGACTGATGATCCAAGTTGTAGCTCTCTAAGCATATGGCTAAGTCCTATCCCATGACTGTGTTCAGCATCTGCCTTGCGGTAAAAGGTATGGATTTCAGTGGTATATGAAGAGCGTAAAGAAGCATTAGGACTGGTGTGTTTGTGGTTCATGAGCGAGCGGCATTTCAACAATCCATTGTTCTGAAGGCTCCCATTTCCATTGGTAGAAAGAGAAGCTTAGTCATAGTAATGACATTCTAGGCTATTAGGAGTCCGCTTTGATTATCATTGCACACATAGTAGCTTATACTAGTTTGGGCTCAGTCGTTATTTGTGGGACAAATGGATGACTATTAAATAATGTCAAGAATAACTTGTCAATTACCATCGCTACTGAAGATATATTGATTCCTAAATATCAAATGCAATGGGCATGGGTCACTCTTGTTGGATCTTCTGCAGCCCATAAGTGTCAATGGCTCTTTCAACCTCAGTAAACACACTCTGGTCAGGGCCAGATATAGAAAGATTCTATATCCGCAACCGGCTTCCATTACCTTCTCATGCCTCATGGACATCACCTCCTCCTTACACGCAAGGGTCCTCTACGTCTTCCTCATAAGTGGCGGCTTCCCTGCTCTAAATGCCTTCCTGTGCTGCCACCTCAGCCAAGATCAGTGTCACTTGTAAATGACAAGCAAGACCCAAGAAAATCTGCAAAGAAAGGTGTGCACGGGACAGAAGTTTGTTTTTCTTTGCAATGAGAGAGCTCAGAGTTAGGGTACTCTGAGCTGTTGTGATGGCTCAGGAGTGTTGGCTAGGGTCTACCGTCCTCTCCTTTGGTCTGTCAGGGACTGCTGTTTCTTCTTGGGACTTGACTATGAGTACTCAGGCATCAGGAACACAGGGAAAGGGAGAGGAGTTAGTTTAGCCTGACAGTTTTCTTTTGTCCTGCTAAAGAATCTCTACTTAGTAATGTACCTTCTGCTAATATAGCTGCTATATGCATCTTCAAAAGAGACCTAAAATGATTGATTAGTGTTTTTGAAGTAATTCTTCCAATAAATGCTCAAATATCTATATGCTGATGATGCCAGACTGTTGCTTTTAGCCCTGCTTTTAGCGTCTTCTGGGTTTGAACTCACTTCTGCAGATGTCTGCCGAACACGGTACTCCAAAATCAAAGCGAGCTCTTAAATGCACAAGGTCCATCTCTCAACACCTCCATTTTGTTCTTTATTTCTTTCTCTCACCATCTCCCTGCAATTCTTTTGGCCTTTCTGCCTTTACTTTAGATCTACAGTATTCCAGACCCGAGGCTTGAGGTGACTTTGCAAATATAATGCGTGAGACACACACTGCCTACCTAAAGAAATCTACAGGCGGATGACAGGTGTTTCTGAGAACCTGTGGTGAAGACCCCTCACACACCACCAGGGAGCATATTGGATGGCCTTCTCCTTAGAGTTGCTTTCGGCTGAAGAGAGCTGAGGGGCCTACAGCCTGTTTCAGCAGCCAGTGCCTTTGGTGGGAGTGTGAAGCTACTGCTCCCTTGACTTAACGTGGAATCTCTAGAAAGGACTGACCTATTCCAGACTCACTCGAGACTTAGGGAGCTGTCGTTTGATTCCTTCTCTGCTGAGCTGTTTTAGCTTGTTTTTGTTTTTTGTCCACCTTTTTCAGCAGTGCTGGGGTTTACAGTCCCAGCCTTGCTCACGGTGGGCAAGCACTCCCCAGTCAGCGTGGCAATCACCACTGGCTTCCCTGTTCAGTCCTTTTTCATTTGCTCATCCACAGTGAGGGGCCTGACAAGGAGTGGCAGTGAGTTACCCTGAAGGCAAAATTCCGCACAAGCCTGTATTCACCTCTTATGCAAGAGGGCCCTAGATGTGACTTTAGAGAAGAGGCTCATTATCATTCCCCTGTGTGACAATCGACAGTGACGTTGTCAGAATTCCCATGGGTAAGGGTGGGGTAAGAGGCACAGCTGACAGCTTCGATGCATTGCAGTGATTTTATCAGTAAATAGTCACTGCTGCAGTCTGGATGTTCTCACTGAGAAGTTGTGGTACCTCTGGAACTGTTAATCATCCGCAGAAACACTGATGGATACTTACAAATTTCCTTATAGAAAATCACTTTAAATATATTTAAAGAGAGAGAGAAAAAAAGAAAAGCAAGCAAGACTAGGCTATAAGAAAAGTGCTCTTTGTAGCTTGATGAATGGGGGCGTGGGCCCTTTGTGTACTGAGTGGAGGGTGATTGCTCCTGTCTGCTGCTGCAGTGGTGCAGACCACCATGATTGGCAGGGCAGGATGGGATGAGAGTGTATGAAAACATGATCTGTATAATGTCCTCAGCCTGGAACAGCCTTGCAAGACATTATTAAGGAACTCTGGAATTAAAGGATGGTTGCTCCTACCAGCTGGGGAAAGAAAGTATCAAGTCGGGATGAAGATTTTCCTGACAGTAAAGAGACTTTTTTAATTTATTTTTTTTTATTGAATATCGTCTTCATTTGCATTGCCAATGGTAAAAACCTTTCCCGATATTTCCCCTCCCCTAAGACTCCCCAGCCCCTCCCCTTCCTCCTTCCCCCTGCCTTCACGTATATGTGTCTTCACCCAACACACTCCCTCCCCCTCAGTTTCCCTTTGTTGGGTCCTCTGTTGAGCCTTTACCTGACCAAGGACCATTCCTCCCACTGATGCCCAACAAAGTTTTCCTCTGCCATATTTTTGGCTGGAGCCCCTTGGTTGATGGTTCAGTCCCTAGGAGTCCTGGGGCATCTGGGTGGCCAAAATCATCGTTCTTCCCATGGGGCTGTAAACCCCTTCAGCTCCTCTGGATCATCCTCCAGCTCCTCCATTGGGAACCTCATGCACAGTCCAATGGTTGGCTGCTAGCATCTGCCTCTGTATTTGTAAGGTTCTGGCAGGACTCCTCAGGAGACAACCATGGCATGCTCCTTTTGGTATACACTTCTTGTCATCCATAGTAATGTCAGGGTTTGTTGACTGTTTTATAGGATGAATCCCCAGGTGGGGCAGTTTATCTGCAACCGGATGAGAGGAGGAAGCGATGACCTGTGCCATGGCTTCACAACAATAGAATTCCAGAGAAGATTGAGTATTCTAGTCCAGCAGGTTAGGACAAGGGTGAAAGAGAAGTCTGAAACTGAAAGAGAAATGTGTAGGTATGCATTCACCTACCAGGTCCTTGTGCTTCTGTGTTTCCACAAATGACTGACTGACTTCTCTCCACGAAAGTACACAACTTCCTCCTGCTTCCCTGCAGATGACTTTAAAGGAATCTACCTTGCAAAACCTCAGACTCCTTAGGGATATACTGCCACCGTTCCTCCAGGACACAGCAGAGTAACTGATGAAGTTCAAATTTAACCCAGAAAAGGAAGAGGAAGTCTTGAATTAGGGAAGAAAGACTAATCTGCTAAGAGGCTAATACCACACTGTTTTCATAATATTGCTCTGCGATGTTGCTTAAACTAAGGGATAGTGATACTTCCAGCCTTTCTTTCATTGTTCAAGATTGTTTTAGCTATCCTGTGCTTTTTCTGTGTCCATATGAAAATGAAAATTATTCTTTCAAGATCTGTGAAGAATTGTGTTGGAATTTTGGTGGGGATTCCATTGAATATTTAGATTGCTTTAGGTAGGATGACCATTTTCGCTATATTAGTCCTACACTTTCAAGAACGTCGGAGATCTTTCCATCTTCTGTTATCTTCTTCAATTTCCTTCTTCAATGACTTGAAGTTTTTAATTGTTTTTGAGAGGGTCTCTTGGCCCTGTTTGTCCTGGAACTCACTTTGAAGAGCAGGCTTACCTTGAACATAATTTGTTTCTGTTACTTTCAGTTTTATTATAGGGTGGATTAAACTGACAGATTTTTGTATGTTGAATCATGCCTTCACCTCTGGGATAAAGTAGGCTTGAAGTAAACTTGATCATGGTGGATTATCTTTTTAATGTGTTCTTGGATTCAGTTTGCAAGTATTTTACTGAGTGTTTGTTTTTCATCTGTGATCACAAGGGAAATTGACCTGTAATTTTCTTTCTTTGTTGGATCTTTATGTGCTTTGAGTATCAGAGTAACTAACTATGGCCTCATAAAATGAATTGGGCAATTTTGTTTTCTGTTCCTATTTTGTGAAATAATTTGGGGAACATTGGCATTTACTCTTCTTTGAAAGTCTGGTAGAATTCTGTACTAAAATGATTTGGTTTTTGTTGTACTTGGTTTTGATTTTGTTTTTTTGCTTTCTTGTTCTTTTTTTTGCTTGTTTGTTCACTTTTTGCTGTTGTTTGGTTGTGAGACATTTAATGACTACTTCTATTTCTCTAGGGGTTATAGGTTTACTTAAGTAATTTATCTGATCTTGATTTAACCTTGGTAAGTGGTATATATCAAGAAAATTATCAATTTCTTTATAGATTTTCCAATTTGAAGGAATACAGACTTTCAAAGTATGTCATTATGATGCATTCGATTTCCTTAGTATATGTTATTAGCCACCCTTCATCTCTATTTTGTTAATTTGGATATTCTCTTTGACTTTTAGTTAATTTGGATAAGGATTTTTAAATGGTATTGATTTTCTCAAAGAACCAGCTATTTGTTTCATTGATTCCCTTCTGTTTGTTTCTAACTTATGGATTTCTTTTTTTAGTTTGACTATTTCTTACCATCAACTCTTTTTGCTTGTGATTTCTACTCTTTATTCCAGAGCTCACAGGTAAGTTACTAAGATCTATCCAGTTTTGTCATTTAGGCGCTTATGATACAGTGAGAGGTGCCGTGACACAAAGTAGCCTTTTAGAACCTCCTTCATGGTGTCCCAGAAGCTTGTGTATATTGTGTATTCATTTTCATTCAATTCTAGAAAGTCTTAAATTTCATTCTTAATTTCTAGCTTGACCCATTTTCATTTAGTAGTGAGTTGCTCTGTTTCCATGAGTTTGTGTCTATTATTGTTTATCTCTGTGGTCAGATATGATGCTGGGTTTTATTGTAATTTGTTTTTTGTCTGTTGAGACTTGCTTTGCATCTGAGTATGTGGACAATTTTGGAGAATGTGAGAGGCGCTGAGAATATGGCATATTCTTTTATGTCTGAGTGAAATACTCTGTCAACATTTGGTAGATCTATATGGTTCAAAGCATCAGATAGATCCTGCATTGCTCTGTGGTTATCACAGAATCTCCTTATAAACTCTTGAAATTTAAAAATGGAGTATTATAAAAAGAAAACACTAACAGCTATAACTCTCTCTCTCTCTCTCTCTCTCTCTCTCTCTCTCTCTCTCTCTCTCTCTCTTTGGTTTTTTGAGACAGGGTTTCTCTGTGTAGCCCTGGCTGTCCTGGAACTCACTCTGTAGACTAGGCTGGCTTCGAACTCAGAAATCTGCCTGCCTCTGCCTCCCAAGTGCTGGGATTAAAGGAGTGTGCCACCACCGCCTGGCTGTCTCTAATTTTCAAGTGAGAGATTTTTACTCTCTGCTAATTTCCATCATAGCCCAGATGATTCTTAATGGTTCCAAAGTTGACTTTGATAAGAGATCCACAAGTTTAAAAAGTATTTTCATATGTACATACACATTGCAGTGCACATGTGCAGGTAAGGAGACAACTTTCAGGAATCTATTCCCCTCCTCTCACCACGTGAGATCCAGGGATTTTACTCTGGCATCAGGTTTGAAGAACAGTGCTGTGAGCCACCTGGTCATCTGAGCAGCGGTGATGAGCTGGGTGGAAGAAAGGAACTGCAGAGAGGAACAGAGCGTGCCTTTTCCTGTGCTCTTTGGGATGACCGGAAATGCCATTTACAAATGTATGCCACTATGAATTAATTTAGTCAACTTCCCAATGTCCGTTCTAAGACAAGCCCAGTCTAGGTTCTGTGGATGGCAAATTCCTGTCTATTCTCTCAGTCTTTTTCTCTGAATTTGCTTCTCTTTGTTTTGATAAAACTAGAAAACCCAAACTGAAACTAAACACCCCAGGATCTTTTTATAGCCATTAGTATCTCCTAATTGTCGTAGCCAATTAGGCAATTTACTTTTAATTGAATTTATAAGAAAGTAGATTTCTAATAACAGATAACCTAATAGTAGATTATCTAATCTAGCTTTCTATAGATTCAATTAAATTGCTACTTCCTTTCCTACCCCATACTAGGTGATTAAAAATACTAAGAATACAGAGGATTCTTGTCTTTAAAGACTACTATCATTTTTATTCATGCCACATGACTTTGAGATACAGTTTACTATATTCTTTTGTTAAGTAGATGAATTATCAGGCCAGAAAGACTAAGGAATCCATGCAATGTCATATATTCAGAATGTGGCCTGGTCATAACCGAGACAGTGCCACTTAAAGCTAATGTGACTCCTTACCCATAATGACCCCGCTGGAGAATTTTGTAGAAAGACACAGGGGACCATAGCCTGTTGGAAAGATTGGAGACAATAACACTGACAGTTTTTCTTGTCTTTCTAAACACATATTGAATATAGAGAATAGTCCATTAGAAGATAATGTCCATCTCAATACACTGTGTGCACACCAATCACAGACTACACATGGAGTGAATAAAATGAAGAAAAACAAGGGAATAAGATAAACCTAGTCACAAGCCTAGTAGTAATACCTAAAGTGCCCCAGACAGTTCAAGGAGAGACAGCATGATACTATTCTAGGGAAGAGCTGAACATTTATCAGAAATAAGCAAGTGATGGTCAAAGCTCGTCTATGGCTCTGGGTTATATACAACCTTATGGTGTTCTGATTTCAAGTTAAGCAACAAGAAGCCCCTCATGACATTTCATTAATGACTATTGTAACAGACCCTCTGCTTTCTCTGGGACCGGAATAAGTTATAATAAATAATAATAATAATAATAATAATAATAATAAATAATCTTTGAAGGCAAAATTAGCTACCAGTGTATAGTGTGTGCATAACCTGGCAAGATTGCTGTGGTTAAAAGCACAGCTTGACGGATCCAATTCAAGGCCCATTAGACATTGATCCTTAGTCCAACTTCCTGAAAACAGCTAAAATTCCCTTTGATTTCGACACCATACACTTTCTCTCCCATCCATTTAGAAATGACAGAACACTGAGTGTTCTCCAAGAAAACAGTGTCAGGGGTCAGACTGACCACGAAATGATCAGCAACATTAGCTCCTTTCTCCTGAATTAATTAGAAGGATTGGGGACCTGGAGAAGCAGAACAGACTGACGGGCAGGTGTTAGCAGAGATGCATAGTTCTCTTCTCTAGATGGTGTGAATGCAAGTCCAGACTGTCTGATGGACAAGAGCAGCACAGGTCCCGGGCAGAGTAAGTCATTCTCTGATATCCTCACACGTGTAATTATGTGTTATGACTGACTCCCCTGACTAAATTAGCCGAATAACTACAAGCTTTGCCTTTCCCTTTTTTGTGTGTACGGAAAGACAATCATATGAAAAGAAAATAAGTAAAAGCTGTAGTGCTAATTACAGCGTGGCTTAAAAAGAGCTTAGAAACCCAGAAATGAATGCTACGGAAGATGGGAGTCGAGCTGTTTCCATACAATGCTACTACGGAAATGTGCCCGGGGTTCCCAGAGAAGAGAGTGTTTATTTGCTTTCATTTAGCAAGAGATTAGGTACTGAGCAGATGGAGTCCGTTTGAGACTGCTTGGCAGGCTTGCCGATGCCACGGAGGAACTGGAGACGACGAGGGGGGCAGCATGGGGGAGTGGTTGGGAAAGGGAACCATGTCCGGAACAAGCAGACATTCCGCACAAGTCCTCCACTCTTACTCTAATATCTCTTAATATTAGAACCTGAAACTGGCTTGCAAGACATCAGAATCAATAAGGTGCCTTTCCTTGTCCTAGTGACACAGTAAGAAAGCCAACAAAGACATACCCGAAAAAACGTTAAGGCCAAGCACAGCCTTAATCTAGGATAGGAAGACCTCCTAAATAAAACCTGCTTCCTTTCCATAGAATTCAGTCTGTGAGCGGGGACGCTTGCACTTTTCTTTATGTCTTTCCGCAGTCTTTATTCAACAATTCTAGGTAGGAAAAAGCAAGTTGCTATTCATGAGCGTGTTCTTTTTACTAACACACCTCTGTACAACGCAGCAGCTCCTGACAGGTGATAACTGAGCACGTGAAGTGTGTTTGGACTTCTCTGTTGTTGTTGTTGGTACTGTTGTAATCAAACAAAACTTAATAAGGAAGATCGGGGTTAAGGGGGAGAAAAAATAATTACTAAGCCTAAGTTCAGAGTAACGGGAAGTAAGCGTACTTCCTCACGATAGGAAGGGGACAGCTGAGGGATTGGTAAACAGGGAATAAACACCGACTCGTGTTCAACTCCTGGACTTGGCAGCTGCTTTTGACCAGTGCCTTAGAGCATCTGCATTACAGTGACAAAATATCATACGTAGGATGGCTCGTCAGGAACACAAATATGTCTGCAGGGTGCCAAAGTCCCCTTCCCTTTATGCAACTATGGTGACAGGACATGGCACATTTTGAATATCCTTACTCGGCAAAACTAAAAGCTGATGACACATCTCTTTCTTCGTTACTTTTGCCTTTGCTGTGACCAACAACCAGACAAAAGCAATTCAAGGATGGAAAAGTTGATTTGGGCTCACAGTTGGGGACTACAGCCCATCAGGGCAGCAGGAGCTTGGGGCAGGTAGGAACATAATGTTCACAGTCCGGAAGCAGAGAAAGCTGGATGGCGGAGAGCATGACTCTTTCTTATTTTTATGCAGTCTTGGACCCAGGAGCCCACATTCAGGACGGGTCTTTCTACCTCAATTAACACATTGTATAATTGGGCCATAGACTTGTCTAGAGGCTTGTCTGCTAGGTGTTAGTAGGTTTCATAAAGCTAACCATCAATATTAATCACCGCAATCTCATACCCATTCAAATTACAATTGACTAGTCAAACAAAGAAGCCGGGGACCGCTAATTCAGTTTACTTTTTAGCTTACAAAGGGGGACATTGAACACGAGGGTGCTGAGTGACTTTCCCAGACTTACCTTAATCCCTGCGCAACAATTAAAGTTTACCTAGTCTTGCCTACATCTCTGTCTATACTGTACCAATTATTTCACCAAAAGTTTAACAAGCCAACCCAGAGCACATAGAACACTCCCACGGGCATCAACCAGTGTTTCCAAGCCTAATTTCCCAGTGTATCTCAGAAGAGCATGAGTGGTAAGGAGGTATGAGACTCTTCTACAAGTCGGGAACCTTTGGGTGTTATTTTATAGACAAGTTGTAGACATTTCAATACTACACATGCTTTGTGGCTATGAAATCACCTTTCTGAATGTCAATGTTTGTGAGTGTCAAAGATGCCTATGGCATCTTTACCTATATTAGATTCCTATATTAGATGCCAATATTAGATTCTGTGTTCAGGATGGGCCAATTACACAGTACTGATCCCTCTGTTAAGTACGTCAATCTGTGCTATACTGGAGTCTACAATAGCTTATTATGATCACTATTTAAATACAAAGCAAACAACCCGACAGTCAGGTTTTTCATAGCTTCTAAATTGGTTTCATTGGTGTCACCTGGCTTGTTTGAGTTTACAAAAATACTGGTTGAACAGGAATGACAGGCTTTGACTAAATTTGGTTGTTTTCTTGAATCAACCATTGGGTAGAACTGAATGTTTAAAAGACTCACTGTTTACTTCTCATCTATTTTCTGGTTGTTCTTGTGTCTTGAGGTCCTAATAGAATTCCGTGACAGAAAAAAAAATATGTTTCCAGACTGTCTCTTTGATTGCATTGTTTCCCATTGGAAGGAAGCTTCACTAACAATTTTCTGCTGTCCAGAAATAGTTTCCTTCCTTCCTCTTTACTGGAATGTAATTTTACTAGAGGGAAGCAAAGACATAGGAAACAGCATTTCATATACTGTGCTCAGCAGCTGTGTGTGTGTGTGTGTGTGTGTGTGTGTGTGTGTATACGTGCTGGTTGTGACCTCTGTATTGGTCAGTGTGATTTTCTGATTATAGTAAGATCTACTGAGTACTATGTAGTATAACACAGTCTTTCTAAAATTTTGTTACACAGGTAATAATCAGATCTTTTTCTTCAGATTGTGTATGTGTTTACAGCAAAAATAAGGATAAGATACAGAACCTTTTTATAGACTTTATCATATAGACACAGCCTCCTCATTATCAGTATCTTCTACTGAGTGGTACATATGCTATGCGATGACATACTCTGACATTTTATAGTTTTGCAGAGTCCGGAGTTTACCTGAGTGTTTCTATATCTTGTTGTGCATGTTGTAGATTTGCATATCCAATCATTACAGCATTCGGCATACTCTGCCTGTTCATCCTTTACCACTGTCCCCCACCCCCACCCCTGGTGACTACTAATCTCTTTTACGGCATCCAAAATTTTGAAAGCTGAAATTGGATCATACATAAAATGTTCTGTTTGGCTTTTTAAAAAATAAACTTAGTAATATATATATTCAGATGTCCTCTGTGCCTTTTCATTGTTTAATATCTCATTTTTCTTTACTGATAGCATTAAAGATGTGCTATGGAATCTTTCTAAGGAAACAATCAAGATGGTTTTTGGTATGTGGAAGAGAGAGCACAGTTCTGAGTACAATGAGAAAGGAACATGGTTGTTGGGTTTTTTTTGGGGGGGGGGGCGTTTGGTCTGGTGCTGCTTTGTATTCAAATGCTAAATTCTGTACCCCAAGAACTGGCTGCCCCAAGATGAGCCAATTCTCATGTACAAAAGTCTCTGTTGTGTAAACATTGCTCTGGGTTTTAAAATTAGTGATTAACAACAGCCAATTACTGGAGAGAATAGAAGAAGGCTGGGTTGAGTTGAGTTACCAGGTGGGGGTTGCAGGGAGAAGGAGAAGTGAGAGGAGAGAGGAGAAGGGAGAAGAGGAGGTCTCTATTCCCACTCTCAAACCCCCCCCACCCCCCCCCCCCCCCACCCCCCCACACCCCCACCCCCGACCCCCGGGATAGACTGCTGGAGCAGAAACAACCCAGGAAGACAAATACTTGGGGAATAAGGTTGGGGGAGTAGCCATTAGACTAGGAGTAATTGCACTAAAGCTAAATAAAATAAATCCTAGTCTGAGTCTCATTCATCTGAAAGATGGAGGGAGGTAGAAACAATTGTAACTGATTTACAGGGGCTCATATAGCTAGAGTGTGTTTACTATTAAAACATTATCTTCCATTTCTTCATCATTTTTTCCCTACCTAGAATTAGTGACTCACAGTTATGAGACAATGGGGAACTCTGTTCTATTTGGTGGGGAGGGTATTCTTTTGAGAAAGGGAAGTGTGAACTATTAACACCCGCTTATTTTCAAAGTAAGAGTTTTCAAGATGCAAAATGAAGACTTCAGTTTCCACTGTGGCAAATGTGAACGGGGTTAAGAGGTTCGGTTCTCATTGCTGGAGATTAGCACCACACTAAAACCTCCGAGGAGACTCATGGAAGTCCACATCCTTCTGAAGGTGCCAGGGAGCGTATAGAGGGAAGGAAATGAGCTCTAGGGATGAAGTACCCTTGAGAACCAGTCTTATTTAGGGTGGATATTGTTTGTGAGCTTCTAAGTAAATATAGTCTATTTTCCCTGCTTTTTGAAATTTAAAAATTCATAGCCCAAACCCTCTAAGGACTGACTACCCCTCCTGGTGAATGTCAATCTCAGGCTTTCTGTGACTTGAGCCAGAGAAATGTAATCTCCCAGAGCACTTGCTGCAAACACAATGAAATCTGGGATACACCTTGATCTCTTTTGCAATTAATGCCTTCAGAGAGATATTAAGAGTCTAATGTAATCGTGGATATAGAAATATCTCATAGATTTCAGGCACTCCTTAGAGAATATAAGACTATAGTATAATGAATAGATTACTTTGTACCATGAGTAGAACCTCATGCTCTGTAAAATGTGTTATTTTTGCCCTGAACGATAGTCTCTTCAGAATCTCAGTGTGGATAAAATGTAAATGGTTTACAGAACACAGGCAAATATGATCAGAGTCTAGAGTATCAGCATATCGTAGAACATTCTCTCCGGATATAACTGTGGAACTGCTGAGTACCTTGCTCTGTGATTGTAAGTTTTCCATCCAATTACAATGCTGGGCAGCCATTTAGCCAGTGATGTGCCAAAACCCAAATTAAAAGCAAATGAGCAGAAGCTATTGGAAAATAGGCCAGAAAAGAAAATGGTAGGAAACAGGAAGGGGAAAAAGGAAGAAGAGAAGAAGAAGAAGAAGAAGAAGAAGAAGAAGAAGAAGAAGAAGAAGAAGAAGAAGAAGAGAAGAAGAAGAAGAAGAAGAAGAAGAAGAAGAAGGAGAGGGAGAAGAGGAGGACAAGGAGGAGAAGGAGAAGAAGAAGAGGAGGAGGAGGAGGAGGAGGAACATGGAAGAATTGAGGAGAGAAAAGAAGAGGAGAGAAGAAAGGAGGAGAGAAGAGATAGAAAACAGGAATTATTAATGCTCCAAAGATGGGCAATATTCACAATAATTATTTTGAGGGCTGTTCAATAAAAATATCCATGGTCATTAATTTTGTGTGTCAATGTTGCTAAACAAAGGAACTCATAGGTAGCTAGTGATGTTATTTCTGCAAGTGTCATGAGGGATCATAGAATAAATTAGGATTTCAACCAGTGGAAAAAGGACCTACCTTTTTGCTGACTCGTTTTCTGTCAACTTGATATCAGCTAAGATCACCTCAGTTGAGGAATTGCCTTCATCAGATTGGCCTGTGACTGTGTCTGTGGGGGTGTTTTCTTGATCAAAGGTTGATATGAGCAAACAGATCAATGGGGATGTGCACCCTCTGCTCAGTTGATCCTGGCTTGTATAAGAAAGCAGACTGAAACAAGCCGTGGAGATTCCACCAGTAAGCAGGATTCCTCCATGGTCTCTGCTTCAGTTCCTACCTCCAGGTGCCCGCCCTGAGTTCCTGCCTTGGCTTTCTCTGATGAATTGTAACCTGTAAGCCAAATAAGTGGTTTCCTCCATAGCTTGCTTTCAGTCATGGCATTTTAATCACTGTATTAGAAGTAACGAAGACAGCCTTCACAGATGACCTCACACCATCTAATCCTTTGGAGACACACCTAACAGTCAAGTTCATTTTTCTCTTCCATTCTTTCCTTGAACTGAGATGCCTGCCCTGTCCTATCCTTGAGCATTGAAGGTTCTGGTTGGTGAGTCACCATCAGTCTGTTATAAGAGAGTCTAAGAAGTGCTCTTTATTTTCCAGACCTTTATACTCAGCCAGAAAGGTACCGCCAACTTTCCCACACCTCCAGCTTACAGGTGGCTTCTCATCCCTCTGGAATTTCATAAGCCTTAACAAATCTCCTCTTATACACATCTTTGTCTTTTCTATTGTTTCTGTTTCCCCAGAAAATCTTGACTAATATACTATGCCAGCAATTTCCCTCTTTATACATTTATACATAGCTATGCCTCCAACCAGCATTTACTATCTGTCATGCACAACTAAGGATACAAAGGTTTATCAGTTCAACTGAAAGATGCACCTTTGAGCACAGCCCCAGAATAACTTCTTTAAAATATCAACACTGAATTCTGTTAGAGTAGGTGAAAGAATACCTACTAGAGTAGGTGTAAACACTAAAGTGTTACCGATTAAAATAAAACAATACAGTATAAAAACAACTGCAATTAAATAGAACTTTGAAATATTTGAAGTCTAGAATTTTTTGTCACTATTTTCTAAGTCTA
This sequence comes from Apodemus agrarius, assembly GCA_964023405.1. Classification (NCBI taxonomy): domain Eukaryota; kingdom Metazoa; phylum Chordata; class Mammalia; order Rodentia; family Muridae; genus Apodemus; species Apodemus agrarius. The sequence goes on from OZ030008.1 coordinate 133,882,802, forward strand.
CCTTGATATACATTTGGGTATCTCTTGCAAATTTCTCATTCTGTCCACATTTTCTGTCAATTATTACTTTGACAGACAGTAATGAAGAAATTCACTTGATTTTGTCTTTATAATTAATCTTTTTCTCTTGTTACACACACTATATTTCAATTTAAACAGAATCATCAAGATGCAGTATATATTCCACTGTCCTATTTGATCTAAGCCAGAAGCTGAAAACCCATAGTTTTGCTTTCTTTCTTATTTTTCTTGGGGGAATGAGAGTGTGCTTGAACATTTCTCCTTGTGAGTTGGGGGAAAATGATTTTCCCAATTTAAATAGAAAGCAAAACAAGAGCAGCATCTTATGGACAGTCATGATGTCTACCCCTCAGCCTCCTTTGCCTAGAAACAGATATAGAAAGGCCGGAAATGACAGGAGCAAAACTGAAGCCCAAGGGAGCATGGAGCAAAGAATAGAAAATGAACAGCACAGTCATAAGGGAGCTGCTGTAAGGGAGCCTGCCTCACCCCAGCACATCTGTAAGGCAGCCTGCCTCACCCCAGCACATCTGTAAGGCAGCCTGCCTCACCCCAGCATATCTGGAGTCCATGGAAATGGCCTAAGCAGTGTTTGCCTATGACCTCCCCTGGCCTCCACATTCGGCTATGAGTGGTCAGGGTGACATACATTTACATGCACAGACATAGGCCTACTACCATGCTTTTCTCTGCAGCTCTCTTGCGATAATTCTATCCTGACAGAAGCAGCTTTACTTGGGACTCCAGTAAAATTCCACTCTCTCTTCTCTAGGCAGTGGAGAGGCAGCTCTATCACCAAGAGACCACTTTGGTCTATTACTCTTGAAACTCAGTGGGCTTGAGAGTCTTGGCTACCCATCTCTCATATCGATCGCTTCTTCAGGTGAGCTGTTCTGGTATTGGAAACAGTGGGAGATGGTTTCAACACAGGACTATTGGCACTACCTTGACTCCGGCATCAAGGAATCTTGGATTAGACTTGCTGATGTCCTCCTTTGTCAATCCTGCATTTTGCCTGGGCAGAGTTACTGGGGAAAGGAGACTGAGGGGCAATCATCATTACTCTCCATAAGATGCTTTCGTACTGGCTACTCACAGCTACCAGTGCCCACCACTGCTGGGTGCACAGTGCAGGAGAAGACCAACATCCCTCCCTTAGATTCTTCTCTCATCAGTACCAACCTTTGGCTTACAGGCAGCTCTTGGTCTTTAAAAAAAATTGGTGGGTACTCAGCAACTTGGATGAAAATAATAGTGTTAAATCTGAACTGTCATAGTTACTGCTCACTTGCTATGAAGACACATCAAGGTAACTCTTAGAATAGGATATATTTAATTGGTGGCTTTCTTTTGGTTTTGTAGGGTTAGTCCATAATCATCATGGCAGGAATCAGAGAGGCATTCTGTGGGGGCAGTAGCTGAGAGCTTTGTATCTTGTTCTGCAGGTAAAGAGAGAGTGAATGGTCCTGGCATAGGTCTTTGAAATCTTCTCCTCTAACAAGGACACACCACCTCTTACATGGCCACACCTTCCCCAACAAGACCATATCTCCTATTTCTTCCTAATCAGTTCACTAACTGGGCATCGAGCATTTAAACATATGAGCCTTTGTGGGCCCTTCTCACTGAAGCCACCAGAAGCACCAAAGTGATTTTCTGGGTTTATTTCATGTATACCATCAGTTCCAGGGGCTTCTGTAGACATGTTGCAGCCTACACTACCACTTCAGCTCAAATTTCTCCCCCAAGCACGCAGCCACATTTCTACCTCATCACTAGATAATGTTTGGTGGGTTTCCACACCTCAGATAATTAAGCCTTCACTGATGATATGGTCATATGACAAAAATGTCTAAATATCCATGAATACACCATTCAAGATTCATGTATTGTAGTCTTTGCCAAAAGCACTGAGGGAAGAGAAGAGTGAACTTAGCAACGTGAAGATTTAAGGTTGTTTCAGTTCTGACATTTGATGCGTGCTGTCTGCTCAAAATTCTTATTCTGCTCTGAATTGTAGTTTTCTCAACTTAGAGTGGGAGTGATAATTACAATAATGACTCATAGAATCTTCGCATAAAAATTAGATTATAGATATGAAAATCCTTTGTATATGTCAGGCCATAAAATGAGAGGGTTTATGTTTCCCTTACAGCCTAAAATAGTAAGTCCTTAAAAAAAAACTTTTCTAAGTGGAACTAAAATGTGAAACACAAGCTAATTGGCATTATGTTCTTTGATTCTAATGACATTTTAGAGAGGCGGTTTCTTTCTTTATAGTTAGTAGTGTTGAGTCTTTACATATAAAGTGACTATGGGTAGGAACAATGGTTATGAATGGCTCCGTCTTTCTCTCAGAGTATCAGGCTGTGTATTTTGTCATCTTTGTTAGAGGCAGACATCTTTTAGGGTAACTATTAGCGGTGAATCAAAACAGAGTGCAGGGGGTTACCAACAGCTCCTGCTTTTGCTCTCTAGGATTTCTAAGCATGATGATACTCAGTCACTAAAAATGCTAAACATTTCAAATTTTGAGCAACATTGTAGTGAGCTGGCTGGATGTTTTATATAGTCTAGACAGGCTACTTTTTTTAAAAAACAAAGTAAAACATCAGGACATCTAGACGAAGAAAGGTGCTTGGATTCATTCACTACCAGCAGACTGTCTAAACTATTCTGTTGCCAAAATAATTCTGTGCTGCAGAAAGTTAAAGAACATTATTTCTGCTCCTGTCTATTTCTCACTCCCATGACATAAAATAAGTACAGTGATTCTAGCTTATCATGAATATTCCTATCTAGTCTATTATATATTGTTTAAAAAGGCAAATACCTTTGAAACGGGAACTTGAAACTGTCCATCGATGTGATGTGTTGAGAAGCTAACGGACATTTTAGTTATGTGATAAATATAGCCAAAGAAAGGAGAATAAGAAAAGTTGAAAAGACTCAAGAGAAACTAGAGAAGACACGAGGAGCTGGATAGACCTCCCATGCTCATGGGCTGGCAAGATCAGTGCCTCACCGAGAGCAATCCACTGATCTGGTGCAATTTCCATCAAAATTCCAATCCCATTCTTTACAGAAGTAAGAGAGAGGCTTAGAAAAATGTATTTCAAGGCATGAAATAATCGAGGTCAATGTATCCTGAGCAAAATAACAAGAATGATCAAGATGAAGATGATGATGAAGGTCTCAACATGCCTGATTTCAGGTTATGCTGCAAAGCTTTAGTACTAAAACCAGTATGGACTGGACTAAAATGTATATGTACGTAGTGAAACAGGACATATACAGCTATAAGCCTATCACACTGCTTTTTTTTTTTTTTTTTTTTTTTTTTTTTTTTTTTTTGACAAAGGTGACCCGATCACTGGATAAAGGACTTTGGACAATGTGTGCTGGGAAAACCTCATATCTATGTGCATATGATTGAGACCAGATCCTTGTCTCTCATTTAGCATGACAGTCAACCCCAAATGGATCAAAGAACTTAACGTGAGAGCTGAAACTCTGAAATTGGCAGACGACAAAGTCTTCAAAAATAGAGGCCTAGCAATGACTTTCTGAATAGGACTTCCATAGCTCAGACCAGGAAGCGAGAACTAATGAAATAAAAAAAAAAATTCTGCACTCAATAGAAAGCAGCTAAAGAAGTTAAGTCAAACGTATGGAATGCGAGAGACTTTGCCAGCTATATATTAGATAGGAGATTAATGTCTAGAATATGCAAGCAACTAAAATGTTTAAATGAAATAAACAATCAAACAGTTAAAAGTGAAGCAGAGTTGCCACGATAAGAAATTATAAATAGCAGATATTTTTAAAGTGTTCAGCATCCTTAACCACAGAGAAATAAAAACTATAAGTACTCTGAGATTCCATCTCAGCCCAGTCAGAATGCTGATTATCAGAAAAACAAATATAAACACAGACTGGTGAGGCTGTGGAAGAAAAGGAGCCCTAAATTTGGTGCCAGGTGGGGTGTAGCTGGCACAGGCACAGCAGACGCGAAGACACTGAACTTTGACCACATGACCATCCGTGCAGCTTGGCTACTTCCCAATGGACTTCATTCTGCTCCAGGGACTTGCTTATCTGTCTTTATGGCCGCTCTGTTCACAGTACTGAGGACATAGAATCATCCTAAATACCCATCAACACATGAGCAAATAATGGAATTGTGCCACATACACACTTAGGTCTAGAAGAAAAATAAAATCATCAATTTTGCGGGAAAAGGCGTGAAATTGGAAAATATTGTCGTAAGCGAGGTAACACGGCTCCTCAGAAAAGCGAATATCTCATGGTTTGTTTTGCTGTGTTTTTTCTCGTATGCGGATTCTGGCTTCTACATTTCACATGTGAGTATTTAACTGGGATAATGGGTCCACGGGAAAGGGGAAAGGTGGGGACATTAATAGGACGCTCGTGAAATGAAAGTAGGAAAGGGTTTACTTGGATGGAAAGATGTAAGTGGAGGCAGGGAGGGGGAGGGGATAGGGGAGGGGCGTCAGGTAAAATTCAGAGTATGTGAACAGGTCATAGGGGAATCTTGTTCGCCGTAAGCTAATTAAAAATGTGTTTAGCGGGGCCTTTTTAAAATCTTTAAACAGTTAGTCGTATACAGCCAATTGAAACGATAATGTCCTTATCCGTGTTGATCAATTGGGTATTTGTACACCCTGCTCAGTGGGAAAGGCCTATGTAAACTCATGTGGAATTCACAGGTGAACGGATCTCCACCAAGTATTATCTTGAAATGTTGCATTTTGCAAGGTCTTAATTTTTTTTTCTTAATTTGGCACTCTGCATGATAAATTTCCCCAATATTTTGTAACAAATGTCCATAACGTTTAAAATCAAGGGCAAGTCTTTTACTTCGAAAATGCAGAGGCAGGGTTAGACACAAGGGCCGACCTCTTGTTTGCAGCAAGACACAGTCGAGACACACAAAGAAGATGGACAGAAAGAATACAGAGATTGTCCAAAACCGGCCTCTGAACCCATGAGATGTAAACCCAGTACAGAAGTCACCAGAAAAAGAAATAATCAATGCATTACAATTAAAAGGTGGAAAAGTGGGACAAAAAAATGGAGAAAAAGCAATAAATTAACACGTCTGTGCTGTAGGCGAGATTCTTGCGCCTTGACATTTGTGAATGTCCCGTGTAAATGTCAAGCTTCTGAGGGGGGGGGGGGCGTAGGCTGCCGTGCACGACTTCTGTTGAGCGGAGAGTGTCTGCTGATTCTCCGTTGTGGATCTCCAGCACAGGCTGTGCTTCTTGTGCAAATGCAGACCCAGGCAAGAGCGAAGGCTGTGGGCTCCCAAGCTCACGGGCCAGGAATTCTTCAGTCCAAAGCCAAGAGCCTCCTGCTCATTGGCATAACCGTAAGGCACTGTTTAAAAGCCTGTGCATGTGCCAGAATTTACAGGGATTTCTCAAAAGGCATCTGTAGAGAGGAAAATACCATTTTTTAGCCCGTTTTGTTGGGCCTTAATTAAAGAGGCCTTTCCCCCCTTTCCCTACCACTTGGGCTGTGGGATTGCAGCCGCTCCTGGCTCCGAGAAGTATTTCATTGGTCCACAGGCTAATTAGGGAGGACTCACACTGTTCCTCAGCGTCCTGAAAGGCCAGAACAAAGGCTGCTGCCGGTAGATTGCGCCTGTGCCTCAATTGCAGAGGCTCAGGGGTAAAAAAGAAAGAAAAGCTTTGGAACAGAAAAGCCTTTTGATGCTGTGAAAGAAATTAAGAAGTAAAACAGAGGCCCAGGCACTGCCGCACACACAGCCTTCCACACAGCCTCATTGTGTTTCGGAACAGGGTCGGCAAAGCTCTGTCTGATACCCAACACCTCCCAGCAAAGCAGCATCCACTTCTGGGCTGCTTCTCTGGCTCTCGCGCGAGGGAGTTCGTTCCCAATCAGACTGGCTGGTGCTGCGATAAACATAGATAAGTGGGAGCAGCATTATGCTCTCATCTGCGGGATTAACGCATGATTTCCTTATTGACTGTTTGTAAATACAGTGCAAACAATTGTGGTTTCTTTCTTCGAGCCAAACCGAGACAACACGGGGAAGACTTTTTGAAAGCTGCTATCTTGGCATCTCCTCATTCCATCAAAAGTGTCGCCAAATCTCTCCCATATTATATGACGCTTACGTTTTAGTAAAGCGATGCAAAAATCTTTTGTTTGTGTATGTGGGTAGATGTATACACATGCCTTTGTACGGGCTCTCCACTGGAGGATGGAGGTTCGGGGAGGATGCTAGGTGTTCTGCTCTATCCCCCCATCTTATTCCCTTGCAAAGTCTCCCCCAGAGCTAGGGTGGGAGCTAACAAGTGGTGATCACGCTGTCTCCATCCCTTACAACTCTGAGGCCTTAGGCTCCAATATGACCGGGTCTGCCTTGATATGGGTGTTCCGGGGATTTGAGAACTCAGGTACTCAAGCTTCTGCCTCGAGTTGTCTAACCGGCTGGTTCATTTCCTCAGGCTCCAGACCTTTTTTTTTTCCCATAAAAATAAAGAACCTGCTATGTGCCGATGGTTTTTCTATGGCCAGTTACAAGCAACTGGGACAAACTTACCCATTTACTTTCCTGATGGCCAGATAGAAGCTCTTAACAATATCCCCTTTACTGACTCAACTTGGAAGACTAAACATCATTTCTCAGAATTCTACACGCAAAGACTGGCGGGCACTCCTCGCCACGGAGTCCGTGTATATCAGCTGTCTTCTGAGCACACCCGACAGTGTCTCCTTCACCTCTACCGCTATAAGGGAACATTAGCATGGTTATCATCAGACATTTAAAGATTAAGGAACTAAGGTTTGAGATGCTAAGCATAGGAGGAGAACACAGCTGTTAAGGAAGACAGGTTTGAAACCTGGCCTTTCTAAGCGTCCAGCATTATGGTAGACATTACGTTTTAATGCGTACATATTAGTGCAGACTTACAGAATGGAAGGCACTTTGGATAGCACGTCATACAAATGCTTCAACTGGCAGGTCGTAGATAGCACATCATCCAAATGCTCCAATTGGCAGGTCGAAAATAGATTTGGAGAAGTTAGGTTGTTCCTTTACATTCACACACCCGATGGGTGAATTGCAGACTCGTATTTTAGGAGATTTTAGTAGGAAGATATGATGGGATAGCATCGCTCTGATCACAACTCTGATGGCTTATCTTCGTTGTAAATTTGATTTGATTTATAATCACCCAGGAGATTAGTAAAGTGTGTGTGTGGGTGGGGTGGGGGTCTGGGGGTCTGGGTTTGTGGGCTGGGAAGCAAACTCCACAAACCACAAAGTGTGTGTGTGTGTGTGTGTGTGTGTGTGTGTGTACATGAGTGTAGGCATTCCTAGAGAAGAACTGAGAGTAAGGGATTCACCTTGATTAGCTGCACCATCTGGTTGGCAGAGCAGACCAAATAAAAGATGAAGAAAGCTCAGTGCCGGAGTTGTTCTTCACACATGAAGTGAGCAGTTTCCCAGTGTGGCCCCACTACTGTGATACCCTGCCCAAGTATCTTGGTCCAGTCAACCTTGGACTGAGTCCTGTAAAGCTTTAAGATAAAACAAATCTATAGACCTTTGGGTTGTTTCTCCCAGGTGTTTTGATGTTCTGTGATTCAGAAGTAGCTAATACAGATGTCCTTCACCACTTGTATAAGTGGAAATCACCTTGCGCATAGACGGTGGGGCCCACTCCAGATCCTGATTCAGCCACCTGCAGTAGAGTTTGAACACCGGTTGGTTTATCCAGTAACTTTCCAGCAGATGATTGTGTGGTGGGGCTGGGAAGCAGATTCCACAAACCACAAAGTTTGTGTATCCAGAGTACCACAAGCTCCTAGAATGAATTATGAAATAAACCAAAGCAGAGGATGAGTAGAGCTAAACAAAACAGTTATAATCTATTTCTCCAGTTCAAACGTGCTCCAGTGGAGCCTTATTGAATATTGCCTCCTCATCCACCCGATGAGCATGGTCCCAATTTTGGTGGACTCTGTAACAAGCTAGTCCTTTCCAGCAGTGTGATTTCCATTTCTTGGCAGTTATTCTCTGACTTCTGGACGCATTCTCCCCCCCCCCTTTTTGAAAGATAGCTATGAAGGCTAGAAGTTTCCCCATGAGGTCTGAGTGGTTTTTCACTGCTCTCTGCAAACCATTTTCAGAGCAGAGACTTGGGTAGTACAGCTGTTCAGTTTATCATTCAAAAAGATGTGCGGATGACTCATTATTGAAAGGCAATTTATCAAAATGATTAGGATCCAGTAAATACATTTCTTTTCCCAGGAAGATGGAAGCATCAGCCAATGTGCTCTTTTCTTATCCTCTTCTACAAAATAATATTCACCCACCCAAGTTATGATCTGTAGCTGCCGATCTATAAAATAATCCGGCTCTAACTTTGTTATTGGACGAACAAGCGAACTACTTTGGCAGAAGAAGCAATGACCCTTGCACTGCAGCAATGGACAGACGACTGGGTCCCACTGCTATCCGCTGATCACTAGCTGAACGTGAAAGTCACTCAAGGTTGTTATCAAGCTGAACAGGTGGTCTCATTACTGTTAGTGCCAATGGTATATTTTTTTTTTATACTTGCTGTTGGGGAATGTGCTTGTGGCAGAGTACAGTTTTAGAGATAGAAAGACATTTTTTTTTCAAGTTAAGTGACCTTCCAAGGGATTCTAGAAAACATTCGAATGAATAAAATAATCACGACTTGTGGGGAAAAAGTAATATGATACCACAGCAGATCGAGTTCACGTCCTTCTTAATCTAAAAATCCTCAGAGAGTTTTCCTTCTTGCTCTGGGAGCACAGGCATTTCTAGGCAAGATAACTATTGTATAGTATACTTGGACACATGCCAGGGACTTCTAGGGGGAACTGCAGAGCAGGGCAGCTCCCACGGTTACGATGACACATAGAGGGGCGCAGTCCCAGGACCAGGGCTGGACGCTCCATAGGAATGACAATGATAACACACCACATGATTTTAGAGTGTTCGAGACAACCTGTAATTGAAGGCTCTCCCTGTGCATGGAGACTTTAGGGATTTCACAACACGATGTTACCAGGAGGGAAAGTGCTGAATGAACTAACTTGAAGAGCAGCAACAGCTCCAAGCAAACACAAACAGTGGAGAACCCCAGTCAGGACCAAGTGAGTACTCTTTGGTCCACAGGGAGCAGCTGACACCTGACTGCCTGGCAGACATGGGGATCTTGGAAGATGATTTTGAAAATGTACTTTCGAAAGATGATTTTGATATCACAACTGCCATTTTTCTCAGAACAATGCATCTAATAAAGCGTGGATGATTCATTCTTTATGGGTTTTAGTCGATTCTTAGCAAATTTGCAGGGCTTATATAAAAATCTCACATTCCATTTACCCCAATTAATCTTTTAATTACTTTTATATAAGCTGGAAAGAAAGAGTACATCCAAGCACCATTCAGAAGAGATGTACGACTCAGGAAAACTCCACTGATATTAATAGTAACTGTTCGTGTTTGCTTTAGGCGATTTAGATGAGATCATTTATATTTATATGGTTAATGATCACCCCATTCATTAAGTGTCTTCTAGTGTCTAAATAATTACAACACATCCCAGCAAAACTGTGTAAAAGGTAAATCTATCCTTTCTTCCATCTTACCCTTTGCCCACCTCCCTGCTTTGGCTGTAGCTGGACTGTTCCTGGCTGCTACGGTTACACAGAGCAGGCGCTTTCTGTGTTCTGCACACACTAATTCTTGTGAGCGTTAATTGGTGCTCAAGGAACAAAGAGCCTCATGGTCAAGAAAGCTTGGGAAATGTGGAACACTAAATTCCCTCTGCAAAGTCACTATATCATTAGCATATTAAAGGCTCTATAAACTCCTGCAGTAAGAAAGAAACCTCTCTAAATCTGTTTGCCAGTTAAACAAACCTATTTGAGCCAGGCACAGAACCCTAGCCCAGAAATACAATGTTCTTGACCCCAAACTAGGAAGTAGAAGCATTAGCAAAAGTCCAAGTTATAACTACCCTGAACACTTGTATTCTAGTGAACTGGTTTGTTAAAGGCCTTAAATCCAAAGGGGGGATACTGTGATACACTGTGAAGTTGTTTAATGTCTGTTCATAAAGGTGAACTTGCAAAGAACTACAAAGAAATGTGTCATCCCATGAGGCTGAAGCCATTGCTCAAAGTTAGTATCATGGCATTCACTATTACAATTCCCCAAACCAGGAACATTCAAACTAGAGAATACATACAACTACACACGCTTTAACGCACTTATGTGCAGACACATGTGCATATACATGCTAAGTGCAAATGACTCATCCTATTTATCTATTGCGTTTCTACACAGTGTTTTCAATAATGCTTATCATTAGAAGCCAACTGTGCGCTTTCAGATCCGAACTACTTAACAGACTTCAGACAGATAATCCTGATTCAGAATTTCGTTATGTTCTTTGTAAAGTGAGGACATTTTTTACCTAAGAATTGCAACTGAGAGTCATTGAGAAGACATGAGCATGGAATCTAGCCAGTGTATTAATTCCAAGTGATGTGCTAAATACTCACCACCTTATTTCCCTCCATACTAGAAATTAGTCAAGGTCCTGATGTTTCTTGGGTGATAAACTTAATGATAAACTATAGTTGTCGGGATAAACCGTATGAAATCAGTGATCTCATTTAACAACACATTGAGGCCTCTTCACAAGTGGAGCCTGAGATGAACTCACCAGACCAGTCTTAAAATTATAGGTTGGCATTTTAAATAGATTATGAATTCTGGGAGGGTACATGGTGAGGATCTAAGAAGAGTTGGGAGGGGTAGCATGGGGTGGATAGGATCAAAACACATTGAATACATATTTGAAATTTCTTAAAGAGTATATAATGTCTTTTAAAGTTAAAAAAAAAAAAAAGGACAGGTTGGTTAGACTGTTAACGAAAGGAATAGGTCTCCCAAAGTCATTTTCTTTGTCTTCCCTAATTCCTTTTCTCTTGTTACTAAAGATGGTCAGTCAACACAACTTGAACTTGGAGCTAATTCCCAGTGATAATATTCTCATCTAAAATAACATGCACATCAAAATATCAGTCTAATACACATAAATTAGTGGTTCATTGCCCTGCAATATTAGTTAATTTTGAAATTGCATTATAGATTTCTAAATTAAAGAGACTGCCCGCCTGTCACTCACATCACATACAATGAATAGCAGCGCCATTTCCGGCTTTGCCAGGCTGAAGGTCATTATCAATTGCTGTTTAATCAGCCAAGTCATGCATATAGACAAAGGTTAACTGTGCATGGACCAATCTGACTTCCTTTGTCATCTCAAGACAATTTGCAGCTTAATAAAGCCTCTCTGATTGCACTTAACAACACCTGCTTTAAAATCCAGCCTCATTAATAGCTCACTAATGAGTTAGGGATCTTCTGGCAAGGGCATGATCAAAGACAAATGGTTTGCTTTCTGACTCAACGACGTAACTAACAGGAAACCGCTTTCTTTTAGGGAAAAATCTGTTGGATAAAAGTTATGAACGCTCTTGGCATTTTCACATCTCTTGCTTTAAGGACAGGGAAATGGTCTTTTTTGGCTCTTTTAAGTTGTGTCCTAAGAACACAATGAACAATAAATGAACCTGGGCTGAGAGATATAAGACTGTAATTCTAGTACTTGGGAGGATGAGGCAGGAGGACTGCTGAGATTTTCAGGCCAAGCTGGGCTACATAGTGAGTTCCTATCTCAACAACATCAACATCAACATCAATATCAACAACAATAACAACAACTTTTAAATGAAATGGAAACGTACCAAGTTTTTGACCTTTGGACTTACACTTCATTTATTGATTGATTGATTGATTGATTGATTGGTTTTTGGTTTCTTTGAGACAGGGCTTCTCTGTATAGCCCTGGCTCTCACTCTGGAGACCAGGCTGGCCTCAAACTCAGAAATCCGCCTGCCTCTGCCTCCCAAGTGCTGGGATTACAGGCGTGCACCACCACCGCCCGGCTGGATTTACACTTCTAAACACAAGCTACCCACTGCGTCAAAATCAAAAAGACATAAAATGAAAGATCATAAAAGAGTGAAAAGATAACTTTAGGGAATGTCACAGTTAGTATATCACATAAAGACATTACCTATATTTTTGGTTCTTTGACTCAGGGTTTCTCTTTATAGTCCTGGCTATCCTGGAACCCTTTCTAGTCCAGTTTGGCTTCAGGCAGAGGGATCTGTCTGTCTGCCCCAAGACTGCTGGGACATGTGGAGTATGTACCACCACACCAGCCATAAGCCACGGTTTGCTAAAGAAGCCATTATAACTGGAGAGATGTCTCAGTGGTTTGGAGCATTGGGTGCTTTTCCAGAGGGCGTGAGTCCATCAACAGCATCCACATGGCAGCTCACAACTCCAGTTCCAGGGTGTCTGACATCTTCTTCTGGCTTTTACAGGCACTGTACATACATGATATACAGAATACACATAAGCAAAATAGCCATACATACAAAATTTAAAAATTTTCTTGAAAGTTTTTGACATATATCAAATGGCAATATATATAATATATAATATATATCATCATATAATATAATATATTATACATATTCTATTTTGTTTGTGGTGGAGCAAAACTGATTTTTCCCGTTCGTGTGCACTGGGGTTTGGTGTCAATATCCTGTGGAGTGTAGGAAATCACATTTTGCTCTGAATGGAGGTATTCCAAGTTGACACAGCCTTGACTCCATTCTGAGCACTGTAGGCCCTACACTTTTCTTTTCTCAGTTTCGCCACTTTCACATCTGTATCAGGCATGCCTATCACTGCTGCTGGTTGAGCTGTGGCCTCTGCCTCAACCTCTGCTGCACAGGTGGCACCCAGGATGCCTGGCTTGGAGAAGGCAGCTAGGCTCGACATCTGCCGGGCAGCGACATCTGAGCTTGTTCACTGGGCCAAGCTAAAGCCTTCCCAGATTGGGAAGGGCTGGAAGTCAAGGGAGAGTAAGGAGGTCTCGGAGAGAAGCTAAAAGGGACACACAGAGATCAATCATTCAGAGGCCAAGGCGCACTCATGATGAAACATCAGAGCAGGATTCTACTGATTCTCTTTTCATTACTTTTAACCCAGACACTGCTTTGGGAATGCAGAGCATTTCCAGGGGTAGTAGAAAGATACCTTCGACCCTCAGCTCCTCATACCTACCACTTTACTAATACTTTCTCTGGAACCTCCAAACCATCTTATGAATATATGTGCATTTTTTACATGTTCATGTAAGTGTCAGTCATCTCTTGATATCCTTTTAACCCTTTCATGTCTCTTTTCTATAAACAAAGAGTTCTGTTATATAATTATTGAGATTAACAAATAAGAATGGGTGTGATACCCCAGGTTGGCCTCGAACTCGTAATCTTCCTGCCTCTGCCTCCTTTAGCAAATCCTACCAGCATGCGCCACCACAACCCAAGTACCAATAGTGTCTTTCACAAAGAATGAAAATGTTAATTGATGTGCTACATCCAGTTGTGATGTCTCTTTTAGCCTTCCTAGAATGGAACTACTTTTTCTGTCTTTCATTAATTCATGGTCTTCAAATTATTTTTATTAATTCTTAGAGAATTTCATACAAAGTACTTAGATCATGTTCATCTCCCACTAACTCCTCCTCCTTCCATCTCTCCTCCTCCTTCTGTTCATGTCTTCTCACTTACAGATGTTCTTTTACAGAATGGCCCATTGACTGGGTCCAGCTGATGATTGCTCAAGATTAGTTTTAGATTACAAATGCTGGTGTTAATTGTGGAGCTTACTTCTCTCTGTGTTTGAACCCAGCTCAGTGGATCCATTTCCACTAGATTCTCAACAAACATGCCTGTTGTAGTAGGCGAAAGACAACACTGAGTTAAAAAGGAGGGGGCCTGAATCCTGTATTGTCTAGGTTGAAGTCCTGACTCTGTTATTTTCTCTGAGTAAGTTTGAAGGCAACTTGATCTCTCAAGAACTTTCCTCATCTGTGAAATGGGACCAAACACAGTACAAAAGCTCTAGGGTCATGATGAGGATAAAATACATAAGGCTTGCAAAATGCCTGCTAGAAACATCCCTGTAAAATATTACATGTTAGCCGGGCGGTGATGGCGCACCCCTGTAATCCCAGCACTTGGGAGGCAGAGGCAGGCAGATTTCTGAGTTGAAGGCCAGCCTGGTCTGCTGAGTGAGTTCCAGGACAGCCAAGGCTACACAGAGAAACCCTGTCTTGAAAAAACCAAATCAGAAAAACCAAAAACAAACAAACAAACAAAAATATCACATGTTCTTGGTATTCAAGAAACAATACGGCCACATGTCACATATGCAGATGTCCATGGGATTAACAGTAAGAGAGAAGACCCAACACTCAGTTGTAGGGTGGATTGAATTGTATATTTACAGAAAGCTGCCTTTGAATTTTTACAAACTGAAAGCCAGTTTTTAAGCTCTGACATTAATGAATTACATAACTTTATAATTGAATGAATTTCATATAAAATGAAAATAAATACTAAAATCTTACAGTATTTCTACTTGCTTTTTTAATGATCATATTACTTGGACTCTTAAAATTACTGGCATGTCATCTCCTCACATGGAAAAGGTATTGTGTACTGGCGTGACGGAGTACATTTTTTTCCCTGTGTTCAATGAGGCGACACTGGCCAGCGTATTATTATTATTTCCACAGAGGTCACTGGTAAACACCACAGACCTGACTTGCTGCATTTGTTTTTCTCTGTCTGCCTTCCTTCTGAAGTTCTGGTTGTTAAACATTCACCAAAACACCACAACTCAGCAAAGTACAATAAGAGGGCGGGATTCCGGTAACTTATGAGTCACAGAGCAGGGAATTTCCCTAGAGGTTCTCTCCTGATCTCTGCTAGCCAAGGTCTGCTGTAATAAACTCACCCCGTGAAAAGGACAGCATATGAGCCTGTTAGGGAGAAGGACTGACCTGGTGATTCCTCAAGCTGGACCTTGAGTGATGGCATGCTTCTCGACTTCAGTTTAGGAAAATGAACCCATTCTCATGGAAAAATCTGTCTAGCATACCTTTTGCGTTGAATAGTGAGGAAATTCAAAACAAACCATCAGAGAAAACAATCCTCAAGAGATTCTTGCCACCATTCTATACACAGTTCTTTGGAATAAAGTTGGAATGTCACTTTTAGTCCCAGACTCTCTAGTTTAATCCTGTTTTCAATCCTGTTACAGGTAGAGGCCTGTAGCAACATGTTTTGTTCTGGTATCTTAAAAAAAAAGAATCACATGAATAACAGTTTAAAGAATAGAAAACTACAGAACACAGACCTGTAAAAATAAAAAGGAGACAAATACGAGGAGACACTTCACAATAACTGAAGAGAACACATGAAAAGATATTGAGCAATATTTGTATCAGGGAAATGCACAGAATAACCCCAATGCTACACTACTCCTACCCACCAAAGATACCATATTACTAACCCTGATGACATCAAGTCTTTGTGAGAGCATGGCCCAACTATGTGCTAGAAAAACAAGGACATTAACCTCTAAACAGAGTAGACTCATCATAGCTTTAGTATGTCCAGGAAACAAAGTCTGTCATGGCGTGAGCATCCAAAACCCTCACTGGGGATGAATTATAAAAACAAGAGGAAGGAATCAGGTTATTTACACTGGAACATTCCACGGGTGCACATGCCTTACTGCACAAATCGTCAGATACTTCTCTTTGTATGTTAGTGCTTTCATGAGTATTTCCTTAACTTCTCAATACATTATTATTAGTAATACTGCTTTATATACACTATTTATTTTAGCACTTTTTCCTTGATTTTCTTCCCCTTTTAAAATCAGATTAATTTACTCATTTTCTGTATGAGTACATTGCCGCTGTCTTCAGACACACTAGAAGATGGCATCAGATCCCATTACAGATGTTGTGAGCCACTAGGTGGTTGCTAGGAAGTGAACCTCAGGACCACTGGGTCATCTCTCTAGCCCCCTTTCTTCCCTTCTTGCATAGCTAAGCTTTATCAGTTTATTTTTTTTGTCACTATGGTCAATTCCATGACCAAAGCAACTTGGGTAGGAAAAGGGTTATTTTAGCTTCTAGGTTATAATCCATCATTAAGGAAAGCTAAGTCAGGAACTCAAGGTATGAGCTTAAAGGAGAAACCCCCAGAACACTATTTATGGGCTCGATCTCTCTGACTCCTTCCCAGCTAATTTTCTTATATAGCCCAGACCTACTTGCCTAGGGAATGGTTCTACCACCAGTCGGCTAGGTCTTCTGACATTAGCTAGCAATCCAGAAAATGCCCCACAGAGAATAAGATTGCCCGGTGGTACAATACAATTCAGGCAATTTCTCAGTTGACGTTCCCTCTTCTGAGACGTGACAAGTTGACATAACCAACCAGTATTAGCCTCCACACAGTCTCTTGTCCAAGATCATTTCTTTCCACCATCTGCAGAACGTATGCTTTGCCTTTGTGCATGCCTACCACTGACGTAGATCATGTGTTTTTGTTTGTATGCAAATGTTTGCAATTCCTGAAAGGATATTTTCAAGATGGTAGTATTTTCTAAATACTGTAGTTTATTTAAAGAGGTCATTTCCTTGTATCTAGCATCCAGTGTTTCTGCTGAAGAGTCAGTCATTTCTCTGGGCATCCTTTCTGAAGAGGACTCATTTTGCTTTCTCATTTGTCACCCACCTCTTTAAATAACCTATTCTATTTCGCTCTTGATGATCAATCCTGAGATTGGTTTTTCTTCTACTGCACAGTGACTGAGAGAAATGATGTAAGCATTTTAAAGTATGTATCTCCTATTTCCAATTTCTGAATCTACTGTTGGCCGATTTCCTTGTTTTATTGGCAAATTGTGTTGTGTCTTGTATGCTTGTTTTTGCTTGTGTAGGTGCTGTATTTCATGTATAGTTATGTTTTTATTCCTATTTAGACATGATTTTAAATATGCCTATTACATGTTGATATATTGTGATGAATACCTTGCATGAATTACTTAGTAACTTCTCCATGGGGAAATCAAACTCCTATTTTTTTCCTTTCCATATAAAGTGACTAAGCTTCAGAACATTAGCTTGTTTAAGACTGAAAGATTGCTGATACAAAAGTAATGAAACAAGGTTAATATCACTCTAATCAAAGAGCTCTTTCGGACAATGCACACTGCCTAATGATAGTAATCGAAAGGTCACTTTTACTCAGTACATTAAATGTAGCTCCTTGCTCCTGTACTCCTGGGTGCATTCTGCATGTGTGTTTAGCTATGGTTACACAGAGATCAATATTTTGCTAAACAACATCTAAGAAAAATGTAAATATAGTGCATTTTAATTATCATATTGAGTAATTGCTCTAGATCACTGAATGCTCATTTGGTATTTTGGTGATGACTTGGCTTTCAAAAACTGAATTATCTGAACACTTTATTATATTTATTATACATTCATTGATAATCTGTTTTTTTCTCTCTACTTGTACCCAAGAGCTAGGACCATTTGTTTCATTCCAAAACATACGCCATATCTTCCACTGTTATATGCCTACTATAAATCAAACGCAGTGTTAAAAATAGAGGTTGAAATTCAGGTACAGGAAGCCTGGACTCAGGGCTTACAATTAGGAGGTCTTTATTAAATAATGCTCTTATGCAGCTTTGTTTACAAAAAGCCCAGTGATTCAGACCAGGAATGCCATTAAGATATCAGACAGGGTTATACCGGAACTCAACATCTAAAAAATTTTATAGTCAGGTGTGAGGAAGAAGGAAATTAAGAATTCCCTGCTTTCCCAGATAGCCCTTTTAGAAAGTCCCTCTGAAGAATCATCTCCTTTGTTAAACGTGACCTCTTGAGCCTTCTCTGACTTACAAGAAGTTCAACTTCATATTCAAAGTTAGTATGTTTATTTTAAAGCACTGAGTTGATCTGCTGTGATTTGTTATCTTGAAGGACAACAAGAATAAAAGCTTTTCAGAGTGTAAAGACCAAAGCTCACACGGTTTCAGTGGTCCTTGCAGTTTTAGAAGAACCCATGATACTAGAGAGTATTTGTTATTTTTCTTGCAGACAGACTGTGGTTAAAAATCTTATTCAAAAAATTCAATATTACAAGTAAATAGTTTCTAGACCCAATACAAATTTGCTTAAACGACTTTTAGTTCAACATTTAAGTAAGTTTTATGTCGCCATGACAAAAATACCCCCGACAAAACAACAGAGGAAAGGTTGTCAACAGCTTACAATTTCAGAACTTTTGACCCGTAGTCTTTGGCCTCTATGCTTTGGACTTGCCATGAAGCAGGACATCATGACAATGAACTTATGAAGCAAAAAAAAAAAAAAAAAAAAAAAAAAAAGGATCAGCCAGTTAGGAGAGGGAGAGAGAGGCCAGGCTCCAGATTTCCTAAAAAGGAAGGTATCCAATGATCTTACTTCCTTTTGCTCTACCTATCTCCTAAAGGTGTGCCACCTTCTAGTGGTACCACAGACCTGTCACATGGCTTTGGGAATATTAATATCTCATTCATTGTAGTCAGTAACTAAATCCCTTTGCAAAACTAGTTCCAAAATGCAATTTTTCTCTTTCTTGGATGACTCCAAAACTCATATCCCTAAAAGTGATGAATAGTTTTATGTCAACTTGACAAAAGCTAAATACATCTGAGTGGAGAGAACCTCAATTAAGAAAATGCCTCCATGAGATCGGGATGTTGGGAAGTCTGTAGGGCATTTTCTTAATTAGTGATTGATGGAGGAGAGCCTGGTCCATTGTTGGTGGGACCATCTCTGGACGAGTGGTTCAGAGTTCTACAAGAAAGCAGGCTGAGTAAGAGGAAGCCAGTAAGCAGACCTCCTCTATGATCTCCGTATCAGCTCCTGTATCAAGGTTCTTGCCCTACTTGAGTTCTTGTCTTGACTTCATTCAATGACGGACAGTGATGTAGACATGTAAGTCAAATAAATTCTTCCCTCCCTGATTTGCTCTTGGCCATGGACATTCATCCCAGCAATAGTAAGGCAGGCACTGAATAGAAACAGATGAATATGTACTGATTCAGGTCTGTGGTTTATTGAAGAATGGACAAATTGGGATCTCTGTAAAGATTTGATATTCTCAGGATGAAAGGAATAATGTGTAGCACCTCCCCTCCCAGAACCCTACCCCTCTTAAGCAGTTTTTTTGGTAGTAGAGGAGGCAGCTGCTTTTTTTGTATGTGCCTATTTATTTGCAGTATTCTATTACGCTTATGCATACAAGCAGATGTAGAGGGGTGCTGCAGTCGGATCCTCCTGTCTCACAAGAATTAACTTGCAAACTTTCAAGGATATGATAAGCCTACAGTGAAATACACTCATTACTGAAGATTAAATTATGTAAACTTAAGACTAAATAAATTAGGCTAAAATATGTGTGGCACACAATCAAAACACATGGCTTGCTAAAATGACTCTACTTTATTTTATTATGCCTGTACTGTTTAGATCACTTAAGTCTGCTGGGTGTCTCTTAGAAACACTGTACTGATTAATGGTGTTCTGTTTCACATCTCTCCCTGACTCTGCATCCAGAGAGGTGTGTGGCAGGCTTACAAAGGGCCATAGGGGAAACACTTATACTATGCAAACTGGCAAAGGCTAAGAAATGCCACTCTTTTGTTTTGAGTTTGTTTTTGTTTTTGTTTTTTCAGATAGCCAGGCTTGTAAACATTCACAATACCCTAAAGGCTGGCATCAAGTACACAGTTGTCTATCCCACAGTATGTGCTACAAGATTCAATATGATGCATGTTAGAATCAGTAGAGAATTTTGAAAATGAGAAGAACTCACTACACGGAGAGCTCATTGCCAAGATTTTGGCTGTTCCCCCATAATATTTAAGCTCATTTGTGAAAACTGCTTCCTGAATCTAATATATACATCAAATTAAAATGTTTTTGGCTTAAATATGACCATGAAATGATTAAATACTGAATAAGTCATCACTGAGTTAAACATAAATATGTAGACTTCGAAGGTGACTCTGGGAGTAAGGTAACTACTTGTAAGCATGAGGCTCAGGATTCCAACCCCTGGGGCCAAAGTAAAAACTGAGTAGACATGGGAGCCACCTATCCTCATGAGACAGATAGCTGATATCTGGGCCTGCTGCATAGCTAAGACCACCACTTGGGACTGATGAGCTGAGTGTTAGAAAGGGACCTTGCCTGAATGAAAAAAATGGAGAATGTTAGAACGGCAGGATGGGGGGACTGACATCAACTTTGGGCCTCTAAATTCAAGAGCACAGATAGGCACACATGCCCATACACAAATATGAGCCTATATACATATGAATGCACACACAAGCACACACACAAATATGTCAGAAAACTATTACAACAAAAGAGTACTAGACATAAGATAGTATAAAATTTTTTTCTACAAAAATTATTTTTTTTAAATTTATTTTCTTTAATATTTCTCAAATATATCTGTCTTATTTTTAAGTATTCATTTCACGGGGAAATACAGGAGTAGGTTCACTTTTACTGCATATTTTAAAAATTTTGTACCATGAATAGATATATATTTAATATACATACTTAGTTTTGATAATTTTGATTATAGAACTGATGGTTAACAAATGGACATTTATAGACATAATTTTATAACTTTTAAACTTAATTATCAAAGTTGATTAAGACTGCAAAATTTCTTGTTTGTTTTTTGGGGTTTTCTGAAGTTATTTGAAACTCATTTCGAGGATCACAGAACATGATCAAATAATAGTCATGCCAATTGTTTTACATCAGTTTTAAAATACCTAATTTAGGAAAAGAAAACTTGGGGCTGGAGAGATGGCTTAGCAGTTAAGAGCACTGACTGTTCTTCCAGAGGATCTGATTTCAACTCCCAGCAAATACGTGGGGTAACCATCTGTAATGGAATCTGATGCCCTCTTCTAGAGTGTCTGAAGATAGTTACAGTGTACTCACATAAATAAATCTTAAAGAAAGAAAAGAAAACTCATTATGATTGTCTCAGTCAATTGCTATATAGGGATGTTGTGACCATGGCAATGCCAATAAAAGATAGAATTTAATAGAGGTTTGCTTATATTCAGAGGTTGAGTCCTTTATTGTCATGGGGAAAACATGAGACATTCAGGTAGACATGGTACTGGAGAGATAGCTGAGAGTTCTACATCCAGATTGGCATGCAGTAGGAAGAGAAAGAAATATTGGATTTGGGTTGAGAATTTGAAACCTTAAAGCGCACCTACAGTGATACACTTCCTCCAAAAGGGACATACCTAGTCCATCAAGGCCACATCTCCTAATCTCTGCCAAACAGTACTATTTTCTAATGACCAAGCTTTCAAATATATGGACCTATGGGAGCCATTCTTATTCAGACCATCACAATGATTAAGGTAATATATGAACTACTTTGACATAAATTGCCTCAAATTGTTCTTAAGACTAATAACATTTGAGTTGTTTTAAGGCTAGGTGGGTATACCTAAGTATTTGAGGACAATAGTGGGCCAAACTATAGCTGTCCAAGGTACTTTTAAAGGCCCTTTTTTCAATATACCTTGAGACTTTACAAGATTACATACAGACATACAGTTTTAAAGATATTTAATATTTACTTAGTAAGTTACATGGAAGCCATTATGATAAATCCCTGGTTCTACTCTCATGAAAAAATATGATCATAAATATATACATATGATCAAAAATATAGAGACTTGGTTTCTTGTCTGTCAAATGGACATAGCTATAAAACCACCTTTATATAGTTTACTATCAGAATTACTCACTGACAAAATATAAACACATAAAACATTGTGTGAATTAATATTTTAAAGATGTTATTAGCACTTACTTTATTGGATATAAAAATGAGCCTCTAAGAAAAAGCCTTAGTAACTGGACCATGGCCATACAGGTTCTTAATTTAAAAAAAATTAGATACATGCATAATGCTGACAATCGTGTAATTAAAACTCAACTCACTCAAGTAGCATTAGCCTAAGAAAAAACTCCAAAAGCTTGCTTTTTCTTAAAAAATTTAACTAACTTAAATAATTTTCTTCATTGAAATATACTCTCAGATGAGCCGAACGTTTTATTTTAATACTAAATTATGATTAACAAATAAGTTATATCAAGATTCAATTAAATGTAGGCTTTTAAAAGTCAGATTGGAAATATGGCTCTTCATTTTTCCCATGAAAATTGAATAATTTAATTTTAAGTTTGATAATGACTTTAGAATTAATTGATTAATGTGCATAGAAAAGTTCTGTAATGCAATTTCATGTTTAGTATAACTAGAAACTATTTTTAAGTATATTGAAAAACCAACCAGTACTTCCTTTTTATACCCACTGCCAATTATATTAATGAGAGTCAAATTTGAATAGTGTTCTTGAAACTATAAAACCCTTCTTTAAGTGTTACTATTTCCACAATTAGGGAAGAAATCTAATATATATCGAGAATTTTTGCCTATAGGAGTAAGAGACAATTAAACTTAAAAATGATCTAAAGTAGAGAGCAGGAAAGACGCTTGGGGAACTCAGTCAATCATTGGCTAAGATCACCGAGAAAAGGAAATCCAGAATGGTAGAGGCAGTACCCGAAGGAGGCTTATGTGAGAGCTGTCCTCTTGCTCTTGGAAAAGTGACCAGAAATGGAGAACCGAGGCCCAACTTTCAAGCTCATAACATTGTGCTTGTGAGAGAAAAGATCGTGTTCAGTCTAACCACTGAAGGTTCCAAAGATGGCCCTGATGGACTAAACTGAAGGCCAGTGGCTCCTAGCTTAGGTTGTTACCCATCTCAGAAAATTTGGTAATATCTGACCACAAAACCTGCTGATTCATGTTTTTAAAATGAGGATTTATTGACACATCCCTGGCCCCTTTGTTCATTTATTTATCGCCTATGTCAACTTTCACACTACGGTGGTAAAGCTGAGCACTAACAGTGGATACCATATGGCCTTCAAAGTCAATAAAACCTACCACTCACTAGTCAAGGAAAAATAGCCATGTATACAGACATCAGTAGAACATCGTCAATAGACCAGCAGGATTAAGTTATACAATTAGAGCATTAGATGCACAGTTCTAAGTGACTGCCAACAGCAGAAATGTGCTATTGAGTAAAATAGAAACTAAGGATTTTTATCAGAGATAATTTAAGATATGGATTTATCTGAGTGTGTATCAGAGAAAGATTAAATAAAAAGGGACCTCTAGGTGGGGAAGCCGGAGGGTCACCCAGCGTGCCAGGTGCTCAGAACCATCCGGCGGCGGCGGCAGAACCAGGTACCCGAGACAGCCCAAGCTTAAGACCTTTGGGGACTCAGGCCTGGAGTGGGAATTGGGCACAGAATAGCGGGTGCACTCTGCACTCGCGCGCGGGGCAGACCCCGAGCTCCCTGCAGGCAGCTGCCATATTGCCTGCAGCTTCCCGCCCAGCTGGCGGCGGGGAAGCCGGAGGGTCACCCAGCGTGCCAGGTGCTCAGAACCATCCAGCGGCGGCGGCAGAACCAGGTACCCGAGACAGCCCAAGCTTAAGACCTTCGGGGACTCAGGCCTGGAGTGGGAGTTGGGCACAGAATATCGGGTGCACTCTGCACTCGCGCGGCGGACCCCGAGCTCCCTGCAGGCAGCTGCCATATTGCCTGCAGCTTCCCGCCCAGCTGGTGGTGGGGAAGCCAGAGGGTCACCCAGCGTGCCAGGTGCTCAGAACCATCCGGCGGCGGCGGCAGAACCAGGTACCCGAGACAGCCCAAGCTTAAGACCTTCGGGGACTCAGGCCTGGAGTGGGAATTGGGCACAAAATAGCGGGTGCACTCTGCACTCGCGCGCGGGGCAGACCCCGAGCTCCCTGCAGGCAGCTGCCATATTGCCTGCAGCTTCCCGTCCAGCTGGTGGTGAGGAAGCCAGAGTCAGCCAGTGTGCCAGGTACCCAGACCCAGCCGGAGGCCGAACCAGCCTCCCATCCAGCCAGTGGCAGGGAAGCTGGAAACCGGACCCAGCCAGCTTCCCAGCAGCTTGGGACCAGCAGGCGGAACCAGATAACTGAGATATCCCATCTTTAAGACCCCTGGGGAAACAGGATATCAGACAGCGAACCCTGAGCAGGAGCAGTGCAGAGCAGCCGCCCAACAGGCGGAACCAAATACCTGGGATATCCTGAGGTTAAGACCTCGGGGGACTCAGGCCACCCGTCAGCAATCTGTGAGCAAGACCCCCGCAGGACAGTGATTCAGGTATCCCAGTCACTGGGAAATAGCCTTACAACCCCACAGGAGGGTCAAGCACCAGCTAGTATCTACAGGACCAACTAACACCAGAGTTAACCAGATGGCAAAAGGCAAACGTAAGATCGCTACTAACAAA
Organism: Apodemus agrarius; assembly: GCA_964023405.1. NCBI lineage: Eukaryota > Metazoa > Chordata > Mammalia > Rodentia > Muridae > Apodemus > Apodemus agrarius. The sequence continues at coordinate 133,907,315 of OZ030008.1, forward strand.
AATCAAGGCAATATGGCGGCATCCGAACCCAGTTCCCCAACAGCAATAAATATTGGATACCCCGAAACACCAGAAAAACAAGACTCAGATCTAAAATCACTGGTCAGGATGCTGATAGAGGAACACTTAGATAAATCTCTTAAAGTAATACATGAGAAAATAGATCAAAAGCTAGAAGCCATTGCAAGACAAACACAATTAAATCCCAGATATCTCAACACACCAGAAAAACAAGACTCAGATCTAAAATCACTGGTAAAGATGCAGATTGAGGATCACTTAGATAAATTTCTTAAAGTAATAGAGGAGAAAATAGATCAAAAACTAGAAGCCCATACAAGGCAGACACAAAAATCACTTAAAGAAATCCAGGAGAATATAGAGCAAAAAGTGAATCCCAATACGGGGGAGAAACAAAAATCACCCAAAGAAATACAAGAGAACATGGGTCAACGAGTAGAAGTCATAAAGGAGGAAACACAAAAATCCCTTAAAGAATTACAGGAAAACACAAACAAGCAACTGAAAGATCTGAGCAAAACCATACAAAATCTAAAAACAGAAGTAGAAACAACTAAGCAATCGCAAAGGGAGACAATGTTGGAGATAGAAAACCTTGGGAAGAAATCAGGAGTCATAGATGCAAATATCAACAATAGAATACAAGAGATAGAAGACAGAATCTCAGATGCTGAAGATACCATAGGAACCATGGATTCAACAATTAAAGAAAATGCAAAATGCAAAAAGCTGGTAACCCAAAACATTCAGGAAATCCAGGACACAATGAGAAGACCAAACCTAAGGATTATAGGGATAGATGAGAATGAAGATCTACAACTTAAAGGGCCAGCAAATATCTTCTACAAAATTATGGAAGAAAATTTCCCCAACCTAAAGAGAGAGATGCCCATGAATATACAAGAAGCCTATAGAACCCCAAATAGACTGGACCAGAACAGAAATACTTCCCGTCACATAATAGTCAAAACCCCAAATGTACTAAACAAAGAAAGAATATTAAAAGCAGTAAGAGAAAAAGGACAAGTAACATACAAAGGAAGACCTATCAGAATTACACCAGACTTCTCACCTGAGACCATGAAAGCTAGAAGATCCTGGGCAGACCTTATGCAGACCCTAAGAGAACACAAACTTCAGCCAAGACTACTATACCCAGCGAAACTCTCAATTGCCATAGATGGGGAAACCAAGATATTCCACGACAAAACCAAATTTGCAAGATACTTATCTACAAACCCAGCCCTACAAAGGATAATAGGGGAAAAATACCAACACAAGGGGGGAAACAACACCCCAGAAGAAACAAGATAGAAACCCCATCTCATCCAACCCAAAAGAAGAGAACCACTCAAATACAAATAATAATAACAATGCCCAAAATGTCAGGAAGTAATAATCACTATTCCTTAATATCTCTTAATATCAATGGACTCAATTCCCCAATCAAAAGACACAGACTAACAGACTGGATACGGAAACAGGACCCTACATTTTGCTGCATACAGGAAACACATCTCAGTGTCAAAGACAAACACCACCTTAGAGTAAAAGGCTGGAAGACAGTTCTACAAGCAAATGGTCCCAGGAAACAAGCTGGAGTAGCCATTCTAATATCAGATAAAATCGACTTTCAACCTAAAGTCATCAAAAGAGACACAGAAGGTCACTTCCTGCTTGTCAAAGGGAAAATCCACCAAGAAGAATTCTCAATACTGAACATCTATGCACCAAATGCAAGGGCACCCTCATTCGTAAAAGAAACTTTACTAAAGCTTAAAGCACACATCGCACCTAACACAATGATTGTAGGTGACTTCAACACTCCACTCTCCTCAATGGACCGATCAGGAAAGCAGAAACTAAACAGGGACACAGTGAAACTAATTGAAGCTATGGACCAATTGGATTTAACAGATATATATAGAACATTCCATCCTAAAACAAAAGAGTATACCTTTTTCTCAGCACCGCACGGTACCTTCTCAAAAATTGATCATATAATTGGTCACAAGACAGACCTCAACAAATACAAGAAGACCGAACTAATCCCATGTCTCCTATCGGATCACTATGGAGTAAAAGTGGTCTTCAATAGCAAGAAGAACTACAGAAAGCCCACATACACATGGAAACTGAACAATACTCTACTCAATGACACCCTGGTCAAGGAAGAAATAAAGAAAGAAATCAAAGACTTTTTAGACTTCAATGAAAATGAAGGTACGACCTACCCAAATCTCTGGGATACAATGAAAGCAGTGCTAAGAGGAAAACTCATAGCCCTGAGTGCCTCCAAAAAGAAACTGGAAAGAGCATACACTAGCAACTTAACAGCACACCTGAAGGCGCTGGAACAAAAAGAAGCTAACTCACCCAGGAGGAGTAGAAGAGAGGAAATCATCAAACTAAGGGCTGAAATCAATCAAGCAGAAACAAAGAGAACCATACAAAGAATCAACAAAACCAAGAGCTGGTTCTTCGAGAAAATCAACAAGATAGATAAACCCTTAGCTAGACTAACCAAAGGGCACAGAGATAGTATCCAAATTAACAAAATTAAAAATGAAAAGGGGGATATAACAACAGAAACAGAGGAAATTCAAAAGATCATCAGATCCTACTACAAAGGCCTATACTCAAAACAACTGGAGAATCTGGAGGAAATGGACAATTTCCTAGACAGATACCAAATACCAAAATTAAATCAGCATCAAGTAGACCAGCTAAACAGTCCCATAACCCTTAAAGAAATAGAAGGGGTTATAGAAAGCCTCCCAACCAAAAAAAGTACGGGACCAGATGGTTTTAGTGCAGAATTCTACCAGACCTTCAAAGAAGACTTAACACCAATACTCTTCAAACTATTCCACAAAATAGAGACAGAAGGGACACTGCCCAACTCATTCTTCGAAACCACAATTACGCTGATACCTAAACCACAAAAAGATCGAACAAAGAAAGAGAACTACAGGCCAATTTCTCTTATGAATATAGATGCAAAAATACTAAATAAAATTCTTGCTAACCGAATCCAAGAGCACATCAAAACGATCATCCACCATGATCAAGTAGGCTTCATCCCAGGGATGCAGGGATGGTTCAATATACGGAAATCCATCAATGTAATCCACTACATAAACAAACTGAAAGAAAAAAACCACATGGTCATCTCATTAGATGCTGAAAAAGCATTTGACAAAATTCAGCATCCTTTCATGCTAAAAGTCTTGGAAAGAGCAGGAATTCAAGGCCCATACCTAAACATAGTAAAAGCAATCTACAGCAAACCAGTAACCAACATCAAAATAAATGGAGAGAAACTTGAAGCAATTCCACTAAAATCAGGGACTAGACAAGGCTGTCCTCTCTCTCCATATCTTTTCAATATAGTACTTGAAGTTCTAGCGAGAGCAATCAGACAACATAAGGAAGTCAAAGGGATACAAATTGGAAAGGAAGAGGTCAAAGTATCATTATTTGCAGATGATATGATAGTCTACTTAAGCGATCCAAAAAACTCCACCAGAGAACTTCTACAGCTGATAAACAACTTCAGCAACGTGGCTGGTTATAAAATTAACTCAAGCAAATCAGTAGCCTTCTTGTACTCAAAGGACAAGCAGGCTGAGAAAGAAGTTAGGGAAATAACACCCTTCACAATAGCCACAAACAACATAAAGTACCTTGGCGTAACTCTAACCAAACAAGTGAAAGATCTGTATGACAGGAACTTCAAGTCCCTGAAGAAAGAAATCGAAGAAGACCTCAGGAGATGGAAAAATATTTCTTGCTCCTGGATTGGCAGGATCAATATAGTAAAAATGGCCATCTTGCCAAAAGCAATCTACAGATTCAATGCAATCCCCATCAAAATCCCAAATCAATTCTTCATAGATCTAGAAAGAGCAATTCTCAAATTCATCTGGAGCAACAAAAAACCTAGGATAGCTAAAACTATTCTCAACAATAAAAGGACTTCTGGGGGAATCAATATCCCTGACCTCAAGCAGTACTACAGAGCAATTGTGTTAAAAACTGCATGGTATTGGTACAGCAACAGGCAGGTAGATCAATGGAATAGGATTGAAGACCCAGAAATTAACCCACAGACTTATGGTCACTTGATCTTTGATAAAGGAGCCACAACCATCCGATGGAAAAAAGATAGCCTTTTCAACAAATTGTGCTGGTTCAACTGGAGGTCAACATGCAGAAGAATGCGAATTGACCCACTCTTATCTCCTTGTACTAAGATCAACTCCAAATGGATCAAGGACCTCCACATAAAACCAGACACACTGAAACTATTAGAAAAGAAACTTGGGAAGACCCTGGAGGACATGGGCACAGGGGTAAAGTTCCTGAACAGAACACCAATAGCTTATGCTCTAAGATCAAGAATGGACAAATGGGACCTCATAAAATTACAAAGTTTCTGTAAGGCAAAGGACACTGTCAGAAAGACAAAACGGCAACCAACAACGTGGGAAATGATCTTCACCAACCCCACATCCGACAGAGGGCTAATATCCAATATATACAAAGAACTCAAGAAGTTAGACCCCAAAGAACCAAATAACCCTATCAAAAAATGGGGCACAGAGCTAAACAAAGAATTTTCACCAGAAGAAATTCGGATGGCCGAGAAACACCTTAAGAGATGTTCAACATCATTAGTCATCAGGGAAATGCAAATCAAAACAACCCTGAGATTCCACCTCACTCCAGTCAGAATGGCTAAGATTAAAAACTCGAGAGACAACAAGTGCTGGCGAGGATGTGGAGAAAGAGGAACACTCCTCCACTGTTGGTGGGATTGCAAAATGGTAAAACCACTCTGGAAATCAGTGTGGCGGTTCCTCAGAAAATTGGGCATGCCACTCCCAGAGGACCCTGGCATACCACTCCTGGGCATATACCCAGAGGATTCCCCTGCATACAACAAAGACACATGCTCCACTATGTTTATAGCAGCCTTGTTTATAATAGCCAGAAATTGGAAGGAGCCCAGATATCCCTCAAAGGAGGAATGGATACAGAAAATGTGGTATATTTATACAATGGAGTACTACTCAGCAATTAAAAATAATGAATTCATGCAATTTGTAGGTAAATGGTTAGATCTGGAAACTATCATCCTAAGTGAGCTAACCCAATCACAAAAGAATACACACGAAATGCAATCACTGATAAGTGGATATTAATGAGCCCAGAAGCCCTAAATACTCAAGGCACAATTAGCAAGTCAAATGACTCTCAAGAAGAAAAAAAGGAGAGAACCCTGGGCCTGTAAAGATTGGATCCAGTATTGTAGACCCAGAACAGAGAAATCGTGGGGGGGGGGAAGAGTGGGGAATAGCATGGGGGGGGAGAGGAATTATGGGACATATGGTGGGGGGTACCTGGGAAAGGGGAAAGCCTTTGGAATGTAAACAAAGAATATAGAAAATTTAAAAAAAATGATAAAAAAAAAAAAAAAAAAAAAAAAAAAAAGGGACCTCTACAGAATAGAAATAAAACTAGGAGAAAGCCCACTATTTAACGGAAATAATGGAAGTCAAAAGGCAATGGAATGACAAAATCGGAATCAGAAAGGCAGGCAGCTTCCTGCTGAGAATTCTATTACCAGCAAAATTTGGGGAAGAAATATTTCATTCTGAAGATATTTTCCTACAAATGTAACAATAAAGGGAAACGTTTGCCCCTAAAAAGTGCAGTTATGAACCCTTACCAAGATTAGTGTTGATAAATGAGGTGTTATTCATAGACACGAGTGATTGCATCTTTGTGGTCTCTTTTAATTAAAAAATTATTTTAAAAAATACTTTAAGTGTTTAAGGACATACAATAAGCAAATAACAGCAAGAGAAACCAAGACTTCAGTTTCAGAGGACTACTTAAAAAGCACAGAGAAACCAGAGCATTTGAACACATACAAACACGAGGGGGACTCAAACTAAAGTGGGATTAATTAAAAGTACAGGTAAGTAAATGAAATTAAATAAATTGTTGTGCAAATAGCAAAGATTTCATAATTTACCCAGTGCCAGGGATGTGCTTATGTCTACAAGCCCAGACCATTTGCACATTGGCAACTAATGAACTTATCATGCAGCTTCTATTTTGAAATAATTACTATATTAGGATGGCCACATGGTGAGGTGATTGATTCCTGGCAATCAGCCATTCATATGACTGAAACCAAATGAACAAATTACCACTATCAAGGCGTCACAGCTATCACCAACTTAAGCAGGGGTTTTGTGATAAAACGACGTGGAAGAGTCAGGGCTATGGTGTTACAAAGCAGAAATCAACCAGCATAAAATAAGTAAAATAAAAATAAAACGCTGTGTGAGTTGTTTCCTTGGGGCAGAATTTAACCAACTCTCTGTTGGCCTGAGTATTTGCTGGCATGTATTTGGCTGGGCTGCAGTACTGGGTATTAAACAGTGGCTCCTTTTACAGGATTCTTTGCATCTCTGGGAAACCCTTGGCTACCCTTCCACTTGAGACTAAACTCCTGTTTTGGATAGAAATCCGCACACATGTATCTTTTTATTTTTCTTCTCTTATGTGTCTGAGTGTATTGTGCTCTCAGTCTTGTGACTTTGACAAATCCCTAACACTTCAGTCATTTATTTCCAGCAAATGGCCATTTAACTTGGGCATTTCACCAAAGGAATAGGAACTTTCGGCCATTGGGTCAGTTGACCAGAAAGTTAATTATGAATCTTATGACACTGCCCCAAATGGTTCTTTGAGAAACTGCTGATTTGAAAAATGGATCTTACTTAATTAAAAAAAATCTCTATTTTTCATGTGCATGCATACATAAAGAAATACATAAATAATTATATATTTAGCCTTATCAAAATACCAAACATGCATACCAGTGATAATTCTAGGTACTGTGTTTAAGATTCCTGGTTAAAAGAAGGGGTCCATTATAAAAAGTCCTGAGATAATTTTCTTTAGCCAAGCAGGCCATGTGGTCAGGAATTCACCCACTTCTATTTCACTTGTGATGCATATCAAAATTTCCTTAATTATACACTTAAAATTTCAGGGCTAACATAAGCCATTGAAAATGTTTCCTATATATTATTTTGATAAATTCCTATATCCTAGCAATGACTTCTGGTTGAGCTTAAGTTGCCAGGCAGATGATTGATTGGAAAAAATCTAGAACCTTAAAAGTTCTTGGGTTTCTCTGGTCAACGAGACATCTGCAAAACCTGTTCATCCTACAATCTGCTATGGCTTCCTCCATCCTCGTGGAATAAACCTAAAGGATCCCCTTAATATATAACAAGGATGATCTCAGTGCCTATATACTGAGATGTCCCAGAGAGACCATGTCAAACGATGTCATTGCATTATCTTGATTCTGAAATTTTTCATGCACGAATATACTCAACTATGTGTTTATAGTTATGTTATGATCAGAGACAGCTAAGAAGCTCCACTGGGTCCATTCTCTTCTTCTTCTAAAATAGCTCCATTGAGAAGACATTGCCATATGTTTTTCTATACAAGACAGGGTTCCTGTTCCTTAAAATTTCAGGGTTAACATAAGCCATTGAAAATGAAGGTAAATGGAGTCTATTGAATAAAAAGGTCGAATCAAAATTTGTAACTATCCCTAGACTAATTCTGTTGAAATTTGAGTTTCTGGAGTATATGGCTTCTGATTCAGGTACCACAGTCAGCAAAAAGTACATAGCTCTGGAAGCAATCATATCATGGATTAAGTCTTTTTCTAAGTAAATGGAATTTAGCCTTTGGGGAATTATGTAGTTCTTGTCAAATATTCCACAAAAGGAGGTCAATTTTCTCCTTTGGCTCAGGACTGTTATCACTGAGAATGCAGAGAGAAGAGAATTTTCTCCTTTCTTTCGCTATAGCATCTCCTACAATGCCTTAGGAGTCAGGTGTAGAGCATACATTTCTGAGAGCATGTCCTCTGTTTCTGAAGGTCAAAAAGAAGCCAGAAAGGTTGCTTGAGTTGCTTTCCTCCAGTGAAGTTGGGGGGGGTGTGCATGATCAGATGATCTTATGCTCTAAATGGTTGAAGCCACTTCATGGAAGTCGCATACCTCTTCCCCAGTGTAGCACTGTGACAACCTCCTTTTTGGGGTTCCATTCACAGTTGAAGTGGCCATTGTCTTAGATTGCTGTGCCCATTCAACAAGCATCAGTGTACCCCAAAAGATCACCAAGAAACTAATTATTATGCAATTGCACGTGGGTCTTTTATTCAAGCTCGTTTGGACTTACCAAATGACTCATCAGACCCTGCCTGATACAGTGGAATGGTAGAGTGAAGCCCCAAGCCCTCAGCAGGACAAGCTTTTATAGGAAATGGTGAGCAGGCAAGGAGGTTTCTAGGCTGCACACATCTAACTAAATGATTATCGGAAGCTGGCAGGTGGGTACTCTGAAGCAAAACCATGAATAATCACAAATGGTCTGAAAGTACATCTGGAACTACCAGACTAATCCTGATTGGCTGCTGCCAGGGAATAGGTAGGGAGTAACTCTGGGGTGTGGGCCAGAGACAAACGATGTAGTTCTTCCTGGAACTTGGGTGCAGCTTGGGTTCAGCTGCAGGTCAAATTCTCAGGTTCCTTTTCTTTTAAAATGGAGGCTAGGCCCAAGGTGCAGTAGGTTTGGCCTTTCAATATAATAATATATAAACATAATGACAATTGCTCTCATTCCCTTAGGAGTCCTAAACATTACTAAGAAATTTAGATAAGTTACTATGCCCGAGCTATCATACTATACTACAGTATAGTATGAGTATACTATAGTATGAGTATAGTTTAGTATGAGTATATTATAGTATAATATAGTCTAGTATAGTCTAGTATAGTGTGGAGTGGATTACAGCAAGAGTGCAACCTCTTAAATAAAAGCAAAGAAAAAATGATTGTGAGATGATATTGAGGGAAAGCCTAAACCAGCTTTGCATATATATCTACATGTACATGTAGATATATATGCATATATATGGGATATATCACACCTGTTGGTGTATGTGTCTGTTGGTTGTTCCTTATTTTTACATGCACAAGGAAATTGCCCAGCTTTTTTTCTCTTTGGCTAAGGGGAGTTTTGTGTGAGCCAATGTACAGTTGGCTGTAAGTAGAAAAGAAAGTTCCCATGTTCACTAGTTTTTATATCAACCTGAAACATGGTGGAGTTATTTAGAAAGAGAAACTTCAGTAGAGAAAATTCCCCTACCAGACTGACCTGTATGTAAACCTGTGAGGCATTTTCTTAGTGAATGATAGAGGAGGGCCTTGCTCATCATGGGTGGACCCACCCTTCGGTAGGTGGTCCTGGGCTGTATGATAAAGCAGGCTGAGCAAGCCACGAGGAAAAAGCCCGTACATAGACTTCCTCTACACATGGTCACTGTGTGGTTCTTACCTCCAGGTTCCTGCCCAGCTTGAGTTCCTTCCATGAGAGACTGTTTCCTGGAAGTATAAGAAGAAATAAACCATTTCTTCCCCTAGTTGCTTGTGGTCATAGCATTTTTTTTTTTTATCATAGCAACAAAACTCCTGACGGAGACAGGAGCCATGGTAGGAAATTTGTCAAAATAAATTTACGTCCTTGCTAGTTTAGGCTCTAGATATGGGCCGGTATTAATGGAAGCTTTATACCGAAGATTGGAAAAGTCTGCTCATAAAAGCCTTTGTGAGCTTTGTCTTGGCTTCAGCAACACAGTTAAAGCTTGGAGACAAGTCTGTATAAGATGAGGAAGACCTCTAGAGGGGAACAGCTCTAAGCTTTCTGTACAACTTCAGTTTATGGTCCCTATGAAGAAACATCCGGAAATGTTCCCTTTTCTATGCAACATTTTTGGCCTTTAGATGAAGATGAGCGTGCATTACACACCTGAGGAATGGAATATTCTTTTAACTCTGTTCGTTTCTTCACAGGCAAAGACAAGCCAAACCAGTGAAAAAAATAAATCGTTCATTAAAATGAAGAGAATCTCTCTCTCTCCCTCTCCCTCTCCCTCTCCCTCTCCCTCTCCCTCTCCCTCTCCCTCTCCCTCTCCCTCTCTCTCTCTCTCTCTCTCTCTCTCTCTCTCTCTCTCTCTCTCTCTCTCTCTCTGACACACACACACACACAAACACACACACACACACACACACACACACATCTTCTTGGCAGTTTCTGAACTTATGCATCTCACTATTTCTGAAGCCAAATGCCCTATTTTTTCCTGTTATATGAACCATGAATTTAGTTTTTATGAGAGTGCATTTATATTGGATTCTTTTGTTACAACCTTGAAGAGTTATGACAACTACCTCTCCCTCCTTAGCTATCAATTCTTCTTGTATTGCACTTTTATTATCCAGGGAATCTTAGAGCATCCACTGGAGATAAGGTCTGTTAGGGAAGCGCAGTATTCCCACGAAAGTCACTGCCAGCTTAAGCAGGTGCTAGGGTTGTTGATGAGGTGGGGGACCATGTGTGTGCACCTGCTTAACTCAGCTCCAACATTGCTACCTTGGGGATTTCCATCCACACGGAGGAATGCATTCAGGGAAGACAGGGTAAGCTCTTATAGCAGGAGTAAGAAGAATTAATTAATCTGCCCTTGAACTTAGTTGTCCCACAAGCTCTGAGCAAGGGGTATGAAGTTACAAAAGCCTCATTCCTAAGAGCCTACAAGGTGTCAGCAGCTGTAAATGCTCATTCCAGCCCTTCGTACAGCAAATCCTCCTATTCTGAGAGATGTGATCTCTCCAAGCTGATGCAGCTGTGACTAGGAGAGTGTGTTCATCACCGGTGCTGCTTTTTCTCAGTGTCCATCCTTGTTACCCTGCCATACTATTGTCTTTTCTTAAAATCCCGTTAAAAGCCAAAGTGTTTTTTTGGCAAATGTATGCCTTGACAGATCCAATGACACACACAGCCAATGCTGTCTGTTGATGAAGAAAAATTAACACAGGATAAGAAAATATCAAAATACAAATGTAATTCTTTGAATTTTATAATGAAAGTTTCATGGGAAGTATAAGGTAGAGATATCTTGGAATTAATATAATATGAACAGGGAAATGTTTATTTATAATGGATAAGAACTGTCCTGCTATCCTATCAATACAGTAAGCTCTCTCTCTCCATATCTATGCACTGTGTATTTATATGTATGCACACACATGAGTGTATGTAATCTTTATATGTATGCATAATCATACACTCACTCACAAATTCACACATGCACTGCCACACCACACACACTCATACCCACAATCACATCCACCTACACCACTCATATACACTCTCAGGCACTCATGCACTCGCACACATTTATACACTCACTAATGCACCCACACTCATATACACACAGTTGGAAGGAGAATATGTAGAGGTTATGCATGTCTACTTACTTCTTTCCTGTAGCAGAGGAAATAGTTGGCCTCTGGATTTCAAGCCCCCCCCCCTCTTCTACACAGAAGCCAGGAGCACATCTTTTTGTTGTTTGAGGACTCATATATTGTACAGATTGTCAGTGGAAGCTTAATTCACTGCAGATGTTATAATAGAGTGAAGAGAAATAATGGACCCTTGTGCTATTTATTCCAGTATCCTTGCCTTTCTTGAAGATAAAAATGGATAGGAGAGGCATCAGGCTGATGAATGGAGATGGGAGCACATCACCAGATGGGAGCTGCAGCCACTAGGCCATCTTAAATAAGACGAGTCAAGGAGACCGTGACCTTGAGTGTCCTGGGCATACGCAATTTCCATCAAGACCATTTACCTGTAGTCTAGGACTTCTGAAAAGTCTCAAGATTATCTGAAATGAAATGCGACGTAAAGATTATTTTTCAAAGGAGCTCCGAGAATATTTATAACAAGAGTTCTAGGCTAAGTAGGTAAAGTTGATCAAAAGACTCCAGTTTGTGTTTAAAGAAGGGTACGATCATTTTTGTAGAGATAAACTCATGACAGATTTAATAAAATGGGAAGTAATCCCAGTGTGTACTGGAGCCTTAGAATGGTGTCTGCTGGCTATGCATTGAAATATTTTGAAGGGTCTATCTGAGCAGTAGCAATTAATGAATTGGGCAGACAGCTCAGAGCACAGGCATATCAGCATGCCAAAGGCAGGGTGGGAAAAGGGCCACACTCAGTGTCTTCACAGAAGCAAGGCGACTGGGTGATGCGGCTAATCCCTAGCTCAGGATCATGGGGCGGTTTCTGACTGGCAAAGCTTCTTCTGCTTGTCTGTGTCTCACTTACTAAGTCACAAACGGCTTTGGAGCTATGGCTGCATAAGGGACCTTCCTGCCTCTTGTTTGTTTGGTTATTTATTATAAATATGATTCTTATGCATGTAGATTAAGATGTTGTGTTTGTTAAAGGGCATTGCAGATATAGACACTGCAAGCTTTGTAGGTTCCTCAACATTCCTGTTCTGGAAAATTCATCCACAGTGCCTTGGTGCTGGCAGGGGTGGGGGGTGGGGAGGTGAGGGGGTTGGGGGTTGGGGCAGAGCCTGCCAGGGAGCATGCAGGCCATGGAAGTTCTGCCCCATTGGCATGCCAGGAAAGAGGTAATGGCAATGCCCTTGCTCTCTTCTACTCTTCCGCCATTTAAGGGCCTGGCATCTGTCCTTCTTTCTTCTTCTGGTCATAGCAAGACACAGAAAGGAAGCACCAGACACCGGCACCAGTGCCTCCCTGTTGGAATTCTATTCTTTATGGTTATGCAGTCAGTCGTATTATGGAATTGAAATACAAATCACTTAAGAACAAGGCCCTGAAATTCTAGACTAAACCTCTGATAAAGTGCCACGAGGCACAGCATTCTGGTCTTGCAGGGCAGAAACAGAAGGAGTCTCATGCAACCAGCTTTTGAAACCTTGAGCTTAGTTTATCTGTAAAATGGGATTATTAATTATTAATTAATCATCAGGGCAAATTATGCATATGTTCTTTTTAAACTCTAATATCCTACAATGTGTCTGCCTAGTCATAGTCCTTAAAGCTTGTTAATAAACTTAATAGGTCTTTGTGTCAGCTATTTAGGATTTAGAACAGATAAGGATGTCATCCTTAAATTACTCCAAAATTCCAAACAGTATGTGGAAGAGCAAAAGACTTTTCTGCCTGCTGACTAAGGTCTTATTGCCTGACACTGCAGCATAAACTTCTTAATTACCTCTGTCCTCAGTGAAAACATGACCAGCTGATAGGGTAACGTAAACTTAATAATGTTTTAAAAAAACACTGCTAACATTAATTCTAATGAAATAACTGTTATAATAATGAGAATATATTTTTCTCTATTATATGAAGTGCTGGGAATCAATCACTGAGGACTCCTTGGCTAGTGCCCACAGTATATGGTAGCCAAGTACTTCAACAGTATGTGAGGCCCTATGTAATAATAATTTTGGTATTCAAATTTGTAAAGTCTTAAAGAGATCAGTATGTGCACATTTTGCTAGTTCCCATAGCAACAGCTGAACATTACAGATCTTAGGTGTCTGTCTATCTATCTATCATCTATCCATCTATTTTGTATTTGCTTGTGCTTGTGCATGTGTGTGTGTGTGTGTGTGTGTGTGTGTGTGTGTGTGTTTGTTTTGTGGTTTAGGAAGAGGTACATGTGGTAATATCTGCATACATGTGTCCTGAGAATAATCTCTTAAGTATTACCCACTTTATTTTATTTCTAAGGTATCATCTCTCATCAGCCTGGGTCTCATTAAGCTAGGATGGCTTGTTTGCCAGAAGGTTCCAAAAATTCACTAGTCTCCACATGTCAGCACTGGGAACATAAGTACATGTCACCATACATGTATTGTTACATGGGTTCTGGGAATGGAGCTCAGGAACTTAGACTTGCAAGGCAACCACATCACTGACTGAGATATTTCCCTGGCCCCATCTACTATATTTTATTTATTTTGTCTTTAATACATTTTTCCTGATACAAGCAGATATGCTCTTATTAACAGCCAACATCAGTAAAACATGTTTTTGGAAACAAGCAGAAAATACTTGTGTTAAACAAATTTTTAAGGCATAAAGCTTATAAAAGATTTCAAATGGCACCAGGACATGGCAACTCAGAGCAGTGGTGCTAGTGTTTAAATTATTGACACCGTCTTTGTAAATCACAAACAGCTTTGTAAATCAGCTCTTCTAGATGCCACTCTAGATGAAGTGTCCATGATGCCTTTGCATGCGGCAGCAATCCTGGGCAGAGCAGACAGCAAGGCTAGCAAAATCTTAGGAAATCTGAAAGAGCCAAGGAGCATCTAGCAGCTTGCTCTGTTACCACCTTGGGTTTAGTGGCTACAAAAAAGTTGATGGTTATCTCGATATTATTTCAAAATCAACGTTAGGAGGGAGCTATTTTATTTTTTTAAATGAACATTTTTCAGTAAACGCTAATAGCTTGATTGTTTTGGTAGGGCAAGAGGGAATTGGATGATGTGTTTTCATGACGAGACCACTGTAAAGTTTAGCAGAAGCAGATGGTAAAGAACAACCCCAGGTCTTCTGACACACTCCTGAATTGGAACATGAGTCTGGACCCAAAGTAGGGGTGAGTATGGGTTTCATGGTAGAGGAGAGGACAATGAAAAGGAACTTTAGGAGGAGGAGGAGGAGGGAGGAAAAGAGGTAGAGAACTTAACACTTAGTAGATTTTGGCCGCAGTTGCAGGTCAAACATATCCTAAAAGACTCATCATTGATGCCACTGGTGGCCCTCCCTCCATTCTCAATGACCCACTGGCCCAAATCCCACCCCTCCCTCCAGGAGGTGGCTAGTTTCCCTCTTCTCTCCAACATCAGAACAGCGTGCACCTCCCCAGTCACATATGCCCTCTCTCCAGGCAGCTCCCAATTCCCACAATCACGTATCTACAGCAACTGAGAGGAAAGACAGGATGAAATGTTTTACCAGACTCCCGTGCGCACTCTTTAACTAAAACTTTCTCTACACCATTGGACCCAGATGCTGGGGCAGCCTCTGTGGACTTGCACACCCAGCGTCTGTGTGAATATGCATCACATGACCCCAGTGTGGAAGCACAGCGGTTGCAAACACATAGGAAGACAGAGACACTTAAAGACGTTGCAGGCATTCGCCTCAGAGTACACAAAGCAGGCTTGATATACCCTAAAACTCTCTATAAACTCCTCCACGCTAGACCACTCATAGATAAATGCAGTCCTGCAGCCCCTTGAAAAAGCACGATTCGTTCCAGTCCTGGGTTCCAAGTTTCTGTTTCCCTTTCCCCACTGGGAAGCAACTCAACATTACCTTTTAAAAAATATTTATTTGTTTGTTTGTTTGTTTGTTTTAATTTATTTACATTTCAAGTGTTACTCCCCTTACCTGCTTATCCCCCTCTAGGAAACCCCATCCCATCCCCCCTCCCCCTGCTTCTATGAGGGTGTTCCTCCACCCACCCACTCCCACCTCCCCACCCTCAATTCCCCTACACTGGGGCATCTATTGAACCTTCATAGGACCAAGGACATCTCTTCCCATTGATGCCTGACAAGGCCGTCCTCTGCTACATATGCAGCCAGAGACAGGTGTACTCCTTGATTGGTGGCTTAGTCCCTGGGAGCCCTGGGGAGTCTGCTTGGTTGATATTGTTTTTCTTCCTATGGGACATGATATGGACTCACTGATAAATATTAGCCCAAAAGTTCCGAATACCCAAGATACAGCTCACAGTGCACATGAAGCTCAAGAAGAAGGAAGACCAAAGTGTGGGTGCTTTGGTCATTCTCAGAAAGGGGAACAAAATACTCATGGATGCAAATATGGAGATAAAGTGCAGAGCAGATACTGAAGGAAAGGCCATCCAGAAACTGTCCCACCTGGGGATGCATCCCAGATACAGTCACCAGACTCAGCCACTATTGTGAATGCTAAGAAAGGCTTGCTGAAAGGAGACTGATATGGCTGTCTCCTGAGAGGCCCTGCCAGAGTCTTACAAATACAGAGGCGGATGCTCGCAGCCAAGCATTGCACTGAGTGCAGGGTCCTCAATGGAGGAGTTAGAGAAAGCACTGAAGTAACTCAGTAGTTCTTTGTTATTATTATTATTGGATATTTTCTTTATTTACATTTCAATTATTATTCCCTTTCCCAGTTCCCCCCCATCCCGAATCCCCTATCCCATCCTCTCTCCCCCTACTTCTGTGAGTGTTCCTCCACCCAGCCCACAACAGTTCTTAAACTTCTTTTTCACACCTCCTTGGCTGTTTGGAGATCCCAATTAGGTAGGGAGCATGGCAGGAGGAGGAGGAGGAGGAGGAGGAGGAGGAGGAGGAGGAGGAGGAGGAGGAGGAGGAGGAGGAGGAGGAGGAGGAGGTTATTTCCTTTTGCAGATAGGGCCCTGAAGGACTCTTTGACCGATGGCCTGGGAAAGGGAGCACCCTATGCAATTGCAGGCAATCTCTTTCTTCCTTAAGGTGTTCCTGTTCCTCTCCTTGCCCATCTCATGGACTAAATTCCACAGTGGAAGGTTGTCTTGGCAACCCAGGCCAATGACTCTAAGCAAACAGCCAGTATGACTGAAAGCAGGAGAGGCAGTTCAGGGGAGCTCTGAGCTCTTTCAACAATCACCTTTATGTAACGCACGCACTCACTAGAGCACTGCAAGGAGTGGTTGAGCCTTCTGATGCAGATTTGCTTCTGTGGGGTAAATAGGTAAGCAGATGAGTGAAATGGTAAGAAATCACCAGCTCACCACCAACAGCCTTGCTGCTCACGCAAATGTAAACTCATCTTTATGTCTTCGTTCAGTATGGTGCCTATTTGGTCTTTCCCAGTACTGCTCAACCTTCCTAATGCTGTGATACTTTCATACAGTTCCTCATGTTGTGACCCCCACCCATAAAGTCATTTTCATTGCTATTTCATAACAGTAATTTTGCTACTGTTATGGACCATGATGTAAATTTCTAATATGTTGAGAGTATCTGATATGTGTCCTATGAGAAAGGGTTGGTCCACGCCAAAAGGGGTCATGATCTGGTGTCTGTAGAGAAACGCTGCTCTAACACTGTCATTTCCTGTATTCAGAGTTTGTGTGGTGAACATCCATGTTACCTCTTCTTAAGGATTTAGTATTTTAAAATTTAACATTTGCTCGTCTGGACCCAACTCCTCAGGCTTTGGGCCTCTGAGTTGTGATGGTCACTGTCTTATTTTAGTGCTAAAAGAAAGTTTTGAAGGCTGAAGAGCTCCCTGGGCAACAGGTATTGAGCTCATATGGTCTGGATTTTCCTGGCAGCCCCTACAGTTCAGATAAGCCTGGCCTGACTGAATGCCACTCCCTCAGGCAGCTGCCTCAGTCCGTAGGCCCCACGCTGTCTGCTACCTTGCCTCCACAGAAGCCTGCTCCCCTGTTGAGAACTGTTTTACCATTAAAACTGAATACTGGGTGACCAGGCTGATTCTAGGCCTTGGCTGTTGTGGCTAGTGCTGCAATAGCATAAATGTATAAATGTGTGTGCATCTCTGAGATATGCTGACATGGATTCATACATTCTCTCTCTCTCTCTCTCTCTCTCTCTCTCTCTCTCACACACACACACACACACACACACACACACACACGCAAGCGCGTGATCAGGACAGCTGGATCACAGTCATTCTATTTTTAGTTTTTTAAATAAGAGTTATCATAGTAATTTTCATAGTGGCTAGACTAATTTATGTTCTTCCATATGGTGCCTAGATTTTTCTTATAGATGAGTAAAGCCATCTCATGTATATAAGTGAGATGAAAATAGAAAGTAGATGAAGGAAAGAGATAAGCAGAATGGAGAGGGGGAAGGAAGAGAAAGGGTAGAATCATAGAACAAATATGATCAAAATACATGATTTACTCAAAATAAATTGTCACCAGAAAACCAACAGTATGCATAGACAACATACACCAAGACTAGTTTTTAAATAGTACCCAGTTCCTACCCTAGTAACGATTTTGCCAATGATTCTCAACTTTTTACCTCTAAAATTCTTTCTTGTGTGTATGAAACAAGCACATCTCTAGTAAATAGAGGATGATGATTAGGACAAAAATACCATAGGATTTCATAAAGGGTCACTGATCCCCAACATGAAAACAGTCACACTTAGCAAGGCAGTTTTTGGAAAGACCACATCTGGGTCTGGAACACACTGAGAAACAGATGTGGGCACAGCAGTGAAGCAGAGACAGGAAGTGTGTAGAAGTGAAACCTGAGCAAGCCATCTGAGGTCAGAAATCCGAGCAGCCAAGGGTGCTGTTCGAGAGGCGCAGTAGACCAGGAAGGGGGCGTCCTTCCAGGGTGTATTTCATATGAAAGATAAGCATGGCTTCATTAATATGGTTTATGTAGTGGCTAAGCAGAACTCATTAAATACCCTAAATTCATTAGGAATGAAGAGTAGGAGCCCTAAGAGCTGGCCCTGTCCATAAAGAAATGAGTTGTGTTTAGAACAACCTAGAAGGATCATCTCGATTTGTCACAGCTCAGAGGAAATGGAAAGGTAGAGTCTGAAGGATTCCTGCCATGTCAGCTACTCCTGAGACAGGTCTGCTTCATCCCAGAAACACTGGGGAGCTGTGAAAGAGGCACAGCAGAGAACTCATGGGAAAGAAGGAATCCTGTGGGCCAGCATAGCTCTGCCGAGTCACATGCTGTCTCGCACTTCCAAGTGCAGTGTCCCCAAGGACCACACTGAAACCTTTCCCTGTGCTTTCCCAGAGATTTGTGGAAAATGAGTCATTATGTACCAATTTCTCTAGTGTCTTTTAAACCATGAAAGAGATTTCACATCCACACTCCAGGGAAGGGGAGGAGACAAAAAGGGCTATGCAGGTGCTTTCGGTTTCTGCTTCAATTCTCTTCTTGGAAATGGTCGTAGCTTGTAAGAGCTGCTTTAGCGAGGATATGTTTCTGGAAAACACAGGTCTTTGAACACAGAGGAATAGTGTTTCAGATTCAATTTTACATAAAAATTTGTAACATTTCCTTTAAATAATAAGCTGTGCAGTTCTGGGTATTGCTCAAGTGCTGAGAATTTCAGTGAAGTAGCTAAGACACAAAGAGATCCGTCAGGTCAGTCAATGGACTATGGGGATAACTTCCCTGAAAACCTCAGGGACACAGACACACTGCAGTGCATCTTTCCCCCTAGTCTCAAGTGCTTAAGTGGCCTATTTTCAGGTTCATGTTTTGGAGTGAATTTTATAGAAAAAGGTATTGAGTGGTTCAGTTTTCTATGAAGGAGCGTCAGGAGGCAGCTACCCAAAAAGCACACCGTTGAGAAGGAAGGAAGGTGAAAGAAGGCCTGGCTTGGAAGTTGTCAAGACAAAAGCTACACCGTCCATTTTGATGAACATGTCCAAATGTACTTTGGACATTTCACTTGATAGCAGTTCTAACTTGCTGATCATCCACTGAAATGTGGCGATGGTGGTTTGAATAAAAATGGTCCCCATAGGCTCAAATGTTTGAATGCTTGCTCACCAGAGAGTAGCACAATTTCAGCAGAGTGCATGGATTAGGCGATGTGGACTTGTTGGGGTAGGCATGGTCTTGTTAGAGGTTTCAAATGCCCAAGCCAGGCCTAGTCTCCCTTCCCTTTTCTTCCTCCCTCCTCCCTCTCTGCCTCCCTGCCAGTCCTAGTCTCCTTTCCCATCTCTTCCTCCCTCCTCCCTCCCTGCCTCCCTCCCTCTCAGCCTGGGTTCTGTGGCTTTCAGCTACATACAGGTCTAGGGCCTTGCATTCCACTGTACTTACACCATGATGATAACAGACCAAACTCAGCAACTGTAAGACTCCAACTGTTGTGGATAGCTTGTACTTTGATGTAAATTCGCTCTCCTGGCAGGGGCTGCAAATGAGGTATGAGCCACATACTCAGGTGACTTCTTCTAAACCATCCCCTAAGGAATAAAGGAGCCAATCACTGGGCAAGTAGGTGGGACTTCCGGGTTAGAGAGGGAGAGAGAGAGGAAGCAGGAGAGAGTTAGGTCTTTTCAGATGGGAATAGTGTGAGGACAAGATGTAGCTACAGGTGTCTCCCGGCTTCAGTGGTGGATCCATCAGGATTTGCCACTGGAGGATTTAGATTTAACAAGGCTTACAAGATTAGGATTTTAGTTGTCCCGCCCAGCGATTGAGTTACCATTGTTTCTGAACTAAGTTTGTATTGCATTTTCCTTCATGCATCTTGTCTGAGTTCAAGAGAGAAAGATGTAGCTGCCAAGTGTGTGTTTGCCTGAGATGCACCACAGAGGTCATGGGGGTTTTGAAGCATGGGGCTAGCATGGTAGTGATCTACCAATGGGAACTTAGTGATCTGGGTGGAGACATTTTGGGGCTCAGAATTACAGTCTCCATAAGACAAAAACAAGGTAGCCTCCAGCACATGGCTGGCCAGGCTGCCAGGACAGAGGCACAAGCTGGGAATGAGCTGGCTCATTTTCATTATTTTCCATAATTTTCTCTTATAAGAAAGCATATTGATCATAGTAGATCTTCACAGTGATAGGATAGTGACTAAGAAACTGGTCCTTGCTGTATTCCTTTGATTTCTGCTGGGACCATGGGCTCTAAAAGTATAGGAGCCATGTGTGAAATATCCAGTTTCATCTGCTCAGGTTTGTATCCAAGAGTGACAAAGTTGTTTTATTTTCTAAGGATTTTAGGGATTGGCATGTTGAATCCTCATCCTTGTCTTTGGAGATTAGATTTGTTATGGATATGTGAAATTATTAATGTATAGAGGTATATAAATTATGCATAATTATTGTAGAGATATGTGAAATTATTAATGAAAGGGGTGGTGAGAAAGTTATTTATTCATCTAAGTAACCAGTTCTTTTAAAACGTAGACAATGATGATACCCATTCATGGGAATACCATGAGAACTTGGTCAGGCCAGGGTGATCACAAAGTACTATAGATGGCATGACAACGGGACAAGAGAAATTTATGTCTCTTGCTTTTAGAGGTTGGATGTCTGGGACCAGAGTATAGCACAGTTGGGTTCTGTTGAAAGCCTTCTTTCCAGCAGCAAAGTGCTGTATTCTTGCTCTGTTGTAACTTGCTAGAAAGAGGAAACAAAAAGACAGCCATCCCATTCATGCAAGTTGTATTAATGAATTACCCCCCCCCCAGAAGGCTGTACTTCCTAAAGCCATCCCAAGGGAGTTAGGATTTCAACATGTTGATTTTGGGAGATACAATCATTCAGTCCATTGAACTGTCACAGGGATAAGGCAAGAGAGTGTAGAATGTACTAATTGATATGTAAATGGGTTCTGGAATAGCCAAGACTAAGTCAGTAAGTACACCTAAGAGGCCACTTCCAGAGGCCCATTTGGAATGGCATCCTGGGATGAGCTCCGACTAATGTTTTTACATGTTTCCTTCTTCTAACCACATTCACAAGACCTGGAACAGAGTGTGGGAAGTCTTGGATCCAAATACTAAATATAGCGGGTGCATCTATACTTCCTGAAATTGTAACTGTGAGGGATTTATATGTTATTTTCTCCTTAAGAAGAATTTCCAACAGAATGAAGACAATTCATACTGTAACATGGGACATCATTAAGGAAAGTTGCTAAGGAGAACATGGTACAGACATAGTGGAGTGTACAAAGAAAAAGTAGAAAGGTAGACCACAAAAATTAGAACAAGCTATTTTAAATTTAAATGTTATCCATACCTGACTTAAAAATGTACACACACACACACACACACACACACACACATATATATGTAGAGAGAGAGAGAGAGATTAACAGTAAGCTAATATATACATATATATTAATAATCACACTATGGATTTCCAGTTGTCAGATGTCTGAGAGGCAGCAGCTATTGCTTTAAGGGCACCCAGGGGTTCCCCCTTATCAGGAAACTAAAAAGGATGGCATGTTAAGGTCTCTCATGTCTGTGCCTCTGTGAAGTTCCCAGTAACACTAACAACAGACTTCAAGACAATTTTCAAATCTGAGAGATTTTGACTGTGATGTGATAGGATCATCTTTTTCCTGATCTGGCTTTCCTTCTATCATGCTAGTCTTATGCTTGGAAGCATGGCGAGCACCCTCTATGGCGTGGCATGCTTTCAGTCAATGAGTAGATAAACCTTATACAAGCCTCTTCCCTGGCTGCATGTTTCATTCACTAACTAAAGTTAAAATGGCTGAAGTTATAAAATGCCATCTTTAAGGAGTACATAGTGAGAGCATTGGCTTGGGTCATGTTTATTTTCTCTTCCTGTCATTGGATCATTCCTCTAGGAAGTCACATTATGACAAAGCTGCAGAAGTACACCTAGGAGCTCCTCTTCTGGAGCTTGCTGATCTGGACAAACCTGGATGGAGACGGTCTCCCTTTGTGCCTTTGTGTAAGAACACAGCATTGACCAACAAATGTGATTTCAAAGATGTTGTCTATTGTTATGGTAGAACGGAGTGACCAAAATCAACTTGGGGAAGGAAGGGGCTATACATCTTAGAATGTGTAGCCCACTATTCTATAACATCAGGTTAGAAACTCAAGGAATATAAAGGCAGGAGCTGATGTAGAGGTCATAAGTGAAAGGTGCTTCCTGGAGTGTTCCACGGGGCTTGCTTTGTCTACTTTTTAAATTGCCCTCAGGACTACCCAGCCCTGAGTGTTACCACCTACAATGACCTGGATCCTCCCACATTAATCACTAATTAAGAAAATGCATTACAGACTTGTCTACAGGCCATTTTGCTGGACATATTTTCTCAGTTGAAATTCTCTCTTCCAAAATGATTCTAGCTTGAGTCAAGTGGACATAAAACTGTGAAACATAGCTGTCTTGAGACATAGGCATCTGTGGTGGTTTGAATGGGAATGGCCCCCATAGACTCATATGTTTAAATGCTTGGTCCCAAGTTAAGGGGAACTGTTTGAAAAAGATTAGTAGTGGTCTTGGTGGAGTCGGTGTGGCCTTGGTAAGGGAGATGGGTCACTGGAGATGGGCTTCAGGGTTTTAAAGGCCCACACCAGGCCTACTGTGTCTTTTTGACTACTGCCTGTGGATTGGGGTATAACTCTCAGTAATCTTCCAGTGCTATATTTGCATATCAGCTACCATGCTGTCTATAATGATGGTCATAGACTGATACTCTAAAGCTGTAAGCATACTTTCTTTTACATGTTACCTTGGTCATGGTGTCTCATCACAACAATAGGACAATAACTAGGAGTCTAAGAAGAGCTCAGTGTCCTGAGATGAAGAAGTTTGAGCTAATATAAATACAAACTAAAGACAGGGGCCTCCTGGGTAGAAGACGCTCTTCAGATAAGCCTTCTTGACAATACATCAGTGGCATTTTGAAAAATCACTGTGGGGCTTGGCCTTATTTCCCAGATGTACCTAAATATGCTTAGCAAGAGCAGAGCTGAAGTTTCCACACAGGCACCCAGGTAGGGTTGCCCATCCTCTTAGGCACTAACTTATCTCATGTGCAGAAGAAACATGCAAGTATCATTGAATGAAAGTACCACACTCAAGTAGAAAATTCTGCTTGTCCAGAAAACAGAGCAAACCACAGGTTAAGATAAAAAAAAAATGGTGTCATTCTGAACCCAACAACTCATGGGTTCCCATTTACCATGAATCTGCTAGAGATTCTTAGACTAGGATTGCTTCGTATCTTAAATTCTTGAACTTTTACTTTTTTAATTAACAAAGAACTAATAGAATTTGCAATAGTGATTAGCCTCCAGCCACAACAGACAACTTTCTGACCCAGTAACAGAGAGTTATCAGGAAAGTTACTACAGATGAGAGCATTTCTTCACAAAGAAGTGCTAATTTCAGCGACAGAGAGGGATGGCAAATTGAGAAGCTTCCTTGAGTGTCCTTTGCCGCTATTACAGGATAGCAGCAGCCGGCTGTGGAGGCTACGCCCTGGAATAGCATCTGTACCCTCAAACAGAACCTGCGACATTGTACATGTGTGTTCTATGTTGAACAGAGTATGCCTATTCCATAGGCTCATTCACTGACTACTCAGTTGCCTGGTTTTTGACTGCTAACCTGTACACCCATAACCTGTACTCAGACCATGAGCTACAATGTTTTACGTTTTATCCTTTCTCTTACAAATCCCCTTTCCAAAGTGACTTTAGGTCAATAACTTTTTCTCAGGCCCCTTCAGTGATTTGTCAAAGCCTGCATTCCGTTCTTGGATCAGAAAACCTCCCAAGTAGCATCTTGTTTGTTTGTTTGTATAGTCTGAGACTCAGTTTACATGTTGTGAGGTTCGTGTGTGTTGACAAATACAGATCTGATCTGCTTACTCTCTTGTCCAGAGCTTTGCCGGAACCATTTTAGCCCATGCGACTAAGAAATCCATTACATTTGATTTGTTTCATGTGCTGAGCGTTGTCTCACTAAGTCAGCAGTTCAGCCTGTAGGTCAGACCCCTTGTGGGGTTGAATGACAAGCCTTCACAGGGGTCAAATATCAGATGTCCTACATATCATATATTTATATTATAGTCCATAACAGTAGCACAATTACAGTTATGAATTAGCAACGAAAGTAATTTTATGGTTGTGGGTCACAACAACCTGAGGAACAGCATCAAGGTGTCACGACATTCGGAGAGTTGAGAACCACTGTGAGTTAGTGTTGCGTGTGCTGACTGAAATGTTGGTGACTTGGGCTTTAGGAGTCTCACTGCCTTTGTTCTCTGCAGTTCAGAGTGTGAGATGCATGGGTGTAGTTTGGGACTTGGTGCTTCCCCGACTCTGCAGCTCCGTGTGGTGGTGTCTGTGATAACTCTTGGCCCTTAGCATTTCAAATATTTCCTTTGCTTTTTGTTCGTCCTTCTCTACCTGGTGTTTCCACTATGCATAAGTAGCAGCTTTCAAATCTTCCCACAGTTCAGAAATGTTCCGAGTTTTAAGTCTTTTTTTTTTTCTTCCTATTTTAATTTGGGAAACCTAATGCCCTATTGTAGACTAACTTGCTTTTCATTGGCCACACCCTATGTGCTAAAGTGTACATAAAGGACATTTTCAACTTCTGCTGGTGGGTTCTGCTACCTTCTTTTTTGTATTTTGCCAGTATTTCCACTTCCGCTTATTGCACATCCAATCTCATACGTTTTCTACTTCTCCCACTGGAATTCTTTACACATTAGTCACAATTATTTCAAATTCCCAAGTCATTACAATGTCTGTTATAGGTAAGTCTGACCAGCTAAGAGGATTGTCTTTGAAGGTTTTGGGTTTTGCTTGTTTGCTTGCTTTGCGTTTTGGCTGGCGGATTACCTAGTCTTCAGATGTAAAGGGTTTTGTTAATTTAACCAGAAGTTAGATTGTGTTTGGTATTTTGCGTAGCTATATATGGCTAGGGCTTTGAAATTCTTGTGTGCTGACTTTGGTCTTTTTGGAATGCCATTCAGAGATGTGTGTCTTATGCTTGCTTCAGCTGCCCCACACTGTAATTGTTACGAAGCATCGCTGGTGTCAGAATAAGTCATGGGAAAGGGGAACATTCTATAAGCTTCCAATTAAGAGCTGGGCTTTTAGTTAACCTTTTTCTCTAGACTCTGGGGGTCATAGATGCTTTTCCACTGTACCTCCGCAGGCAGACCTGCATTTTGTGACTTTGTCTGCAGCATTCCTAATTCACTTCCTTGAAGTAATGACCTCAGTTGACCCCCGCCATGCCCCACACTCACACATAGATACACCCATACCTATATACATAGACACAGATACACATACACAGAAACACATATATACAGACACACATCACATACATGTACATACACTCACACACACAGATACATACACAAACATACAGATACACACACATAACACGTAGAAACACACACAGAGAGACACACACACACACAGACACACACACATTTTTGGTGAGGAAGCAAGGCTAGAGGGGGCTGCAGTGGAGAATCAGTGGGGTGGGCTATGAGGAACGGCCTTCTCTAGCTAGGATAAGCGCCTGGATAAATCCAGCTTTCCCTAAGGAGTATGCTTTTACTTGAAGAAAGCAGTGGTTACTTTTTTTTTTAATGATTACTTTTCATTTCTGTTTCTGAGAACCCTGTGAAGATCTTAGTCATTTATCAGGAAGACCTAATGTGATTCCTAGAGCCACAGGTCTTAAAAGCACTCCCCCCACCCTTAGTAGAGACCAGAGGGACCCCCAGTGTCAGCAGGGAGTCAGGAAAAGCACCAGGCCTTGTCTCCTTGTGAACTCCAGTGCCTCTGCTCCTGGCCAGGACAGCTCCCTACCTGGATGTTTCTCCTGCTTCTGGCTGCTGATTACCCTTCATCTCCAGGGTTCTGATGGCTTCACGTAAAAACACTGGCTCTCAATTTGTCCAGCTTTTCTTGTCCTAAAACTTGAAGGCATAAGACAGATTTCCTGTTAGGCAAGACAGATAGGGAAAGGCTCCATGACTGGGTAATGAACTAGATGGTGAACTGCCATGATGGCTGGCTTCTTCGAACTCCACACCAGAGACAAAGATCCACAGCTTAAAACAAAGACCTGGCTGGCTTTCTGTCCCATCAGTAGAGCCCCTGGCTATAGGACAGTCAACAAATTGAAGGCCAGGCCAGAGCATGCTTACCCCGGACCTTTACACCTACCAGACTCCCTGTCTTTGTTCAAACTGACCAGTCCTAAATTGGGGGAGAAAGCCCTTAAAGACTGCAAAAGACCCTTAAAGTCCCCAGGCTTTGGCTTACTTCCCCAGTGCCCCTTCCTGTACTGCAGAGGGTCTTTCTCTGTGTATGCCTTGTCGCTGTGTGCACGTGCGCATGTGTGTGTGTGTGTGTGTGTGTGTGTGTGTGTGTGTGTATGTGTGTGTGTGTGTGTGTGTGTATTTCCTTACCCCAAATTAAAGCCTTTCTATGCAAGCTTCTTCTCCACTACTATCTTTTCCTGCCTTTGAATTCTTTAACTGCTGGAGAAAAGGAGCCCAGTAAAGATCC
The DNA here is from genome assembly GCA_964023405.1 of Apodemus agrarius. Classification (NCBI taxonomy): domain Eukaryota; kingdom Metazoa; phylum Chordata; class Mammalia; order Rodentia; family Muridae; genus Apodemus; species Apodemus agrarius. The sequence goes on from OZ030008.1 coordinate 133,934,371, forward strand.
TTAAATGGTAACAGAAATAGAGAGGTCATTTTTTTTTTTAAATTTCTATATTGATTTGTTTATTTATTTTACATCCTGACCACAGTTTCTCCTTCTTCCTCTCCTCCCAGTTCCCCCTACCCCTCACTCCTCCTCTGTTTCTCTTCAGAAAATGACAGGCCTCCTGTGGATATCAACCAGCTCTGGCACATCAAGTTGCAGTAAGACTAGGCACATCCTCTCCTGCTAAGGCTAGACAAGGCAACCCAGGGGGAGAAACGGATCCCAACACAGTCAGAGATAGCTCTTGGTCCACTCTTAGGAGTCCCAAATATAACATGTGTGGAGGGCCTAGGTGAGTCCCACGCATGCTCCCTGGTTGGTGATCCAATCTTTGTGAACCCCTATGGACCCAGATTAGTTGATTCTTCTGGGTTTTCTTCTGGTCTCCTTACCTCCTCTGGCTCCTGCAAGAGGGGTTGTTTTTGTATCCCTTGTATTCAGAGTTGAAAGTAGAAGTTTCTAATAATGATTTTAAAAGTGTCCTTTACCTCTAGCTTCATATAACACACATTAAACTTGGATGTTTGGGCCCTGTTCCAACATGATATGTAAACCAAAATGAGGACACTGGTGATACACAAGATGGTTTGAAGTGGGCTCACAATGCATTTGTCAATGTTTCCTTTTCCCTTCCCCTCTCTATGTAAACAACAACAACAACAACAACAACAACAACAACAAATCTAGACGCATGGCTTTCCAGTTTCATACTCTTCTGGATAGTAGATTCCTTTGGCTGACTCGAGTCATTCCTCCTAGGGATGCCCTCAGATAGCAGTTCCGTAGGATTCAGAGATATTATATGAGGTTAGAGAGTCAGGTCTAGTCTGTCTGTCTGTCCGTCTGTCAAAGATTTCCTTCCTGAAGAATGGTGTGGCACCAAAGCTATTGCCCAGCATTTTTAGGAATCTATTTTCTCTCCTGTTGAAAAATAAAATAAGCCGGGCAGTGGTGGCGCACGCCTTTAATCCCAGCACTTGGGAGGCAGTGGCAGGCGGATTTCTGAGTTTGAGGCCAGCCTGGTCTACAAAGTGAGTTCCAGGACAGCCAGGGCTACACAGAGAAACCCTGTCTTGAAAAACCAAAAAAGAAAAAGAAAAGAAAAAGAAAATAAATAAAATAGGTCTTGGGTTCAAAGTTCAGTAGCGCCTGTGAGGATGATGAAGGAGGCAGAGTGTCCTGGAACTGATCCCTCTCACAGTGCTGCCTGCTGTTCTCCACCCTGAGGCAGTCTTTTTTGTAGCTGTGTCATTTTGGTCCCTTTTACCCTTTCCTCCATTTCTGAAGATGGTTGGGAAGCCACACCCACAGCACCATGCTGGAAATCCAAAGCTGCCACTGTCAGCTTCCCAGGCTGCGACTGCAGGATGAACCACAGGAATACATGTCACTTTCAAGCTTATAAAAATCTGACACATAAGGACATTTCTTGTTCTGGTTTAATTTCTTTAGCCCAATAAGATGAGGGAATTTTCATGGTCTTTTTTTCTTTCTTTCTTTCTTTCTTTCTTTCTTTCTCTCTCTCTCTCTCTCTCTCTCTCTCTCTCTCTCTCTCTTTCTACCCTCTAATTCACTACTATCAGAATCATCTAGATAATGGGGAAGTTAGAGCTTTGTTATAGGCTGAATGTATATAATTGTCTCATTTGTGCTGGGAAACTCTCACAATGCTCAGCTAATGAGTATTATTTGCGAGATAATCAAGAGAAAGGGTATTTCTCTAAGGATATTTCTGTGTGACTCTGCTTAAAGCACAGGAGTCTGGAGAACCAGCCTGCTCCGCTAGGCACACTAGCTTCCTTCAGGAAGGTAAAATTCCTGGCATTTTCGAAGGATCACATAGCAAACCCGGACTGCCTGGGAGTCACTGTCCTCAAATTACTGCAAATCTCTCACCCAGTGAACAGTCTGTGCCCTGGACTTTATTTTTTAAAAAAAGAGGAGAGTGAAGAAATGTGGACTTGCTCTTGCAGCTTTTGTGTGCGTGTGTGTAAGGCAGAGAAAGAAATTAGACATTAGACATCCCTGCCTCGAAAACTTACTCCAGTGAAATTATAGCAGTGTGCTCAGCACACAGGAATATGGTTCATGCTGAATGAGAAGCAATACAAATTAGAGTTTTACATAGAACTGAGCTACTTTATGTACGTTGGTAATTTGTGCTGTTGAGTGATCTGTTGTTCTCTGTGTTTATTCTTCCATTGCCCCAAGCGACATGATTAGATTAGATTAGAGTCTCCGTAATGAGGGAGGGGCATGAATGAAGGGCACATGCATGCCTCTGCTGGACAAACTGAACGGCTGATCGTGTGTGTGTGTGTGTGTGTGTGTGTGTGTGTGTGTGTGTTTGTGTGCCTGGTATACATTTCAAAATATAATAAAACAACAACAAAAAAAGCCAACTGTTATTTCTTTTTCCCATAGAAAGACTAGTAAATGTTATTCAGATGAACGAAGATCAAGTTTTGTCGCTAGATAATTTTGCCAGGCAGTGTTGTTCATTACCTTACATGCATTTGTCCTCTACAACCCACTGGATTTCTTTGGAGCATCCAAAACCTAGAATGTGATGGACTAAAAAACATTTGGTTAAACGACAAAACTGGCAAGCCTTTTATGTGATGTCAATGGCCCACTTTTATACTTTGAAAACATGGGGACCCTCGTTCTTCTGTTTCTAAGAGCAATGATGTAGTTTTCCCAAGTGCCAGATTGACTTAGTGAGTTTGCCACATAGAGGTGGCATGTCTGATTAAGTACTAACATGGGCCCAACAGAAGCTGTTAGCTGGGCCCTGGGGTGTCTTTCCAGACCATTAACAAGGGGTTGAAGAGACAATGGAATTACACACAAAGACACTGGGTCAACTGAATAGTGGCTGTATGTGTGATTCTGAGTGTAGAACCATGAAATTGATTGAAGTTTGAAACCAGCCTAATGCAATGGGTCGATCCTGAGCAGAAGCTCTGATCACCCCTGAGAACAGGACAACCCAAAGTTGATGGAACTAGTTAGCTTGGTGCCCTGATGCTAGAAGGTTCCTGTAGAACCCGTCTGAGAACTCTTTAGCAGAGATCCTTAAAAATCATTCCTTAAGATCATTATTATGGTTCTACCTTATACGCGTTAGCAGTTAAGGAATAATCTAGATTAATCCTATGCGCAGAAGTAAGTTTGCTCAACCTTGTTCAGCATTGAAGGTGGAAGAGAGATTAGAGGACATGACTGGGAATATTGCAAATGCAGAACACAAAGTGTCCAGACACCATCATAGAACAGTTAATTCTGTATTGGCTCAGTCTTTTTTAGGTACTCTGGTACCTATTCATAACTGGGACCCTGCAGAGTCCTACAGACCCCTGAATTGGCAAAAAATGGTGTCATGAGATATTGTTGGGAGTTCCTTTATTCCTGCATAATGCTGAAAACAGATAGGGAAAACCATGTTTTTACTTTTTCCAATTATTTTTCATTTTTTTTGTATTGGATATTTTCTTTATTTACATTTCAAATGTCTTTCCCATTCCAGATTTCCCATTTGAAAACCCCCTATCCTATCCCCGACTCTGCTTCTATGAGGGTGCTCTCCCACCCACCGACCCATTCCTGTCTTCCCACTCTGGCATTCCCCTACACTAGGGCATCAAACACCCTCAGGCCAAGGACCTCTCCTTCTACTGATGTCAACAAGGCCATATTCTGCCACATATATAGCCAGAGCCATGGGTTCTCTCTGGTTGGTGGTCCAGTCCCTGGGGCTCTGAGGGGTCTGGCCTGTTGACACTGTTGCTCCCTCCATGGGTCTGCAAGCCCCCTCAGCTCATTCAGTCTCTTCTCTAATTCCTCCTTTGGGGACCCCACACTCAGTCCAATGGTTGGCGGCAAGCATGCACCTCTGTATTTATCAGGCTCTGGCAGGGCCTCTCAAGAGACAGCCATATCAAGATCCCTTCAGAAAGCACTTCCCAGAATCCACAATACCGTCCTGGTTTGGTGACTGTATATGGGATAGCTAATATCCACTTATCAGTGAGTGCATATCATGTGTGTTCTTTTGTGACCAAGTTACATCACTCAGGATGAAATTTTCAAGTTCCATCCTTTTGCCTGCTAATTTCATGAAATCATTGTTTTTAATAGCTGAGTAGTATTCCATTATGTAAATGTACCACATTTTCTGTATCCATTCTTCTGTTGGACATATGGATTCTTTCCAGCTTCTGGCTATTATAAATAAGGGTGCTATGAACATAGTGGAGCATGTGTCCTTGTTATATGTTGGAGCATCTTCTGGGTTATGCCCAGGAGTGGTATAACTGGGTCCTCAGGTAGTGCTATGTCCAATTTTCTGGGGAACTGCCAGACTGATTTCCAGAGTGGTTGTACCAGCTTGCAATCCCACCAGCAATGGAGAAGTGTTCATATTTCTCCACATCCTCGCCAGCATCTGATGTCACCTGAGTTTTTTATTTAAGTATCAGGAATCAAACCCACGGCCCCGAATCCCCTGAACCCTAGGCAATTATTTATCACTGAGCGGTGTCCACAGCTTTCATACTTTTATGTTTGAGCTATTCCCTCTAATCTTCATCCCAGCTTTAGTGCTGAACCCAGGCTGAGCAAATCTACTTACATGCATGGGCTTCAATTAAAATATCTCTTACCACTAACACATGTAAAGTGGACTCTCAATAATGAGGATCTTGAGGAATGACTTGAAGACAAGGAACAAAATATTTGGGGAGATAAGTAATCTCTGTAAAAAACGCCCATTTTGAAGGGAGGGTGTCTGGCTTGGACAATCACCCCCCCTCCATGTATGATATCTCAGAACTATGTTAACTATAACTGTGTCAAGACACACAGAAAAGGCTTTTACAGAGGACGTCAATACCATTTTTTCTATTTCCTGACTGTATAAGAATTAATCAGAAGGAGAATCAATAGGTTAATAGTCCCCATTCACATAGCACAAGTACATTCTGTCTGCGCAAGAACACATTCTTTCACAGTTTAAAAATTTAGCCCAGGGTTCATGTGTAAGGGGATGAATGTGTAAGTGCAGGGTCCTGGAGAGGAGATGGCGTTGCATCTCCCTGAACCCGTGCTTACAGACAGGTGTGAGCCACCTGTTGTCTTGGGAACTAGGTAAGGCCTCTACAAGAGCAACAGTCACCGTGAATGACTGAACTGTCTCTCCGGGTCCCCTAAGGAAAACGATGGCTGTGACAACGTGGATCTTTATGGTTCTGGCTGTGGACTGAGAACTGGCGAAGCCTGTTTCTGCGCCATCTAAACCTGTGCCAGACATCACCACGTGAACTGACTACTGAACAGAGTGTGGCTACAGGTCAAAACTGCTGAGATGATAAAATACTTAAGACCTTAGCTGGTGAATACTAAGTGCTTAGTAAATACCATCCGTTATTACTGTCAGTATAATATAATGATGATTGCTACTTGAGGGCCTCCTGTACTGAGCTGGCTGTGTCTATAGGACTTAGTAAATGCATGGATAAGAGAAAATGATAGAAAAAAATGAGAAGAGGAAAAAGAAGTAATAGAAAGTAGAATTGATCGTAAATCTCAGGTACGCAAATAAAATAGCCCATTTAAGAAATACTCTAATTATTAAGCTTTGAAGTAAGAAGTCACTGAATTTTAGAAAAAAAAGGTGAAGCTATTCTGCTCTAAACACACTCACGGGGACAAACAGACACAGGAGAAAGGCAGCTGAGATCTTTATTGCATCATAGCTCTATGTTCTAGTTGTACTCTGTTGCTGTGATAAAAACAGACTGCTCCAAAGGATCTCAGCCCAAAATGAATTTATTTCAGCTACCATCCATCACTAGAGGAGTCAAGCAGAAATCAGAAGAAGAAACAATTGAAGAAGGCTAAGTTATTTGCCATCTCAAACAGGTTCAGAGGTAGCTAGCTTTCTTAGACAGACTAGGACCACATGCCAGGGAATGACACCGCTTACAGTGGGCTGAAAACACCTACATCAATAAACAATCAAAGCCAGCTCCCACAGACATACTTACAGGCCAATATGATCTGGGAAAGCCTGCAGTTGAGACTCAGGTTACTCTAGGTTGTGTCAACATGTAGATAAAAATATCTATGAAATTTATTTTATTCCTATATTTGGTCTCAGGGATAGATACATGAAAGACGTTGCTTCTTTGTTTCCAACCCAATTCCCGGGTAAAAGAAAGCTCAACTCAATCAGTTAACAAAACAAGCTACAAGCCTATATTGGGCAAATATCCCACTACACTACACTATTTCCATCTATATTATCCCATATAACTTGCGGTTTCTCCAGGCCATGAGCTTCTCTCTCTGGCGCCTCTCCATTGATCTCCTGCAGCTCCTCCCATCCCTGTTTATCCCCCTCCCCCCATCGCTCCTCCTCTAGACTCTCAGCTCCTCCCACTTCCTCCTGCCCAATCATTGGCTCAAGCTTTTATTTGGAAAGTTAAGGCGGGGAGAAGGTTCACAAGGCAATGCCTCATCTGTAGCCTCTCTGAGGAGTGGAATTAGCATCAAAATACAAGCCAGGGCTATCCACAACACAAAGATATTAGAGTAGGAAAATATATTTTTATGTGATGAAATAATTTAGAAAATGATGTTATTGGCTATGTCTAATCTGTGGCAAACTCCCAGTGGTTGTCAAATCTTTAAAAAGAGCAACTGAAATGTTGGTAACGTAAAGACTCTAGCATACAACTCATCTGTCAAGGGCAAGGACAGCAGAGCTAGCCTCTTGGTTCTTCTTCTTACTGTGATTCCTCTGTTCTTCATGCACTGGTCTCCCGGGAGGCCCTGGTCCTTATTCTGTTGCACTTCAATTCTCTATCACTGAGTAGGAACTCCTCTCCCCAAACCTAGGAGCTCCGGGTCCTCTTTAAGAAGCAGTGGCATTTTCTCCTCACCACTGCTGATAATCCCACCATAGCCTTTATCTGAATTGCCTGTTTCTGTAAATGGCAGCAACTCTGGTTGCCTTAGGAACTCAATGTGACCTTTGCTTCCCTAATTTTCCTTCCTTTTCATCATGCAACACACTGCCAAAAGCTATAGAAATTTCCTCCTTCATATTTTTTCTCCCCCTTTCTATTCAAATGTCATCATTATCATTTTAATATGAGTCTTTGTAGATTCATCTGTAATACCTTTACCTCCTGAGCATGATATAAACGGGACGGCTGATCAAACAATCCACGCGATTTGTGTAGCTCTCAATCAGTTTCCATGTTTCCCGTCTATTTTTTTTATCGAATCCGTAATTTTGCAGCAATTGCAAGAATCATTACATGATTTCACTCATGTCCACATGCCCCATTTGTTCAAATCCTTTAAGAACAACATACCATCTCTTAGATCTAGTCAGCATGTTGCCGTATCACACATGTGACATTGTACACCTCTCCATGTTAAGCCCTTTCTATGTGCTTACAGGAAGGGAAGGAGAAATTCTTCCCTTCCATCAACTCCCAAAAAGTTAAAGGTGAGATAACAGCAATTGGAGAAATATGTATTTGGGAAAATCTACTGAACTTGAAATCACCAAAACAAACAAACAAACAAACAAACAAACAAACAAAGCCTGGTGTTTGAGTCACAATCTATCCCACTATCCATTGTCATTCATACCCCTGTGTTAAAGAAGCCAGAAGGCCGGGCATGGTGGCACACGCCTTTAATCCCAGCACTTGGGAGGCAGAGACAGGCGGATTTCTGAGTTCGAGGCCAGCCTGGTCTACAGAGTGAGTTCCAGGACAGCCAGGGCTACACAGAGAAACCCTGTCTCAAAAAAAAAAAAAAAAAAAAAAAAAAGAAAGAAAAAAAGAAAAAGAAGAAGAAGAAGAAAAAGCCAGAAGGAGGCCAAAGGCCCTACTCATCCCTGCCTAAGAGTCTGTATTTCCTTTTATTTATTTTTGCTATTTAAGTAGTTTATTATAATAATTGATTTTAAAGATAACTTGGATATGATCATTTTCTTTCTTTTTATTGGCTATATTCTTTATTTACATTTCAAACATTTTGGGTCTGCTCCCTCTTCAGAAAACCCCTATCCCATCCTCCCTCCTCCTGCTTCTATGAGGTTATTCCTCCACCCATCCCACTCATACCTCCCTGCCCTTGATTTCCCCACACTGGGGCATCTATTGAGCCTTAATAGGACCATGGACCTCTCCTCGCATTGATGCCTGACAAGGTAATCCTCTGCTACAAATGCAGCTGGAGCCATGTATAGTCTTTGCATAATGGCTTCATCCTTGGGATCTCTGCGGGGGGGGGGGGGTCTGGTTGGGTGATATTGCACCTCTTCCTATGAGGGTGCAAACCCCGTCAGCTCCTTTAGTCCTTTCTCTAACTCCTGCGCTCAGTCCAATGGTTGGCTGCAAGCATCCGCCTCTGTATCTGTAAGGCTCTGGCAGAGCCTCTCAGGAGACAGCCATATCAGGTTCCTTTTGGCAATCATTTCTTGGTACCTACGATAGTGTCAGGGTTTGGTGACAGTTTTTTGGATGAATCCCTAGATAGGACAGTCTCTGGATGGCCTTTCCTTCAGTCTTTGCTCTATACTTTATCTACATATTTACTCCTGTGAGTATTTTGTTCCCCTTTTCAGACTGAAGTACCCACATTTTGGTTTTCCTTCTGTATCTTGGGTATTTGGAGCTTCTGGTCAAATATCCACTTATCAGTGAGTGCATACCATGTGTGTCCTTTTGTGATTGGGTCACCTCACTCAGGATGATATTTTCTAGTTCCATCCATTTGCCTAAGAATTTCATTAATTCATCGTTTTTAAAAGCTGAATAGTACTCCATTGTGTAAATATACCTCATTTTCTGTATCCATTCCTCTGTTGAAGAACATCTGGGTTCTTTCCAACTTCTGGCTATTATAAATAAGGCTGCCATGAACATGGTGGAGCGTGTGTCCTTATTACATGTTGGAGCATCTTCTGGGTATATGTCCAGGAGTGGTATAGCTGGATCCTCAGATAGTACTATGTCTAATTTTCTGAGGAATCGTCAAACTGATTTCCAGAGTGGCTGTACCAGCCTGCAATCCCACCAGTAATGAAGGAGTGTTCCTCTTTCTCCACATCCTTGCCAGCATCTGCTGTCTCCTGGGTTTTTTGATTTTAACAATTCTTGCAAAATGGCAATCAACAGATTGGGAAACAATCTTTACTAATCCTACATCTGATAGAGGGCCAATGCCCAATATATAGAAAGAATTCAAGAAGTTAGACTCCTGAGACCCAAATAACCCTATTTAAAAATGGCGTACAGAGCTAGACAAGAATTTTCAACTGAAGAATACAGAATGGATGAAAAGCACCTAAAGAAATGTTCAACATCCTTAGTCATCAGGGAAATGCAAAACAAAAAACCCTGAGATTGCCCCTCATACCATTCAGAATGGCTAAAATAAAAACAAAACAAAACAAAACTCTATTTCCTTTTAAATCTTGGTCTCTGAAAAGGGAAGCCCACAGCCGTGCTTACTCTGCTAATAGAGCAGCACAGTGTGGACAGGAGTCCACGTTCCACCATCTTCTCCCACTCAGTTCCTTCATCTAGGACAAAAAGCACAGCTGACTAGGAACACTAAGATCCTGATTTCCGGAACTTCATCACGGGGGTGGAGTCAATATCTGGAGGCGTGACTATCTAGTCCCCGGTGCTTACTCATAGTCTCCCAGGACAAGTGGTCCTCCGGTCTGGCTCAAACCAAGTGATGCAGCTTTGCCATATAAGGAAAATGCAAGTCATAAAGTCAAAGAACTCTAGAGCTCTGCCTACGAGATAGAAAGGAGTTTCTTTGGGATAGGGGTAAACTGTACCCTTAGGTCTATTGTCTGAATAATGGAGATTGGTACACACGCATTGAAGGAAACATGTAGCGCTGGTGAGGACAAAATACTTGGGCAGTGTGAACTTCAACAAAAGGATACAAGGAATGGATGGATAAGAAGAAGATCCTGATACTGTAGATAATTTCCAATGTTCGAAAGGCTGAAACTCAGCACTAGGTTAGCCCATGTGTGCTAATAAGAGCAAGACACAGGCCACACTTAAAATCCTTCCCAGGTGTGCTCAAACCACACAGTGACTAATAGACAGGCAAAGAAGTTTCCATGGGATGTATTAAGTAGACCAAACATCATGCTATTTGACCTGAGGAAACTTCCAGAAGCTAGACTTGAAAATATAATCATATAGTCTGATAAAGTCACCTGTGAAAATTCAAGCAGTAACATTACTTATGGGGGAAAAAAAGACAGAATTTTCTCCCCCAGGATCAGAAAAAGCTACAATAATACTCAAAATTGGCAGGTCTAGTTATGGGGCAATTTGGAAATAAATTCATACATACATATGTATGTATGTAAACATTGTATTTATATTGGATGCATTATAGCCTTATTCCCAGCAACACCAGCAAGCACAGAATACTAATTCTCAATCCTCCCCACCTTGTTAACCATGTTGGCTCTACCCCCAAACTCAAGTTGTATCAGAGAAGGCCAAGCAGAGCCTAAGGAATTTTAGCATCAAATTGTAAAAGCCAAGTGTATCCCTTTTTCTATCATGTAATGAATACTGAGTAGGGCACATCAGTGAAGCCAGAGGGATAGAGCTGACGGAGAACTGTCCATCAGCGCAAAGGGTTCTCTTGTGGTCTGGCAAACTATAGAAAGGCAAGCATGGGCACCAGACTTTCAGCCCTCCAGTCTCTCCCTTGCTGGAAATATGCAACAGAAAGTCAGCTAAGCACAAGTTTAAATATTATTCAATCTCTCTTAATGGAATGTTTTAAATATGATCCCTCTATTTAGAACTTTTATGTATCACATTAAGAACTATGAAAATCTCAAATTAATAGAGAAGATAAGCCATGAGAATTACCTGGCAAAGTTGTCAAGCCTTCTGTTCTGCCAAGGCAATGAGCAATAGCCACACAATGGGGATTCATAGTGAAAAGGTACAAAGGCTACGGAAGGGAAATAGAAGAGGGGAGGCTCCGGTATAACTTCAAGTTCTACAAATAGGATTTCTTAAACAAATACCAAAGCAAGATGAGAGTGGCAGGGATATTGCATTCCCATCATAAGCTGAAGGTAAAGTTGTAAAGTTGCCCAGTCTGAACGAGAGAGTGAAAACGAAACAAATAAACAAACTGAAAAAAAGAAAAACTCCTCTGAAATATGTTAATGCATAATAAACTATTGAGCACTTAGTCCTGAGTCTCAGAAGGAGAGAAAGAAAAGATTGCATATGAAAAAAAGTAGTGGAATAAGTGAAAACAGAAAGCCTCTGATTTGATATCCTTCAAACTCCAAAACAAGAGAATGAATACCCCCCAAAGAATACAGAGTATCCCAACCCAAAGAGATACAGTGTTTCCTACTCCAAAGGAGATACATTGTATTCCACCCCCAAAGGAGATACAGTATATTCCACCCCAAAGGGGATACAGTGTTTCCCATGAACTGTCCAGTGACACTGGTGACACATAGTGTGTAGAGACCACTGTGGACAGTAACCCTAAACACTCTGAAAAACAAGATATTTCTCAATTTAAAAAATTGTAGGTTCTAGGTGTGAGCAGCAGAATGGTTTTATTTTCAAATGTTGAAAGAAACTAACTGTAAACTAAGATTCTCTCTTATGCAGTGAACAATGTTCCCTAGAAATTAAGATATTTTCAGAAGGAAGAAAAACTAAGAAAAATTAGAATCAGATATGTAAGTTTGAAAAACAAATGAAGAAAATTTATGAACAGAAAGGATACCAGTAGGAAATGTAGAATGCCTTAAAGAAATGAAAAGAATAAAAAAAACTGAAAAGAATAAAAAGCCAAAACTGTATAAATGCAATTCATTTTCCTTTTCTTCTAACTTTCTGTCTCAAAAAAGGAAAAAGAAGTAAAGCAGAAAGGACAATAAGAAAGCAATAAGACAGAGGCAGTGATCACAACTATCTGAAACTGGCAGACTTCTAGAGTGTCTAGATAAGGACACTCTAGTATCCTAGATAAAGAACAAAAGGAAGCCATACACCTTCAGTGTCAGAAATGCTCAGGAGAGATCACTGAAGACTCTGTGCAAAGGCTGTGAATGCATATAAATGCACATAAATGTATCAAATATAACAAACTAGTTTCCAAAATGAAAAAAATTAGCACATATTCATATGGAAGAGTTAAATATACTTTAAAGAAATTGGTTGAATAATTAAAACAATCCCTAAAAGAAAAAAATTCAGACTAAGTTTCATTAAAAGATATCTGATAACCTTTAAAGAAAAATCGACATTAATTCTGCACAGTGATTTTTTTAAATAAAATCTGAACAATGATCATTTCCCAATCCACTTTTATCAAGCTATGATTACTATCCTGTTTCCAGATTAAAGAAAACCAAAACAAAAAGTAATACTGCTCCGAATACCTAGTACAACAGATACAACCCTCCATAACCCATTAGAGATACAGCTGTACAGCGTGTTGGATAGATCTAACAGTCATAATGATGGCATGCTGCTTAATGAAGGAATGAGAAGCTGGTTCAGTATTTGAAAATTCGTCAATGTAATTTACCATATTAGAAGTCTAGAGCAAAGAGTTACAAGATCATATCAATTAACATGGGAAAAATAGCTTAACAAAACCCAGCATGCATTCAAAAATAAACACTATTCTTATCTGGAAAAAGGAAATATAGGAATTTCTAGACTTAAAAAATGATATCTGATAGCATTCTATTAATGCGATACTATGCCGAATGGCAAATGATTGAAATCTGTGTTCTAAAACTAGAAAGAAGTCAACGGCAGCCATTTATATTTTTACTTCTCAATGCAGCACTTGAAACTCCAGCAAGAAAATACAAGACAAGAAAAATATGAAAGGCTTATTGGTGAGACACAGACAGGAGAAAAAAACAACCTATTCTATTTGCAAACATGCAGAATGTTTTTTTTACATGGAAATTGTGTGTGTATATGTTTGTGCTCATGTATGCATATACACACAAACACATATGCATCTTATATATTTCCTAGAACTAGTAGTTTATCAAGGTCTCAATATACAGAACAAACAGAAAAATCAGTTATATTTTTATAAACCAGCAAACCATGTGTGGTCACTGAAATTGAAAATATATTGTCACTAGTAGCTGCACAAAAATGAGTATTTTGATACAAATATGACAAAACAGATATTAGCTAAAATTAACAAATGTGGATGTCAAGAATTCAAAGAATATTTAAACACACCAAGAAATATATCATGGACTGGGACACTGCACAGAATGCTAACAAGGCTACAGAAAAACTATATTATCATTTCTAGAAATGGAAAATACAGCATCATCCTGAAGAATCAGTTTCTTTGAAAACTAAACTTGGGACTAAGTATGGTCCAGCAATTCCCTCGTGGGCATAAATATTGAGAAGTGAAAACTTGTGTTCATATAAAAGCTCATACATTAATATTTATAACAACCTTATTCACAATAGCCCAGTGGGACAGTGGTATAACCTAGAAGCCCAGGACTTGCCTAAGAGGTACAAGCACAGCACATGAAAAATCTATTTAAATTAAAATGGAAGGTTCATTAATATGGACACCCAATCAAGGGCCTAAAACTATGAATAAAATTGTGATTTTCCCTGGTTGAGAATTCTAATAATGTTAAGGAAGACTGAGGAAGTTAAAGAGAGGAGCCTCAGCTGAAAGGAAAGTGAATTAAACACCTATGGGGAGATAAAGAAAACAGCACAACATGTTTCGTCCCCCTTCCCCCCTCCCGTGTGTGTGTGTGTGTGTGTGTGTGTGTGTGTGTGTGTGAATGCAAGAATGAATCTGCAATCAGTACTCCAGGAATAAGCCACTGATTTCTTCAGCTGCTGGGAATCTTCTGTGCTGACTGCTCATAGATTTTGTCCCTTTGGGTTAAAAGAGATATGTCACAGACAGCATGCTTGGGATATTCTGCATTCATTTAGACAACAGTGTAAGCGTATCTCAGAATGAAGTCTTCCTCTGGAAACCATCCTGATTTAAATCAGTCAGTTGGGTCCCTTCTAGAAAGGAAAGTGTGAAATAAAACTTTAGACCTGGATTTCCCCCCCATTATCCAGAAAACCCCACCACGGTGAGCCTTTGTGTGTTGTGGAAGTGTTATTGAATGCTTAAATACTACAGAGACTGAAGAATATAGAGTATCAGTTCAATATACAGGGCCTTTGTAAGGATCATAGAATCAAATTGGTAGTCAATCTGAGAAAGATGGTCACAGGTAAGAAATAATTAAGGAGAACATTAAGGGATAATGTATAAACCAAAGAACCCCTCTCATATTGCACAGTCATTCATATCCTACATACAGAGGTTGGAAAAATTAGCCTTACAGCACAGAATTTAATCATACAGGTACAGAACTGTAGAAAACATTGTAGCTTCAAATACAGCAGTTCCACTATGCTGACTCAGAACCTTGGTTAAGAAAGAACAGAATTCTGATACTTAGAGAAGAGAATCTGAGGTTGATGCCCTCTGGACCCTTGGAACCTCTGTCATCTAAGAACACAAGTTTTGGAAAATGACCCACTCACACTTCACGCTTGCTGGGGGTTGGGGTATTGGCTCTGAAACTCAGTTATAGCTCTCTCCATTACTGTGTTCTGCGGAGCAGCATAGGGGATGACGTTATAAGGCTGGGCTTTCTAGAAGCAGTGAAACATCGAGAAGAAAGACAACTATGGTCAGGTGGTGATGCCTAAGCATCAGAAAAAAATCAGTCACAAATATGTGCATGGACGAGATGGAAGTCTTGGGTCCCAACTCAACATGTGGTAGTGATTAACTCAGCTTTGAAGCCCAAGAACAATTTAGGTGTGTAACTATCAAAGGTGCTGTTTCTATAAACAGAAGAAATCAAAGATGGAAGATCAGAATTCTGAGACCAATTGCTCTTTGTAAAAGTTACAAACACCTTCCTTATTTTACAGGAACAAATTCATTAGAATATCTAGATGCCACGGTCTGAGGAAAGCTGAGCTTACGGAAGAACCTTGCCTCACAAGCGTAAGTCCTAAGGATTTTCCAAATGTCTCAAAGCCTATTTACTCAACAAGGGGAAGAATACTTCAATGATAGCTGGATACATGATCTAACTAGATACCCACATGGAGGAACAAAAGTAACCACCAATACTCTGTTAGAGAGATCTGAAGCGGCCAGATGACTAGTTAAATCACGTCACAAGAAAAATGTTTAAAAAATAATTTCTCAGATCTGTGAACCTATCTCATAGATAACTTCACTCTCCTGAAATGCAGAAGCAACATGACAGAATGCTTATATGTAAGCTTAGGACTTAGGAGGTATTCAAGAGAAGTCCCCAGGAGGATAGCCTCATTCCAGGTGAGATATCAAATCCACACAATGACATGGAACAGATTTAGTGCCATGCATAGACAATTATAAAATATAGATAATATTCACCACCATGCCTCTAAAGAAATCATTCTCTCCTTTACAATGAATACTTAGATTTCTGAACACGATCATAGACAGCCAAGATGCTAAATAAAAACAGATAGCATCTCCACTGTGAGCTAATTTGGTAGATATGCACCTTTGTTAAAACTATCTTAGGGGCATTGGAAGTGGCGGTTGGTGTGATGAACATATTATTCATCTACGTTATCAAGGAAGATCAGAAGCAGTTTATAAATATTTAGACAGAATATTGCAACCTTTTGTTGACCAGAGTTATAATCAACCTCGATAACTATAAGTTGGCAAAATGCTGGAGTCTTGGAGGCATATCTGCACTGTAGAAAGATTTTAGGAGCTTTGTGTTTTGGGACATGTTAGAATATTCCTTGCCGAAATAAAGAGAGAGAGAGAGAGAGAGAGAGAGAGAGAGAGAGAGAGAGAGAGAGAAAGAAGAAGAAGAAGAAGAAGAAGAAGAAGAAGAAGAAGAAGAAGAAGAAGAAGAAGAAGGGGAAGAAGAAGAGGAGGCAGATGAAGATGATAATGAAGAAGAAGATTAATATCAACATCAACAACAATGAAAATAATGCTTTCTATAGCAAGTCACACAAAGGGGGGAGATGCGCAAGGCAAGATACGGAGCTCCACCCACAGTAGGAAAACATTGTGGTGATCTATTTTAGAGTGCACGGAAAACCGCAAGATTTCAGTGGGACTCAGGCAGAAAGCTCTTTACCTCTATAATGCAATAATCTTGTCACTTCCCAACTACAGCACAGCAGGCATCTGAGTAGTTGCGACTCGGTGTGCACTTTATGTTTGGGAACCCTAAATTCTGGAGCTAGTCCACCCTGCCTGCAGCCTAGGACATCCCACCCTTTTGAAGACTGTTCGTGGTATTTTCTTATATCCTGATTGCCCCTAATTATGCCACTGACAGAGCTGTGTCATGCGAGTTGGCTTCTGCTCTCTTGGGTAAGTTGAAAGGAGGTTATCTAACACCTCTTTGTAGATTGGAAGCCATCCATGCAAGATTAGGCACTGACAAGTCTCCGGCTACAAATCAACTTCGTGGGCAGCTTGTATGAAGCCTGAGACTCGCTGTCACACTGGTCCCTGTTGTGAGCAATGTCCTCCAAAGTACAACATTCAGTTGGAACGGAGTCTCCTTAAGATGAAGGAAGGGAAAAAAAATATTGTAAGATCCACAGAGTTTCAGACTGCATGAACGTTAAGGACTTCCACGGCAGGAAGCAAAGTCTGTGAGCTGTGTAGTAGCCTCAGGCCATTCAGAGTTGCAGGGAAGTAACTTCTGTGAATGTTCACCCAGGCTGCGATGGGATTTTCCTTTGTGCAGTTGCCTCTGGGTCATTCATCCCTCTTTAAGTAACTCCTCATCATGTAAGTAACTTCAATAAACTTTCTGGTTTCTAAGCAAGACTTAGATGAAATCATGTTATTAGTTGTTTCTGGTGGCTTATCTGGGGGTGAATAGACACTTGTTTAAGTGTTCCTGGAGAAGTCACATAGTAATACCTCATCCTCAAACCAAGATCATGTAGGGATGAGAATATGTCTCAAAGGAAAGAGGAATTAAACTTGGCTTTAGGACAGTTCTGTTTAGTTAACGAAAGCCATATAGGAACTATTCCTGAACCAGGCAGGCTGTCTCAGTGTCCTTTCCCATCCTAGTGGTGTGAAGAGAAACCCTACCAAGGCAACTTATAAAAGAAAGCATTTAATCGGGGTTAGTTTACAGTTTCAGAGGGTTGGTACATGGTCCTCATGACAGGGAGGGAGCATGGCCATAGAGAGGCAGGAATGGTACAGAGGCAATAGCTAAGAGCTTACATCCTGATCTGCAGGGACAGCAAGAGAAAGAGTCAGAACAAGCCTGACATGGGCTTTTGAAGCCTCTAAGCCTGCCCCCAGTGGCACACCTCCTCCACCAAGGTCATATGTCCCAATCCTCCCAAAAATCAGTTCCACAGAATAGGAAATGAGCACTCAAATATATGAACCTATTGGGGTTACTCTTATTGAAATGTCCATATTCTCCTATAGAGACCATTCCCATCACTCAGAGATGGAGATGAAATGGAACATACAATAGAAGAACCCGTGTAGTATGCAGTTTTCAATAGTGAATCTTATCCATTACTTTATAGAGAAAAAAGGTGGGCTAGTTAAGAAAATGCATGACTGCTTCATTCAGGTCCTGAAAGGAAAATGATGGTAAGTTGAGAGACAAAAATTTCTGCAATAGGGAATGTCTTAGTCAGGGTTTCTATTCCTGCACAAACATCATGACCAAGAAACAAGTTGGGGAGAAAAGGATTTATTCAACTTATGTTTCCAAATGGCTGTTCATTACCAAAGTAGGTCAGAACTGGAACTGAAGCAGGTCAGGATACAGGAGATACAGGATACAGGATACACAGAGGCCATGGAGGGATGTTACTTACTGGCTTGCTTCCTCTAGCTTGCTCAGCTTGCTTTCTTATAGAACCCAAGAATACCAGTCCAGGGATGGCACCAACCACAAGACCCCCACCTTGATGTAAATTGAGAAAATGCCCCACAGCTGGATCTCATGGAGGCACCTCACCAACTAAAGGTCCTTTCTCTGTGGTAATTCCAACCTATGTCAAGTTGACACACATAACCAGCCAGTACAGGGAAATAGATCTTTATGTTGAGCACCATTGCCCCAAATATGGGCTTGGGCTGAAGAACTCCATCAGAAGAGGTAGAATATCAGTAGATAGAGTGAGGTGGTGACTTATTCTCCAGACTTTGCCTTTGAAAAGTATATTTGTACAATGGAATACTACTCAGCAATTAAAAATAATGAATTCATGCAATTTGTAGGCAAATGGTTGGATCTGGAAAATATCATCCTAAGTGAGTTAATCCAATCACAAAAGAATACACATGAAATGCAATCACTGATAAGTGGATATTAATGAGCCCAAAAGCTCTGAATACTCAAGGCACAATTAGCAAATCAAAAGATTCCCAAGAAGAAGGAAGGAAAGGACCCTGGTCTTGAAAAGACTGGATCCAGTTTTGTAGGAGAGGACCAGAAGAGAGAAATGGGGGAGGGGTGGTGATTGGGGAATGGGTGGAGGGAAGAGGAGAAAGAGGACTTATGGGACATATGGTGAGGGGGGAACTGGGAAAGGGAAAAGCCTTTGGAATGTAAACAAAATATATAGAAACTAAAAAATAGAATTTAAAAAAGAATTAACAGACTGTTAAAAAAAGAAAAAGAAAAGTCAGATTGTGAGTAGAAGAGCTGTTGTAGCAATGAAAGAGAAGACTCACTGGCCCCACCATGCACTGTCACTCACCAAAGCTCATCCGGTTTCTGCAGCAACAAAGGCCAAAGCTGAGCCTCCATTAGGGATCCATCCATCAGGAAGAGCAATCAGCTAATTTGTGGTAAGTTGATTACACTGAACTTCTTTCATGCTACCCCAGGGCAGCGATCAATCCTTATAGAGAGGAGCACGTATTTGTCTCTCCCGTAGACAAGATCTTAGCTAGCATCCCGTTCCAGCTTTTAGAGATTCATTAGCTTGCGGTTATAGGTTTCTACACTGTTATTGTCTCAAAAAGGATATCCCACTTTACAGTGAAGGACACACAGAAAGAGGGCAAGACCGTGATATTCACTGGTTCTATCACACACTCTACTGTCCCGGATGGATCCCACCTTGACATGTTGAAAAATGATGTAGTCGCTCCTGGGATGTCAACATGAATATGTGACTATGAAGGATGTAGTGTCCTTCAGAATGGAGTGCATACATGCAATGGTTACTATTGACTAGCTACAAGATCTAATGGTTACCTAGGAGACACCTAGGGATTGTCTGTGAAGGATTTTCTAAGTTGGCTGAATTAAGGTGGGACGGCCCATCCTAATTGTGAGTGGTACCTCCCATGGGGCTGGGGCTGGGCAAAGGAGAAAAAGAGCTAGGTAGTAAGAAGCCATTACTCTTTGTTCTGTTTCCTATTATACCTCCTTCCCCGAACCCTCTGAAACTGTGAGTCAAAGCGTCTTTCCTTCTTCAAGTTGTTCTCTTAGGTATTTTGTCCAGAGTGAATGTAATGCGAACCAATACCAGTACATTTCACTGAAAAATTAAAATTTGCCCATTTCTTTTAGGAAACAGAAGGAAATGGCACATTTTTACATTTTTTAGTATTTACTTTTATCAGCTATTCTATCACAGCACATCTAAGTAATAAGGCAGGACTTATATCAGCATTAAGCTAACATTTTACCAAAAGTGCATCATGGATATTTTTTTTTAAACGAATCACTATTTCCATATTACAAAGAAAACTATAGTGCAGAGAGAATTTAAGAATGCAAGGCCACAAGGGAGTCAGAATTTTAAATATAGGCAGTCTCCTAAGACAGTTCCAGAGCCTACACTGCATTTTCTCACTGTCTGATTACAGGATAAATGTGAATGAGTAATGCGAACTGGGTGGCTGGTACCAAAGTCACACTGTTCCCCCTCTTAAGCACTCATTAGTTCAACCAGCTCTGCCAATGTACGCAAAAGAGGCTGCACTTCCTAGCATATGGCTGATGTATCACTCTGGTAGGAAGGGAAGACAAGACACTAGATAGGAGAAAAAGGTGATCAAGAGAGTGAGGGAGTCCTCTCCCTAGAGTGCCTCTCAGCCCACACACACCTGTAACGTTCATGCCGATTGTCTTTTCAATCTCATCATAATGGTTAGGTAAGGGCTACTAATTTCTTTGTTTGATGAGGGAGATGGCCAACTCTCCCAGGAGCATGAGCTAACTTTACCCATGTATGCCTGGGTTCAAAGCCACTGTGTTGTTTCCTGGTGGCTACCACTATTGCGACCATCATTGACACTGAGATGACCTACCTATAACTGAGCCTGACTTCCCTGTTAATCCCATCCACATGACAGCTTGTATTCGATGCCACATAGTTTGCAACCTTAGAGCAAACTAAAGGTTTTTTTGTTTTTTGTTTTTGTTTTGTTTTGTTTTTGTTTTTTGTTCCCCCCCCCTCATCTCGTAGATCTGGGCTCTGATACTTTCTCCAGGTGAAGGAATAATCAAGAAATGAAGCCTCTTCCCATTGGCCTCTGTGGCCTCACGTTGGAGGACTAGAAAGCTTGGAGCTGAGAATAAAGAGTGTGCTTTGTGCTTCCTCATTATTTATGCCATACAGCATTTGTGTCAATGAGTCAGTATAATTAGAGCCGCCGGATGATTTTCTCTGCTTTACAACACACCCGACTGTGTGAGTGCTACAGCAGAGAAAGACAACACTTATTTCCTTACGGCACCATCAGGCAGAAAGGTCCAGCTTGTTTTAGACACTGTTGCTAGCCAAGTCAAATGAAATGCCTCTGTTCCTACTTACCCTTACCCCAATGAGGCCCCGCGGAGCTTGGCTGACTGTGAAC
Source organism: Apodemus agrarius (assembly GCA_964023405.1). NCBI lineage: Eukaryota > Metazoa > Chordata > Mammalia > Rodentia > Muridae > Apodemus > Apodemus agrarius. Next base: position 133,955,419 of record OZ030008.1, read on the forward strand.
ACACAAAGGATTGAAATGAATTCCTTTTTCTATAGAGAAGCCAGGATGTTGGCTTGGGATCATGCTTAAAGATGGTTTGCAAAACAATCAGCTAAGCTGTCCCTGGAAGGAGTGGAGGGGGAGCATTGGACAAATTCATGCTCTACTGTCTTATCTCTCTTGAGTCACTTCTAGCAAGCAACTGTCTGCTTTGGTTACAAAAGAAAAATAATGGTATACATATAAGCAAACTTCATAACAAGCTCATTATTTTGGATGCAAACTGAAAATAATAATACAAGACAATAGGGAAATAATTCCTGATAAAAGCAAAAATTAAATAGCAGCAAAATCTAAATGGTAGCATGGTTCTTCTGAGTGTCGGAGTCCCAGGTGTTCTGAGCTCTTCCCTTTTCCCTGGGCTCTGCCTTGTCATTAGGGGGTTCTGTAAAAGGTGGAATTGAAGCAGATACTCCCCTACACAGAAGACAGCATGGGTCCTGTGAGCCTACTCCATCACGGAAGGGGAAAAAAACGACCTTGCTTCCTGGTTTTCTTCTCTGATTTATGTTAGGACTGCTCAGAGACTTGAAGTGCCATTTATCATTCTCTTTGTGACTCACAAGGTGAGCGGGGAGACGTTGTAAATGAGCTCTCATTTAACTCGGTTTTGTGTTTTGTCGAGGAAAACACGCCCTTAGCGATATACTGAAGCCAAAGCTGGACAAAATACCCCAAAGTGACCATGAAGACGCAATGAAGGAGCGCACTGCTCAGGCGTCTTTGAAGATACTCAGAGAGATTGTTTGCCTTGTTGCTGATGGGGACTCCATACTTACCCCACCCCCCCAGCCCCCAGCCCTAGGCTGAGCAGGCTACCAGGTCATATCAGTCAGTGACTGTAACAGGAAGGACCATACTCTGTACAATCTACACTTCCATTCTCTGGATCCACAAAATTGAGTCACGGACACTTGGATGTTGTTGTTGTTGTTTTAAATCCTTCATAGGAGAATTAATAGAAAAAGCCCCAACACTTCTGCTGGTGTGGAAATTTTCTGTGATTTTTCTTTTCCTTCCAACATTTCATTTCTCCCAAGCAGAACATGTTGTAAAGAGAAAATACATGGCAGAATTCTAATACTACAAGCTAAGGAGGGATAGAGATGCGCTGTGGGAACACCAAGGCTCACACAGGATGGGTCCAAGTTATTCTGAAGCAATGCTTCCCAGAAGTGACTCATCCCTGGGCTTTTCCATCTCTGTGAAACAGAGTTCCCAAACCACTTGACTGCTGTCTGGCTTATAAAGGGAGAACTGACTGACCATAAGGATACTAAATATTGGGAGAAGGCTAAAATATCACTCTAGAAGAAGAAACGGGATGTTAAACCGTGCCAGTGGAGGTAGTTCTCAGTGGAGCCACCACGAGACAGCCGTCTCTCAGCACAAGCATTAGCAGTGGGCTTTCATTACTACCACAGGAGTCCTGAGTGTCTCCAACTTTTATTCTCACGGCTGAGCTCTGGATGCCAGTGATTTCTAGTCCGTGTGTGGTCATGTTTTCAGGATTCCTGGTGGCTTCTTTGGTTGTGTTGCACTGGGAGAAATGAAGACATTCAGGCCGGTGAGAGGCATTTCGGATGACATGTGGCAGAGCTGGGGGCAGAGCTGTTCAAGGGGCCTCGTTCTTACTTCTTTGGGGTGTGACTCAATCACAGAGAAACAGAAAGCAAAAGCAAAAACAGACCAGCTGTCGTGTTTAACTCGGTCAAGTTTATGATTGAGATTTAAAAAAAAAAAGATTACTTTGGATGGTAATCCTAAAACCCTCGGGCAACTCTGCACATAGGCTTGAGTTCTAAAACCAAGAGTTCTAACACTCAAGAAACATGTGCCAGAAAGCAGATTTTTTTTTTCCTCAGCAGAAGTGGCTCAGCATTTTCCATGGGGGTCCGTGAGATCTTGTTCGCCCTCATCTTGTTTAGGGAAGGAGTATTCTTCACCATTAAAGAACAAAAAACGTCGGGCAGTGGTGGGCGGCAGTGGCACACGCCTTTAATCCCAGCACTTGGGAGGCAGAGGCAAGAGAATTTCTGAGTTTGAGGCCAGCCTGGTCTACAGAGTGAGTTCCAGGACAGCCAGGGCTACACAGAGAAACCCAGTCTTGAAAGAAACAAAACAAAACAAAAACAAAAAGACCCCCAACCCCTCCCCCCCAAAAAAAAACCCCAAATCAGCTAGAACTGGGATGATACAGATGAAAATGGCTCAGAGCAGTTTTGCATAATGGCGTTTCCCACTAAGAAAAAATTAACAGCAAACCAGTGACCTGGCCATTGTCTTTCTCAGCACTTCAATTTTGCTTCTGGAAAAGAGGGCTGGCTACTCAAGAATGCGAGTGTGACTGGGAATGGAGCCTTTTTGTCTCTCCTGGGACACTGTCCTTTATCAGGGCACTCTTAGTGGATAAATATGTAAATTATTATGCAAAGCAGGATGGAGTAATTCAAATTGACAGTTGCCCTATTTAAAAAAAAAAAAAAACTAAACATCAAGATGTGCAAGCCTTGAAATGTGTCTTCAGACAACAAAGAGGGTTCTTGTTAAAAATCAGCATCGTTTGGTGTGATTTTCACATGTGTTTAAAGCAGAACAATTCCTCTCGCTTTTCTGTTTTAAAACTGTTTTTTTTTTTTTTTTTTTTGCTCCACGAGTTTATTCCACAGTGATAGATTTAATAGTAAAACAATTTTAGTGATATGGATAGCAGCAAAATGCATTATTTCCTTTGCCCTTCTAGGAACTCCAGAGCCTCTACAAGCTCCCACAATGAAGGTCACAGCTAACTCTCACGTCCAGAGTTGAATGTCAGCTTCAACAGCCCCCCTGTGAACCATTTCACTAGCACCACCCTCATGTCCATTCTCCCTTCTTTACAGGGACTTTTTACCCAAACCCCTAGGCATCCACAGCGCACAGCTTCTGCTGCTGTGGATTTGATACAGTGTTGCATCAGCCGTCGATGTTGTACATCCTTGCCTCTGTCTCTCCACCTTCATGTCGGTCTCATTCCTCCCCCAAGATCTGCTTCCCTTCCCTGAGGCTTTGTTTAGACAAAGGGACTTCTTTCCCATTTGTTACATTCTTTTATTTGGAGAGATCTCTTCCACCACTCCCAGCATGTCGGGCATCTGAAACAAGCAAGAAAGCAAGCTAACAATCAAAGTGGCCTTGACTCCAAACCCTTTTATTGCTACATCTCCAAGTTCCTTGCCCCACTGGACTCCAGGGCAGGTGTTCTGGATATGTTTGCTATTTCCCCTTTCATCTTCCTATTCTTCACTCAGTCGTCTAACAAAGCTTATGTTTCTAGTCACAAAAGGATGCCGTTTAGCTTACCACCGATTTGGGTTTTTTTAGAGTTTTTTTGTTTTTGTTTTTGTTTTTTGTTTTTTGGTGTTTTTTTGGTTTTGTTTTGTTTTGTTTTTTGTTTTTTGTTTTGTTTTGTTTTGTTTTGGAAACAGTCTCAAAAAATAGCATAGGCAAACCTGGGCTCAAGATGCTTTTTGTCTCAGGCTCCTGCTGGGATTTCTGGATTTTTGTCTTCTCCTTACCTGTTTTGTTTGTTTGTTTGTTTTGTTTTTTGTTTGTTTTTAACAGTTCTGGATATTCAGTACACCAGGAACACACTCTAAGAAAGCCTTGTTCTCCTGATTCAGGGTCTTCCTCAGGTCTAGACACTGGCATCCTCTGGGTTTCCGCCCCTCCCAGACATCCTTTTCTGAATGACCACAATGTCTCTAAGTGATACAGTCATGGCTTTGAAAGTGGGACTCTTGCCAGTACCTTCAACCTTGTATTTTTTTATACCAATTTCATTGCTTAAATCCAGACTAATTTAATGGCTTGTTTGCCTCCTCTAGTTGGAACTCTCTAGTTACCGCAAACTTGCAATGCCAAAACAAAACCACCACAACAAACAAAACTTTTTATTTATTTTATTTTTACACATAAGGTCTCAATATGAAGTCCAGGCTGGCCTTGACGTTTTGATCATTCTGCTTCTGCCTCGCAGGTATTGGGATGGCAGACATGTCATACTGTGCCTGGACAGAGTGTGACTCTCAGCACTCGTTGGCTCCGATACCCAGGACAAGCCCTATAATCTCTTGTTATTTTTGTTTTGAGATTGGGTCTCTCTGTGTTGCCCAAGGATCTCAAACTTGTGACCTTAAATGACTGTCCTGCCTCAGACTGCTGAATAGCCGCTGATCTACAGCTGCATGCCACTGGGCTTGGTCTTATGACACTGACTTCCCTAGCCTTAGTAAGTAAGTGATATTTCTTATTATCTAGGGAGGAGGATCAAAATCCGATCTTTAATGGATCACGGGGTCCCCATGATTTGTCTCTGTAACTTGTTCTACTACCGGCATTTACTGAATTTCAACTTTCCTGCCCCCTTTAGAACCACAAATATTATTTCCAGATTGGCCATCTGAGAAGCCTCCTTTATTGTGAATTTTCACTTTTGTATATCTAGTTATACAGAACTTTCCCACCGTGATTTGTCTAGATCCTGCATTATCTAGCACTTGCCTGTTTCTCAGACCTAGCCCCGTGCTCTTCCTTGTCTGGTACTCCTCAGTCTGGCTAATTCAGAGTTGTTTTCCAGCCCCTGACAGTTGCTCGTCCATCTTTTTTTTTTTTTTTTTTTTTTTTTTTTTTTTTTTTTTTGGTTTTTCGAGACAGGGTTTCTCTGTGTGGTCCTGGCTGTCCTGGAACTCACTCTGTAGACCAGGCTGGCCTTGAACTCTGAAATCCGCCTGCCTCTGCCTCCCAAGTGCTAGGATTAAAGGCATGCGCCACCAACGCCCGGCTTGCTCGTCCATCTTTAATGTCACCTCCTTAAAAGCAGTTCTACTAGGCCAGTGCAGCCAAAAAGAGCTACAGAATGTCCCCTGCCTGGTTAGTTTTTCCTGATGGTGTTACATTAATGCAACTATAGTAAGCTAAGTACTTAGCAACAACAACAACAAAACCCTGCATCTTCTTTATTTTAATTTCAGAACAAAATGAAACCACAATACCCAACACCAAACCCTGCTATAATGTAGGAGGGATTCTCCCTGCCTTAAGGCACAAAGACAGGATAGAAGAGACTCTTGTAGACATGAGCAGAGAGCCAGGTGGGTCAGGGCTAGTCACAGCTTCTGGGGGAGCCACAGGGATAATCTACAGAGGGCATGGGCTTCTCAGGAGCCTTTAATCCACTCCTTCCATGCAAGAGGCATCCTCATCACCCTCCAGTGGGGGTATCTCAGAAACAGCAGCACCAGGTTTTTTCCCAGTGACCTCATTTTCACTAAAGCCCAAGCCTAGTTTAATCATGAGGTAGATGCAGTTGGAGTGGGTTTGGGGATCCTCAAGTGAGAAACCAGAGGAGAGCAGAGCAGTTTCAAGCAGCTGCACCACCAGGTCCTTGACAACTTTGTTGTTTTTGCCTGCGTCAGCCTTCTGCCGCAGGGTCTCCACAATGGGGTGGTCAGAGTTGATCACTTAGGTGTTTTTTGGCCATTACGTAGTCCGCTTGTCTTGCAGTGCTTTGACCTTCATGATACGTTCCATGTTAGCTGTCCAGCCATAGGTGCTTATCACAATGCAACAGGGAGAAGACACAAGCCTATTGGGGACTGTCATGTGGGGAGCCGACGGCCGGCCCAAAACATCCTGCCGGCCCAAAACATCCTGCCGGCTTGAAGTGCACAGGTGCTGGGTAGTTTACCATCCCTTGGTCTCCGCCTCTCCCAAGCTGCAGCCAATCAGGGGATGACACGTCCGAGGCAGGGGTTGCAGCCTATATAAGGGATGGGCTTCTGGGTATCTGGGTCTCTGCTCTGTAGGCTTATGCTCTGCCTCTCAGGAGCATTAAAGCTTTACTGCAGAAGGATCTTGAGTGTGCCGCTTCGTTCTTGCTGGCGAGACGGTAGCGCGGGACATCTGGTGCCGAAACCCGGGAACACGAGACTTCATCATCGTCAGCACCATCGGAGACCCCTTGGCTACAAGGAAGATTCAGAACTGCAGGCAGATACGTTCGGAGAGGTATGTTCTTCTTTGGCTTCGACTTGGGATTGTCGCCACCCTGGGAAGGTAGCATTGAAGCTTTTGTGACCATTCTTGGAGCCCTTTTAATCTTTCTCTTTGCCATGTATGAATGCTCCAGGTCTTTGACTCTTGCCTCACAGAACAAATTAGGTAGAGATCTTGACCGCAAAATGGTGGAAAGAGACTTGAGGCAGGGGACAAAAGCAATTGGGAAACTTGTTAAAAATTGTTTAGAAGATAAAGCTTGTAGGGCTGTCGTGGCGGAAGGTCTGAACACCCTTGAAGAAGTCCAGGATAGCATATCAGAAACCGAGCGTAGTGAGAGGTTGGGCGCGCGCAAGAAAAAAACCAGTCCCCAAAGAGGAAAAAGGACCTCCCGGAGAGTCTAGAGACAAGGGAGTGAATGTGTCAGATCTTAAGGAACCTTCTCCTATTGTTAAACCAAGAGGAGGAGCTAGCTTGTATCCAGTACATGATCTTAAGGCTTTAAACTTTGATAACTCTGATAGCTCTAATAGCTCAGAGGATGAGGTCTTGGACCCCGATGAAGAGGCTGAGTTAGAGGAGGAAGCTGCCAGATATGAGGAGGAAAGATACCATCCAGATGATCGAAGGCAGAATAGTAAAGAACCTCGAAAATGGCAGCCCCTAACAGCCCTTTCACAGGTTGTTCCTTCGGTGCCTTCTCCCTATGAGACACGTCCGAAGTCTTGCTCCTTTTTGTCTGAAAAAGTAGAAAGAAAGCTGCGCCTTGCTTACCCAGTCTTTGAAGGCACAGAAGGAGGGCGAGTAGAACCTATATCCCCCGTCCAAAATCAAGGAAGACGGGGCCTGGGTTTTTCCTAGGTGCCACTGGGGCAGCACGACCCATACCATGGAAGACAGGGGACCCGGTGTGGGTTCCCCAGTGGCCGTTAACCTCTAAAAAACTAGAAGCTGTGACTAATCTTGTTGCAGAACAATTGGCTTTGGGACACATAGAACCATCAACCTCCCCACAGATAGTAGAATGTTTGGTGGTGCTAGATGTTCTTCAAAAGTTTTCAGGTCCCCTTAACATTGTCTCTGACTCCTCCTATGTGGTGAATGCTGTCAATTTATTAGAGACAGCTGGAATCATTAGATCGTCCAGCAAAGTGGCATCTATATTTCAAAACCTGCAAGAGTGCTTGCTAAATAGGAGGGCTCCCATGTATATTACCCATATCCGGGCTCATTCAGGGCTTCCTGGCCCGATGAGCCTAGGAAATGACCTGGCGGATAAAGCCACAAGACTTGCTGCAGTGGTCCTTGTCCCCCCGTTGCAAGCCGCCAAGGTCTTTCATGATAATTTTCATGTCACTTCTGAAACCCTACGCAAGCGTTTCTCTCTTACCAGAAAAGAAGCCCATGATATTGTCACCCAATGTCACAACTGTTGTCAATTTCTCCCTACCCGCCATACCAGGATAAATCCCAGAGGAATTCTACCATTGCAAGTATGGCAAATGGATGTCACTCATGTTTCTTCCTTTGGGAAGCTCCAATATGTACATGTATCAATAGATACATGCTCTGGCGTAATCCATGCTACACCACTCACTGGGGAAAAGGCCTCTCACATCATCCAACATTGCCTTGAGGCATGGAGTGCCTGGGGAAAGCCTAAGTGCTTAAAAACTGACAATGGACCCGCTTACACTTCTCAAAAATTTAAACAATTTTGTGCACAAATGCAAGTCACACATATTACGGGCTTGCCATATAACCCTCAAGGACAAGGTATCATTGAGCGCGCACACCGTACGCTCAAATCATATTTAATTAAACAAAAAGGGGGAATAATAAAAGATCTGCCCCCCGTGCCACGGGTTGCCATAGCAGTGGCACTCTTTACTATAAATTTTCTAAATTCAGATAAGCATGATCAGACCGCAGCAGAGCGACATTGCTCAGACCCGCATCGACCTAAAGAACTGGTAAAATGGAAGGATGTGTTGACTAATGAATGGAAAGGCCAGGATCCTATTCTAATAAGATCCAGGGGAGCCGTTTGTGTCTTCCCACAGAATGAAGAAAACCCCTTCTGGGTCCCTGAGAGGCTTACTAGAACAATTTTGGAGCAGAAGGACACCGCAGATCGCCCAGTCACTCACACTCTGAGAGCTGAGAGCAGCCATTATCCAGGTCAACTCTACGCGCCGTGACCTGTCCTTGACAGAGGGACTATCATCATGGATCGCTTCAGCTGTCTCCTATTTTAAGGAATGGGTGGGGGTGGGATTGTTTGGCGCAGCCCTTTGCTGTGGACTGGTGTTACTTCTCTGGCTGGTCTGTAGGCTCAGGGCTCAAACCAAGAGAGACAAGGTGGTTATTGCCCAAGCGCTTGTGGCTCTGGAACAAGGAGCTCCCACTGACATTTGGCCAACAATGCTCAAGCAGTAGGCCGCCGGCTGGACAGCTCTTGCACACCCGGAGCTTAGACTCATTGCACAGGGTAGAGTGTCCAGCTTGAGCAGCCCATGGGGGATGCCGAGCAAAGCATCGCACAGAGAGACACCTGACATAAGGGTCTCTCTGGGAGGCATGTTGTCCTGCATAAGGGTTGCCTGCCCTAGTTTCCCTTTCCCAGAAAAACGGCAGAGTGACAGGTCGAGGGCGCTTCGGGTCAAACCAACAGCCTAGTGGCGACTCTCGTACGAAGTCTTAATTTTGTTGCTTGGGAGTTCAACCTCTGTCTCCACCCCTTAAAGATTGGGTGACCTACTTGCTATAAGAACAAAAGGGCCTCATTATTAGATTGTCTTGAACCCTGAAGGTCCAGACAAGAGCCTGAAGGTTGATCGACAATCTGAGGTCTTTATTTTAAATAATAAAAAAGGGGGAGATGTGGGGAGCCGACGGCCAGCCCAAAACATCCTGCCGGCCCAAAACATCCTGCGGGCCCAAAACATCCTGCTGGCCCAAAACATCCTGCCGGCTTGAAGTGCACAGGTGCTGGGTAGTTTACCATCCCTTGGTCTCCGCCTCTCCCGAGCTGCAGCCAATCAGGGGATGACACGTCCGAGGCAGGGGTTGCAGCCTATATAAGGGATGGGCTTCTGGGTATCTGATTCTCTGCTCTGTAGGCTTATGCTCTGCCTCTCAGGAGCATTAAAGCTTTACTGCAGAAGGATCTTGAGTGTGCCGCGTCATTCTTGCTGGCGAGACGGTAGCGCGGGACACTGTCACCTTTTCAACCTTCTTGTCCAAGATCTTCTTCAGGAGCTTGCAGAGATTCTCAAACCTTGCCTTGCTCTCTTCCATTTTCTTCTTCTCTTCCTCATCCTCTGGTAGCTCCAGGCCCTCCTTAGTCACTGAGACCAGGATCTTTCCATGACATTCCTTGAGCTGCTGCATGCAGTACTCATCAATAGGCTCAGTCACATACACCACCTCAAAGCTCCATTTCCTCACACGCTCCACAAAGGCAGAGTTGGCCCCTTGTTCTTTGCTCTCAACAGTTATATAGTATATGGACTTCTGTGTCTCCTTCAAGCGAGACACTTACTCTGACAGGGAAGCCATCTCGTCTCCAGACTGAGAGGTGTGATTGCAAAGGAGCTCAGAGAGGTGGTGATGGTTAGTGGAATCTTCAAGGATTGCAAGCTTTAAATTCTTGGAGAACGCCTCATAAAACTTACTGTAGTTCTCTTTGTCTTCAGCCAACTCAGAGAAGAGCTCAAGGCACTTCTCCACAATGTTTTCTTGTGGATGACTTTCAGGATTTTGCTCGGCTGGAGCATTTCTTGGGAGATGTTCAGAGGCAGGTCCTCTGAGTCAACCACACCATGGATAAAGTTGAGGTCCTCAGGTATCAGCTCATCATAGCTTTCCATGATGAACACACGATGAACATAGAATTTGATGTTGTAGTTCTTCTTGTTGTTCTCAAAAAGGTCAAAGGGAGCTTGCCGGGGAATGAAGAGCAGTTGGAATGCCCTGAATTCCAACTGACCTTTTACAGAGACGTGCTTGAGTGCCAAGTGGTCTTCCCAATCACTGGTGAAGCTCTTATAGAATTCACGATATTCCTCTTAGTGATGTCACCTGGATTTCTGGTCCAGATAGACTTCATCTTATCCAGCTCTTCCTGGTCAATGTACTTCTCCTCGATCTTCTTGGTTTTCTTTTTCTTATCTTTACCCCTGTCATCCTCCTCATCAGATCCTACATCTTCAATCTTAGGCTTCTCCTCATCCTCCTTATCTTCCTCCTCTTTTTCACCTTCTCACCTCTGCCTCCTCATCACTGATCTCTCATTCCTTCTCCATGTAGAGGGTACCCTCCTCTCCTCTAAGTACTCTGTCTGGTCTTCTTTGACATGAAGGATCACTTTGGTACCCCAGCCAATGAGCTCACCATGGTCTGCATGAACAGTGAAGGATCCACCAACAGAGGACTCCCAGACATACTGCTAATCATTGTTGTGCTTCGTGATCACAACCACTTTCTCCACCACTAGATAGGCCGAGAAGGATCCAACACCAAACTTCCCAGTCACGGAGATGTCTGCACCAGCCTTGAGAGCCTCCGTGAATGTCTTTGTGCCAGACTTAGCAATGGTTTCCCAAGTTATTAATGAGGTCAACCTTGGTCACACCAATGCTTGTGTCCACCAAGGTCAGCGTGCCCTCCTGAGGGTTGGGGATGAAGTCAATTTTCATCTCTTCCCTGTTGTCCAACTTGGAAGTGTCCAACACGCTCTCTCATACTGAATCTTGTCCAGGGCATCAGAAGCATTAGAGATCAGTTTCCAAAGGAAAATCTCCTTGTTTGTGTACAAAGTATTGATGATGAGGGACATGAACTGGGGGCAATTTCTGCTTGAAAGTCAATGTCTCCACCACTTCCTCTCCATTGGTTCACTTTCTCAGGCATTTTGACAGGAAAGTTAAGTAGTAGTACGGAGCAGGGTGGTGGGCCCTGGGCCACATCTTACTCACACAGCAAGCCCAGGCTGAATGGGGGTGATTCAAGAGGAATAAGTTCCCTTTAATGGAAAAAATTTCCATCATTTATCTTCTCATGACTGAATACAGGCTTCATAGAAACAGAGCCATGGTTTTTTATTTGTTTTTTGATGGATTTTATTTTACCTGACGCATAGTATATGACCAATAAATACTTGATAAATGATTGAGTTATCATTCCTAGCAACCCATATTAAAATGTTCTAACATATGTGAAATATATAGATGATGTATCTTCCTATGTTTCAAATGACAGAGTTAAGGAGATAAATAGTACAAAATAAATTTTAATAGACACAGAATCTCTTAGGCTTGGTAAAACAACAACCACCAAACAGAACAGAACAGACCTCCATGCACCAATGTGCACTGATTGCATTGATGCCATACCAGCTTGGCCCACAGAGCAGACACTGGCTTAGTGCAAAGCCAATGGCTACATATAGCATTGCAGCCCACAGCACTGTGCTTTACCCCTTCCTTCCTTCTCACTCTTCTCAAAGCGCAGTCTCCAAAATGCTCTTGACTGGCACTTTACAGCTTCTAGGGAGAAACCCAGTGGCCTCAGCTTTGTACAGCCTTGTGTCCTAAAGCTGTAGGATTTGCCTGATCATTTGAAATAAATAGTAGGACAGGAATATAGAAAGACTCTATGAAGTATGCCTACCACAGACAGCCAGGGGAAAACAGTGGCAGGTAACAGAGTCAGGCTTCAACTATATTTCCCAAGCTCCATACAATGCACACATGAGATTGCCATTTTTATGATCACGGAGATCTATTTGTTTCTTCTTTCTTCATTATATATTTTATTAACATTTAAAGATATATTTTGATGTATTTTAAAATATATTTGATAGTTTCTCCCCTCAACCCCTCCCAGGCCCTCTCCACCTTCCTATGCGTTCAATTCCCTATTATCTCTCTTTTAGAAAAAATGAAAGAAAAGCTACAAAATCAAAAATCAAGCAAGCAAACAAAAACAGTAAGACAAAATTACCAAACGAGACCTGTACATGTTCAAGTCAGATGGGGTCCTAGGGAGGGTGAAGGAAACACAGGGCGCTACACCTAACCAGGAAACTATTTGTAACTGATAGGTTCCGAGAAAGGGAAGTAAGTTTTCTCTTTTCTCACTGGGTATATGAAACACACTCCAGGGCAGGCTCCATGTCCAGGAGTAGCGAGCTAACACAAAATGAATTCCATGCTTTTTCATGGAAGGGGAAAGGTCTTTCATAATTTTAACTAGAAACTTCTCCAATGGTTCTACCGAATTGTAGACAGCTGTACAAGAGGATTATAGCTTCTAGTAGAACCGTAGAAGGTTAGAATATGAACAGATGTATTCACATGAACAATATGAAAGATTCAACTCTTTCTTGACCCAGATTTGAGGGATAAACTGGAGATGTGCTCTGTTGCAGGTTTTTCTTCTGCTCTTTATCTTTAATCGATGCTGTAAAATAGTCCTGCAGTTTTCTTGGAATCAGTTGTTAATTGCATCAGGAGGCAGCAAACAGGGACCTTCAGAGGAAGTGTGACTGAGGACTTCGCTGAGGATTCTGCAGACCAGACCATGTGCTTCTCTTATGTGAGGAAACTGTAGAGCCCAGCATGTTGCAGAGCAGAGATGCAGCCCCGCTTGCCTGCTGGTCGCAAGTCTCTTGTCATAACAAGATCATGAAATGGTCACTTGCTTCCTTTCCACTCCCATACTGGAATAATGAATGCAGAATCAGCTTTATTTAACCTTGTCATAGGGAGATCATGGGTCCACCAACACTATCACCATAACTATTTTAATCAGTCTGTCAATCTGTTGACCATGTTAGTAGTAAAACTTTTGCTTACAGTTACTAGGTAGACACTAAGCACAAGTTAAGTGGGCTGGAAACATCTCCTGGGTGCTATTCAGGACCTGAGGTGGCTAAGAAACCAGCATGTTCCCATAAGGTCTTCCATTTGGAGGACTGGTAGGGTGTAGAGAAGAGTTACATAAATACAGGAGCAAACATACAAACAAATAAATTCATGGAGCAGTATAGAGGTTTGGAAGCTTGTGTACCTAGTACCTCTGAAAACCTTAAAAACACCACACAGGCTACTCCTCAAGTAAGGGCTAAACATTTTCCAATTTCAGAGAAGTAAAGATTGATCTGAGTGAGGAATCAAGGGAAGAGGAAGTAGTTACAGAACAAGGGCCTTAAGCAGGCTGGGCAGGCACCGCTGCCCTTGACCGAAGGTGTGCATTTTACAAGGCATTTTCAGCTTAAATCATCTCTCCATGTTGCTCAATGGGATGGGCAGTGGTGAAATGACCAAAGGGCATCTGCTCCAAAGGGGAAGAAGGCCTGAAGTCCAAGTTAACTGTTGTCCTGGAGGTTAAGGTGGAACGCAACAGTCCAAGTGTGCTTGTTTTATTACTCCAGGTAATTTGGGATGGTGTTCTTGGAAGTGCAGGTTTTTCTTCGGACATGACGTTCTCCAATATTAGGGTCATAAAATCAAAGACACCTTACAATCAAAAAAGAAAAATCTGGGCTGTTTGTGGCCCAGTAGGTAATGCACTTGCTGTTCAAACATGAGGAGCTGAGTGTGAATCCCTAGAACCCACATCTTCTGAATGCGACTATAGCACGATGCGAGGCTCAAACAGAAGACTCCCTGGAAGCTCTATTTCCACTGGGGGATGAAGCAGCAAACATCAGAGACTCATTCTCAAACAAGGTAGGTAGGTAGTAGGTAGGTAAAGATCACCCCCTGAAGTTGCCCTATATATGTGGTGGAATGTATACACATTCTCTCTCTCTCTCTCTCTCTCTCTCTCTCTCTCTCTCTCTCTCTCTCTCTTTCCCCTTCTCTCTCACTCATATTTTTTTAAATAAATTAATCTAATCTCTGGTACTGTTCTGCACTGGCTTGTCTTCCCTTATTGATGCACTGTTCCGTTGCTCTTGAACACTGGTACCCATCTACTCTTGAGCTGAACGGTGGACGCGGTGTGAGGGGGCCCCCTTGGAGAACAGCCTGCTTTCTGTGGCACCCAGGCTGTGTCCTGCTTTGATGTTCTCCACCCCCCCCCAGCTGGCATCCAGGCGTTTTTCTTGTGCAGTCCATATTTTTCACATTGACTCCAGCAACCAACCCTTTCTTTCAGCTCTTACATTCAAAGAAGGACACTTTCTATTCCCCTCCAAAACTATTCTCAAAAGAAATGCAACATATCTATAATTAAGCCAATGACCATTTTTCTAATAAGATAGTAACAGAAAAACTGTCCCAACTGACTCCTAAGTAAGCTTTTCTGATGATAATGGGGTTGGAAGCTTGCTAAACTTTTAGGAGACCCGAAACTTACATCTGAAACTTCTTAGCTAGTCCCTATCTGTTTAAGCTTAGAGTGGAATGTGTTGAATGTTTGGCTCGGTATGAGAAGAATTCTAAGCTTTGGCATTCCTGAGGAAAGACAATAATAAATTGATGATAGCACATCCTGAGCGAGCTGAAGGAGATACCTATGGGTGTCGTAAATAAGTCCTCTGTGTACTGTCTTCTATCAAAATGTAAAGTTACAGCACATCTAATTTAAAACAAAGAAATAGCTTTTATTTGTGATTCTAGCCTTGGGCAACAACTCATCTTACAAAATAGAACAGGTTTCCAGTGAATGACATCTAGGCGCTCCTGGTGGCAGAAAAGGATCAGAGGACAGAGAAAACCAAAGTCAGGCAGACTGGTGGTCTCAAGGTGACTTTCCTTATAAGGCACAAGGGATATCCTTTTACACCAACTCAATCAAAAGATTTCTTCAGTTCTCTTGATTTAGGAAAGCTGACCAGATTTGGACTTCAGTTTGATTACATGACACTCCATAGGAACAGCTCCAGTTCTGGTTTGATCACACACTATGTGTGTGTGTGTGTGTGTGTGTGTGTGTGTGTGTGACAACAAAACTTGTAAGCATATCCTCCTTCTTAAAAGTCAACACTATGTCTGTGGTACCATAAGTAGAAAGTAGCCACTCTGAGATTTAGTAGTGGGCTTTCCTATAGCAAAACTCACAGACCGTGAAGAACAGATTTGAACATCTGTGGAATCTACTTAGGAATGCTGTGCTATGATGCGTACCATGGGTTGTCATAATTACATGCTTGCCTTATTATGCTGTTTCTAGCTTTTCCTTTAGACTTAGGTTGTTAAGCAATACACATCTGCCCTATTTGTCTTTTCTTCTTTTGGTGTGACTTGCATGGGTTTCTGAAAGTGTATTCACATCTGTATGTCACTATGCATGTACATATGTGAAGTGTGCCTTTGGGCATATTTCTTGATTTACTACTAATTTATTTCTTGAGAGAGGATTTCTAGCTGAACCCAGTACTCACCAATTAGGTCCTGTGTAGCTAGCCAGCTTGTCCCATCCACTGTCTCTGCCTCCTAAATTCTAGGATTACAGACAGCTACAACCTTTGCACAACTTTTACAGGGGTCCTGGAGAACCTCAACTCCAGCCCCCACGTTTGCCTGGCAAGTACTTTCTCCCCTGAGCTGCCTCCCTAGTTTGGCTTTCTCTTCTTTATATCTGCAATGCAGCAAACTGTTGCTGACTTGATACTGTTGCTGACTCTGGTGAGCCAGACTGAGATTCCTCTAGATCCATTGGGAAATGTCATGGCTTTCTCCCGAGCAGAAGAACAGCAAAACCATGATAACCAGAGCAAAGTTATCAATAGCATTCGAGCCTTCTTCTGACTTCCCTGTGTAAGGAAAACAAATAAATTAGTAGTAAATCAAGAAATATGCCCAAAGGCACACTTCACATATGTACATGCATAGTGACACATATAGCCACTCAATCAAGAACCACGGAGACTCCCTGATGAATAAATGACTGCACGAAGCATGGTGTTGCAGCCAGTGAGTGCTTCATCACATCCCATCACCTGTGCCCTGAGAGCAGAACCTATAGATCACTCACAGGCCATACCAAGGAATGGTCTAGACATTCCACAGTGACCTATAAGCTGCTTTAAAGTCTTCAAGGGTAGAGCTTGCATGCTAGTATAGTAGCCTGAAGCAGACAGTCATGTTTTAGATATGGGACAGTCACGGTGATCTAAGTTATCATACAACTGGCACTATGCCGATGACAAAACTGTTGAGAGTTCGTTGATGAGAATGGACAGATGGCAGGAACTTGCCATTCTGTCCTGGTCTTCAGGGACCACATTCTGAGATAGTGATACACTCCAGGAGGCAGCGCCACTCTTTTCTTTCACATGCATCACTAACAAAAGAGAATTACAAAGAGAAAATTCTACCACGTGAAAATTTCTATTCATGTCTAGTGACATAGAGATGAGGGCCACCTAACCCCAGAGCCCTTAGAATCCGGTATAAAGAGCTATTTTGTTTGAATTGTTGAATTTTAAATATAACTATTCAATTGGCAATCCCCTGGGACTATGTCTCCTGAAAAGTGCCTTTGGGTCATGACCTTGATATGACTCCTTTAAAGTAGAAAGCCCAACAAGATTTGGGAAGAGGAAAATGCAGGGTCCCGTCCAGTTGTCTCTTGTAGAGTTTACTTCCACCTTCTTGGGTTCAGACTCTGAATAAGAGACGTCAGGAAGCTGAGCTTAGCCATGCAGAGAAAATGGTGCTCTCTCAAACGTCTCCCTTTTCTTTTTTAAAGCCCTCTGCTGTCTTCAAGAACACCGGCATTTCTTTCTACCAAGTAAATTGTCTTCTTTACACATTTGGCAAAGCTCCTGGGTAGATCTCAGTGAGCTCTCTGGAAAAGAAAAGTCTTTGTGTAATTATTTTTTCTTCTATTTTCATGAAACACTTTGCAGCTTATTTGCCTAATCCGTTACCTAAACACAAAACATGCTCACCTTTCCAAATCTCCTTTGGCTTTTGAGCAGCGGGAAAAGGGGATTTGGTGGCGGTGTGAGGGGCCATGCTCCAAACTCAACCTTTGGGAACTGAGCATGCTTGGGGGGCTCACTGTATGCCGTGTCTTTCTGAGGAAGGGGAATGAGCATGTAGGAGCATGGGAGGTTACTCCTCTGTCAAGAAAATCTCCTGTCACTTTTGAAGAATTTCTTGCCCAAGGTGCTAGAATTTATCATAAAACCTACCTTTTATGACAGCTATTTATGTCTATATAAGATACTTTTAATTGGAGTATTTCTGATGTTCTTAACAACCTAAGCAGCCTAAAAGCATTGGTCAATTTTGTCTTCATCTCCTCATAATTCACTTTTGAGGAATAGTATGTGGAGGCTCATTAAAAAAAATAATTCTTGCTTCCCTAAAAGAAGGGCTCACTCAGTCACTGGACCTTTGGATCTTTCCACAGCTAATATGCATTCTTCATCACCCCACCCCATTTCTACAGTGAGGCAAGGCACAGCAGTTGGCCCACGTGTTTTTCTACTGGAAAATTTAAAATCAGAGCCCAGGATATAATGCAAATAAAGACCTAAGCCCATTTTAAGAAAAGCCATTTGACACTTTAAGAATTTCATCTCTTGCAAGCTGCTCGCTGACACATTACATACACAGACGAACATGCTAATGCTTACATAACTGATTGGAATTGGTGCTAATTGGCTTGAGATTTGGATGAGCAAGTCCTGTCAGATAACCGAGCTAGTCTGAGGATTCGGTGTATGAATGCATTACACAGAAATATAATTTATCGCTATGTAATGATGTTTATTCTGTGAAAATTAGGTTAAAATTGAAGACATCATTTCCCTCATCCTCAATTAAAACAAATAGCTAACATTTAACTCAACTTTAGCATTCATGGGCCTTGAGGATACATTTTCTCCATTTTATAAGAATACCACGGCCGACATTTTCCTGGGACAAATGGCCTGGAGGATCAGAGTATCTTAGAAAAGGTTAAAAGAGATTGTAGCACGTGCAGGAAGGCTAATTTTCATGCATCAAGGTTCTTTGAGCTGAATTTGTGTAATGAGTGCACTGGAAATTGAAAGACGAGATTAAAGCCCTGTTTGTCGTGTACAGAGATTTTGGAAATGCTTATCAGCCCTCCGCAGCTGAACACAGCCCAGATTCAAAACCGATCTGACAGAAAGGGAGGCTGGCTGCAAATGCGGGGCTCTACATCCACGCTAATTACAAAGTGTGCATCAGACGAGAGGCCCAGGATGGGAGCAGCTGCAAAGGTCTTTATCTATATGAAGAGACTGTCCACCTACATAATGGGAATAATTACCAGTGAGAGAATTCTTAAAAAGAAATCTCGTTTAATGACACATCATACAATTTTGGTTTCAAAAGTCTGTTTTGCCATCCCTCCATAAGGTGTGGTTTTATCCTCTTTTTGGAGCCAGGTGATAGATCAGAACAAGAAGAAATGGCCCGTTGATGTGTATTTCTATTAATATAAGGCATGCTTGGTTTCAAAGGGGAAAGAGTGGACACCCTGTGGAGCCCACATCTCCATTTCTAATGACCTAACAGGGAAAAATGAGAACTTTTCCATCAGCCTGGAATTGCTCCAGAAAGGTTACCCTCAAGGCCACTCTAATTGGGAAGGTATCAGCATCACCAGAGCCGGCCTCTCTAGTGCTTTCTGCACTGCCTGAACTGCCAGCATCAGCACCACACACAGTCTGGCGCAATGGAGTGGCAGGGAAGTCTACAATCCAACTCTTTCCTTACTTTCTAAAAAACCAATCACCCTCCCGAGGTTCTTGTAAAGTGCATGTAATGCCAATATGAAGGCATCCATGAAGAATACTGCGATTTCCTCCATCTCTCCTTTTTTTTCTCCATGTCTTTATTCCCTTACCCTCCTCACGGTTTTCTGTTGATAGAAACCGAGCTCGTCCAACACACTTGTACTCTGAAAAAGTAAAAAAAAAAAAAAATACTTTGCTTTTAAAATAAAATGAGTAAACACTTTATTTTCTTTTTAACCTCTGAAAACAGAGGGATATAATAAAGTACTGAGATCTAAATAACTTTATTGGGATATTTTCAAAAGAGAACCCAAGAAATTCTGTCTTCCGGGTAGAAGAAAAAGTAAGAAATCTAGAACCTTTGAGGTTTTGCACTATGAGTGACACGTTATATTTCCCTCACTACGCAGAGTCTACTCTCATCAAATGCTTCAAGCATTGTGTGTAGTCTATTTTATCGCTACTACCACGTCTCAATAGTATGAGATGGAACAGATTTATAAAAGCTTCATAGAAGAGTGTGCATAGTTGACAGTAACACAAGTGCTCAGAGCCATTCAGGTGGGGAAGGGGGACGTGCTTGTCATCTGTACGCATGGATGGCGGAGAGCACAGTGGCTTTTTCGGCATCATGAGAAGAAAGCAGAACATCAAGTCAGCAGTAGAAGTTTCCCAGGCTAGAACACAGATGATACATGGCCATGGTAATAGACCAAAGGAAAACTTTCTTTTGAACACCTGCCCCAGGAGACTGATGGCGTCTTCCCTAGAGGAAGGGAATGCTGTCCACACCAGTGCTTACAAATGCACTCAAAGTCCCCTCTGCAAACAGGTGGAGTGCCACGCCCAATTCTCGACCATTATTCCAGTAATTAGAACCACAGATTCCCCTGCCCGAGGACTGGCTCCTATAGAAGTCACACCTCACATCTTAACACTGTGACACGCTGAGGTCAGGTCATGACCCTGCCTCATGCTTTGTTGGTATTTATCTAAGTAAGGTTAAGTAGCGGAGGGGAAAGCTGTGAGGTATTTTCTGATGGTGAGAGCACAGTGCTGCTCTCACACCAGGCTGCCCTGAGTGACCTGGATGCACTCATTGAGATGACTTTTACATTAGCCAAGTTTCCTGTCTGAGCATGGGAAATGATCCCATTTAGATGATCCTAAACTTTTTTTTTTTTTTGCAAACTACTAGTTAAGTAGTTATGTTTCATATTAGATTTTTGTGTGTGTGTGTGTGTTTGTGTGTATGTGTTTTACTGGGATTCAAAAATATTAATTCAAACAGACTAAGCAAGTGCTGTACACATAAGTTATATCCCCAGGTCAAGATTCTGTCTCTCATGAGTTAGATATTGGGTATTTACAATGAGGGTGAAAATAAGAGAAATTGCCCAAATAATCAAGGTTAAATTTTAGAAGAATGGAAATTTGAAGACTACTCAAATCACATGGATCAAACAAAAAATAAACACACAAAATAAACACACTAAAAGTCTCTTAGCCTCTTACTTATCTCTACTTGAATTTATTTCATATGAGGATTATTAAAATATATTAAAAATTTCAGCACTAAAAACAAATGCAAGGTTGGGAACCTTTTTTTTTTTTAACTCTGTGACAGGAATAAATCCTGGCAGTGACCCTTCCAAGACTTGAAATCACAGTAACAGAAACAAGTGAACTAGAGCTCTTGGAGGAAGTTCTCAGTTCATCGTTACCCTGGCCTTAATGCCATTGGCTTTACCTGGAAATGTTATTGAATTACACATTCCCAGGCTACCCAGACTTAATGAATGAGAGGCTATAGCGGGGGAGAGAGCTATGAATTTCTAACCAGGGGAGCTAAGGTAACTGAAGTTGGATTCTGCCCTGTTCTCACAGTGACTAGAATTCCCCTGCGTTGTCTTAAAGGTCCTCTCTAGGTGTCAATACTTCATTCACCCACCTTCTCAAATGCCTTCTCTGAGGGCCAATGGAAGGCTTGAAATTGGATCATTTAAACTGGGGACTGACAAAAGAGATGTGAGACACGCCCCCAAAGGCATCCGTGACAAGGCCTGCTGGGAATGTACCATGGGTAATCGAACTGGCTGCCTAGCCTAAGAACTGGATTTCAATCCTGGGATCCCACGTGCTTGAAGGAGAAAATCAACTTTTCACTAGTTAC
This sequence comes from Apodemus agrarius, assembly GCA_964023405.1. NCBI lineage: Eukaryota > Metazoa > Chordata > Mammalia > Rodentia > Muridae > Apodemus > Apodemus agrarius. The sequence goes on from OZ030008.1 coordinate 133,976,397, forward strand.
TCTCAGACTGAACACTGGTGCTCCATGGTAAGTGTGACCCCAGCCACCACCCCACAAAAGGAATAAAAATTAAAAATGTAGAAAAATATTCTCCATGACAGCAACATAGATCATATTATCATGCGACATCCTGCAGTAATGATTGGCCTATGAAATCTCACCCTTCCTGTAAGCCCATGAGTGTGATTTTACTGGTAGCTAACCACTTTTATTTATTGTTTTTCTGGTTGGCTTTTGTTTTCTTTAAGACAGGATCTCACACACCCCAGGCTTGTCTTGAATGTACTCTGTAGCCAAAGATTATTTTGAATTTTGGATCCCCTTGCCTCCATCTCCATGGTGCTGGGATTTAGAGGTATAAACCACCCATCTAGTTTATATGGAACCAGAGATTGAGTGCGACCCTCCCGAAGCCTAAGCAATTATTCTATCAAGTGAGTTGTATCCCCAACCACAACCCAGTACCTTATAGTACACATTTATTTCAGTAGGGTTGAGAATGTGCCTCGACTTTTAAATTTCATGCATACACATGAAGTAAAAGAAGAATCTTACACAAGATGCTCACACCTGTGGTGGTTTGAATGAGAATTGGCCCCATAGATTCAAAGGCTTGGTCCATAATTAGTAGAGCAGTTTGGGAAAGATTAATATGTTTTGTCTTATTAGAGTAAGTGTGGCCTTGTTGGAGTTGGTGTCCTCTTGGAAGATGTGTGTCTCTAAGGGTAGAGTGAGTTTTCTACACTTGATTTTAGCCAAAATGCCAAGAAGCGATAGACTGAGTTTTCAAGAGTGCATGCTGGACCCATTCTCTCTCTCCCTGCCCCTGTCCCTGTCCCTTTTCTTTTCTCTTTCTATCTTTGTCTCTGTCTCTTCCTCCCTCCCTCCCTCCTTCCCTCCCTCCTTCTCTCTCCCTTCCTCCCTCCTTCTCCCTCCCTCCCTTCTACCCTCCCTCTTTTCCTCCCTCCCTTCCTCCCTTCCTCCATCTCTCCTTCCTTCCCTCCTCCCTCCCTCCCTCCCTCTTCTCTTCTCCCTCTCAGATCAGGATGAGAAACTCTCAGTTACTGCTCCACTATCATGCCATCTGCTTTCCTCCATGATGATCATGGGCTAACTTTAAAACTGTAAGCAAGCTCCAAGTCTTTGTTTTGTTTTGTGGTAGGAGCTGTGTTGGTCACAGTGTCTCTTTACAGAAATAGAATAGCAATAAAGGTATTGGCTAACTCCAGTTCCTCTTCTGTGCTCAGATGATAAATATTTTACAATGTTGATGGGACAAATAAAGTTAGACTTGAAGATCACTTAGTAATTTCTCTTAAATTTTAAATTTTATATTAGTGACTAAGAGATTAGAACCAAGGAATGGTTTGTAGGGGTTTTACCACATTATTACACTTGCAAGCAAAGAAACGTATGACCTCAAACCTTCCGTCCTCACTGGGGTCAAAATGCCAATGTTCTTTTCCTTTCTATTCTCCATTTAGAACACAAGTCTGAGATCAGAGGATTTCATGAAGAGAAGCTTATTTCATGAGTAACTACAAAGCATTTGTGTCACAGGGAGTTTAAAAATGTATGACAATACAAAATGTTTATCTCAGTTACACATTTTCTTTGACTAGCACAATATGTAATAGTATTATTACCAGGTCCTCTCATGTACTGTACTGTGTATACATGAAATTTATTTTAGAAGCTAAGCAAATTTTATTATAAAGAATCAGTGGAGAACTTTAATCAATGAACTACTGGGTTTAAGAAAAACTCCTCCCAAATATTTAGCATTTGATAACTGGCACACTGGATAAACAACGTTGCTTCAAAACCAGTGGTTAAATGAAAATGTTCAGTCTCTAAGTGTTGCAAGATATTTCTTTTTTTTCTTTTTTTTAATTTTTATTTTCTATATTCTATGTTTACATTCCAAAGGCTTTCCCCTTTCCCAGTTCCCACCCACCATACTTCCCATAGTTCCTCTCCCCCCCCAACTATTCCCCAATCATTCCCCCTCCCCCCTCGGTTTCTTTACTAAACTGGATGCAATCTTTACAGGCCCAGGGTCCTCTCCTTTCTTCTTCTTGGGAATCATTTGACTTGCTATTTGTGTCTTGAGTATTTAGGGCTTCTGGGCTCATTAATATCCACTTATCAGTGATTGCATTTCATGTGCATTCTTTTGTGATTGGGTTAATTCACTCAGGATGATATTTTCCAGGTCTAACCATTTACCTACAAACTGCATGAATTCATTATTTTTAATTGCTGAGTAGTATTCCATTGTATAAATATACCACATTTTCTGTATCCATTCCTCCTTTGAAGGATATTTGGGCTCCTTCCAATTTCTGGCTATTATAAACAAGGCTGCTATAAACATAGTGGAGCATGTGTCTTTATTGCATGCAGGGGAATCCTCTGGGTATATGCCCAGGAGTGGTATGCCAGGGTCCTCTGGAAGTGACATGCCCAATTTTCTGAGGAACCGCCACACTGATTTCCAGAGCGGTTTTACCATTTTGCAATCCCACCAACAGTGGAGGAGTGTTCCTCTTTCTCCACATCCTCGCCAGCACTTGTTGTCTCTTGAGTTTTTAATCTTAGCCATTCTGACTGGTGTGAGGTGGAATCTCAGGGTTGTTTTGATTTGCATTTCCCTGATGACTAATGATGTTGAACATCTTTTAAGGTGTTTCTCGGCCATCTGAATTTCTTCTGGTGAAAATTCTTTGTTTAGCTCTGTGCCCCATTTTTTGATAGGGTTATTTGGTTCTTTGCGGTCTAACTTCTTGAGTTCTTTGTATATATTGGATATTAGCCCTCTGTCGGATGTGGGGTTGGTGAAAATCTTTTCCCACTTTGTTGGTTGCCATTTTGTCCTTCTGACAGTGTCCTTTGCTTTAGCCACAAACAACATAAAGTATCTTGGCGCAACTCTAACCAAACAAGTGAAAGATCTGTATGACAGGAACTTCAAGTCCTTGAAGAAAGAAATCGAAGAAGACCTCAGAAGATGGAAAAATATTTCTTGCTCCTGGATTGGCAGGATCAATATAGTAAAAATGGCCATCTTGCCAAAAGCAATATACAGATTCAATGCGATCTCCATCAAAATCACAACTCAATTCTTCATAGATCTAGAAAGAGCAATTCTCAAATTCATCTGGAGCAACAAAAAACCCAGGATAGCTAAAACTATTCTCAACAATAAAAGGACTTCTGGGGGAATCAATATCCCTGACCTCAAGCAGTACTATAGAGCAATTGTGTTAAAAACTGCATGGTATTGGTATAGCAACAGGCAAGCAGATCAATGGAACAGGATTGAAGACCCAGAAATTAACCCACAGACTTATGGTCACTTGATCTTTGATAAAGGAGTCACAACCATCCGGTGGAATAAAGATAGCCTTTTCAACAAATGGTGCTGGTTCAACTGGAGGTCAACATGCAGAAGAATGCGAATTGACCCATTCTTATCTCTTTGCACAAAGATCAACTCCAAGTGGATCAAGGACCTCCACATAAAACCAGACACACTGAAACTATTAGAAAAGAAACTTGGGAAGACCCTGGAGGACTTGGGCACAGGGGAAAAGTTCCTGAACAGAACACCAATAGCTTACGCACTAAGATCAAGAATCGACAAATGGGACCTCATAAAATTACAAAGTTTCTGCAAAGCAAGATATTTCTTATCCATTCACATTGAGGCAGTGAGAGGCCGGGGATTGGAGGGGAGAGAGGAGGAGGAGCTAAGGAGGGAGAGGCGGGGTGTACCGCATGAGTGGAGGAGAGAGAGGGAGAAGCAGATATCCAGATGGCTTCAGACTTATTTCTGGTGTTTTGGAGAGGTTAGAAATATTGGGATAAGACTTTATCATTGTAAATTGGCATTATGAAATTGGGAGTTTCTTATACATAAATATATTTGGTTAATTATTCAAGTTTAAGAGTCATGCTTTACCGGATACAAGGAAGGAGTCGTGCTGGGCAGAAGGGTGAGATTCCCACCGTTTACAGAGTCTGTGGAGGGGCAGTCCTCTTTCTTAATTACTCCCCACTACATCTAAGCTTCCCTTTTCACTCCCGTAAATGGAGATGTAAATAAAATCATTTTCGAGAGACCTTACCTGGGCAGTCCCACTTTACTCTGGCCTGCTATCTCATCCTAGGATTGAACTCAATAAATGACAGTCATTGTCTTTATCAGTTTATGTATAGCTTGAACAATAACTTCCTCAAACTAAAAGGTAGTCCAAGCACAAATTGTAAATTATTCCAGAATATTCTTAAGAACGTTGCTTGATCTATACAGGAAGTCTCCACCGCTGGCCCTGTGCTTCTCTGGTTCCCATCTAGCAGGAGCAGATCTGCAACTAAAAGGGATCAGGAAGGAGCAGGAGGCCTTGCTCTTTCTTAATAGTTTAAGGAACGGAACATTTTGAAGAGCACATTCATTGAAGGTTTCCAGCAGTGAGGAATTCCCTTCCTACATGGAAGGGGCCTCTGGCTGTTTATGAAAAAAATAGCTGATAGATACTGTTTGCGGAGTGTAAACCAAAAAGAGGCCAAGGTGGAGAGGGTAAAGTTCATTGGTTACTGCTAACACTGAACAGCCTTCTGATGTGAGACAGAAAATTCCCTTTTGTACTCCCGTTTTCCATAAACCTATATGTAAAAATAAATAAATAAACAAATAAATAAAAATGGAAGGCATAGGTAGCCATGGGACCTCAAAAGCACCAAATGGGGCAAAGAAAATCTTATCTTGGTTTTCCAAGGAGCTTCCATAACAACGTTAAAATTAATACACGTTCTTGGTGAGGCTAATTTAATGCACCATTGCTCCTAATTGTGTGCTTAACATACACCTCTTTGAACATTTAGCCCAGAATGTAAATAAATGTTAGCATTCACATAGTCACACATCTAATTAATTTCTCTGAGAAAATTCATTATAATATGATGGCGTATGGACTTATCTTTATTAGCTGTTATGGAGCCCTTTAAAAGAAAATGTTTCCTGAAATATTGCATTTTTGGATAGTGGTTATAGATAGCAGGCTAAAAATGAGTGGATAAATGGTTATATTACAAGGAACTTGCTGAGAATTTCATATTCATTTGTATTTAGGAGTCACTTGTTTTGATTACAGAAAATGAAGCAACCCATTATGTAGTTTATGGCAATTTTCTAGAAAAACAGGTTTTGAATCATCTCAGTATGACAAATATACTTTGGTTTTTTCACTTCCTTTGGATGTTTATTGTAGTCTTCAGATTTTAGGTTCTCTATTACAAATCTTTCTCTTTTTTTTTTTTTTTTGTTTCTTTTAGTCTTTTTAAATGTTTCTTTAAACAACATCTTACAAGCTATTCACTAAAATATTATGAATTTAAAGGAAATCTGGGCCTGGCTGACAATCCTCAGAATGTACACAGTGCAGGATTTCCTTAGACCTGAGCTATAACATTGAAGCAGGACTGCATCTCTGGGTAGCAGACTGCATTTGATGGGGTTCGGTTACTTCATAAACATGAAGACGGGGCAATGACAATGTCATACCTTAGCTGGGAGTAATGAGGATGTCCCAAATGTAGATGTCCCCTGAATGTGTTGCAAGTGGTTTCTTTAATGATTCAGTTCCAGTTTCAATGCGGCACTCTCTTTCTTTGTTTTTATTAAATGTAATTTAGGCCACAAATCTTAAATTGTTTATTATTTTAACAAATCACGGTCATCTTTTCCAAGCCAAGTTCATGTTTTCCACTATACTTAGAATTTAGCAAAATATCAAAATATTCCTTGTACATCATCCACATTCCATACCTCTATTTTATTTTTTTAATTTTATAGTAAAATTTTTACTGCTTGCTATAGTTTTGCTGAGTTCAAAGTAAGGCCAAATACTGAGAAGTGTAAAAGAACTAACCTCTCTCTGGAGAGTTCTATGTGTGAAGAAACACAGCACACCTTTCACTAGAGACTGCCAGACTTCGTGTCATCCATATATAACCAACACTGACAGTGCGTGACAATCCTAGAAATTGAGATAGTTTTCTTTACTTAGCATGTGCAGCTTCATATTCTGTATCACCCTAGTACAGTACTGACCAAACTGCAGACTGAGCTCACATGTGAAAAACACCACTGTTCCTAAGTGGTTAATAAGTCTAGGAAGGATTATCATATTGCACATGCCTGATCTGTCAGTGGTAGATCTATCAGTGGTATTTGAATGGTCTGACAAGTCTTTCTTGAGGAATTAAGTTTTGGCTACAGATATGCAGGTGAAGCCATGATAGAATGACCAAGAAAGTGTGATACAGGAGGGAATTTTCCCAACAGAAGTAGGGCTTGTTCCAGGCAGAGACCACACAGTGGGACCTGCCTCAAGTTGTCAACTGGATCCAAGATGGTCGCCAGGTCAGAGTCTACCAGGAAGTTAGCCGTGCGGAGGAATCTTACTGCTACTAAGTTTCTACATCTTTTCATAGTGAGGGTGCTAAGCTGGAAAGTGATTTAGAGTCAGGACTTCTTGGATCACTGTCTTCATCTGTCTGGCCACTCCCATAAAATGGCACGGGCTAGGAAGCACATAAACGACTATTCCTCGTTAAGGAGGCAGAAGTCCAATGTCAAGGATCATCCTTGTCCAGTTTGGGGGAGGCCTAATGTCCATGTTCCATAGATGGCATTTTCTTGTTGTGTTCCTTCATGATGGACAAGGGACAGTAGCTCCACTCCTGTGATTTAATCACCTTGAAAAGGTTCTTAGAAGTGTCATCACCTTTGGGAGGAGATTTCAGCACATCACACAGCAGTTACGAAGAGAGGAGAACAGAGTTATAAAAGCACAGCTTGTTATTACTGGCTTTTCTTTTCAGGATAATATTTAAAGTAGCAGATAGAGACCCTTAAGCAGTTTCTGACTCCAAGTAGGTACCTTACCTCTCACAGTCAGAGCAATGGGAATGATTACTGCCTGAACATACCAGGGGACAGCCACATACATGAACTCACAGAGGTTGTAACAGCATATACAAAATTTGTGTTACCCTAAGCCATATCCATTTCCAGCATGGAAGAAAGGGCTGAACATACATTCCTACCCCAAGTGGTGATGCTATTGGAAATTGTGAGCAGCTAGGAGAGGGAGAAGAAGAGGAAGAAGCCATTTTTTCTTAGAGCACAGCTCTGGTAACTAGACAGCTCTACAGGGAAGTCCACATAGCCAAAGCGATTGGGTGGCACAAATTGATGCTAAGACCAAAAGAGATGTCACAAAGTTGTGTGGGGTAGGGAAGAGGATTGAGTTGGGATGTTGAATGTAAACCAACAAACATTGTACAAAACTCTCAAAGATCTAATATAAAAAGTAAGGAAAAGAAGTATTACTGTTTTTTCATTTGGAATCCTTACCATTGCCTTGCAATGGATTGAACTACCAAGTCATATAGAGATTTATATATTTTTCTGTGACAAGAATGATGTTGAGGTGAAGCAAACATCAATGGTACACTCTTCTGTCTACCTGTATTCCTGGGATGGGGTTTTCAGCCTTTGCTTGGGTGCAGCCACAAATCTTCCTCAATTAAAATGTCAGCTCCATTTCCAGCTCCGTAGGCTAATCTTCTTAGCCCTGGACTGAAAACCACTAAGCAATGAAGTTATTTCTTAAATATTATTGGCATAATAAGCAGTCGGGAGGTCCATCTTTGCTTCAGTGTACCCTATATTCATCAGTAAATAAAGTGTACCGTCACTTCCTGATAATGGTGGCACCTGACAGTTTACAGGGACAGTGGGCATCATGAGCTCTTTTCTTATTTAGACTTGCTGTTAATGGCCTTCCATTAGGACCACTTTCAAGCATTTCCTTTATGTTCTAGGTCAGCAATTTAAACACAAATGCATTAAAGTGTAAATGTCTGCAAGTTTACACAGCGACCTTGTACAGAATGCATCAGAGGGTGTACTCATCTTCACAGGGCTAGCCTCTTTCTGTAGAACTTCTGACATCTGCAGTCTGGAAAAGGAGCTAACACAGGAAGTCAGTGGGCTAACTCCTGGGACAAACGTGTCTCATGTATCTCAGTAAAAATCTAATGAAAGGACTCAATTAGTATAATGGCAGGATCGGTGTGTGTGTGTGTGTGTGTGTGTGTGTGTGTGTGTGTGTGTGTGTGTTTGTGTTCAGGCTATGAAAAAAGGAAAATGCAACTTTATAAGAGCTGATGCTTTGGTTGTTAAACACCTAAAACAAGACTCTGCCAATTACAGGCAAAGTTGTCCCAAGAGTGAGAACTCTCACTTGTTTGTAGGCTGGTTGGCAACTCAGTCAAGACTGGCCCTGATATCACATTTAAATTGTTTGCTTAACACAAATGTGCTAATAATTATACCCTGGGCTAACTTGAGGGGGCATCTTACCCCCTTCCCCTATTCCACATTACCCATCTACCCTACTGTTATTCTGTGTATCCCATCTGAACCACTGAGGATAGAGGGAGCAAAGCCCCCTAAACATCCACTAACCCCAATGGCTTTTACCATACAACAGTACGGTGGGCTTGTTAGCCATAAGCCAATTAAGGCAATTAGTGCTATTTAATACAAAATGCTCTCCAATCCACACACTGGCAGGAATATTGAAAAATACAGGCATGGAGAATGCTGATTTATTTTCCCGTTGCCTGAGCCAGCTGCTGAGTGCCAAGCAGTACTGTATGTGCTCCGAGCATAACTTTATTAATAATCTTGGCAAACAAAGAATCCTTCAGCAAATAGCAGTAGCCTTTTGATTATATTGTGTCACAGATAATAATTGCTTCAAATTGAATGTTGGAATCTCATGCATAATGAAAGAAAAAGTGCTATCATATAACAGCTTGATTATAAAAGCATGGGGTATTTTGGAAAGCTACCAAAAAATCCCCCAAATTGGACATTTTAATTGTTTGACTTCAGTTGCGGATCCAGACCAAATTCATTAAAAATATTTTTACGTCCTCAAATCTCCATAAAACAGAATTTTCCAAGCCTACTGTCAACAATTCATTTAAGCTTAATGAATGTGAAAAATGTTTTTCTAAGATATATAAAAATATGACATTCTTGTTGTTATTGGAGTGATGCTTAATTCGGTGAAATTCCAGTACACAGAAAAATTTAAATTGGCAGTGGTAGGTTTGGAAAGGGAGGGGGGTGTGTGATGAATACTTTACATTAGCAATGGGACTTGATCGGTGTGCTATATCATTTTAGGAAGATATCCTAGAATTACTTCAGTTTACAATGATGGAGCTCTATAACAAGGTCAGGAAAGTGTACCTGTGATTATTTACACTAACATGGTAGTTCTATTCAAATGTATTCAAGAGTCCATATGGTTAAGACACTGAAATGAATAGCTTTAAAATGAGTGAATGTGTTTTGTTTGACACGACCACAGTCCTGTTAAGGACCCCAGTGCCTCAGACTTAGGAAAGAGCAAAGCCTTCCACACTCAGCCAGCCTGTGGATGGTAGCAGTGTTTGCAGGAGATGGCCCACAGCTTCCTCTTCTGGATGGCTACAGCCTGAGGCCGCTCCCTACAGAGACCTCCACAGAGATGAACTAAACCTGCCTCCTCCTTCAACTATCTGCAATAAACGTGTGTCCTCCAGATTCAGAAGTAGAAAATAAACACACAGAGTTCTTGTCTCCTACCATTAAGTCTTTGGTGGTATGTCTCCATCTGAGCTCTTGGTCCACTGATCCCAGCTTTTCTGTATATGTAACGGTGTTCTGCCCTTTCTTCATTTCCTTGTGGCCCCAGTTAGGGCAATCGATAAATCTGTGAAGATCGTAGCACAAATTATTTCCCATTTAATCCTTATGACCCTGTCATATAGACAGTATTATTGAGTCTGGAGCATGGAAGTCTAGGAAAAGATTAGTGGCATGATTTAAATAACCTGCCTTGCATCAAAACTGCACATCTGTGCTTCATCCTCAGCAAGGACGGGGAGTGGCTTTTTCCTTAGATCCCTTGATCAAGAGACTTGCTTTTTTCAGGAATAGCGTTAAAAGACTCTGAGGACCCCAAAATAGGATGGAACATAGCCATACCAAGAATTCCTACAGGTGCATATTCCTCAGGAATCCAAGCAGTGGCTTCTTTTCAAAGTGCCCCCGAGACAGGTAACAGTGAGTACTCAGTGCTTAACACAGACAGCTGATCTGGTGACTCTTCAAACATTGGGTCTCTGTGGTTCCCTCTCCACCAAGGACTTGACAGCGAAGGAGGAAATGCTAGCTGCAACTGTTTTGAAACCAACCAAGGACAGGACGCTTTTGCTCAGTTTTCTTAATAAGCATTGCATTAAATGAACATCTCTAATTTTGATTTTTTTTTATGTATGTGATGGATCAACACACATCCTTGATTCTGATGGATATTAACTATCCCCGAGGCATTAGGTATACATTTTCTCAGAACCCTGTTTCCTTGCTATCTCCTTAAGTACTAGACACCCCAGCAGCTCATCCTAATTAAGGGTCAAAGTCAAATAATAATTATTTTGCCCATGGAATCCTTGTGCAAATCTTTCTTGGAAGTACAAATAGAGCAAGTCTTCCAGGCATGCAAGTAAAGTTCTAGTGCCACATGGATGTAACAGTGTCTCAGGATGCTTATGTAAGGGGTAAGGATTTCCAACTGTATCCCGAGGTCCCCCTATCTCAAAGCATTCTTAATTAACTAAGGTGATTCACATCTCTTTGCTGAGTGGCTCCGCCTTCAGCACTCATAACCATGCCAAACCCAATGCTCTTTTTTTGTTCTTTTTACAGACTTACATCCTCTGCTTAGTTAAACTGTATCCACCGACACTCACTGCCTTTGCACGGATACAAAAGAGCTTCGCTATAGTAAATAATTCACCGGAAGTACACCTTAGAGATGGGTCCCATCACTTGAAGCTGTATGCTTTCCTCCACACCTCTAGCTTCAGGTGCTAGCTAGAGCACCCTGCAGAAGAGGACCTACTGAATGTTCACTCACTGGGACACCATGGCAACTGTCTTTTTACTCACTGTGTCTCTTTCCTAATGTGTCAAACGGAAAGAGAACCTCAGCTGATTGGGAGGACATAAGTAGATTTCATCTGTAAGGCATTGTGAAGACACTCGATAATGGCTACTCCCCTCCAGGTTGCGCTTTGGATATTTTATGGCACCTGGTTTATTTCATTAATCCAGACATTCCTCTGTATCAATGCAGGGATCATTTCTTCTTCCTCATTCTTCCTGTCTCCCCTCCCCTGCCCGCCCAGCCGAAGAGCTGCTCTGACGGTCGGTCCCCCGTTCTGTGAAGACAGCTTTCTCATTAGGGAAGGATTTCGGCACCATTTTCATGAACATAGCTTCTGAAGTGTGAATGTAGAACCCCTGGGCATCTTGTCAGAACCTGCAGATTCCAAATCCCAAATCTCCAGGGCTGAGAAAGGGCCTGGGCAGACTTCTCGGTTTCTATCAAGCAGGAGACGCTGCTGTAGCCTTTCCGCAAACCACACTCCGAGGAGCAGAGATCTGGGTAATTGAATTAAAGCTGCCAAAACCAGTCACACCAAAGCACAAGGGAAGGACTAGACAAAGGGAGGAGCAGAGCCAAACCTCAGGCCCCAGCTAAGTTGGCAGCACCACACGCGTGCGGTAGGAACAGAGACTCTGTGTGGTTAGCTATTTATTTGAAGTGTTCAACATTTTCTTTGCTTAAATGAGGAGTCCAGATTCTCACCCTTGGGAGAGGTCTCCTGTTTGTATGCTTCACAACGTGCTCTTCCTTTCTGAGGATCTTAGGAAGTGTTCGGAGATAAAGGGGAAGGCAAATCAAATGGAACAAAATGAATCTATAAAGATGTCTGTTTCCTATCTGCAATGTCTACTGTGCGTTGGCATGGCTATTGCGGGAGCAGTGCCATTGCGGTGGCGGCTCTGAGGGCCCCAGGGTCCTTAGCCATGCTTTGTAACCAAAGGACTCCAAGTCTTGTCGCTATAGACTGCAGCCCTGGATGAGTTATTTCACACACAAACACACACACACACACACACACACACACACACAGGGAGAGAGAGAGAGAGATTTGTAACATATATTTCAGGATGGCTATGGAAAGAATTATCTTAACTTAATGCTTAGAGGTAGGAGGCACCCTATAAGTAATAAGTGTCATATAGTCACATTCGTATAAGTCTAGATGTTATTAGCTAGCTTGACTTGAAGGCTTGATCATAAACCATGTGGTTTCTGGATTTTACAAGTAAACATTGAGGGCCCCTCAATCGATCCAATGCATGTTTTATCTGAATTAGCACAACATATGCCCTATGAGTGTGCGTGTGTGTTCAGAATTATGGACGCGTAACACGTTTGTCACATGGACAATTTTTTCTTGGGACAGTAAATTTCTGTATGAGGTAAATTGCAGTGTACGTTAATCTAAGATAAATTTTCTCTCAGGGAATGTTATTTGAAGGCGCCATTGAAGGGGCTGGAGTCATGGAAGGGGGGGTGCTTCAGGTGTGGGGACATTTCCCATTGCTGATTTCCATCGCCACCGTCCTGCCTTTTCCCACTGCTTGCACTATGACTACTTTCCATTTTAATTGGCATAGCCCAGTGGCCAAACACAGAACCTGAAGACACACTTCAAATAATATCTCAGAAAATATCAGTGTGTAAAAATTTAAAAAGTATTCTAAAGCCAGACATTTTGAGAGACACCGAGAACAGCACAGAGAATAGGAGGACCACTTGTTTAATGCATTCATGGGTGTTAGAGTGCAGACTGCATGGCCTTGGGTAGGTCACTTTCCTTAATTGATTTTCATTCCCAAGGTTATTATAATATTAGAACCAACCTTGTGGGAGTGCCATTATGTTTTGACAAGACAATATAAATTGAAATTGTTGGGTATCTCCTGCACTAGATCTCCTGGCCCAGCAATGTCACAAGGATACCAATATAGTTAGGAACAGGAGCCCAGGGCTTGAAGACATGGAAGCAGCATCGGAAGAAACTGAACTCTCTAACTCTCAGTCCTTCCAGGCAGGGAGGGAGATCATACAGCCCAGCCTCCCCAGTAGAGTTCACAGCCACCCTCCAGAAGGACTTCCTTAGCTTCCTCTCTATGTTATTAAACCCAGAGCCTTGTCCTTCTATCAGATAAATATAAATGTCATTTCAAAGCGTTCAAGTCTTACACATCTCAGTGTCCCTGAAAATGGAATTAAATGTTCAGAAATTTATTTATCCAGTGATAAATGACAAAGAGTCTTCTTTTATTTCCATTCTCCAAGCGCGATCCCGTGGGGCCAACACTTAGATGAAAGGATCAGGAGTTGAAGGTGCTCCCCTGCAGCTTAGCAAGTTCAAGGCCATCCTGGGCTGCAGGAAAGCTCGACTCAATGAAACAGGAAAGGAAAATAATTTGAGGGAGTCTGATTTCTCTGAGGTGACGAGGGTTGGGCTAGAGAGAATTAATTGTAAGAGCAAGCACCGGATGAATCAAGGACAGGAAAGATGAATGTCATGCAGGCCTCGAGTGCGGGACAAGGGGCTGGAGTCATGGAAGGGGGGGTGCTTCAGGTGCGGGGACATTTCCCATTGCTGATGTCCATCGCCACCGCCCTGCCTTTTCCCACTGCTTGCACTATGACTACTTTCCATTTTAATTGGCACAGCCCAGTGGCCAAACACAGAACCTGTAGACACACAGGTTCTGCTGGACTGCTCGTGTCCAGTCCGCAGCATTCACAAGGCCATGCAAGTATGGGCAAGATACTGAGCTTCTCTCAGCCTGATTTCCTTCTCATGGGAAAAAAAAACCAGCAAACCAACGTAAACAAAACTGAGAGGCTAAAAATAATCTCCAATCTCCCTGGGAAGAGTAATCAAGAATGGCGCCTTGCTTTCGAACAGCGCCTTGCTTTGAATAAATGGATGTTGAATTTTTTTATCTTGTGTCAGGATACTCATCATCATTATTGGTTTTTGTTTTAATTTCAGAGTAAACCAACCTGTTCACCTTCAACAGTTCCAGTCCCGTGACTGCCAGCCTTTGCCTTTAATTCTCCTGACTGATGCTTTCATGGGAATGTGTTATCTGACTGAACGTTCACTATTCAGTGTTGACTTTCACACATGCGCCTAACCACAGCACACGAAATATATGTGCAGAGAAAGGGAAAAATGGGTTTGTGCTTAACTACAGGAACAATCATGGTAGCACATGGCAGTGAAGGCTACTGTCCTGAGCTCTGCTGTCTATAGAGGAAGGGGTTTCCACAACTGTTGCCTATGGTCACACAGCAGTTGTTGTATCTCGCCTTGGCCTGATGTCATTGGTACATATCTGGTGAGCGGGGAAACAGATGAGAGAGGTCATTTTCAGTTGGTTTAGAAAGGATCAGGTCACGGTTGAAATAACAGTCTCATTTCATAAGAGGACACTGTGAAGAAATAATTGTTTTAAAGGTAAAACTCAAACAAGGTGCTCAACTGAAATTGTATAAAGCATATGCAATGCCAGCAACATGAATTGAGGTGGAAGTCCTGCTGGGTCATGAGTATGGTTTTACAGCTAGGTGCCATGGAGACAGAAACCATAGAAACAGGAGATCTTTTACCTTTACAGACATTAAATGCATGCAGTTGTTTTAGCTTTGCTTGCACATATGGATTTGTATGGGAAACAGGAGATAATTATCAAGGAAATCTAAAATTTTGAATTATAGGTCTTATTCTCTCTAAGGAGAATGTTACTTCCTTATCCATTCTAAAGACAATTTCTCAGGAAGCTGTGGAAACTGTCTGTGGCAGATGTTAAAATCAGGTGCTGTCTGTTGATTAGTGTTTAGGGACCAGAATGATGAAAGAGGTTCAAAATCAGTCAATCACAGTGGTTAATATACCCCGCTCCCCTCTGAAGGCTTTATCTAAAGCAGAACGTGCCCCTGAGAGATTAAAAATAAAACTCCTATTTTCTCTTATTTGAATGCAAGTGTAGAATATGGAACATGAGAAATCTATGATCAAAAGTAACTTCTGGGTCCTGGAGAATTCGTTCACCTGTGAAGAGTATTCACTGCAGTTATGGAGACTGAAGCCCAGACCCCAGCACCCATAGGTGGGCATCCCGCAAATGAATGCCTGTAACTCCAGCTCTCCAGGACTTAATGCCCCTTTCTGGTCTCTGCAGAACCATAGATATGCGCGCGCGCGCGCGCACACACACACACACACACACACACACACACATATATGTCCTCACATAAAGAAGTAAGTTTTCTTTTAAAGTATGAAATTTCTGAGTAAAGAAGGAAGAGGTATTTATTATGTTTATCATAACAGTAAGTATTTTATTTTTGTTGATCAGGAAATGATGCTCCATGGGCTATTTTGCGTGTGTGTGTGTGTGTGTGTGTGTGTGTGTGTGTGTAATGACCAGAGAGTTTAATTAACTGCTGTAGTAGATTCCCATCTGTGTTCTGCACAGCATGTCTATGTGGCTGCAGCTTCCCCATCTAGCTAGCCTGCTCTTGCATTCTACCCCAGGTCCATCTCAACAGAGCTGTCCTGAGGTTCTTTTAGGCTGCTTTTTATTTTTTATAATAAGAAAAAATCACAGGGTCCATATACTCCCTCAGAGTTGTTTTAGGGTATCTATTGATTTCATCAAGTTACCCCCACAAATGTGCTCAGAGTCATTCTTGTACCATGGTCATCATTACCATGAAATCGGTGCCTCTGTCTCAAGGATGGCTTCGGCACACAAGCAGTTCACCACAGCAGAATTCTGCTGAGAAGCGGTGGAGGTTAACCTATATTGCCTTAGGCTTGAGGTATTTGCTTAAGTATGAACATATAACCTGGATGTTCTTTGGCCTCATAAAAGCCAGGGTACTAATGATATAATAAATGTCCTAATGATAATAGGTTCTACCCTCATTGCTAGCATCCTGGTGCCCTTACAACGAGGTTCTGGAAGGGAAGATGTCAGCAAACAAACAGCTCTTTACACATGACCTTCACCAGGCCATTATTTATCCTCCTTGTAGCAAAGCAGTGCACAGAGATTGGAGTCACGGCTCCGAAGCAAGCTGGCCAAGGGTCAATGAGTCCTTTGCAAGATCCACTTTGTTTGTATTGAAAGAAAAGTGTAGGACTCCTTTGTGTGGAGAGACTGTGTATTTGATATATGTCCTGGGCTCTATTTAGAAAGGGACTTGGCTCTTTGCTTAAGGTCTAGTGGAGCTCTGCAGAGTACAGTTTAATGGGCTAAGGCCATGGAAAGCCTGTGAGATTTCACTCTCAGTCTTCACTCTCTGACCCAGAAAGGTTACGGAAAGTATCAACATATGGCCTCCTTGCTGAGACCTTCACCTGTCTGTCCCTGCTGAGCACCAGACATGGAATCTGAGCCAACTTTGTCTTTGTTGCCTCTCGTTAGTGAACAGGCAACTCAAGATCTGAGATACAGGACTACTTGACCAAAAACTTCTATGTTGTGGAAAACCTGAAGCAGTATAAGAATACAGGGGACATTTAATTTCTCTGGATATCGTCATTTTGCCAGGAAACAAAACGAATAAAGTAATTTGGTCTGCTCCCTTTCTCCGTTGCGAAGTTTTCATGAGATTGAAAAGGAGGAATTGGAGACTCCCTGATGAAGGAAGTGTGTCTAGCCGTGCAAGAACTCCTCTGTCTGTCTCATTCATTCCGGCACGGGGCAAAGCTTTTCTCTACTGCTTTACCAATCAGCTCTCTCTCAGACAACAGAATCCTTTCTGTCCACCAGCAGCGTGAGCAGGCATCAGGATGAGATATTTATTGCCACGATTGTCCTTGAAGTCCACCAAAATGAGCACAATGGGACAAAAATAAAAAGACACTGTCCTCACTGAAGCCAGGAAAGGGCTATAATGGCATATCACACAATTGAAATAGTAACTGCCAAACCTAAGGGGACAGCATCAAGGGCAAACACATACTCTGCGGGGTTTGGGAGTATCGGAGGCAGCCCTGGCTCTCCATTGTCTCCTCCACAATCACACTCCTTTCACCACTCAGTGTCTTTCTTGGCACAGCCCTGCCCCCAGTTTTATTCTGTGCCAGCACACCCTAGGGTTTGTGATCCTACGGGGTGGCCATGAACTTCAAGGTTAATTAATGATTAGCCATGGTCCATTACCATTATTTGACCGGCTTTAAGATTGAGAAGTGACGCGCTTCTAGAAAATGGACACTTCTGGAAAACTTGTGTCCCTCTTAAAAAGGGACCGTGGACAATGGTGAACCCCCTTCAGTGCCTCTGAATGTTATCTGCATGTGGCTCCTAGAAATATGGCAGCTGCCTCAGAAAGCCCTGGGACCAGGCAGCCTGGGTGGAGAGCTGCTTGCTGTACTCAGGAGTCAGAAAAAACAGAGAGAATCTGAGAGTCCTTTGCAGGGTCTCTCTTTGACCAATGGTTGTTCTGAAGGTATCCATGTCCTGATCTTTAATTATGAAGGAAAACAACATAAATCTTGGTGCTTTAAGCTCTCTTTCTTGTGTCAGAAATCATCCAAATAAAGCAAGGGCCTGAACAAGTGGAGTGTACCTCTGATAGCGCCAACATTTTCTAACAATGATCAATTCTGTGCGTGAGGCCTACCTGTGGGATCAGCTCTTAGCCTTGATCCATTAAACAGAATGAGAAAGACTTCTGGGGGGGGAAGGGCTGGGTCCCAACAATCCATTTGCATGAACATTGACAATGAACGAACTAAAGTGTTACAGTAATTATGTTTGTTTTTTTTTTAAATCAAAAGGATTAAAACTTTAGGAATCTATAAAAATATAATTAATACATGCTGGAAGGTAGAAAGATGTATAATGAGGTCAGATTTCTTGTCTATCATATTGATTAAGTACATAAACTAAGTAATAAATATTGAATTGTATTGTTTCAATAATTTTTTTTTGTTTTTTTCGGAACAGGGTTTTTCTGTGTATCCCTGGCTGTCCTGGAACTCACTCTGCAGACCAGGCTGGGCTCGAACTCAGAAATCCGCCTGCCTCTGCCTCCCAAGTGCTGGGATTAAAGGCATGTGCCACCACCGCCCGGCTTGTTTCAATATTTTAAGATACATAGAAGAAAAAAATTAAATTAGCAGCATAGCCAACATCAAGAGATGAAGGGAAGGAGATCCCACCACACATGTGTTTCCGCATTCTCACTGTGTGAAGGGAACGGGCCTTTTAAATCCTGTAAGACCACAGAATTCTAAGTAGAAAGATTATTTTTAAAATATGAAAAGATCAGCATTGCAGGATCGTAGAAGGGATTATGTATCCTAAAATCATTTGGGAAACACACCACAGGAAACAAGAGATGATTCTTATATAAGAATCAGGTCAGGCAGTAATACATCGAGTAAAAACTGTGACTAAAGATGCTCATTAGGTCAGAGATTAAAAACGGACTCAGCTACTAAAAGAATGAGACTCTTGGATTGGAGGGCCTCAGAGGCTGAATGTCTGAGTGACATGGGGCGAGGGTGGGGCCAGGGGGTGCACCATGATGTATGAGCACACACACACAGACACACACAGACACACACAGACACACACACACAGACACACACACAGACACACACACACACACACACACACACACACACACACACGGTACTCCATCTCCCTCATTTGAGATTGCTCTTTTTGTTTCCCAAGACCCCACTACTGCTTAGCATAAGAGTGTAGAGCCTTTGGGTATATGCCCAGGAGTGGTATGACAGGGTCCTCTGGAAGTGTCATGCCCAATTTTCTGAGGAACCACCAGACTGATTTCCAGAGCAGTTGTACCATCTTGCAGTCCCACCAACAGTATAGGAGTGTTCCTCTTTCTCCACATCCTCGCCAGCACCTGTTGTCTCTTGAGTTTTTAATCTTAGCCATTCTGACTGGTGTGAGGTGGAATCTCAGGGTTGTTTTGATTTGCATTTCCCTGATGACTAATGATGTTGAACATCTCTTAAGGTGTTTCTTGGCCATCCGAATTTCTTCTGGTGAAAATTCTTTGTTTAGCTCTGTACCCCATTTTTTGATAGGGTTATTTGGTTCTTTGGGGTCTAACTTCTTGAGTTCTTTGTATATATTGGATATTAGCCCCCTGTCAGATGTAGGGTTGGTGAAGATCTTTTCCCAATTTGTTGATGACTGTTTTGTCCTTCTGACCATGTCCTTTGCCTTACAGAAACTTTGTAATTTTATGAGGTCCCATTTGTCAATTCTTGATCTTAGAGCATCAGCTAAGACACATGCTCCACTATGTTCATAGCAGCCTTATTTATAATAGCCAGAAGTTGGAAGGAGCCCAGATGCCCCTCAAAGGAAGAATGGATATAGAAAATGTGGTATATTTATACAGTGGAATACTACTCAGCAATTAAAAATAATGAATTCATGCAATTTGTAGGCAAATGGTTGGATCTGGAAAATATCATCCTAAGTGAGTTAACCCAATCACAAAAGAATACACATGAAATGCAATCTTAATGAGCCCAGAAGCTCTGAATACTCAAGGCACAATTAGCAAGTCAAAAGATTCCCAAGAAGGAAGGAGAGGACCCTGGTCCTGGAAGAACTGGATCCAGTTTTGGAGGAGAGTACCCGGAACAGAACAGAGAAATGGTGGGATGGTGATTGGGGAATAGGCTGGGGAGGGGAGGAGAGGACATATGAGATATATGTTGAGGGGGGAATTGGGAAAGGGGAAAGCCTTTGAAATGTAAACAACGAATATAGAAAAAAGTCTTTCCTGTGATTAATCCACAATGCAATACAATAAAGCAGCTGGGTAATCTAAAAAAAAAAAAAAGTGTAGAGCCTGCTTTTTTCAAAATATGCTCTTCATTTTGTGGCTCCACTCCTATTGATTGACATTCTACAACAAGCTGATTTAAAGAAATTTGAAATGAAATGATATATGATTTGTAGTTTTGCCAGTTTAACCGAGTCTAGAATCACTTGCATGATGGGCCTCTGAGAGGGCCTTTGGTAGGTAACCTTTATTTTAATTAAGGTGAGAAGACCCACCTACTCTGGTTCTATTTCCTGAATGGGATCCTCGACTGTGTGAATGAAAAGAGATGGAGGATTGTGTAGGATGTGAACAGCTACTTTGGGCTCCAACTCCCTTGATTTCTTTGTCCTGTAACTTGGATGGACTAAAATCAACACTACTTTCACTCTGTGTTGTTTCTGTTGGGGTGTTTTTATCACAGCAATAAGAAAAACAATACAGACACCATCCTGTTAGATTTCTTTGACTTTTCTAGTCTTCTCATTTATTCACATGCCTAAAGAAAAACCTGTGTACATGCCAATCCATAAGCTTGCACCATTCAAGAATGCAAAGACTTACTTCATTTCAAAAATGGCTGCCACTGGATGTTCTCACTCTATTGCGAATGGAGCTCCACATGTTAATCCTACACCCGCATGCTAGCAACGAGCCAATGGTTGATCCGGGAAAGCTAAATCTCTCTGGATGACACCACACCATGCAGACTTCATGCGGTATGATTTATAATTAGATGGCCAAATATACACCATACCTGCTATTAACATGGAAATGAGAGACAGCATTCAGTCAGTCAACCTGAGAGCTTCAGTGTTTCAATGGACCTGGTTCTGAGAATTTGTTGAATTAACATTCATGTTTATGGAGGAAGGCAGGCTATGAGAGAGGTTTAAAAGCTCAGTATGTATGTTCTGAAATTGAACTGTGGATGAGCCATAAGACTCTAGTAGGAAAAGCAACCTTCTATATCTATGAAGAGAAAACCAGAACACCACAGCCTGTGCTGTTTCTTAGCAATAAGCCATGAGGTCAAAATATGAGAATGAGTTCCTGAATAAAATCCAGAACAGATTCCAGGCTGTCTTCATTCTCCTCCTAGCTTCTTCCTTGGTCATCAGTATTTACCTTGAAATGCAGGCTTTTAACTTGCCAGAGAAACCCAAGTCAATCTGTAAACACACCTACTTGAGGAGTTGGATAATGGACAAGGCCATTGTACTGGATGCTGATTGTTGGAGGATGGTCTCAGAGAAGGCCCTGAGAAATGCTGCAATTAAGAGATAGGCAGGAGGAAAAAGGTGAACAGAGTTAGTCCCCAGGAATGCTTGGACTTCTCCGGAACATCCAGAGTGCCTATGATTTATTCTTTTCTTTGCAAAGAAAATCAGCACCTGAGAGAGCTGCCATGCACAATGTGTAAATCGTCTTCATCTGTTTGTGCCAATAACTGTACCGACCTACCACAAGAGACATAAAACCCATGGAATTTTTATTCCCCGGATGTGGAACACAAGCCCTGAATAAGCAAGGCTGCAGGCTTTCACAACCAGCTATATTTTTATTGATTTTCATGTGTTACTTGAGTCTTGTTAAGAGAGGTGCAGCCTGCCAAAGCAAACAGAAAAGTGCATGTGCTGCCATTTGAGCGCTCTGTTACGAAGGTTACGCCTCTTGAAGGAATTTGAAAGGCAAGGGTGCCAGGAGGCCGGGCGAAGGTACAGAATGATATATAGTCTCGAGAACAAATGATACATTTTATTTTCTTTCTAATTTCTACTTTTTCTCTATGGTAATTCATTCCTTTGGGAGGGGGATGTATAACATGATATAAGATATCTTAGTTTTAACTTCAGCAACGTGGCTGGTTATAAAATTAACTCAAGCAAATCAGTAGCCTTCTTGTACTCAAAGGACAAGCAGGCTGAGAAAGAAGTTAGGGAAATAACACCCTTCACAATAGCCACAAACAACATAAAGTACCTTGGCGTAACTCTAACCAAACAAGTGAAAGATCTGTATGACAGGAACTTCAAGTCCTTGAAGAAAGAAATCGAAGAAGACCTCAGGAGATGGAAAAATATTTCTTGCTCCTGGATTGGCAGGATCAATATAGTAAAAATGGCCATCTTGCCAAAAGCAATCTACAGATTCAATGCAATCCCCATCAAAATCCCAAATCAATTCTTCATAGATCTAGAAAGAGCAATTCTCAAATTCATCTGGAGCAACAAAAAACCCAGGATAGCTAAAACTATTCTCAACAATAAAAGGACTTCTGGGGGAATCAATATCCCTGACCTCAAGCAGTACTACAGAGCAATTGTGTTAAAAACTGCATGGTATTGGTACAGCAACAGGCAGGTAGATCAATGGAATAGGATTGAAGACCCAGAAATTAACCCACAGACTTATGGTCACTTGATCTTTGATAAAGGAGCCACAACCATCCGGTGGAAAAAAGATAGCCTTTTCAACAAATGGTGCTGGTTCAACTGGAGGTCAACATGCAGAAGAATGCGAATTGACCCACTCTTATCTCCTTGTACTAAGATCAACTCCAAGTGGATCAAGGACCTCCACATAAAACCAGACACACTGAAACTATTAGAAAAGAAACTTGGGAAGACCCTGGAGGACATGGGCACAGGGGTAAAGTTCCTGAACAGAACACCAATAGCTTATGCTCTAAGATCAAGAATGGACAAATGGGACCTCATAAAATTACAAAGTTTCTGTAAGGCAAAGGACACTGTCAGAAAGACAAAACGGCAACCAACAATGTGGGAAATGATCTTCACCAACCCCACATCCGACAGAGGGCTAATATCCAATATATACAAAGAACTCAAGAAGTTAGACCCCAAAGAACCAAATAACCCTATCAAAAAATGGGGTACAGAGCTAAACAAAGAATTTTCACCAGAAGAAATTCGGATGGCCGAGAAACACCTTAAGAGATGTTCAACATCATTAGTCATCAGGGAAATGCAAATCAAAACAACCCTGAGATTCCACCTCACTCCAGTCAGAATGGCTAAGATTAAAAACTCGAGAGACAACAAGTGCTGGCGAGGATGTGGAGAAAGAGGAACACTCCTCCACTGTTGGTGGGATTGCAAAATGGTAAAACCACTCTGGAAATCAGTGTGGCGGTTCCTCAGAAAATTGGGCATGCCACTCCCAGAGGACCCTGGCATACCACTCCTGGGCATATACCCAGAGGATTCCCCTGCATACAACAAAGACACATGCTCCACTATGTTTATAGCAGCCTTGTTTATAATAGCCAGAAATTGGAAGGAGCCCAGATATCCCTCAAAGGAGGAATGGATACAGAAAATGTGGTATATTTATACAATGGAGTACTACTCAGCAATTAAAAATAATGAATTCATGCAATTTGTAGGTAAATGGTTAGATCTGGAAACTATCATCCTAAGTGAGCTAACCCAATCACAAAAGAATACACACGAAATGCAATCACTGATAAGTGGATATTAATGAGCCCAGAAGCCCTAAATACTCAAGGCACAATTAGCAAGTCAAATGACTCTCAAGAAGAAAAAAAGGAGAGGACCCTGGGCCTGTAAAGATTGGATCCAGTATTGTAGACCCAGAACAGAGAAATCCGGGGGGGGGGGGGAAGAGTGGGGAATAGCATGGGGGGGGAGAGGAATTATGGGACATATGGTGGGGGGTACCTGGGAAAGGGGAAAGCCTTTGGAATGTAAACAAAGAATATAGAAAATAAAAAAAATGATAAAAAAAAAAGAATCCAAAAAAAAAAAAAAAAAGATATCTTAGTTTTTTTTGTGGGGGGGGATGGGGCTTCATGTGTGGGTTTTTTTGTTGTTGTTTGTTTGATTTTTCAAGATAGGGTTTCTCTGTGTAGCTAGCCCCCACTATCCCTGAACTTGCTTTGTACACCAGACTAACCCCGAACTCACACAAATCCAGCTGCATCTGCCTCCCAAATTGGTGGGGTTAAAAGGTGTGTACCACCATGCCCTATAGTATAAGATATCTTTATCAATGCAAAAAAGTGACTTGAGTGTTGTCATTTAGGACTCAGTGTAGTTAGTGCCTGCCTCTGGTCACCACAGTCACGACAAAATTACATGAAATGGTTAAGTATTTTTATAATGTAGTTTTCCTTTTAAGACATAGTATAAAAATAAACAAATGGCAGAGATATAGTTAACATTTTGCTGAAATCAGTTTAAATTTCTGTACATGATAAAATGGAATCTCTGTGTTGATCATCCTTCATTATTTCAGAAAAGGTTGGGTCTGCCTTTCATAAATATTATGTAAGCCAATCTGAAGGCAGGGACCCTTGCCTCCATCATGGTAATCCTGCCTACTACCTTTACTCATGAATGTGCTATTTAATACGGATGATGCTTTCATACAAAAGATCTAAAATATTTTAAGGCTTTGACCATGATTCATCTTAGAAGAGTCTAAACACCCCCAGCACCTAAATTGTCCTCTATTTTCAATGATTCAGACACTGTACAATTTTCAGGATTCTGTATATAGTATCCCTGGATCCTGAGAATCAATCTTTTTCTCTAAAAGAAAATGAAGAATCATTTTAAGATTAAAACTTTTAATTTAATTTGGTTTTTATAACAGAAAGCAATACAGACACAGTAGAATCTGTCCAACCTTTTTAATGAAATAAGCACAAACATAGTGCTGTCTGGCAAAAAACAAAAACAAAAACCAATTGATCTATTCATATTTATTAATGATTTGCTGACAATAATTTTGTATTTATTTCATTTGAAATAGAATTCACCATCAGTAACAGATTTCCCCATAAACAATGGATTAAACTCAACCATGTTCTTTTCTCACTTTTGCAATATTCAAAGCATTTGTAATAAAATGAGTTGTTAAAAAGATAAAAGCATATAGTAACTAAGTTTATAATTTTTTAAATGTCAATCCACTAAACTATAACTTCAATTCAAAATATTAAATGAGGGACAATGAAGTGACTCAGCCAGCAGAGCTAATGGCCACCGATCCTTAAAACCTGAGTTTAAACCCTGGCACTTACATAGAGGGAGAAAAGAACTGATTCCCATCAGTAGTCCTCTGACTTCCACATAATAGATGTGACCTTCATGTTCACATGTACACAGTAAATAAACATGAAAAATAAAAAATATATTAAATGTTTCAGTATAGATATTAATCAAATCAAAACACCTACAGAGCATATTCTTTAATGGTTGTGATCTTCTGTAAAGTAGCAAAAGTATACAAGAGTATATAATTGATGTAATAATTGCACCAAAAAATATAATAGTTGTATCTGTTCAGTCCTTGTATGTGCCAGCAGCTCTACATATACTTTAGTTCATTTATCCGCACAGTCGTTTGAAGGAGTTACAATATTAGCCCTAAAGTAGAAACTTCCAGTTTCTATGGAAAGTCAGTCATGTCCAATGCTTTGCTGCAGCATTCAGGTGAAAGAATGTTTTGAATTAGCAAACATGTGAAAGGATGCATGGTGTTTAGAAAGAATATAAATGTGACCACACAGACAGTGGATGCTCCAGCATTGGTTCTCTTTGCTCCACCTCACTGTTCTTTGCTGAGGGCGCACATGTGTTAGTTTGCCTTACATTGCATTGCTGAGCATTGCTTGTCGTGACTTAGTAGACAGACACTCGCCAAAGAACTTCTTGTGAGGTTCCTGTGACTTCTTGCCACTTCTGCAGACTCATGCCAGTTGGCAAGCCCCACAGTTTCTTCTAGATTGAACTGCCCTTGCTGATTCCTGTGTGGTGTCTGCCAAGTGGGCTGGACCACAACTGTTGGTTTGAATATGGTGTCTGCCAAATGGACTAGACTGCAGCTGTTGGTTCAAATATGGTGTCTGCCAAGTGGACTGGACTGCAGCTGTTGATCCATGTTTGGTGTTGGCTAGTGAACTGTACTGAGAACAACAAAGAATGGAATCACCCCAAAGAGCTAATTCTAAACAGGTCCACTTCCTATGTATCTCAATAACCTTTCTTTTCTACTAGCTCTGGTGGGTGGTGGGCTAGAGGGGAGGTTGAATCCTTATTAAAGTAGGTTGAAAAAATATGCCTACTTAGCCCCATTGTCTAAATGGTGAGAAGCTGAAGCACAAAGCTATGTCATTTACCCAGAGACCTGAATTTGAAAACAAAGCTAGAATTTAAACTCACGCTGTTGGGGCACAGAGCCCAGGATTTGCCTCCATACCACAGTGGTAAAAACTGCGTGTCATAGTACTCATTTGTCAACTATTTAAGCATCTTTCTGTGGGAGCTAAAAAAAAAAAGGCATTTTAAAGTTCCAAGGGAACTTAAATTTTTTTTTAAGTCTGAGCTGTCAAAAACAAGTCCTTAAGATAAAGAAAAGGCTACAGAGATAATGTGAAATTAAAACAGGACTATACTGTATTCTGGCATTGTGCTTTGGACGTGATGACATCAGCAAATGGAAACCTTCAGCTACAATGTGTTATCTTCCTAAAAGGACACATAAGCAATGATAAGGACTTGACTCAAACTCAATCACTCCATAAACCAATATTCAGGCTTCTTGTACAGCAATAGGAAAAAATATTAAGATTTTTTTCTCTATTTTAGAAATAGAAGCTAATTTGTTGAGATGCTAGTTTGTTTCACCTTCTTGCTAGGAATGCAAAGATCAAAAGCTACCATTTTTATCCTCCAGGATTCACAGGGTAATGGGAGGGAAACCTACTGATGGGTAATTGCACAGCTTAGGAACTGTCTGATATTATGAAGCTACAGTCAGAACACCCTGGGAATCCTTGAGACTTTTGTGGTAGGATAATGGCTTTCATAAGAAGTCCAGTGCATCATGAGTAATGCCCTGGGACCTAAACCATCTCGGGATGCCTGAGCCGGTCTGAGTTGTTTAACAAGGTCATGGAGGAGAACAGGATGGCAGGGATAGGAGAGAGCACTGGCAATATAGAAACAGACCCCCCAAAGAGCTTGTGCTTTTCACTCTGGGCAGGGTAATGAGCTAATAATAAGGTTGAATTCATTATTTTGTTTTCAGCCATTCGTCTTTGTGGGTATGCACATGTGTGCATGCAAGTGTTGGGAAAGTGAGAGGCGTGAGATGTCCGCTGTAGCTGGAGTTATAGGATGCTGTGAGCTTTCCAGCGTGGTAGTGGGAATCAAACTCTCTTCCTCTCCAAGAGCAATACTGTTTCTTTCTTTCTTTCCTTTTTTTTTTTAACCACTGAGTCACCTCTCCAGGCCCAAGAATGCTTTAATCCAGAAGACAATCCTTTAGGTTTCCTATGTCAGTTTCACTAGGTGTGTCACTTACCTACCTACCTGTAGCCTAGGTTTCCATCTATGAGATTTATTGAGAGAAGTTTGGGGTGGGTTATCTGTAAGGCTCTTGGTGGTTGAAAGAGTTAGAAAATAATTGAAGCCAAGAAACTTTTGTCTTTCTAAAGTCATCCTTAAATGTTGAGGCCAGGCTGATCTTTCTTTATGGAGTCTTTTATTCAGCTACTGCTCAGCATGTGTGAACCAAGGGTGATTGGCAGAAGAGAGGAGGGAACTGGAGGAAAGAGGGAAGGGCAGGATCAATAAGGATGTGTGTTTCAGAGGCAGGAGGCAGGGGCCAGGGGTCAGGGGCCAGGGGTCAGGGGGCGGGGGAAGAACAATGAAATGCTGGTGTTCACTGATGAGAAAGGAATCATACAGAATACAAAGGCAAACAAACAAACAAATCCTCACTACGATCAAAGCGTCGACTTTCCACCAAGTGTTGCTATCACAGCTTACCCTTCTACCACCCACCTTCCTCCCCCACCCCCAAATTGGCTAGAGGTGTTCTGGAGATATTTCTGTTCAGCTTTTCATCCAGACTAATCTTTCTTCTTGTTCAAATAGCATCAGAACATAATCGATCACAGGCCTCAGTCTGCAGAATGCGTGTGAAGTTCTATGGTTTCTTTTTCTGCGGTTACTGCTTGACAAGCTAGAGAACGGCTGCAAACATTCATCTTGAAGTCTATCTCCATCCTTCAGGCAAGTCTTCAGCAATGCTGAGAGTTATGTATGTTCCAGCCAAGGCCCCTTTACCTTACAAATGCAAGCTCAGAACCATCAAAAAACTGTTTTGCACTATTACATATGTGCACATCTTAGCTCATACCCCGCACAAGAACCTGTCAGCCTGCCTCTCTCCCAACCTGACTTTGCTTTAGAAGAGACTGCAGTGGTTCATAATATTGGGAACAAACACTTGAAGATCAGAACTGACGTTTGCTGTAAGCAAGTCAAATCATTGTAAGCCAAGTATGGATTGTCTGGACCACAGTTTACACCCTTTGTCAGTACCACTTTCTGTACGGTTTTCTTAGTGAGTTTACTGGAACGCTGTAGCAGCCCTTGATTTTTAAAATCATAATCTTGATTTGTTCAGCTTTAGTGAAATGACTAAGGTTTTCTGAAGTAAAGTGCTACTTTCATTGAAATTAGCAAAATAAATTCTTCTTTTAATCTCCATAATATATTTCTATGCATAACATAGGCATGGCACATTTAGTGAAAACATATGCCTGTGCATGCTCAAAACCATTGACATGTCGTGGATATTCCTATTTCCCTAGAGCTTATAATTGTATCTGTAGAGCTAGGTAAGCAAACCAAAGTGCTTGTGGCCAAAGTGTGTGTGTGTGTGTGTGTGTGTGTGTGTGTGTGTGTATCCTTTTGTCACAGATGCTCAAAACACCATGATATAAGATGTATAAAATGCTGGTTATGGCTTGTACAAATTGTGTTTAACTGGATTTGAGATGCATCACACACTGGCTCATCAGGACAATGGCTGTCTGGTCTTGAACTGGGTATACAGATTCACAGCCATCCTTACCCTGCCTTGATCCACAGCCTCCTATTTCAGACATTTGGCAGGATGTGGGCCAAGCAGCATCAATCATTCTGTTTGTACTGTGTCCCTAGGAAGAGGTCATATTTGTTTTCCTGACTCTGAAGGTGACAGGTGCCACTTAAGAAAAGCTGTCTAACATGCTCTGCATTTAGTTTTAAAGTATGGTGAAATACCTCAACGTTTTATGCTCAGACATAGCAGACTATGTTAGACCACTCCTTTCCAACCCGACACCTTCTGAATAAGAAAGGAAGGGGAACCAGCAAATAAATACAAGAGGATTTAGATTTCACTCCACAGGCGAGAGAGAACAGCATTCTTATTACCATGTGATTTAAGACTACGCTGTTCCTATAGAATGGGTCCCATTGTGATTTCTCACACCAAGTTTTTCTTGTGCCTGGGCACAAAGTCTTAATATCTTATGATGAACACCTAGGTAAGTTAAAATTTTGCACACTAACATTATTATTTCACACCAAAACGAAAGTGGGCAAATAACTTTAGTAGATTCTTGTTTTCCTTCAAAGAAACAAGCTGTTCTGAAAAGATATTGAATCTAATTACTTCCACTCTATGTTCTCACCTGGGAATTATTAATAGGCAACCTGCCTAGTCCAAATAATTTTCCAAAATAGGAACCCCAGTTGTTGCATTTATTATATGACGGGACCTCTGAATTCCACAAACTGTAACCTGAGGTGCTGCCAGCCAGAGTGTGCTGTAATCAAACTTGCCGTACAATGAATAAGACTGAGGCAACATCAGAAACCCTGGGAGAGTGGAGCCGGAGGGATGACTCGACAATCAAGAGCCCTTGCTGCTTTTCTAGCGGACCTGGACTCAGCTCCCAGCATAGCACACAGTGAATCACAACACCCTCTCATGGCCTCTTCAGGCACCAAAACCTCATAAAACACACACGCAACAAAACACTCCTATGCGTTAAATGAAGTAAACACTGAAAAATAAAACCACCTCTTTAAAAATAAAGTAGAAAACCACATCTTCTCAGTCACAGCAAAAGTGATACATTTTATGGAAGTAAAATCCCATACAGAGCAGGAGGCAACCTCATCAGAGATCTGCTTCACGGGCATAGGTCCTAAGAACACACAAGCACACTGAGTGGACAAATTGTACAACTGGATCTTAAAGTAACTTTCAGCTGAGCAACTTGTCAAAGATCAGTTTAAAGACCTTAAGTTAGGGACCATTTTGCTATGTCATTTAGGATTCACATATTTGAGGGATGCCTTCTCTTCAGGTCTTGGAGTCTGATGTGTACCATTGGGGGGGGATCTATTTACAGGCTCTTACTACAACTCTAGTAATAATAAGTCTCCTGCCTTCTCTTCCTTATCATCCGTTTGCTTCTTAATCCACTGCAACAAGTTCTAACCTGACCACCACACGTCTTTTGATGGGAAACGTGTATGCAATTGGTTAGCATGTTTTTCCCACAGCCCTTAAGCAGACAACATAATAGTCCCATGGAAAAAAAAAGAACAAGTTATGTTTGTAGTTCCTGCCAGATATACTCAGTTTCCTCTTGTCCAATGTCTCCTCCAGAAAGCAATCTGTTCTTGCTGTCACGGCTTCAACTATTTTCCCTCAGGTAACCATGACCAAAAGGCTACTCCGAGGTCCTCAGATAGCGAAGTCCACCACCAGTTCATTGTAGTAGCTCATGGTCTTTCTGTTGCCTGAGGCGCTGCTGGGATTTCACTGTTTTCAAGTTCAATAACCTTGACTTCTAGGTGGAGTTAAACCACCTGGTCTCTGAAGTCTTCCTGTCCTTCCTTCTCAGTTTTATTCATGGACAATTTTATCTTCTGCTAACTAAGTAGTTAACACTACGTCTTTCATATCACTTTATGCAATAAATTTAAGTTTATTGAATATTGTTACTCATCTACTAGCCACATGGACCCGTATCTAACCATGTGTCTGCTCTGTTAATTTCCCTGTCTTATTTTCTTACACTGATCTTCACTCCCGCACTGATGTATTATCTTAACCATTCTCTCTATCCCATTCCTTCTCACATCTAAGCATTATTCATCCTACCTCTCTTCACCTTCACCCTCACTTAGGGCTCAGGTACCTGTCACACAGCAGCTCTATTGCAGAAGCGACAGATGTTCATACAGTCGGATCTGTAAGATCAGTTCTGTCATGAGACTGTCCTTAGACATCTTGAAGTTATTTGCTGTTCTCAAAGCTTGTGTCTCTCCGTGACCAACCAGCATGTCTATGACTGTGTGCCCCGAGACACCGTGTCAGTATTTGTCCCTCACTTGTATCCACACTGCATTTCTACAAAATTATTTCTTGGCTACGCATTCTGTGTGCTTTTAATTTTACCCATTCTTATTGGCACATTAGTTCTGATTGGTTCATAGATTCTAAATCTCATGTCATGTGCCCTTCCTTCTGTGAAGTCTTTCCCGACTTTCTATCATCCCTTATTAAGGCTCCTGAAGCATCTTTGAATGCACAAAATCCCAACGTTATTGGGCTCAGGATTGTAGCCATTTTGAAAGTAGGGACTCACTTTTGTTAATCTTCCCCAGTTTCCGCACAGTGCTGGCCAGCAGAACATTAAGTCTGAGTGGATACTGTCTGATAGACAAAGCAAACTTCACCTTAACCTTGAGGATATTGGAATAACAGGCTTCAGATGAAATTATTTTAGGTAATATGATATTTAGAATTCCTAAAATAAGTCAGTACTTTAATACATAATAAATAGAATACTGTGTGCTGAGATCTAGGCTGATTCAGAGCCTAGTGAGCAGACAGAGTCCTCCTAGATGGGCCGTTCTTCTTAAAAGGGAGACAGATGAACTTGGGAATTCAAAGCCAAGTTCACCAAATAATTTGAGGAAGTGTCAGGGAAATATCTACATATTTCACTCTCTAGTTCTTACTATCTCTGCCTGTAAAGTGCTCATAGTTTAAAACCTACTTCTGAAGACAGCCAAATGAAAAACTAGAAAGTGAGTTTTTCCAGTGTCTTAAAGATGATACACTTGAGAAATATGAGATAATACAATGTTTAAGTATAGATATATAACAAGGGATTTTCACCGTCCATCGGTAGGAGAATTTGGGTTTGGGTGGGAATCACACAAACTAGTTTCAAAGTCCAGACAAACAAAAGTAGCATTTGTTTCTATCCTAAGGCCTAAGAGCAAAGGGCCCATCAGTTATCCAACTGGGCTCCAGAGAAATCTATTGCTCTTTTCCTTTCCTTTTCTTAATGGATGAAATGGAACATGGCAGGAGCTTCAGGGGCTGAAAGCATGACTAAGGATGTATTTTCCATGTGAACACTAACTCCCTTGAAGGATTTGTTTGTAGAGTTGGGAAAGTTCTAGAGTAGGGAGTGCTCTCTGACCACCGTAGGAAGACAAGCTGGCTGCCAAGCAGGCAGCATTTTCCTCTGGGATTTTTCCACTTCTAGTTGGCGTGCTAGTTCTGGTGAGTTACCAGCAGCCCTCGTTGATACGCACTTCTTTATTGATGAAATGGGCACTGGAGATTCTGATGGGTGGTATGTGCTATTAAAACCAGCTTGCTCCAAGCACACCTTATTGTTTTTACTGTGTTTATTGGCCGAGGGCTTTATGACCACTCTCAGCTTTCTTTACAACAACCATCTGTAGGTAAAAAATGAATTTGCAGTTTTCCAATCCAAGTGTACCCTTGTGACTATTAAGTAAGAAATACAAGCTTGTGTTCTGTGCTGGCTGTAGAGTCAATCACACCTAAAAAAAATCTCCAAAATATAAAATTTATAACTTACATTTGAAGAAAAACATCTTATTAGCCTGTTGGTCTTTATTTTCTTATAACCCCCCCCCATTTTTTTTTTTTTGTTGCAGGATTCTAACTTTTCCATAAAATTATTTCCAGTTCTTGGAATTATCTTTACATGAATATTTTTATGATGCTTAATGGATTCAAAATGTACACAAGTAATGGATAAAGTGTCTGAAAACCTGATATCTATGTTTATAGGAACTTGGGTATTGCCACAGTATAGTGGCCAATATTTACTTTCAAAACAGAAGAGAATTAAGAATGGGACAAAATAAATACTGTAATGTAGTTAATATTTAGAAAATGTTAGTGCATGCGGCATTAAGATCACTGGGGCAAGGTAAACTCAGATTGTTAAAAAGTTATAAATATGTTACTATGGACTATAAAATCCTGGAATGTGAAGGTGAAATTAATTTAAGCTGAGGCTTTGGCCGAGCCCCCATCCACTTTTCCATAGTAAAACAAACCTGGTCTCATAATTACTCAGAAGAACTGAAAACTATTGTGAAATCATTTGTGATCAATAGACTTGCAGGCATTAAAGTTCTGGTCACTAGCTGTGAAGTGGTTCCGAACATCGAGTGTCTGTATGGCATGTCTAATCAGACAGTCTGCTTGTTAGTTCCAGCTCTGTCTTTTATTAACCAGGAAATATTGGACATGTTACTTCATGTTTAAAGCTACGATCTGATAGTCTTTAAAGCAGGGGACAGTAGCAATGCCTTACAGGTTCCTATGTTGATAGCATATGCCTATGCATCCTGTGCAGATACACACAGAACAGAGTCAACTTCCTTGTTAATATTCTAAGTTTTATACTTTTTGATATACTTTTTGATATTTGGAGTTATAAGTTTCCATTGCTATATTTAAATGGATTTCTATCGGCGGCATAATGGTTAAAATTTTATTTTGTTTCATGCGTGAATCTTTTAGTTGCATCTATATCTGTGTACTACGTACTGGCTGGCTGGCTGCTCACACAGGCCAGAGGCATCTGATCCCTAGAACTGGAGTTACAGACAGTTGTGAGGGGCTATGTGGGTGCCCAGGATCAAATCGAGGCTCTCTGGAAGAGCAGCAAGTGCTCTTCACTGCTGAGTCAGAGCCTCAGGGAGGCAGACATTTTCATCTGGCCTTTTGTTCAAACTCCCTTTGAATGATGGACTTTACCTTTAAACTGGTGTATTTCGACTATTCATATTTGAAGTGATCACATTCATGTTATTATTATTTAAGTTGTTTAAAAGCCAAACATCTTTCTACCTGTTTCCTATCTTTACATTTGTTTTTTTCCTCCCGTCTTTCCTTCTTTCCTTCTTTCCATCCATTCTTCCTTCCATCTTTTTCTTTTTCTTTCTTTTTTCTTCCTTCCTTCCTTCCTTCCTTCCTTCCTTCCTTCCTTCCTTCCTTCCTTCCTTCCTTCGACTCTATTGTTGACATAATTTTATTTTATCGCCTGTGACGAGTTAAAATGTCATCTCCTTTTACAAAACCTTTGGTGACTCACTTATGGTTTACAATACAAAATCTAAATTGATCTGAATTAATGCTCAGTGATAACCATTCTGCTCCATATGTGTGTAACTGTCTGGAATAGAATGTGCCCTTTACCTGATCTTTTATCTACTGTTGGCACAGAGCTTACTTTTACGTAAACTGATTGCACATTAAATTTTGTCTCCCTTTCATTCACGTTAGGACCCCCCCCTTCTCTCCCTCTTGGGTTTCATCACGCCTGTGTTTTCTTCCTTTTTTCTCCTTTATTGTTGATGTTGACTTTTTTACTTTTGAGACAGTCTTACCAGGTAGTCCCGGCTGGCCTCAGTTTCATGATATTCCTGCCTCAGTCTCCTTAGTGCTGGGATTACCATAGGCAACATCTTGTCCAGCTTCATTTCATTTATGAGGATGCAAGTTTCTGACTGGCATTCAAGGTCATCCGCCTACACAACTTCACACAACCTATCGCAGGAGGATGTTCAGCAATGAGTTGATTCTGCATCGTTTGTGTGAGAAATTATTGATTTCTCCTTCGCTCTTCTGTTTCTAGCTATGGGATTCTTGCTAGACAGGCCACCCAACGAAGCCCACGAGTCCAGGGTTTAGATAGGCTCCTCAGATTGGATGTTTCTCATAGTCACTCTGTCATGATAATCATATTTCTTTGTGGGTTCTATCATCTTTTTACCTGGTAGATACCCTCAACAGTGTCTAACCTCACACTCCAGTGTTTTAATTGTGTGTGTGTATAAATGTGTGTGTGTGTGTGTATGTGTGTGTGTGTGCACATGCACTCAAGCATCTATCTTGCTTGGGGCTCATGACCATTTTTTATTTGTGAGTTCTTATCAGTGACTAATTTTGTAAAAAAAAAAAAATAACAAAAAACAAAAAACCAAAATTTCAAATATTGTTTCTGTTCTATTTTCTCCTTCTTATTAGATTTCAATTGCGCACGTGCTACTGCCATTTGAAACTCTCCTACACTATTGTCCCTTTTATCTCTTATTCCTTTTTCCCCCCTATTTTAGTTAATGAAGTTTTCTACTGCTCTTGCATTGAATTCATGATTTCTTTCTTTGGCCGTGCTGTCTCTACTTATGACTCTGGAACCTTTACCTATGTAGTCATCTGCTCTATTAGAATATCAATTTAATTACTCAACATCTATTCCCTTCCTTTAAATTATTAATTAATTAATTAATTAATTAACTGTGTGTGTATGTGTGTGCACACACCAAGGCACATATGTGGAGGTCAGAGACAATATGCTGGAGATGGTCCTTTCCTTTTACTATGTGTGCCCCAGACTGGGCTCAAATCATTAAGTGTGGCAGCAGGTGCCTTTGCTGCAGAAGTCCCCTCCTTAGCCCCACCCCTCACATTTGAAGTAATCCGATCTTACATGCTGCACTGACCTGGAAGAAGAAATCAGCTTTTTTTTTTTTTTTTTTTTCCTCCACAATCTGGTTTCATCCATCCAGGAGCAAGGTAAAATTTGGCCTTAGTATTTTATGTTACCTGGTGGCTGGCTGCCCCCTATGCCGGCTGGGTAGTTTTATCAATTTTATCAGTTTCATTGCCCTCCTTGGTTTGGAGACTCTCTTCGGCAGCTCGTGCAGGACTCCACACTGCCTTCTTTGCTAGAATGGGACAGAGAGCCTGTGGCTGACATTTTTTTGTTTAAGCCAAAGTTGCTCCAGAGCAGCTGCGTTGCCTTTCCAGTGAGAGGAGCTCCTGTCTGACCGAGAGACAGTCTGTCTCCCAGAAGGAGACTTTTCCTTGTTCTCTTTTCCTCCGTTTCTTGCTGCCAGGTATAGTAGTTCTCCACCGTTGCCCTAAGGCGGCAGTTTTCTTGCCCTTCTGTCTTTGATCTTTTCAGCGAGTGGAGATGGTGGTGGGGGTTGGGGTGGGGGTGGGGGTGGGGTGGGGGTTGGGGGGAGCTGTACTGAGCTTGACTAGTGAGCACCCTCAGGACTCGGAGTTGGGTTCTTTCACACTAACTGGCCCACACTTTGCCTCTGAAGCATCCTGGCTCTGGTTCCTTACCGTTGTATACGCAAACCTCGGCCATCGGTAGGCAAGTGTGCAGGCTTCGTTGATCCTTTTGGGCATCTGTCTCTGTGGATGTCTGGAATTGTTTGTGGTCCTAGCATTGAGCTAGCTAACGTTCTACACTTGTTCTGCTTTTGATGATACTGGCTTCTTATAAACTGGTATTATACTAGATATCTTCCAAACATCAGTCCTTGTAAATATCAAGTAATGCTGTTACCAAGGCTACAGCCAGTTTTCAAATGGATACTTCAATCTCATCAGTGTTGACCACTTCAAGTCAGAAAAGTAACGAGAGATGGATGTGGAATTTGAATCGAAATCCCTAATTCATACTCATATCATATGGATTCTTCCTTGATCATGTTTTCTTTTTTTGTTGTTGTTGTTGGATATTTTTGTGGGAAAAAAAGGAGAATGGGGGGGGGCAACGGCAGCAGGTCCAGCATAGGAGTACTCTGGCAGGCAGAGCAGGAGTTGGGGGGGGAGTGGAGAGAAGGGAAGGGGGGATGGGGAAATAGGGGGACACTGGCAGGACCGCGCACCATACCGTGACAGGACTGCTGACGCCTGAGTATCTGTGGAGCATGAGACCACCCAGCTAGTGGGGAGGTCTTTGACTAGAGGGCAGGGTACTTGTTGAGGAAGCTGCTTTGTTGTAAGGAGGCTCGAATCCTTCCCTGGTGGCTGGAAACACTGAGGCCTGTTCCATGCTTCTACATGGCGGATTTAGTTAAGAGACAGCTCATAGTTTTAATGCTTTATTAGAAAAATAGAGAGAGAAAAGGAGACAAAGTAATAAAGAGAAAGGAGAAGATAGAGGGATGAGGGAAGGCCATGACCTCGTGGAAAAGGATGGAGAGAGAGGGGAAACAGAGAGGGGCAGAGAGACATGAGGCGAGAGATGAGAGGAGAGGAGAGGAGAGAGGGAGAGGGAGAGGAAGAGAGAGGGGAGAGGGGGGAGGGGAGAGGGGAGAGGGGAGAGGGGAGAGAGAGAGAGAGAGAGAGAGAGAGAGAGAGAGAGAGAGAGAGAGAGAGAAGAGAGAAAGAAGGAGGGGCAAGAAGCCGCCTTTTATAGTAAGCTGGGTTACCTGGCAACAGCCATGCAGCCATGTAACTGAGGGACGGGGAAAGCCTGGCAGGATCCAGGTGACTGTAGGGGTGGAGTCTAGTCAGAACGCTAGGGGCCTGGGGAGTGGCCACACGTGACTGATGGCCACAGGATTATGGAGTTGAGGAGTCAGCAGTCTGGGAGCACAGCTCATGGGTTCCGTCCCTTGTAGAATGTTCTTCTCTTGGGTCTCTGGAGTGACCTTGCTTCGACCAGGCTACAGATGGCCTCACACCAGGGTCCCACATATTTTCTTTATTTACATTTCAAATGTTTTCCCCTTTCCAGGTCTCCCCTTCGGAAGCCCCCCTATGCCATCACCCCTCTCCCTGCCTCTCCCTCCAACCTACTCCTGTCCTTCTGCCCTGCCACTCCCCTTCAGTGGGGCATCGAACCCCCTCAGGCCCAAGGGCCTTTCCTCCCACTGATGCCAACAAGGCCCTCCTCTGCCACATATGCGGCTGGAGCCATGGGTCCCTCCATGTGTACTGTTTGGTTGTTGGTCCAGTCCCGGAGCTCTGGAGGTTCTGGCCTGTTGACACTGTTGCTCCTTCCATGGGGCTGCAAACCCCCTCAGCTCCTTCAGTCCCTTCTCCAACTCCTCCAACAGGGACCCTGGAGCTCAGTCCAATGTTTGGCTGTGAGCATCTGCCTCTCTGTCAGGCTCTATATCAGGATTCTATCAGCAAACAGTTCCCAGCATCCACAATAACTTCCAGGTTTGGCGGCTGTATAAGGGATGGATCTCCAGGTGGGGCAGTCTCTGGATGGCCTTTCTTTTATTCTCTGCTCCACACGTTGTCTCCATATTTCCTCCTGTGAGTATTTTTTCATCCTTCTAAAAAGTGCTGAAGCTTCTACAGTTTGGTCTTCCTTCTTAGGCTTCATATGGTCTGTGAATTGAATCTTGGTTATTCCTAACTTTTGGGCTAATATCCACATATCAGTGAGTATATACCATTTGTGTGTTTTTGTGACTGAGTTACCTCACTCAGGATGATACTTTTAAGTTCCATCCATTTGCCTGTGAATTTCAGGAAATTGTTGTTTTAATAGTAGTTTTCCATTGTGTAAATGTACCACATTTTCTGCATTCATTCCTCTGTTGAGGGACATCTGGGTTCTTTCCAGCTTCTGGCTATTATAAATATGGCTGCTATGAACATAGTGGAACATGTGTCCTTATTACATCTTGGAGCATCTTCTGGGTATATGCTCAGGGGTGATATAGTTGGGTCCTCAGGTAGTACTATGTCCAAATTTCTGAGGAACCACCAGACTGATTTTCAGAGTGGTTGTACCAGCTTGCAATCCCACCAGCAATGGAGGAGTGTTCCTCTTGACAGCATTCTTCATCTTAGCCGTTCTGATTGGTATGAGGTAGAATTTTCCCTGTGCCCATGTGTTTGAGAATTTTCCCTACTTTCTCTTCTATTATATTCAGTGTATCTGTTTTTATGTAGAGGTCTTTGATACACTTGGACTTGAGCTTTGTACAGGGAGATAAAAATGGATCAATTCTCATTCTTCTGCATGCTGACCTCCAGTTGAACCAACACCATTTGTTGAAAAGGCTATCTATTTCCCACTGGAGGGTGTTAGCTCCTTTGTCGAAGATCAAGTGACCATAGGTGTGTGGGTTCATTTCTGGGTCTTCAATTCTATTACATTGATCCACCTGCCTGTCACTGTACCAATACCATGCAGTTGTTATCACTATTGCTCTGTAATACAGCTTGAGGTCAGGATTGCCTATTCAGCAAGTTCTTTTATTGATGAAAACAGTTTTCACCATCCTGTGAAACTGGATACTGTTTTGGTTATTCCAAATGAATTTAAGAGTTGCTTTTTCTAACTCTCTGAAGGATTGAGTTAGAATTTTGATGGGGATTGCATTGAAACTGTAGATTGCTTGTGGCAAAATGGCCATTTTTGCTATATTATCCTGCCAGTCCTGGAGTATGGGAGATCTTTCCATCTTCTAAGGTCTTCTTTGGTTTCTTTCTTCAGAGCCTTGAAGTTTTTGTCATATAAATCTTTCACTTTTTTGGTTAGAGTCACACCAAGATACTTTATATTGTTTGTGGCTATTGTGGAGGATGTCTTTTCCCTAATTTCTTTCTCAGCCTGTTTATCCTTTGAGTATAGGATACTGATTTTTTGAGTTAATTTTATATTTGGCCACTTTGCTGAAGTTGTTTATTAGTTCTAGGAGTTCTCTTTGGAGTTTTTGGTGTACTATAATATCATCTGGAAATAGTGATATTTTGACTTCTTCCTTTCCAATTTGTATCCCTTTGACCTCCTTATGTTGTCTAATTGCTCTAGCTAGAACTTCAAAGTACTATATTGACTAGATAGGGTTGATCAAGTTTTCTTTTCCTTTACTTTTTTTTCTTTCCCTTTTTTTCTGTAGGCAATCAGGTTCTTGGTTTTATTTACTCCACGGTACTCTTTCCATAAGTTTCATCTTTCCAATAGTTCAAAGGCCACAGCTCTGGTTCTGAAGTATTTCCAGCCAGTTAGCTGTGATGTCCTATTTCAGGTAGGCATGCTCCCTAGGAACACCTGGATGTCATCTAGAAAGTGACACTGGATGGAGCCTGCTACCTCCTCCCCCTAACTTTACCATGCTAATCTGTCCAGTGATAAGTGGCCCAGTCCTGAGCTACCTGTCCGTTAGAGTAAGCTTACAAAACCAGGCAACTGTTAGCAATCTGCATGGCAAGGTTTTTCCTCAGAACTTTAGCTTTTCAGGAAAACCCATCTCACTTCTGGTCCTCAGGATTTTTTGAAACCAGGTTTCTTCCCTTTGGGCTGAAAGTAATGGCATTCACCAATTCTTTGAACATCAAGACCCATACATAGAGCACACAGAGTCATAGAGCACACATAGTCATGGAGCACACAGAGGGATGTAGGGATTTACAACTGTGTGAAGTTGGGCTGCATTTATTACCACAGACTGAGTGACTCTATCAAGGGCCCACACCTCCTCACATCTTTCTAAACTGTTAGGCAGATTTCCAATATGCAGACAAGGAAGGAAGCAAAGACCCTACTCAGACCACCTGGGAGATGTTAGCATTTAATTAACCCCCGGAGTGGCCTTTAAGCCACCAGGACACAGGCACCTCCAACACCCTGAATCTTCTCTTCAGCTCTTCTGCTGAAGAATGTGGCCTTCACGATGACAGGTTGTTTAGGGAGCATTCCCTTGCCCAGAACTCTGTAGTAGCCTGACCTAACGACATCAATGATGGGACCAACTCCAGTCTTGTTTTTAGCTGCATTGACCTTTGTCTGTTCACTGAACAACGTCTACCATTTATCCAGGTTGAGAGTTGGGCAGAAGCTCTGGTTCCTCTTCAAGTGGTAATGCCTCATACCAACTTTCCCAAAGTAACCTGGATGATATTTGTCAAGTCTGATCCTGTGGTGATACATGCCTCCAGCATTCCTGCTGCCTCCTAGGTGCTTGCGGTGCTAACTCATGCATCCCTGGCCATGGCTCCCGTGGTTGAAGTTAAAGGTGATTGTGAGTTGCCCAATGTGGATGCTGAGAATTAACTCCAATCATCTCCAAGAGTGGTGTGTGCTTCCAACCGCCAGATTATCTCTCTAATTCCCATTACCCATAATTTATGGGTGAGATATGATTGTCATGAGAAGGCTAAGGGATGATGTCAAAATGGTGACGAAATGGGATTTGGTTCACCCTTCATGACTCTGAGTATACGCCTTTATATAGTATGATTAGGACACACTGTGTGGTTTTGGCCCACAGAAATGCACATTCCACAAATCAACATGTCAGGACTTCACAGTGATGGAGTCAAGACATGTCAGTACTAGTTGAGGACAGTGACCTGCATTTTGTTATTACATGGACTGAAGAGGTGAAACAACAGAATTTGTTTTTTCTAGAAGCTGGAAAGTCCAAGCAAATCTATAGGGTTTTGTTTTTGTTTTTGTTTTTGTTTTTCCTCCTAAAAATCACTGATTCCATTCATGAGAGTTCCTCTTTGTTGATTAATCAACCTTTAAAGATCCCACCTAATACTGTCACACTGGCATATGAATTAGCCATATACCATCAGAGTTCTGAGAAGGCACAAACATTCAGATCACAGAATGTTCAAGAAAGGGTAATTACCTCCTTCTTAAGATTATACAAGGATGTGGTTGACTACTAGAGGCAAGCACTTGAATATTCAGAATACTTATATACTTAAAGCATTTGAAATACCCAACTATATATAAAGCATACCTTAGAAATGACTCCTCCAGCTATCCAGTATTTACAGAAAATATTTGAATAAATCATGTTTTGGGTTGCTAGTTTGTATTATAAGACTATGGACCAAATTCCATCGAAATGATTGTACAATATATCCAAGAAAAAAAGGGGAACATAGCTTTCAGGTAATAGTACTTAGCGCAGCTCATCTAGTGGAAAAGGGTGAGCTGGGTGGCCACTGAGTGCACCGCACCCATGGGTACCCAACAGCGAGGCCCAGGTCCTTGGGTTGTCCTTGCCTTAACTTCCAGCACACAGTGGGCATATACATGGTGTTTGTCTCTTTGTAGATGCAGCAAAGCAGCAGCTTCTCCACTGAATACAGTTTTCATTTGCACACTGCACTGGATGTGATCTCCAACTTCCATGAAAATAAGTTCAGTTACTACCTTTTTATAATGAAACATGATTTCTATTAAAACGCAACCAGCCTGTATATACTTAAAAAATTCTAACAGAATTAAATCTTATTCCTTTTTATTTTTTTGTTTCTATCTCCATATTTGGAATTTTTGAAAAGAACTGTAAATGTTAAGGCTAAAGGGGAAATTTCGTTTGGCAGCCTTAGGGCACAGGGACCATACTGGGGAAATATTCATTAATGTTCAGTAATCTAAGAATCCTCAGTGTCTAATTATCAAAGTGAGTTTAATTACCACAGGCACCCATTCATTTAATTGGCTGGAAACATAAGAAGAAATTAAATGATACCAATTCCAATTTGGCCCCAAAGTCTCATTCCATATTTATTTATCATCTGTATAAAAAAGGTGCTTGCCGCCAGCTCCAAGTGCTGAAATAAGCTTCCCCAAGCACCACAGTAGCTCAGCATGCTCTGTCCCAACCAAAGACCCATTTAAGATGAGTGAGGCCTTGCATTTTCATACATCACATACATTGTAAGTATTCTCCTGCTGCTTGAAATTGGCAGGATAGTTGGTTTCATAACGAATTGTTGTAGGACTAGCTGATGCTTCTCAGAGGTACCATGACCTCGGAGCAGTGAAGAAAATCAAAGATGTTCTGCAAGGTTGTGACCTTATAGATGTGCCTAGAAACCATCTGTTTCCTTACCTGCCATCCTCGGGAGCACCATTTGATGCTCTGTAGTTCCTCTGGAGAGAGAAGCTTAACTCATTGGCAGTCATCACACGGAGAGGACTAGGAAGCCTGTGTTCTTGCACTCACAGGTCTTGCTATTCTGCTTAGGAGTACGTTCACTTCCAAATAGTCTAACTGGACAGCCCAGTGCATGCTGGGAGGAGAGCTCGGCTAGCTTCGGCAACTTCTAATCATTTTCGATTCTCAGCACATTGGCTGCACCTGGCTTTCATCAACGCTCCATGAGAAGAGATTCTCTAAGGCAGGGAGGGAAGGAGCTTCTTAGGCACTGCAGTAGGATGCCTCCCCACTAGAAAGGAACTCAGACAGCCTGACTGAAAGGACAGAGTCCTGAAACCCAGGACACACCAAGACCAAGTTCTCAGCACAAAGGAGATTTATTTGCCCAGAGGGACCAAGGACAGGGAATAAGAGAGAAAAGATGAGGGAGCAGGAGAGAAAAGCAAGGAGTGGAGGGTGGGGGAGAAAGGACATTTGTCCCAGAGGACAAGGACTGCCTCTGGATAGAGAGGAGACAAAGCCCATGGGCAAATGGCAGTTTATAACGGTAAGAGGGGAAACCCTGTGCTAGGCTGAGACATTTAATTTTGATTGCACATGTTAATTAGGGGAGCCAAAGGAGGCTTTTGATTGTTGGACTTCAATACTTAGATAACTGGGCATTGGTGGTCAGCCTCGGGGTTGCCAAGGAGGAAATGGCCAAATAAGGGACTAGATCTTGGGGGCTGGCTTTAGGAGTGCTGCCTAAGGGTTTATAGAAAGGGGAAGAAAGGTAAAAGGCAAAA
This sequence comes from Apodemus agrarius, assembly GCA_964023405.1. NCBI lineage: Eukaryota > Metazoa > Chordata > Mammalia > Rodentia > Muridae > Apodemus > Apodemus agrarius. The sequence goes on from OZ030008.1 coordinate 134,019,930, forward strand.
ACTGTCCACCATGTTTCCCATGCTCGGGTCTGCAATAGCCTGTCACTGAAAATGACAGCCAGCACGTTACTGTCTGTTGCAGGGTTTTCCATGTCTAATCTCATTAGGGTGGTGGAAGGCCTGCTATTGGACAGGGAAAGAGAGGCAGAGCTAGGAGTTGCAGAGACAGAGAGGTCGCAGGAGGAGAAGAGAGTAGAACAGAGATGGCTTCGAAGGTGGACCTGTGTGTCATTCACTAGCCATAAATGGCTATGTTCTTACAAGGTTAGAAATTTGGGGATAAAGCTTTTATCATTATCAATTGGCTCTAAAATTATTGTATTGACATCTTGTAAATTGTGATATCATTTATACATAAATCTGATTGGTTAGTTAAACTTTGAGAGTTCCGGAGTTACTTGGTTATTGGAATGGGGGTCCGCCGACTACAGGGGTTTATGGCGGAGAGGAAACACAGCTGTGATGCTGTGGGAGCTGTTGTGGCCTGGCAGGGCAGGAGAGATGGTAGGTTCTTTTTTTTTTTTTTTTAAATATTTCCTGCAACAACTGTCACCCACAGTGAACCTCAAAGGGAAATGGGACTCAGAGATGGTTCCCTCTCAAGTAGACATTTTTCTTTATAACCTATTTATTATTTTATCTACCAGTGAGTTCTCTCCACCCCTCATTTCCCCTTCATGGCAAAGTCACCCGATACTCTTAATATTTACAATAGCTCTTCAGCAAATGTTCAAGAAATACCAGCTCCCCATGATTTATGGCATAGAGGATGAAAGAAATACTATTTTTATTACTATCATTATTATAAATACTTTCCAGACCTTTAATACAATCCGCACGTTGTCAAAAGATCCCGGCTACTTAAATCAATAGAAAACTCTGAGGGCCTCACTTTCTGCTGGTCTGTATGAGAACGGCCTCGCGGCTTCAGTTTCTGAGATTCCACATTTGCTAGAGCAAACTGCTGCATCCTTGTGAATGCCGGCGCTCATCTCCCGCTGGCAAGCCTTCTGATTTACACGGGACGGCAAAGGCAAGGGGACAGTGACGTTCTTTCTTTGCCACTTTTAGAACCTTAGCAGATTTTTTTTTTCTCTCAGCATCTGATGGAAGAAGAATAAGACTCCCCCAAACATCTGGACTTTGCAACATGAATCTTGCTTAAACCTCAGCCACAAATTATTTATCGTGCAGCCTGTTGCCAGAGGATGCCGCCAAGTTCTCAGTATTGCTCAGGAAAGTCAGATTTAGCACAATGCCACCCCTAACCCATCTCTGCCTTTGAGTAGTGCTCCACTATAGTAATTTATTTTGGATGGTAGATTACATGAATTCTACCACATTTCATTTGGAAGAGACAGGGTAGGACTTTAGCGGGAACTTAAAAAACAGTAAGGTAAAGATTTGTAACCTGTAAGCGTCGATGTTTTAAAACCTACTTTTAATAAGGTTTCTCAAATGCTTTGACCTCCCCCACTTCTAGCCCACTGTCCACCGGTAGGGTAGAGAAGATGGTAAAGAGGAGAAGGGAATGTGAACCTGTTTAGAAGTTCCTCGGGGCGATTCCAGTCTGTTTGCCAGGATACCAGCAGTCCAGTTCAGTAGTGTCAGGATAGCAAGCAGGACTCAGTAGCCATGGCAAGATCTCGCCGTAGCAGCCAGAACTCTACCGAACTGGCATGAGTCAGTGGGAGTGGCCAGGATCAGCCAGGGACTCCAGGAGAAGTTCTCTTCAGCCCCTCTCGCAACACAATCAAGTTCATCGAAGGCGAAGATGAAGACTACAAGCCAGCGAAGCATTGCTAGGCTAGCCATGCAGGAACACTGTCGCTGTCCACTGAGTCCTATTTCTACTCTCTGCACACATCGTGCGTCCTCCCTCAGGCCCTGCCTCGGCAAAGCACCACACGAGGCTGCCTCGCAGGACACGACCAGAAACTTCCGCTTCAGTAACTCAGAGGTTTTACCTCCTCCTCTCTTGGCATCAAGTTTATTCTTATTTATCTTCATCTTTTAAAAGGATGCTTGCAAAGTGGAATTGGCTGGGATTAACTGGACTCCTGACCTCTATGTTAATCTTAAAGATTAAGATCTAGAGGACCCGAGGAGGTAATTTTATTGATAAGAGAGATACAAATTAGGAGAGGGAAAAGAAGAGATAGAAAAGTAAAGGAATCTATTAATTCCACCTTCCTGTTTCCATTGAACAGCCTCATTGTTTACCTACGAATCAATGGTGCCCATGGGGTATGGACAATGATAAACACTAAAAAAAACACAGTTGTTTCCGTAGTATCAGTGCATTCAGATTTTAAGCTTCATACATGTCCAGTAACAGAGTAAAGTATAGGGGACCAAAACATGGCACACTACATTAACCTTTAACTTAAAAAATAAAGTAAATATTTTTTAAAATGCTTTTTCCCACCTAGTAGGTATGACAGCGTCAAATATGCTACCATTTCAGGTTAAATATACATGCAGCCATTAGCCAAGGACATTGTATAAGGCTGTGCGTTTTATATCCTGTTCTGTTCATGATGAATTTCACATGGGCGTGTGTCAGTAGTAATGTGATGGTTTGTATATGCTTAGCCCAGGGAGTGGCACTAGTAGGAGGTGTGGCCCTGTTGGAGTAGGTGTGTCACTGTGGACATGGGTTTAAGACCCTCATCCTAGCTGACTAGAAGCCAGTGTTCTGCTAGCAGCCTTCAGATGAAGATGTAGAACTCAGCTCCTCCTGCACCATGCCTCCCTGGATGTTGCCATGCTCCCGCCTTGATGATAATGGACTGAACTTCTGAACCTGTAAGCTAGCCCCCAATTAAATGTTGTCCTTATTAGAGTTGCTTTGGTCATGGTATCTGTTCACAGCAGTAAAACCTTAACTAAGACAAGTAAGTAATAATACTGGGTATTATTGAATGTTAACTATGTCCTAAGAAGGTCTTTTAAGTAATGTATCTTCTGTGAGTATTTTCAGAATAATCAACTTTTAGTGGATGTTTCATTGTTCTTTAGAAAGGTTAATATCCTCTACTTATAAAGCTGGATTGTATCTTTCTTTGAGGTTATGCAGGTACTTTAATGTATAAAATTAAAAGTCCTGCCACACAATGAACAAAACTCACCAAGTAGTTTTGCATTGAGCCCCTCCCCTCCTCTCGTTGCCTGCATATTGAGGTAGGAAAGCAGTGTGTGGCTGTCCTCTTATCTCCTGGTACCTGACTTTTCTACACTCTACCTGTGATGTTGCTTAGGCGTACGTGTTAACTTCGTGATACCATGCTACCTAAAATTTGAGCAAACAAGATTCTAGATCTTTCTGCAGAGATTTCATTTTAGATACAAAAGAAAGCAAATTACCTTCTATAATGTACCAAGCATCATCCAATCAGTTTAAGGGCTTAATAGAGCAAAAACTGATTTTTCTGAATGACAAGTAGTTCTGTGGTTCCTACCAGGGCTAGCCTGTACCCTTCCAGACTCCTTGATCACAATGAGGCAATTCCTTAAACTAAATCCCCCTCTCTCTCCCCCTCTGCAATGTATAGCACACATACAACACACACATACAACACACACACACACACACACACACACACACACACACACACACTTTTCCTGTACAGTCCTTACTGATTTCAACCAGCAGCTTGCCAGCTAGTATGGTCCACAGAGGCTAGAGCAGTGGTAAGAAAACAGGGTAGAGACTGGACAGTTGAAAGGGTTTTTAGTTGACTGATTCTCAGAGCCTGGCAAATATTGAAACACCTAGCCACTTCCTTTAAAATGCTTGCTTCTCCCCAGCCTGATCCCCAAGGCTGGCAGCCCTGCATGCTTTCAACAGCTGATGCATGTCTGTGTTGGGAGCTTGCATGTGATTCTTTTGGACATATTGACACTATCCTCCAGCTTCTGCTGCTCTGGCCTTCCGCCTGTCTCTGGTATCTAGTCAACAGCACTGGGCTGAGATAGCATTCATGGTCTATAATACCCAGAACATGGGCTGCTTTTGTACCCCTTGTCCAGAGAAATTTGCAACCTGCAGTGGACAGGTGATTCCTCCTGCCTTGCTCATAGAAACTGGCTGCATGTGTTCATCTCCAGTGACTGGAAACTCGTGTCTCCTACCCTAGTGTTCTCTGGTTGCAAATAACACACATTAGGGTCTCAAATGGATTCTGCTGAAGTCCTGTCTCACCTGAAAGCTAATAGCCCATGTGCTGAGTGAAAACGGAACCATAATAGACAACTGCACAAAGCAAAAGAAATGTTTAGAGCTTATAGCAGTTACAGTTCTTGATGCTTTCTAAGCAATTCTTTTTCTGCATGGACACTCTCCTTGCCTCCTTTTGCAGCTTATGGCTTCAAGAAGTCTGAGAGTTCTCGAGTTGTGCAAATTCCTCATTGTTCTTTGTTTTGAATTATGAATTTTACTTTATATCCTGATATCTGCTTCCATGGTATAGATATCTTACTGAAAATAGATATGAAGTATCAGATATACAAATTTTTCTACTGACTGTTTTAAGGATAAGCAGAAACCATGTCATTTCCATCTTTGGTCAAACTCACGAGGCAGGTACTTTACCATCACCAATTAATATATGTGGAAACTGAGGCAGGGTTATTAAATCATCTACCCTGAGTCACCTGCTTACTATATGAGCTGAGCTGTAAACTCAGGAGGTTTCATTTGTAATGTTTGTCCTAACCACTGTGCCATAATGCTGCTCACTGGATATTTGTCTAGCACTATACTAAAGCAATTTAATTGACTTTCTTGTATCAAGTGTGTTGTAATGTGTATGGGGTATTTGTGTGTGTGTGTGTGTGTGTGTGTGTGTGTGTGTGTGTGTGTGAGAGAGAGAGTGAGTGTTTCCATGCATGAACAGGGAGCATAGAAATCAATTTCAGGGTCATTCTCCAGGATCCATTTGCCTTACACTTAAGACAGGCTGGGTAGTCTGTGCTGACTGGCCAGGGATCCTCTGTGTTTGATTCTCCAGTCCTGGGATTATAATGTGCACCATCACTTTTGCCTAGCCCCTGCCCCCAGGAGGGCTAGAGACTGAACTTGGGTCTGCACTCCATGGCATGCACTGTTCGTACTGAGCTGTCCTCGTCGTCTTAGCTCAGAAATGAAATGATTTAATTATTATATTATTTATATTAAATAATTTATATGAGATAAATGTTTTTAGAACACAGCAATCAGGTGAGTTTTTTTTTTAAACTTGGAAACTTGGGTATCCATTGAGCACTGCCTAGCTAGGAAGTCAGGGCTGGGATGCAGTTGGACGACATTGAAAGAAAAGCGATCTCAAGCTATCAAACCAATATGCTAGTTTGCAAGAGGAAGGCATGGCTCTGCATCTCATGCATTCTAATCTGCTGTCAAACTGAGCGAGTCTAGGAGCAAGATGACTTAGAGAACGATGGTATAGGAGTTATGTGCAGCTGCAGAATTCCAGGAAATTGGAAAGCCCCTCAACCTCAAAGTCATGTTCTCTACTGACTTCGCATGATTGATAGCCACAGCCAGAGACACTCTTACTGTACATATTCTTGGCTGGAGATGGCATCACACACTAGACTGTAATGCTGCTGGGAGACTTGACAGTTTATCTTATGCCTTCTCTCTGCAATTGTCCATCACCTTAATAACAGAAGGTGGCAGGGGAAAAGAAAAAGAAGCACCATTTGTGAAGTCAAGGGAAAGAAATTTTTACCTGAATGGAGCAACATCAAAGACCAAATTTTCCCACTCAACAGTTTTACTGATGGACTGGCCAAGTATCTCCAAACTAGGCTGGCTGTAGACCACGGGTCATACTGTGTGAGGGCCTATGAGGGATATAAATGGCCAGAGAACAAGTTTTCAGCCATAGATATGGCGAAGAAGGAAACTAGACTATTACAAGGAGACTGACACGTGGGAAAGAAGAAAGAAGTGTGTGTAGGGTGGGATAACGGGAATTCAGGCTAAGCAAAGCATGCAGGTTAGTAGCAGAGGAACAGGGATTGATGTCTTTATATAATGAAGTAACAACAACCTACATACATTGAAATGAGTATTGCTAGGGTTCAAGTCAACAACAACCTACATACATTGAAATGAGTATTGCTAGGGTTCAAGTCCAAGGCAGGGGGAAGGGATGCTGGGCTCAGGGATATGTTTTTGGCTAACAGAGAGCATATCCCAGCTAGCCCAGATCCCAAGAAGCAAGGGTGAGGACTGCTTAATGAATTGGCTACCCAGAGATGACTCATGTTCCCCTTAACTCTCCTCTTTTGCTTGATGTGATGTCACCCGCTTGGTATGACATCATCCAAGTGCAAGTCTTAGGTGCAGCACTATGGAATGATAGTAGCTTAGCAACTAGGGATAAACTTATGTCATACTTACAGACATGAGATCAGATGAAAGGATGATGTTTAGAGGGCCGGGTATGGTGTAGGGCTAAGGAGAGAGGGCTAAAAAGTGCAGGCAGATCTTTCTCAGAGCTCTTCAGGAACAACGCAAGATGATGCCTCCTGCTCAGTAGACACAAAGGGTGTGGACCTGGGAATTGCTTTTTGTTACTGAAGGAAAGAATGATCGTAGACTGTTGAAACAGGGAGACATTTAGTGAGCTAGTAGGGAGACACAGGGAGAGCTAGAGATGTGGTTTAGTTTGTAAAGTTTCACTGAACAAGCATGAGGTTTTGGGTTCTGATCCTAACACTCATATAAAATGCCAATTAATGAGTACAGCGATATACCTGTGATCTCAGTGCTTATACATGGAGGCAAGAAACTTTCTGGGGTTTTCGGTCCAGCCAGGTTAACTGAATCTGTAAGATCTAGTTTAGTCTAGATCCTGTCTCAGAAAAATAAGGCAGCGAGTAATTGAGGAAGACATCTGGCATCAACCACTGACCTCACAAACATACACAAACATGAGCCTGCACACACACACACACACACACACAGAGAGAGAGAGAGAGAGAGAGAGAGAGAGAGAGAGAGAGAGAGAGAGAGAGAGAGAGATCTTAATAAACAAAGCAAATATAGAAGGGGGCAAGAAAGCAAGCCTACAAAGATTGAGGTCAGAGTCTATGTGTGACGCTGGGTTTAAACCCAGAGGGCAGTACTGATTCCCACGGGTCTCCCCCTAGTGTACTTTAATCATGATTCTCTTCATTTATGAGTGCTTTGAGAACCATGGTCTTTCGTTCCTGTTGCTTCAGAGTTTGACATGCAGAAACGAGTGACAAGAAACATGCCCGAGTCCCATCATCTCACTTCCTCTGTAAGGCCCCTCTTTTAATTTTAACGCGTTATTTTCTTACCTAACTAAAGTGTTTAACTAGGATTCTCACTGATTAACTTTTCCTTCCAGCTACAACTAGCCCATCAAGGTCAGGGTCCCCGAGGAGGAAGCTGAGAGAACATATACTGCACACATGGGCCGAATAATTCTGCAAGCTGAGAAATTAGTTTAAGAATGAGTAATATGCTCTCAATTGAAACCTGGCAGGGGGGATTGTACTTTCATCCCTAAATTGGAATCAGATTCTCTCCACTGGGACTCTTCCAGCATTTGGCATAGACTAAGAACGGGGCGAGCCTGGCTCTTCACGGTGTCATAACAAAACTGGCTTCAAGTTATAGCTCCGTGGGGCTTATCGGGGAAGGCAGAGATGGAGCTAAAGCTAATGGGACAACCTGGGACCTTGCTTTTATCAGCAAACAAATGAGCATCAACAGAGACTTAAATAAAACCTGCACAATCCATTCTTAATGCTGTTTTCACAATTAACACATCCCCAAAGCGTCCATTATTATTCTTGGACACTTTGCGAGCACGTTTTCTTTCTCAAGAAGAAATTCTTTTTCATTGGGATTAAAGCTGTCTCCAACAAAGCATACTTTCAAATGGCTCTTGCCTTTTCCACTTTTTTTTTTTTATTAAATCCCTAGACATGATTTCTCTGTGAGTCTGGCTTGCGATCGTTTTATTACCCAAGAAATGAGACAGGAAAAGGAGAGAACGGAATAATGAGTCTATCCATGGTTAGGTCGTTTAACATAGTTTAAAAAAATTATCCATGGGGCTAGGGAGATGGTTTAGTTGGCAATGTGCTTGCTATGCATGCACTCGTACCTAAGTCCAGATCCCCAGAACCCACGTAGAGGGCTGGACTCAGTGAAGCCACCTGCAATCCCAGCACTGGAAATCAATGATAGGAAATGCCTTGAGCTCATGGTGTAAAGAAATGGAGAAAGATAGCAGGTGTCAATCCCTGCCCCTGGCCTTCTCATGTAACACACACACACACACACACACACACACACACACACACAATGCAAGCCAATGTTTAAATGTATAGTAAATAAGTAGAATCATACTTCTTGAAGATAGGTGAAGAATTGCATCTGCCACATAGTCTTACGCACAGCTTCAATCTAGAAACACCCTGAGTGCTTTATCACCACGCCACCCTTTGAGTGTCCCAGGGCCGACTAATTCATGGCAGCCTGGGTTTCTGCATGGAGGTCTGGGCAGATGTTGAACACTCCAGATGCTGCTAATGGGCAGGTAGGCTGGAGCTAGCATAGCTCCTTACCTAGGCTAGGTGTCGTGCGCTATTTTGAGACACCATTTCTGTCATTTTGATCGCATAATTCCCATGAAAACAGTTACACTTCATTGACTTAGCACAATCTTCCTACAATAAATTATTATTAACCTATTCAGTGGATAATTGGAAAGGCCATTTTTTTTTTTGGAAGCATGCAAACCAAAAAGGCCACTAGATTTCTCGTGCCTCTGTTTCGTTTCCCTTGGGAAAGGTCCCTGCTGATTAGAAACTGGGAGGTGCCTTTGCATGGATTGCATGCACGCTCCTGCACTCACCCCTTTAACATCATAAAAAGAAAGAGATACAAAAGGAAAATGAAAGAGATTTCTCTGAATAGTGCATGCCTACCTAGAAAACCTTTTATCACCATCAAAATTATAAAAATATTCACTCTAAAGGTATATTCATTAAAGCAGTTGTAACCCATCTCTAGATAGATTCAAGAACCGGCAGACAAAAGAAATGTGTGGAAGTATTCCATTTGATTTCCCTATGAATTCCTCTGACAATATGGTTTCTTCTACTGAAACTGTAGGGCCTAAGATGACTGTGAGCAGGAATCAGAAAATTTGATTGGTGAATGGTAACATCCCTCCAGCATAAGGTACCTTCCCTAGTCCCCCCAGTCTAGTAAACCTGATTTCATTTGCAAATGAAAACATGATATAGAACATATCGGGAATATAAGCACTGATTGGAGTATTTACTGGGTAACTGCTGAGTGCCAGGCTTCTTGTTCAGTACATTCTAGGGTCTCCTTGAACCACAGTCACCCAGGGAAGAAGGAACACCCACTACTTCCATTTTAGAAAGGGGGAAGTTAAGGCACAGTGCCCAGTGCTCACAATGATTTCCCTGAAGAGTTCCTTCTGATCAGAAAACAATTATAGTTTTCCTTCAGACTTCCATGCAGCCTGATTTACTATCTTTATTTCCTTGGGTTTTTCTCTTATCAAAAACAGCTTCACTGGCTCATAGCTATGCAGTGTCAAAATGGATCAAACTTACTATCCTTGTATTGCCAGTGAACTTCATATGACACATCCCGGGTCCTAGTCCATGGGGAAATCATCTCTCCTTAGAATCTATCAGACTCCTAACAGTCAGCTAAGAAGGCTCCCTTTTAATGTATTGGTTATATGAAACAGGTACTGTTCTAAGTTGGTAAAGAAAATAAACTGTACGTGGAGTGCTTTCTGATTCTTCAAAAAAAGGTAAGAGAATGTTCTAATGCATCAACGTGTGTTCCCTTTGAAATGAAAGGATGGTGATGTTGGATTTTTCTTAACGTGATGGGAAATGAGCAATTGCACTATAAAGATGGCTTTTAGGGAATGTGGGCGGTAAAGAAGAAGATGAGCTAAATTTTCTTTGAAACACTCAAGTGGCCAAACCTGTCCTAGAGTAGAGAATGGGTAACTCTCGGGCCTGGCCTCAAGTGTACAAGGTTTTACACTAGTCTTCTCCTTTGCCCCATCAGTATTAGGCTATTTGCCGAACCCCTCCCCCCCTTTTTATTGTTTTATTAATTGCTTAGTGTGCCAGGTTTGTAAATTAAACTTTAAAATGAGCATACATGTTCAGGAAAAAGCATAGCATCCACTAGGGGTGTAGCAAAGTATCTCTTTAGATCTGGGGGGGATTTCTGCTTTCTGGATCATCATTTACTCATCGACTTATGTCTGTGGTTCACAGTGTAAGAAACTCAACAAAATGCAGCAGGAGGAACCTCTGTGTTGGTGCTTCCTACACTGATCCTGTCGGTTCCATTTTTGCTCCTATTTAATGTCAGAATTATTAAGGCACTTAAAGGAGAATAACTTTTATCTAAACTCAAAGTACGAGTACTGGGGATGGATTTAATCAATTTCCACAATTCATTGAGATCATAAAAAAATAACTTGATAGTTTGCAAAAGCTTTGAGTACACGAGTAGGGATAACACAATGATATTTATTCAATCTCTCCATATATCCTCTGTTGAAACCACACAAGGGCCTGGGGAATTCTTGGCAAAAGCAATATTGTAAATGGCCAGTTTATTGGCAGGGAGGGCAGTGATATGAACCATGCGCTCTCTCTACAGCACGAATCCAGGCAGAGCTCTGATTATGTCTGTTTATCTGAAGTGATTTGCTAAGTGATTCATTTCTTTGAGTCCGCAAAGAGCTCAGGTTTAGCTGGGAGCATGTAAGTATCTGGATGGAGAGATGGGATATCAACCACATACAAGATAAACAGAGGGCTTTGCTAACTCACATAAACCACCACAAGCAATATCGATGCTGTCTGTGGATTATGCTCTAGGTAGAGCCTGACTAAAAGCAAATATTCTCAGATGTGCTGTGATTAGCTAAAGCCATGTCTACACTCTTCACAGCCTCTCAGAGCCCCTGGCGCCCAGGTCGTAACAGCCTGAGTCTGAGAATTCCCCAACAATTCCCTCCTCTCTTACCTGCACTGACAGTGGTTTTCAACACTTGCCTGGTCGCTTGTGACTTTGGATTTGACTCCTCTTCAGTGAACAAGCTCATTCATGAGAAATAGAAGCCACAGTGCTGTCTCAGTCTCATGGGGCTTGGATGAAGCTCAAACAAAGCCATGCTGAAAACCTTTGGCAGTGATGGATGGTTATCTGTTAGCTGGCTCTGCCCTACATCTCTACCGGTCCCCAGCTAATCTCAGTCACCGCTGAGCATCTCTGGGGCAGTGGGGCTCTAGGATAGCTGGACACCACTACCCTGTCCCCCACATCACCCTGCCTCTAAAGCCACAGTCAGAATTTGTTGAGTTTCCCATCATCTTGCTGTCTTTTCCAGAGTCTTGGATGCTCATAGAAAATGCCTTGAGTATGAACTGAATAGAAAGACAGAACCAGAGCAGGAAAGAGAATACAGAACTGTAGGGAAGCACGTGTTCCCTCAAGGTAAATCAGAGTGTCTAATACATCTAAGACTTCTGTCATTCTTTTCTATCTTTTTAATCCAATTTCCTAATTAGTAAAAGAATATAATGAAAAAATATAAAAATTCACGAAACAACTATATAGGCTACTTTAAAAACAAACAAACAAACAAACAAACAAAAAATGCTCCCAGGGCCGGGCAGATGTCTCCATGAGTGAAATACTTGCCATAGAAGCATGAGGACCTGAGTTTGGTTCCCTAGCACCTGTGGGTAAAATAACAAACAAACAAACAAACAAACAAACAAAAACAAGCACCCTGAGAGGGACGGAATGCATCTGTTAGTCGAGACCTGTGGAGTTATAGGTAGGTAGAGCCTTGATCCTCACTGTCCGGCTGACCTAACGGACTCATGGGGCTCCAGGTTCAGTAAGAGATCCTGTCTGAAGGAACAAGGCAGAGAGGAACTGAGGCTGATCAAATTCTATGTTCCATGTGTATCCACAACCATGTACACATACACCACCACCACCACCACCACCACCACCTCCATGATGATAGCCCCCAGACCTACAAAAGCTTTACAGTCATAATCCCTTACTCCCTCTCATTAAATACTGCCTTAATCTTTATAGTTATCATATTCCTAATCTGGCTTATAGTTTTGCTTTGGGAGCATTGACCTCCAAACATAATGTTTTACTTTGAGTACTACTCTCAAGTTTTGCCTAATTTGAGTTACATTTTACTGTGTTTGGAAAATCATTCCGCTCGGTCTGCATAGAGCATTTTTTTTAATGAATATACATTGAATAATAGCACTCAGTTTGTAGGATATAGGGCATTCTATATGTTGTTATCATCATCATCATCATCATCATCATCATCATCATCATCATCAAGTTATCTAGTTCAGTTTGTGGACATTTGAGTTGTTTGCGGATATTGAGAACAATGATGTTTTAGAACGGCCCTTGTACCTTTCAATCGATGTGTAGCTCTTCCCCCCTCTTTATGCTGTAGCTATGTCTTCCAGATAGTGTATATACAAGCTTTACAAGAAAACCAGTAGACTGCTTAAAAAAAATACTATCCCATTTGCAATTCCTTAGCATGTGTTTCACTTCCTACATGTTATTAGTCTCTTCTGCTTTGTCTTTAGGCTGGATGTGTGCACCTTTCTTGATTCTCATTCTCCTGTTCCTCCTTTCTGACATGGTTTTGGAATGTGGTCTGAATTAATCATGGATGGTAATCTGGGGGGGGGGCATAGGCTTGCTCTGGACATCTAGTTGTGTAGTATTGCTGTAACCAATGACCACAGACTGGGTGGGTGAGAACAACAGGGATGTTTCCCCCCACAGCTCTGGAGGCCTCATGTAGAAGCGAGTAAAGGCAGGTCCGCGCTCCTTCTGGAGGCTCCGGAGAGAAGCTTTTCTTGAGTCTTTAAGCCACTGGGGGCTCCTAGTGTCCATGAGCAGGGAGCGCTCTGCTCTGCCTCTTCACACAGCCCTGCCTGCAGTGCGTCTGTGCCTCATTGCACTTTCAAAGACACCAGCCAGTGCATTCAGGATTCACAGCAGCTCCAGTGAGATTTCTTCTTGGGGTTTCTAAGCGATCCACTCACTATAAAGCCCTAGTTCCAAATGAGGTAGCATTTGCTGGTCTGGAGATTGGGACTTTAACACATTGTTTTGGGGTCACAAGTTTCGAGCCATTTTAGCCTGCACTAAGAGAAGGAAAAAAAAGGGGAAAATTATTAGTTAGTAAAATAATGACTACATATACTATATAATTTGGAGGTTGTGTAATATATTAACATCTTTCACAGGGAAAGGGCAGTAAAACAGCCACCCACTCAACACAGTATCCTCCTCTCCTGGCAGTGTGTGATTTCCTGGTATTTTTCACATATAACAAAGTGTATCCTTATTAATCTAAACATGAACTCATACTGTTGTCCCCCAGATCTATTACACATGGGGTATTTTAGCTGTTGCCAGTGTTCATATGTCAGCACTTCCAACAGGCATCTGGCGATTGTCTATGGTTTTAATTACCCATTCAATTTGTTTAATGGGCATGAAGTTATTTAGAATTTCCTTTCCATTTTGTATTGTTTTAGTTATTTTTATCTTTAAAAAACTTGTTTCTTTTATTCACATTATCAAATTGATTTTACTTGTGATTTTCTTTGACCTTGAGTTTCAGCCTGTCTTGTAGATACCTATTTTGTTGTCTTTATCTGACAGAGCTTTTTTTTTTTTCTTCACTGATTTGGCTACCTTGTTGGTCTGATTTCCTTAAAAACAAGTCTCTGAGTCATAGGGCTAGTTAGAATAGGGCTGATGCTGAAGAGAGCCGCGAACAGCTTTATGCCTATATGGATAAATTCTGTATTCCCCTCCCTTATGTGTGTGGATAAGTATACTAACATCCACCTTATCATGATGGCGGAAGTACTTGGATCCACTTAAAGATGGAAACTGTATCTTAATAATTATGAGGGACACTATTCTTATATACTAATAGATTATATTATTTTCTGATAGAGATGAGACATATTTCTATGAAATAAAGCTATAATTGTATGAGGTGATAGGAAAGTTAATTTGTTAGACCATGGCAATAACTCATCATGTATGCTACATAATAAAATATTAGTAAACATCAAAATATTAATTTTTCATACAGTTTATAATAAATCGGATTTGTTGACAAATTAATGAATAGTTAACAAATCAAACACGGCCGGCGGGCTTTGTGGATTATGCTTGGATTTTCTTAAGTATTTAAAGGAACCTGGATCATTTTCAGATAGGAAGCAACATCAGCAGAAGAATCACATTCAGAGATCAATTAGAAGAATCATTGCTGTGTGAACTCTGAGGGGCTTACTCAGAGAGAACTTTGGTGTTTCCCTGTTGCTCATGAATTGGGAACATGGGTCAGTGCTAAGACTCCACATGCATTAATTATGTCACTCAAAAACATGAGCATGTTCTAATTTCTCCAGTTTTTGCCTATTCTTTGACCGTTCCATAGGTATATATGACATTAATATCACGTACACACACCCCAACAGTCTTCTCATGTCCCCTTCCACTCCCTCTTCATCCTATTTCTTACCCCTCCCCCATCTGCTTTCATGTTTCTTTTCAAACCATCTATTGAGTGTAAGTGGGCTTTCTTGCATATACCTGGGTATAGGGTTATTTCCTGGACCATAGGTATTTTCTTTTTAAATCTGGAAGGCTTTAATTACCTAACGTGTAGAAGAATTTAAGTGTGATTCCCAACTTCTGAGAGAAAGAATGAAGATGGAAACATATTTAGTGTAACAGCAAATATTACTATTTGTGAAAACACACACAGAATCAAGAGCAAGACTACAATGTCCCTGCTCAAGTAACCTAGTTAACATTTTATAAAGTGAAATTAATAATGGTTAGGCTAGAAAATGCCAACAGGTATAGTACAAACTCTCTCTTTTTC
The DNA here is from genome assembly GCA_964023405.1 of Apodemus agrarius. NCBI lineage: Eukaryota > Metazoa > Chordata > Mammalia > Rodentia > Muridae > Apodemus > Apodemus agrarius. Next base: position 134,034,962 of record OZ030008.1, read on the forward strand.
CCTCCCCACTACACACCCCATCTTCCCTCTCCATCTAAGTGCCTTCTGGTTTCTTACACAGTTTCAAGAGGGGTTGATATTGCATCTTTCTTTTCATTGTATTTTTATATCTTCATTTTATGGCAAAAGAGTATATCAGACATAGTTTTATTCATATATATGTATATATATATAGTTATGAACTGCTTGTATCTAATTTGAATCTACTGTAATTAATGTCAATGAAAGTCTATGTGTGAAGATACAGGCATATATCACACATACATATACATCCACACAGCACACATGCAAGACATACACATACAACACATTCATATATACAGCACATATACCACATACTGCAAACATATCACATATACAAACACACTCCACCACTTCATATGTATACTACACTCTGCATTTACATACCACACACACATCATACACTCCAGACACTCATACACTTCACACATCATATGTACCTACATAGCACACACACAGACACACATAGACACACACAGACACACATCGACTTACATACACACACATACACACACACACACACACACACATACACACACACTTGCTCATACGGCAACATGCACACATTTATGTGTTAAACTTATTTCATATGTATCCAGAGAAATTCTAAGCACTATTTTTTAACGTGTTCATATGTATATAAAGTCAAATTATTATGTCAAAAGCATACACAGTTTGCATCTTAAGGAATAGTGGTAAATTTTTCTAGGTAAAATGATACCTACTGCATTATATACCTTCTCTAGGCTATACAAGACTCCAGATTGTGCAATACCTAATAACACAACAGGATCCCAAATTTTCAGGGTTTTCCTTTCTGAGGAGTGAGATGCTTCCTCATTGGTGTTTAGTTCACTTTTTCAGAATTAACTGACATCAGACATCATCATGGACTGTGTGTAACTCAGAATTCACATTGATGTCAGTGAATCTACTTTCTCTCATTTTCCCATTGACCATGGGCCACTTTTGTTGAATTGATCTGGGTAACCCACATGTCAAATTATTATAAACATGGAAGCTTGTATATATTACATGTGACCTGAGGAAGGGGAACACGCACCCAGTAACGTAGCTATAAACCTCCCAAGGAGCATCTTCCATTCTTCCTTAGGGTTGTATCTCTGTTCAGGTTAAGATTCTGCTTCTAGTCAGGGAATAGTGACTTGCATTATTTTATCAAGGAAGGAAGCAGAGAGAACCATTTCTGCAGCAGAGCAGGAGGGAGCAGAATCTGTGCCTGGTGACCATCCTGTACAAGTTAAGAAAACACACACACACACACACACACACACACACACACACACACACATACACACACACACAGTGGTCCAAAGCTTGCCAATTTAGAGTTCTATTAACACAGGATTAGGGGACCTTCTGGAATGTTTGCGGGTGTGGATAGAATGTGTTACATGCGACCACTTTCAAGGCTGTCATTGAATTGCAGTCTGACACCCACTTGAAGGGTGTTTAAAAAAAAAAGAAGAAGAAGGCTAAGAGTCAAAATTGAAAGTGTAAATTGCAAATGCTTCTTTTCCCCAGCAATAGGGCTATAAATACTGCCGCTCTTTTTGTTAAACACTATGGAAATGCTCCAGAATCGATGGAAGGTGTTAGCACCCAGCATCTTAAATCCCTGTGCTAACAATTAAGTCAGACACGTTTGACACTTTATCTGAGACACTCCTGGCAGTGTTCTTCATGGCATGGTTCAGAAAGTCCCAGCAGGTGACACGCAGATTTGGGAGGGGGGTGGCTCATCAGACCAGCTTTCTCAGCACTTTTCTTCAACATGAGTCAATATGGTATATAGTTGAGCCAGTTTCCTGCTTTTAAGAAAAGGCAATAGGTGAAACTGAGTAGCTTTCCAGAAGAGTGCCCCATGCTCTCTGGAAGCCAAGCGGCACCTCTACTCTGTAATGGTTGGCTCCTACCTCACACTCAGCACGGCGGCATCCAAGACTTCGTGTCACAGTCCTTATGACTCATGAGAAATCTATGTCCTGGGGTGGCATGAAGCCTTTCCATCGTGTACCTTAGCACCTGTGATCCCTATTTAATTAAAATAAAAGGATGTCCTGACATTGTTATAAGTGCCATTTTAATGACACGTAGCTGGTAAGTATGTAACAAATGAAAAAGTTGTGAAATGTCCTCATTTTAGGAATAGTATTTATCTAAAGCACACTAAACGCTGGCAGTCTGTCCAATACAAAGCCCTAGCGAGACTGAGGCTCTTTCAATAATACAGTGTTAGGGGCTGATGGCATGCTGGTCACAGGAGCCGCTGCTGGTGCTCACAGCTTCTGAAGTCCACATCCCCCGCCCCCACCCACTCCACTATGAGTTGCTGAACAGAGCAGATAACCACAGAACACCTCAGGCAGAGTCTGAGATATGGACACACCAGACAGTGTTTGAATTAGGACTCGTCTATTAGCTGTAAGAGTCTGATGGCGTTTTTTGGACCTCCCTTAGTCTCAGTTTAAATATTGGGAAATTAGGTGCAGCAGTGGCTACTGACCGTGCAAAGGGCCTACCGACATCAGCCTCAAATGAGTAAACATGATCGGGCTCTTCTCTTCTCTGATGCTCCCGTCAAAGTCACCTGGCGCAGCTCCAGCAGCTGCCTTTGTGCCAATCAGTGAAGACCCAACTCGCAGGCTTGTTTCTGGGATTTAGAAGAGGAAAGCCAGACCACTGTTTACGGTTCTGCATGCTTGGCTCGCTATGCCGGCCGGCAGTACTGCCTTTGAGACAGGGCCAAAGGTAAACCCTCAACAGACCGCTTGTGAGATAGTTCAGGGGTCCTAGGGGTCCCTTGGAGGGTTCATTGAGAAGATAACAACTTGGAGTGTCCTTCCACCTTCTAGATAAGACGAGGGGAAAGGCATCTGCTTTGTCCACCCTCCTCTTTGCTATCGGATAGCAGTGCTGAGTTATTAGGTGAAGGAGAGAAAAAGGGAAGGAGACCAGAGATTCTCCGTGTCTCAGCATTGTGTGGAAATAAGCGAACAGCGTGGTCCTGGCTCTTGAGCTCTGCTCTCTGTGATTTCACAGGATGGACGGAAGCTCCAGACCTTCCCGGTTTGGTCTTTCAGATAAAAACCAGCATTGATGCTTGCACAGTCATCAGGATCTATGGAGTTCCCTTTGGTTTTGATGCTCACAGCCTCTCTCTCTCTCTCTCTCTCTCTCTCTCTCTCTCTCTCTCTCTCTCTCTCTCCACACCCAAGCAACCCCCCCACACACACCCCTTTTGAAACTCAATGCTGTTCATCATCCAGTCTCAACGTCATTTGCATTTTAGGCTGTGGAAGGACAGCTGGAGCTCAGTGGTTGTTCCTTCCCAATCATGGCTGAACAGAGAGAGCTGTAGAAAGGTCGCGGTGGCTTCCACATCCTCCTGTCGACAGGAGGAAACTGCTCAACAGAATGCCCCTGTTACCTCAGACTGGGTGGCAGTGAACTCAGGAGCTGGGTACACATTCACACCACAGGACTCCTGGATCATGGCTTTTTCTGCTGCAGCATCTTGTTTTCCTTCTGTCATTCCTTTGGGGACTCTGTAGAGACAGAGATTGAGTATAAAAGCTCCCTTGGGTGTTTCTAGAAGATAGTACCATACATATGGAAAACGAGGGCCAGTTTCTACACATTAGCTCTACTCAGCGAGATTGGGATGGTGCTGTCCACACAGAGCAATGGTGATCTAATGGACATAAAGCATCTCTGTCAGAGGCAGATGGTCAGGCCTTTCTATCTGTCTGCATCAGAAGATATGGCTTCCAGAAGGCTGTGTCTGGTGAGCAATGCTTTCAGAGAAATGGGACCTGCAACAGGAGTGGTTTTCATGCAGCTGGGAACATCAGCAGGGCATCTGCAGGATAAGACACTGACTTTTTCAGTGGTCTCAGTAAGTCCAGTAGCATAAGTCCCCCCACAGAAACCTCTGTTCCAACACTTTCCAGTTTAATATATATAGGGCAGCACTGTCTCTCAAAGTCTTAGAAAGAATGCCAGCGGTAGAGAACAGTGATACAAAAGTGGACAGGACAGCTGTAGAACCAGTGACAGGTGTCTTCTGGGTCGGGAATCATGAGTGCCACCTCAGCAACTGCATTCCTCAAGAGGTCAGGATGCTCACAGCATGATGGGCTGTCTTCATGTCCACATTGTGTGAATTTATGTAGAGAAAATCTACTGTGTCTATTTTGAATAAGACTATTCTCATATTTATTTCCTTACAAAAGCACGGGCAACAAGCTTCATTAACTGGACCATCAGGAATTAAAAAAAAAAGATGGAGAAAATAATTCTGTAATCAAGTGATCCTTGGACGTTTCAAAACATGTCCTGCAATAATGTCGCTGACTGTGAAAGTCAGAGTGAAACTTCACAAAGGAATGTTGCATCTTCTTTTCATCCTCTGAACAATGCTCTCGCTCTGGGCCACCCAATCTTCCCATGTGTTAAGCATTATGATCACATGTCTGAGTAAGACCCTGGAGCACCACCCTAAGCTTCCTTGCAAATGCTAATTTTATAGTCAGCTTGCTAAGAGTAAAAAATTTAAATATTTACATATCTTTTAATATCTCAGCAGCCTTTGCTCGATGGACTTTATTTGCTAGAAATGTTTTATACCACAATGGTGCCTTGTATCAGCCACAGTTTATAGAGCATCTTATAATGTTATAATGTGAAACAAAGACTTGGATCTCAGTCTATGCTGACATCTACCCTCTCATTTAAGAACTGTTGACTTTGGGTAAACATATTCCTAATAGGTGAGTACAATGGAAATTATTATCATGTGATTCATCAGATTTCACAATTAAAAGAAGAAAGGTATCATAAATAAAATGTGACCTTGTGGTCTAATGCATAGTAGGTATTCAGTAAATGAAGAATATCTACTACAGATCATTTTTCCATTTTTAAGAATGTGACAGCACATAAAATATGCCCCTAAGCTTTTCACCATAACTATTCCTTACCAGCCCCACATATGGGGGAATGGTTGTGTTGCCTGACAAGTTCTAAGCTGTGTTTCAGGAGCCAGGATGCCATCTCCCAGTGAGATGCTTTAATCCACCTCATTCTGCTCTGAAGCTCCAACGACCCCTGCAGCACAAGGTAGACAATCCAGGTAGACAATCTGCCTGATGAATAAATTATGCATGAGTGAACATATGTGCTCAAAAATACAAGTGGTTGTCATCAAAAAACAGCAAATACTAGAACATGAAGGGAGATTGTGCTGCTGCACAAATCAAAACACGTCTCTAGTATCTATGTATCACTTTAAAGAATTTTGCATGGCCAAATCCTAAATTAATGTGAAACTTTCCATGTTTCACAACTTCAAGTACTATGTTGGTTCACTTTCTGATTTTGTGACAAAAATAAAGTAATTTAAAAGAATGAATGGAAATGAACTTATTCTGATAGTTTCACTCATGGTTGGTTGCTCGGTGCTGTTGATTTGGGGGTCTGCATTGGAAATAAATCCGCTTACTTTCTAGTGAGAAGAGACACACACACACACACACACACACACACACACACATAAAGAAGAGTGAGACAAAGTAATAGACACAAACTATAGAGAAAGTTAATAGAGAGGGAGGGAGAGAGGGAGGAAGAGAGAGGCAGAGGGAGGGAGAGGCATACCCACAAGAACTCAACTCCCCAAAGTTCCTCTCCCTCCTGGGGAAGAACAAGAGCGAGCCCCCCCCCCCCATACAGGGGCCTTGTAAACCATGTCAGACCCAGGCTGCAGCCAGGTTTAAGTGTATGTGATGTAAGAACAGCGAATGATTTTCTTTTAGCATTGACTATTGATTCACTGTTCATCTGACTAGTTCTTTGTAACGTCTTCATTGAAAAATTGCTAAATGGGTGATTTACATTCTACACTGCCTACAATGGTTAAATGTGTCAACAAGAGGCTTTTTGCCTTTCTGATTAGAGGGAAGGATTCTTCCAGACCAACAGAGCAAAAATATAATATTCAGTGATTTTAGATTGTATTTATTAAGTATATGAGTGTATTTCCTATGTGTATGTCTGGACACTGTAAGCATCCAATACTGACTAAGGCCAGAAGAGGGTGTTGACTCCTGTGGGACTGGAGTTATAGAAGGTTATTAGGACCATCTTGGACCCTGCAGCCCAACCTGGGGGAGCTCCAGATCCACAGAGGGCCCGCGGTGAGACAGAGCTCTGCGGTCCAACACTATTCTGGGGAGAACAGCTCAACCAGATGGAGCTCTGCCGACTGGGAGAGCCTCTGCCTGGTCTTCAGCAGCCCAGCCAGGGAGCCCCGGGCCTGCAGGGAATCCTGCGGTTAGAGTGAGTCCTGAGACCAGCCGCCATCTTGGAGCTGGTAGACTAACCAGGCAAACCAGGAGGAGACCACGGGAGGCCAGTTAAGCGCCCAGAGGCAAGCAGGGAGGAGACTTGAATCCAGCCCAGCAGAGCTGAGGAGGTAATTCGGAGCCCAGTGGTGGAAACCTTCCAGTTTCCGCCTCGGGAGCACAGACGTTCTCTGAGACAGCAGCACCAAACGCCAGGCTCTTAGGAGCTTTAAACACTAACCAGTAATAACAAGACCAACTAACTCCAGAAATAAACAAATGGCAAAAGGCAAACGTAGGAATGTTACTAGCAGAAATCAAGACAATATGGCAGTATCCGAACCTAGTTCGCCGACAGCAGAAAGCCCCAATACCCCAACACACCAGAAAATCAAGATACAGATATAAAATCATTGGTGAGGATGCTGATAGCAGAACACATGGATAAATCTCTTAAAGAAATACAGGAGAAAATTGATCAAAAGTTCAAAGCCCTTACAAGGCAAACACAAAAATCACTTAAAGAAATTCAGGAGAATATGGATCAAAAAGCAGAAGCCAATAATGGGGAAATACAAAAATCACTTAAAGAAATACAGGAGAACGTGGGTCAACAAGTAGCAGTCATGAAAGAGGAAACACAAAAATCTCTTAAAGAATTACATGAAATCACAAACAAGCAAGCGAAAGATTTGAGCAAAACCATCCAGGATCTAAAAACAGAAGTAGAAAAAAACTAAGAAATCTCAAAGGGAGACAACTTTGGAGATAGAAAACCTTGGGAAGAAATCAGGGGCCATAGATGCAAGTATCAACAATAGAATACAGGATATAGAAGAAAGAATCTCAGATGCCAAAGATACCATAGGAACCATGGACTCAACAATCAAAGATAATGCAAAATGCAAAAAGCTTGTAACCCAAAACATCCAAGAAATCCAGGACACAATGAGAAGACCAAACCTAAGGTTTTGTAGGAGAGTACCAGAACAGAGAAATGGTGGCAGGGCGGGGGTGATTGGGGAATGGGGGGAAGAGGACTTATGGGACATATGGTAAGGGGGGGGGACTGGAAAGGGGAAAGCCTTTGGAATGTAAACAAAGAATACAGAAAATAATAAAAAAAAAAAAAGAAAAAAAGAAGGTTATTAGATGCTGCAGAGGAGCTGGAAATAGAACCCAGGTCTTCTAGAAGAGCAGGCAGTGTTCTGAGGCATGGAGGCTTCTCTCAAGTCACAGAAGTGAGTTTTCCGCAACTGAAAAATTATTGTTTTATTATGAACTAGCTTCAATATCCAAACTGGTAAAAGTCCTTAATCACTACATCTGACGTCATTTGAGGTTTAGAAGCAGCGGCGGGAAGATGGCAGTTGCAGCTCGGCAGACGACAGTTCTTTGGGGAACGCCATTATGCAAACAGAACACAGCTGTAAGATGACATAATGTGTCATTGGTGCATCTCGTTTCCTTCTTGTGTGGGAGCCACCCAAGGAAATACTTAATGCAATGGAAGAAAGCGGTTTTTTTGATTTATTAAAACACCGAGAAATGAGATTTGATCATCAGAATGGATACTAGAGCATGTGACTTGCTTTTTGCATACGGCAATGGAGATGGAGAAGTCAGGCGGTTCTAACACGAAGCGAGGCGGGCCTCAGAAGAGAAGGCTTCCATTGCACAGTGTACAACCAGCGGCTTTGCCTCGGATGCCACACTGGTAAGAAGGAAGGTCCAAGGACAAGTGTAGTTTTAGTGTGTTTCATAGATTACAGGTAGCTTGGCCTATGATTTATACAGGAAAAGAAGTTCATGTGATAACTATTTGTGTCTCTAGAACTGCTTCCTGACTCCCAGAAGGGGGTAAAACATGGCCACAAGTTTTATTTAAGGTGCACAAGCAGAGAAGAAACTGGGCTATCTCAGAGCATATACCCAGCCTTGAACTCAGTAAAACATGGAAGTGTAGCTAGTAAGATCATGGGCAGACATTACAAATTGCTTCTTGCTGCCTTCCAAAACATGACATAGGTTTTTAAGAGGAAAATTAGTCACTAGGCTAGTTGTTTTAATTGTTCCCAAATAAGAATTTCTGATATTTGTTAAGGGCCTACTCATTAGCAAGCATTATTTTATATGCGTTGCATGAATGAACCCAGGTCTCAAGTTAACCTTACACTAAAGGTCCTAGCACAATTCCTATTCTGTAACCCGTGAGACAGAAGCAGGGAGGGCAGCCCTGGCTCCCACAGCTATATGGCTAAGAGGGGCCTGAGCCTGGCCCCGCTGCTGGCTTTACTTGCTTGGTCCATGGTACTCTACTGCTGCTCTCTGCATGACTACAGTGTGCCAGCATCTTCATCTGCCTCTTGCCAATAAAATGAGTCTGGACTTGGCCCTGCCCTGTACTCTCATCACTCAAGTGACTATTTAGAAAGAAGATTTCAATGACCTCATTTTCTGTAGCATCCCTTTACCCTGCCAGACTTCTTTCATATCTCTAAGTGCTGAACAACTGTGCTATTCTTTCTCTCTTCTCTAAAGGAATCTGTCCTAGCGCACACACACACACACACACACACACACACACGCACGCACGCACGCACGCACGCGCACGCGCACGCACACGCACACGCACACGCACACGCGCGCGCACACACACACACACACACACACACACACGCACGCGTACACAAGGAAATGACTGCCACATGTCCTGTATGGTGTCACGGGGCCCTTGTCTCTTTCCCTACTGAATTTGTGCCCCTACAATCTTTCTGTCTTTTCTATCAGTGCTTATAGTTTGCTCCCTTGGGTATCGTGACTGGCACTAGTGCCTACTAAATCAAACGTGCCTTTGACAGATAATTTGTATAATTTATTGGGATATGGAAGTCTCAAAAAATGTTTTCAAATCTCTGGCGACTCGGTATACACTGGATGGTGACGGGCCAGAAAATTATTCTTCCAGAGCTGCAGAAATGACTGTGTATATCTCGCCATGATGAACTCAGAGGCAGCTTAAATGCTGTGACTGACGCTCTACACGGTCTGCTGTCAACCCACTCTGAAATAATTATAATAGCCAGAAGGTTGTCTGTGTCCTCCGGTCGGTGGGTGGCGGATTTGTGTCTGAATGTATTTCTGCATGGGGCAGATTCCTGCAGCTCTTGATATTCTCCATAGCAAATGTCATCTCTCGATATTGCACATGCATGCCAAAATCAGAAGGTGTGTATGGATAAAAAAAAAGAATATATCTCCTTTCATTTTTGATGTATCATCTGAAATTCCAATATTTTAAAATGCACAGTGTCACAGTGTATATAATCAAGAATTCAACGGTGATTGATTTTCTAGGAAAAGGGTTCCTACAGTGAATAAAAAGACAGTTTCTTGCTTTAATTATCCACAGCATAATTATAATTTACAGCATTATAACCTGAGTCCATTTTAATGATCTGCAGAAATGATGCTTACAAGTAAAAACTCTCTTTGTCCATTTTTAAAAGTACAGATTTGGAACACGTGGGTGCACGGATTGCCATTGGTTGGTAATTGCTATTGTAACTGACCACTCTCTTTAGATCTTGGAGCATTTCAGTGGAAAGTTCTACAATTATTCTTCCAGAAGTTTTAGAAGGCACTGAGCTATTCTGTTTTGTTTTTATTTCTGCATTTCCTCTAGTCCTTCAAAGTCATATGCTGAAGCATTGATGTCAATATTGTAATATTGACTGTAATTCTATGAAAGGATAAAATAATAAATTCAGGATCAATCATGATCTTAAACACAAAGTGTTATGTCTGGATAGATGGCTCTATGAGAGTATACTATACTTGTGGAGGACCCTAGTTCTATTCCCAGGACTTGTGTGATGGGGCTCGCAGCCATCTGTCCATTCAGCTGCAGGGAACCCAAATTCTCTTTCCTCCAAGGGCATGTGAAACATAGAAAGAGACACACAGATGTACACTTAATTAAAAATAATAAATCTTTAAAAAATTAAGTTCCTCGTGGATATTTTTTTTCTCTTCTGTCAGAAAATCAGACTGTGTTACATGGCCTGAAAACTTAATAGCCCTCTGATTCCCCTTCAGGCCTTTGGAATATCCATAGAAACTGGAGTCAGTCTGTGTAAAAAAAAAAAAATGTCTTAAGATTGTATAAACCTATTCAACTTCCTACAGTTTGTTTTTTTTAAAAGGGTCTGTTTATTATTTCCTATCTGATTTCTCTCAGGAAGCAGCACTAAAACTCTAAAAAATGAAAAGAGTCCCTAACATTAATCCTCAGGTCTCCCCTGTAAGGCCCAGATGCACAAACACAGCTGTGCACATGCTGTGGCCCCTCAGGGACTTGGGAACCTTGGTGTTCACACACCAGAGCAGGCTTCTCGATTCTTCCCCTCTTCCTTCCCTCCTCATCTAGGCTGGCCTCAGTGGTTACAGATGGCTATGCTGCTGTCCAGGCGAAATGACGCTTAAACATCTTATTTGAGTGTGGTCCACAGGGAATTCGGAGTGTGAAGGGTGGGCAGCTGTGGCCCAGAGTGGAACCAGCTTCTGCACAGGAGGAGTTTGTACCCTGCTGGTGCCCAGACCGCTTCCGAGGTGTCAGAATGCTCTTTGGAACAGCCTGGGAATCACAGAGTTCCCCCCACCCCCACTACTCCTTGAGCCTTTCACAGATTGCATGTGCTGCACTCTGAACGACTTCCTTCCCGAGTACAACCCTGTAACTGTCTCCCACTTCTCTTTTTGTCAACTTACCATCTCTTCAGAGTAAGATTTGAGGCATCACAACCCAAATTTGTCCTCTCCTTCATTGGTAGCTTTCCTTAACACTTAGGATAAGATGGACACTCAGAGTCGAGCCTTCACAATCCATTTCTTAAAAGGAGGTCCCTTGAGATCCTGCCTCTCACCTTCCTCTCCGATCTACCTCACATCCCTGGCAGTTTGTCTGTGGCTTGGCTGGGTGGGTTGTGGTCATTGTTTCTTTATATCCCTGTGAAGTGCACCCAGGACCCTCTGCTTGTGCTGGTCCTTTGGCATACACACTTTTCCTCTTCTTTCTCTCTACTCCCAGCCCACCATGTATCTCACATGCCTATTTTCTTTTTTAAACCGGAAGTTGAGAGGTAACAGAGAAAATGACAGAGCAACTCTTGAGGAGACATCTGACCTGAGAAAATGGTTTTGGCTCCTGTTTGTTTGTTTGTCTTCATTAAAATACACTTAAGAAGTAGTTCCTGGAAGATGCCTGTTGTCTGGAACCAAACGTCATCCCATGGCCAACATCGTGTAGGATTCCTCTGGCAAAAAATTTCATTCACTCCCCTGATTCACACAAATGTCCTTCGATCCCACAGCCCAGCTCTTCCAATTGGCTCTGGGCACCACCTAGCTGACTCACTTCTTTCATTGCTGTAGAATGGGAAGAGGAGCTGAATTCTGGGTAATGGCATGCGGTGCATGCAAAGGCTTGTGATAGACACGGAACCACGTCTTTTAGAAAGTATATGGGTTGGATTCTGAGTCGTGGTTCTAAATATTGGATATTTAGAGCGTTTTTTATATTATCAGTTCACTTCTGATTATGCCATTTTTAGTACTTTTTTTTTTTTTTTTTTTACAGAACAACACAGCCTGGGAATGCACTTTAAGGAAACTAGTTTTATTTCAACCTTTGGTCTCCATAGAAGGTAAGATGACAGCAGCTTGGAATGTGATCACCAAACAGAGACCAAGTAGCAAAAGTCAGTCAGAGAAACAGATAAAAGGGAACCTGTGCATCACTGCTGGGTGGATTTCTCCCATATGTCCGCATTCCATAGGATTTGTAGAAACAGAAGGAGAAAGCTGACCTGCCCCAGCAGTACACGACAGGGCACATTCCACGTCAGCTGGTATTAAAGAGATGAGTGATCCCTGAAGCCTAGAGCATTTGGGACATTTAGGCTACCCTCCCTGGCTCACATGGCTTAAAATTCTCTCACATAACCCCACTTCAAAGTAGGGCAGAAATTCAGAAGACTCCACTGTCTAATAGACTGCACCCCCACTCCCTCACACGCACTGCTAGAGATTGAAGCCAAGGCCAAGTAAAAAAAACACAGCCTAGATTCGCTTGGCCACTGGTCTAGCAAACTTTCTATTGAATTAGTTGAATTTATTTCCATTAATACCACAATTGATGTGTTGTCCTAGAAAATGAGAAGTTTAATGGACACGCAGGGAAGGGTCATAGCAAAAGGTCATTTTGGCCCTGAGTGTCCTGTCCCAGTGTATAGGGGTAATTTGGCTAGGGTTTTTTTTTTTTTTTTCTTTTAGAAGTCAGAGAATTACAAAGACATGAAAAACTGAGGGTGTAGAACAGTGAGAGAAGTTTGGAGACTGCAAGTGAGATAGGGCTACCGAGAGCTGCTGCTGTACAGAGAAATACCATTGAACCACCGCTACCCACACATTTAATCATGATTAAGTGACTCACTGGTGTAATTGGATACAGTTGTTTAAATAACCCGAATAAAATAGCCCAGTCACATTCGAATCCTTTAGAGGGGCAGGAGAGAAAGGGAGATCATCTATACATAACATGTGGTCTAACTCCTCTCACCACTGCGGGAGACTGCTGGAAAAACTTGACTGGAGTTCTGAACAATGAGAACGGGCTTGTTTTTCTGGCTTTGTAAGATAATTGGCTCAAATCATCTCTTTACTTCATGGGATATTATATCTTCCTTTAACAGGAAATGCTTGAAATATTTCTTTCCAAGTTGAAATGGCTGAGTGTGTGGTTTCTAGTGGAAATTCATGCACAGGGCAATTAGCAAGGAGTTCTTTTTTCATGGTTGGGGTAGTGACTTATGGTCGTAAAGAGTTTGCTTCATGCTGGATCCTGGGCTGAGAACTCTGTCTGTGTATTCTGTGACACTCTCGCAGTCACAAATAACTTGCAGTAGGTTCTGTCTTCTTCCCCCTTTCCCAAGTGAAAAAAGGATGTTCCAAGAGAAATTTCCTAACTACTCAGTCTTTAATAAAAGATCAAGCCAAAAATTGGAGAGAAATCAGAAATCTGTTTTCAATCTTCTCCCTGCAGTGCCCTGCTGAGGTGAGTCTGTAGTCACAGCCAGGACTACCATGGCTCCCATAGATGCTGAGTGAAATGACAGAAAAGACAGAAGGGTTGCTTGTGTTGGAAAGAGTAACCGAGTAGGTTGTAATGCACTTAGTCACATAAGACTCTAGCGGAGGCATGGCACAGCAGTTCAAGGCCAGGATCATCAGAGCAGTGTTAACTCTAGCTCCCGCTGTGTATCAGTCCACAAATAAACCAGAAAGCATCGTCGAATCTCCTGAAACTGTAATAGGAAAGAATTTAATGATTTTGAGAAAGGCAAGATGTTGTGGTTTGAAATAAAATGGTCCCCATAAGCCCATATGACAGTGGCACTATAGGAAGTATGGCCATGTTTGAGGGGGTGTCACCTTGATGGAGGAGGGGTCTTATATGCTCAAGCTATGCCTGGTGTCACATACAGTCTCCTGTTGCCTGCAGATTGAGATGTAGAATTCTCAGCTCCTTCTCCTGCACCATGTCTCCCTGCATGCTTACATGCTTCTTGCCATGATGATAAATGGACTAAAACCTTTGAAACCGTAAGCCAGCCCCGATTACATGCTTTCCTTTACAAGAGTCATTGTGGTCATCGAGTTTCTTCATAGCGATAAAAAAACTAAATTAGACACAGGCTTTCTGGCTTCAACATATGAAGGGTATACAACATTTCTGAAAATGAGAATCTCTCCTTACACTCTGAAAAATATTACATAATTTGCAATATATTCTGTCAAAGTCTAATGTCACCTGGCTAAGTGTTTTGTCAATGGACGTTGACAAAGGAGAAAGAAAACAGGGCCAGCAGGAGAGGTGACACATCATCTTCATGAGGCGGCGGCCTTCTCACCATCTCTCTGCTTGTCTCTAGACGAAGCCTCTAGCACTTCTAGATGGAATCTGCTCCTGACAGTTAACAGATATTCAAGTGACTTGTCCTCCAAGTTAGAAATTCTAAGTGGGATGCTTGCCAGGCAGCGTTAATGATGTGTGTGAGTTTGCTTTCGTGGTTCCAACCCATGGCATCTCACCCTTTCATAGGTTACGTTGCCAGATAAAATATAGTACAATAAAATACACAATAAAATATAGTTTAAATGAAGTTTCAGGCAAATGAGAAATAAACTGTGATCCAAGTGACTTGAGACTCACTCACACGGACGGCTTATTCCTTGTTCATCTGACATTCAGATTTAATCTGGTGTCTTCTTGTCTTATTATTAAACACAGCACCCTTTCTCGTGGCAGAAAGGGCGTTTTACATGGTGCTTTGGGTGGGATTTAGGTCAAAGGTGTGGCAAATTGGAATTCTGGCATTTCAATTTGTGCTCATCATTTTGTCCACTTGGGTACAGTGGTGTTAAACATCTGTCCTGCTGTGCGCTTTCAGTAGGAGGATTTGCCTTTTAGTCTCCCATTAGATGGCTCTCGGCTTTTTCAAGGGAAGGCATATTCATATACAGCATTAAACTGATTCATGAAATCAAAGAGATTGTAGCCATTGATATGGGGCTTCCAAAGGATGTAGCACAGTTTGGCCCACATATGTGGCTGTGTTCTTTAAACTAATTGGGAAATATTGGATGCTGGCAGGCTTCAGTAGAGAAATATGTTTCCCCTTTAGGGTGATCCGTCTAATTGGCTGTGGGAAGACTTTCTCTGGGCTTCAGAAAGCTTTTCCCACTTGCTAATCATGCAGCGTCCGTCCCCCACCTTCTCCCAGCCCCAAGGCTGAAGCTACACTCCCTACACTGAACTCTGCTCAACATTCTTTTGTCAAGCCGGACAAGGCTGCAGACAGAATCTTTGACTTGGAACGTGAGGAGAACTCCCTGTTTAGGGAATGTGCTACGTTCTGGAGAGCGAGTGTTTGAAAAATGTGCTCTCTGAGGCTGAATCAGCTGCCGTTTCTAATGTGCTGCAGAGATGAGACTGGGGAAGGGACATGGGTACCACTAGGTACCGAGTAGGGTGATGATTACACTTCTGTTTCAAGGTCCATCTTCCAGGACGTTGGCTCTGGTGGAAACTGGGTTTCTTAAAACCTACACGTAGATTTCCTCTTTCAAAGGGAAGTACCCTCTAGATACGAAAGAAGGTAATGTTTTGTCATCAAATTTAGAACACACCGGAGTCCAAAAGTTTTTTGTCTATATGATTCTAAACATGCAAGATTTAAATAGACCTTAAAGACTGAATAGATCCATGAGGCCACATAAATGTCCAGAGAAGCTAGTCTTAGTTACAGTGATATGCCTGAGCCCCAGACATGTGGTTGTGTTGGGAAGACCAACGGTGCACACTCACTCACTTCTGGGTCAACACAAAGATAACGTCAGTGGAAAGTATGTGGTCTGTTTTCTGCCTGGACTTCTTGCTACTTCCATCTTTCGGTGCAGACAGGAAATTGTTTTCCGCAGAACGCTCTAGAAAAGCAGGTAAAGACAAACACCTTTCTTCACTTAACCTCAGTAGATTCCTATAGAAAAAGACCATGCAAGTCTCGCCATATCTTTAAGGAGCAAAGCCAAGGTAAATTCAATGTCTTCACACATGTCAATGAAGAACACAGAGGCTCCTATTTGATGTTGCAAAACAGTTAAAAAAGAATCTCCATAGGAGATTCTGCGTTGCTGCATGCACAGCAATAATTCTTAGCCTCTGTTTTTATCTACAACCCAGGATTTATTTACTTAGTGTTTATACATGGCTTGAAAATTATGGGAAGAGGCATGCAACTTTCCTGCTCCCTTTCTGATTAACCTCCAAACTTCCTTTCATCAAAAATGTCACACAGTGTTTTTGACTCTGACATATCTCGAGGAAGAGACAGAAAGCAGAGTTCTAAAAGAGGGGTGCTTTTTATCAGGGGTGGGACAGTGGCGGGGACAACCCTTCTCTCCGGGAACTTTCTGTCTCCAACGTCCCTCTATATTGAAATTTGTCTGATGTGATTTTTAAGGAATATATTTAGTATGTGTATGCATTTGCACACATGTATATGCACACATCCATAGCATTAGTCTAGAGGTCAGAGGGCAACTTGAAGGAGTCAGCTCTCTTCTTTGACCACGTGGGTTCTAGAAATTATACTCAGGTTCTCAGGTTGGACTCAGACTTGGTGACAGGCTCCTTTACCTGTGGAGCCACCGCAACTGGCTGGCCAAAATTTTTGTGGCTTCCTTTTTCTTTTCTCATCATCAAAAGTATCAAAATTAGCTCAATTTACTACTACATAGTGAGGAACAAGAAGTTTGTTCTGTATCAATAACACCTATCAATTACTAAGTATGTTTAGATTTTAATAACCTGTGTTTATAACCTTTAAAGAAAAGTCATATCTATATCTATATTTATATATCTATCTAGGTATATATAGGGGGATAGATAGATATATAGAGAAGTAGATAGCTATCAACAAAGAACTGATTTCTAAGCCCGCATGCTCCCATGAACACTTTCTGGTTCATTGCAGTTCTGAAGTTATGTTGCAGGTCATGATGTAGTTTTCAAAAAGAAGACATCACTAAAAAGAATCTCTTTCTGATATTTGATTTGGGAAATCAGATTTGACGAAATGCTGAAATTTTGTCTCTCTTTCAAAGATGATTTCATTTTCAAGTCTCCATATTTTTAGTCTAACCTCTCCAAAGAACTAAGCCAGCAGCAAATGAAGAATGACTTTTTATGTTTTTAATAATGCCTGATCATCTAAAAAAAGAAAGAAAGAAATCTAGCTAAAGGGGGGGGGTGCATAATATCACTAGCGTTTCACTTTGTAAGTTTATGGTTACTTTTTGTAGAGTAAAGCAATGGCTTTTTATTGCTGTCTCCAGTATCTTGGTTTAACAGATGGAATTCAAGACATTCAATGCTGACACAGTCCTCTGAGAGAAGGGTAGCCATAAATTCTTATGGAAATAATGACTGTTTCAAGGAAATCTTTATGTGACTATGCCATGGTATTGAACTTTAAAATGCAGACCTGAGTATATCTAATAAGCAAATTAGTCGTTATTATATTTCTTATAAAATTCCAAATCATTCAGTCTGTACTTAGCAGAAGAGAAAAATCACCATGGCACAGTTCATCTTTATTGGCAGAAATTTGAGAAGGAGATATACTGGAGCCCCAGAGTGAGTTGGAGGAAAAAGGAAGATACAAGCAAGATATTTTATATATGTATGTGAAATTTTCAAAAAATAAAGGTATTATTCAACATGTGCCTTTATTGTATTTTTATTCAATATTTCTGGTCACCATTATTTGGCAAAAGAATTCCGATGCTATGTGTAAGGACAGCATATAGTGTTTTGAAAAAGAAACTATTGAAATGAAGTAAATAAAAAATGTACATATGTGAGTGTGTGTTTATTGTTTTATGTACCTTTGGGTTCTAAAATAAGCAGTCACTAAAATATTAAATAATCATTAACATTATTTCTAGTACAATAATTATACTAATTTTACATCAGCAGTGAATCCAAACATTATAATAGTTATCGACTTGGATAAGCTTGCCCTATCTTCGTCTTGTACTTCAACAATAAAAGTAAGCAGTACATATACACAATTTGCAAACTGTAGACCTCAGTCATCAAACGTTCTGAATGACAAACATTCCATAAAGCTTATCTTCCTTAGAAAATAAATGGCTTTAATGGTGTTGGAGAGATAGCTCAGTGATTGAGCCTTGCCTGTTTTAGCACAGAACATAGATTCTTTTTCTAGCCTCAATATGGCAGCTCCTGACCACCTGACCATCTGTCACTACAGTTTTAGATGGTCTGAAACCTTCTTCTTGCCTGCAAGGGCAGTGCACAGATACAGTACTCAGACATACATGCAGGTCAAACACCCACATACATAACATATACCTATTCTCCCAAATTTAAATTTAATAAATGTAAATACTCATCATGGCTTCTAGACAGGGTTTACTCTCAGTAATGGTTCGAAGTGAGGAAGTTTGGAGTTAACTCAGAGTCCTTCAGGGATGGAGAGTGTCCAACTCGCATTGTGAAGATAATTATTTGAAAAATCATTTGTAACAGTGTGCCAAATCTGTGAGCAAAATACGAACAGCTTCTTGTCTCTGTATTTTTATTTTTACATTTTCTTTCTGATACACAAGTAACAACACTCATTTGTTCCAATAACTTACACTCATTTGAAGTAAAACAGGCCTCAGCATGAGAGCAAATCATGGTTTCTGGAACTTAACACTGACTTGAATGAAATTTCTAGATAAATAATTAGAATATGAAAGATCCAGGGTGGCTGGTCATGGGTCTCACGTGAAGGGCATCTGGAAGCACCCTGTTCCCTTCCTGGACCAGTTGGCCCCCGTTCATCATTCTGGCCACTGCAGACAGAAGAATTGCCACCTCCCAACCCCCAACCCCAACCCCTGCCCCTGCTGCTTTCCAGGAGCCTGATAGCAGTAGGTCCCCACACTAGCAACTCCTAGCTATATATGCATCCAGTGCGAGCAGGAGTTTAAATATTCTGAAAGCATCTAATTCTTGTCTCTCTAGAAGCCATGGACACAGCCCAACTCTCAAGTCTCTTTTTATGTAAGCCTACTCTTTGCTTTCCTTCTCTCAAAACTGAAAGCCACATTATGCTTGTTTTTTATAAAACAGAAAATTGGCTTGTTCCTACACGTTTCACTTCTTGTCTTCAGATGTTAGTATCTTACGTGTTTAAAATGTTCCAGTGCTGTGTTCCTCCAATTTATTTACAACCCATTAAGATGGCAACATTTGGAAGCAAATCCAATGTAAACATTGGAAGGATTCCTAGTTTTAATCGAGATGTATTGACTTAGTTTTTTGTAAGCTTGAGATATCCATTTAGCCGGTTTTATTTCCCACCCACCACCCCCGTCACACACACTGAGGACTGAATTATAATTTCCAACATAATAAAAAAATAAAAGGGAAGAAAAGAAAGAAATCTTTTCAAGCAAGAAAAGTCACTTAAAATAAAATAAAGCCCTAAAGGGAGGTCTAAGGTGATATCACTCCCCAGCTTCATTGATTTCAGAAGGCTTTAGGGTCCTGTGATTAAAACCAAGAGTGTAGACTTTGTGAAATAGATGCTTCTCCCTAGGAAACAAGCTTTTGCACACATGACTTCTCCTACTGTCTTTACCAGTTTAAATTCTCAACATATGATGGAAGGCATTGCCATTTCCTGTCCACAATGGGCCAATGTTGCAAGGTAAGCCCACCAGGGAACACACGGACAATCTTAAAACTCAAAAAAAAAACAAGGTCTTTACCACTGGCCAACAGCTGCATGGAGAACTTGCTCAAATCATGCAGTACCAATTGTCACAGTTCTTTGTCTTTTATGCACAAATCCACCTCCTCATTGACACACTTCAGTTAGCAAGAAGCAGAACTGCAGAAGCCAAAAAGAAAGGTGAGTACATGGAGGGACTTTCTTGGAACCTAGAACTATGGACCAGGTCCTTGATGGATTAGGGCTCTGTTCCTATTTTGTTAGGTATTGAGGCCTGTGTGCTGGACTTTAAGGTCAGAATGGTGCCTCTAACATAGATGGCATTAGTTGTATTAAGATCTGGGGCCTATTACAATGCCTACTGGTTGTATGAGTCAAATCATAGACTCAGACAGAATGGAACACTAGGTAATATTGTCTCTCAGCACTTAATAGAGTGTTATCGCTGTATTACATAGTTATGTAGACAGGTTGAGCAGACAAGGTCCTAGAGTGAGGGCTAGGAGCAAAGGGACCTATGGGCAAGCCATGACTGTAAGTAGAGTAGTTAACCAGAAGGTCAAGGTAAACACAGACTGATAGCTGTTCTCAGATGCTTGGCATCTCTTTTCTCTCTCATGAAGGTTATTTCTGACCAGTAAAAATAGAGAAGTGGAGAAGCTACATCAAGCAATAGTCTTGTTTACCACATGATAGAAGAAATCACAGTGCAAGACAACAAATATAGGAGACAAGAGGCCATTAAACCACTCTTGAAATGACTGACCCACTCCCATGGTTAGAGTAAACCATCCATGAGAGAAGCACTCATGACATAATATGTCTCCTTAAGCTTCATCTTCTAACTTGGTTACACGGAGGCTTCAAATTCCACTGCAAGAACCTGACTGACACATTCAGTCCCTAGCAGTAGTATTGGCTTCTCTTTAGATAAAGCAAGCAGCTCTGTTGTATTCTCCACTCTCACCTCTCACTAGGTATTCTTGAGGAACTGCATATTGCTTCTAATATCAGAAGACACTGGCCAAGGGTTGACTGAGTTGGTTCTGTGGAGGTCTCAGGACCCTTAGTATGCTGTACAGCATTGCAGGTACAGTTATACTGAGTCATAAGAGCACTCCCTCTGCAACGTGACACGTAGAAACGTTGCTTATAAGAACCAGTGACATGTATTTGTTGGCCCATTGGTCCATTACCAGAGTGAGCGCTTGTGGACACTTTATGTCCCAGGAATCCCTGGGAACCA
This sequence comes from Apodemus agrarius, assembly GCA_964023405.1. NCBI lineage: Eukaryota > Metazoa > Chordata > Mammalia > Rodentia > Muridae > Apodemus > Apodemus agrarius. The sequence continues at coordinate 134,055,964 of OZ030008.1, forward strand.
TAGAGGAATGAGATTAAGTTGGTTTGATGGGTTTAACTGGAAGTCACAAAATGAGTTCCTGTTCTAGGATCTATCATCAAGCTTCTGTGGCCACGTGTGGTCTGTCCTCTACACGACAGTGGTAAGAAGCTACGTGTGCAGAGAAGATAGCCAAGTTCATGTTGGAGATGCTTTATCTGACAAGTTTGTTCCTCCACTGCCTCTCTCCTCCCCAGAGCACAGCTCATCTACATTTCCAATCTTCCTCTGAGGTGGCTAGGTGTCGTTCTGCACCTCTCTCCCATGTCAGAAGATACCCAGGAGAGCACAGAGCATTCCCAGCAGTCCGAAATGATCGCATAAGATCTGGTGTCTGTGCTAAGCAAGCCTTGGCTTCCTCATTCCGTTTTTAACCTGTGCATGCCCCATGCAATGTGCTGGGCAAATATGACGCTTAGCTAAATTAAGCAGATCAGTCAAGCAAATCATATAGAGACTCCTACAGTAAAGAGAGAGGCTCTTCTCAACCCCACCTCATTAGCCAGGCAGCAGCTGCCGAGCCAAGAGGAGGCAGGGACAGGGAAAGCTTGACAATTGCTCATAGCTGCAATGTCCCGACTTGTACTTTGGGTACTTGTATTATCCTGGCATCAGCCAATTATTCAGTGGCAACTATTCAGTATGCATAGTTGTCTAGATGATTGGGGATATTACTGCAATATATATATATATATATATATGATAAAAATCTATTTCAGTAACATAAAATTTTCAACAAAACTATAAACTGTAAAAATAGTAAAAAGTAAAAATAAAAAGAATTTTTAAATAAAGTGTGTGCCCCCCCCCATTCTGAAAAAAAAAAAAAAGCATGTCCCTGTGGTATTCTTTTGCAAAGCATCTACTTACTAGGCTCGTGTACCAGTTCCTAAAGTAAAGCCCAAGGCAACAGCCTTCACCCGGGTGGGCTAACCTAGTGTGCAGTTTGCATCTGTGAGAGAATGTGTTGCTGAATTTCTAGCCTCCGGGGATCGGCTACTTCCATTTGTCTCTCTCATCTCTCCGCTGCTGGACCTGCCACCTCTTACAGAGGGCAGACTATAAGAAGTTCCCATTCCTCTGCGCCCTTCAGAGCCCCAGGGCTCAGAGCCTACGTGTGCCCCTGTGGGTGAACTGTGTGGTTCAAAGGTTCAGTCTTCCTAATTGCTATGGAATGTCGTTTCTGAGGAAGAAGTGTGAGACACAGCCAGGAACTGTGATAAATGGCTCTCGGGGATCAACACATCAAACATAACTCCACAGATGTTTCAATGCCAAGATTGCTACTCGCAGACACCGACACATCCAGCTGCTGAGGTAAACTACGGCCAAGAAGATTCCAGAAATCTGACTGAACGGTGGCTGCTGATGGCTGTGGCTGCTGAGCTAATGACTGTTCTGTGGCTCACCCAGACCCCTGGCGCTCGAGGATCATCAACGGACAGCCTCCAAAACTCCTGGAAGATGGCGTTTTGTCTTTGATCCTGGGATAAACACTCAGGCTATCCACGTTTGTATTTAGTCACCTCCTAATATCTTTGCACCCATCCAGGCACTCTTCCTTCCTTTCAATATTCCCAAGCACTTTATATCTCAGGAATGCTGGCACGAGGCATGTGGGTCTGTCTGTGACCACTTCAGTAACTACCGCTTGCTATTGATCCAACCGTGTTGCAAGCAACCTGTCCCGAACACACCTGCAACTCCTCAGCAGCAAGGGCAAACAAGAAACTCACGGGTAAACCAGAGTCAGTGGTTCTCTAGAAAGTGCTCCAGACAACGTCAGGGACCGAGGGTCCTGAGGCTCCTTTTGGGGAGGTATCCAAAATTCCCATATACCATCGAATAAAAGCCATGGTCTTTTTTGCTGTTTCACGGTGTGGTCATTCGTGCTTAAGCAAATGGAGTCTTGTACCTCTGTCTGGAGAAAACTAGATCATATCTGAGAAGAGAGAGACAGAGACAGAGACAGGGAGATAGACAGAGTCAGAGAGTCAGAGAGAGAGAGAGAGACAGAGAGAGACAGAGAGTTATAATTTCTTTCTGAATTTTATTTAGCATCCAAAGCTTTCCTGCCTACCACACTTGACCCACTATGATAGAGACAGCAAAGACACTTGGGATTGTCCAGTCAGAATGTTCTGTGGTCCCCGACTCATCACTCCATGCCTACTAACTACTTGTATCAGGTGTAAGGCAGAGTCCCCAACAAGTCTGGCCACTGGGCAACCTGCTATGTCCTAGCACCAGAAGCAAAGCGATAGCCACTTACAGAATGTGCCACTTCTGTCTTGGTGAGTCTAAAACAAGCTGCACCTCTTTCCCACCTTACTTTTTGGTATCCCCAGCGCACTAACATCTCCCTCCCCCCCACACTCACTGACTAGCCTTCCCTGTTTATCAAAGCCTCTGTTTTTATTATAACCATTTATGTCCTGTCTCCTGTTACAAGCACCTCCTCTCAGTTTCACTTTGACATTCAGCTGACTAGCAAGCTCACCCGTCTACGTTTCCTTGAGAGCAGAGACTCCTGTGCTAGCTCTTGCAGCCTGAACATGGGGGGTGGGGGTGGGGGGGATGGGGGGTGGGGGGGTGGGGGGGTGGGGGGGTGGGGGGTGTCTGTGAGGAGCATGTGAACCTCCAGAAAGAATGGCACCTACTAGCCTAGGATGGCAAGAAGGGGGTTCAGAAATGCTGGGATGGTAGAAGGGACAGCGTCCCTGCAGGCCAGGGGAGACAGGGACTTCACCGCCCCCCTCTTCTATGAAAACAACACTTCAAACAGCCAGGAAGAATGGCATGGAAACCCGGAGTGCCAGCCTTATTCCTATGAGACGGGCCCCCAGAGAACCAGCTGGTTTAGCATTTTGGTGCAGGCCCTTAACTGTCCCTGTCTACTCTGTTTTAACCATCAAATCTCTCTTCAAGCTGTGTGGCCTGTGAGAAGACTACCTCTAAAACTGCGATTTCTAGCCTCTTTCCTGGTCCATCTTTCCACATCTGCCACATACCCTTCCCACCACTGGCACACTCTCCTTGGCATCGATATTCAGGGGCAGCTTTTACTAGCTACCCCACCAGCTCTTCAGAATAGCAGCCGGTGACCAGGGCTGCGTCTCCTTCCCCCTTCCCTTCCCTTCCCTTCCCTTCCCTTCCCTTCCCTTCCCTTCCCTTCCCTTCCCTTCCCTTCCCTTCCCCTTTCTGCTGAGTTAAGATACATAGTCATGAATGAGCAGCCAGAGTAATTTGATTCACCTTATTACTTTAGGATTCTTTGTCTAAAAAGAATATGGTTCTTGCTGTTTGTTGATAAAATTCATTTGCATATTAAAAATGCTTAAACAGACTTTTTAAGTGTGGAACTAACTATCAATGAGTGTGTGTGTGTGTGTGTGTGTGTGTGTGTGTGTGAAAGAGAGCGAGAGAGAGAGAGAGAGAGAGAGAGAGAGAGAGAGAGAGAGAGAGAAAGAGAGAAAACAACAATATGTTCCTGCATATGTGTGATTGCTATTCACTGTGCCATCAGGGTTCTCCTCGTGAGACTAAAGTCTCAGAATTATTTATAATCATGTTGGGAATAGTATCAATACATTCATCCCCCAACCTTCCACGTCTGTTTGAATTTGGTTTGCAGAGAAACTGCATGCCGAGAAGAGGCTATGCCCTGAAGACATACTCTAGAAGCATCCATGTAGGGCTTGCTTCCTCTCACAGGAAGGGTTGGATATCACATGAGAGGTGCACTGTGGTGACCTTTAATGTTTCCCTTTAATGGGGTGGAGGGAGGGAGGGAGGGAGGCATTTCAGAGAAAGATACTTGGAGTAACTCCCACTGAGAGCACTGAACTTGTATGCCTCCCAGCCCTTCAAGTTAGGGAAGCTCAATTGTCTGGACTACAAAATAACCTTATATTTATTTATCGCAACGTGTTCTGTCTAAGAAATGGACCGGGGACCTGCTCGGCAGTCTGGTGCTCAAAGAAAAATTTAATGAGGGTTTCCTGGCCTACTCGTCTCTTCCAGGACTTCAGAGTGTCTGCAGTCACACAAGGTTAAGATAATGACCATCAGACCATTCCGTTCTCCACATTTCTGCCCAGAGATAAATGAGAATGTGCTTCCCTGCTGGGCACACATCCTTTTTTATTAGTACTGGGTGAACAAGAATGCAAGCGCGTTTGGCTGCAGAGAAAAACTAACAGAATTGCAAATGCACAGCGCAAGAGCTCCCAGTCTAAGACAGGGTTTTCAAAGCAGGAGAGCAGAAAGGGTGGGGGTGGGGACTGCAGGAGAAGTACAGCAACGGGAACAAAGCAGGGCAGCATATTAAAACTGCAGCATCACACCAGAGGGACCCAGGAGAGCATCAGAGCATCGTAGGCTCGGAAGGAAACAGTCTATGTCAGAAAGGATTGCATCAAGGCGCAGAACTTAGTTTGAGCCTTTTCTATTCATCTGAGCCCACAGCACTCATTGCTTCTGAAAACATTTGACAACGAGCCCCCGTCCCTGTGCTTTGTTCCACATATTCTTATCCACATCACCTGCCCTGAAATTTGTCTCGGACTTTGTGAGGATTGGATGGAATGAAGACTCCGGTGAACCAAAATCTCCATCCGGGTAGTTGCGTGAACTTAGAAGTTTTCAATTAAGAGAGTTCATCCCAGTGTCCTAGGGGGGGTGTCAGAAGTTTCATTTCATCCGTGGAAAAAATGAGATGCATTCCTCTCCGGATCCATAAAAATGTACAGTTCTCATTAAATAGTATTAACCATTCTCTCTTTGAGCAGGCCGCTCCTGTGAACGCTGCAAATGACCATCTTCAACCACAGGGGGAAAAAAAAATCAGTGATAAAATCATCAATGGACTTTGGTGTTCCAGGCAGAAAGCCGTGGGTTCAAAGTAGACCGTCTGATTAGAAGAAGTTGCACCAATCAAGGGTCCACATTCGGGAAAGGGGAGTGAGAAGGGGCCACTTGGCGGAGAAAGGCTTTTGACTCCTGATTTACAAAGCTCTGACAAGCCCCGGCTTAGCTTTGCTTCTTGAGACAGAAACGAAGCTGACACATTAGCAGTGCTGATAGGCTTTGAGAAAACGCGTCTGAAAAGAAACCAATGCACAGAAATCAATTAAATCCTTAAGTAAGACTCGATTCCCGCCGCTCAGGCCTCTGCACCGCATTATCCATCCCGATCATCTCCTTGGCCATTTGTCTGTTTTCCCTTTGTTCCATTTTTTTTCCTCTTCCTGCTCTCTCTCATCTCTTTATTTTATTCATCCCTTTTTAGTAATAGGCTTCTTAGAATTAAGATTTTCATCTTCAATGTCACATTCTCAAGAATATGTTGAATTTTTAAAATACAATAAGTTGATTTGTAGTCAGGGACTGCCCACAGGCACAGGGACACGCTTTGAATTGTGCTAGCATTCCTCTGGTGTGACTGGAGACAGGCAGGGGGGCTGGGCTTTGTAGACTTCCGGCAGTGCACGGATAAGACACAAAATAAAGAAAGACCCTCCATGAGCAGCGTGATCTGAGAAGATGAGACAGAGACCCTGGGATCTGAGTGACTGTGAAACACCTCTAATGAACTCTCCCGGCTCCCCACTCCCTTCCAGAGCAGGGAAGACTACAAAGCAAACCATGAGGCTTGAAAGAGCAGCTGGAGGGAGGGAGGAAGACAAAGTTCCAGGCTGGAGGGGGACTCTGCATATGATAAGCCCTCCAGTCTCCCAGGCAGACGCTTCGGGGGTCCCCTCCCGCGGAAAAGCATTTTCTTAAACACACTGTCTTCCTTTGCTGGTGTCCTTCATTAACTTCTGGTTGGCTAATGTGTTTGCTGGAAATAAGCAGAACGGGTTTTCTTATTTATTTGCATGTTGTGTAAACAGCTACTGCAAGCCAGCGAGGCAAACAGCAGGGTTGTGTTTGAAGAGTTAGAGCAAATCTGGCAAACATTCCTAGACCACAATCAGGGGCTTACAAAAGATGGGAGTTAAGGGCAATCTGGGGCTGAAGCACATAAGGTGTCACCACAGATGGATCTATTTAGTCCTGTTAATTTGCTTTCCTCTCTCTCTCTCTCTCTCTCTCTCTCTCTCTCTCTCTCTCTCTCTCTCTCCCTCCCTCCCTCCCTTCCCCCTCCCTCTCCCCCTCTCTCTCCCCTTTTTCCCTCTCCCTCTCCCTGTCTCTCCTTATCTGCCCCCCCCCCCCGCTGTCTCTCAGTGTGTGTGTGTGTGTGTGTGTGTGTGTGTGTGTGTGTGTGTTTTATTTCTTCTCTGAAAGTGCGTTAGGCAAAGATAAAAGCATTACCAAATTAATTACCGAATCAAGCAATTAGATCAGTTCAGGATGAAAATGTTTAAACCAAATATTAAATTTCACAACAGAAAACAAAACGAAACTCCTAGTTACCATCAAGACCAAAAGAAACAGGGCATTTCTCTGGGCTGTTTTCCTTTCAAGAGTTGTGTCTGTGACACTTGGAATACGCTTTTTCAAATGTAAATTTCAACATCAGGAATGATTGATTCAGACCAACACTGCTGATTGAGCAGAGCGGGGGACCCGGCCACAGTTCCTATGGGGGGCTACAGTGTACAATGAGCTCCCTCTGTGCACAGAGCAGACCAGAACTGGGAACCAGGCTGCATTACTTGCTGGAGACAATACACAGTTGCTTGAGTTTCTATATCAGAAATCAAGGGTCCGATGGAGAAGGACTGATGGAAATCCTAGGCACAATGCATTTTTATTTTTGTAGCAAATACACACAAAAGTGCAATAATTTAGAAAATAGGTTCTCTTCATAATTGAATGTGCTACACAGTAAAAACTCTCGATTCACAACGTTCAATGCTACAGTTGTAATGTAGCATTAATTTAGTTTTAATGTACCAGTCTCTTCCATTAGTTTTAAATGTGCCAGTCTCTTGGCCAACTATACAACTTGTGAGTGTTGTTTTGTAGCATTTATCAGTAGGGGCACAATCTAGCAGCTCATGTCATTTGTCTAATTGTCTCATCTGTTGAATGCAAATAGACATCATATTCAGCACCTATATTGTAAACGTGAGTATTATATAAAGACAGCACCGCACCTAGCAAAGGATAAAGGGCCAGCACCTAGCCACCGTGCTCTGCAGGATCTTGCAAAACCTTTTGAGAATAAAGAATTTGGTTGTTTGAAACAAAAAAGCCCTAACATCTTTTCTTATTTAAAAGAAATGTAAATTGGAAGAATTTCAGATTTGCAAAAACTGCGCAGACATCACAATGTCTATGCCTGGCCTCCGTGTCCCAGTTAACATCTTACATAATTGCCGTACATCTGTGAGGACCAAGGACCTGACAGTGATGGATTGCTACCGACTAAACTCCAGACTTGTTTACCTTGTTTGAATAACACTGGCCTTCTGAAGATGGTTTCTTTTGTAAAATGTTCAAGATCGACTTTATCTGTTGGTTTTGTTTTGTTTTGTTTTGTTTTGTTTTCTCTCAAGCCTAGTCCAGGAATGTTGGTTTGAGAAAAAATACCTCAGTTGTACAGTGTATTCCCAGGACACGTCTGCAGGTTCTTCATATCAACAGACATCGTCATTAGCAACGTTCACAGTGACTAAGGCCGTAGTGATGCAGTTTCTCTGTTGCTAAGTAGCTTTTTTTTTTCATTTTAATACTCATGTTAGGAAACATGTTGCCATGTCCAGTTCAAATGTAAAGGAGGAAAATTAAACTCTATGTCCTATAACTTAAGTAAAGAAAAAGACTTTATTTTTGGTAAAGTGTTGTCACTTTTTCTCTTCTATATAATGCTCTATCCAAATAGATCCGTGCGTGTGTCTGGGTGTGCCTGCATATCTATACTAAATTTTGCCTGTAATCTAATTCAATTTGACTTTTTTTGTTCAAACTCAGCTTTGAGTGCTAGAATGCATTGCTTAAAGTCAACAATCAAAAGAAACTCTTGGAATAGCTTTGGCTAGCAGAGCTTTGGTGGTTGCAATCATTAAAAATGAGAAGAGAATCGGAACACATTTGTCTACCCTGGCCACAGCGTAGTCAAAATGCATATGGCAGCCATGGCGAGCACTTGAGGGTCAGGTTGAGCACCGTGTTTCATTTGCCTTAGTGAAGGTAAGAGAGTGTGGCGCCATGCACAGCAGATCGCTGATTTTGTTAGGCTGTACTTGATCATTCTGTCTCCATGAGCCACTGCTTCAGAAACTATACGTGTCTGGATGGATCAAAACAGCCAACCCAATAAGATGTGCCGTCCATCTTGACTTTTTACTCTTACCTGTTGTAACATGTGAGAGTCAATATTATTTTTATCATTAAGACAAGGAAGACACTAGACTATAGTCTGCAGCTACACAGGGAAACCACTAACTACAGAGAACTAATTAAAAAAATTAGGTGTTTAAACCATGTAGATTCTTTAACTTTTATGTTCAAGAAACAATAATTGTTGAAATAGATATGGATACTCGCAAAAGTATTTGCTTTGAACAGGATGAAAGTTAGTACTAATCATGTTAATGCCATTGAATCATAATGTGGCATTTCACATGTAGGGGGTGTTCAAAACTGGTACATTTTATCTATATACACTGTGACAACACTTGCTTTAATTTCCCATGTCAGTTTCTAGTACTGAAGGACTTTGAGCAATCATGCTTTGAATGTCACTAGTAAGGTTCTTAAAATGCCAACACATAAGAAATACCTCAACAACAAAGGCATATAGGGAAAACAGGAGTGTTATTTTTGTGTTCTTTTAGGACATTTTTCCCTGTCTTAAAGATGTCTAAACACACTGGCTCTTCCCTGTTACCCCAAACACACACACACACACACACACACACACACACACACACCGAGGGAAGGAGACAGACAGAGAGAGAGAGAGAGAGAGAGAGAGAGAGAGAGAGAGAGAGATGTCCTCTGCTTATTCTTTAGAACTTTGATCAACTTTTCATTTCTCATGAAGTGTCTCCATTTCTTGAGCTTATGCTCAGCATAATAAGCCCACTGCTTTTATTATCCCATGAAACAGCGTCTCCCAAGGAGGCAATGTTTTCTAGCTCCCAACTTCTCTAGCTGCCTGCAATTGTAGTTATCAAAAGGCAGATTAACAAAAAGGAGGCATGATCTTTTATTCGAATCTACATGCACATAAGTTCAAAGTGAAAGAAGGTTGGGCTTTGGAAAATGATAAGATGGGATAAATGACAGAACAGATATTATTAAACTATGGCAGGAGAAAGATGTTTTAGTAAGAACTAGTTTGGGCCAACAAGCTTAACAGAGACTCCCTATCTTTTGTGGTCAGAGTCACTCTCCTTTCCCTGGGGCAATGGGTAAAGAGTAAGGAGTTCATCTGTGTCCAGGGGACATTTATGTACTGCTTTGGGCAGATAAGATGGTAGGCAGGGCTGTTCCTGCTCCTAATGATTTCACAATCCCCCCCCCAAATTCTTAATTATTTTTATGACAAATGTCATATTCAGGGTGACTCCTAATACCCCTCAACACTCCACTTATAACATTGGCAGCATCTCCCACAACCTTTGCAGGTCTGTGTGATCATAGATTTCTCCCCCATAGGACTGTCTTCTCTCTGAATAGCAGAACCTTGCTTATTACTCATTCTTTACCCACAGCACCTACCATACATCCTGTGCCGTTGTATTTATCAGTACATATATTATGAGGGAATTAGATGGCATTTATCCCAGGGATGATTTTTGCAACATTATAGAAAATGGTCACCATCATGGTTTAGAACAGAGCAAACAATACTTTGTTTATACAAGTAAATTATTGATGACACATGCATCTAACAAGATACTTAATAAATCATGAGACCCTCTCCATGGACAAGATCAATATACCCAGAATTTCCATACAGTACTTCCTTTGTTTCTGGGATATGAATTAGCTAGACAAGCAAAAGGTTGGTTGAACAGTGAGGAACTGAGTCCCACCTCCTGGGAGAAAAGCCCAGCCCCCAAGGTCGATGGCCTCTCTCCTGAAGCATCAAAAGTACTTCCCATAGCATGTAGCTCTGAAGTGGACATTTTTCTAGTCTCTTGTGCTAGCTTCAACTGTAGCACCATAGAAAGACGATACAGGTTCATGCTAGAAGCCAACACTTCTGTTGAACTCACTCACCCACTCATGGATGGAGGGTATGTTAGAGTGGCTGCCATTAGAAATGACTGCACGTCAGTCATAGCCTTTACATGCACAGGGTGACTATCCCTTATATGAAATTCTTCAGACCAGAAATGTTTTGGTTATGGGCTACTTTTCAGACTTTTTGAATAGCTGTCTCTACAAAAAGGGATATCAGAGACGGGATCACCATTTGGATGTAAGACTCATTTGTACACACTATTAAAATAGTGTATGATCCCGTTAGTGATCGTATATGTGAGAATCTTTCACAGGATGGGAGCCTATGCCATCATGTCAGACTTTGGAGTCATTTTTGGATCTCAGAGAATATAAAGAGCTCATCCTATTCCTACAGCAGTCGATGTATTTGTCTTCTTTGCCTTTAGTTAAATGTCATTCTAAGCCATCCCTTGACCAGCCAAAGTTCTTCCCACTCCTCAGCGGAAATCCTTTTTTGCGTGTATCTGTGGAGAAGCCCAGTAAAATGGTTCTCTGGACAGTTGTCTCTTCACCCCTACAAATGTCCGAGTATGAACAAGAGCTTTGGGGAAGGGACTCTGCTTGTTCTGGGCTGTGGGGAGGCTGGGAGCCTCTGTTGAACACTACACAATGGTTTGTTCTGAGATGACTCATCTCCCTGGGGAACTGCACAGGAAGGACAAGCTCTCCACGCCTCCCAGGATCCCCCCTGGAGAACACACTTTCCCCAGCTGTTGCCGGCTCTTTCTCCTTTCTCTCGTTTCCTGGGGGGTATGTGTCCACAGCTCTCAACTGCCTGGCCACACAGACATCATCAGTTCAATGAGCTTAAGCATTTGCAAAAGGCAAAAAAGGAACATTGGCATCTGTTCCTTATGTTTTGCACTCTGGAAAAAAAGAAATATCCCTGAAGTAAGGAAGTAATAAGGAATTAGCAAACTTTGAAACAGAAGAAGGAAAGGTCAAGCACGGTTTCAACACAGAGGAGGCTTCCTACTCAGTCGAGTGTGAGCCTCTTGGTGGCACTAAATATGTCTTTCTGGTTTTGATATCACCTGTGCTAGCACAGGAAATCGTCCCCAACATAATGAGACTTTCCCCGCTTATGAAAAGAGGGCAGGAAAGGATGAAGAGTCAAGAGAAAGAGGGGAGAAAGAAGAAATGAAAATGGCAAAAAGCCAAAGACTATAAATATACAATCAATGCAACTGGCAGGCCTTGAACATAAAATGTAATGCAATTGTACTCATAGTTACATTATCTGCAACCTAAAAATGTACTGTAGTCTCAGGACTGCAAAAAACTAGAAGATGAGCCATTAAAATCTCCATTCAAAAGCCGAAATCTACAGCAGATGGTGAGACACGGTCTACGACATGCCAAATACCTGCCATGGTTCTGAAGAGAACTTCTGAGGCAGCAATCTAGGTTCATCTTGACTCCCAGACGCAGTCCTGGATTGGGTGTGTTCTAACGGGGACCTGATCCGCGCTGCTTTAGCAGTAAATTAAGACGCAGCCCTTTGAGGAGCAATGTACTGAGTCAGGAAGAGTCTCTCTTGATACTGAAGAAGGTAATGAGGTAATGAGATGGATCTGTCATCCCAGTAAAGAGCAAAGGCAATCCTCATGGGTCAGGAGGAAATAGAAGCTGGAAAGAAAAAAAAAAATCAGAGTCCAACACTGACCCAAAAGCAAGCATATAAAGAGCAAAGAAATAGAGACTGGAGAGAAAAACTCAGCATGTGACCAGATACGGAGTAATTTAAGAATCATTGGAAGACAGAAAAAAGTTAAGGAAAAAAGGAAATAGGGAAGGAAGAAAGGAGGGAAGAGAGGAAGAAGAGGCTCTCATATAGCCACCTGACTAGGGGCGGAGAAAAAACTCGAATGCATCCTCCAGAATGGCCTTCTCTTATGACAGCTTACTAAGACGTATGTATATCCTTACTACCAACTCCTGTTTCAGTGAAATACCACATTTGGGTGCTTCTACTCCTTCAGCTAAGATGCAGATTGAAATGAGAAGGTGCAAAGGGAACCAACTGAGTATTTCTTTTGTCCCCCTCAGAATGAAGGACAACCAAGGATCCTCAGCACAGGTCACCCTTGGGGAGACCCATGCAATTTTAAAATATACCGAGTCTTGGAGGTTCTGACAAGTTTAGAATTAACAAATGTATGATAGAATCCAAGCCTCCAGTTTTTAAATTTTCATTTTATTGTATTTTTTTTAAATAAAGCCATGGATGGTATTATTAGGCAGAGCCAAGGGTTAGAAAATACAGGATCGCATTATATGGCGCAGCCAAAATCATCTTTCACAGTGGCTCTGTCTCTCAGCTTTGTTCTGTTTCTTTCTCACTATTGTGTGAGCTTGGAAACATAAAGGCCCTCACTCTTTTCAGAGATTAAAACATCCATCATGACGTGAATTGTTGAGGTGTAAAACAGCAGAGTTGATGAAACAGGTATTCTTGGTCATTTGTTCTATTCAATACACCATCCTATTTTCTTCTTTATAAATGTTCTTAATTCTTCTTATGCTTTAATACACCTATGATCCTTTCAGAATTGAGTCTGCAGTTTAACTATTTGGGAGATCACACACACACACACACACACACACACACACACACACACACAATTACAAGACAAAATGGTAGACGTACCCACTGTGGCAGGCGGTGACCTAGAGTTCCTTGTCCCCAGGCTGCACATCAGCAGTAGCTGGGGCATTAGCTGAGCTCAAGACTGCTTGGCTTGTTGCATGATTCTCGATGCGTTTTGCAATGTTCTGTTGAAATTACCTCCCCTTCCCCAAGCCACTACCCTCTGATTCAAACACTTGTCCGAGGACGTGTGCTTAATTTTCTCCATTTTCAAATACTGTTCCAGGAATTCCGTTGTTAACATGTGTATTTTTCGTCTCCAGTATTCCAGTGACAATGGACATTACACTGTCATTTACACCTAGTCAAATGGGGGCAAAGGAGGACACTTCACATTTATCTGGCAGGGTATGCGCAGACACAGGTGCTAGACATACTGTCCTGACTCAGGTTGGTAAACATTACTGACTGCTGAGAACGTAGGAAGCGTTTGGTCCAGCAGAGCAGTGCATCTAGCACTTCCTGCAGTGACCTTTTTATTTATTTAACCAGCCCATTAATAAAGATCTTCTCTCCGTTTCCTTCGTGTACAAATACTCCAAACCACAGGCTCCCATTTTGACAGCTAATTTTGTAGGATATAATTTTCTCGCTTAACCCAAGAGAGAAAAGAGACGGATGATTGAGATTAATCATTTGTAAAATTATAATTCTGTCACAGATAATAATTTGCAAGATCTTTCCCTTTTCTGAAATCCCCAAAATGCACCATAAATTGTCACACTTTGTAACAAAACGTGTAACACATTAGGGGCCTCCTAATAAAGCCAGTCTGCTAGAAAAACAAACCAATTGCCTTATAATTGGCATGTTCTCACCCACATGACTGCATTCCTGCTAAGGAACATGAGCGTTGGGTAAAGAAGGACCTAAACCTTATTATTCAGGGGTAGTTACCCGCATCTGATTTCTATTTGAGCCACCCCATGGCAGATTGTTAGAACATACAGTTGTGTGCCCAGAAAGCAAACTGATCCCTTGTGGAAAAATGAGCAAATTTGAAACATTTTAATTAATTTTCAATTTAAAAAAGTCTATCACGGTGGGCATGGTAAAAGTGACTTTTGGAGCATTTAGAACTCCCTGTAAACCTTGCTGTACTCTAAGTACATCCAATAGCACTTAATGCTGTTTAAACAACAAAGGCAAAGAAATATCAAGGACTCCATATGAGGTTGCCAAAGAGTAAAAGGGCAGTGTGACTCTTAGTGTGCCTGACTTGTATTTACCCTGGCCTGTATTTACTCCCAACTTATTTGGGCTGCAGCTAAAGGATCATGTCTCTGATCCATGTCTGTTAAGGCCAGTTATTTTGTTAGTTCTGCTGTGTCTACATATATAGACTGCACGGGACTCAAATCCACCCTGTAATACGCTGTGGTATCTCAGACAACTGAGAAAGAAGCCAAAATGACCCTGTCCTGACTCTTATTTAGTACAGCTATGATAATAAATAAGATATTGTATATGTCACAGTAACTATGTCGATTTACAATGGCTCAACATTTAAAAATATGACAGGTAAGAAGCAAGGTGACAGGCATGCTGATTGGCTTGTTAGTCATTCCACAATGTATACATGATCAAGGCATCCTATTATATACCCACAGACGCAATTATTTTTTGTCAGTCAAACATCATGATGTATAAACCACAAATGCAATTATTATGTGGTAACCAAAAATAAAATAGTGAACATTAAAAAGCTAGAAAAGGAGCTGAAGAACAGCTTCAATCGTAAGAGCCCTGGCTGTTCTTATAGAGGACATGGGTTCAGTTCTCAGTACTCACATTGGGCTGCTCACAGTAGTCTGTAACTCCAGAACTAAGGGATCTGAAGCCCTTTGGCACCCAAGGGCACCTGAATGTCCAAAGTGCACATATAATTCATGCATATATATATATATATATATATATATATATATATAACAAAATAAATCAATAAATCTTTGAGAAAGGTAAAAGAAAGATTCTTAAAATACTGTTTTTCTCTTAGAAAGGGTCTCACTGGATAGTTCTGGCTAGTCTGGAAATCACTATGTAGACCAGACTGGATTAAACTTAAAGAAGTTTGCCTGTTCTGAACCCCAAGTCCTGGAATCAAAGGTGAATTTTACCACACAGACAGATTTTGAAAGTTGAGGAAATATAAAAATTTAATTACTAAATGTTGAAAGGCATATAAACCTGATTGTAATATTATATATTATATGCTTCTATTAGGAGAGTATATGGTATCTCCATAAATATTTAAACTTTTATGTATTTTGCACTAGTTAAAGTAAATTTAAGGTAGAAGGTAGTAGTTAAATGTCATAGTGAAATGCAGTATTTTATCAACTATTTTATTCATTTAAAAATTAAAGAAGTACATTAAGAACTATAGTCAGCAAATGAATAAATAAATAATTGGTACTATTTTCTCTAGGAGTGTGCATTATAGCCAGAATTCTTAAAAGGTAATTATTAATGAAAGACCTATTTCTCAAAATTTGAATACTCTCACCAGTGTCTTAGTTTTTCTTTAGTTTAAGCCATCTTTTTTGTTGCTGTTGTTGTTTCTTTGAGACAAGGCATTGCTATCTAGCCCAGACCAGCCTGGCTCACAGTATAACTTATGATTCTACCATCTCAGGATCCAGTGTCTTGGGGCTATAGATATGTACTATAATACCCAGGATTGCACCTTGATCTTTTCCTTAGATGAGTGTAGTTGTTGTCCTTAGGTATCCCTGCCATGTTCCCACCCACCTACTGTTATTCTCAGCGAAGAAACAGTGAGCATATTAAAGTCAACGCAAAATACCTCATTCTGCACTCTAGTCCACAGCTGCCCACCAGCTCCAACTGAGGATTGCAGGGGTGTGGTAGACATGGAATCTAGGCCCCTAGCATCTCTTTTATGTAGCTTCCCATCTCTTTTCTTGTCAAATGTACCCCTTTACTCCCCATGCCCAGGCAATATCTGGTGTAGGCCCACTATGAGTTTGGACTTTGAGAGCATCCTGGACACAGGCCGCTTGCCAGCAGATTTGCTCTATGAGTCAGCATAGGAGGAGTGGAGAGAGAAAGCAAGAAGTGTGCTTTCCCTGTTGAAATCAGGAAAGGGATATAAAAGGAAGGAAAGAACCCACATATGTACCCAATTTGGTCTGTACCCTTGACAGAAAATAAAAGCAAATCACAAAATAATCTCTTAATGTCTCATAAATACAAGCCAACCCACTGTCATTATACTCCTGGTTGCCTTAAGGAAAGAAAAATTTCCCTAAATATTCTATAACTGCACACAAACCCAGTGAGGACGGTGAGCCACAAGGTAAACATGAGGGTGGTTCTGAGGCTGAATATTCAACAGCAGTCTAGAGAGACAAAACCATACAATGCCATGGTAAGCATGCCTGTGCATTAAAATGGAACAGTTTATATTTATGAGAGCATCTGCAATCTCATTTGAATGTGGTGCACACAAAGCGTCAAATATTCACAGCAGATTTCATGAATACCTGATGCATGCTTGGTGTGGGCCCAAGTGAATAGGTTTGGCAAGTACACTGTAGGAAATCTGTGACTTCTTAGGGCTTATAGTTTACTGCAAGGATGGCTGTAAAAGACATAACATGTAGGGGGTGGTTCTGATACTAAGGTCTTACTCCTCAATTAGTTCTTGATCTATGAATAAAGATGTCAAGGGCCAATTGCTGGGCAGTAGGAAAAAGGTGGGACTTTCTGGTCCCTTGAGTGGGAGGCAAGATGTGAAACAGGAGGAGGCAAAGAGGAGGAGGAGGGGGGAGGAGGAGGAGAAAAAGAAGGTGAAGGAGGAGGAGGAGGAGGAGGAGGAGGAGGAGGAGGAGGATTTGTCCAGGGTGGGAGTTAAGATGTTGAGCTGGGACTAAACGTAACTGAGCAACTGAAGCTGAGGGCAGGTTGAGAGGGCCTGAGCTAAGAATATTGGGAACGGCATGCTAGCTGAGGAAGGCTTAGAAGAGCCCGGAAATTGAGCCAATAACACAGGTTGAAATTGAGCAATGTGTACATGTTTTTCATTCATGGTTCCAATATTCTCTGGGTGGGGGCTGGTTGCTCAGTTCCCTCAGAGGTTAAAGCAGAGTAGCAAAACTACAGGCTACAATACCATGTCAGCACACAGCATATTACCCTAGAAATTACCAAGTACTTGCAATTAAAAGAAGACTTAGATTAGACCAGGGAAACCAATATAACAGGGGCTTGTATAGCATGTAATATGTAACATAGCTACATGTTAACAACAGGGATGAGGCCCATAAGAGAACTAATTTCCCATTAGTTAGGAAATCAGCCATTTCCACATAAATTGCCCATTATTTGCCTGTTGAGTTGTGTCTAAAATCTAGCACTTAAAACCACCCTTTCAATATTATTTAAATAAATAAGTTACTAATTAGTTATTTTATTTATTATTAAGTCATCATTGATTATTTAAGGAAATATGTCAGACTCCTTTGATAATGATATTTGACAGTCCTTTGGAACATTCTGAATGTCTTCCTTTATAAACATTATTCCACCATTGCTGACTTCTTGCGGGGAAGTCTGTTTTCTCTAAGGCTATATAGTCTGTGGTAGATGTGCCATGATCCAGTGAATGACCCTATACTCATAAGCACCTGGGCAGCACAAAGCAGATGCAGTGGGTTATTTTATTTTAAAGTGGGGACATAGAATTGGGAGTAGGTAAAAAGATGGAGAGAGGGGCCTGGGAATGTAGAAGGATGACTTGTGGGTAGGTATGATCAAAATACACTATAGAAATTCTCAAAGAATTAATACAAATTTTGCACTAGAAATAGGCATTATTCTATCTAGAGCTGTTAGGTTAGCTTAAACCCACAGAAGCAGGATTTTATTTTGTAGTCATGAACTATCTGCTTGTTTGTTTATTACCATGCCTATAGGAGAAGGAAGCAATGTAGGCCTGGGGATTATCAGCTGTGGTATTTATCTACTTTCCTAGGTATATGTATTGTGATACACATATCACAGCCAGAGCTTGTGTGGCCATATCAGCTAACTTGTAGGAGTCAGTTCTCTAGGGTCATTAGATTATAGGCCTTTACTCCTGAAGTGAACTCTCTGGCCCCTACAATTTTTTTCTTTAAACACACACACACACACACACACACACACACACACAGACACACATACACACACACACATACATACACACACAGACACACACTGAGAGAAAGAGAGATACAGAGACACAGAGACAGAAACAGACACAGGCAATGAAATAACCAGCAAATCTGATGAGTAAGTACAGATAGATACTTTATTAAGATGTGATATTATAACAATGATATCTAGCATTTCTCATTTCCACATTTCATGGTAAAAAGGTAGTCTGCTGTACAGAATGTGCACATTCACTGGTTAAATCCTAGGTAAAAATCAGTCGTTGAAAGTGAGAAAAACAATAAAGACAGAAAAGGAAGAGAAAGAAGGAAGGGCGATATCTCCTTGGGTTACCATTTGGTAACGACTTTTCCCAAAAGGCAAAATGACCCAACAAGCTAGGCACACTGTAGGGCAATAACTGATACTTGGTAGAAAGCCAAGTGTTTTGTTTTTGTTTTTGCTAATATGTCAGCAATTTTTGTATTGAGTTTAGTTTAAGCAAGTTTGAGTAAATTGGAAAAGCTAACTCACTGACACAGGCTTCCAGCCTTGACCTTCTATGATAAACAAATATGCTTCGAGCTTACCCATCAGAGAGCTGTTTTTCTGCAGCCATTTGACTTTGCTTATTATTTTGTTGTGTCTCCTCTGTTGCAAGGGCATGAACTGCTCCGTTTCTGTTCATGGTCTTTAACATCTGGACTCCTTGGACCTCTGCCTGAAAATTGTCACTCCACCCAGCTAAGAGAAGACCACCTTCACAATCAGCATCCAGCCTTGCTAACAGTTTACTCGAAGTCTGTCAGCTCATCCTGGGCCCAGAGAATTAGGTAACTGGTCTCTTGAAAAAAGTCCTCTCTTTGAGCGACATGGAGAGCGTGCTCTTAAATGAACAAATGTGGGCATGCTTCGCCAAACAGCTAGGTTGATGTTGGGCAATTCAACCGGCCAGATGTTTAGTTATCAGAAACTCATCGGGAGATTTGGATGGATTGCTTCTACTATGTTGATTCCCTTTCTTAAAAGTAAATTGTTGCATCTTGTCTGCAGCTCCCCATCCAGCCGGTAGCAGGTCAGCCAGACCTAGCCAGCTGGCCAGGTACTGAGACCCTGCCGGCAGAACCAGGTACCAGAGACAGCCCGAGTTTAAGACCTCCGGGGACTCAGGTCTGGGGCAGGAACTGCGCACAGACTAGCGGTTTGGAGTACAGTGGCCGTGCCTGCGCTCTGCGCTCACAGGCCAGACCCCGAACCCCCTGCAGGCAGCGCCATCTTGCCTGCAGCTTCCCATCCAGCCGGTAGCAGGTCAGCCAGACCTAGCCAGCTTGCCAGGTGCTCAGACCCTGCCCGCGGAACCAGGATAAGCAACAATTCTTGTTTATTAAGAAGAGTGAGGACCAGCTATAGCAGCAGGCCTCCATATTGCAACCAGGACACAGCTGGAAAGGTGCAGGTAGAGACTCCGTCTGGTGCTAGAGCAGGGAGAGCTGCTAAGCTCTCGCCCACAGGCGGGCCCAGGCGCCTAGGCTCTGCAGCACGTCCCTGCGAGCTTAGGCCATGCACCGAGGCAGCCGGAACCACCCAGCTCCCCAGGACCCCGGACCAGCGATAGCGGCAGGCCTCCATATTGCAACCAGAACACAGCTGGAAAGGCACAGGTAGACAGATTCCATCAGGGGCTACCACGTGGGGGGATCTGCTAGGCTCTAGCTACTAGGCAGGCCCAGCAGCGCCTGCCGAGGCTCTGCTGCACTCCCCCACACTTCCCGGAGACCTCAGGCCGTGCACAAAGTCAGCGGGTGGCAGCCAGCTTGTGATCCCGTTGAGCAGCAATCACGCATAACCACCAGTAGAGAAACAACAGGTAAGCCCAGCCTCACAGGAGATTCAAGCACCAGCCAGTGACAACAAGGTCAACTAACACCAGAAATAACCAGATGGCAAAAGGTAAACGTAGGAATGCCACTAACAGAAATCAAGGCAACATGACAGCATCTGAACCCAGTTCGCCAACAACAGGAAGCCCTGGATACCCCAAAACACCAGAAAAACAAGACTTGGATATAAAATCACTGGTCAGGATGCTGGTAGCTGAACACATAGAAAAATCTCGTAAAGAAATAGAAGAGAAAATGGATCAAAAGTTAGAAGCCTTTACAAGGCAAATACAAAAATCACTTCAAGAAATGCAGGAGAAGATGGATCAAAAAGAAGAAGACAATAAGGAGGAAAGACAAAAATCACTTAAAGAAATACAGAAGAAAGTGGGCCAACAAGTAGAAGCTATGAAAGAGAAAACACAAAAATCTATTAAAGAAATACATGAAAACACAATCAAGCAAGCGAAAGATTTGAGCACATCCATCCAGGCACTAAAAACAGAAGTAGAAACAACTAAGAAATCGCAGAGGGAGACAACATTGGAGATAGAAAACCTTGGGAAGAAATCAGGAGCCATAGATGCAAATATCAACAATAGAATACAAGAGATAGAAGACAGAATATCAGAAGCCGAAGATACCATAGGAACCATTGATTCAACAGTCAAAGAAAATACTAAATGCAAAAAGGCTGTAACCCAAAACATCCAGGAAATCCAGGACACAATGAGAAGACCAAACCTAAGGATTATAGGTATAGACGAGAATGAAGATGTACAAGTTAAAGGGCCAGCAAATATCTTCTACAAAATTATGGAAGAAAACTTCCCCAACCTAAAGAGAGAGATGCCCATGAATATACAAGAAGCATACAGAACCCCAAACAGACTGGATCAGAACAGAAATACATCCCGTCACATAATAATCAAAACTCCAAATGTACTAAACAAAGAAAGAATATTAAAGGCAGCAAGAGAAAAAGGCCAAGTAACTTATAAAGGAAGACCTATCAGAATAACACCAGACTTCTCACCTGAGACCATGAAAGCTAGAAGATCCTGGGCAGATATAATGCAAACTCTAAGAGAACACAAACTTCAGGCAAAACTACTTTACCCAGCAAAGCTCTCAATCGCCATAGATGGAGACATCAAGGTATTCCATGACAAAACCAAATTTGCATGATATCTTTCCACAAATCCAGCCCTACAAAGGATAATAGGGGGAAAACACCAAGACAAGGAAGGAAACTACACCCGGGAAGAAGCAAGATAGAAACCTCCTCTCATCAAACCCAAAAGAAGGTAACCTCTCGAATATAAAAAATAAATAAAATAAATAAATATAATTTCAAAAATGTCTGGAGGTAATAATTACTATTCCTTAATATCTCTTAACATCAATGGACTCAATTCCCCAATAAAAAGACATAGATTAACAGACTGGATACGGAAACAGAACCCTACATTTTGCTGCATACAGGAAACACATCTCAGCGTCAAAGACAAACACTGCCTTAGAGTAAAAGGCTGGAAGACAATTTTACAAGCAAATGGTCTCAGGAAACAAGCTGGAGTAGCCATTCTAATATCAGATAAAATTGACTTCCAACCTAAAATCATCAAAAGAGACTCAGAAGGTCACTTCTTGCTGGCCAAAGGGAAAATCCACCAAGAAGAGCTCTCAATACTGAACATCTATGCTCCAAATGCAAGGGCACCCTCATTCGTAAAAGAAACCTTACTAAAGCTTAAAGCACACATTACACCTAACACAATAATTGTGGGTGACTTCAACACTCCACTCTCCTCAATGGACCGGTCAGGAAAGCAGAAACTAAACAGGGACACAGTGAAACTAATTGAAACTCTGGACCA
Organism: Apodemus agrarius; assembly: GCA_964023405.1. Lineage (NCBI taxonomy): Eukaryota > Metazoa > Chordata > Mammalia > Rodentia > Muridae > Apodemus > Apodemus agrarius. Next base: position 134,077,734 of record OZ030008.1, read on the forward strand.
ATTGGATTTAACAGATATATATAGAACATTTCATCCTAAAGCTAAGGAATATACCTTTTTCTCAGCTCCACATGGTACCTTCTCCAAAATAGACCATATAATTGGTCACAAGACAGATGTCAACAAATACAAGAAGATCGAGCTAATCCCATGCCTCCTATCAGATCACCATGGAGTAAGAGTGGTCTTCAATAACAACAAAAACAGCAGAAAGCCCACATACACATGGAAACTGAACAATACTCTACTCAATGACACCTTGGTCAAGGAAGAAATAAAAAAAGAAATCAAAGACTTTTTAGAATTCAATGAAAATGAAGGTACAACCTACCCAAATCTATGGGACACAATGAAAGCAGTGCTAAGAGGAAAACTCATAGCTCTAAGTGCATCCAAAAAGAAACTGGAGAGAGCATATACTAGCAGCTTAATGGCACACCTTAAAGCCCTGGAAGAAAAACAAGTTAATTCACCCAGGAGGAGTAGAAGACAAGAAATCATCAAACTCAGGGCTGAAATCAATCAAATAGAAACAAAGAGAACCATACAAAGAATCAACAAGACCAGGAGCTGGTTCTTTGAGAAAATCAACAAGATAGATAAACCCTTAGCCAGACTAACCAAAGGACACAGAGACAGTATACAAATTAACAAAATTAGAAATGAAAAGGGAGACATAACAACAGAAACTGAGGAAATTCAAAAGATCATCAGATCCTACTACAAAGGTCTATACTCAAAACAACTGGAGAATCTGGAGGAAATGGACAATTTCCTAGACAGATATCAAATACCAAAATTAAATCAGCATCAAATAGATCAGATAAATAGTCCCATAACCCCTAAAGAAATAGAAGGGGTTATAGAAAGCCTCCCAACCAAAAAAAGTACGGGACCAGATGGTTTTAGTGCAGAATTCTACCAGACCTTCAAAGAAGACTTAACACCAATACTTTTCAAACTATTCCACAAAATAGAGACAGAAGGGACACTGCCCAACTCATTCTTCGAAACCACAATTACGCTAATACCTAAACCACAAAAAGATCCAACAAAGAAAGAGAACTACAGGCCAATTTCTCTTATGAATATAGATGCAAAAATACTAAATAAAATTCTTGCTAACCGAATCCAAGAGCACATCAAAACGATCATCCACCATGATCAAGTAGGCTTCATCCCAGGGATGCAGGGATGGTTCAATATACGGAAATCCATCAATGTAATCCACTACATAAACAAACTGAAAGAAAAAAACCACATGGTCATCTCATTAGATGCTGAAAAAGCATTCGACAAAATTCAGCATCCTTTCATGCTAAAAGTCTTGGAAAGAGCAGGAATTCAAGGCCCATACCTAAACATAGTAAAAGCAATCTACAGCAAACCAGTAGCCAACATCAAAATAAATGGAGAGCAACTTGAAGCATTCCCACTAAAATCAGGGACTAGACAAGGCTGCCCTCTCTCTCCATATCTTTTCAATATAGTACTTGAAGTTCTAGCAAGAGCAATTAGACAACATAAGGAAGTCAAAGGGATACAAATTGGAAAGGAAGAAGTGAAACTATCATTATTTGCAGATGATATGATAGTTTACCTAAGCGACCCAAAAAACTCCACCAGAGAACTTCTACAGCTGATAAACAACTTCAGCAAAGTGGCAGGTTATAAAATTAACTCAAGCAAGTCAGTGGCCTTCTTGTACTCAAAGGACAAGCAGGCAGAGAAAGAAATTAGGGAAATAACACCCTTCACAATAACCACAAACAAACAACATAAAATATCTTGGCGTAACTCTAACCAAACAAGCAAAAGATCTGTACAACAGGAACTTCAAGTCCTTGAAGAAAGAAATCGAAGAAGACCTCAGAAGATGGAAAAATATTTCTTGCTCCTGGATTGGCAGGATCAATATAGTAAAAATGGCCATCTTGCCAAAAGCAATATACAGATTCAATGCAATCCCCATCAAAATCCCAACTCAATTCTTCATAGATCTAGAAAGAGCAATTTTCAAATTCATCTGGAGCAACAAAAAACCCAGGATAGCTAAAACTATTCTCAACAATAAAAGGACTTCTGGGGGAATCAATATCCCTGACCTCAAGCAGTACTACAGAGCAATTGTGTTAAAAACTGCATGGTATTGGTATAGCAACAGGAAAGCAGATCAATGGAACAGGATTGAAGACCCAGAGGTTAACCCACAGACTTATGGTCACTTGATCTTTGAATAAGGAGCCACAACCATCCGGTGGAATAAAGATAGCCTTTTCAACAAATGGTGCTGGTTCAACTGGAAGTCAACATGCAGAAAAATGCGAATTGACCCACTCTTATCTCTTTGCACTAAGATCAACTCCAAGTGGATCAAGGACCTCCACATAAAACCAGACACACTGAAACTATTAGAAAAGAAACTTGGGAAGACCCTGGAGGACTTGGGCACAGGGGAAAAGTTCCTGAACAGAACACCAATAGCTTATGCTCTAAGATCAAGAATCAACAAATGGGACCTCATAAAATTACAAAGTTTCTGTAAGGCAAAAGACACTGTCAGAAGGACAAAACGGCAACCAACAAAGTGGGAAAAGATCTTCACCAACTCCACATCCGACAGAGGGCTAATATCCAATATATACAAAGAACTCAAGAAGTTAGACCGCAAAGAAACAAATAACCCTATCAAAAAATGGGGCACAGAGCTAAACAAAGAATTTTCACCAGAAGAAATTCGGATGGCCGAGAAACACCTTAAAAGATGTTCAACATCATTAGTCATCAGGGAAATGCAAATCAAAACAACCCTGAGATTCCACCTCACACCAGTCAGAATGGGTAAGATTAAAAACTCAAGAGACAACAAGTGCTGGCGAGGATGTGGAGAAAGAGGAACACTCCTCCACTGTTGGTGGGAGTGCAAAATGGTAAAACCGCTCTGGAAATCAGTTTGGCGGTTCCTCAGAAAATTGGGCATGTCACTTCCAGAGGACCCTGGCATACCACTCCTGGGCATATACCCAGAGGATTCCCCTGCATGCAATAAGGACACATGCTCCACTATGTTTATAGCAGCCTTGCTTATAATAGCCAGAAATTGGAAGGAGCCCAAATATCCCTCAAAGGAGGAATGGATACAGAAAATGTGGTATATTTATACAATGGAATACTACTCACCAATTAAAAATAATGAATTCATGCAATTTGTAGGTAAATGGTTAGACCTGGAAAATATCATCCTGAGTGAATTAACCCAATCACAAAAGAATGCACATGAAATTCAATCACTGATAAGTGGATATTAATGAGCCCAGAAGCCCTTAATATTCAAGACACAAATAGCAAGTCAAATGATTCCCAAGAAGAAGAAAGGAGAGGACCCGGGCCTGTAAATATTGCATCCAGTTTAGTAAAGAAACTGAGGGGGGAGGGTGAATGATTGGGGAACAGTTGTGGGGGGGAGAGGAACTATGGGAACTATGGTGGGTGGGAACAGGGAAAGGGGAAAGCCTTTGGAATGTAAACATAGAATATAGAAAATAAAAAAAAATTAAAAAAAAAAGTAAATTGTTGCTTTCCTTTAAGAAAACAGATATTCAGTGTGGGAAACATAAAATTCAATACACATGTGAAATTAATTTTAGAAAATCCAAAATCTCTATTCTGTTCATATTTTTAATATGACTCCTTTTAGAAATCCCTTATTTTCAATGCGTATACATGTCCTTGTATTTTTTATACATACTTTATTTATGTAACCTGGATATTCTTATCTAAAATTAAACTGTGACTATTTTATAGGTTAACATTATGATTTGTCTTGTATTTTATATGTGTGCATATGTGCGTTCACATATACAGATGTGTGTATGTATGTGGGTACATGGGTAAGCATGTACATGTGTGTACACATGCATGTAGAGGCCAGAAGTCAGTCTTGGGTGCTGCTCCTTAGAAACTATCTACCTTGGATTTTGAGACAGGGTCTCTCTATTGGTCTGGTACTCACCCATTAGGCTAGGCTGGCTGCCCTGTGAGCTGACTGTCCAAGGATTAACAATTCTTTCCTCTCCAAAAACCCACTACCTTGTGTTTGTGTGTATATGTTTGATCTATGTGTATATAGGTGGAGAACTGTGATGGAGGACTGTAACGAAGCTAGAGGGTTGGTAAGCTTTGGTGAATTTTCTTGTATCTGCTTCCCATGTTGCCATAGGAACACTGAGTATAAGGAGTAGTGCAACCAGATTTATACGACCTGTAGGAATTTGATCTCAGGTCTTCATTTTATGTAGCAGGAGCTTTATCCACTGCTCTGTCACCACAGAGCCATCTTCTACATTTTACCTGCTTTCTGAGGATAAAACTAATGTTTCTTGCTTGAGTGGCAAACACATTAATAACTAGCTTGGATTTTTAAAAAAATATCACCATAGTTTTCTTTTTAAAAAAAGGCATGTTTTGTTGGGTTACTAAACTGCTTCTTTTTTCAAGCTTTTTAAAAATATAGAATCAATCTTATTTCTAAAATAGAGATGTATATAAATTACTGTGTTCTAGTGGAATAAAATAGACTATATAGCATATTAAAATTCTGTCTCCAGTGATGTGCTTTTCTCCACATATGCTCACTCTGGCAGCAGCATTACATCATCCTATCATACTTGCTGGTAAAAAGGAAGAAGAGGCAGTGCCTGGCCTCTGCTAGTTTTGCAGATGTTTTATCATTTACATGAGTATAGATATTGCTTTATTTTTTACATGTGCTTCCCAAACCAATACTGGATTAATAATATGAGAAAAGATAAGTTCAAAATATATAATTTTACCTAAAAACGTTTCAGTTTATATGAGAAAACATTTGATAATGTTCGTTGATGTTTTTGAGTGGTTAAAAACATCAAAAATTCTTTGGTAGTACTTCAAGACCATAACTGTTTGCACTATGGCACCAAGAATCAACAATTCTGTATTTTGACCTCTTTTAGAGGCCAAGAAATATGAAGCAAAAAGATGGTGCCAGTCTGTTCGCAAGTGTCTTCAGGAATTTCAAAGGCTCTTCAGTAATTACAGCGAAACCTAATTGCTCTGAAGACATCCAAGTGGAATAAACCCTGGCAGCCCTGTTCACTTCTGGGGAGGACTTAGCTCCACACACAAAACTAGAGAATTAAAAAAGCTCCTCAGGAATACTTTTGCCAGATATTACAGAGTACTTTCTCTTTGGCGCCCAGAGATAGAGGCAGCTGGGCCATCCAGCAATCTACATTTAGTCAAAGAAAGGAAGAACATGAATGAGTTGGTGAGCTCACCATGCCTCACCCATGATGCGTTGTGCAATAGAACAGAGCAGCAAATTTTTATAATAGGAATCATTGCTCTCAACTGTCAAGTTTGTACAGGATGACTTAGCAAGAGCTTGGGAAGGAATATGAAAGGCCTAGCTATGTGCCTGCAGCTGTGGGGCATGCGCTGGCATCCACCATCCCAATTTTCCCAAGTTTGGCTGGGAGGATCCTAAGGCTCAGGCCTGTAGAAGGACCAGCTCCTTTCTTCATCTGCTTGTCAGGCTCACACCCTGGTCTGTGAGCACAGCCTAATTGGATATGGGACCCGGCTACTGACTTGTTTTGGTGGGTTGAGCCAAGAGTCTCAGAATTTTGTTTTGTAATTTTTGTTAAGTGACACACTAAAACTGAAAAATGTCAGACATGGAAGCAACAATGACAAAGATTTAAAAAAAAAAAAAAAGCATTTCAGGGCTTCAGGAGACACTGGCTCTCACCCCAGCCCCTGGCAATGAATGCAGAAAGCACCGTAAGTCTAGCACTAGGGTTAGCAATTACACGTATGCTGCTTTAATTAAACCAACTAAATCTCTAAGTGCCCATTAGAGGCTATAAAATAGGCAGCTCAAAATTTATTGTGCTTTCCCAGGAAGGAAGATAGCATACCTCCGAAGTAGCAGATTGCATTTTGATTTGAAGTTTATTTGATGTTGATCACAGGGAATGTCACCATAGCTTGTTAAAGGAAGTGACTGGCACAAACTTCAGTCAGCATCGTGTTAATCTATAATAAAACCTCCTTCTCTAACCTTGTTTACAAAGTTAATAAAAGGAGAAAGCCCAGATTCAGAAATTCAAGAAAATTCAATTACAAGGCAAATATTTATAAGCAGTCAGAATAGTGGACTCTGAGCTGGTTTAAACCTATAAAATAGAAATGTTGCTAAGCCAAGTAACCCCCATGAGAATACGTTCAGAATGCCATCTCCACTTGTTCTTAGGGAACAGAAATGCTTTATGGAGCCAGACAATATTGTGTACTACAATATTGTATAAATATAGGATATGCGTCGAAAGACTTGTAGCTCATTCTGCCAAGGTAAATGTAAATATCAATGTTTTTATACTCTTATTAAAAACTATTAGCTCTCATCTCAGGCCCTTGTCACTAGGGTACAAAGCTAGAAAGGTTGAGTGTCCTGTTTGCTTCCTCCCAGCTTTGATTTTCTGTAAAGAAGTTTCCCAACAAGAAGACTGAGTGAGCATCTAGCACAGAAAATGTGTGTGAACCATATTTAACACCATTACAGCAGAAATGAAAAGGTTGTGCAGGAAATTAGTGTGGGTTTCTCTAAGAGTCTGAAAAATTTCCTCAATGAGCCAATTAATTAACACAAGACATAGCAAAGAAAGGAATCTTCCAGGATCTTGGCCAAGAATGTTCCTTAAACATTTCCCAGCAATCTGGCAAGGTAAGCATTACATCATCATTTCTCAAACAAGAGATGGAGGCTTAGGCAGGTCCTGGACAACTCTTTCAACATTCTCCTATAGGGAAGTGGGCCAATGATCCCATTGTCTGAAGTTGTGGCATTTTTGCAAATAGAAGAGTGAAAACAGAGTGACAGATGTGAAGAATGGGTGTTCAGACTGAATATTTGCTTAGTTAAACCAAGTATACAATTTGAAAACTGAAGGTATGCCCTGCTGTACCTAGTACCTGAGAGGGTGTGACATGACGAGACAGCACAGAAGTTCCTCCCTCCTATATTCTTGTTGAGACCATTTCAGGTGTAACTAGGATTTGATTTCCTTGATGAAAAATCTGATGGGAAATTATTCTAGAACCTAAGGCCAAGAGGTCCCTTCTAACTTACCTTAGCTTCTGTTACGCTGCCTGCTTGTGAAGAAGCACCCTCTAGCTAACAGCTTATTTTAACTTCTGTTAAACTGCTTGCTTGTGCAACATCCCCCGACATCTACTGAGCTATGTAACAGGGTCTGGGTTTGACCTTTAAGAAATTCTTCAGTTTAAATGTTCTGTACTATACTTAGGTCCTGAATATTTGAGAGTAGTCCAGCCAGCTGGAATAAAGACTTGATTTTCTGTCATTTCTAGTAGATACCTTGAAACAAAAGTGGAGGAAGATAGCCTTCTCTAAAGAGAGGTGAGGCTGATTGTAAACTGGAGATCAAGGTCTTAGGGTGACTTTCTAATCCACAGTAATTGAGGTGCTTACAATTACTTTATAATTCCTGAAAATAGGCTGAGCCACTGTTGAGTACCCACTGGAATTGTAGAGTTTGACTTGTTTTTTTTTTTTTTTGTTTTTGTTTTTGTTTTTGTTTTTGGCCAAAGCTTTCTTGCCCATTCGAATCTGTCAAGCTGTTATGAGCCATAAACATTTAATCATTAAGCTAGAAGAGAAGTACAGATCTTAGTGACTTCTCTTTTAAATTAACCTTCTGAATATTTTTGGAGCCAGACATCAATATTCTCATTATTTTGTGATCACTAATATCTGACTATTGGACAACAATAAAAGTGTTATTGACCATGATGTAAATCCTCTGTATATGCCAGAACAATTTCAAGTCAAACCTTCGAATACCTTCAAAGGTAAATGTTTGTCTCATATTACAATACTTACAGTAAGAATATCCCTTGATCAGGAAAGTCAATTTTGAAAGAGAAGGATCACAGAGAAGAAACAAAGTCAGTATAATTTAAACAGGGTTTTCCATGGTGTCTTCCTCAAGTGACTACATTCATTTAAATGCTTTAAAGCTTGGATGAAGACAATACACACACAAACACACACACATATATGTATACACAAACACAATATATGTTACATAGTATTATTTTTAATATATTGCATATATTTATAAATATATAACATATTCATAAATATAAAATGATATTTATATTTAAAATATAAATAATATATTTATAAATTTTAGGAATTCTTTCCTGAGCATAAATTTCTTCAAATATGATAATTATTTCTTCATATATCATTGACTCTGATAGAAATTTCACACTTTGATTATGTATCATTATTAAGTTTTTACTATAACTTTTCATTATAATTGATATTAGACTTATAGTTAAAGGAACCCAAATGTGTGTGGACATTGAAGAATTTTAAAAGAAGCACATACCATTCCTGTGTGGACACTGAGATAAAGATGGATAATGTTGCCAGGGTCCCAGAAGCTCCCTGTGTTTCTTGCAGTTGATTCTCTCACTCCAGCTTAATGATGTCTCACTTATTATTGCAATACTTAGTCAAAATTTCTGACCTTCATTTGAATGAAGCTATACACCCCTAGTCCCTGACTTTCCTGCTTTCCTGTTATTTGCATGAAGTTCATCCATGCTTTGTGTAACCTCATTCTAATTGTGGCACCCTACATGCTCCACACTATCATTTTACCACAATAGATGTTAGCTAAGCATTGTCCAATCTTATGCATAAGTGTTGGTACTGATTTACTCCCCTGTGTAACTTAAATGATAGATTACTGAGCACATATTTATCATTATATTATTTCCTTTTTAAGAGAAACTTTAGGATATTAAAAGATTTCTTTCCCTTTCTTTCACAGTCCTTATCATTTTAGCCTCCCCTTAGCCCTTGGTTTCAGTTTCCCCTTCCTTCCTTCCTTCCTTCCTTCCTTCCTTCCTTCCTTCCTTCCTTCCTTCCTTCCTTCCTCCCTTCCATTTTCTCCAGGTACACAGTGATTCCTTCCTGACTTTTCTGTTGATTTGAGTGCCCTGTATGTGCAGTGGAGTGAACTGTGGAAAAAGAGTAGTCTGGACTCATCTCACTCAGCAGCATTAGACCATGTGTGAGCAGACCGGAACCCAGGAGGTTTGACAAACAGTGTGAGCCCTGTAACAACATCTTGTAGAACTCGGGGTAGCACAGCCCTAAACCAGCTTCACATCTCACAACCTCTGCTGCCCGAGCCTCTGTCTTGTCACTTCTCATCATTAGCTTGCCCGGATAATTACCCTCTGTTGAGGTCAAGGTTCTGATTCTTAGTCAAGAAAACAAAATATCACCGGCAGCTCTTCCCAGCTGTGTGGTTAGTGATTCCAGATGTTGGAATCAAAGAGAAGTTGGCAACAATGTGCTCTCCAGACAGAAAGGAAATGAAATGTGCAGACTGATTTCTAAACATTTCAAAGACCCTGGAAATGCAGCCAGCACCAAAAGTCAACATTTGTAATTTAGTCTTTGCTTAATTTGAACTATTAGAGACTGCACCAAAGATAAAATCCATTTGAAGTACAATTTTTCATTATTAGTTTTGTCTTGATTCCTCTTCTGTGAAGCATTTTAGAGGAAGTAGATATTTTATATTTCTCAGTTAAATATTTCATTTTCAAAAGAAATATGCTTCTTTACCAGAAAATACTATTTGGAATTTTGTCTTTGAAGTTTTCTCACAATATTATTATTTATGGTTTAACAGTCCTTTAATGTCCTTTATGTAATGAGATTGGACTAAATTAAGTTGGAACTAATTTTTGTTTACAAATTTCCTTGATGTGGGCTGGAAGCATACTCAAGAGTGACTATATATAACAACAATGTCAACAGAATATTGTAGTTGACATACTTTAAAGTTTCAGCTTCATTTAGAAATAGTGTAATTATGAGACCATTCCAATAGTCTTTATTAACTAATAACTTGTTTTTCTGACCATTTCACCCAGCCAGAAGATAATGAAAGGAATCAGGAAAATACAAATGGTCATCAGGTAGATAAAGCAGACAACATTTGTTCTTAATTTATGCACATTATAATTATATCTTTTGTCATGGTTTGTATATACTTGGTTCAGGGAGTGGCACTTAATAGGAGGTATGGCCTTGTTGGAATAGGTATGTCACTGAGGGAGTGGACTTTAAGACCCTTTTCCTAGCTGCCTTGAAGCCATGCTTCTCCTAACAGCCTTCAGATGAAGATGAAGAACTCTCAGCTCTTCTGCACCATGCCTGCCTGAACAGTGCCATGCTCTAGCCTTGATGATAATGGACCGAACCTCTGCCTGTAAGCCAGGCTCAGTTAAATGTTGTTCTTATAAGATTTGTCTTGCTCATGGTATCTGTTTATAGCAATAAAACCCTAACTAAGACATCTTTCAAATTCATAGAGGAAAAGGAAGAGCATGAGTTGGAGATTGGAACATTGCTATAGAAACCACATATATAACAGTGAAAGAAAGCTTTGGGAGGGACCACAGATGCAAGGGGAAATCATAATGACTTCATTATTATTATTACTGAAGAAATATGGCATGTGGATGAAAGGAACAGAAAAGGTTTCACACAACCTGAATTTCAACAAACCAAGAACACACCATAAGGAAAGGGCAGTCCTTCCAATGAATGATGTGGAGAGAATTGCCTGTCCACACACAGAAGAATGAAACTGCAATCTTTTTTCATTTGTATGTACACAGGGTCCCAGCAAAAACTCACAGATGGTAAATGGATTAAATATCAGAGCTTCACAGGGCAAAGGTATTCTTTCTTTTTTTTTTTTTTATACTGGGGCATTGAGCCTTCTCAGAACCAAGGGCCTCTCCTCCCTTTGATGTCCAACTATTCTTTTTTTTATCTTTTTTAAAATTTTCTATATTTTTTGTTTACATTCCAAAGGCTTTCCCCTTTCCCAGATCCCCCCCACCATACGTCCCATAAGTCCTCTCCCCCTCAACTATTCCCCAATCATCCCTCCCCACCATTTCTCTGTTCTGGATCTACAAAACTGGATCCAATCTTTTCAGGCCCAGGGTTCTCTCCTTTCTTCTTCTTCTGAATCATTTGAATTGCTAGTTGTGCCTTGAGTATTTAGGGCTTCTGGGCTCATTAATATCCACTTATCAGTGATTGCATTTCATGTGTATTCTTTTGAGATTGGGTTAACTCGCTTAGGATGATATTTTTTAGATCTAACCATTTACCTACAAATTGCATGAATTCATTATTTTTAATTGCTGAGTAGTATTCCATTGTATAAATATACCACATTTTCTGTATCCATTCCTCCTTTGAGGGATATCTGGGCTGTATTCTTTCTTTTTAAAATTGAGACTCTCCCTCTGTAATCTAGATTTGTTTGCATTCACTATGTGGGTTAGGCTGGATTCAAACTCATGGTAGTTCCCTGCCTCAGTCTCCTGAGTAAGTGAGACTATACATGTGCAATTTCAGGCCTTTCAAAAAGAGTTTTATGAGATGTGTCTTGTCAAACATATTAATCAATCCTACAAGTACTGAAAACAAATGGAAAGACAAATAAATCACATTATCAGAGTTAAAACTAGTATACCCAGGAAAGGAAAGAGTGGAATGGAGAGAGAGATTCAAGAAAGAGACCCAAGTTCAGATCCTCAGAACCGAAGTAGAGCCAGATGCAGTATCATGTATCTGTAATTCCCCAGCGCTCTGCTGGGGGGTGGTGGTGGAGGGAGGGCTAGAACAGAGAAACTCCTGGAAGCTAACAGGAGTTCAGGGAGTCTGGCAAATGCAGTGGTGAACAGCAGAACCTGTCACAAACAAGAAGGAAGTTATGTCACCTCACTCAGGCTATTTTCCAGTTCTATACATTTGTCTAAGAATTTCATGAATTCATTATTTTTAATGGCTGAATAGTACTCCACTGTGTATATATACCACATTTTCTGTATCCATTCCTCCATTGAGGGGCATCTGGGTTATTTCCAGCTTCTGGTTATTATAAATAGGGCTGCCACGAACATAGTGGAGCATGTGTCCTTATTACATGCTGGAGAATCCTCTGGGTATATGCCCAGAAGCATGGTATGCACTCACTGATAAGTGGATATTAGCCCAGAAGTGTGGAATACCCAAGACACATTTCACATATCAAACGATGCCAAAGAAGGAGGAAGAACAAAGTATGGATACTTGGGTCCTTTGTTGAAAGGGGAACAAAACACCCACAGAAGGAGATATAGCAACAAACAGAAACAATGGGTGGAGAAGAGTCTGAGGGAAAGACCATCCAGAGACTATCCCACCCAGGGATCCATCTGATATACAATTACAAAACCCAGACTCTATTATCGATGCCCACAAGTGCTTGCTGACTGGAGCCGGATATAGCTGTCACCTGGGAGGCTCTGCTAGTGCATGACAAATACAGAGGGGGACACTCTGAGCTAGCCATTGAACTGAGCGCAGGGTCCCCAATGGAGGAGCTAGAGAAAGGACCCAAGGAGCTGAAGGGTTTGCAGATTCATAGGAGGAACAACAATATGAGTCACCCAGTAATCTCAGAGCTCCTAGGGACAAAACCATCAACCAAAGAGTACACATGGAGTTACCCATGGCTCCAGATGTATAGGCAGCAGAGGATGGTCTTATTAGACACCAAAGGGAGGAGAGGCCCTTGGTCCTGGGAAAGGCTCGATGCCATAATGTAGAGGAATACCAGGACAGGGAAGTGGGGGAGGGTTGATTGGGGAAGGGGAGATGGCTTATGGGATTTTCAGGGGACGGGGAACCAGGAAAGGGGACAACACTTGAAATGTAAATAAAGAATATATCTAATAAAAAAAGGGAAAAAAAGAAGGAGGAAGGGCTCTATAACTGCCCTTCATATGTGTGCTATGGTGTAGGTTCTCTCTCTCTCTCTCTCTCTCTCTCTCTCTCTCTCTCACACACACACACACACACACACACACACACACACCGGTTTTTAAAGAAGGTCAAAATTATTCAGTAAATTTTCATCTCCTGAAAGATCAACACACAAAATATGCAGGGAACAGACATAACTCAATAGCAAGAAAATAAAATTAATTAAAACACAAATAGGCAAACAACAACAACAACAACCAAAATCATTGCAAGTGTAGACCACACCAGTCAGAAGAACATGTGCAAGCCACACAAGCCAGAAAAACAGAGAATCACTACTAGACCAAAGTCCACACTGGTTGCCAGAACCCCAGGTAGGTGGGCCATCCATGGACCTCCTGTACTCTCCCAGTGTCACCCCATACTATCCCCAATCTCTATTCCTTTCCTCATCACTGTACCCTACCCCCAACTCAGGCATAGATCTCCCCATCTCCCACACCCACACTGGACTGAAAGCCAAGCTAGTGCCAGAAGTCCAGCCCCCATCCCGGTCAGAGACTCTCTCCTGGACCAGAGGCCACTCAGTCACCCAGAACTCTAGGCCACAAAAAGCAGAAGACCAAAGAAAAAATAGAAATGAAGAGAAAAACACCCATCCAACAAAGACAAACTCAGAAAATGGTACCTAGGCCTATAATTATCCCGCAAACAGATGCCTAGTTGCCAGTTTAAGAACAGAATCAACAGTCATGGCAATATAGCACTACCAGAGCCTGGCTATCCTACTACATCAAGCTCTAAATGCTCCAACACAGTTAAAGCACAAGGAAGCAGCCTTAAAAGCAACCTTGTAAAGATGATAGCAGTCCTTAAAGAGGAAATGAATAAATACCGTAGAGAATTTCAGAAAAACACAAAACAAACAATTGAAGAAAATATATAAATTCCTTTAAGAAAGCCAGGAAAACACTAATGAATAGGTAAAAGAAATAAATGAAATTGTCAACAACCTGAAAATGGGAATAAAGACAAAAGAAAATAAAACCCAAGAGAATTCTATTTCTGGAAATAGAAATCTAGGTAAGTGAACAGGAGCTACAGAAACAAGCATCACGGACAGGATACAAGAGATAGAAGATAAAATATTAGGTACAGAAGATATGAGAGATGGAATTGATATACCAGTCAAAGAAAATATTGAATCTAAAAATATTCCTGACATGAAACATCTAGGAAAGCTGAGACAATATGAAAGGATCAAACTTAAAAATAACAGGAATAAAAGAAGGAGAAGAATCCTGACTCAAAGGCCCAGAAAATATTTTTCACAAAATAATTAAAGAATATTTTCCTTACCTAAAGAAGGATATGTCTATAAAGACATAAGAAACTTACAGAACACCAAATAGATTAGACCAGAAAAGAAAGTCCCCTCACCACATATAATCAAAGACAAAACCAAATAAAGAAAGAATATTAAAAGCTGCAAGGGGGAAAAAATCCAAGTAGGATTTCGAGGCAGACCTATTAAAATTATGCTCTACATCTCAGTGAAGACACCAAAAGCCAGAAGGACCTGGATATACTATAGACTCTAAGTCAGAATAGAGGCCAGCCTAGTCTACTATCCCCAAAACTTTCAATCACCACAGATGGAGAAAAGAAGATATTCCTTAACAAAGTCAAACTTGAATAGTATTTATCCAGAAATCTAGTTATACAGTATGTAGTAGAGAGCAAACTTCAACCTTATAAAGTTAACACAGGAAATAAATAACCTCACACCAACAAAACCAAAAGAAAAGAACAGACACACACACACACACACACACACACACACACACACACACACCATCTCTACCATCACTACCACTACAACCACCACGAACAGCAACATAATAGAAATTAAAAATCATTTGTCACTATCTCAATATCAATGGATTCAATTCTTCAATAAAAGATACAGACTAACAGAATGAATGCAAAAACAGAATCCATCATTTTGCTGCATACAAGAAATATACCTCAACATCAGTAATAGACATTAACTCAGAGGGAAAGACTGGAAAAAGATTTCCTAGGCAAATCGACCTAAAAAGCAAGCTCATATAGCTTTTATAGTATCTAACAAAATAGATTCCAAATAAAAAGACACTTTGTACTCACTAAAGAAAAAAACACACCAAGGTAACATTCCAGTTCTTAACATCTATGCCACAACTGCAAGGTTACCCACATTTGTAAAAGACATATTACTGAAACTTAAATCACACATTGAACATCACATTGTACTAGTGGGAGATGTCATTACAACAGTTTCACCAATAGACAGGACACCCAGACAAAATCAACAGGAAAATGATGGCGCTTACAAACATTATGAATCAAATAGACATAACAGACATCTACAGAAAAGTTACCCAAACACAAAAGAATATACCTTTCTTTTCCACACCTCACAAAACTTTCTATAAAATTGACAAAATACTGGGTCACAAAGCAAGAAAGTTGAAATAACCCTCTATATCCTATCAGACCACCATGGCTTAAGGCTGAATTTCAACAAAAGAAGAAACAAAAAGCCTACAAACTCACGGAAACTGAAAAATTCTCTACTGAATGACTACTGGGTCAAGGCAGAAACAAAGAAATTAAAGACTGCCTGGAATTCAATGAAATTAATGTGCGACATGCCAAAACCTATGAGATAAAAGGAAAGCAGTACTAAGAGGAAAGACCATAACATGAGCACTAAGTGCCTTCATAAAGAAATTAGAGAGATCTTACACTAGCAAGTTAACAGGACACGTGGCAGCTCTAGAACCAAAAGAATCAAATATAGCCAAGAGGCATAGTCAGCAGAAAATAACCAAATTCAGGGCTGAAGTCAATAAATTGAAACAAAGAGAACAGTACAGAGAGTCAATGAAACAAAGAGTTGGTTCTTTGAGAAAATCAATAAGATAGACAAACCCTTATCCAAAATGACTAAAAGGCTAACAGAAATTTAAAAAAATCAGAAATGAAAATGGAGACATAACAACAGACACATAGGAAATCCAAAAATCATTAGGCCATACTTCAAAAACCTGTACTCCAAAAATTGAAAATCTAAAGGAAATGGACAACTTTACCGATAGATACCACCTATCAAAGTTGAATCAATAGCATATAAAATGTTTAAATAGATCTACAAATCCTTAGGAAATAGAAGTAGTCATTAGAAATCTCGCAACCAACAAAAAACCAAGGGGCATAGTTTTAGTATAGAATTCTACCAGACTTATAAAGAAGAGCTAATGCCAAAACTCCTCAAGTTATTCCACAAAATAGAAAGAGAAGTAACATTGCCAAATTCATTTTTGAGGCTGCAGTCACCCTGATAACCAAACAACACAAAGATTCAACAAAGAAAGAGGATTACAGACCAATTTCCCTCATGAACATCAAGGCAAAAATACTTAATAAAATAGTTGCAAACAAAATCTGAGAACACATCGAAAAGATCATCCACTTTGATCAGGTAGGCTTCATCCCAGAGATGCAGGGATGGTTCAGCATGTAAACAACCACCAATGTAATCCACTACATAAACAAACCAAAAGAAAAATCATGATCATCTCAATAAATGCGGAAAAAGCCTTTGACAAAAGTTAACTTCCCTTTATAATAAAAGTTTTAGAGAGAAGTTACTTTAGAGAAAGTTTAGGAATACAAGGGACATACCTAAACATAAAGGCAATTTTAAGCAAGCTGATAGATAGCCAATATCAAATTAAATACAGAGAAACCCAAAGCATTTTCACTAAAATTAGGAACAAGATAAGGCTGCCCACTGTCGGTATTTATTCATTATAGTACTTGAAGCTCTAGCTAGAGCAATAAGACAACTAAATGAAATCAAAGGGGTACAAATTTGGAAAGGAAGAAATTAAAAGTATTATCATTTGCAGACAATATGAGAGTTTACATTAGTAATTCCTAAATTTCTACAAGAAAACAACTGATACACACTGGCAGTAAAATGGATGCATACAAGATTAAAGAAGAAGAAGGAGGAGGAGAAGGAGGAGGAGAAGAAAAGAAAGAAGGAAAAGAAAAGAAAAGAAAAAGAAATAATAGAAATAGAAATAATAGAAATAGAAATAGAAATAGAAAAATCAATAGCTTTCCTATATGCAAAAAACAAATGGGCTGAGGAAAAAAAATCAAGGGAACAATACCCTTCATAATAGCCACAATGATATAAAATACCTTGGGGTAGCACTAACAAAACAAGTAAAGGCTTGCATGACAGTAACTTCAAGAAGATATAAGAAGATGGAAAGGTCTCCCATGCTCATGGATCAGTAGGATTAACATAGTAAAAAATGGCCATATTACCAAAAGCAGTCAACAGATTCCCACTGCAGTCACCATCAAAATTCAAAATTCAAAAAAAAAAAAAAAACCAAACACCTTTTGTAATCAACTTTGTATGGAAAACCTGGGATAGCTGAAATGGTCCTGTACAATAAAAGAACATCCCGAGGTATTGCCATACCTGATTTCCAGGTCTACCACAGAGCTACAGAAATAAAACCTGCATGGATTGGCATGGTATTTGTATGGTATTGGTTGCTCAATGGAATCAAATTCCAGACTTAAATCCACATACCCATAGACATCTGGTTTTTTATAAAGAAGCCAGAAATGCACACTGGAAATAAAGACAGCATCTTCAACAAATGGTGCTAAGCAAACTGGATACCTGAATGTAGAAAAATGTAAATAAATCCCTATCTATCATCCTTTGCAAAACTCAAGTCCGAGTGGAATAAAGATCTCAACATAAAGGCAGATACACTGAACCTGACAAAAGAGAAACTGGGAAATAGCCTTGAATGCACTGACACAGGAAACAACTTCCTGAACAGAACACCCATAGCACGGTTACTAAGATTGACATTTAATAAAGAGAACTTCATGGAACTAAGAAGCTCTTGTAAGACAAAGGAGACAGTCATTTGAACAAAACAGTAGCCTACAGAATGGGAAAACGTTTTCACCAACTTCACATTTGACAGAAGGATAATATTGAAAATATATAAAGAATTCAATAAAGTAGACATCAATAAACCAAATAGTCAAATTAAAAATGGGTTACAGATTTAAAGTGAGAACTCCCATAGAGAAATCTCTAATTGCCTAGAAACATTTAAATGTTCAATAGCTTAGGCACCAGAGAAATGCAAATCAAAACAAAACTCTGATATTCCATCTTACACTTGTCAGAATGGCTTAGATCAAAAACATGAGTGACAGCTCATGTTGGCAAGGATGTGGAGCAAGGGGAACACTCTTCCATTGCTGATGGGAGTGCAAACTTACGTAGCTACTTTGGAAACCAATATACCAATTTCTCAGAAAATTTGCAGTCAATCTATCTCAAGACCCAGTTTTATCACGGCTGGTCCTGTACCCAAAGGATGTTCCATCCTACTAGTAGGACACTTGCTCAACTATGTTATAGCAGCTCTACTCATAATAGCCAGAAACTGAAAACACTCTAGATGTCCTTCAACAGAAGAATGGATAAATAAAATGTGGTACATTTACACAATGAAGTATTGGTTGACTGAAAAACAAGACATCATGAAATTTGCAGTTAAATGGATGGAAGTAGAAAAAAAATCATCCTGAGTGAGGTAATTCAGACCCAGAAAGACAAACATGGTATGTGCTCACTAATAAGTGGATGCTTCCTGTAAAGAATAATTGTGCTACAGTCTACAGACACAGAGAAGATAAACAACAAGGAGGCTTGAGGCAGGTAGGAAGCAAGGATCTCCCTAGGAAGGGAAAATAAAATAGATTTCATGAGTGGACTAGGGGCAGGTGGTTATGGGAACAGGATGGTTCAGGTAGGGGTGTGGAGAGATGGCCTACTGGGAGAACTCCTGGAATTGATGAGCGCGTTTAGTGAGCAAGGTAGAAACCTACTGTAGTGGAACTCCCTCGAATCTACAAGGTGACTCTAACTTCGCTCCTAATAATTGAGGGCTACAGAGCCTGAACTACACATCTTCAATAACCAAGCAAGGCTTCCAGTGCAGGGACCAGGGCACCAACCCAGACACTAAAGATTCAGCCTACAATTTGTCCTGCTTCTAAGATGTGCTGCAGTAAATATGGAATGATTGGTCCACCTAGAGACCCATGCCATGAAAGGCAGCCCACCCCTAACACTGCCTGGAGGGACAGGAACCAGAGGCTGGATAGCCCAGATTCCTAGGACAGGACCAAACATCACTGGCAAAAAAAAAAAAAAAAAAGATAACCAATATGATTCCTCATGATATTCTGCTATACTCATAGATAGGAGCCTAGCATAATTCCCATCAGAGAGGCTGTATCTAACAACTGAGAGGAACAGAAGCTGAGCCCCAATTCTAAACATTAGGTGGAGCTTGGGGAATACCTCAGAAGACAGGGAGGAAGGATTGTAGGAACCAGAGGGGTCAATGACACCCCAAGAACACAGCTCACAGAATCAAATAACCAGGGCTCATAGGGGTTCACAGAGACTGATCCAGCATGCAAGAGCTCTGGATAGGTCTAAGCTAGGTCTCTGTATATATCTTATGATTATATAGCTTTGTGTTCTCTTAGGACTCCTAAGAGTGGGAATGGGACTTGTCCCGCACTCTATTGCCTGCATTTATGACCCCTTTCCTCCTTCCAGGCTGCCTCACCCAGCCTTGATAAGAGAGTCTGTGCTTAGTCTTATTGTAACTTGTTATGTCATGTTTGATTGATATCACTGGGAGGCCTGCTCTTTTCTGAAGGGAAACAGAGGAGGAGTGGATCCGGAGGAGAAGGAAGGTGGTGGTGAGAACTGGAAAGAAAAGGAATGGGGACTGGAAGGAGATGAGGGAGGGGAAATGTGGTCTGATGAGAGAACAATAAATAGAAATAATAAAAAACACTGCTATCAGGCAAAAGACCTAAAAACACTTTTTTTTTTTTCTAAAGAAGACACATACAGATTATTTGCTATCCCTATCCCTAAGCACCAGGGAAAAGTAAATTTAACTCACAATGGAATCCCCTATCATGGTTATTATGACTGTTTAAAAAAGTAAGGAAATAGTGTTGGCAAACACACACAGGAAATGGAACCTCTCTCTGCACAGCACTGAAGGAGACAGACGGTACCATCACCATTGTGGACAACAATGAGAGTTTCCTTGAAAACATGCTACAGCAGTTCTGGGTCTACAGTGCTCCTTGCCTTCCGATGGGAATGGGAAGTAGTAACTTAAGGAACTGCAAGGTGCACACCTAACCTGCCCCTGTAGTAGTTTGGAGCTCAACACGCTGGGATGGTCAGGAAGTGGCTCACCCTGATGGCCAGGTGCATAGGAGCTGGAGCTCTGAGCAGTTCCCAGCACGTCTACAGACCATTACAACTTACCCAGGAAAAGACTAAACCCTAGACCTCCTCATGGAAAGTAGCTTTTCTGCTGAATGTCATTTTTTTAAACAATTTTCAAATAGAAAAAGAGCACATCTAATATAATGCCATTCCAATTTAAAGAAAGAAATCCTCCAATGTACTAAAATTGTGGATGGACCCTGAGGATAACATTCTAATGTGGTAAATCTGCATCTTCAGACAGATATTGCATGGCCACACTTATGTGAGAATCAAAAAGAAGGGGACTTTAATGGGGTGTTTGTGATGTCCTAAGGAAAGCAGACAGACAGAAGAGTGACTGTCACAGTGTACATCTCAATTACATAGCCCCAATAAGTTGGAAAGACTCATTGTACAAAGCTGTGACTGGGGTCCATGGTAATGTTTTTTTTCTCTTTGGATGTTGTAAAAAGCATAGATGTGAAGTGTTCTCACCATAAAAATGAGAGGTAATAAGCATGCGAGTCAATAAACATATTAATTCCATTCAGCCATTCCACACAGTGTTTATGTATCTCAGCATCTCATTTTACCCCATAACTACTATTCATATGTGTTAATTTTTTTTAAATAACAACATCCACAAACCACATATACTCCCATATTTCAGTTCCCCCCAAATGGCTGAACTGAGATAGCCGCAATCTGGACATGAATACGAAACAGGTTGAGTTTAGACATCCTCGAGTCACCATGACTGGCTTCTAGCTACAGCACGCGTGGCTCTGTCCCTCCGCTCACAAGACTGAGAGGACCTCTTGGTGCTATAGGTGTTCATGATGTCTGAATACCAAGTCAATAAAGGGGTGACTGTGGAAATACAGGACAGCTAAACATCAGGCAAGACTGGGATGGGAGAACCTACTACTTTCAAAGCAGTTCCCGAGGAGAGACTGAACTTCTGATGATGGAGTAACACAAATATGTAAGACCACACCAGATACCCCAAGTCATAAGGCCAGACATGTGTCCAGAAGTCCCTTTGTGACAGAAATGGCACAAATATGAAGTGAATCAAATTCTGCAGAGTACAAATTCATAAATAACAATGGCCTCTTATGTGTCACCTCCTTGTGTTGTATGTTACTGTCTCTTTCATCTCATACCTCTGGCCTCATAGGGGTTAACAACATTCAACTGACTGAGAAGGGAGGCCATAGCATAAGGGTCTACCATGAAAACGGCTCAAATTGTGTGTTGGTACCAGCAAGAAATGGATTCCAGGTATAGTACTGCTGTACTTGGTGAAGGCCCAGAAGGGTTGAGGAATCAAATTGATCACCAGGAAGATAGCTCCTTCACAGGGAGGATGGATATGGGTGGTGACCTCTTTGCTGTGACAGAATTCACTTAAAGGAAGAAAGGCTTGCCTTAACTCACAGTCCGAGGGCGCAGTTCATCACAGAGGGAGGAAGCAGAAGCTCAAGGCATCTGCAGCCAGGAAACCAAGACTGGTGAATCCTGGACCTCATTTCTGTCTCTCCTTTATACTCTGCTGGGGGGGGGGACACAGCCAGGCATGGGACTGTGTCCATTCAAGCTACATTCCCTTCCTAGTCCTTCCTGGACACAGCCTAACAGACATATCTGAGAGGGTTTCCACATGTATTCTTGTTCTAGCAAGGCTGACAATGAAGATTAGCCATCACAATAGAATAGTTAGCAGTCTTTACCAATTCTTCTTTCCAAGTTATGTGATATTTATACTACATGGGAGGCATGATTCTAATCCAGTTTTTATACACATTTCTGAAGATTGGGTGTCATGCTGATATCATTTTTAATCACATTTTTTTCTTTTTGCTTAAGGTCATTACTATAAATAATAGGTTATCAACTCCAAGGCTTATAACTGTCTAATATCATAGCTTATATAATGAGTTTAAGATAAGAAAAATGAAAATCCACTTAGCCATGTTGCTTGAGGTATTAGGAAATATCCTGTGTACTTTAATACCTTGTATACTTTACAAGGATTATAACTCTAACTATCAAGTTTAATGTAATGATTCACAGTGTATATCTCCTAATATCAAAGATAATTTTTTTGATGATTTGGGGATTGAAGAAGACAGCGGGATTTTGCAGAAAGTAGAGAAAGCAAGAACAGGAAAGGCATACTGGGTGCTACTTAAACAACGGAAGTACAAATTGACTCCCATGACTCATGTAGTTGTAATTCAGTTTATATAGAGATAAGGGCCTCTTGCAAGTCTACTCATCTCCTATACTGTAAACCAGTGTCTGTATCCTGATGTTGAGAGCCTATCTAGAGTTACATTTCATAAAAAGAATCTATTCCTAATAAAAAAAATTGTAAACGACAATTGAAAGCCTCTGGCCATATCATAGACTAGTATATATCTCTGTGCTTTGAACTGACCCATAAGTGAATATTCTCCTTTATTAAAGGAGGACTTTTTTTATGTTATTCCAGCTTTCTTGTAGTCCATTGTGTGGCCTAGAGTTGCCTTGAACTTGTAGCACTCCTTATGCCTCTGCCCTCCGGAAATATTTGCACACACAACCATGCTCAGAATTAGCATTTTGAAGGTCTTGTGATTTCTAATCAATGGTACCTTGCTGTAGAGTCTCGGCTCTTACACAGTTTTAACATCCGAGACTACTGAACCATCCTACTAACAGCCTGGTAATGTAAATGTAAGCTCTGGGGGCTACTCAATGCCAAAGCCAAGGGTGGACCTGGCTCTTTGTAGCTCTGGGAGTGAAAATGTTCAGAAACAATTTAAAATTGGCATCAGTAGCATCGCATCTGCTCTGTCTGCAGTGACAAGCACCCGTGCAGAGTCACATTTGTTGTGCTGGGCTAGATTCGACAGATGGATCTGATTGGCCCATTGGCCAAAAGTGCTTAAAAACACTTCCCCAGTGGTGAGCTTATATGATGGTGGTTCCTGGGACCAAGAAGGCACAGGATGCAGAGCAGGATGTGTCTGAGCATGGCCATGTGAACCCTGGTGCAGAGAAGGCAGGTGACAGATTGTCACTTGTTTCTTCAAGTCTATTAGCAGAATGAGGAATCCTCTGCAAGTGGAGGTGGTGAGATGCCCTCTAGTTGTTTGATGGGAGACTCACAGTAATGCCAGGATGCAATCTCTTCAGACTCATTCCATCTTTGGAAACCAGTCAAAGACTGTCGCTTGACTAAATATGGGCTATGGTTTTGGTTTTAGCAATGCTGGATCTCTCCCGAAGGTTGTCGCTCAGTATTTCTGCTTCTACTTTCGAGAACAGCTTTTCTATAAATTAGATAAGTAATTTGCATACTAGGAAGATCAACTCATCTTTATCTGACCTCTACAGCCAATTATGCTAACTTTTTTTAAAAAAGCTCCCAAAGTCTGTTGAACTAAAATTTCAAAGTCTGCTACATAGAGACAAATCCCTTTATTTAAAACAAACAAGCAAACAAACCCAAAGCAAGATATTTTCTTTTAAAAATTCTGCCCAAAGTACAATTCGTACAAACAAGTAGAAGCAAAACTGAAAGCAAACCAGGTGTGATAGCTCACACTTATGCTCTCAGAAGGCAGGGCCATTGCTGCAAGATCTTGGGCAGCCTGGAATACATAGTAAGTTTTAGCCCAGGCTAGGCCACAGAATGAGAGCCTCTTTCAAAAGAACAAAACCAAAGATAGACAAACAAAATAGATACCCAGGTAAAAACAGCACAGTACAGTCGTTCTTCAAACTCCCCCATCCATTGCTTTTGTCAGCTCAACCTTCTGTGCTACACTGCTGAAGAAAATCATCAAGGCATGTCTACAGAGCATATTCTTGATTACTACTGACAGATATAAGAAGATACCGCCCACTGTGGGCGGTGCCGCCCCTATGCAGGTGGTCCTGAGTTGTATAAAAATGCAAGCTGAGTAAGCCATGAGAACAAGCCAGTACGCAATGTTCCTCTAAGGTCTCTGCTTCAGTTCCTGACTCTGGGTTCCTGCAATGGCTTCCCTTCATGACGGATGACTAGAAACAGGATGTAATGGATCCTTCCATTCTCACATTGATTTTGACCACGGCTTTATCTCAACACTAGAGAAACATAGTAATATAATGAATATATAATTTCACACCAACTGATAAAATTAACTAACCCAGACTTCACTGAAGTAGGCATCTATAAGCATGGCTGAGATTTCTTGCTCCTATACTTCCCCTGTGGCACATTAAATCATAATGCCCTGTGACAACTAAGAAACAAATTCTCCCTCAGGTGAGAAAGTATAAGCTACTGCTCTTTCTTTTCTTTCTGCTCTTATTGACTGTTTTTCTTGGGTTACTAGTGTCTTTGTTGTTGATTTACTAGGACTCAATATTACCTAGGGCTACCGATTTTATAGTTACATATAAAATGCAAATATATATCTCTGCATGCTTCTGTTCTAACATGATTTGTTGTGTTATTAATCATGAAAATATTTCTATTTTATGCAAAGCCTATACCTTTTAATTGTATGACTCCTGAGTTCTGTGCCTTATTTGACAGAATGTCCCTCCAAGAAGATATAGATATAGACTTGAACAGTATCTCATTTTGTGTTAAAAATCTTTGAACCATCAAATTTATACTGAAGTAAAGGTACAGACCCCCAAGCCCAGCTCTGAGCCTCCGCTTAATCAATTATTCCAAATCCTTTGCTCAGTAATTCATTTGTTAAACCCAAATTTCTACAACTATTGACCCTCCTTATGGAATATTTGTTCTGGAAAAAACATTAGAATGTTTATCGCTGTTTCCTGGGAGATGTCTAACAACTAGGAGAGCTAGGGCACGTCCCCACTCTTCATTTGAGAGCATCCCTGTCCAATCAGAATCTGTCTCAAGGAATTATTGTTATTCTTTTACCTGGTATGGAAATTTTGAATTGATTAAGGGAGGCCTACTTCAAGCATGCTACACATGAGTTGCAGTACCTTTGAAGAGGCAAAACATGCCCCATGGGAGAAAAACAAACAGATGTACTCTTTTTATGTTTAGGGGATAGACAAACAGACAATATGTGAGGCATGGTGAAGACAGAGGGCCAGTTCCATCCACATGAAGTCCATGTTCCCACCCAGGCATCACCAGGTCTTTACATTTACTCCAGTGTCCTAGGTGTGTCAGCACATTTAGCTTTCTTCAAATAGATAAAGAGCTGGCATTTCTAGGTTCTTTATGTTTTATTGATAGGTGAGATTTTTGTACTTCACTCCAACTTCCGCCATTTATCTACGACTTGGGGGAAGTAAAGTTTTATGTGTAATCTATAAGAACCTTCTGGATGCATAATTGTGCCAAAGTTGGTCCTTTTACATATTCCAGTGTTATTACAATCTGGCAATAATGAAACTTTAGCATTCTCCTTCTAACCTTTCTGATCCTTCTCCCTTTTTTCTTGCCAGAGATATTGCCAATGCCTATATAAGTTTAGCCAACACTATCCTGATATGCAATATTCACCTAATAGAAAACTAGCTTCCTGAAGATTCAGTATTATGATAGAGGATCATGGCTTCTGGCCATATATAAAAATGCTCAAATGACTGCTTTTGGTGTACTTACTAATACATACTCTACTTTAAGAGATCTTTAGGTTTAGACATTCCTGAATCCTTGGTTTGAATTTAAGGTAGTTGTATTATAATCATTCTTACACATGTAACTATAGTTTATTTGACAAGACTACATTTGAATTCAAAACTGATGCTATAGGTAATATTTAATTTAATTTTATTGAGTCATGCTGTGTTGTAAGGTTCTGAAAATAGTGACTTTATAAAACATACATACATACATATATACATACATATATAAACACATACATATATACATACATATATAAACACATACATATATACATACATATATAAACACATACATATATACATACATACATATATAAACACATACATATATACATAAATGCAGCCTTTCCTTCTTTCCTCTAGGCTCAGAAACATTTTAAACAGATCCTGAGTTTCTTGTTTCTTTCAGATGTTATCGCATGGATGACAAAATCGTCTGGACTGGGGTAGCTGCAATTGATGTTTCCTGAGAACTTTTCACTTTGTGTGCTCTCCAGGATGTGTTTTAGCAACTTATTTCATCTGTCTTAAGTTTCAAATATTTTCTCAAAGATCAAAGATCAACAAAGTATACTTTGTTCTTATTTGCTCCTATTTTCTTTATTCAATGGTAATCTGTGCCTTCTTCCCCTCTCCACACATGCTTCAGTTTTTATTAGTTATTGGATCTCTCTCTCTCTCTCTCTCTCTCTCTCTCTCTCTCTCTCTCTCTCTCTCTCTCTCTTTTGTCCTGCTTTCCAGGCCCCAGGGCCCTTTTCTTACCTTTTCACTGTCAATGAAACAAGATCTGGACTCACTTAATGGTTTTATCTTTGATTTGGGGTCTTATAATTTATGTATTTCTACTTTTAAATTTACATTTTCTTTCTCTCCTTATATTTCTTTTGTTATCTTCCCTCCAGCTTTAAAGATCTGATGTGTCATTTATTTTTAAAGAGTAGATAGAATGTCTCTTTTTGATGGGAAAATAGATTTTGACGTGTCAAATGAGTACATTTGTAAATTTCTGGCAGTGTTCTTGGGGATTCGCAAAGATTAGAAGGAGTTCCTTTAAGCTGATGAACTACTTCCATCTGAATATTTCCCAATACTAAACCAAGGTAGCACAGAATTCCATATTTATCTAGGTTTTAAGCATTGTTCAAATGGACTTTAAGAAGGACTTTCTTCACCATCCCTGCAACACATTAGAGTGGATACCAGAGGCTGTGCCCACAGGCCTCCTAACTGTCCTGTCCTTCCTCTCCACAGTGGGGATTATGTGACCTTGCCTTCATCAAACCTATGATTTCTGGGTTCAAGAATGTGTAAGGTTTTCTAATTCAATATTTACGCCACTCACGAGGGAGTCTTGCTTGTTCCCCACCCACCTCTGTTCCCCTGTCTCCATTCTAATATCTAAGTCTCCTGCCAGGTAAACTCTCCCCCCTCTCCCCCTCAGATTTATAAATAGATTATGGTGTAATCACAGGACACGGGTACTTCTCCCCAAAATGTGCCAACTATCCCCCATCTTCTGAAAGACAATCTATGTTTGTGACCTTCCCCACCATGCCAGCAGGTAGAGACTTGAGTGTCAGACAGACAGTGTCCTGAAATATCAGGCTGTCGTTTGTCAAATGGTTTCCATATATCGTTTTACTTTCGCTCCATCAAGCACGTATTGAGCATCTATTCCCAGTCAGTCAATGTTCTAGAAAACAGAGACTGGCAAAAAATAAAAATAAAGAGAAGCTATGCACCTTTCTTTCCAACAGTGCATGACTGGGTGGAAGGTAACCCACTGACCTCAACCTGTCAGGGTGTCTAACACCAGACTGGAGGGCACTGCCCTGTGACGGAGCATCCCCAACCATCCGGTGTTTCGTTAGCTGCTTCCTTTCATGGCCTGTGTCCATCACTTACTTTCCTCTCAGTCTTCTAGGTATGTCTCTACTCTACAACAAACATTCTACCATTCTTTGTTGTCTTAGCTCTCTTTATGTCTTTTTCTGAGCAGACACTGGGCACCCTTTATTCCTGACTGTGCCATGAGCTGTATCTAATACTTTCGTCTTCTAATTCTCTATGAACTTTGCTGATGTAGAAATATCAGCTCTGGAGAAACAAAGCATATGTATTTTGTATTTATTACCAAGTGTGTGATACAGCTAGTATTTTATTTTATCTAAAGTAATATCTGACTTCATAATCATTTTGAGTTTTTTTTTTTTCCAGAGGAAAAATGTCAGGAAATACTGGCATCATCCATAAGGTTGATAGCTCACCATATGTGGATATTTTCCAAATTTGCAAACACTGGCCTTAAAGTTAAATTTCCCTAAGAAAAGTAATGGGGACAACGATAAGATAGCCACACTGCCGCACCAAGATGGGGCACTTAACATTCAAATATGTGTCTTCATGGATTGTCCTTTATGGAGCAAGAATAATGTGAAAATATATTCCTGTGGTTGTTAAACCTGAAGCCACCAATGGTCTCCTACACACAAGAATGTCACTATAATGTGACAAAACAATGCCTGAGGTGGCTAGAAATGGAGCCATTGGCTTAGGCCTGTGGCGAAACGCTGTTGTAAAGGAACTCAGGGTAGGATTTAGCTCCCTCTCCCCCTACAATGTTTCCCCAGCTTGCATCCCAGGAGAAGCATTTGAGGGAGACGCTGATGTATTATTATAACCGGAAAGGAAGTAATACATGAACTGCACTCACTCCTCAGACTTCTCAGAGTCAAACTTTTGACATGCTGCCAAACGTCCAGATGACAACCGAAGAAAAACACAAACAACCCTGCAGATGTTTTCCCTAAGTGGAAGAACAGGAACAACTGCTCTGACTCCTCGGGGCTGGAAGTCCTGAGCAGTCTAAGAGAACAAGGAACAGATGAAATGTCAGGGTCAAGAAAGGCCAAGTTAACCCCTCAACCAAAGACAGTGAGGTGACAGCACAGCCTTAGGTAATTGTACCATCTAATCCCTCCGTGGTAGATATGGTAGATTAGTGGTATAGGCCAAATCTCTCATCTCTCTCGCTCTCTGTGTGCTTTGGTTATTGACTCTACATGTATAATCCTGCACAGACAGAGTATGCTCTGGGATCTCCGATAGAGGGCACACCGTTTGGCTTCCTTTAGTTGATAGGACTTTCTTGAACAGATATGGTCCAAGTAGAGCATGTCCGTGTGCTACGTTTGAGGCTTTTCTCATTTGCCCTCATGCCGTGGACATGTGAGAGAAATTAACACAAAGACCCTATTAGTTCAGGAAAAACAGAAAGCTCCTGAGACAGCTCAGCTTTCAACCTGTAGGGAGGAGTCAAAGCCAGCCTAGACCAGCTAGTTCCCAACCAAAATAGCAATGATGCTAAGAGACAAAGATCACTGAAGTCAGTGAGTTTCAGGGTAGTTTGCCCTACAGCATTGATTGTGGAAAGGCTTGACCTCTGCTTTGGAAAGAAAACCAACACAGACTGGGAGTGAATAGATGGTCCAGGAACCAAGCGCTCCCCAGATCCATCACTACTGTTCTGCAGCACATTTTAAGACTGCCTTGGATATGCCAATCATTTTGACCCTCAAAGTCTTGGATAGCTTCTAGCTATGAGCTACATATCCTCCAGCTTTCCTCCCCTCCCAAATGCTTTAGAATCCAATTACCTCATCAGGCCCTGTGATGCTTCAATCCTACAGGTGTGTACCCAGTAGCCTTAGAAGAGGAATTTTAAATCCATTGACCTTTAAAATAAGAAAAACGGCTATATTATTACAAACACACTTTTGACGGTTTCCTTTAAGTTGGATAAGGATCTAAGTGGATATGTGTGAAAGAAGGTGGTCTCAGTGAGATACCCAGGACTTAATAAAGCTATTTTAATCTGATTGGTCAGTCATTCGTATTGCTCTGATTTTCTCTCTTCTTTTACTAGTGGGGAGGTAAAGGTGCTTTCCACAATTAAAGATAAAGGACAAATTCCTAAAGAATAAATGAAATGACTAAAACTGCCAGTTTACAAAATACCACTTCTCATATTTTATCCCAATGCCTTATTTTTAGAAAAAAAAATGGTATGAATTTTTTTAAATAATCCTAAAGCAACACTTTGCAGTTGCAGTTACCCTTGGAGTTCTTAAGTAGATGAAAGATTGTTGTGATCCCAAGGACTTTGATATAAGGACTTTTAAAAAGAATTTGACTTTACCTCCTAGCCAGACAATTCCTATAGCATTAATAAGCTGTGAGTTTACTGCAAAGTAGTGATATATGCTATTATGTATGTAGTGATGTGTGTGTTTGTGTGTGTGTGTGTGTGTGTGTGTGAGAGAGAGAGAGAGAGAGACAGAGACAGAGACAGAGACAGAGACAGAGACAGAGACAGAGACAGAGAGACAGAGAGAGAGAGAGAATTTCTATATTGCTGTAAGGAAAGTCTTTTAGGAAAGTGCTTAAGATAAATTGCTGATGGGCCTGCCTGCTATTCCTCTGTTTCCTTATTGTAAAATGAAGGCACTTGATACTTTTTTTTAAATACTGAGGATTGAACAAGGGTTGCATACCTGCTGGGCAAACATTTTAAAATTGTATTTTGCAGCCCTGAGTAGTTATGTTTTAAGTGACCAAAAGTAAATACATTCATAATTTATAGCCTAATGTAATATATGTGCACAATGCAGGCTGGCTAAGTAGCACCGATTAATGTTTGCCCTCACATGCTTAGTGGTGTTTTGCTTTGTATTTTTGTTTGTTTTTGTTTTGTAATGAGAACATTCGAATGTAATCTCAGCCACTTCAAGAATAGACTATGTGATTAACTATCCATAATCACCTATTTTATACAATAGGAACTTAAATTATATCTTGTTGTCCAGCTGCAATGTTTTGTTCTTGATCAAAAGTCGTTTCAATGCCGCAAGCTCTCTCACGGCTCTGGTGACCATTCTGCCCGCCACCAGTGTGAGGTTGACTCACCAGGAGTTTAGCTTCAGTGCTTGT
Organism: Apodemus agrarius; assembly: GCA_964023405.1. Taxonomy (NCBI): domain Eukaryota; kingdom Metazoa; phylum Chordata; class Mammalia; order Rodentia; family Muridae; genus Apodemus; species Apodemus agrarius. Next base: position 134,108,696 of record OZ030008.1, read on the forward strand.
CCTTCTCAGCTTAGCTTCGGAAAGTGGCATGATGCCCAGGATCATCCACATTGCCGTAGCTGACAGATGTTTTACTTTGTAAAGGCAAAATTGTATTCTTTTATGCACAGTCTGCCACATTTTCTTTATCCATTTCTCCACTGACAACATTTTAGTTGATCCTGTATCTTAGCAATGTTTTACATAGCGCTGCATGATGCTTGGGTTCTCGAGAAGCCCACAGAGTCTGCATTTAACATGTATTTTTCTCTTGTCTTTTTTGACTATCGCTGCCCTATCTCATTGTGGGTCTTAACTTGCATTTCCCCTGTAGTTACTGGAGGAGGGTCCCAGTCTCACAGAATAACCAAGCAGTGTTACAGACCAAGAAGGTCTCAAGCCCAGATCTGTATTTTGGAAGGTTCTTCTTCATTCCTTTTGTGTCCTCTTTGACATTTTCTCCTTATTCACACTGAGATCTCTAGTGGAGGAAGCTGTGGATCTATCTGTATTCTACAACAGACATTTCACTCAGCCCATTCAATCTTAAAGGTGTATTTAACAGCTAGATTAATCTTTCCTCTCACAATCCCAGACTAATAACATTTTGTTAAAACTAGACTGGAATTAGTCTTAAATGTGGCTATTATGGTAAACATATATCATCAGAACTACTCAATTCTTTGAGCATATGGAAATCTGGACATTGCTGTCTTGTATTTCTAGGTAATATTCCCTGTTCAAGGACTCTTATCTAATTAATATGTGAGAAAAAAAGCCTGGCAATGGCGTATCTCAACAAGTATCAAGATATTAAAAAGGATGTCCCAAGTGATGACAAACAGATTAGAAACCCCAAGATTAAATGACAGTGAATTCTTTATAATAAGCAACTTAGTCAGAATTCAGTAAGACGACTTAGAGAGTCAAAGGAAATATCAGCAGATTATATCTGCTTGTGTCTGATAAACGGGGTAGTATCTATAATCTATAATATATAAAGAAATTTTAAAATAAGACCAGAAAATTGAACTCACCCACTTAAAGTATCAATGGGGGGGGGCAGTGTGAATGAACAATTATTCAAGAAAGGAATAGAAATGGCCCATAAGCACATGAATCAATGTTTGGTGTGCTCAGCCTCAGGAAACACAGATCCAGAGCGCAGAGAGATGCAACTTTCCAACCTAGAGTGACTTGTAAACAGCAAATGCTCATGAGGATGTAGTGGAGTTGGGATATTCAGACACAAGTGGTGGTATGTATAATGGTACATCTTCTAGAGAAAAGTTTGTATCGCTTTAACTACTACACAATGTCATTATATACCCAGGAGAAATGGAAATTTATATCCATATGCTGGGACTTCCCAGCAGCTTGATTCATAATTGCCTTCCCATGAAGGCAATCCAAAGGCCGTTACATCATAAATTTATGAATGAACAAAATGAAATGTTGTATAATTACACTGTAGAATATTATTCAGCCATAAAAAGGAATGAAACATGGATGGACTTCAAAATATGACACAAGAAGAACTTAAGACATAAGAGGTCACATCTTACATAATTAGTTTTGTGTGTTAAATTTCTGGAACAGATAAATCAATAGAGATTGAAAAAAAAGTAGATTAATGGTTTCCAGTGACTGGTTAAAAAAAGAATGAAGGAGGAGAGACTATTAAAGGGTATTGAGCTTAAAGGATTAAAAAAAATTTAGAATTAATTGTAAGGGTTGCACAAATATACGACCATGTGTAAAACAATCGGCTGTGCCGTTGAAAATAGTGTTTCTTTTGTCTTACATCTCTCTCATTTTTAAAAACTGCAGGTCAACTCTAAGGAGATCTCTGGCTAATGTGTTTCATAAATCTGTGCGATATATATATATATATATGATATAGGATTTCATGCTTTTGTCTTAACATTGTAGTCCTTTTATAGGGCAGCTTGTGAGAACTGATTGTTTTAGTAAACCCATGCCAAACACTCAATAGGAACATCTAGCGCTTGGCTTGAAGGACTCATCATAGTGGAGTTTAGGTCATGGCTGTTTCTTTTCATCTTGGCTCTGCTCCCAGTGTTCTGCCTTATATACTAAGCTTTTATTACCCCACCATTAATTGTCCCTGGTGTAAGAAACATAATTTTAAAGACTGTTTTTTGATATAGAGTCTTATCCTGTAACTTGCACTGTCTCAGGGCCATAGAATTCCTCCTGCTTCAGTATCCCAATACTACGATTAAAGATGTGAACCATGTCCCCTCCCCCACCAACATATCCTGAGAAGTAAGCATGGCATACGTGTGACTGTAATATACAAATACAACATTTTCCCTTGCTAAGTCACTCCGACCAGACCTGTCCTTAGGCTGGGTATCAATTCTGGAGATTCCTGTTTACAGTGTCATGAGGGATTTTTATATCAATGAAACTTAGGGATACTTATTGGTACTAATACCACTCAGAGCCTTGAGAAAAACATTGAATGTTTTAAGCCAATCTTATAAAAAAACCCATATTGATCCTAGTTCCCTTCTTCTAGAAAAACTAGATATACTAGATGAACTATAAACTAAGTATTTAGGAAAAAATAAATGTGCCAAAAATTAGGAAAATGGTAAAAACCAGCATACAGGAAAACACTGAAAGTGCTCTTGTTTTCTATGAAAACTCTGCAGGATTTTTCAAAGTGGTTAATACAAGTGAAGGAAGGGTGAGGTAAAGGAACCGGGGCCGGCAGACACAGAGGGGATGATCGCCTGATGGTGGCACAGGGAAAGGCGTCAGGGCAGCAACAGGAAGTCTCCCGATGCCAACGCCGACGCTGATGGTTCCGCACTGCACTCTGAGATTTGAATGACTAAGACACACACGGAACAATGCAGCATGATGTCTGATGCTGTTCTTGTCCTCCTGGTGATGTGGAAGTGACGCCTGCTGCCTTCCGTACGCACTCCTTCTGTTCCACTGTGGGATGTACTCCTTTTGGATGGAGTACAAAAAAATAAAAATAAAAATAAACCCTGTGAAGATTAACAGCAAGTCTTTTGCACTCACAGACCCTTGGGATAAATTGGTACAAAATGTGCCTCTTCTAGAAAATGAACGTGTATGGCCCTGGCGGTGTGAGTGAATGACCAGAACAACCTGTCAGTAGTACAAAGGTACTCAGATCCGTCTTCTTTCCCATCGCACGAATTACTCTTGGATAGATGTCTGGCTGCTTGAAGTGAAACTTGCACCCTTCTGGGGACCTTCCTTAGACAGATCTGATCTGATGATCCAGGAACAAAGGACTTCTTGTTCTTTGCAGTCTCTGCCACCAGGGCCATTGAAGTGCCCACCCAGAAGTTAATCTTACAAGGTATATACTTTAATGTGGAGTTTTGAATGCTATTGTCCCTATTTGGAGTACTCAGTCTTTTATGTCTGCATGACCTGATTCTCCAACCAGAGGATGAGAACAAGTTCTTTCGTGTGTATGTTGTGCTGTGCCTTCATAGTGCCAAAGTATAACAACTCTCATGCAATGAAACGATACTCTCAATTTAGACAGAGTAAATGTACAATCAAATGTTAAAGGCGTATTAAAAACATTCATTATGCATTTATTACTTATTCATCAGTCATGCATACGGTACATCATTACCAGCCACGATTTTGCTAATGTGCTTGAAAATCAGTTCAACGCACATAACCTTAGTGAAACTTAGCTAGGCGAGTTCTAGGGCGATCACCCCCATTTTCCAGCTGAAGGAGCTGGGACACAGAGAATTATTACTGTGAGTGGATAGTAAGGACCAGGTGCAGATTTCATACCTGGGCAGTCTCGCTTCAGGCTCTTCTTCCTGTTACCTTGCGCTGCTTTTTTTAGGTAGCTGTACCTTGCTGGCTGCAGGCTCTCTTTATTTCTCTCTAGTCTTGGTTACTGTCAATGATGTCTCCATACTGCTGATCAGGAGGACTCGGGCCAGCTTTTGTTGCTCGTCCTACACAGAATGAATCTGCAAAAGCATCCCAGGCATTCACTTGCCTTCTGTCCCACCAGTCTCTGGCTAGCAGTTAGCACCACTGCTTTGCTGCTGCTGATCAGTCTCAGCACACCTACACCGCATCCCATCCTGTTCCCTACCATTGCGATTCAGTTGCTGAGAATAGAATAGAAGATTTGTGTTCTTCTCTTCCATTCCAGATGGAAAATAGGATGTCTGTCTTGGCATCTCGAGGTCTTATGAAAGCAGATCTTTGCCAAAGCTCTCTTTCTCAACATTACGGTTCCAACAGGACATCACCATGTCCTCAGCCTGCTTCCAGAAGCCAGGCGGCAGTCCAGCCAAGCTGTCCTGAAGAGGGAGTTCACCTGAGGATCTGCATTGATTAAGGAGTCCTTTAAAGACTCTTCCAGGCTAATTAACAAATGCCCATTGTACACGGGTTTGCTTGAGAAGCAGAGGGCCAGTGTCCTCTGTGAATGTTGCTATCTTATTCTCCTCAGCCAGCCCGCCTGACACAGGACGCCTCTGTGTCTCCAATTGTCTGGGCATCTGCATAGCACAAACAGATGTGATGTGAGCCAGTGAAAAAGCAGCCAGGGGTGGCCTGGCCATTGTGGAGGAAACCCTTTAGTGTGTACTCCCTGTTGAGTGTGGAAGAGATAAATGATCAAAGGGCTCACACAGGCCAAGTCTCCTCCTCCAAGAGAACATGGAAAAGACAAAGGTTGCTGTACCGAACCATCTGAGCAACTCTCAACACAGGATGGAGGAACAGTAGACCTGCACAATGCCTTGTTGATGCAGGCCAGCCTCTTGCGTATAACTGCACTAGCTATGCATTCAGAAACAACTACTCAGACAGGCAAACAGTGTGCAGGCCTTGCGGGAGAAGCAGAATTCGCACGGAGTGCTTATCCAGAAAGGTGTTCCTTGGAATACACTTTCAAAGTGTGTTATCTTAATTCCCCCGTGAACAGACTCATCGGAAGAGTCGTATTAAGAAAAGTTGCTGGTGGCCCAGCTGGTGGCGGGGAGCCGGAGTGTCACCCAGCGTACCAGGTGCTCAGAACCATCCGGCGGCGGCGGCGGCGGAACCAGGTACCCGAGACAGCCCGAGCTTAAGACCTTCGGGGACTCAGGCCTGGAGTGGGAGTTGGGCACAGAATAGCGGGTGCACCCTGCACTCGCGGGGCGGACCCCGAGCTCCCTGCAGGCAGCTGCCATATTGCCTGCAGCTTCCCGCCCAGCTGGTGGTGGGGAAGCCGAGTGTCACCCAGCGTGCCAGGTGCTCAGAACCACCTGGCGGCGGCGGCGGCGGAACCAGGTACCCGAGACAGTCCGAGCTTAAGACCTTCGGGGACTCAGGCCTGGAGTGGGAGTTGGGCACAGAATAGCGGGTGCACTCTGCACTCGCGGGGCGGACCCCGAGCTCCCTGCAGGCAGCTGCCATATTGCCTGCAGCTTCCCGTCCAGCTGGTGGTGAGGAAGCCTGAGTCAGCCAGTGTGCCAGGTGCCCAGACCCAGCCGGAGGCCGAACCAGCCTCCCATCCATCCAGTGGCAGGGAAGCTGGAAACCGGACCCAGCCAGCTTCCCAGCAGCTTGGGACCAGCAGGCGGAACCAGATAACTGAGATATCCCAACTTTAAGACCCCTGGGGAAACAGGATATCAGACAGCAAACCCTGAGCAGGAGCAGTGCAGAGCAGCCGCCCAACAGGCGGAACCAAATACCTGGGATATCCTGAGTTTAAGACCTCGGGGGACTCAGGCCACCTGTCAGCAATCTGTGAGCAAGACCCCCGCAGGACAGTGATTCAGGTACCCCAGTCGCTGGGAAATAGCCTTACAACCCCACAGGAGGGTCAAGCACCAGCTAGTATCTACAGGACCAACTAACACCAGAGTTAACCAGATGGCAAAAGGCAAACGTAAGATCGCTACTAACAAAAATCAAGGCAATATGGCGGCATCCGAACCCAGTTCCCCAACAGCAATAAATATTGGATACCCCGAAACACCAGAAAAACAAGACTCAGATCTAAAATCACTGGTCAGGATGCTGATAGAGGAACACTTAGATAAATCTCTTAAAGTAATACATGAGAAAATAGATCAAAAGCTAGAAGCCATTGCAAGACAAACACAATTAAATCCCAGATATCTCAACACACCAGAAAAACAAGACTCAGATCTAAAATCACTGGTAAAGATGCAGATTGAGGATCACTTAGATAAATTTCTTAAAGTAATAGAGGAGAAAATAGATCAAAAACTAGAAGCCCATACAAGGCAGACACAAAAATCACTTAAAGAAATCCAGGAGAATATAGAGCAAAAAATGAATCCCAATAAGGGGGAGAAACAAAAATCACCTAAAGAAATACAAGAGAACATGGGTCAACGAGTAGAAGTCATAAAGGAGGAAACACAAAAATCCCTTAAAGAATTACAGGAAAACACAAACAAGCAACTGAAAGATCTGAGCAAAACCATACAAAATCTAAAAACAGAAGTAGAAACAACTAAGCAATCGCAAAGGGAGACAATGTTGGAGATAGAAAACCTTGGGAAGAAATCAGGAGTCATAGATGCAAATATCAACAATAGAATACAAGAGACAGAAGACAGAATCTCAGATGCTGAAGATACCATAGGAACCATGGATTCAACAATTAAAGAAAATGCAAAATGCAAAAAGCTGGTAACCCAAAACATTCAGGAAATCCAGGACACAATGAGAAGACCAAACCTAAGGATTATAGGGATAGATGAGAATGAAGATCTACAACTTAAAGGGCCAGCAAATATCTTCTACAAAATTATGGAAGAAAATTTCCCCAACCTAAAGAGAGAGATGCCCATGAATATACAAGAAGCCTATAGAACCCCAAATAGACTGGACCAGAACAGAAATACTTCCCGTCACATAATAATCAAAACCCCAAATGTACTAAACAAAGAAAGAATATTAAAGGCAGTAAGAGAAAAAGGACAAGTAACATATAAAGGAAGACCTATCAGAATTACACCAGACTTCTCACCTGAGACCATGAAAGCTAGAAGATCCTGGGCAGACCTCATGCAGACCCTAAGAGAACACAAACTTCAGCCAAGACTACTATACCCAGCAAAACTCTCAATTGCCATAGATGGGGAAACCAAGATATTCCACGACAAAACCAAATTTGCAAGATACTTATCTACAAACCCAGCCCTACAAAGGATAATAGGGGAAAAATACCAACACAAGGGGGGAAACAACACCCCAGAAGAAACAAGATAGAAACCCCATCTCATCCAACCCAAAAGAAGAGAACCACTCAAATACAAATAATAATAACAATTCCCAAAATGTCAGGAAGTAATAATTACTATTCCTTAATATCTCTTAATATCAATGGACTCAATTCCCCAATCAAAAGACACAGACTAACAGACTGGATACGGAAACAGGACCCTACATTTTGCTGCATACAGGAAACACATCTCAGTGTCAAAGACAAACACCACCTTAGAGTAAAAGGCTGGAAGACAGTTCTACAAGCAAATGGTCCCAGGAAACAAGCTGGAGTAGCCATTCTAATATCAGATAAAATCGACTTTCAACCTAAAGTCATCAAAAGAGACACAGAAGGTCACTTCCTGCTTGTCAAAGGGAAAATCCACCAAGAAGAATTCTCAATACTGAACATCTATGCGCCAAATGCAAGGGCACCCTCATTCGTAAAAGAAACTTTACTAAAGCTTAAAGCACACATCGCACCTAACACAATGATTGTAGGTGACTTCAACACTCCACTCTCCTCAATGGACCGATCAGGAAAGCAGAAACTAAACAGGGACACAGTGAAACTAATTGAAGCTTTGGACCAATTGGATTTAACAGATATATATAGAACATTCCATCCTAAAACAAAAGAGTATACCTTTTTCTCAGCACCGCACGGTACCTTCTCAAAAATTGATCATATAATTGGTCACAAGACAGACCTCAACAAATACAAGAAGACCGAACTAATCCCATGTCTCCTATCGGATCACTATGGAGTAAAAGTGGTCTTCAATAGCAAGAAGAACAACAGAAAGCCCACATACACATGGAAACTGAACAATACTCTACTCAATGACACCCTGGTCAAGGAAGAAATAAAAAAAGAAATCAAAGACTTTTTAGACTTCAATGAAAATGAAGGTACGACCTACCCAAATCTCTGGGATACAATGAAAGCAGTGCTAAGAGGAAAACTCATAGCCCTGAGTGCCTCCAAAAAGAAACTGGAAAGAGCATACACTAGCAACTTAACAGCACACCTGAAGGCGCTGGAACAAAAAGAAGCTAACTCACCCAGGAGGAGTAGAAGAGAGGAAATCATCAAACTAAGGGCTGAAATCAATCAAGCAGAAACAAAGAGAACCATACAAAGAATCAACAAAACCAAGAGCTGGTTCTTCGAGAAAATCAACAAGATAGATAAACCCTTAGCTAGACTAACCAAAGGGCACAGAGATAGTATCCAAATTAACAAAATTAAAAATGAAAAGGGGGATATAACAACAGAAACAGAGGAAATTCAAAAGATCATCAGATCCTACTACAAAGGCCTATACTCAAAACAACTGGAGAATCTGGAGGAAATGGACAATTTCCTAGACAGATACCAAATACCAAAATTAAATCAGCATCAAGTAGACCAGCTAAACAGTCCCATAACCCTTAAAGAAATAGAAGGGGTTATAGAAAGCCTCCCAACCAAAAAAAGTACGGGACCAGATGGTTTTAGTGCAGAATTCTACCAGACCTTCAAAGAAGACTTAACACCAATACTCTTCAAACTATTCCACAAAATAGAGACAGAAGGGACACTGCCCGACTCGTTCTTCGAAACCACAATTACGCTGATACCTAAACCACAAAAAGATCCAACAAAGAAAGAGAACTACAGGCCAATTTCTCTTATGAATATAGATGCAAAAATACTAAATAAAATTCTTGCCAACCGAATCCAAGAGCATATCAAAACGATCATTCACCATGATCAAGTAGGCTTCATTCCAGGAATGCAGGGATGGTTCAATATACGGAAATCCATCAATGTAATCCACTACATAAACAAACTAAAAGAAAAAAACCACATGGTCATCTCATTAGATGCTGAAAAAGCATTTGACAAAATTCAGCATCCTTTCATGCTAAAAGTCTTGGAAAGAGCAGGAATTCAAGGCCCATACCTAAACATAGTAAAAGCAATCTACAGCAAACCAGTAGCCAACATCAAAATAAATGGAGAGAAACTTGAAGCAATTCCACGAAAATCAGGGACTAGACAAGGCTGTCCTCTCTCTCCATATCTTTTCAATATAGTACTTGAAGTTCTAGCGAGAGCAATCAGACAACATAAGGAAGTCAAAGGGATACAAATTGGAAAGGAAGAAGTCAAAGTATCATTATTTGCAGATGATATGATAGTCTACTTAAGCGATCCAAAAAACTCCACCAGAGAACTTCTACAGCTGATAAACAACTTCAGCAACGTGGCTGGTTATAAAATTAACTCAAGCAAATCAGTAGCCTTCTTGTACTCAAAGGACAAGCAGGCTGAGAAAGAAGTTAGGGAAATAACACCCTTCACAATAGCCACAAACAACATAAAGTACCTTGGCGTAACTCTAACCAAACAAGTGAAAGATCTGTATGACAGGAACTTCAAGTCCCTGAAGAAAGAAATCGAAGAAGACCTCAGGAGATGGAAAAATATTTCTTGCTCTTGGATTGGCAGGATCAATATAGTAAAAATGGCCATCTTGCCAAAAGCAATATACAGATTCAATGCAATCCCCATCAAAATCCCAAATCAATTCTTCATAGATCTAGAAAGAGCAATTCTCAAATTCATCTGGAGCAACAAAAAACCCAGGATAGCTAAAACTATTCTCAACAATAAAAGGACTTCTGGGGGAATCAATATCCCTGACCTCAAGCAGTACTACAGAGCAATTGTGTTAAAAACTGCATGGTATTGGTACAGCAACAGGCAGGTAGATCAATGGAATAGGATTGAAGACCCAGAAATGAACCCACAGACTTATGGTCACTTGATCTTTGATAAAGGAGCCACAACCATCCAGTGGAAAAAAGATAGCCTTTTCAACAAATGGTGCTGGTTCAACTGGAGGTCAACATGCAGAAGAATGCGAATTGACCCACTCTTATCTCCTTGTACTAAGATCAACTCCAAGTGGATCAAGGACCTCCACATAAAACCAGACACACTGAAACTATTAGAAAAGAAACTTGGGAAGACCCTGGAGGACATGGGCACAGGGGTAAAGTTCCTGAACAGAACACCAATAGCTTATGCTCTAAGATCAAGAATTGACAAATGGGACCTCATAAAATTACAAAGTTTCTGTAAGGCAAAGGGCACTGTCAGAAGGACAAAATGGCAACCAACAACGTGGGAAATGATCTTCACCAACCCCACATCCGACAGAGGGCTAATATCCAATATATACAAAGAACTCAAGAAGTTAGACCCCAAAGAACCAAATAACCCTATCAAAAATGGGGTACAGAGCTAAACAAAGAATTTTCACCAGAAGAAATTTGGATGGCCGAGAAACACCTTAAGAGATGTTCAACATCATTAGTCATCAGGGAAATGCAAATCAAAACAACCCTGAGATTCCACCTCACTCCAGTCAGAATGGCTAAGATTAAAAACTCGAGAGACAACAAGTGCTGGCGAGGATGTGGAGAAAGAGGAACACTCCTCCACTGTTGGTGGGATTGCAAAATGGTAAAACCACTCTGGAAATCAGTGTGGCGGTTCCTCAGAAAATTGGGCACGCCACTCCCAGAGGACCCTGGCATACCACTCCTGGGCATATACCCAGAGGATTCCTCTGCATACAACAAAGACACATGCTCCACTATGTTTATAGCAGCCTTGTTTATAATAGCCAGAAATTGGAAGGAGCCCAGATATCCCTCAAAGGAGGAATGGATACAGAAAATGTGGTATATTTATACAATGGAGTACTACTCAGCAATTAAAAATAATGAATTCATGCAATTTGTAGGTAAATGGTTAGATCTGGAAACTATCATCCTAAGTGAGCTAACCCAATCACAAAAGAATACACACGAAATGCAATCACTGATAAGTGGATATTAATGAGCCCAGAAGCCCTAAATACTCAAGGCACAATTAGCAAGTCAAATGACTCTCAAGAAGAAAAAAAGGAGAGGACCCTGGGCCTGCAAAGATTGGATCCAGTATTGTAGACCCAGAACAGAGAAATCGTGGGGGGGGGGGGGGAAGAGTGGGGAATAGCATGGGGGGGGAGAGGAATTATGGGACATATGGTGGGGGGTAACTGGGAAAGGGGAAAGCCTTTGGAATGTAAACAAAGAATATAGAAAATAATAATAAAAAAAGAATTTAAAAAAAAAAGAAATAGATAAACATCACTGAAATATAAAAAAAAAAAAAAAAAGAAAAAAAAAAAAGAAAAGTTGCTGGTGGCAAATGCACACCTTAACTTGGAAGCTCCTTTGTCTATGTGCACAGAGCAATGCATTGAAAAGAGACACCCAGATACCCTATTCATTCTACACTTTACGGCCATGTGCTGTACCCTGAAAAAGGGTAGATCATGAATGGCTCGCACAGTCTGGGCTTGTTCTAAGCTTCTCAGTCTTGTGCGTTGCCCTTCACGATGGACTGAAATCCCCTGTAACATTGAGCCAATTCCTTTTTTCATTGAAACTGTTACTCTTGAGTAGTTTGTCCACGTGACAAAAAAAACAAACAAACAAACAAAAACAAAACAAAAACAAACAAACAAACCAGTGCTGTGGGTTAATGTCTGGCTTAGATAGCCTGCCAAGAGAAATTAGGTTAGAAACATTTTGATATTTAACATCTAGCCATTAACGTCGAACTTGCTGTTTTGAACCTGTCGTTGACCCTGAGTGGCACCCGTTCACCCATTTTGTGGCCCAAAGACTGCACGTGGGCCAAGCGCCTTACACCGATTTTTCTGTCGTGAAGGTGTTCATTGTTGCCCTGCGCTTGGCTTGGTTTGCTTATCTTATTTTTGTGTTTACTTTTCTTTGTAATAACTTGTCTTCTTCATCATCGTCTTCCTCCTCCTCATCCCCTCCCCTGCTCCCTCCCCTTCCACCGCTATCACCCCCGCCATGCCTGTTTGATTAGAATTCAAGCCCGATCTACTCATTCTTGTTAGTTGGATATGAAAAGGTGAATTAGGAAAGAAATGAATCAGCAGAGTCTTATAGTTTGGGGAAAATAACTCTAGAGACAGAAAATAATACCCGCATCTGTACACCAGTTCCCAAAAGGTTTTTTTATTGTAGTATTTATTTAAAGCAAGCAAACAAACAAACAAACAAACTCTGCAGTTGTGCCTACCTCTGTCCCTGGTAAAGGGGCCAAGTCCAGACAGAAATCAGGGAAAATGGCGTCAGGACAGGAAATTAATAAGTTGGGTTGATAATTCACAGAACCAAGTGCCAGGTACTGTACTAAGTCTCTCATGTGCAATAAGACATTTAATCACTACAACTGTCTAAGGAGACACACACTATAGCCATCACCCTCACTTTACAGATGATAAAACAGAGGCAAGGAAAGAGCCAGAAATATGCTGTATGTGTATGTGGTGTGTGTGTGTGTGTGTGTGTGTGTGTGTGTGTGTGTGTGCTGTGTATGTGTCAGGTGGTAAGTGTATATGTGTGTGTATGTATGTATATATGTATGTATACATATATTTGTAAATACATAAATACAACTTGTTCAGTCAGTATTGGGTTACTTGTGTGTATGTTTTCAGGATGATCATTTGATTTTGGGTAAGCAGTTGGTTATCCTCACTAGCATACTTTTTGGTATCATCCTTATTCCAGCCTCTTCTAGGCAGTCATATTGATGAGGCAACATGGGTGTAGTTTTTCTGACATTTCTTGGAGACACAATTTCATAGCAAACTAACTGTTGTTCTAGCTCTTGCATCTTGATACCCAACTGGAGATGACTAGAAAGCTACAGGATTGCCCCCCAAATAGCACCACATCTTCTAAGTTTCACAATATTTGAAGCGATTTTTGTTACCACCCTCTTCAAATTTCAGTAGTTACATTTTTAAGAGAATACATTCTATTTAGGGATATTCATACTATTAGGAAGCTTGTCCCTCTTTCAAGTAAACTCCAATATACTGTTTAGAACAATAGCCAGTATAAGTCTTTAACAAACATCAGGGTTTAGCATTGCTCTTCGTGATTAGGGAGAACTTGGATGAGATGAATCAGATAGACAGACCTTACTCTGTCAGAAAAAAAACAATTGAAAGTTTGTCTTCTCCTCTCTGGGGTATCGCTGGTCCCCTCTATTAGCCAGTCTGTACGCCATAAGGAAAACTGTCTGAACAGCACACAGAAGGGACCGTTTGCTGCTGGGCAACAGATGCTGCAATCAAGTTCCTTCTAATTAACCAGTATCAAAATCCACTCATTCATAAACTGTCACCATCAGCAGCAGGACAAATATGCTTCTCAAGCCTAACGCTGACAGGACGCCAGTCACTGATGCACCCATACAGGGCCTTAGCTTGACCAAAGAGTCCCTCTGTAGCTCAGAGCAGATGGAATCTGAATGGCTCTCACCTAGGGCCATGGGGTCCCAGAACCATACCAGGGCTGCACCGTGCTGTGTCCCTCGGCCTTATTGAAATGAGGAGACGTTTTTTGCAAAGGAATTTGACAGCATTCACATGAGGAAGAAGTCTCACGCAGACAAAGCAGCCACGGCTGCAACTGAAGCAGAGGTGACACCACCACCTGATGGCCCACTAGAAGTAACTCTGGAGTCTGAATTGTTTCCTCTGGTTCCCCAGTAGTTTCCCATAACCCAGCTACACAGCGAAACTCGCACAAGCTGCTCCTCTTAAAAATCTGAAGAATATTCATTTCAACTCGAGGATTTCTAAAATGGCTGTCAGAAATTCATTTGAGATGGAACCCAAGAGGATGTACTGAATGGCTTTTCACGGTTTCCTATCAGGATAGGAAAAACAAAAGAAAACACTGTTTGCTGGAAAGCATTATCTTATTGTCATTGTAATGAGCAATCCTGAGGCTGGTTCTTTTTCTTCCCTCTGCCTTGGGGCCACCTTTTGTCACGGTACATTCCGCATATTAAGTAGGGGGAGAAACCTAATCTTGTATTAATAACTGCACAAAGGAAAGTGTTTTTGATAGGAAAAGGGTACTTCTGCTCAAGGTGCAACATGCATTTAAATGAAGATTTAACCTTTACAGTTTTTTTTTTTTGAAAAAAAAAAAGATAGCCTAATGCTTAAATTTCTCTCTTATGTCCAAATCTAACTGCAAATATGTTTTTATAAGTATGCATGAAGAAGTATAGATTCTGTTTAACCAGTTGCGTTTCAGATGTGTCTTACCTCTCTATGCCAGAACTGACACTTTGCTGGAAAGAGTGCCTCAAGTATTGGCTCATGTCCTAGACCAGAAAGGCTACACTGATGTTTCCACTATTCTATGTCTTTTTTTTCTTTTTGGAAGAGATGGGGTTGAGACAGAGTTTTCTCTTTAGTTCTGGCTGTCCTGGAACTCACTCTGTAGACCAGGCTGGCCTCAAACTCAGAAATCCGCCTGCCTCTGCCTCCCAAGTGCTGGGATTTCAGGCATGTGCTGCTGCCACCCTGCTGCTATAGAGTCTTTAACCAGCAATTTTTACAAGGTAGGAATTATTGTTGTTGTTATTGTTATTAAACACATGTCATTTGTTGGCTTTTTCTTGGGTTATATACCTAGCTCAAGTTTCTTGTAACTTTATAGTTCACTGTAATTTGCAAAATGAGTGTTCTTAACCTTTACCCAAACCTCAAGGACAGTGAAGCTGTGAGCGTGAGCAACATCAACCCACTGCAAGCTTGCAATGGAGCTACAATCCTGAACCTTAACCCAGTGTTTCCGTGGTCTGGACATGGCCACATTCCAGGGTCTGTGCTAATATCCTCTTAATGCACCTGCTGAACCAGGCACATGGTCTAAACCCACACCATCCTATGTTATTTGCCACAAGTAGTTGCTGAGCTCTCAAAGTATAGCTGGTATCCTGAGGAATAGTCTTACTTATTTAACTTGAAGTTGTTTAAATACAAACATCCACACCGCGCAACTGCCAGTTACGTAGATAGTCAAACTAGAAACAAACTACAGTGGGAGGAAAGCGCTGTACGGAACACAGGATGAATGGGTTTTGGTTTCCTAATGAAACTCACTCATTTGGGGCTGTGGATATCTGAGGAGCTCCTATTAACTCAGTGGGAGGAGTGAGCTTTCAGGCCTCTGTCCCCACCCCAAGTTTGCAGGCGGGAGTGGTTTGTCCACTGTCTCCTTCTCTGCAGTGCCTACACTCTCACCGAAATACCATACCCATGCTAGACTTAGTCTATGTTCTCGAGTCTTCCAAGTGGCAAAAGGAAGACACTGTGGAACTCACTCTCAGAAAGTTCCTTTCTTCTTCCAAACGTCACGAACTATTATCTATGAACAGCAGCTTTCAAATGTTAGAATGCCACAGGAGCGCAATCATTCTCAGTGTCAGCTTTGTGTCACACGGCCATCCTGCTTATTCACTGGCGCGGTTAGGAAACCACAGGAATGGACTCGTCACTGTACGAATGAGCACTCTGTCCGATGAGCCCCAAGGTCCTACGCTCCTGCTTTTGCTTCCCCCCAGCCTGCCATGACCTCCCGAACTTGAGGTTTTCTCCCTCCTCTTCCTCATATTCCTCTCAGGTATAGGCCATGCATATGGTCCCCGAGGAGAAACGTGTGGATAACTGTCAGGACAAGGGAAGTGTTTGTGGATAGGGAATCGTCTCCAGATAAATGTTGGGAGAACAAGAAAAATGTTCAAAAGTTAAAATCCGTTTGAACCTACTTGGATTAAACAGGAAATTTGATTAGTGCTGAAGATAAACTGCTGAGACTACATCTTGACAAAAAAAATTAGATTAATAGAAAGATAAGATTCGATTAACTACCTAGGACCATCCATCAAGATTTCATGTGTTAAGCTTGATTCTATTAGGCAAGGAAGAAACTAAAAAGCTGGGATAAAGGTATTCATTCAATATACATCCTCATAGCAAAGGTTTATAGATCACTGTAAGTTGAAAGGAAAAGTCTAGATAATTGTTTTCTCAATAGACTTCCAATGACAAGGGAAAAGGCCAAAACGGCATCTGATCTATCTGTCTTGCACTCCTCAAATTTATCCGACCGAACTTGAGAACCAGGAGTAAGCTTGTCTTTGCACTTGACTTCCCCGATTTCCAAGTTCTTTAAAGAAATGAGAATGATGTTGTCAAAGGAAAGTATTTCATAAGAAAGTCAAAGATGGAAGCAGCTACCCTTCAGATGTTACGGGCTAAGAGGTCTTCATACACTTTTCTGTATGCTTCACCTACAGAATGGTATTTAATGTTATATGCGAATTGTCTCCTTGTCTATCTGAGAATATGTATTTTTACTCTAAGTCCCACCCTCTTGCCTCCAGCAGGGTGACATGCTTGAAAACATAGATATGAATGATGGCTTAAAAGGTGATATACACAGGAAAAGGTGATTTTTTTCCTCGGTCAACTTTTCCATAGAGCATGCTCATCATAGTATATAACAATGTAAACTGCTTCTCAATCTCATAGGTAGCATTTTCAAAGCAGGAAACCTTGGTCTCCCATTCTGGTAATGGGAAGGTGGTCCCAAGCATGGTTGCCATGTTCTAACTCAGTGTCTATGATATCTGTTACTCTACATAACAACTTACTTTATTTCTCCAAATGCTGGTATTCAACTGCATGGCTGCAACTAGTTCTTGCCTTGCACCTTTCTTCAAAATGAAACGCTCCATGCCCGGGGAGTACTCAGGGATGCTCCAGGGAACTACTGCAAATGGAAATGAATTGATACTGTGCCTAGGGAGCTCTGGTCGGAAATGCAATTTTCGAAAAGATGGTGACTAGCCCCGAAAGGATTCTCATCAATGAAACATGACAGGTGTCACCAAGAACAGATATCTGGGCAAAAGAGAAATTAGAGTCTCTCATGTCCCGACTCATCTGTGGTTTCCTAATTGCAGTTGTTGGCATTAATTGATGCTGGTGCCATTTTTGATCAGGTGGAGATGTCTTGAGTGCCTTGCATTTCCGAAGGGCGTGACATTCTGAGAGCCGCAGTATGTTCGGATCAAGTCTGCTTTCAACATGCCATGTTTGAAAATTCTCTTCCTGAAGGTCATTAATGAGAACAGCCTGACAGACCCTTCCGGTACTGAAATCACGCGCGCGCGCGCGCGCGCACGCACACACACACACACACACACACACACTGGCCAAGGCTCAGCTCGTGCTCTCTTTTGCATAGCTCAAAGTCATGCAGGAAGTGGGCACACTTTGCTGCACTGTAAAGTTACGGAACCTCACACATAGTTCTGAAAGCTATCTTTTCTCTTAAGTGATCCCGTAGTGCTCCCCTCTTGGCATGCTCCAGGAACCAATTGCCTTAATAAATGTTTTAACTACTTTGAATGAGACAGGGGTAATGTGGGGTCGCAAACAAGATTTTTCCTTTAAGAGCAAAGCATCGCTGTGATTTAAAATGCAGCCCAAGTCACCTTTCCTAAGGATCCTGGACGTGATTAAGCAAGAGAAGTTTTGCTCAGGAGACCTTGGGTGTTTGTTTGTTTGTTTGTTTGTTTTTTGTTTTGTTTTTCAGGAAATAGCGAATGCAGATCTCATAAAATATGCAAGTGACGATCACATGAAATATGTGATTCCTTTAACCACAGATCACCTTCTGTTAGGTCAATCAAAGATTGGCACAGTTCATAGTACACGGGCCAGGGTTTGGTTCCTGGGTCTCCGCAAGAGTTTCTAGATTAAAGCACATTCAGAAGGTGGGGAGATGGTGCAGTGGGGAAGAGTATTTGCTTTGCAGCCATGAAGACCTGAGTTAGAATCCATAGCACCATGTAAAAAGTCTGGCATGACTGTGAATGTCTTCAACTCTGATACTGAGTTGAGAGACTATTCATAAAGGCTTGCTGGCTAACCAGCCTGGCTGAGTCTGTGAGCTTCTGGAACAGTTACAGATGCTATTTCAAGGGCATAAGGCAGAGGACGACAGGGGAAGACACATGAAGCCACCCTCCAGCCTCAGCATGAATGTGTACGCGTGTGCATGTTCACCCACGTACATGCAGCACACATATGTACAACAAACACACCAGGAAATTGGTTTGGGATCTAATGCCCCATGTTCTAAACAAAATATGGGTTTGGTGGGTGAGAAGGAACATTCCCTTAGGCCATTAGATGTGAATTCTTAATCCATTATATCTACCATTTGAGATATTAAAGAACCATAGATAAATCCGTCTGTAGTAATGAAGTCATTGCTGATGTTTTTATTATTACCAGTGTTATTATATTGCCATCATCATTATATGAAATACTGCATATTCTTTCTGCATTAGCCAGAAATATCCATCTGACTTTCATATGTTTGATACAAATACAGATCTTCTAACATTTTATCAAACTCATTTGGGAATTTTTAGCTGCATGAAAGATCATAACAACTCTTCTCAATCCCTGCCCTTGTCAAAATAACCAAACCCTGGCCAGGTTTTAGCATGTCTGCTCCTTTAGAGTGAAGCAGATATTTCATGAATTTTCAAACAAACACCGAGCATACCGGTAATGAGAAAGTATGTCGGTGATGAGATGCCATCTGGGGCATTTCCTGCACAGCTGAAGCCAGGCCCCTGAATGCTCGGCACCACAGTCGCCGTGGGTTTGTTAGTGAGGTCAGTGATTATTTCAGCAGAAGCCTGAGCTGGGTTCTGCTCCCTCTTCGCTCCTGACTCTCAGGTGAGGAGAGCTACTGTGCTGAAGCTTAAGGTAAATCAGCTATGAGAACAGAATGTTTCTTCGGGCTCTTGGGTTCAGAGGTTTTATCATGGCTTGGCTCCGTTGCTTTAGCAGAAAATGTTAGATTGACATGGCTTCCTTTATGGTGGGCAGGAAGTAAAGAAGAAGATATGGGAAGGGACTGTTCCCGATATCCCTTTCAAAGGCATGCATTTATGGACCTAACTTTCTCTGACTAAGACCTTCCCTTTGAAGATCCCACTACCTCCTAATACTGCCACAGGTTGGTCCATGAGATGTTGGGGCATGTAAGATCCATACCCTAACACCTCACTGCCTTCTTCCCCCGAGACCCAATGGAAACAAATCCCTCCACATGCACACATGCACGTATGCACGCATGCACGCACACACGCACATACATGTGTGCACACAAAGCAACACTCTTACAGGGACCTTTAATGGCGGTACGTAAGGCCCTCGAACATTATAGCTTAGGATAGAGAAAAATGGGAAAATTAAAAGATTTTATGCCTCTTCAAGTTGTGTCTGTTCTGCCCGTTGCCTTCAAATAAGGCAAACATTTAGTTTGTCAAAAATACTTAAGGTATATATTCTCTTTTAAAATTGACACAGGAGAGAGAAATCTCTTGGGAATCGAATGTCATAGACAAAAGAACCTCATTACTCATCCATGGAGACAAATGAGCTTCCTGATAAGGCAGAGAACACACATCTGGGTCCGCCACAGGCATACTGCAAGCCCTTTCTGAATCCTGGAGGCCAATGCTCCCTGAATGTCCTTATTGAGAGAATTATATTTTGGCATTTAAAAACATACATTTATATAATACATATCATAATATATTAATATACATTATATAACATATAATATAGATAGTTGAGATATAATATGATATATGACATATGACATATGACATATGATATGTGACATATGATATGTGATATATGATATATAATATATGATATGCGATATGTAATATATGATATGTGATATGCGATATGTGATATATGATATAATGTAATGTATAATGTATAATGTATAATATATGTGGTTTGCTGTGTTGTATATCATTTTCCTAGCAAGCACAAGGTCCTGGGTTCAGCCCTCAGATTTTGGGGAAAAGCTATATCTTTATGTACATGAGTCATAATTTGAATAAAGTACAGACAAATACATTGCTACAGCTAATTGCATCACTACATACACTTATGAGGCACACACATCCTACACATTTTGAAGCACTCGCCAAGTCTTAAATCTCTTCATCCCAACAGGGCACCTTTACCTCTCTGGAATAAGAAACAGTATAGCTTCTTCTCTTCCAAAAGTTCATAAAATCAGATGTTGCTGAGCTCTATTGTCATCTGGGTCTGAATCTCAACAGAGATTCATATGTACTGGGGACAGAGTTTTAAAACAAAAAGCAAAAATGTATAAATTCAGGTAAAATTTCTAAAGTGCGTGCATGCATGAATGCTTACTTGCATGCGAGCGTGCGTGTGTGTGTGTGTGTGTGTGTGTGCGTGTGCGTGCGTGCGTGTGTGTGTGTGTGTGTGTGTGTGTGTATTGTTTGTTGTTCTGGTTTGTCTTTGTAAAGCTCTGATTCAAGGTGATTAGGCTTTAGCTAGAGTCCATCACCCCTCCTTTAGAAGAAACATATGTTAGAAAAAAGCAGACGGCAAACAGAGCCTGTTTTCTTCCCCCAGCATTTTGAGAGATGTTTAAGAGAGAAAATATACCTTATTCGTGCTAACAAGTCAAGGGAAATGACACATCTTAAAAGATTACTTGACAATGTATCCTTAAATCCTCAGTTTGATTGCTGTAAAATTTATTGATTATTTCCCACATGTAAAATTGTGTGTTTTATGCTTTAAATGCATGGCTCGATTTACCTTCCTGCGAGTACTTAGCCATGTTACTCCTGAGGAAGCTATAATTTGCATAGGTGATTTGATGTGGTTTCTACCTAGGCATTTGCAACTTTGTGGCATAAAACCCACACCCTGAGAATGCTATCTTGCTGACTAACAGATAGTAGAGAAAACTGTGTTCCTAAAGGAAACACAGCAGCAATCAAACAAAGCTCATTCTCCTAAGAGAGTCTCCATAACAATTACCCATTATTTTGGGTGGCCCCATCTCCCTTTGTGGTCTACCAGGCTAAGCAATCCTTGATGTCTTTAAGACACATCTATGAAGAATGATGACCTATGTCTCTATTACATCTGAATGCCCTATAAGGATTCTACTCTCCAAGCCAAAACTTTCTCGTTCCCAGTAAACTGAACCTTTATTGAACTGAGTGTCCACCGAGTCCCTTGAGTTAATGAAAGTTGTTCTTATTGGTAATGGCAAAAGATGATTTTTCCAAAAGTGGATAATGACATGAAAAGGCACCCAGCCTCCTGAAGAATCAGGAAGACACGAATGCAAGCTGCAAGGCCGTCCGAGCCACCGCATGCACTCCTGAACGGTTAAAATGAGAGTGACTGACAGGGCGCCGTGCTAATGATGGTGATATGAAGCAGCTGGGGCTCTCACTGTGGGAGAATAAATTAATACAGCCACTTTGGAAAATTGACAACATCTTTAATGATGAAAATTATACACCCTGTCATCCAGCAATTCACCTTTGAGGTATATATCTGAGACAAAGATACCCTGTGTTCCCAACAGACATGGAGGCGCACAGTACCTCTCTGATAATAGCACACAATGGGAAGCCACCCAGATGCTGCTGTTAATGGGATGAAATTGCCATTTAGCTACACAATGGAAGAATTCTGAGCAATAAAAACGGACACATGTGCCCTGTACCTCACCACCTGCATGAAGCTCCCAAACACAAGGTCGAGGAAAAGAAGTGGGGTGTAAGACATATTCTTCGGGAATTCATATTAATAAAAGTTAAAAAGAGACAGATGGGATCATTTGTGATGATACAACTCAGATGAATAATTTCTTTGGGGGAAAAGAGAGGGAAGTGACTGAGAAAAGGCACCGGAGGGGCCCAAGGGTTATTGGCAATGTTCCACTTTTTTATTTCTGTGGCATTTCCAAAGGTATAGTATTTTGCACAAAAATGTACCTAAATGTATGTGTACAGTCATGTTAAGGCTATTTTTTAAACATGTGCCCTATTTTAAAGTTTAATTTAAAAGAATTATTTGCAAGCAAGGCCTGAGGAAATGAGCAAGAGTGAACATGAACCAAAAGTGTACAGTGTGAGCAGTGTGTGCAGTGTGTACAATGGGTACAGTGTGCAAAGTGTACAGTATGTTGTGTGCAATGTGTGCAGTGTATTTAGTGTGTACAATGTGTACAGTATGTGCAGTGTGTGCAGTGTGTACAATGTGTACAGTGTGCAAAATGTACAGTATGTTGTGTGAAATGTGTGCAGTGTGTTTAACGTGTGAAATGTGTACAGTATGTGCAGTGTGTGCAGTGTGTAAAGTATGTGCAGTGTGTTCAGTATGCACAATGTGTACCATGTGTGCAGTGCGTGTAGTGTGTAAAGTATGTGCAGTGTGTTCAGTATGCACAATGTGTACCATGTGTGCAGTGCGTGTAGTGTGTGCAGTGTGTATAGTGTATGCAATGTCTACAGTATGTGCAGTGTGTACAGTGTGTGCAGTATGTACAATGTGTACAGTGTGCAAAGTGTATAGTATGTTGTGTGCAATGTATGCAATGTGCGCAGTGCGTTTAGTGTGTGAAATGTGTACATTATGTGTAGTGTGTGCAGTGTGTAGAGTATGTGCAGTGTGTTCAGTATGTACACCGTGTACCATGTGTGTAGTGTGTATAGTGTATGCAATGTCTACAGTATATGCAGTGTGTGCACTGTATGCAGTGTGTGCTTTATGTACAGTGTATGCAGTGTGTCTAGTGTGTGTAGTATTGCACCATTTACAGTGTGTACAGTGTACACAGTATGTGGTGTGTATAGTATGTGTGGCATGAACAGTGTGTGCAGTATTGCACCATTTACAGTGTGTACAATGTACACAGTATGTGGTGTGTACAGTATATGTAGTATGTAGAGAGTGTGCAGTGTGTACAGTGAATGCAGTATATGTAGTATGTGTAGTGTGTGCAGTATGTACAGGGTATACAGTGTATTCAGTGTGTATAGTATTGTAGTGTGTACATTTATCTTCAGTTTTGTCTTCTGATGTTTCAGTTGTTTGCAACCAATTACAATAGAAAAATATTAATTAAGAAGTTAAAAAACTACTATAAATCAGAGGTTCTCAACCTGTGGGTCACAACTTCCCTGGGGAAGGGGTTTGAATGACTCTTTCACAGGGTGTGTCTAATATCAGAATATACAGGTATTAACATTATGATTCATAACAGTAGCAAAATTACAATTATGAAGCAGCAACAAAAACAGTGTTACAGTTGGGGGTCACCACAACACGAGAAACTTTATTAAAGAGATGTGGCATTCGTGAGATTGACAACCACAGCAACATGTAAATATCCTTACATGTTGACTCGTATGCCATTCTATGTATCACATGAAATCTATGATGCTGTGCTCTGTGCTCCTAGGACAGGAATCATTTCTTTTGTCCAACGTATCCACACTGTATATGCTCCTCACTGGTAGCCACTTAATATAGCAATTGGCCATCAGGTCCGCTGCCGTAGAAGCACAGTACTTGTGTTCTCCTGAGTCTCATTTTTCTTAATTATGCCCCTGTAGCTCATTAGAGGCCAGTAGTGATACTGGCAGTTTGAATATGCCAATGAGAAGCTAAGAAAAAAAAGAGAAAATAAACTTTCCTTAAATAAAATGTCAAATGATATCAGTCTAATATGGAAGGAGAGAATATGCCTATATCTTCTCATTACATTGTGAAGAAAGAACTTAGCTGGGAATCACCAGGGAGGCTGAGACATTAGTATTACAAGTTTCCAGTCTGCAAGGGCTACTATATAAATTTGAAATGTGTGTGTGTGTGTGTGTGTGTGTGTGTGCGTGCGTGCGTGCGTGTGTGTGTGTGTGTGTGTGTGTGTAATTTAGGGAGACTATGTCAAAATAAATCATAATGAGGAAATAGATGAATGAATGAATGAATGAATGAATGAATGAATGATTGGGCTTGGGAGGCACTTGCTTAGGATGTATAAGACTTTAGGTTCAAGGCTCAGTACTGCAAAAGAAAGGAAGAGGGAGAAAGAAGTGGGGATGGAGAGAGAGAGAGAGAGAGAGAGAGAGAGAGAGAGAGAGAGATCATAGCTAGTTTGTTTCTTTACTTCAATCTCACATACCAAAGAGTGCCAGGACTGTTATGAGGTTTAAACAAACCCTACACATTGAAATTTAGAGACCTCTGAGAGCTCCGGGCATTTACAGGGTTCTTAAATTCCACCTCTAATGCACGAGGACAAAGGGCTGGCAGATGGCTGCTGCACTGATTGTCGGGCAGGTGCTCATACTTCTCTACTCCACTCTAAAACTGCAGAAACCATTGAGAATGCACGGGAATAAGATTTGTGTAGGAAGAAAAGAAAGCAGTCTAACCCCCAGGAAAGTGCTGCTTTAATACCTTGAGCATAGTCATGTGTACAAAGATTTATACATAAATGCAAAATACTTAATGGGATTTAACTGTACATGCTGACCCCAATGGACATGGTGTTTTCTATACTTACAAAAATATTGGCCAACTAGCCACCAGACCTTTCCTTTTATTGACAAAAAGAAGATTCTACAGTTTCCACATTGCAATTCTCCAGGACATAGAGGTCTTTAGGTTGAGTAGTTCTCTTCTGGAGAAGAAGAAGGACAGTGTGGCCTGTGACCCCACGATGACTAGGTCCCCTTGACATGTAACCTGCAGGTGACTAGGTGCCCAGGCATCTAAGCTTGACAGCCTCTGTTTCTCCATATTGATCTGGTATATGCTTATCGTTTAATGTCTTGTAAAATTGCAATCTGTCTCCTGGAAATCTATCCAGAAAGCAATGTGTGTGTGTATATAATATATACATACATATACATATATATATATATATATATATAATTTTACAAGTAATCATAAGTAAACATCTTAGTAACACATTCTGCAATAAAAATGCCAGCTGTATACAAAAGTAACAAGGTTTAATTTTATATGATGATAAGTACTTGGGATATTCTTTCTGCCATATAACTAGATGAATGTGCTTTTATCTGTTGAAAAGCATCTATTAAACACAAAATTGGCTTTTCCTCTCTGCAGTCAGTATCCACAGCTCCAATCTGCCTCTGAATTTCCCCTCCTTGCTCCTCCTCTGCCCTCATTCCCTCTTCTCTCCTAGATCCTCCTCCTCCTCTCGCCCCTCCCCTATCTCCTTGCCCCTCCTCTCGCCCCTCCCCTTCTCTCATTGCCCCTCCTCTCTCCCTTCCCCTTCTCTCCTTGCCCCTCCTCTCGCCCCTCCCCTTCTCTCCTTGCCCCTCCTCTCTCCCCTCCCCTTCTCTCCTTGCCCCTCCTCTCGCCCCTCCCCTTCTCTCCTTGCCCCTCCTCTCTCCCCTCCCCTTCTCTCCTTGCCCCTCCTCTCGCCCCTCCCCTTCTCTCCTTGCCCCTCCTCTCACCCCTCCCCTTCTCTCCTTGCCCCTCCTCTCGCCCCTCCCCTTCTCTCCTTGCCCCTCCTTCTCTCTCCTTGTATCCTCCAGTACTCTAGCTACCACCTCTTCCGCAGTACACATTTGTAGCAGACTCCTATTTTCATTTCCCCCTAAAGATACTTGTAAATGTTTGCTTATGAAAATAAACCCCCCAGCTCTTGGCCTCTCAGACGATCTGCAATGAGGGTTTTTTTTCACATGCATTTTCATTCGTGTCACTGATGCCGCAGTTATGGCTTTCTTCACCATCACACACTTGTTTAGCTCTCAGTGCCACAAGTTCTACCTTCTCCTTCTCTTCCTCTCATCATTGCTAATGTCTACTCTCTTTAGGAAGTTTGGAAGCTCAGAGTAACAGGATTCTCTTTCATCATGTGTTCTTAATCTAGTTCCAAGAGGGAAAGACTTTGTATAACTTGAGAAGGTAATTATTTTTAGTAATTTTACATGTATCAATATCATTATTATTGGTGGTGGTGGTGGTGCTGCTGCTGCTGCTTCTGGTGTGTGTGTGTGTGTGTGTGTGTGTGTGTGTGTGTGTGTATTTGCATGGGTATGTAGAAATTGGAAGACAACCTGTGGAGTTGGTTTTCTCTACAAGCTGGCTTTCCCAGAAGTGTCCCAGATCCTCAGGCCTGGTACCAAGTGTCTTAACTCTCTGAAGCATTTCACTGGCCCTCCGAGGTTGTGTTTTTAGTGAAAATATACAGGTGCCACGGTTCCTGGGATTGTCTGAAGATGCTACATATCTCGACTATCCCTTGCTCCTCTCTGGTCCCCCTCATGCTCCTCACTGTCCCCTGCCTCTCTCTCTCCAAGTCTTCCCACGAAGTGCGACATTTTGTTCTAAGTTATACTTATATAGTCAATTTAAAAGAAAAAGAAAAACTGGCCCTGGTAACGAGGGTTGTATAACTCCCAGACAAAGATTATACGTCGTCTGTGCTACGGTTCTTGCTCCCCGCCTGTGCCTCAGTGTAGACGGCCAGAGAAGCAGATGTGGCGTCTCTGCTTCCAGAGCCTGGGAAGGGAGCCGATGTGGTGTTTGATAGTCAAGCGATACATCAAAGTAGCGGATGATATAAACTCTAGAAAACCAGAGACGAAGGCAGACTTTGCCAGGGAGGACAGTCTATTTAATTTTGGTTCTCAGATTCAAAGTCTTCAAAGATAAACCCGGAAGACTCTCTCACCTGTAGATGGCTCGTCTGAGGGAAGGTCCAAGAGGACAGCTTGTCCTATGTGATGAGACCTCTCAGTTCTTTCCTCTGGGGAGTGCGAGGGACGGCAGTGGACAGGGGTTTGAGGTTGTCCTCTGAGCAGTAACTTTGCATCTCACCTCTGTCTCGCCTCACCTCTGCTCCTGAACTGGCCCCTGCCCCATACTGAAAGACAAGAGTTTTTCTAGACTCCTAGATGCCTGACTTTTCCCCCTGTTGGTTCTCTGAAAATCAGGCTGGTAGCAGTGTAGACTGGCATCCTTACTTTGAGAACTGCCATCAGTAAAAACCAATTACTGTGTTAGAAGTCAAGGTCTCTTAAGTTTCCCTTCCTGCCCTGCAGGGACACACACACACACACACACACACACACACACACAAAGAGTATGATGCAGGACAACAAAGCAATCGCTTAGAATGTATCCAGACATATCCCCAAACTGAATGCATGACTCACACTGAATATGCAATATTGATATTTCCGATTATATATAATTGAACCGAGGTTGCAGTTTATTTTCCAAATGCAAACACATGTTTAATTAGAACAAAATGTGCATCTCTGTAACGCTGAATTTTAAGTACCAAGTTCTAAAGTTTATTGATTGATGATTATTGTGGGGAAACATGAGCTCTTATGCATAAATCTTTTGACAGGAGCTGTCTGTCAAAAATAATGATCCTTTTAAAACTCATGAATAAATAATGATGCAGGTCCACTTTACATAAAAATACACACTCATTTACACTCTGTCCACTGGAATGAAATATGGATATTTAAAATAATGACTCTGTGATGGGAGAGTAATGAAACATTATTAATTTAATACACGTAGTATTTTATATCGGCTCTCAAATGACACGCATCTATTTTCAATATTAACACATTAGGCCAGTTTTTTTAAAAGACCTAACAAAATGTCTGGTGCGGCGAATGGTTTCGCAGATGATATTGTGCATTTTAACCCTTCTGGGCTGGGGTCTTATTTCAGTAACAACCCCGCTGTGCCTGGGGTAGTTTTATTGTCTTACTGACTCGGTCATACTGGAAAGCCCCGCCTCCTCTCCTCCCACAGGAGACAGCTTGAGGAACCCGGAAGTGTAAAGAGAACACCTTTCTCCTTCCCTCGCCATTGAATGTAGTGTGTTCTCTTTCCCCACGTTCCCTTTCCATCTGCAGACAGAGGAAAGACAACCACCATGTTGTTGGCCAGTTTTCTGACTGTTTTCCCAGAGAAGAGGGGTAGGAAGCTGGGAAAATTATATTCCTCCCCTTTCTTTACGGGATCTAGGGTCACTCACCCCCCCTTGGATGTTCTGTTTATTTTCTCCTTATACTCTTCTTCCCCATCATGACCCCACTTTAGGAAGGGGTGGAAAAGGTAACCAGGGACGAGGAGAAAAGAGAAATCATAGCTCCCCCCGCACCCCCTTCCCCCCTTCAAGGCCTGTCTTTCACTTTAGTAGCCAAAACTGGGTTTTAAAAGCCAGGGTTTATGGCTCTGTGGAAGATCGCCAGATGACCATTTCTGATACAATTTCATAGATGGGGAAACTGAGGCACGGTGAAATGGCATGCACTCACCATCCACCTTGTGAGCAGAAAACTCTCATCTGAATGGGAGCCTTTCCCAGGCTCACAGTGGGTGCCCCTGAGCATGGATCCTCAGAGCCCCTCTCAAGTCATGCCAAGACGGGTCGTCTGTCACAGCGATTACCTTGTGTCCTGATAGTGAAATGATGTTTATGAGTTCAACAGGGGGAAAAAAGGCGTCATACTTTCAATCGCGTTATTTAGATAACTTAGACTCAGCCTTCAGAAGACCTCCAT
Organism: Apodemus agrarius; assembly: GCA_964023405.1. Taxonomy (NCBI): domain Eukaryota; kingdom Metazoa; phylum Chordata; class Mammalia; order Rodentia; family Muridae; genus Apodemus; species Apodemus agrarius. The sequence continues at coordinate 134,137,356 of OZ030008.1, forward strand.
ATTTGGTAGGTAACGTATTGACTGCTCTTCAAATTGAAATCAATCTGGATTTTTACAATTTTGTGAGACCTTCGTGATCATTTTGATCCCGTCGTGTTGCTGTAGAAAGTCTGGGAATCCTGAGGTTCACGGGGAGGCCCTAAAGACCAATAGCAAGTAAAATTAAGTTTAAATCTGAGGCTGAAGTCAATCATTGCCTGAAATAGCTTTGAACGGTCTTACCTTAAATGCCTCGCGAATTTATAATCCGTGCACAAGAGTGATTTAAGGTGAGTCATAAGAATCTACATCTATTAATACGTGTAGTATGCTTCTCCCATAATCATGAGGTTACAAACTTGGCCTCGGCTCAAACCCGGTCAGTACAGGGTTAACTGCAGTCTGCAACTCATTTTCCTTTTTAATCATCTTGCACATGAGACCTCTGAGCAGAGAATGAAAATTGATTTATTTCTATACATGATCCTTTTTTTCCTGCTTATTTATATGACGAGAGTGGCTGTTTTCTTAAGCATTTATCCCAGCGCCGCAGCGCCCCCCCAGCGTCACTCGATACGTGGGATCAACGCCAGTCTTCGCATATGCTGTCGGCAAGGCATGGATTTCTTTATAGGCATGGGCCGCAGTTATTCTAATAGCATAAAGTTAGTTGTTCTAACTTTATGCTATTACATTTAAGGAATATAGAGTTTGGTTTTCACTCTGGGACGGGGATGCCACAAAACTATGTCAAGCCACTAAGCAACATCGTACGCAATTCAGGCCAAGCACAGCGCTGATCTGAAGCCAGCTCAAAAGAAAGAACCTGGCACGCCGGAGGCGGAGCTTTGTGGGCTATCACAGTGGCTGATGTTCCCAGAGAGAAGATGCATCCACATCCACCGGGGAAAGTGCAGCATAATTAATTCAAACGTTTCTTGGGAAGAATTTTAACTATTTCTAAATCTGCATGCCAATTGGGAATGCTTGCTTTTGTAAATAAATCTGCTTAAATTGGTACCTCGGAGAGATATTTTCTGTTACTGATTTGAATGTGTCCCCAAAAGTAAATTATACTATTAATATTTGGATGTAGACGTATTAGCATTAGCAGCTGGTAACCAGGCTGTGCTGCATAACCTCTCCTGCCAGGGTCACGTGAAGGCCATACCTTTGCTCTGGGGTCAATTTACTAGTTTTTTTTTTTCTTTTTCCAAATCATATGTTTTTGAGATGATAATGGCTATCATACCAGCCAATACAAAGGTAGTATTTATTACAGTCATACTTCTACAGACAATTTACCTTTTAGAACATTGGACAATTAGAAAAATATCTATTTTGTAGAGAAAAATAAGGTAACTTGAAGTTAACTGTTTTCAGAAGTTAACGTCACTAATTTGTTTATACCTGGATTACATATAAATGAAACAGAAAAACATGAATATTCAAGGTAATATGCTTCGCACACAATAAAAATTTATTTGGGTATTCAAGGTTGCTGTTTTATATATTGATTATTTGTACAGTAGAGACATATTTTAAAGGAAAAATGTAAAGATCCTGACCCTTAAGAAAGGCATATCCTGAGTTTAACATCTGGCCCTGTGACTTGTTTGGCTATTATTTGTATGACAGAATGCTAGTTATACGGTATTTTTATTTGGTAGTATAATAAATCTTATCCTTTCAATATCTCAGTTTTCTGCATGAATATGTTTTATTAAAGGTAAAACAGAGGATGGTTCAAATAGAGTGGAGGTGCATATTTTTAATTGTACTTTCTTGCAAAATTCTGCTGTCCTGTCAAAGCTGTCTCCTTATAAACTAGATTGCCACATTAAATCAAATTGGCGACCGGAGATGCTGCCGCCAGCATGGATGGATGCCCAGTGCAGTAATGGGTGTCTACTGGAGTTTTCTGTTTTCCTGTTTTTTATTCCAATTCACTCTTGGAACTGTCCTTATGTGTGGCTTCCAAGGGCCCTTCCATTTCCATTTTCCCCCTAATCTTTTGCAGGCAAGAGAAGAGACTGATAATGAAGGTTATCAAATCTCAGATAAGCTTGGGTGATCCCTTTGGGCAGTGAACTCTGACTTTGGATGAATGAGTCGAGGCTTCACCTAACTTCAGAAAGTCTTGGCCTTGGAAAGAACAGTTTCCTCAAGGTCCTTCTATGGAGACCAGGGTTGTTCTGGAGGATTGTCAGAATAAGGCAGGTTTTTTTGTTTGTTTGTTTGTTTGTTTGTTTGTTTTTAATAATCTCTTTCTGAACATGCCCGGAGATTTTCTAAACAGCTGTGTCTGTTCTAATGAGCTCCTTTGTTCCCTTTATACATCTTATTTTCATTTTCTGTTCCTCAGGTGATGGATCTAGGAGTAGCTGACAGTTTGATTCTGTCCTTATGGGTGTTTTAAAAATTCCTTGCCTCTAAAGACACAAGCTTATCTCGGATTCAAGATGTCTTCATGGCAATGTCATAAAAACAGAATGAGCAGAGTGAGCATAGACAACAGAAAATTGAAAGTGTACCAGATCTCCCTGAATAAGTATCAACCGACTAATAAACTCTATTTCATTGTTACTATTCAGCCAGATCATGGGTTCCTCTCCGTGTCTTTGTCTCTTTATCTCCCTCTCCCTCTTTCCCTCCTTTGATTAACAGAGTGTATAGTAAAGTATGTAACACATATTAAAAATTTTTTCCCTGAACAGTAAACTTCCTATTTTCTATTCACATCAGCAAACAGAAGCTCCACGATCAATCCCTGCCCATTCCCCTCTCCCTCAGTATTTCAGGGAAGTTCTTTTGCTTTTTCAGGTTGACCACAGGCATTTAGCTTGACTTGTTTGGTTTCCCCGCTGCCCCCCCCAGCCCCCACCCCGCCCCCGCCCCCAGGTTTGAATAAGCGCACTCTTTAGGAATCTTGTCCTTTGCATTCGGCCTTCTTCCTTTACACTCCCTGCAGTCTCTCTTGATGAATGGAAGATCTTGGTTTTGATACAGCTCGGACTCCGCTCTTGTGGCTGACATCCCTGCGCTGTGCAGGTCACGAAGATAACCTTGCATTGTCCACGGCAGAGGCTTCATCTTGTTTTGATTTTCACACGTGGATCTGGAGTGTATCTAGAATTGACTGTTTTCGGTGACATCAATAGAGAACCATGATTCAGTTTATCACGATGAATGGCCAGTATCCCAGGACTGTTTACTGGGAAGCCTTGCTTGCCCGGAGCCTCCTATAATTTTTCTTTGTTGTCAGTCAAGCATTCATGGGTAAGAGGGATTGTTTCTGATTTCTAACCTATACTGCTCATCAACTCTACACTGGGCGGCGCCTACAGTTACTGAGACTTATATTAGAACTTGGTATTTGAGGGAACAAAAATCATCCCCCTCTATTCCTGCTCCTCTTTTTCCTTCTCTTCATTCTCAGAGGCTTACTCAGTTGTCCCTATATGAACAAGAGCCAAGTTTTCCAAACAGCAGTGGTTTATCAGCAATACAAACCAGCAAGATTATTATGACAGGATTTTCTTTAGTGTTTGATTGGATCAACATGAAGAAGATTGCCTATATGATCCTGGGCCTTTCAAACTACAAGCAGAGGATTATTAGAATGTTTTGGGTTATATTAAATTTCCCCTTCCAATAACATCGATTTTTCTGGATCTAATTTTCTCTTTCTTGTACATTAAAATGCAGCTGATATGTCAAGCCTAATGGTACATGTGAGGCACAGGCAGAGGCAGAGGCAGAGGCATTCACAGAGACAGGTGGATATCTGTGAGTTTGAGTCCAGCCTAGCTCGTTTGGAGAGTTCCAGAACAGCCATGGTTATTTAGAGAAACCTAGTCTCAAACAGATACATACACACACACACACACACACACACACACACACCCCAATTAATTTAGAAGCATCTCAATTTCATGGTGTATACTTGCAAAAGCCATAAATCAATTCTAATGATTTTTTGTAAATTAGTTTAAAAAAACTATTTATTTTTAGTTCAAACAATTCTCCCCTACTTTTGTTTGTTTGGTTTTTTCCTCTTTCTTTCTCTCCTTCCACCTTTTTGTTTGTTTCTTTGTTCTGTTCATTTGTTGGTTTGCTTGTTTGTTTGAGACAGGGTCTCACTAAGCACCTCTGGCTGCCCTGGAACTTGTGGAAACCAGGCTGACCCCAGACTCACAGAGATCTGCCTGTCTCTGCTTCCCAAGTGCTGGGATTAAAGACGTGCCACCACAACTAACATTCTTTTATATTTCTTGAGTAGGATTTCCTATACAGTGTTGAGTAGTTACAGCAAACATTGAATTGTCACCATTATCAAAAGTAAAATATAGGGGCATTTCAGAAATAAGGTATGTTTTAGAAATAAATAAGGTCTGCTGTAAATTTTTCAGGGCAGTCTTAGTAAATCTTTACTAAAGACTAATTTTTAAAATCATGAATCTATATTGTTACCAGTTTATGTATCCCATAAGAAAGGCAGATTTAAAAAAAAATCTTATTCTGTCTATGGAATGATTAAGTTGTTGTTTTTTTTTAATGTAAAAGCAACTGTGAATTCTGGGGTTTACCAAAATTCTAGCTTAGTCACCTTTGCTTATATTTTCAGATTTGATTACTACTGGGCTTAAAAGTTTTTCAATTACGTCCTCAGATACTACCCAGAGTGCACAGTGTTTGAGAAGCAAGGTGGGCAGCAGAGGACCCAGAAGACAGAGGATCCAGGACCCAGAAGCAGAGGACCCAGAAGACAGCCTTTCCAGGTGATGATGATGATGATGATGATGATGATGATGATAAATTAAAAATTTCTTTTGAAGGTAGTTTAACAAATGTTTTGCAAACTTTCATCTTAAAAGGTGATTTAATAAGCTATTGGGACTGCAGTTGCATGTAACAAACCGGAGGTATTTGCAGGTGAATGCCAAACTTTACTGGCTGTGATGTTTAAAAACTCCTCATTGTTAAGTGCAGTACATATTTGTGTGTGTGTGTGTGTGTGTGTGTATGTGTGTGTATGTGTGTGTGTATAATCAGTTTTACTTATAGCTTTTTAATATTTTTATAATTTCCTTTTAATTAAAGCAATAAAGTTGATTTTAAAATATACAGCACAGTATTGACATTTTTTAAGTCATCAAAATAATGTATAACAGTTAAATATCTTTTAAATATACATAACATCTTCTGAAGCTAAAAGTAATATGCTCTCAACCAGTTATGCTCTATGATCAAGAATCGACAAATGGGACTTCATAAAGTTGCAAAGCTTCTGTAAGGCAAAGGGCTCTGTCAACACGACAAAACAGCAACCAACAGATGGAAAAAGATCTTTACCAATTCTGCATCTGATAGAGGGCTAATATCCAATATATGCAAAGAACTCAAGAAGTTAGACTCCAGAGAACCAAATAAACTTATTTTAAAATGGGGAACAGAGCAAAACAGAATTCTCAACTGAGGAAACTCAAAGGGACTGAGAAGCACCTAAAGAAATGTTCAACATCCTTAGTCATCAGGGAAATACAAGTCTAAACAACCATGAGATCCCACCTCACACCATTCATAATGGCTAAGATAAAAAACTCAAGGGACAGCAGATACTGGAGAGGATGTGGAGAAAAATAAACACTCCTCCACTGCTGGTGGGACTACAAGCTGGTACAACCACTCTGGAAATCAGTCTGGTGGTTTCTCAGAAAACTGGGCATAGGACTACTGGAAGACCCAGCTATACCACTCCTGGGCATATATCCAAAAGATGCTCTAACATATAATAGGGACACATGCTCTACTATGTTCATAGCAGCCTTGTTTATAATAACCAGAAGCTGGAAAGAAACCAGATGTGCCTCAACAGAGGACTGGATACCGAAAATGTATCGTGTACTACTCATATTAAAAATAATGAATTCATGAAATTTTTAGGTAACTGGATGGAACTGGAAGATATCATCCTGAGTGAAGTAATCCAATCACAAAAGAACACACATGGTATACACAGACTGATAAGTGGATATTAGTCCCCAAACTCAGAATACTCAGGATACAGTTCACAGGCCACATGAAGCTCAAGAAGGAAGACCAAAGTGTGGGTGCTTTGGTCCTTCTTAGAAAGGGGAACAAAATAGTCATGGGAGCAAATATGGAGACAAAGTACAGAGCAGAGACTGAAAGGCTATCCAGAGACTATAGCACTTGGGGATTCATCCCAGATACAGTCACCAAACTCCAACACTATTGTGGATGCTAAGAAAGGCTTGCTGAACCAATACCATGCAGTTTTTAACACAATTGCTCTGTAGTACTGCTTGAGGTCAGGGATATTGATTCCCCCAGAAGTCCTTTTATTGTTGAGAATAGTTTTAGCTATCCTGGGTTTTTTGTTGCTCCAGATGAATTTGAGAATTGCTCTTTCTAGATCTATGAAGAATTGAGTTGGGATTTTGATGGGGATCGCATTGAATCTGTATATTGCTTTTGGCAAGATGGCCATTTTTACTATATTGATCCTGCCAATCCAGGAGCAAGAAATATTTTTCCATCTTCTGAGGTCTTCTTCGATTTCTTTCTTCAAGGACTTGAAGTTTCTGTCATACAGATCTTTCGCTTGTTTGGTTAGAGTTACGCCAAGGTACTTTATATGTTGTTTGTGGCTATTGTGAAGGGTGTTATTTCCCTAACTTCTTTCAAGTAGATCAGTGGAATAGGATTGAAGACCCAGAAATGAACCCACAGACTTATGGTCACTTGATCTTTGATAAAGGAGCCACAACCATCCAGTGGAAAAAAAGATAGCCTTTTCAACAAATGGTGCTGGTTCAAATGGAGGTCAACATGCAGAAAAATGTGAATCAACCCACTCTTATCTCCTTGCACTAAGATCAACTTCAAGTAGATCAAGGACCTCCACATAAAACCAGACACACTGAAACTATTAGAAAAGAAACTTGGGAAGACCCTGGAGGACATGGACACAGGGGGAAAGTTCCTGAACAGAACACCAATAGCTTATGCTCTAAGATCAAGAATTGGCAAATGGGACCTCATAAAATTACAAAGTTTCTATAAGACAAAGTACACTGTCAGAAGGACTAAACAGCAACCAACAAAGTGGGAAAAGATCTTCACCAACCCCACATCCGACAGAGGGCTAATATCCAATATATGTAAAGAACTCAAGAAGTTAGACCCCAAAGAACCAAATAACCCTATCAAAAAATGGGGTACAGAGTTAAACAAAGAATTTTCACCAGAAGAAATTCAGATGGCCTAGAAACACCTTAAGAGATGTTCAACATCATTAGTCATCAGGGAAATGCAAATCAAAACAACCCTGAGATTCCACCTCACACCAGTCAGAATGGCTAAGATTAAAAACTCAAGAGACAACAAGTGCTGGCAAGGATGTGGAGAAAGAGGAACACTCCTCCACTGTTGGTGGGATTGCAAAATGGTAAAACCGCTCTGGAAACCAGTTTGGTGGTTCCTCAGAAAATGGGCATGTCACTTCCAGAGCACCCTGGCATACCACTCCTGGGCATATACCCAGAGGATTCCCCTGCATACAATAAAGACACATACTCCACTATGTTTATAGCAGCCTTGTTTATAATAGCCAGAAATTGGAAGGAGCTCAGATGTCCCTCAAAGGAGGAATGGATACATAAAATGTGGTATATTTTTACAATGGAATACTACTCAGTAATTAAAAACAATGAATTCATGCAATTTGTAGGTAAATGGTTAGATCTGGAAAATATCATCCTAAGTGAGTTAACCCAATCATAAAAGAATACACAAGAAATGCAATCACTGATAAGTGGATATTAATGAGCCCAGAAGCCCTAAATACTCAAGGCACAATTAGCAATTCAAATGATTCCCAAGAAGAAGAAAGGAGAGGACCCTGGGCCTGAAAAGATTGGATCCAGTTTTGTAGATCCAGAACAGAGAAATGGTGGGGGGTGGTGATTGGGGAATAGTTGGGGGGGGGAGGACTTATGGGACATATGGTGGGGGGGAACTGGGAAAGGGGAAAGCCTTTGGAATGTAAACAAAGAATATAGAAAATAAATTTTTTTTAAAAAAAGGCTTGCTGAAAGGAGCATGATATAGCCGTCTCTGAGAGGCCCTGCCAGAGCCTTACAAATACAGAGTCAGATGCTTGCAGCCAATCATTGTACTGAGTGCAGGGTCCCAGTGGAGGACTTAGAGAAAGGACTGAAGGACCTGAAGGGGGTTGCAACCTCATAGGAAGGACAATATCAACCAACCAGACCTAGGGACAAAGCCACCAACCAAGGAGTACACATGACTCCGGCTGCCTATGAAGCAGAGGACGGCCTTGTCAGCTATCAATGGGAGGAGAGGTCCTTGGTCCTATGAAGGTTTGATAGATGCCCCAGTGTAGGGGAATTGAGGGCAGGGAGGTAGGAGTGGGTGGATGGGTAGAGGAACACCTTCACAGAAGCAGAGGGGGGAGGGATGGGATAGGGGGTTTCTGGGAGAGGGGAAAACCTGGTAAGGGATAACATTTGAAATGTAAATAAATTAAAACAAAAAAGAAACAATATAATAAGAAAAATCTATTTGGAATATTAAACATAATAAAAGTAGAAAAATTCTCTTATAATGTCCTCTGTGAAAAGAAATTGTGACAGGTTCCTGATTAGACATAAACTGTTCCATATCCAAGAGATAATATGCAGTGTAACAGTGGCTTCACAGAATGAATAGGGTAGTGTTCATCTGTTTCTATTTTGTGGAATAGTTTGAAGATTATTGGTATTAGGTCTTCTTTGAAGGTCTATTAGAATTCTGCCCTAAAACTATCTGGTTCTGTGCTTTTTTTGTTTGGGAGACTTTCAATGACTGCTTCTATTTCTTTAGGGGTTATGGGACTGTTTAGATGGTTTATCTGATCCTGATTTAACTTAGATATTTGGTATCTGTGTAGAAAATTGTCCATTTCATCCAGATTTTCCAGTTTTGTTGAATATAGGCTTTTGTAGTAGGATCTGATGATTTTTTGAATTTCCTCAGTTCCTGTTGTTATGTCTGCCTTTTCATTTCTTATTTTGTTAATTTAAATACTGTCTCTGTGCCCTCTGGTTAGTCTGGCTAAGGGTTTATCTATCTTGTTTTTCTCAAAGATCCAGCTCCAATGGTTTGGTTGATTCTTTGCATAGTTCTTTTTGTTTCTACTTGGTTGATTTCAGCCCTGAATTTGATTATTTCCTGTCACCTACTCCTCTTCAGTATATTTGCTTCATTTTGTTCTAGAGCTTTCGGGTGTGCTGTTAAGCTGCTAGTGTATGCTCTCTCCAGTTTCTTTTTGGAAGTACTCAGAGCTGAGTTTTCCTCTTAGCACTGCTTTCATTGTGTCCCATAAGTTTAGGTATGATGTACCTTCATTTTCAATAAATTCTAAAAAGTCTTTCATTTCATTACTTATTTCTTCCTTGACCAAGGTATCATTGAGTAGAGCATTGTTCAGCTTCCATGTGTATGTGGGATTTTTGTTGTTTTTGTTGCTATTGAAGAACACCCTTTTTCCATAGTGATCCGATAAGAGGCATCAAATTAGTTCGATCGTCTTATATCTGTTGAGGTCTGTTTTGTGACTGATTATATGGTCAATTTTGGAGAAGGTACCATGAGGTCCTACGAAGAAGGTATATTCTTTTGTTACAGGATAAAATGTTCTATAGATATCTGTTAAATACATTTGGCCCATAACTTCTGTTATTTTCAGTGTGTCTCTATTTAGTTTGTATTTCCATGATCTGTCCATTGATGAGAGTTGGGTGTTGAATTCTCCTACTTTTATTGTGTGAAGTATGATGTGTGCTTCAAAATTTAGTTTCTTTTATGAATGTGAGTGCCCTTGCATTTGAAGCATAGATATTCAGAATTGAGAGTTCTTCTTGGTAGATTTTTCCTTTGATGAGTATAAAGTTTCCTTTCTTATCCTTTTTGATAAATTTTAGTCAAATTTGATTTTATTCAATATTAGAATGGCTACTTCAGCTTGTTCCTTGGGTCTATTTGCTTAGAAAATTACTTTCCAGCCTTTTACTCTGAGGTAGTATCTGTCTTTGACAGAGTTGCATTTCCTATATACAGGAAAATGCTGGGTCCTGTTTACATATTCACTCTGTCTATGTCTTTTTATTGGGGAATTGAGTCTATTGATGTTAAGAGATATTAAGGGATAGTGATTGTTGCTTCTCATTATTTTTGGTGTTATTTTTATGTTTGTGTTTGTTATTTTTATGTTTCTTTTGGGTTTGTTGAAAGATTATTTTCTTGCTTTTTCTAGGTTGTAGTTTCCCTTCTTGTATTGTTTTTTTCTATTATCCCTTGAAATGCTGGATTTGTGGAAATATATTGTGTAAATTTGGTTTTTCATAGAATATCTTGGCTTCTCCATCTATGATAATTGAGAGTTTTGCTGGGTATAGTAGCCTGAGCTGGCATTTGTGTTCTCTTATAGTCTGTATGACATTGACCCTGGATCTTCTAACTTTCATAGTCTCTGGTGAGAAGTCTGGTGTAATTCTGATAGGTCTTCCTTTATGTGTTACTTGACCTTTTTCCCTTATTGCTTTTAGTATTCTTTCTTTGCTTTGTGCATTTGATGTTTTGACTATTATGTGATGGGAGAAATTTCTTTTCTAGTCCAATCTATTTGGAGTTCTGTAGGCTTCTTGTATGTTTATGGGCATCTCTTTAGGTTAGGGAAGTTTTCTTTTAAAAATTGTGTTGAAGATATTTACTGGCCCTTTAAGTTGAGAATCCTCACTCTTTTCTATACCTATTGTCCTTAGGTTTGGTTTTCTCATTCTATCAGGGATTTGGTGGATGTTTTGGGGTTAGGAGATTTTTGCATTTTGCATTTTCTTTGACTGTTATGTCAATGTTTTTGATGGGATCTTCTGCACCTGAGATTCTCTCTTCTATCGCTTGCATTCTGTTGGTGATTCTTTCACCTATGACTCTTGATCCCTTTCCTAGGTTTTCTATCTCCTGCGTTGTTTCCCTTTGTGATTTCCTTATTGTTTTTATTTCTAGTTTTAGATCCTGGAAGGTTTTGTTTAATTCCTTTCACCTGTTTGGCTGTGTTTTCCCATAATTCTTAAAAGGATTTTTGTGTTTCTTCTTTAAGGACTTTTAGCTGTTTAACCTGTGTTCTCCTGTTCTTTTAAAGGAGTTATTATGTTTTTCCTGAAGTCCTCTGTCATTATCATGAGATATGATTTTAAATCAGAGTCTTGCTTTTCTTGTATGTTGGCATAACCAGGGCTCAGTGTGGAGTGAGAACTTGGTTCTGATGATGCCAAGTAGTCTTGGTTCCTGTTGCTTGTGTTGTGCTTGCCTTGTGCCATCTGGTTACCTCTGGTGTTAGCTGGTCTCATTGTCTTTGGCTGTGGCTTGTCCCTCCTGCAAGTCTGCGTGTCAGTACTCCTTTGAGACTAGTTCTCTCTGGGAGGAATTTGAGTATAAAGAGCTGTGGCACAGGGTCAGCTCCAGGGTGCAGATGGAAACCAGAAGGATCCTGTCCCCAGCTGTGCCTTGGTTCCTGTGTCCTCATGGCTCTGAGCAGGTCCCTCTTGGACCGGGAACTTGAGCAGAAGTTGTGGTCTTACCTATGCTCACAGGTGTGTCAGCACTCCTGGGAGACCAGCTCTCTCCTGATGGTATTTGGGTATGAAACGCTGTGGCACAGTTATCAGCTCTGTGCGCAGACTGAAACCGGAAGGATCCTGTCCCAGGTTGCTCTTCTGTTCCTGTGTCATGTGGTTTCTGGGCAGGTCCCTCTGAGCAGAAGTGGTGGTTTTACCCATGCTCACAGGCCTGTCTGCACTCCTGGGAGACTAACTTTCTCCTGGCGGTATTTGGGTATGGAGCTCTGTGGGACAGTATTAGCTCCAGGAGTAGACCTGCAGCATGTATTTTAAAAGGTAAAATGAAGAATTGGTCAAGAAACAATAAACAGAAGCATATGGCAAAAAAGTGTTTTATTTTATATTAATAAACAATAAATTATGTAGAAATACAGAAATGATATTTTAAAAAAGATCATGAGTAATCGCACAGTGGTTCTCCTTGCTATCAGGTTTGGAGTCAAGGCTCTATCGACCTGATAGTTGGAAAATGTTCCTATTGTCTGTCTCTAAGATCAGTGCTCCCTGAGTGTTTTGAGACAGTCATTGGAGAAGCAGTTTGGGAAATCTTATTAGTGAAAGCACATTCAGTTAGAGAATCCATCTCAGGCTGGGGAAGTGCGTGGGTATGTAAAGCACCTGTTACACAAGTGGAAGGATCTGATTTTGAATCTTGAATCCCACAAATCACCACAAAGGAGGTAGCACCATAACCTCCTTTAGGGAGGTGGGAGATGGAGACAGGAAAATCCCTGGAAGCCCAGGACCAGCTAGTCTGGGGATCGCAGTGCAGCTATAGATACTGGGCTACGAAAGCAGTGGAAGATAAGTTGTTACTCTAACCTCTGCACACTCACTATGGTACGTATATGCTTGCACATGCCCATATATACACAGTTATATACAACTTCACACACACACAAAAATTTAAAAACCAATCTCAACTCTTACAGAAATTTCTGTAGAAATTTTTATATATTTTTTTATTCAATACTGTTAAATACTAAGTTTTTATCCAATGTCACAGAAACCAGAAAGGTTCTCTAGCAGATTTCTGGCATCACTTTTGAACATATAGGTTTCTAGCCAAACTTACTACAAAAACTGTTCATTATTTTACTGACTCCCAAATGCCATGAGATATATTTTACGTTTTGTTCAGCTCCTTTAGTTAACCTTACAGGGATATTCACTGAATTATCCATTCCATGATGACCAGGTGCAGGAGTGTCCAAATGTACTATTTGTTACTATCACAACATGTATTAATAATTTTTCTAACAAAATTGGAGACTTAAACTCATCTGGCTTCATGTCAGTGATTTTTTCGACTTCTGTTGATGACAAGTTTGAGTGTTGGTTATGTGTTGCTATTTCATAGATTTTCAAGATTTTATTTTAATTCTATCATTTAGACTTAATTGCAGGAACCTGACTATCCCATTAGGTTGTGGTTTTAACACCAAATATATGGTATATACATAATACCAGGTTCTGCCCACTTATTGCATACCTTATTTTCTGTCCAATTTGCAAACATTGTCAAATAAGTATCATGAATTTCCATGAAATCACTGTAGGAGTACTTTGTAAAAGTTGAACAAATGTGAGCTTAATTTCTCACAATCAGAGAAAATTTAAGACAAATTCTACTTCCTTCTTTATACTATATACAATCTTATGTAGGGTGGCTCTGATAAGAAAATCCAAGTGTTGGGTGCGATACATAACAGATGGTGATGGAGAGCAGTAGTGGGGGAGGGATTAGACCATGGGTTCCGTTCACATTTGAGAGGCTAAACCTACTCCATCTTGGAATCAGCCTCCACCTTTAGCAAAAAGAGAAAAGAAAATAAGCCTGAGAGCTCGACCTGCAGCAGAACCCAAACTGGACCCACGTCCCAGGAAAGACATTATTGTCTAGCTACTTCCTAACAACAGGTCATCAAAAATTAGTCTGATTGTTTCAAATGCACGTTCAGACCTTCTGTGATCGTATACAGACTTGCTTCAGAGCACCCATCTGTCAGCTTACAACAGACATTCAGTTAGATGCTTGCCAGGATAGACCCCCTCGCTTACTTCCATTTCCTATAAAACTTCATCCTGCTGAGGGTTCGAGGCTGCTCTGCTGTCCTATCCTGCTGTGTCAGGGTTGGGTTGGAGGAGAACCCAAGCCTCAACATGTAATAAAGAGACCCTAATGCTATTACATCAGAAACAGCTCTTTGGTGGTCTTTTGGGGTTCACGAATGCTTCCTGGTACAACACATTCACAAGGAAGGTTATTTATCTTTTATTTTTTTGGTTTTTCGAGACAGAGTTTCTCTGTGAAGTCCTGGCTGTCCTGGAACTCACTGTGTAGACCAGGCTGGCCTCGAACTCAGAAATCTGCCTGCCTCTGCCTCCCAAGTGCTGGGATTACAGGCATGTGCCACCATGCCCGGCTAGGAATGTTATTTTTAAGGTGGCTTTATTAAGAATTGCTGTCGCACACAAATAAAGGAATCCCAAGTTGCAGCTTGATTTCTTTCTATAACCTTATTTCTAGTCTTTCATAGATGACCCACTTCTCTGACATCTGTACTCAAAGGTACTCCTTCTGTGTCACAGCGAGTGACTCTCTACTCATAAGAGATCACATGGGGGAAAACAGAGAAATTGTAGTTGTTATTTTATGGTATGATTTTAGATTCAAAAATAAAGAATAAACTGTATCAGAGTATAATTATCATCATTGTATTTTGTTTCAATCCTGTGTCAAAATGTACCCTGATATAGCTAATATAATCAGGGTAAATTAATAGGGTTGGAAGCAATGTGAAATTTCTCACAATAGAATCACAATGTTACATGCAAATAACTTAGTTAAGATTCAGGTGGCCTTTGAAACCTTTCATCTTTGAGTCCGATTTCTTCATTTGAGTAATAATGATATAAGCAGCTTTGGACTTGTGCATAAGATGGCTTTGGTAACAAAGGCATTCTGCATATTGGAGTGCACTGTACAGCATGAGCTGATAGTTTATAATAACAGCAAACAAAAACCTGAGAGGTTTCTTTTAACTGGGTGTTCATTCATATATTCAACCATCACCAGCAGATTCTGCGGAATGCTTGCTTTTATGTTATTTCCTCAATCTTATTCACGTCTAGGGCTACTTTCTTCTTATTCTAAAATATAAACAAGTAAAACACGTGTCTATCTCATCTCTTTAGAAAATAAGGAATTATAACCTATCTGTATATTATCTCAGCTCGCACTGAACTAACAAAACAGACTATGTTCAGTTTACCTCGGTCCCTGGCCTGTCAGAAAAATATAAAGCTGATTGGGAGATTGAACCATGATTAAGATAAAGAAGTGTCTTGTTTCTGCAACTTTTCATGCTGAAATGGAGATTTTTGCTATCTTTAATTATTTTTTTCAGAAAATTATTTAAATTTACTGTTTTTAAAAATTGAGATTTTATATGAGTTTGTATATTTTCTATTATCTATTTTTGATGCAAATGTAATATTTAATAGAATATAAGAAAAGACATTAATTTACTTTAAACTATGCAATCCCAAGAAAAAATAGAAAATGTAAATATAACACAAGAATTCTGACAGCTTTTAAACTTCAAATTATGAAAATAATACCTTTAAAAATATAAAATGTGAGTCCTTGTCACCCTTAGCTGTGCATGTCATTTGTGATGTGGATAAATGTCATGTGGCATGTTTGGAACCAGTTCTTTTGGAGAACACATAAACAACATTTCTTTTTTCTTTTATTTTAAAATTTTAAAGAGGTGGGTCATAGTCTTTCAGATCATAACCTTTTCAAATCTTTAATTATTTTAAACCATATGTAGCTGCATGTATGTGTCTTCAGGTTGGTACAAGTGTCCTCAGAGGTTTCCTGGTCGTCTGGAGCTGTAGTTATGTGTGTGTGAGGGCCACTACATGTGTGTGCTGAACACCAAACTCAAGTGCTCTGGAGGATCAGCAAGTGCTCTAAGCAGGTTAGCTGTCTCTCCAGCCCAAAGGCTGCCTCCTTTTGTTTTAAAAATAACACCAGATGTATGCATTTCCCCAAATTTGTTCATAGCAGTGGCCAAGATTAAATTCTGCTATTTAATTAGATCATGTTTTTGTTATTATTCAATGCTCCTAATAAGATCTCTGTCTGTCTGTCTTTGTCTCTCCTTCCCTCTCCTTTATGAAACGAAAAGGAAAAGGAAAAAGAAAAGATGAATTTCAAGCAACGAAATTGTCAACTTACTATCTCAAGCAACCACTTGTTATAGAACAAAATTCTTCTAATATTTAGAGTTCTTGGTATATATATATATATTTTTTTTTTTATCCAGCATGCTTGGTAAAATGTGCCTGATGTTTACAGGCACATTTTGGAGCTCTCCATTAAAGTTGTTGGTTAGCTTATCAAATAGAATCTTAATGGAGTCTCCCTCAGAGAACAAGAAACTGATGGAAATGAATCTTCTGGAACAGCCTAGTGTAGAAGTTTGCATCCTACTCTATGCAAAGATTCCTACCAGGATCACACATATCTGGGGTCTGGAACCTTTTGTTTCCACTCATAATACTAAAAGAGTAGATAAAACGTACCTCGTGGTTGAAAGTATGATAAAGGAAATTTATTACCACTAAGTGGTAGATCTGCAGTGGGGAAAGATGGGCTCGGTAGTCTCCGATCGGAGGTCAGGATTCTGGCTCTCTCTCTAACATATTCATGCTCTATATTCTGAGCCACAGCAGCTCTCTAAGCCCCTAAGTTATTATTTCTATATTATTTATAAAACACTTGGATTAAGTTTGTTGGATATTGAGGCCACTCATCCAGTTCTCTCTCAGTAAAAAAGAAACATGCCTCCGTCTTAGACAAGAAATAAATAACAGGCAACTAAGGAATGCTGGAAACGGAAGAAATTGTTATTCCCCAAGGAAGAACACACCAACTGGCTATCTAACACCACACTGTCAGTTCTGAAAACATGTATGTACAAATAACATATAGATTGAACATGATGTCTTTATGTATTTAGAAACACACACACACACACACACACACACACACACACACACAATTAAAGAAAAACAGGCCATAAATTTAAGAGAGTAAGGTAAAGGCTCATGGGAGGGTATGGGGAGCAGAAAGGAAAGGGAAAAACTGATGCAATTATATTATAGTCTCAAAAAATAAAAAGGGAATTTTAGGGAATATAAAAGGCACGTCTAACCCTTTGCTCTCATTACTTTTGGGCAGTTCGAGTACTTTTTCTTTGATGGTTGCAGAAACAAGCAATCTCAAAAGCTTTTGATGAGAAAAATAATGGCTGGAAGCCCTGAGGTTTTGGAGCCTGATCTGCCTTTAGGAGAGACAGTTGACTTTGTCAGCGAAGAGAAGTGAAGGCATTTGAAAAGGAATATGCTAAATAAGAATTTTGAATATTGAACACTGGCACAAATTCAAATATTTAAATCATTCAAATATTTAAGAGTTGGAGGAGAGGGCATTTCCTTTGAAATATTCTCTATAGCCCTTTTAACTATAATACCATACACTTTAACTATTAATATAACATCATATAATATTAAATAGTACTTTCAGATTAAGTGATATTGTGAAGGACTTTACTTTATAAAAGAACTCACTCGTTTTACAACTCTTTTTCATTTCTCAACCAGAGTTCTTTAAAAAAAAAAAAAAAAACTCTGTTCATAACTAATGTGTCCGTTTCGGTCTCCCAGACCTCAGCCAGTCGATTGGGGATTTTTATGATATCACTTCACTCATCCTGTTCTTGAAATCACTGATGATGTCACTGCCAATGCAAGAGTCAAACCTCATTTGGCCCCATGGTCTCCATGGAACCCTCCCTGGGCTCTGCTTCCTTTCTTTGTTTTCTTAATCATTCCATTCGTTTACATCTCAAATAATATCCCACTTTTCCGGTTGCCCCTCCACAACCACCGCCCCCCATCACACCCTTCTCCTCCCTCCCCTCTGCCTCTTTGAGGGTACTCCTCCACCCACCCTGCATCTCTCTCCCCTACCGCTCCTGCATCCCCAGTGCTGGGGCACTAAACCTCCACAGGACAGAGGGCCTCCCCTCTGATTGATGTCAGACAAGGCCATTCTCTGATACCTATATATCTGGAGCCATGCGTCCCTCCCTGTACACTCCTTGGTGGTCTAGTTCCAGGGATCACTGGGTGGTCCGGCCAGCTGATGTTCTTCCTATGGGGTTGCAATCCCCCTCTGCTCCTCCAGTCCTTCTGCCAGCTCCCCCACCAGGGTTGCTGAGCTCACCCTGATGGTTGGCTCCAAGCATCCACATCTGCATTCCTTGGTAGCTGGCCGAACCTCCCCAGAAACCTGCCACATTAGATTCTTGTCAGCAAGCACCTCTTGACCACCAAGGCAACAGTGTCCAGTTTGGTATCTGCAGACAGGATGGACCCCCCCAGGTGGGGCATTCCCCGGGTGACCCTTCCTTCAGTCTCTCTTCCATTTTTCGTGCCTGTTCTTCCTCTGGACAGGAACATTTCTGAATTAAAAACTTTGAGATAGGTGGGTGGCCCCATCCCTCGACAGGGGACATGCCTATCTCCTGGAGGTGCTCCCTATGGCTTCCATCTCCCCTTCACTGTTCATTTCTGCTAAAGTCATCCCTGGATCCTGGGAGCCTCTTGTTTCCCTGGAGTCTGAAACCCTCCGGTGGCTGTCCCGACTTCCTTATCCCCTGCTGCTACATGTTTTTTATCAATTTCCTGACCCTCTGCATCTGTCTTCTGTACCTTCTGGTACTCTATACTGCCCCCTTATTTCTTCTCCCTTTCTCTCTCCCTCCCAGGTCCTCCCTCCCTCCGCTGCTTGCAATCATCCTTTTCCCTCCTCAATGCAGGACTGAAGCCTCCACACTCTGATCTTCCTCTTAAGTTCCATTTGGTTTATGGGTTGTGTCATGGGCATTGTGAGCATTTGTGCTAATATCCACATCTCAGTGATAAGAACATCATGTGTGTTCTTTTGCATCTTGGTTACCTCACTCAGGAATGATATATTTTCTAGTTCCATCCATTTGCCTGAGAATTTTATGAATTCATTGTTTTTAATAGCCGAGTAGTACTCCATTGTGTAAATGTAGGACATTTTCTGTATCTATTCATCTGCTGAGAAACATCTGGGTTGTTGCCAGCTTCTGGCTATTGTAAATAAGGCTGCTCTGCAATCTGTTACCCACTCCAGTCAGGACTGAAGCATCCACACCCTGGTCTTCCTCTTAAGTTCCATATGGCTTATGGGTTGTGTCATGGGCATTGTGATCATTTGGGTTAATAATCACTTATCAGTGAGTACATACCATGTGTGTTCTTTTGTGTCTCGGTTACCTCACTCGGAATGAGGTAACCAGTCACTATACTGCTTCCAAAGTCCAGACGTGATCACATTCATTTCCTTTGTACTATTCTTTAAATTGTGTCCAAATGTGCTGGTGAGTAGAGAGTCCCTGCAGGAGTGCCTGATGCCTTGCCTCTCAGCCTCATCCCTGGGGTCACCTCCCCTCGTGCTAGGTGAATGATTCTTATTTCTTTACATTGTTGCTCCTTTGTGCCTTAGCCCCTCTGGCAGAGTGCCGTCTCTCCAAGAAGAAGGAACAAGTAGATCCTGTTTGACTGGCAGCCCATACACAGCAACGTCCCTGATCACATGACTTGGTTCCGCATCTCTCTCATTTAATTTGTTTTCTTTTTACTTTTTTTTTTTTGTTTTGGCCCAAATAGCGCATGCTTTGGCATAAAATATGTTTCATTGTTCTCCAGGGATTCTAAGTCTTAAGATCAGTGTGTTATGACCATACAAGTTACCTGAATGGTGGAAGATACAAAAGAACACAGAACCGTTGTCCATTAATGGACATAGCTACTCAGCCCAGAGGAGGACTAAAAGGGTCACGTATAGTATGTGCACACTGTGATTTTATATACATGTATTGACAGTGACAATAATGACAAGGACAATCCCAGCAGAGTCTGAGTACTGCACCTCAGACGGGTGTTATTTTAAATGTAGCAATCAGTAACATTCACAGTAGATGATTTTCAGAACGTAGCGAACATAACGTGAGGTTCATTATCCTAATCAAACCATTAAGAGCCAGAGGCATTTTAAGACCTAGAATGTGCATTCCTTAAGTACCTTCAGCTGCTTCCCCTCTCTGCTGCTTGTTTAATGGTCAGGGACTAAAAAGTATGAAAAATGAATACAAAATGCATGCTTCTGACATTTCTCTGGGAAACCATATTTTAAAGAATGAGGGTGAAGTGACAAAAAAGGCAATCAGTAAGTGAGTTTGGGAGACTCTCTAGAAATCAGCCATGTTCTTTCTACCTACCATCCCGGCCTCCAGGATACATTTGCCTTCTATACAAAAATCGCCAAGTACATCAATATCATTTGAAGGTTTCTCTTATGTCCTGCTGCCTTCAAAGACACCCGGCTGGGGGAAAAGCCTCTGACACATGGGCCTTTGGGGAGACATTTCCGACCCCAAACTAGGACAAAATCTGTCCAAGAACTAAGGAAAATCCTCCCCCAGAGGACACCTGCCGTGGAGACAGACAGAATAACTGTGCTGCCAGATTGCTTATTAAAACCTAAAGCTTTCAACTTAATGCGTGCATGGAAATCTTGAGATTCACACGAGAGCCATCAGGAGAAAATTAGATGGGAGTCCTTGCATTCTTTCTCTTACCTAATGATAATACATAGATGCTCCAACAGAACTCATAATGTATGCACAGCATTGCGATCCTAGCTGAAAGTGCTTACGGATGCCTTCTTCCCTCGGACATCGGTGCTGCAATGTTCACACACGACCTCTTAAAAGAGCTGCTTGTCATCTTTCTCCTGTGCCTCCCATTCCCTGACTCTTCAGGAACATGCATCGAATATGAGAAACAACTGCCGCTCTCAAGATGTTTTGGAACTTGGCTCCCCGATCGTGTTTTCTAATTACGCATAGAAGAAGTTTTTGCGGCTTTGAACTTCCACAATAATTATCCAATTAGGTTATATTTTAAAGTGCTTATAAAATTCATATGAAGGGATACATCATTACTTCCAAAGACTTCCAGAATGGATTTTTTTTTGGGGGGGGGAACATGTCCAAGTTTCTTTCCATCTGTATTCATTTTGATTTCTAGAATATCTAGAGGTTGTGGGTTTTGTTTGTGGGGATGTCTCTAAGTACAATAAAATGCCTTGGTAGTACATCACCTGTGGCTGGGAGAGGATATTATTGTTGGGAAGGGAAAGCCTCACCTATGTGAGTTTTCCTTTCTGGACCATTTTGAGCCTATTTGCTCCTTTCTTATCCAGTTAACATCTCTGGGTTTTGTGATCTTCAAAATAGCTGGCCCTTCTGATGGCCCAGAGAGATTGCTCAGCAATTAAGAGTGCTGGCTATTTTTCCAAAGGACTTAGGTAAAATTCCCAACAGCCTTGTGGTGGTTTACTACTGTCTATGATGTCAGTCCTAGATCTGATGCCTCTCTTGACATCCACAGGCACCAAGCAAATACTTGGTATCCAGATACATGTGTAAACAAAATGTTCATACACGTAGAATAAATAATTATAATTTTTAAAAGATACCTTATTACATTTGTAATTGAATAAAGACAAAAACATTAAAAACTAGTATTTTAGTTGTGTCTTCCTGAGGTTCTGCTGCTAAGGCTAATTTATTATGATTAAAAAAAAAACACCTGAATACATACGTATTCCAGGTAGAAAAGTCATCTTTTGTGATTTAAATGTTTTTCTGTGTTGTGACCCTTTATTTTTAACCATATTCAGAGTTGATAATATTTAAGATTCCAAAAAAAAAATCAGATCTTTGTAAATAATATTTCAGGTCAAATACAGTATCAAGTATTTATCCTCATCATTCATGGTTATTTACCTCACTGGTTAGTGCAGTTCAGATTATTTACATAGACATTTAGAATCATTCCTTGTGCCTAGGTAGTGGGGGATAGAGTTAGGAGGAAGATTTCTTACAGAAATTTTGCATTTCTGATATTTAGGATATATGTGTGTTCTGTAGTTAAAAATAATTACAGAGTCAGTTCTTAAATGCAATATGGTTTTCCTTGATACAAACTACTAAATCCAATGGCTCAAAACTAGCTTGTGAGAGAGTAAGTCACTGTTGGGAATTTCTGGGAACTCAGGGCAGCCCAGATCTGAAAACCAGAGCCTCTATTCCTGAGGCACCAAAAGGCAGATGTTTGCCTGAGATTCCAGGCATCATTTTGACTAGGAGATCAACAGCCCTGTGGCCTGCAATGGGGAATCTCAGGAAGCTGTGAGGATCACTGTCGATAATCCACAGACTACAGATAATCTACAGACTACAGGGCTGAAGGCCTGCTCTACAGTCTTTGTGCTTCTCCCATCAGCTTTTCTGGGGCCTACTGGTCTACCCTCTCACTCCAGAGGCTGGAAGCCATAAAGACAGCAACATACAGGAAATTGTTGTATAGTGATCAGCAAAAGAGGCTTAAGAAAAGAAAATCAAATGACCCTGGTCATTATGATCACTTACAGAAGGAAATAAAAAGAAAATAGAAACTGGTTTCTACAAAACACAGGTTTTCCTTTGCTGGCTGAAAATTCTTTCAGTAAAGTCCTCTTAGGCACTATAATGTGTCTTTTGAAAGGCTTTGCTTAAGGTCTCACGTCCTCAAGTAACCCTGATTCTTAGACCATTTTATCTCTTACTCCTTGTTCCCCCAAAGAGAATGGCCAATGATCAAGATTTGCTCATGGTTGATAGTTGATAGTCCTTTTTGTTCTGACATTACACATTTAGGTGGTATTAGTAAGCCAATCGAAATGCATCCAAAACAAAAAGTGTTATTGTATTCTGGGATTATACCTCACTGGTAGAGTGTTTGCATAACAAGTGCATATAGTTATACACAAGAGCATGCATGTGTACACCCCCACACACATATGAAATTATTTGTATGAAAACTAAATCAACGGTTTTGATGAGCCTTGATATAGAGGTGTCAATCAGGTATTCATAAAGCAACTGGGAAGATTAAAAGACATTTCATATTTATAGTTACTTTCCATGCACCACTAAGTCCTGGGTCCACTTAATAAAAAGCTGAAAGTGGACATGTAAAAGTCCAATGTTTTGAAGATATGATTTATGCAAGAAAGACAATGTAGAATTCGCTAGCAGTGTTTTGGCAGCAAGAATTTGGTAGATAATACAAATTAATATATTAGCCAAGCAAAAAGTCTATTTGACTATGATGTACCATTTTAAACAGGTATTTGCCAAGCAAGAGATATTGAAGAGCGTGTCTAAAAATTGGAATTCTTGGCTTAGGTTTAAATCCAATTTTTATGCTTAATATGAAGATTTGAGAAACTAACAATATAACTTACATAACTCCTTTTGGAGTTGAGTTTGTTCTCCCAAATGTGGAGTGTTAGAGACAGTGATAGGGAAGGCATGATGCAGTATTCCACCAAAAAGTAAATAAATACTAGGCACAAGGCCCAGGTTACAGAGGAAGTCCAACCACCACTGTGTTTGCCTGAATGCCCCTAATAACTCTAAGTTTCACATGTATATTTTACTAAAGACATGTTCATCATTTTTCAAATAATTATAATGAGGTCATTCAGGAAATAATTGCTGGCTGTGCTATTTGTCAAACACTAAGACGTGCTTGACAACACATCTGAGAATTACCAGACAGCTCTCTGCCCAGTCTTAGACACTTTGGCATTGTAGGCATATCAGATTAGAAATTGCAAGGAACTGAGTCATTTTTTTTATCTTGTCTCATAGTCAAGCACTAAGTAGAAGAAAAGATCATATTAATGATGATGTATAAGTGTCAAGCTCTGAGGAGAGCTGTGTTTTGGGAAATATTAATTCATCCTCCTGCTAAGCAAACATGCTTTTATGAGAATATCCCCTTGGGAAATGGTGTCAACATGTGAAGTAATAACTTTACAGAAATTAAATGTATTGTGAAGGACAGAGAATAGATATATGATATTCCTAATTGCTTTACTATATATAAATCTATACTTCATATAGATTTACTTTACTATGCATGTGTATACTTTACTATACATAAATTATAAATATTATATATACTTTACATAAATCTTAACAGCCTTCCATAGAACCAGGCTTGGTTTTAAGTAGGGTGTTCCCTTAAAGGTTGATAACATTACGTGTTGCGGGTATGAGCACAGACATTGAATTAACCAACAATTGGAATCTTGATTTTGCCACTTAATAGCAGTTGGTTGACAATGGGGAAGTCGCTAAGCCCACTGGAAGTGTCAGCTGCTTGGAGAGCCCTACAGAAGGTGGCTGTAATTATGACAGGTAAGAGTCTGTTCAATGCTCTGATTATACAGCAAGTGCCAAAAGATGTTCCCAAGACCAAAGGCTGCACAGACAGCTCCCGGGGAACCTCCCCATGTCTTTCATGGAGCCTCTGACTTGGCCTTATGCTGTCATCTTCGAATAGCTGTCTAGTTTACCTTTTCCATTTATTTGTTCTACTTTAGTGAAACAAATCGTCCCTTGCAGCCACCAGGAAGCTGAGCTCATTAAAAGATGTCAACTCCACTTCCAAAGAGAAGCTTTTGATGTTTTTATTTCTTCAGTTTGCTCGGTTTTGCTCTGCTTAGAGGGAGGAGTTTCTGACACTGGAAAATGTGTGTTTTACACTTGTGTTGCTATTCCATACATAAAATCTATTTTACAGAAATGTTTACATTATACACTATACATCGCCTCCTCTGAACACCTTCTAGGTAATTATCCAGAGTTGCTGATGATTATTGAAAGTGCCTGAGCTACAATTCCTTCTTTGGGCGGCAGCTGTTTATTCCAGCACCATTAAATGCTGGTACCTTAGACTATCAACAAAGTCAGTGCCCAGTGAATATTTCTGCTGGCTTTATCTTTCCGAGTGAATGACCTCCAAGGTCTCACAGTGTCCTTATGCACAACTTCATAAACTCAACTAGATAAAACTAAACTCCATTCCAGGGATGAGTCATGGGGTCAAAGTACAAAGTAGTTCATCTGTATCGTGCCATCCTGCTGTGAACAACACAAATTTTGGCAGCTTTGGGAGAATGCAAGCTGTATGGTAAGGAAACCAAAATCACTTACTCCAAAAATGAAAAAGAAAAGAAGAATGAAGTCCCTAAATGCTCAAACCTAATAACTTAGGCGAATGAAAGAGAAAGGGAAGAGAGAGAGGAGGACAAGGGAACCAGAAGCTTTTACATTATAAATAAGAATTTAAATGAAATTTTATAACCTCCTCCATCATTTCAGTTTTACTGGCTTATATCTCCAAACAGCACACGAAAGGCTGACGCCCTTAAAGGAATTCCCGAGATTTGCCTCTAAGTTCAGTAAATGGCCCCTATTCCTGGAGACCGACAGTGAGGAATTGACTTCCAATAGCCCATGGGAGACACCTTTAACTATCTTTGTTCTTATTCTTATAATGCTATCATAGCTAGAGAAAAACTCATCGCATTAGTCTCTGGTCATACACACTTCACAAAATAGCTTGGGAAAATTAGCTGGCACGTTCCGAGTTCTCAGAATCTCAGCTGTTTTTCATTTTTCGACGTCAGACGATTAGCTAAGAGATGAATTGATTGATGGGCTTTCCCACCGCCTCTCTATTCTAAGCACTCTCCAATTTAAATCTGAACTCATGCCTTCCACTTATCTGTGACAGGAGGAAGCTCGAACGCCATGATGCATGCTCTCTCCTGCCTAAGCCAAAAGAAGCAAGAGGAGCTGACGGGAGAAATGAGGACCCCTGACAGCTCTGAAGCCATGCTATTTCCTAAGAGGATCTTTGAGTTTTGCAAGAAGGCCTCAGAAGGCTTTTTCATTCTTTGTCCATTTTTTTTTTTTAAAAAAAAAACATTATCACTGTTTCCTTCCATTGATGCGTAGTCCTAGGGTTCAAACATCTTAGCTAAAGGGAACCATTTACTTTCGGAGCAAAAAAAGAAGAGTTGAGTTGAAAATCGTTCTGAGGCCTCACGTTCAGAGTCCAGAGAATGAGACAGGGCGTGCTCTTGTCAGCTGAAGGGACAAACTCTCTCCAGCCCTTGAGGCATCAAGGGACATGGCCCTTCAAGAAATCATATCTCAGGCCGTGGTTTATGAGGTTTGGAATGTGACATTGATGATGAATACATTTCAGACTACATATCTAGGACTCAATGTAGGACAAAGCATTTGGCGTTTGGATTGTAATCCACCCCTCAGGTTACTCACTGTGTGAGAATGTTGTTTGTGCCGAGCTGTGGGTTTGGTTTGGTTTTTTTGTGTTGTGTTCAATTTAGCCGTCCCGACCTCCCTGTCTCACGCAGAAGTGGTTCGGAGGGGCGGGGTGGAGCCATTCAAACAAAAGCAGAAACATATTTCAACTCTACAGCTAAGGTGTCAGTGTTCGCGCTCTTCTGTGTGGGCGGTGGCTGAGCCAGTAAATGCACCTCACACACACGTAAACATTCACAGTCGTCCATGGGAATGGAGGACCAGCCCCGGTTTCCTTATCATCTCTGCCGCGTTGTTCTGTTTTGTTTCCTTGCCCTGCTTTCTGGCCTCTCATTATTGGCAGACTCTTCTCTGAATATGAGTAAGGAATGAGGTTTCCTATCGCCACCCAGCTGACAGCACACATATGCTATAGCCAAAGAGATGGTTATCCTGAGATTAAAGTAGAGATATGCTAGGGTGTTATCTTTTGAGAAAAAAAAATCCCACATGTATGATAATAACCTGACAGTAATTAATTATAATGGGACGATTTTAGCAAGAGAAAAATATAAGCTTCTGGTTATGCATTCTATTATTTGAAAACACTGAAAGCAATGGCTCTGCACACCTGAAGGGTCAGGGACACTTGGCGCATGCGCATCTCCGCTGATGAGGAAGAAGTAGGGGTGGGTAGGAAAGAATAACGTAGAATACTTTAATGACTCTTTCATTGATCTGTTGATTCTTTTCCCACACAGTCACTGATTGAACACCTGTGTTTGGGAGATCACCCTGCTAGTCAGGACACTGGGGAAAAGGTGTCGCGGTACTGCAAGACTTAAAGAGACACCCAAAACTCAAAATAGAGATCCATGATAAGTTATTTTGCAGTGCAGTAATTTAAATTTTAATGTAAAAAAAATTCTGACAAAACTTTTTAAATCAAGACAGTATATAATGAAGTTATATTCAGAGTGAAATAGTGATGTGTGTAAGTGGGGGCCAGATTATTTCTTCATTTAAATTATTCATTGATAGTATTATTTACTATCATTATTGCTACTACTACCATTATCATGTGTGTATCCACGTTGTATATGTGTGCGCACACATACCACATGTGTGGAGTCCAGAGAACAGCTTTTTGTATTTGACTCTCACCTTACACTTTGCTAATATCATGACGGAATGAGGGTCCTGGGGATTGAACTCATGTCCTTAGGCTTACATGACAAGAGCTTTTACTCATGGACTCATCTTACTAGCACCCGATACACATTTTTAACTTGTATTTGGTTCTTCTCAAGTAGCACATCAGAATGTTTCTCTTGACTAGTGAGTTTGAGGACCACTCTTCAGTTTTGCTTTCATGATGTTCCTCTCCCTTCATCCTCGTGTAGAGTTCTTTCTTAAAAGTCTCTTCTACCTTCTGAACCCGCAGCTAGGAGATAATCAAGAGGCTCTCCTGTGGAAAGCACTCCACGCTTCTGGGAAGGGCAAGCATGAGAGGCCTTTCATCCACGGACATCTGTTCCCAGCCGCCTTCTGAAGTCTTCAGACCACCTCCAAAGCACCAACCGCCTCTGACCCTGCTTTGCTCTCATGAGGATAAAATACATTTAAGCACATCAATGAGTATGACATGGACTGGAAAGACCACATTTGTATTAAGCAATGCCTCTGTCCAATAGTATAGAGAAAACATATGATTTGAGGAGGAGAGATATGATATGAAGGGAGCTTTCTGTTCTGTAGTCTTAAATGTGTTCAGATCTTCTAGAAAATGTGTCTTGATTTTGTATTGGGAAAACATCTGCAGAACAAGCATTACCATCTTCTATTATACAAGAGTCATTAAGATTATATATGTATATAGATATAGATAGAATAGATGATAGATAGATAGATAGATAGATAGATAGATAGATAGACCAACAGACAGATGATAGATGATAGATTTTTAACCTTAATCCTCCCATAGACTTTACATGTACTTTGATTTGGTTAACCTGAAGTGTCAAAGTTTCCAGAAACAGACTAAAATGCAGTCTCTCTCTCTCTCTCTCTCTCTCTCTCTCTCTCTCTCTCTCTCTCTCTCTGACATGAGTCCATTTATCTTCCCATGTTTCTCCATCCAAAGCTTTAAGTCCTTTTTCCTTGAGCCAAGTTTATAACCATATCAATAACAACATCAATATTGCAGTGATCCACTAACTTCACATGCTATTATGTCTATACTGTTTCTAGGAAAATGGATAGAACTGGAGATCATGTGAAAAAAAATAATTCGGACATAGAAAGACAATCACATTTTCTCTCCTATGTTGAGTCACCATGGAAATAAAATTTAACCTAACAGAAGTCTAAATTAAAGAAAGAGAGAAAGGAAGACTGATTCTTTGGGACAAGAAAGGAAACTAGTGAGGGGGGAGTTATTATGGCCAAAGTACAATGATGAATCCATAATAAAATGACAAGGTGGACAGGTTGTTGAAAGTGACAGTTCTGCCACTAGAAGAACAATACAATAGTTGCTACATCACCCAGTGGACCACAGTCATGACCTCTGCAAAATGAAAGTGCTATAAATGAACTTTAAGAAAATGCTCCACGTGTCCATTCTGCTTTTCTTATGATGTCACCCGGGGTCCCCTCATTTACAGTAATGTTATGCCCTATCAGAAGCAGGCTATTCTGCCACAGATAGGACCCCCTAAGACTATAAGCAAAATTAAACCTTTCCTCGATCTAAGCTATTTGTCTCAGGCATTTTATCACAGTCATTCAAAGCTGATCAACATACTAGCCAAAAGCATGTCCATTAGCACCAGACTGCATCTGGTCTTCCATGTTTTCTACCCTGACTTCTTTAAAACACCATGATCATGAAACTTGGAAGCCATTCTCTAGCAAAATAAATGTATTTTAACATAAGTATTATGTTCTGTAATAATGTCTACCAAGTGACTTGTGGGAGGGTAGCATATAGAGACCAGATAAACTAGCAAGGGATCTGGAAAGGATGGAGATATGGTGTGAGATTTTTCTTACTGACAATAAATGTTCCAATTAAAAAGTACAAATTACTTATGATTAGGATTTTCCGTTTGACAGCTTCGCACCATGGGTAACCTTTGGTCACCGAAGCCATAGACTCCTGCACGGCACTGAATTTCAGGTAGTTTCCTTGGATTGTCTCGGTTCTCTGAGTGGGAAGAGGGGCAAACAGCAGGCGTGAAGATAAAAGCCACTCAGCACAGAGCAGCACATCAGGGACAGCCTGAAGAGGAAAACAGCCACCTGCAGGGATGTGAAAAAAAATGTGCTATTTTTGTATGAGCACCTTTCTAAAATTTAAATTCTTGTGTAATCACCCATGGAAACATAAAAGTAATACATGTTAGTGAGATACCAAGCCACAGTTCGGTACATGCACAGATTACTGAACACTGGAATCAAGTTACACGTATCTCCTCCAATAACTGTTGTGTTGTAATAGTGAAGGCATTCAACTCATTTCTCCTGGATTTTGAAACATAAAGTATATTATCAATAATTAAGATCACTCTACTGTGTAACAGCACACCAAAATTAACCACCCCTCAGTTTTAGTCTTTCCTTTGTATAGACACTGTATTTCAAAGATACATCACGCAATTTCACAAAAAGGCAAGCAAGAAAAACTTAGAAAGCATTATCGGTTCTGGTCCAGATACCAAAACAAAAATGTATAGAGGTGAATTTATGAGTCAAGAAACTCATTACAAAATTTTGGTTGAGTAGAAGAGACAGTATTTATAGTTGGCTATAGTGTCAACTTCCCACAAGTTAGAATCACCTGAGTTGCCAGCTGTGAGGACACCCAGCTGGATTGTGGGCAGTACCTTCTGATAGTAACCTCCTCCCCCCACTCCCACTCCCAGCCCCCCCCTCACCCCCCCCCATAAAAAGAGCATGATAGGAAAATCATCTTTCCTTCCTTTCTGCTGTAGCCGATTCCTTCACTGATATGGACTAAGGACCAATGGTTCTCCAAGAATCGTTGAGGTCCTTGCTGCCATCTTGAGGCTGCTGAAGTGCCCAGTCTCATGGAGGGAGCCACTACTGGGCTGGCCTCTCCAGGCACAGATAGCTACTGCTGAATTACCTGCCCTCAAGATCTGTATACGTGCCTGGCTCTCAGCCTCTCCGCTGTGATTCAGGTGCTGTAATTTTAATGTTAAGTGATTGGTTCTATTAGGTTAAAGATTTCTGGCTACCACAGACAGGAAGCAGAGCTCTTGGAGGTGGAGGGGCAGATCTCTGCAAACACCGAGGCTGGCAGAATAATGATCCGCGAGAGAGAAATCTTGTTCAGCGTGACTAAATAACTGCTGTTGGTTCAGATTTCTAGAGGCTTATTTTGGGCATATTTAAGCATAACATAATTTTGGGGGAAAATATCTAATGATAATTAACTTAGTTCCAGTTGTCCAACAAAGCATAAGACTTGTTTACATTGAAACTCTCCAGAGTACATATGGCCTCTTCCCTAAAAATGGGTTCCATTGACTGAGAAACAATGCTCGAGACAAAGGTCTAGGGAGGAAGAATCTGAGATAAACATAAAAGTCCGAGCAAGTCTGGTGTGGCCTGGTCCTACAGATAGGACAGGTCATCAGGCTGTTAACTCTAAATTCCCAGATTCCTGGGCAGAAAACAGGTTATACATCTCTGCCATTGAAGACACAATCCTGAATGTTTAACATTTCTGATTTCCATAGCGCTGATCTGTGAGCACAAAGAACTTGTTCTGATGTATGTATTCCCTCTCGAGACTGCTGTCAACACCACGGGAACCCAGGGTCGCCTTACATACAAACTCCTGTTTCTTGACATTCTCAGATCTGCGGACATAACTGAAGGCCTTTGAAGTCCACAATCACCCGCCATCACTTGAAACTGTTGGCCACCGCCTCTACTGGAGCCAGAAACAGAGATCTGTCTTCCCTCCATGGCCGTGCAATCACACAGGATTCCTGCAGGCAAAGTTGAACAGGAACCAGCCGCTGAAAGAATGCGAGGAATGCAGTTTCTAGGCTTCACGTCCCTTCATCCAGGGGAAGACACAAGACGAGAGGACAGCAAAGATCAACAGCTGGAAAGATTCAAGACGAAAGACAACTCTGTTCTTGTCACTCCAGAATCAAGAGCAGTTCTGTGCCTTCTCTCTATTTAAATTTTATTTGGTGTTTGGGGCAGGGGTAGGGGACACAAAATGTATAACGCTTCTGTTCAAGTTCACATATACTCTTCTACGAGAATAATCAGACTGTTTAGCTCTTGCAAAAGCAAACACACTAAGAATACTGCTCTTCATTTCACGATCGATTTAAGTGAAAAAGTGTATTGCTAGCTATGAAATAGAATTTATGGAACAGGGTAGGTGAGCTGGCTCAGCAGGTAACAAAAGCTTGTCACCATGCCTGACAACAGTTGTCCCAGACTCACACGGCAGGGAGGAGGCAATTCATCCAACTGCTCTCTACCGTCCACGAGTGTACCACAGACAGATGAACCCAGGCACATACATGCATACTTGAAGTAAGCAAGCAAATAAATGTAATAGTAAACAATTCATGCAATAAGCTTATACAAGGAGAAGTGAAAATGTGACCAACACCAGCTAGGTAGGAGAGAAGGCGGAGGGGGGAGGAGATGCTTCTACTTTCTTGTTTAGAATGGTGAAGGTGTTGACTGGTGGAGAAATCCCTGTGCATAACACCTGTCAAGCTGGCTTCCATGTGAACTCAGCGATACCAATGGAATGAGATTAAAGGAGGAGACCAACGTGCCTGGGCTGCATTCATCTTCCTTCATACTTGTAAGTAAAGGCTTTAAGATTGACAGCCTAGGGGATGGGCAAGTAGTTCCGTTGGTAAAGTGTGTGCTGTATCAGCATGGAGACCTGACTTTGATCTTGAGAAGCCATATTAAAGACCATGTTATGATATAACATCTTAGTAGTGCCAGCACGGAGGCGGTGGACAGAGGCAAGTCCCCTGGAGCTTACTGGAGCTGGCTCAGGCGCCTCAGTCTCCTCAGGATCCCATGAGCCCCACGCAGGTGATGATCCTGTTTCTAAAATCATGGTGGACAGTTCCTGAGGGAAGCATTGAAATGAACTGTCTGGCTTACACACACACACACACACACACACACACACACACACACACAGAGTAAATGCATGGCATAGAGTTGTGAAGATAGAACAACCTATACGTTCCAGAAGGTACTTCCATTTTATCTAATGAACAAATCATCTTGACAGCTCTCCGTGATTTCTAGTTGAGTCTGCTGAGTTTGCGCGAGAGATCTCACTTATACATAGGTATCTGAAATGAAATCTCAGCCTACCACATTATGAGAACCGTGGATCGGAGAACATGGAAGTTTATGGCATTTGAAGCTTTCTCTGCCATTCCCCAGAACATTGTAGCAGTTCCAGCTCCCAAGGGATTCACTTCTGAACTAGTGCATACGAGACAAGTGAGCCGTGTCACTCAGTCCATCGTGGCCATGAGGTCCAAATGCTGTGGTCATATGACAAGGGTCAAACGGCACGTCTTGTTCCGGTTGTATTCATTTCCCATAGCCAAGCACTAGCTCAGCAAGTTTTCCCCCCACAGGTTAGAGTTCATCTAGGCCACTCAAAAACCTTCATTTTCAAGTTACTTCTCGGGGTCCTCCCTGATCAAAGCTCAAGCGTTCCAATCAGCCTCACCCAATTCTTTTCCAGTTAAACACTTCCATTCTGTGTGGGTCCTACTTGCAGGATGCTTTCATCCACGTTACCAACTGCATGAAATATTTGATGTGGTCAGCAATCCCTTGGAAATTTATGTGTTTCAGAAAAGTAAACTGTTTCTGTTTGAAAAAGAAACAGTCCAAGACCGGGGCTATGCTAACTCATAAGCAAAATGATCCGAATGCCTCTGCATGGGAGAAGTCCAGCTCCTGAAATACCTGGTGTTCTCACACAGTTAGGATTAATGTTGTTCCCTTCTGACCGCCATTCCTGTCCCCATGGGGGCTACAGTGAGCTTGGAAGCCTTTTGGCTGAGGAAATGTCCCAGGGTATCCCATTACCCACAGCTGTGTGCAAAGTCACTTTTATACAGACACAGCTGAAGTATTACAGGTTTAACTGGGGTCCTGTCTTGTGAGCTCTGGGACCTGGGCCAGGGTAAGGAAAACACAGGAAGCTTGCTGGTTGCTGGATAAGGATGCTCCCATGGGCCATAAAGCACTGTCGGCTGTGAGCCCTGACATGCCCACACGTGTCAGCACAGACCTTTCGCCTCCAGGTTTATCAGAATACACATTGCGACAAGAGCTAGCCACCATGCTCAGAGAGCTTGAGCCGACAGCTTACATTTGACTTAAATTTCTGGTTGACTATGAGTTACACAAAGATAAAAGAAACACATTCTTTATTCAGAACTTTGGAAAAAAAGAAAGAAAATAGCACTTATTGACTATTACGGCAAAGTTGCTATATCTGTTAAGTATTATTTATCCTCAGTACAACCCAATGACATATATATGTATATATATATATATATATATGTATGTATGTATATATATAAAATATTTACAATTTTTATAGGGGAGAAAGGCACAGTGATCTGGGCAGAACTATAAAATGTGTGGAAAAGGAAGTTAAATTTAAGACAGTCTCCCTCTACATGACTGCATTTTTAAAAGTTTTACATGTCTCATTAATTAATTGATTAATTTATTTATTGATGGATTGATTGATTGATTATTTATTTATTTATTTAAGCTCAGGCTGCCCTTGATCTTGCTATGTACTTCAGACTGAATGCCACCTTCCACTGTTGGGATTACAAGTATGATAGTCCATTGATCTAATATTTTATAACATAAAAGAATGCTGCCTGTATGTATGGATTTACAGCCGAGAGTTGTAAGTTTTTATCAAATCAACAGTTTTGAGCAATTGTTAAGCTCTCGCCTCTGGGCTCACTGTGAAGACAAAAAAACCATAACAATCATTCCATGTAATAATGCCTTCAAGAAATTTCCAGCAAAACAGGGTCTCATTAGTAATAAACGCTTGGAACACACAGTGTTTGCGTCCACGCAACAGCCATTTTGACAGTACCTTGGGGACGAGATAGCAGGAGCTACTACTAATAGCTGGGGGTGGGGAGAAGCCATCCAAACAAGCTTTGGAGAGGACGCAATTTAAATAGCTCATCCCTGAGGTGTGCAGGGGGACTTCTGGGCAAGCAACGCACGCACAGGAAAAGACACGAAAGCGCACGGCACGGCTGAGAGACTCTGCAAGTGCTCGTTAATAACGAATAAACGGGCGGGTGCGATCCCGACAGAAAAGGAACTTGTGGGGAGGAGTGAAGAGACTCAGCCCTTCCACACAGGGAACACCAGGTTCTTACATATCGTGATGGTGGTGACTGAGACTGACCAACAGGGAGACATCCCATTTATGTTTTTTTTTTTTTTTTTTTTTTTTAAATGATCTCTTCAAAATGCAGGACAGTAATGTGTACTTAGGACAGAGAGTCCCCCAGACTGGTGGGAGGTATCTGTCATGATTGGAACATAAAATGTCCCCTGGAGTCTCGTAATATTTGAACACTTGGCTGACAGCACTGTCTTGGAAGGTTGACGATCCCCTTTGGAGATGGGCCTTGCCAGATGACTTTGGTCATGGAGAAGGAAGGGGTGGTTTGGGGGGTCTTACGGCACAGACCACTTCCTTCCCTCTCTCGGCTTCCCTTCTGTGGATACAGCTTGGAGGATACAAGCCTTCTGCTTCTGCTACCGACACTTCCTGTGATTCCGTTGCTATGCTTTCTCTGGCTGTGTTTTGGATTATAATCTCTTGAACCATAAGCTGAAGCTTTCCTTTCTTAATGTCTCTTCCCGTTAAGTATTATGTCACAGCAAGGCGAGATGTAACTCATTCACTTTGAGGTTCCGAGCCCATTGTCTCCCTTCAGTCACCCGTGGGAGTGTCAGTCATGTCTGGAAAAATACCACAGTGCAGAATACATATGACGCTGGGTTGAATCTCATTGTGCCTCAGACATACTTTGAAAGTTAATTTTAAAAAGAAAATCTATTAATTTAGGCAGCTGATCTTTACCCTTGTAATAGGAAGTAATATTGATATATTCCGTATTTTTGTCAGGAAAGATTTACTGAACATTTCAAAAGGATCAGCCGCTGTTCATTTCCTGAACCTGCAAAAGGGAATTCTGCCGTCCATCCGCATAGTACCCTGACAGGAGGGGTGAGGAACTGCATGGGTTCCTCTGCCAGAGAGTCTGAAAACTTTTGTTACCAGCTGGTATTTATTTGAAGGTGTTTTTTATTAAGTCGTGGGAATCTCATAGTTTGCTCCGCCATAACTAACAAGTATAACGACACTACTGTAAAATCCCTTCTTCAAAATCTTGTCTATGTTTGAAATACTAGGATGTGCTGTTTGCTCTGTGTCAACTTGACACAATCTAGAGTTACAGGGGGGAGGGGAATTCGGCAGATAAATTTCCTCCATCCAGTCATCCGGTGGGCAAGTCTGTAAGGCATAGTTTGGTCAGCGACTGATATGGGAGGATCCAGCCGTGGGTGGGGCCACCCTTGCACAGGTGGTCCTGGATTATATAAGAAAGCAAGCAGAGGAAGCCATGAGACGCAAGCCGGGAAGCTGTGTTCCTTGTGAACACCGCCTCAGTTCCTGCCTTGGGTTCCCTCAACGATGGACTGGGACCTAAAAGCCAAATAAATGGTTTCTTCCTTCAGTCTGCCTAGAGCCATGGTGTTTTATCACACCAACAGAAAAGTGACGAGGACAGGGGGAAAAGGTCCCATGTTTCTTAAGCAAATTTTGTTTCCTCCCTAGGATAGCACCCAGGAGAGAGGTGGATTCCCTTTAGCATCTCTGATTCTTTCTATTCTGTACAGTTAGCAAGTAGGTCATTAACTATTGTGTCAGTATAGTGTAAACACCCCCCTCAAATGTTAATGTTTTACTTTTAACAAACAGATTCAAGGATTTATCTGTGGAGACAGTTTTAAGAGTTCTAGAGTTTTTAAATGGAAATACATAACCTTCTCTTTCTATTGAGGAGCTCAGTGAAGTCGTAGACTCTGGACAGCACCGCCCTCCCCAAGCCCCCACTCATTTTATGCTAAGTAGCACGATAGTTTTGCAGCTGCCCAGATGCGGCACAAATGGCCTGTACTCCAACCGTTATGGTTGATTTTAATGCCACATTGCCACAAATTAGATTCGCCTGAGTAGGTGGCTTCATCTGAAGAGGTCTTGATGCCCTTGGTTGATGTGGGAGACCTACCTTGATTGTGGGTACACCTTCTGGTGACACTCGAGAGAATGGAGTGGCATAAGGAAAATTATCTTTCCCTTTGCCAGCTTGGCCTTCCATCCTGCAGTGAATTAATTTGGCCTCCTCCTGCGGCTGCTGCTGCTGCTTCTGCTGCTGCCGTGGTTGCTGCTGCTGCTGCCACCGCTACCACCTCTGCCTCTGTCTCCTCCTTTTTGATAGCTGAAGCAATGTTTTCAAGCTTTTCTAGTGAACTAGGAGACCAGAGGCTCTCCAGGGGACGCTCATGCTCTCAGTGCTAGATTGGGACTAGTCACCCAGCCTTTTGGACTGAATAACTAGTGTTGTTGCCCTTTCCAGTAAAGAATAGCTATTACTTTAGAATAATGAAAATAGCAGGCCTACCTCAACTCTGAGCCCCCTACCCCCACCTCAAGAAAGGTAACTGTAAGGCTCTTAGTCTCTTAGGTGTGATTGTGCTGTGGTTACTAATTTAAAGCTGACTTAGTTAATTCACAATTGTGTGCACATGCATGTACATGTGAGTTATATGTTTGTATGTATATATGCATCTATATGTGTATCTTTATATTCATGGCATTGGTTCTGTTTCTCTAGAGAGCCCTGACTAGTCTACAAAGAATTGTAGACTCCTGCCAGAATTTCCTATGCTATGCACCATATTAATGCAGCTAGACCATAACCACTGGAAACCTGATGCACAGAACACTATAAAAGCAAATTATACTGTAAGAAAGGACATTGTAGAGACCTACAGAAACATAAGTATATTATAAAAATCATGTTCAGGGTTAAAACAGTAAATACCATAGGAGAACAAAATAAACTAAAAGTGAATTGCTATGGCATACCTCTAAAAATCTGCCAGGCTGAACTCTGTTAACTAATTTTGATCATTCATTTAAAGAGCCAAGAGGAACTGGTAGTTTTTAAAAAACTCTTACTGTCCATCAGATAAACTCAGTAACGAGGTATGAACATTTTCCCTGTATTTCCAAATAAAGTACAAAGGCTTATTGAAGTAAGTAAATATAGAGTTGAATGAAATTGTGTTGGACCTCTTCCAAACTTATTAATAGGCTTTCTGCACAGGGATAAAAACAGCTTGTAATTCCAAACCTGACGACATCCACTTCCTTTGGGAAGTTCTTCCTTTGGGTTGAAGCTCTTAAGCATAGCTTGGGACACTCAGGCCAAGTCACCTCTCCTTTGCAGTTCCAAAGTATAAGGTATGAGGGGTCACCTGTGAGAGAGCAT
Source organism: Apodemus agrarius (assembly GCA_964023405.1). Taxonomy (NCBI): domain Eukaryota; kingdom Metazoa; phylum Chordata; class Mammalia; order Rodentia; family Muridae; genus Apodemus; species Apodemus agrarius. The sequence continues at coordinate 134,175,036 of OZ030008.1, forward strand.
GCTCATAAGATCTTAGCGTACAGGAACAGCCTGAGGCTCCCTAGCTTATATCCTCTGACCTACATGAAGGTGAGAACCCCGTCGGAATCTCTGCCTTAGTTACGTTTCTTATAAAATATCTGATACAACCTATATGAGGCAGGGAAGAGTCATTCTTGGGTCGCTGTTTGAAGATACCGTCCATCTTTGTGGGGATGCCATTGTCTTAGCTACTTTTCAAGTGCCGTGACATAATTCTGTGATTATCATCATGGCGAGGAGCATGGCAGCAGATGGGCGGGTATGACTTTGCAGCAGTAGCTGAGAGCTTACATCCTTATCATAAGTAGCAGGCAAGAGATTAGAAGTGGAGTCAGTACAGACTGTTGAAACCTCAAAGCCCACCCCCAGTGACACACCTCCTCCACAAGCCACGCCTCCTAATCCATCCAAACTATTCCACCAATGGGAACCAAGTATTCAAATATATGCACCTTGTTGGCCAATCTCATTAAACCACCACAGCATGGTAGTTGGAATTTGAGGAAGCTAGTCACCCATTATCCACAGTCAGGCTGATAATGACTAGTGCTTAGCCATAGTCTCCTTTTTAGCAGCCTGGACCCCCAGATGTGAGATGCATATTTCCAATCCAGTTCTACCTTTCTTGAAATACCCTCACAGGTGTGTCACCATGGTGAGTCTAAACTGAATCAAGTAATCAAGAAAAAAAAATCAACTGTTACAACTACTCTGTGTCAGTCTACTCCATGTCTGACAGCATTGACCTGCTTCAACAGCAAGAGGTACAAACAAAATCCTGCCGCCCGAAAGTGACAGGGAAATTTCACTAGTTAAAGGGGTAGATCACTCACTATTCATAATCACTGGAACCCCGGACCCCAAATCAACTTGATATGTGCTTTTATGCTGGATTCTCAATTTTGTTTCATTCAGGATGGGGCTGGTGTATAAGTAGGCATGACAACATAGATCCGATGTATTTACCAGTGATAGACGTGGATATGAGACCTCAGAAGAACTTAGCGTAGCGCTCCCTCCATTTTCTAAGCACCTTGCTAAATCTTGCCGAGAGAGACGTCTGAAGATGAAGCAAGGGGCTTCCTCTAGCAATCACAATCTCAGGGGTTTCCTTCTAAGAAGCCTGCTCCTCTGCTTGGTCATGCCCAAATGCTGTTGCTTGCTGTCTGGGAAGCAAATCTTGCTGTTGAATGACTAAAAAGGCTCACAAGGGTCAGGTGCATACGGGGATTTTAAACTCTGCGGGCCACGGGCCACGTGCCCTTTCCAAGCACTGAGAAGCACAGCCGCCTTGGTTAGAAGGTTTCTTCCCAGGGCTCTCTCTGCTGGTGGGAAATTCTGTGACATCAGGATCACATGCAATCCTCTTAACCCACTGAAGAGATGCAGAAGTGTTCTTGAAATGGTTGGTCTCAGGTCCCTCATTCTGAGGCACTGTCCACCACCGGCACAGGGAAAGCCCTCGGTAGAACATAGGTCCTGATTCCTTCGTACTAGCTTTTTACACTGCTTCCCCCGTCAATTGCAGTGCAAACCCCAAAGCACAGTTTTCTAGTTTTTGATACGCTTTGCTGGGTTTTGCTGAGCTAAGCGGAAACATTTAGGTCTTGGAATGTCAGAAGAAGAAAAATGAATCCCACCAGCTGCTCAGTCCAGCGTAAGGAAGAACTTTCCGTAAATCTAAGAGGATTTCCTGAAACTCCAAACACAAAAGACCTTCACAGACTCAGCTGCAGCTTGACCTGCATACAGGGCAGGAGATCTGGGTCGTTCTAGCCAAGCAGCTAAATGCAAGCTAGAGTTCGCCTTATTAAATAGAGGAACAAACCACTTCGTATTCATATATATGTGTATATTTATATACATATACAAATTTTACATATACATGCAAAATTTGTATAATTTTAAATATATATAAACTATGTAAAGTTTATATATGTAAAATTTTAAATATATGTAAAATAGGTAATATATGTAAAATATCTTTTTAAAATTTTTTATTTATTGAAAAGGGAAGTAAAGGGAAGTAAAAACACTTTATGATAAAATTAAAGATTTACATGGACAGAGAGGGCAGCCTTGTCTAGTCCCTGATTTTAGTGGGATTGCTTCAAGTTTCTCTCCATTTAGTACTTGAAGTTCTAGCTAGAGCAATTAGACAACATAGGGACATCAAAGGGATACAAATTGGAAAGGAAGAAGTCAAACTATCACTATTTACAGATGATATGATAGTATATTAAGCGACCCAAAAAACTCCACCAGAACTCCTACAGCTGATAAACAACTTCAGCAAAGTAGCTGGTTATAAAATCAAGTCAATCAGTAGCCTTCCTATACTCAAAGGATAAGCAGAAAAGTTAGAAAAATTACACCCTTCACAATAGCCACAAACAATATAAAGCATCTTGGTGTGACTCTAACCAAACAAGTAAGTGACCTGTATGACAGGAACTTCAAGTCTTTGAAGAAAGAAATTGAAGAAGACCTCAGAAAATGGAAAAAACTTCCATGCTCTTGGATTACCAGGATTAATATAGTAAAAATGGCCATCTTGCCAAAAGCAATCTACAGATTTAATGCAATCCCCATCAAAATCCCAACTCAATTCTCCATAGACTTAGAAAGAGCAATTCTCAAATTCATCTGGAATAACAAAAAGCCTAGGATAGCTAAAACTATTCTCAATTGTAAAAGAACTTCTGGGGGAATCAATATTCCTGACCTCAAGCAGTACTACAGAGCAATTGTGTTAAAAACTGCATGGTATTGGTACAGTGACAGGCAAGTAGATCAATGGAATAGAATTGAAGACCCAGAAATGAACCCACAGACTTATGGTCACTTGATCTTTGATAAAGGAGCTACAACCATCCAGTGGAAAAAAGATAGCCTCTTCAGCAAATGGTGCTGGTTCAATTGGAGTTTAGCATGCAGAAGAATGTGAATTGATCCACTCTTATCTCCTTGTACTAAGCTCAACTCCCAGTGGATCAAGGACCTCCACATAAAACCAGACACACTGAAACTAATAGAAAGGAAACTTGGGAAGACCCTGGAGGACATGGGCATAGGGGGAAAGTTCCTGAACAGAACACCAATAGCTTATGCTCTAAGATCAAGAATTGACAAATGGGACCTCATAAAATTACAAAGTTTCTGTAAGGCAAAGGACTCAGTCAGAAGAACAAACAGCAACCAACTAATTGGGAAAAGATCTTCCCCAACCCTACATCTGACAGAGGGCTGATATCCAATATATACAAAGAACTCAAGATGTTAGACCCCAGAGAACAGAAAAAAACCCTATTAAAAATGAGGTACAGAGCTAAACAAAGAATTTTCACCTGAAGAAATTCAGATGGCTGAGAAGCACCTTAAGAAACGTTCAGCATCATTAGTCAGCAGGGAAATGCAAATTAAAACATCCCTGAGATTTCACCTCATACCAGTCAGAATGGCTAAGATTAAAAACTCAGGAGACAGGTGAGGACGTGGAGAAAGGAACACTCCTCCACTGCTGGTGGGATTGCAAGACAGTACAACCATTCTGGAAAGCAATCTGGCGGTTCCTCAGAAAACTGGGCATGACACTTTCAGAGGACCCTGTTATACTGCTCCTGGGCATATACCCAGAGGATTCCCCTGCATGCAACAAAGACACATGCTCCACTATGTTCATAGCAGCCTTATTTATAATAGCCAGAAGCTGGAAAGAAGACAGATGTCCCTCAATGGAGGAATGGATACAGATGATGTGGTATATTTATACAATGAATACTACTCAGCAATTAAAAACAATGAATTCATGAATTTTTTAGGCAAATGGTTGGAACTGGAAAATATCATCCTAAGTGAGGTAACCCAATCACAAAAGAATACACATGAAATGTAATCACTGATAAGTGGATATTAATCAGCCTAGAAGCTCTGAATAATCAAGACACAACTAGCATATCAAATGGTTCCCAAGAAGAAGGAAGGAGAGGGCCCTGGTCCTGAAAAAGCTTGATGCAGTATTGTAGGGGAGTGCCAGGACAGAGAAAGGGGAGGGAGGTCATTGGAGAATGGGCAGAGGGAACAGGACTTACGGGACATATGGTGATGGGAGAACCGGGAAAGGGGAAAGCATTTGGAATGTAAACAAAGAATATAGAAAATTAAAAAAAATAATAAATAAGAAATGATTTACATGGAAAATATTTTGGATAAACACGTTAAAATTGACAATTTTCATAGAAAATTAAGGAGTAATGAGGTAGACATATAAAACATTGATAAAGTAATTGAAATATGGGATAGAAAAATTTTATGATAGAATTGAAGATTTAGGTGGAAAATATTTTTGATAAAATTGTAGAAAAATGTAGAAAAACTTAGAATTGAAGATTACCATTGAAAATTTTATATAGATATAATAATGGTAGGCATAAAAGTATTCTTAAGTTGATTAAAAGTGGAATAATAAACATTTTCTGATAAACTTGAAGATTTACATGGAAAATATTTCTGATAAAATTGTAGAAATATATAGAAAAACATGTTAAAATTAAAGATTATTATGGAAATTATATAGATAAAATGATAGTCATAAAGATAATTTTAAGTTGATTGAAGTTGGAATTATAAACATTTTCAGATAATATTGAAAATTTACATAGAAAATATTTCTGGTAAAATTCAAGAAATAAATAGAAAAACACGTTAAAATTGACTATTTCATGGAAAATTTTATATAAAACATGGTTGATGTAAAAACTCTAAATTAATTGAAGGTAAAATTAGAAACATTTGTGATAAAATCAAAGATTTACATTGGAAACATTTCTGATAGAATGGAGGAAGTATATAGAAAGATATGTTAAAATTGAAGATTATCATGAAAAATAATGCAGATAAAATGGTAGACATAAAAGACATTACTAAATTAATTAAAAGGGGAATTACAAACATTTTCTGATAAAATTGAAGATTTACATGAGAAATATTTTGTTAGTCTATGTCTTTTTTATTAGAGAGTTGAGTGCATTGTTGATAAAAGATAGTAAGGAATAGTGATTGTTGCTTCCTGTTATTTTTGATGTTATTTTTATGTTTGTGTGGTTATCTTCTTTTGGGTTTGTTGGAAGAAGATTACTTTCTTGTGTTTTCTAGGGTGTAGTTTCCCTTCTTGTGTTGTCATTTTCCATCAATTATCCTTTTTGGGCTAGATTTGTGGACAAATATTGTGCAAATTTGGTTTTATCATGGAATATCTTGGTTTCTCCATCTATGATGATTGACAGTTTTGCTGGGTACAGTAGCCTGGGCTGGCATTTGTGTTCTCTTAGGGTCTGTATGAGGTCTGCCTAGGATCTTCTAGCTTTCATCGTCTCTGGTGAGAAGTCTGTGTGATTCTGATAGGTCTGCCTTTATAAGGTACTTGCCCTTTTTGCCTTACTGCTTTTAATATTCTTTCTTTGTTTAGCGAATTTGGTGTTTTGATTATTATGTGCTGGGAGGATTTTCTGTTCTGGTGCAGTCTGTTTGGAGTTCTGAAGGCTTCTTGTATGTTCATGGGCATCTCTCTAGGTTAGGGAAGGTTTCTTCTACAATTTTGTTGAAGATATTCACTGGCCCTTTAAGATGTAAATCCTCGCTCTCCTCTATACTTATAATCCTTAAGTTTGGTCTTCTCATTGTGTCCTGGAGTTCCTGGGTATTTGAGTTCCCAGCTTTATGCATTTTGCATTTTTTTGACTGTTGAGTCAATGTTTTCTATGGTATCTTCAGCACCTGAGGTTCTTTCTTCTACCTCTTGTATTCTGTTGTTGATGCTTGCATCTATGACTCCTGGATTCTTTCCATGGTTTTCAATTTCCAGAGATGTTTCACTTTGTGATTTCTTTATTGTTTCTACTTCCACTTTTAGATCCTGGATGCTTTTGTTAAGTTCCTTCACTTGATTCTTTGTGTTTTCCTGGAATTCTTTAAGGGATTTTTGTGTTTCTTTAAGGGCTTCTGCCTGTTGACCCATGATCTCCTGTATTTCTTTAAGGGATTTTTGTGTTCCCTCTTTAAGGACTTTTACTTGTTGACCGATGTTCTCCTGTATTTCTTTAAGGTAGTTACTTAATTCTTTCTTGAATCCCTCTATCAGCATCATGAGATATGATTTTAAATCCAACTTTTGCTTTTTCCGGTGTGTTGGGGTATCCGGGACTTGCTGTGGTGGGAGAACTGACTTCTGATGTTGCCACATGGCCTTGGTTTCTGTTGGTAGGGTTCTTGTGCTTGCCTTTTGACATCTGGTGCTAGTTGGTATTGTTGTCTCTGGCTGGAGTTTGTTCCTCCTGTGGGCCTGTAAGCCTGTGTCCCTACTCCTCTGAGCTCAGAAGTGAAAGCACTGCTGGGAGATCTCTCTCCTGGCAGGCTATGCACAAAAGACCGGAGTTTCCTGGCTCCCTCTGCAAATGGTAGTGGGAAGACTTCAGTCCCAGCTGCTCCACTGATTTTAGGCCCTGTGTGCTCCTAGCTGGGTCGCCTCTAGAGAGCATATGTAAATTTTCTAAGATTCAGGTGAAGCCTTGTATGCATAAGGGGAAAAGATAACTCCTTCACAAAATCAAATTCCTTCCCTTCACCCTTTCATGTGGTTCCATGAGGTAGAGCTTAATGTGCTCATTTTACTGGAGAACTAGCCTTGAGATGCTGAAGGAGCAGCAAGAGTCACACCCAAGTCTGTCTTATTCTGAAACTCGTTGTACTTAAAGCTTCCTCCTGAGCATGTAAACAAGTTGTGGGTTTATAGGTATGTTTCTTCCTGCTGCAGAAATCAAATCACTTCTATAGTTTATTCTGAAGAAACACCTTCAAAGATTCACCTCTAACATATGAAAAAAAATAAGGCTATGCAGAAGTGAAGGAGAAAGTGCCCATCCTTTGGGCCCCTCCCTGCTCCCCTCTACATCCAAAGAAATTAAATTCTCATATATCTATGAATAGTACTCTTATAAATGAGTTTGGAGTAACTTATGCCAATGATTAATAAGCAGAAAGATAGAAGGATTAGGAATAAAAGAAAGAATGGAGAAGAATGAAAAATTTGAAAAGCATCTTGTGACTTTATTATTCCATCTTTTCAGATGTGGAAAAGCTTCAATCATCTTTGATGGAGTAAGTCCAGAAGAGATTGTACATTTACAGACTAGTTTACAAAGTACATCCTAAGCCAGATTGCATGAACTGCCAAGTCTCAGGCTGCATAGTGTAATTTTGGTAGCCCGAAGTAACTAATGTTTATCCATCCTCACATTACATGTCCTATTTAGTGACTTAGCAGTGTCAACTCGTCTGCTGTCTCTATTTTAGGACCCACCCTGAAGAGGCCATGACCCCACATACTGTTGTATAAGTAGCAAATCCATGAGCCAGAACTTAATGCTTCTGTATGGTGTGACATGTTAATCCCCATCTCATCTCATTGGCTAAGTCAAGTCATATGGCCATTGTGACTATTGAACATGGTGACTATTACACTCCTATATGCATATGAGGAAATAATATTTCAGAAGAAGTACTAGAGCGGGAAGGATATGCTTTCAATACTTACCCATTATGCACTCTGATATTGTCCCCCTCTCCCAAACTCCAAACTCCATTTCAGTTCAGTCATGACATTAAGCCTAAAATCTTGCAATATTCATACTAGGTCGGGTAAGGGGCAAGATGATAAAATATGTACACTAAGTGAATCAGTAGAAGAAAAAAGAGAGGCACAAGCCAGTCAGTCACTGGTCCATAGCACTTTTCATTTTGAGACAGTTTCATGTAGCCTAGGCTGGGCTCAGCCTCTAGATGTAGTGAAGGATTGCCTTGAACATTGGTTCCTCCTGCCTCTGTTGATTGACTTCTGAGATTATGGGCACATGCTTCCATGCTGAGTTGATTTGGTGCTGGGTATCAAATCTAGCATCTCCAGTGTGCTCAGCAAGAAGTCTGCAAACTGAACTAGAGCGCCAACCTGCCTTCCTCCCAGCCTCTCCCTCACTCCCTCTCTTTATTTGTCTTTCTTTTTCTTCCTTTCTTCCTTTCTTCCTTCCTTTCTTCCTTCTCTTCTTCTCCTTTGCCTTTGCCTTCTCCTCTCCTTCTCCTCTTCCTCCTTCCTATTTTCAATTGGTATTTGACAGAACAGTTTTTTGTAGTTGAGGTAGGACTTTGTCATGTAGCCCAGCCTATATCTGAACTTGCTCTTTTGTTACCTACAGCTCCAGACAGCTGGATTCACACATGAGAAGTGCCATATCCTTCCTAACTGCTTAATAATTTTCATCACGTTTTGTTCTCTTGAATTTGTTCCACAGAGTATGTAAGGGGGAAGGAGGTGGACTACATACATTTGCTGGAAAGTCCTTTCTTTCCCAGAATTATTATTCATCACATATGAAGACAGTATTGGCAAGACATGTTCTTGACGTCTACACAGCATCCTCAGGTTATTTCCTGTTTTTCAAGGAGTGGTGAAAGGCACAGTCATTTTAAACCTTAGTCACAGCGATCGTGGTTCTTTTTAAGATGTATGTCAACCTGTATCCCTTTCTCTCATGTATAACATTCACCCAATATCTTATTTTTCTTTCTTAAGAAGTTTGCTTCAGATGTCTGTAATGAGAGACTAGACATGGATGAGTCTGCCCCCTACTTGATGATTTGGGGACCAGATGTAGTCGCACGGACTGACATTAAGCCAGATTTCTCTGAGAATGTGGCTTGATACTCAGACTTCAGTGGGTTTGTGCTGGGGGATTTGAACAAGAGCTATCACTCAGGTTTGGAGATATATATAAGGGACACATGGCATTCAGATGATCACAGAGAAGCTAAGGATCTCTGTACATCAAAGGAACAAAGATACAGTTGTATTTATCCCACTGAAAAGAGAGGAGTCAGCTGCTTTTCAACTCTGTGATGCATGGTGATCCAGAAAGTTCTTTGCTTCTTATGTTTGATATGGATTGCTATAACTTATAATCATATGATCATTGATTAAAAAAATCCTTAAAATGTTACTGCCTTGAACAAATTCTTCCTGGATGTCTGTGTACATGATATTATGAAAGATTCCTCGAAGAATAAATATATGAATAAAATACAATGACAGGAATCACAGTATTTAAAAGCTTATTGATAAGTTTAGCAGTCAAATTTAAATGTGAAGGTAAACCTATACTTACACAAGTCACTGTAGCCATGTCAATCTGGATGAAATATCAAGAAACACATGAAAAAGAGGGGACAGTAATAATTGAGCAAGAGTTATAAGAATAAAAATTCAGAGGAGGAGATGACATAAGTGACTTCACTTTCACATGAAGGAGATCATTTTAAATAGAGTACTCTCTGACTAAACATAGAAACATGCTGAAGAACGGAAGCAAATGCCTACAGATGTACTTTAGAACCAGGCTCCAAAGGATAGTAAATAGACATGTGACTGGCGGGGTGTTGTAATCATTCAAAGCCTGCTTGGTAACAATGCATATGGTAGATGTAGATAGAAAAGAAAATACATATAGAAAAAAACAATGGTCTATTTAAATAAGCCATAATGCCGTCGCCGGTCTCAATGAACAGGAAGTTATGGATGGAAAGACAGAGCAGACAGACAGGCTGGAAGACCATTCATCTGATTCAATATAAACACACAGTGGAGAGGATATGAAAGGAAGAGTAAGCTTTCAACTCCATTCAGATAAGGAAATAAGACAAGAATGAGCTCTTGGAGCTTAAATTCAGAACTTGCTAACTTAAATGTGCCCATGAGACATGGAGGTAGAGACAGCTATTTGGTGGTGGCATATCACTGGATCTCCGCTCTAACTCCAGTCTAGGGGAATCCTCAGAGATCACTGGGTATGACTCTGTCATTTTAGAAACATGAGAGCCAAGTCCTAAGGGCTTTGTCTGAATGGCGAAAACCTTACAGGCATTGAAAGATAACCTGGCAAATATCTGTTGATAGGTGTTTAGAGAGTGATATTCTGGGTGGATTGTGACATGAGAATAGCACAAATGAGCCAGAAGTCTAGGATAAGGCTACATGACAAGGGTCCGTTTTGTCAGTGGTGCAGGAAGTGTGTCAGTGCCGGCCATTGGCAGCATGGCATGCCTGCTGGGTGCTAAGTGCCATGCTAAACACTGTGCCATGCTCCGAAAGACACAGACAATGCAGCCTCCATGTGCCTGGGGAGCACAGTGCTCTAATTGACAGGGCAGTTCAAGGCCATGAGCAGACCTTGCTGAGGGACTCCAACCCAGGGTGGGAGAGGGACCCTGGGCTCTCAGCATTAATCATGTGCTCTCATTGGTTCCAAGTAATACCAGGAGGAAGTTTATTACATCTTAATAGCAAAGCCAGACTTTCTAATTTTACAAATAAATTCTTCCAAGTATCTTACTGTCAGGGGGAGAGAGAGAGAGAGAGAGAGAGAGAGAGAGAGAGAGAGAGAGAGAGAGACTGACTTGCGGTCTTCATTAAGAATGGTTATATTGCTTCCTGAACACGCAGTTGCCAGAGTTGCTGCTGTTAAATACATTCTGGGAAGATGTATGGATTTTCGAATAAGCTAAATGGAATTAGGTCAATAAATATTATGCACTGGTGCTTTGCAACATTGTTTCAACAAAGAAAATTGCTATTTGAAGGTCAAAGTAAAAAAAGCATGAGTATTAATTATAATAAAATTTTCTTACATTGGGGCATGTAGTATTTTACAATGGCAAAACTTGGATATACTCCCTTGAAAGATTTGGCTATTGTGTATGATTTCTGAAAGCGTGTCTATTTTAAGAGGTTTACACTGCGAATGAAAGGTACTCTGTGTGAAGCAGTAGCAGAGGCATCCGTGGAAGGTTTAGAACAGTTTTTAGAATATCTTTTGTTTTTCCATCAGGTCTACTCTTTACCTTTACCACATCTGATAGGAATAAAGAAGGCAAACTAGCTAAAATTGAGAGGAAGAAAAAAAAATTTCACCAGTGGCCAGTAGGCACTATTTCTGCCTCGAGATATTTACTTTGACCTATTTACGTACAAACAAAGGAGGGCCTGTCCACTTTAATTTGGAACTCTGGCTTTGACAGCTAGGATTTGCATTTTTTTTTTCTGTCAAGCACTATGTTATTTTTCTCAGGGACTCTGCACATGGATAGAGCTCTCTTTTACCACACATCCGCCTCTCCAAAGGCCGTGACATTGAGGTACAGAGGCAAAGCACCTCACGCATCCTCCCAGTTAGCAGAGCCAGGTTTGCTGGGCTTTCTCCAGGGACAAAGCTTTTCAGGGTCCCCACATTCGCAGAGACACGCAGATGGTGCCCCTGAGACCTGAATAGCCCATTCTTTGCAGCTCCAGCGTGCTGTGCTGTGCTTTCAGAAGTAGCATTTCTAATTCTTCAGGATGCGAGAATGTCAAAAATGTTTGGCCCAGAAACACCCACACAAGCTCTCATGTAAAGAGACAAACACATGCGTCCCCTGGGTCCTTGATCAGACAAATTCTAAAGCACTCTTTTTTTATTCATTCTAATGACTCATTTTCTGCAGTTCAGGGGAAAAAAAAACTCATCTTCACAAAGGTCAATGTTAAAATATCAAGGTGGACTGCCAAACAGAAAAATCTCCACCAGGAAACATCTTTATCTCCTCTCAGAAGGATTTACAGCTACACAATAGCTCCAAGGTCACCTGGGGATGAAGGGAAAGGTTTTTATTTTAAGGAGTGTAAAGAAATTAGAATAACATGTGTGCAAACAGCAGTCAGTCCAGTTTACTGAGGGTATCATAGAATGTGACAGCTACATTTCAGCTAGAGAGCCTCCTTACCCTCTCTCACACACTCAGTCCAATGGCAATGGATAAATAGCCCACAAAGTCCACAATACTAATAAAACAAAAGCAAAAACTTCCAAGAATAACTTTGTAATTCAAAACAGTTTTGAGGCATATGAACTGGAAGTAAAAATCCGGCTGGGACCCACACCCGAGACTTCACTGTCTCTGTCTAAATTGCTTCATGAACATCAGACTCTTTGTTTAAAAATTCATATCAGCAGGACCTACTAAAGACACGATACAACTCAATTCCGGTGACGTGAGTCAAATTAATGTTTCTGGAAGGAAGTGAGCTCGCAGAATCGGCAGAGTCATGACTTTACACACAGATACAAGTCAGGAGTGAGGGACATGGACTGGGAGAGCCTGGACAGCTCTCTGTTAGAGGACCGACAGAATCACGACTGCTTCTATATACTGGATATTGTATACAACCCCTTCTGCCTCTTGAGGACAGATGGAGCTGGAAGCCTGTATCTGGACAGGGTTACCTCCTCCCTCATCATGTTGCTACCAGAATCCCAAAAAGGATGCCTGAAACCCCTTCCCCCAAATGTCACTGCCTCCTTTTTATAAGATGCTTAGAAAACACGTGTACATTTCATAGTCACTGCTGGGCCAAACATGCTTTGATATCGGGGAAGAAAGTATGATAAATATAGATGTATAAAAATAGAGAATGAGGTATGGTGAAAAAGATTAGATGATGGATGACAGATGGTTAGATAAAATAAAGGGAAGAAATATATGTGTACATGTGTGTTCATGTATGGATGTACACATGGTGCATACATATGTATATGGACCAGGTTAAGGAGCTCCTAATATCAAGTTGTCAGAACAGAAGTTGAAAATCTGGCTAAGAGACAACAACATGGAAGTTGAAGATATCTGAAGGAAGGATGAGGACGTGCGGGACTGGGGGTTGGTCTGCCGCTGCTGCTGCTGCTGCTGCTGCCACTGCTGCTGCTGTGTATTCAAATGATAAACACTGGCCCCCCAAGGTTTTGTTGTAGTCCAGATGAGCAGATTGTCACTTATGCCAAACGTTGCTGTGTAAACTTTGCTCATTTTTATTCTCTGACTGGTTAAACATAAGTGGCTGACAGCCAATTACCGGGGAGAAGAGAGGTAGGTAGGGCTTTAGTTCCCGGGCAGAGGGAAGGAGAGGGGAAAATGGAGAACCATGAAATGGCCAGATGGAGCGCATCTAGCACAGACAGGTCAACTATTGGCAAGAACTTCGGGAAGCACCGCTGGGGAATAGCCAATCTAGCGTAGAAAAATAGTTTAGGGGTAATGGCCCAGTAATTGTACTAAAGCTGATTAAATAAATAAATATATAGGACTCTGACTCAGTTATTGGGGGGCTGACCAGGTCATCAGAACGAATAGGTTTATTAAAAAATTTAACAACAGTGGGCTGGGCTGTGGCTGTAGCGGTTTTGCTAGGGACACTAATTCCAGCCCAGAGGAAAGCAGAAAGAGATGGAAAGATATCCAGGCCCTGAGGCTCTGTGGCTATGGGAAAGGATGGGGTTGGAAAGTGTGTGAGCCCTCACAAGGCAAGATCAGGGCAGAAGAGACTAGTTATAATTCATCAAAGCAAAAAGACCTCAGGAGATTTCAAAGGGGCGTCTTGTAAGAAGGCTAAGAATTACTGCCTCGGAAAGCAGCTACTAAAGATCTTTTAGAGCATGCGTTGACTCTGGGGAGACACCGCAACAAGCACCCACCCTTCAGCCTCCAGAGACAGGGCTCATCCCGGAGCAGATGATTGCTAATATGTGGGCAGAAACTTCAGACTTTCTGAATTTTATACCTTCCCACCCTGTAAGAACGTTTAGGACTTGGGGGTGCTTATTTTTAACTGGTTTGGAAATCATCGCAACCTGTAAAATAACAGGATGGGTTGTTCCCCCAAACTCCTGTGTCTTCACCCAAATTTGTCAGTGGTTATAATTTTCCACATACATCATCAATGCTGACTGGCATTTCAGTGAATATTCCCTGAGGACAAGTACATACCGTCACACAATCCCAATTCCAGTGATCAAACATGGAGAAGAAGCTATCCCTACTGTTCATACTTGACCAGTCCATCTTGTGTTCAAATTCTACCCACATCTCAATGGTGCCCTTTCTAGATGTGTTTTTCTTTTCCTGTGTTCCCTCATCCAATTAAAGATCGTAGGTTGTGAGTTATTCAGCCTCTTTCCCGGGAAGGTTTCTCGGGTCCGCCCCTCTCCTTCACAACACTGACCTTTCTGAGGGCAGTCTCACGTTCACCTGGTGCTGTTCACGAGGAGGGTCCCCTTGTGCGTGTACAGCAAGACTGTGGCAGAAGTGGTGTATTATCTCCAGAACACCCTCCCTGGAGGCACACAGGATGCGTCTACTCATTGTTAAAGGGTCACTAATCCTTCACATCATGTGGTTGAACTGGTGTCAGCCAGTTTTTGTATGATACGATTGCCTTTGCATCTTCCCATTGGTTGTAGACAGAGGGACGTTCAGAACACACAAGCACTGTTTCTTATCAGTCTGCACCTACAAGTTTCAGCACCACTGATGAGTTTTGGCTGCGTCCACTTCTCTGATTCATATAAAATATCGATTTTTATGTTTACACATGTGTCATGAGAATAGCCATTCACCAGCGCACCACTGTGGCTAAGAACGTTCCCTTCTCTTTTACTTTTGGATTTCCAAGGGCATGTCTTGTGGGTTTATACATTCCTGTTCTAATCAGTGAGTTACATAATCCCTTGCTGTCATTATAGGGGGAAAAAACTCATGGATCACACTGTGGGAATGCACTCTTTCCCTGGGATATAATAATGTTAATCTTGGACCACATTTTTAAGGTAACCCAGCCAAACAGGGCTGATCCTGGTGTGATCAGAAGTTACGAGTGCTGGATGAGACTGAAGGGCCTGGAGAAGCCCCTTCTGCCTGACGCCTTTTCGTGGGAAGAAAGCGCAGTGCTTTGGGATCGGTCCCTGGCCGGGAGACAGATCTGCGCAGTGTTTCCTGTGTTATCCAAACTCGCCGACTCCAGAAGCAGACGAGCAGAATGAGCACATCATGTCCTCACTAGATGAGGAGATGGGATGTGTGTCCATAACCCCAGGGTCCCCAGCTGCTGAGGGGAGACCGTTCCTGGCATTGAATGGCACCGCTCAACGCTGAGGTCTCCCGAAAATTCTATTCTTGGTTACCAGGAAAAAGCTGACCACGGCAAGATGACTGTTGACAAAAATCAGGGGCCGTGTCGCTGTCGCCAGGAACAAGAATGGGAAGAAGCCAGGACAAGAGCTCACTTGTTTTTTGTTTGCTTGTTTTTTCAAGACAGGATTTCTCTGTGTAGCCCTGGCTATCCTAGAACTCACTCTGTAGACCAGGCTGGCATCGAACTCAGAAATCCGCCTGCCTCTGCCTCCCAAGTGCTGGGATTAAAGGCCTGCGTGACCACTGCCTGGCTAGAGCTTACTTTTAACACGCTAGCAAATGGCGAAAGCACAAAGCACTAAAGGGACTGAGGCTGAGGGTGGGGAAGCTAAACACGGATGGGCAGAGGCCCGACAGGGACAAACCTGGACCGGCTCCCCCACACCCCTACCCCCCACATCCCACCCCACCCCCCACACCCCAGGCTCACAGACAGGGAGGAGGCTCAAGGTGCTTCTGGGCCTCTGCAGGGGGAGCTATCTGGTCTATCTCTGGAACAAACTGGATTCCACACAGACATGATGATTGAAAATGTCTCTGTATAGTACACATACAGTGCTCAGTGAATTTCCACAGGTGAGCATGCCCTCAGCCAGCGTCAAGGGGCCCTTTGCTCTTACCTCCTTCCTGTGAGAATGCTTCTCACAGGCCATGTGTCCTTATTTGTAGTTCATGTAAAGGGACACTGTATATACACTATGTGTTTGCATCTCTTTTTTCCCCTCCCTCCCTTCCTCCCTCCTTCTCTCTCTCTCCCTCCGTCCCTCACCTTCTCTCTCTCTCTCTCTCTCTCTCTCTCTCTCTCTCTCTCTCTCTCTCTCTCTCTCTCTCAGCTGGGGATTGGAATTCAGGACCCTGCACAATCTAGAGAAATACACACTAGGCTTCCTTACCACAAAATTCACCATGTAGTAGAGGCTAACTTCTGTCGCCCGGGTTTTAACCCTCCCGCCTCTGCCTCTTACTGTTAGGATTAAAAGGCTGTGCCACCACATCCAAGGATTAAAAGGCTGTGCCACCACATCCAGACCGTCAATCTGGATTTATACTTTATACTTGTATGGTTTGTTCAGGCTACCTGTGGAGACACAGTGTCCATGTAAAAGTGCCTTTTAAATCTCTATTATGTCCCCCATTGACAAAATCACAATATTTATCTACTATACTAATTAACGGACACGAGGATAGTTTCCAGATAGAAGTATTTTGTATTGATTGTCAAGAATAATCTAGATTTCTTTTGGTGACTACATTTGCACATTTTTTTGCTGAGAAAATGCTTATAATGAAATGATTAGGCCATGTTTATGTTCTGGGTGATGCTGACAATAAATACTTTTGCAGCATAATTGTACAAATTAAACTTCCCTTTAGGCCTGTGATTTATTTATTTATTTATTTATTTATTTATTTATTGGTACTCTGGACTGAGCCCAGAATCTCATACAAGTTCCTTAAGCAGGCGTGGGTCACTGAGTAGTACAGTAGGCATTTTAAAATCACAAGAACACATGATGGTGACTGTGACGTAAATAGGCTTCCTGGAACACGGAAAGGCTGACTTCAGGGGACAGCACCGAGAGTGCAGGCAGAGCAGGCCTGGGGACAGGCTGCTGGGAAACAAAAGTGGAAACTAAGTTTCCTCCCACAAGAAGGGGTGCCTCCAATTCACCAATTTTTGAAAATTTCCATCAAGCCTGATATTAAAAAAAAACAAACAAACTGTATTCAAGAGATGAATGAGCCAGATGGTGGCTTATTACTGAACGCCTAATACTTAGAAGGCTGAGGCAGAAGGATTGCCCTGCGTTTGAGTCCAGCCTGGATGACAGAGTAAGACGCAGCCAAAACAAAAAAAAAAAAAAAAAAAAAAGGGAAATATTTGGCAACATTTTTAAACCCTTTAGTTTAAAACACCATATCCTTCAAATTTTAATTTTTAATTTTTAATTTTGAGAGAGAGAGAGAGAGAGAGAGAGAGAGAGAGAGAGAGAGAACAGACAGGCAGAAATGAACCAGAGGGGGAGGGGAGGGGAGTTATGGTGGGACGGCATGAAGCAATTTGCCAGTGTGAATGGAAGTCAACCTTGTCTGTCAGGACCACGAGCAAAGACTGTAAGTCAGTAATTATTGCCCAGCTTAGGATGAAATGGCTTCATTCCATTTACATCGCTAGACAGCAAAGGAGCATTTAATTCTGGGAAGGCAGATGTTTTTACAGCAGGAACCTCTGGAATGGTTTCTGCTAGCTCAGTGCTATGAAATACAGTGACCAGTTTCACCTCACCCAGTAGCCTAGACTTGGGGACTTTCCTCAAGCTGTGAATAATATGTAAATGAAGAAGTTTTCCAATTAGCGGACCTGAGCCTAAACCACAAACTCCAGAAAAGACACGTCGTCCCCCACTCCCCGCCCCCCAAGAAAGTGCATCAATAAGAATCCAGCAAGTGCCACAGCAAAATGAGATCTTTACCAGGATCGGAGACACAGCAGGTGACATGATGTCCCAGGAAGGGTGGACCCTTTAGGGGTGATGTTGCTCAGAATGTACTCAAGGGGTAAGTAGAATCGGGTTTCAAGGGACAAGGAAATGTGGGTCCCTTGCTGAAGAAATGATAATGACACCCCGAGCAGAGGAGACAGCATGCTTGCTGAAGCTTGTGCTTAGAGCTGGCCTTGGGCAGCGATTGCACAAACCCAGGCCAGATCGTGATGACAGACCTCAGAATGTGCGGCATCTGCATGGCTGTCAGGACTCAGGGCTCAGGCAAGCCCAGGGTTCCGCCAGAGGAGAGCTGCCATGATGATGCTATAGGCACACCCAGGGCCTCCACCTTTGAAACCCGAGCTTCAAAGGTGAAAGTTAAGCCTCGCTGCAAGAAAGAGAAATCTCAGGGCTGAATCTTTCAAGATCTGTCACATGATAAATACCAGTCAACCCAAAGGAAGGCAGAGGTAGTGCTGCAATAATAGCTTGAGCTGTAGATGTTAAGGTGGAAAGAGCCCTTTAGCTGGGAAAAGTTTCCATCTAGGAGAAAAAGGCCAACAGGGTCTTGATCTTTCGGCAAAATCGGCCATTAAGGCTGGGAGAAAGAACCGAGGTGATAAGGTGGGACACTGAGTGGGTCGGGCGACATAGCTGGGCATGCACAGAGTGGAATGGGAAAGGAGGTTCACTGCCTGGGTGATTGTTCATTTGGAAAAGACACATTTTCACAGGCGTTTGACAGATTCCTTCTTTTAAGCTGGATGTGGTGACATCCAGAACTTGGAGGATGGAAGCAGAAGCATCAGGAATTTAGGGTCATCCTCAAGAGTCTGAGTCAAGCCTGGGCTACATAAGACCCTGTCTCAAAAAAAAAAAAAAAAAAAAAGAAAACCAAACAACACACACAAAGAAGCATAAGCAAAGACAACCTCATTATACCCTCAATTCCTAAAAGCAAGATATATACTATCTATCTGTATAAGCTAGCTCTAGTGAGTATTCTCAATTGAAAATTGGAAAATTTAACATTTTAGCACTGGTTAGAAATATATCGTCTGTATTGTAGTTAATTACTTGTGCTATCAGTGCTGGATGCAGACTGTGTGACCTTTGTCACAGACTCCACATGGAGACGTGTTGTCTTCTAATGTGTCTTACAGTATAAGCAGTGAGAGCAGGGTCAGAGGGAGATGGATTGTTAAAGCCTTCTAGGGGTGCTTGTTCAGCCACCGTGTGAATGGTCATCTGAGGAAAACTTAAGGTTGTTTGTTTGTTTATTTGTTTATTTTTGTCTCCTTTTGCTTTTTCAAGACAGGGTTTTCTATGTACCCTGGCTGTAATTCACTCAGTAGACCAGGCTGGCTTTGAACTCATTGAGATATGCCTGTCTCTGCCACCCAAGTGCTAAGACTAAAGGTGTCACTACTACCTGGCAAAAACTAAGTTCTTCTTTCAATTGAGAAAGTATTGAAGAGGAAACTTAAAGGTTCCTTGGAAAGTTGAATGGTGGTTTGCCCGGGCAAATGCGTGAAAGGGTGTTTTCCTGAAGCAGATACACGTGAATGGACATTTTTGCTAGATCAGACACATGAAGGAATGTTTCGCTGAAGCAGACAGAGGATGTTCTGCTAAAGCAAGCAAGTGAAAGGTCACGTGATGAAGGATTCTTCGCTAACATCACACCTGTATTGGTTTGCCTTACACTGTGTAATTGAGCTCCAATTGCAGGGACTCCATAGAGAGAAACACACTCAAAACCTTCCGGTGGTGTGCTGCAGCTTCTGGCTGCTTCCTCAGACTCTGGCTGATTGGCAGAGTGATGTCACCTGATAGAGACTCATGTAGAGTTTTGCTAAGTCAGACTCACGCTGAGGCAAGACTCTTGGAGGACCCACAGTGTTTGGAGGGAGTATAAGTAGGACTCGAAGGACTGTGAGAGGAGCTTAGAGCTTGGGGCTTGGCTTGCTTATGTAGCTAAACACTTCTTGGTCTCACGTGTTCATTGATCTTCTCTTCCTTGAGAGAAGCACAGCCAAGAACTCCTCCCAGTGTTCCTCTTGGACTTGCTCCCTCTTGCTGTCTCATGTAAATTCACCTGAGGTCTGGCTGTTCCTGCTGGGTCATGCCAGCGCTGCTGCAATCCCAACACTACTGAACTGGACTGCTGGTGTGTCCATGAATGCGTGTGAATGGATCAAGCTGACGCAGCTGACCTATGGACTGAGCTGCTGATTTCCAGACAACCCAGATGGGATTTGCTCCCAAGAGCCATTTCTAAAGAGGTTCACTTCCACTTCATCCTTTCTTTTTCCACTACCTCCGGTGGGTGGTAGACTAAAAGGGAGATTAAGGCATTTGAGAACCATTATTGAAAATAGGTTTTGAAAAAAAAATTAAAGCAACAAGTACTTTTAAATTCCTTGGGGAAATTTTATGTGTTAACACTGCCAAGAATAGCTGAAATGTTCCCAGACTTCAGTACCTGAAGGAAAGGGGAATCCCTTCATCACGTGTCCCTTGAGTTGGTGACCACGTGCTTCTGGTGACTAAGATTTTAGCAGGGTAATAGGAGAGTATAAATGCAGGTTTATTGGTAGCAGCTCTGGGTGGGTTCTTGATCTCACAGGAGGAGGTCAGTGAAGTCCCCATGCAGATGAGGGGGGGGCGCACAAGGAAAGAGAAAAATTCAAAGGTGGGGAAGCAAAATGTTGGGATTACATAGGGAAGATCCTCTGGGGGAAGGGGAAGCCCAGTCCCTAGGCTGGAAAGTTCAGGGTGGACAGCAGGGTATGCAAGCCATACCTTGCTTCTAACAGGTAGGGATTGAAGGTACCTGGGAGAACTTGGAGGCCAGGTCTGCTTGGATGTGTTAAATAGGCATGTCAGCTGCATGTCCCAGGTCTGAAACCCAACACTGATCTTATAAGGTCATACGGTCACAGGGACAATCGAAAGTGTGGGTGTTTGCTGCCTGTGAGGTACACCTATATCTACCCATGAGTGTGGCCCCAGGCCCATAGGAGAACCACAGAGGCAGAAAGATTGATTGTCAACATCCCATCACTGGGCAGTTCTGAAACAGGCTATAAAGCAAGGGGCTCTTTCTCTGAGCTTCTCAAGATCTTCTTTGAAATAGGTAGTAAGGTTACATGTGAGGAGATTCTCATCATCTGGAGTAAAGGAATATTCATATCACTCAAAGGACTCAGAGAACTTTATCCAAAAAGCCTTGACAAGGCCACCCCACCATTCATTACCATGGGGCTACCCTTGTTCTTCCATCTCCTTCTGTAGAGTGTCCTCTACACATGAAACCTAAGTTTAAAGACCTGCAGAGGTTCCCTGTTTCCTTGGGTCTTTATTTCTGGGGGGTCTTGTTTCATGTAAAACAGATTAAAAGACGGGGCATGGTTTTCTCTTTTTAATCTGTCTCATCTATACAGACCTAATCCACGAACCTAAGATGGGGAAAAGGGTTAGTTCTCCTCCCATAGCTGCCTGCAGCTTGTTTGAGTGAATTCAACTAATCTACCAGCAATTCTAAAAGCAACAGCTCAAATACCATCTCTTGGGACTGCCACAACCTTTCAAGCCTCTCTGTGTCCAACTGCCCCAGGCTTCCTTGACTTTCCACCTCGATGAAGATAAAATAAGGAAGGGTTCTTCTTCTCAATTCTGGACCTCCTGGATACTTTGTGGTAAAAACTGGCCTCTGTGCAGAAAGTTCCATGAGTCTGTAACTGAAGAGGACGCCAATGTCCACTTCAAGTTTGTACCCAATAGGACAACGACTAAAAATTAGTCTTTGGAACCTTCAACAGCACCTTACCCACACCACCATGCTGGAGGCTTGCAGGCTGTCAGCTGGGCAGGAATCTCCCTACTCCCTTTCCCAGCTCACACTTTGCCCAAATAGTCCTGCTACTTGAAAAGGCAAATGTCTTGAGACGCAATCTTTAGCTGCTTTCTGAAGGTGACGCCTAATTTATGGCAGAGTAGAAATAAATGTGGTGTGGTCGAGATGACAGCTAACCATGCCCGCTTTGGAAGTGCTCATGTCAGTCTTGCTGGGACAGAAGCCCGGTCAGGACTCTGACAGTGGACCTTCTGCAAGTCTGGATGACCACTCTCAGGCTCCACGGCAGCCTGTTTGCATGCAGTCCTGGAGCAGCAGGTCTCTTGGACAAGATGCTCAGATAACCTCTGTAATGTGGGTAGACTAGGAACGTGTAGATTGCTCTGGGACTGAAACTCACTAATTAGTTATACTAATGAAGAGGCTTTGTTCACAATTTTTTGAACTTTCCTCTGATTTTTTTTCAGCTCAACAGAATTCTTGGAAACAACATTTTAAATCACATACAAATAAAGTATTGATAAACAGAAACATTGGCAGATACTTGGCATGAAGAATAAAGTCCCCATCTTGTATCTATAGATAATTACTTCCTTAGACACAGCGACCCAACCTGCCAAAGATTCAGCATCCGCATTTTTGTGGTCTCCTTCCTTGTAGGTTGTTTGTGTATGTTTCTTAGTATCTGTTTGAGCATACCGGGCACTGTTGATTTTGCAACAGGGTTTGGCTTAAAATTACCTCAGGTTCGGTATTTTCTAGTCCTTCCTGTGTGTTTCCTTCGAAGCACCTCACACTCTTAATCTCCAAAAGGAAGTTTGGTGGCTTACCACTTTAACCACCGCCCTTTTTACTAGAAAAGTCTTGCTCAGCCTTTGAGAAGAATTCAATAAAAATAAAGCAGCAGTGTGCTCACCTACTGAGTTCGTTTCGTTGGCAGATATGATACAGGTCTTCATTGAGGGTCTTTCTCATCTGAATTATGATTCCCATGGACAGATATCTTATGATAGCCTATGTGAACTAAGACAGGAAAAAAAAACCACAATGACCCACTTTTAAAAAGTTTTGTATGTTCTTACAAGCTATTAGATAACTAATTAGAGACAAAGTTTGGAAAACTATAGTCCAGGGTCCAACCCGGAGTCTATGGTCTGGTTTGTTAATAAAGTTTTACTGGATCAAAGTCACACCCATTGGTTCACACCTGTCGAAGACTATCTCCACACTACAGTGAACTGAGTCAAAATAGTTTTGACGGCAGCCATATGCCCTGCATCTAAACTAGTTGTGTACATTCCTTTAGAGAAACGATGCTCTAAAACAACTCGATCTGGGATTATCAGATAAACGGCACATAGCTGTGTTTGTTCTAACGGAAACAGGGGCATTCAAGGTGAGCACCCTAGTTCTGCAGATTACTAGATTTATTTTTTTAAAGGAACTGTTTATTTTTTTTAAAGGAACTGTGATCAAGTAATTTGGATGATGTCTAGACAAGTCATTGAATGTGCCACTGTGTGGTGCAATTTTACAAAGGGGATTAGATGGCACAGAATTACTCACGTTGCTTGGCCTGAGTTACCCTGCCTGTTTGTGGACCATCTCCTAGAGGTCATTGTGGATGAGGATGCTGTCGAGAAAGGCAAGCTGGTACGCCAAGTGACATTGGATCGTAGAATATATGACTATAAGGAGAGTCAGGCTCAGGCAGAAGCAGCTGGTGAACTTGGAAAGGGTGACTGCCCTAGCCCCCAAACTTACTCTGGCTTCACATAAAGATGAAGCCTCTATTGTGGCTGTAGCTTGCCACTCAGAATGTCGTAGTGACAGTGTCATTGGACCAGTGCTGCAGCTGCACAAGGGACTCCTCTTTTTTTTTGTTTTTTGTTTTTTGTTTTTTTGAGACAGAGCTTCTCTGTATAGCCCTGGCTGTCCTGGAACTCACTCTGTAAACCAGGCTGGTCTCGAACTCAGAAATCCACCTGTCTCTGCCTCCCAAGTGCTGGGACTACAGGTGTGTGCCACCACTGCCCGGCTTTCAGAAGACTCCTCTTAATACACAATTTCTGGGATCCTTTCTTTATTCATTTTCAAAGTTGGGGAAAAGTCCTTGGAATGATTTTTAAATCCCAGCGAGCTGTGACTGTGACCTGCAATCACCCGGAACAAGAAGGTGATGTGGGCGTCGAGGGGTCTAGGAAACCCTGGTGTGGCCTTTAGGGAAAGCTACAAGCAACAATGGGAAAGTTCCTGAATATTGGGAAATGTTTTCTCAAGATCAAGAGATTTATTGGCACGCATTTCACATTAGAATGGTCGCTGCCGCCAGGGCTTGCTCTGTCCAAGGGCAACACTAGTACAGAGGCACACAATGCCCCTGGTGGCCCGAGAAATTTAGATCCTGTCAGGCAGCCATTATGTTTCTAAAAGCAGAGTTTTATCGCCATACATAGTTTTGGAATTCCTCCCCACTTTGTCACCAATTTGCCTAAAAAAACATTATTGGTAGTAAGCCAGGTATTTGTTGAAAGTAGCCCAGCAAGATCTGGAAACCAAAACAACTTCTCCCCAGTTCAAAGACTTGGCAGTCCTCTGGAATGACTTCCACCCCAGCAGAGCAAGGAAGCCGCCCCTATGCGTGGAGGCTGACAGCAATACAGCATCTTCATTCTATGAAAGAGAGAGAGGGAGAGAGGGAGAGAGAGAGAGAGAGAGAGAGAGAGAGAGAGAGAGAGAGAGAGAGAGACTCAATCCCTGCTGGCATAAGGTTAAGAGTCTGAAAGGAAGCAGAAGTATCATTGGTTTTTTTTTTTTTTTTTTTTTTTTTTATCTGCAAGGAATTAAGAGTAACATTATAAAACCTGTTCTCTGCCTTTCCTACAAGGGATAAAACTCCCTTTGAAAAAGTAACAGGCAAGTGCCTTTCTTACAATGTTCCCAATGCTCTCTTCTGTACCAGTACAATACTTATCACAGGGGATGAAACAGGGAAGGATTCGGATAGACCCCACGGTCTGTCTCTGTGGGAGAGTGGCCCATGCCAGGGCACAGTACTATTATGCGGGTTCAGAGATCCTGGCATTGAGGCACCGACCTGACCTGAGACAGTAAGAGGCTCCCTGCTCCCACACTTCCCACATAGGAAACGTGAACTGTGGTCACTTAACCAAAAACAGAGTTCTCCATGCTAATAAGATATCTAGAGGCCCTGAGGGTTTGGCCAATAACCTTCCCTACCCAGGCATTCCTCCCTGAAAACGATATTTAATCTCTGATCCGCCCTGAGGAGTTGGTCTGCACCCATTTTTTTCCATGATTAGCAGTCAATAAACGGTATAGATAAACATGGATTGTCTCCTTCATCAAGAAGCACCATTGGGAGCATGGTAAAAACCTTCAACTACCAAGTCACACGGCCTTAGTCTCTGTGCTCCCCGACAACTGTCCCTCAGATGAGGATGGTTGCCACTGACGAGCTAATCTGGAGTTCCCATTCTCCAGGCCCGGGCTTGCCCTCAGACTTGTGTCCCACTCCAGGAGATGCAGCGGTGCTTGGATATCCAGGAGTTTGGGAATCTCTGGTCCTGGCCTCATTGCGGCCCATGGACCCCCGACACTTCGCTCCTGACTCTTCTGAGGCATCCCAGCAGGACAACTGGATGCCGCGGAGACTGGGAGCCCCAGCTTCAAAGTCCCACATCCTTGGCCGCATTTTTCCACACCCTGAGTGATGTCTCAGTGCAGGCAGGCAGCTGTGCATCGTAAGCACAGTCTCCCTCCCGGTGCTTCATTTCCCCAGCGGTGCTTCCACATCCCAGCGGTGGAGCAGAGCGCAGACCCACATATCTCTACCACACATTTCTCAGCCAGCATCCTACAATCACCACCCTTAAAAGGGGGCTTCTTCTTTTCTCTGTCTGCTCCGTTCTGTTCATCATCTTCCACTTGAAAGGTGGATTTGCTGGCGGACTTTCCGTCAACCTGATACAAGCTCAAGTCATCAGAGAGAAAGAAGCCTCTAGTGAAAAACTGTCTGCATACGATGGAGCTGTACCGAAGCCTAAAGACATTTTTTCTTAACTAGTGATTGACATATGTGGGCCCAGACCATGGACCACCCATCCATCCCTGGGTTCTATAAGCAAGCAAGGCTGAGCAAGCCACAGGGAGCAGCCCAGGACACAACACTTCTCCATGGCTGGTCCATCAGCTCTTGCTTCCAGATTTCTACCCTGCTCGAGTTCCAGTCTTGACTTCCTTCAATGATGAGCAGTGCTATGGGGGTTTAAGCCAGATAAACCTATCTTTCTGAAGTTGTGTTGACCATTGTGTTTCTCAGCAATAGTAACCATAATAACTAAGACAAATGTCTAAGACCCCAATTCCAGCAAGGCCCTCGATTCAGTCATCAGCAGCCTCAGCATGCAGATCATTCAGCAGGCACACAGCAGTTGCTTTCCGTCTTCTTTCCAACAGCTTGTCTCAGACATTAGCTCCTGAAACAGAGTGTAGAGGAAAGAGTTTCTCTCTCCCCTATAGACTGAAGAGTGGACGACAAGGCATCCAGTAGCTGACATGATCGCTAAGGCTTTCTAATGTCTAAGAAATTCACAGGGCACAGTCCCTGCCAAGGAATTCTTTATCTTCATTGCTTCCGAATTCTTGTTGCTTCAGTGGTCTTTGAGTAGGTACTAGAGGGAGACATCCAGGTCATGGCGCCATCTCACTTTGGAAAATAAGGAAGCCCCCTGGCATCAGCCTTCAAACACAAGTAAAAGAGACTACGTGACAAGAACACACATGATAGCACAAATGGGTCGGCGTAAGCAGAGCTAGATCCTGTGCTGGTACTGACAACAGCCTCTAATTTTGAGTCCTGCGTACACCATTACCAAGAGTACTTTAGTTACCACAATGTTCTCAATAGCCTACAGGGTGCCAGTGTGCTGCTGGTTCCTTGGGTGAAAAGACTTGTCACTGAGCCTGATCACTTGAGTTCAAGGTCAGGAAACCTAGTGATAGAAGGAGGGAACCAACTCCTACAAGATGCCCTCTGACCTCCAGAGGTACAGGGATGTATTCATGTGCACACATATAAATAAATAAGTAAATGTCTGTGTTAAGAGGAATCGGTAACCTATGAGGCAAGGATGATTACATATATTCTACAGAAGATGTAGTATAATCAATTTAAGCTTATCCTGAACGAGCTTACAAGTAAATGAGACTCAGACTATGGATATTGTATTTGGCTTTGACAATTACCTGGGTGGTAACCCCTAATCTATTCTTCAAACACTGGCCTGGCTACCCCTCCAACAGTGTATCAGACACTTGCTGTTTCTCCTGGCCATGTACTCACCATCCACACATGTCTCTCCTTCCTCTCCCCTTTTCTCCTTCCTCCTCCTCCTATTCTTCCTCCTTCTGCTGTTGGTCTCTCTCAATAACTCTGTCTTCTCCACCCTCAACCAGGTAACTCAAAACCCACCTACCTCTAATCCCTCCAGCAACTGACTGTTGCCAAATAGTTTTAAATCAAGGAACAAGGTTTGCATAACAAAAGCTGGGAATCATGAGTAGATCTAAACCTACCCTTCAGATACAGAATTTAGCACTGTGATGCATAACACAGACCCAACCTCAACAGAAGAAACCAATCCTAGGAGACTAATTGTTTTGCCAGACCACATATGATTAACTCAGGTCTGTCTGCTCCAAGAGTTAAGATATGCTGCCTGTGTGTTGAGTACCGACTCTTATTTAGACCTGGGTCCCTTGAAGAAGCATCTGTTAAAGTTCACAACCAAAGAGATATCTGCTGATAACTGTGTTCATTTGGGAAGTCTCAAGGGCCTGCCATATGTCTGGCAGTGTACTAAGTCTTAGGAAGACACCAGGCAGTCATTCTTATCCTCATGCAGGACTCAATGGTGTCTGGAAGGATAGAGCTTTGAAAGTTACATATTATGCCACACATGAGGTTAGGGTTAGGGTTAGGGTTAGGGTTAGGGTTAGGGTTAGGGTTAGGGTTAGGGTTAGGGTTAGGGTTAGGGTTAGGGAGAAGCTGTCATCTGAACAGAGAGTTGTAGGAGGCCGGGAGAGGAACTCCGAGGGTGCAAGGTAGAGTGATCCAGGCGGTGGGACAGGGAAAAAGACCCTGAGATGGAGCATGACTCACATAGCTGATTCAGAACAGAGGAAAGGCCAGAATGCCTGGAGTTGAGCAGATGGAAGGCACAGGACAAGGAGGTGAGTGAAGCAGTCACTTTCCCATCTTCATGGCAGTGGTCTGTCTTCACTACCCAGAGTTGTCCTGCTGTCTCTCTCTCACCATTCTTCTGCACCATCCGTGGCTATCTGCTCTCATTAGTTACAGGTTCATTGTTCTCGATGTGTGCAGTCATCTTTCCATGACTGTGGTCTCTGATCAGTTCCACACCACGGAACACCTTAACCATTGTGATCGTCTAACAGCCTACATACATATAATTCCAACACACACACAGACACACAGACATACACAGACACACATTATATAGACACACCCACATGCACACACAGATACACACAAACATAGAAACACACATACACAGATACAAACATATAGACACACACAGACAACACATACATGCACATGCATGCTTACAGACACACTCATACAGACACATGGACACACACACACACACACACACACACACACACACACACACACACATCTCAATGAGAGTGCTTCCACTCTAAGGGAAGTTGCGGTCTTGTGAAAAAGACCAAGTCAGCCCTCTTTCCCCACTTCCCATGGCTCTCCATCTCACAGCAAGAAGTCATGATTTGGAACAAGAAGGCTCTGTGACACAACCATGGAAACTAATCTCTTGACAAGGCTTAGTCTCCTCCAGAATTTAAGTACCTAATAGTTCATCCACTTTCCTTGCCAGTGAAGGGTTCTTTTTTTTCTTTTTTCTTTTCTTTTCTTTCCTTTCCTTTCCTTTTCTTTCCTTTCCTTTCCTTTCCTTTCCTTTCCTTTCCTTTCCTTTCCTTTCCTTTCCTTTCCTTTCCTTTCCTTTCCTTTCCTTTCCTTCCCTTCCCTTTCCTTTCCTTTCCCTCTCAAAACTTCATTTGGCATTTTTATAGTTACAATCTGGCAGTCAAACAGGAGTTTCTGAATTTAGCAAATAAATACATTATTAGACTCTATTTGGAGGAATAACAGAGAAATGTCCTTTGCTATGACACATTACCTATGTCAGTAGGCATAAAGTGACAGTTCGCATTTTACTATTGATCTGGAAGATCTCTTTATTGCTCACTTTTTTCTCCATGCTGTAAGATCCATACACTTCCACCCTGCATCCTTTGAAAAGAGGTCACTCCATGGAGCCTGCATGTAGAGACTTAGAAACTATGCTTGATAGAAAAGTGTTTCCAAGAGCTATTTGTTATTTCTATTGTAATCTTCAGAGTTAAGTGCTTGGTTTGTTTCTTTTTGTTTGTGTGTTTTGCTTTTGTTTTTGTTTTCTTTTAAGTTTTGCCTTTTATCGGTGTTGTGGTATGAAGAAGCCATTTTCTATGGGAATTCAGTTTGAAATATAGTTTCAATGAAATACTGACTTTGACAGAAAAAAGAAAAAAATATAACATTGGTAACGTTACATCTTAGTTACTGTTCTATTTCTGTGAAGAGATGCCATTATCAAGGACGCTTGCAGAAGAAAGCATTAATTGGGGGCTTGCTTATAGATTCAGATCATCATGGAAGGAAGCATGGTGGCATGGGTCTGGAGCAATAGCTGAGAGCTTCTATCCGAGTTGGAAGGCAGGAGTCAGAAAAAAATACAGGACCAGGCCTAGAGTGGGAATGTGAAACTTCAACGTCCATCCTCAGTGACATATCTCCTCCAATAAGACTATGCCTCCTAATTCCTCCTAAACAGTCTACCAACTAACAACCAAATAAGTTGCCTTGACCCTGTCCTCAGTTTTTGGAAGTTCTAGTTACCCCCCTCCACCCTAAGTGTCAATGGGCACCTCCAAAGCCAAAGACACTGTGTCCACATGCAGCTACTAGGAACTAATTCCCTGCGGTCAGCCAGGTTTCTTGACATTTTTTACAAGATCCAACTCCACCTGTTTGGTAGAGAGAACTATGAGGCTAAGTTTGAGCATTTCTGTGTAGGATTGATCCACAGCCACACATTATGGCAGATGGCCCCACCCTTCACCCTTCATTGGCTCCACCTCTTCCTGTCTAAGCTGTCATCACTCCTTCCTTGGTGTCCCTACCCTTTGAAAATCAACATCTGGCTGCTGAGTGTTTGTTCAGGTTTTATTCTAGCCTCATCCTGACTGGGAACTGGACCATTTAGATCACACAAAGTTGCCTACCACTGGTGAGGACACACTGCAGCTATTGGTTAACCAAAGCTTTCATTATCTATTTGTCCCCCCAAGTTAATGGCTTGACATGAAGAAAACCAAAATAAAGTGAAGATACTTGAATTTCTTTGTTGCTTCTGTTTAGGAGCTAAGTCATAATAAACAAATTAGACTGTATAATTTAATGTATATTTAAAGAATCTGTTAAAGCACTGGAAAGGGACATGTAAAAAATTCAACCTATTAAGAAAATAAAGCTATGGTGGCAAGGTTTGGAGAGCTTTAGCAGAATACAGAGTCCAATTCCTCTCTCTGGAACTTTCCAAGTTGCACATTTTGGTCAAATGACTTAATTTTTCTGAGTCTATTTCCTCATTCCATGACAAAAGGTGAATACATATAAAGCGCTTATCCACAGCTTTGTCAAGTGCTAAGTACTCAATAAAATGAGATTTTAGATTTTCTGGAAGAGTCTGGTAAGTATTGCCCAAGCAGAACCATTTCTCTTACAGTGAAGCTCTTTCTGATTCCAGGTATCTGATCTCAAGGTGGGCTTCCTGATTCTACTCTGGGCTTACTCTGCATTGGAAGGTTGTCAAAAGACAGATGAGGCCCATTCCTCTCGATAGACAGGGCACTTCTCTAAAGTCAAACGCCATGTCACTCTGAAAGAACTTTGCCATCTTGTCTCTGACTTCATCTTTCTTTCCCTAAGCTGAACCCAAACAAGTTAGAAGCTTGTCGCCATTTACAAGCCTTTGAAGGGCATATCTTCTTCTCAAAGGAACCGAGTGTCAAATGGGTCCGTGCATTTCCCACACAGCTTCTTCAGCAGCTGACAGCACACAGTGCTGATTCAGTGTCGCTTCATGGGTTAAGCACAGATGGCTTCCACCTTAGGTTTTCTACCCACAGTCTCATTTCTAAGATGTTTGTTCCCAGATTAGCGTTAGTTTATAGATGATTAAGGTTCTAGTAGTAGGGGTAGAGGAGCTATGCAAAAGGGATTGATAAAGTATTTAAAACCTTCCAGGATTATGTGACGATTGAGGTCATTTATTACAATGAAAAATTTGATCTGGTTTAAGCTTTGAACTTGAGAATGTTAGCAGAATTCTAAGCGGCTTAGGGTCGGCTCAGATGAGAAAGCACTCACTTGGCGGGTGTTTGCTGGAAATATCAAACAGCAGACCTTAGTATTATGGGCAGGTTTCATGTGAGAAACGGTAACTAGAAAGTATCATGATAAATTGTTTTTGTGTGCTGAGTTTTGTGCCCTTTGTTGTCTACACTTACTGGTTCTGGGCATTTTCTGTGAACGTGGTCAGCTAAGCTTTGTCTCTGTAGTTAGTACTGACCCGGATATGCATTCTCTCTATCCAGGGATCTACATGTGTGTCCTTGACTCCATACACAGGTGTCAAGGCATTTACAAGGAAGTTCAACCTACCTTTGGGTCCTGACCTGGTGTTCCTCCTAAGTCACCTGAATGCTCTCTATCTGTCATTGTGTAGGTGACTTTAACAAAGTGACAGAGACCAGCAGGTTTAACCAAGAAAACTGCATTTTCCCCAAGGGCTGCAAATCCGAGATGGAGACGCCTGCAAGGGTGGTTTCGGTGGAGACTTCCCTTTAACTTTACTTGGCTGCCATTGTTGCATCTCCGATTAGTTATTTGAGGTGTGTGTTTATGCCTCTGGCAACTCTCCCTCTGCACGCTCTACTTATGAGGAGAGAAGCCTGCTTGCATGTAGAGTCCTACCTAGCATCATCTTTCTAATTAATTAACTCTAAAAAGAGTCTGTTTGCAAGTCCTGTCACATTCTGAGAAACTTTAGTAGCGCTGGGAGTTTGAGAGGGTGAAGCCCCTCCAGGTACCAATTCCATTCCACCAGGTTCGCTATGGAAACTTATCAACGCACATGTCTCTGAAAAGCAGATTGAAAAGAGAAAAAAAATATGAATAAGCTCTGGCTGGATTTTATTATTGTCGCATTTTCATTGCAGCCTGCTCTTTCCAAAGCTCCACTTTGGGTCAGTGCTATAGAACAGCTTGCCTCATGCTTCAGTCGGGCCCGGAGCCTTTGCTCTCTCTCTCTCCGGCTTCCAGAACTCAGTGAGGACTGCTTGTTGCAAAGGACAGTTTTGAGTTGTTTGCTTGTTTTAAAGCTTACTCCGCACTGAGACGATGCACGTTCGTTTGTTTTTGAGAAGTCCCCAATCTTACTCTCTCGTCTTCAGCCAGTTCCTATCATAATTGGCTTGAAGGGCAGAGGCACCACAGAACACTGAAACCCGAATCTGCTGTGTTCATCTGCAAAGCCAAAATCAATGAAGACTTGAACACCGTGCATCATGAAAACTACATGAGCAAAGCCGTTTGCCAAATACGCCACTGACAAGATTTAGACGTTGTTTAATTGCTTCTATCTTTGCATGTTTCCCTAGAGAAAGTTCCAACAGCTATTGTCCTGGAAAGCACTTTATGTTGGACTCTTTTGCACAAATATTGGATGAGGATTATCTAAGCTCTTCTGCATATTGAACCATCATCTAGAAATCTTCAAAGGCTTTCTGACCACTAGAGATGATGGGGTTCCTTTAGCACATTGCCAAAGATGCTAGAAGGATCTTTGGACAAGAGGAAATTATCAGTCAGACACTGTGTATTTGAAGTTTGTGTTTGTAGTAGTTTCAACTTTAACATAATTTTTATTGTAGTCAGAATCTGAATTATGAGCATAATTATACTTAACTTTGAATGCAAAAAAATAATCTTGTTTGAAATGATCGCTATTTGTATTTTTCTAGTTAACACAAAAATTTTTCCTCTTCAGTATTTCTTTCCTATGGTATTTTGAATAAGAGTGGCTTTTCCCCCACAGACTCATATATTTGAATGTTTGGTTGTTAGTTGGTAGACTGTTTAGGAGGAATTAGGAGGCATAGCCTTGTTGGAGGAGGTATGTCACTGAGGATGGACATTGAAGTTTCACATTCCCACTCTAGGCCTGGTCCTGTATTTTTTCTGACTCCTGCCTTCCACATCGGATAGAAGCTCTCAGCTATTGCTCCAGACCCATACCCATGCCACCATGCTTCCCTCCATGATGATCTGAATCTATAAGCAAGCTCCCAATTAATGCTTTCTTCTGCAAGCGTCCTTGATAATGGTATCTCTTCACAGAAATAGAACAGTAACTAAGATGTAACGTTACCAATGTTATATTTTTTCTTTCTTTGGTCAAAGTCAGTATTTCATTGAAACTATATTTCAAACTGAATTCCCATAGAAAATGGCTTCTTCATACCACAACACCGATAAAAGGCAAAACTTAAAAGAAAACAAAAACGAAAGCAAAACACACAAACAAAAAGAAACAAACCAAGCACTTAACTCTAAAGATTACAATAGAAATAACAAATAGCTCTTGGAAACACTTTTCTATCAAGCATAGTTTCTAAGTCTCTACATGCAGGCTCCATGGAGTGACCTCTTTTCAAAGGATGCAGGGTGGAAGTGTATGGATCTTACAGCATGGAGAAAAAAGTGAGCAAGAAAGAGATCTTCCAGATCAATAGTAAAATGAGAACTGTCACTTTATGTCTACTGACATAGGCAATGTGTCATAGCAAAGGACATTTCTCTGTGTGTTATTCCTCCAAATAGAGTCTAATCATGAAAAAATATTGTCAAACAAATGCCATTCAGGAAATAGTCTTCAAAATACCTGCACAATAATCATTTGAAGCCATCAGAATGAGGAAAGCCTGAGAAGCTGTCACACCAAAGAGAAACCTATGGGCTTGTTACAAGTAACTGTGGTGTACTATCCTGGGTGTGGCTCTGGACCAAATCTAATGAGCAGTAGGTAAAATTCAGGCATTCTGAATTAAGTATGTTCTTAACCCCCTTGTAGCGATGTTTTAATGGTATGAAGCATACCAACTAATTTAAGTTGCTGGCAAAAGGAGTAGCTGGGTACAGACACATGGGAACTCTGAACTACCTTTGCAATATTTCTGTATATATAAAGCTGTTCTAATACAATTTAATCGGGCTAGTGAGATCGCTCAGCGGTTAAGAGGACTGACTGCTCTTCCAGAGGTCCTGAGTTCAAATCCCAGCAACCACATGGTGGCTCACAACCATTCTTAACGAGATCTGATGCCCTCTTCTGGAGTGTCTGAAGATAGCTACAGTGTACTTACATATAATAAATAAAATAAATCTTTTTAAAAAAATAATTTCTAAGAGCAAAACAATTTAATCATGTGTATACATTTTACATACCTGCCAATGTTTAGGAAGACATTAATTTCTCAAGGGTTACTTCCAGATTCAACATTATTTTCCATCTTTGACAAACTGTGGCTTATAAATATGATCTCACTGTTCTATCCTTTAATCCATTAAATATTAACAAAGACCAGTATCTTTTACCTGGGGAATATTTTTAATTATTTATAAAAACTTGGATAAACTTTGTTTTGGTTGCACATTTCTCTGTTCTAACTTTTCTTTGTCTTGGATGTCTTTTGCAATTTAAATAAATGTTTTCTACATATTGTTTTCCTTAGTGTGGTGATTGCTTTTTGGCATACCAATACCAAAAAAGACTTAAGCAATATATGTTACTTCTCCTCCTGTGTTACTACATTAATTCTCTCAGTTGAGATATACAACTATTTTTTAGTGTAAAATTACCTAGCTTCACATGTTTAAACAGTTTATTAGTTTTTTCATTCTTTATCCATCAATATGAAAGTAACTTTAAAAGGTATAAAGTTAAAAAATACATGGTAATATAAAAGGACTTTTTTGGCACTCAGAAAGATACAGAAATACAATCAAAATCATTAATTTGAAATTGTCCCATAGAGCCGCACTGACAAACACAGCATGTTACTGGTACCAAAACAGACATGCAGCCCATCAGAGCAGGATATCAGACCCAGAAATAGACTCATTCACCTATGGCATCTAAGTTTTGATGTTGGTGTCAAAGACCCACACTGGCTGAGATAAGGAACAGTGCTGATAAAGATGCATTTCCATCGGAAGAATTAAATGAGGGTCACATCACCCTGCACTCAAAACAATTCAAAGCGGAAGACTTAAAACACAAAGTTCTCAGACTGCTAGTGGGAAAAGTAAAAGAATTTTCAAATAGCAGGTGAAGGCAATGACATTCAGAATAGGAGTCAACTAATGGGACCGCAAGTGATTAAAAAAAATTCTTCCACAATAAAAAATGTAGTAGAGGAAAACAGCCTACAGAATGGGAGAAAGTCTTTGCCAGCCATACCTCATACGGTGGCTGATACTGAAATACATGTACAGAATTAAAATACCACCCAAGGGCAAAACTACCTCAACAATGACCTAATGACACCGACAGACAGCTCTCCAAAGGAGAAACAGAGATGACCAGTTGTTTAAACTTTTAAATGTTTTATTAAACATTCCAGAAAGCATATTTACTTATTTTTTAAATTTTTTATTGTATATATTCTTCATTTACATTTCAAATGTTATACCCTTTCCCTGTTTCTCCCTCCCAGAAAACTCCCAACCCATCCTCCCACCCCCTGCCTCTAGAAAGCATTTATACTTTAAATATCATTTATACATGTAATCTGCATAAAATTATGAGTGGAGATTTCACATTCTTTACATATTGAATCATTAAAAGTGCCTTGTTTTCTAAGACTTCTTAAAGCATTTCTCTTTTGTTGTTGAGATTTTAAGATATGACATCATTTCCCCCATCCTGTCTCTCCCTCCTAACACTCCTGCGTCGTTCTTTGCTGCTTTTGAAATTCATGACCTCTTTTATCATTAATTGTTGTTACATGCATATATATACTCATATTTATTAATAAATTCAATCTGCTTAGTCTGTACAATGCTGCTTGTATATATGCTTTCTCAGCTGAACATTCAGTATTGGATAATTTGATGACTATTCTTGTTATCAATTTGACTACACCTGAAATTAATTAAAACTGAATGGCTTTGCACACAATTAAGGATTTTTTTCCCTTAACTAAATAATATGAAGTGGGAAGACCCATTTATACTCTATATCTTTGAGGAGCGAAGATCCACCGTTAATCTGGCCCACTGGTGCTGGAAGCCTCTGTAAAGGACTCTGAAGAAGGAACCTTGTTCTCTCCCTTTGCCTGTTTGCTCTTGCTTCCACTAGCAAGTCCATTCCTTTACCGGTGTTTGAGTCTACTTCTTTGGGATTCCAGGGTATACTGAAAACCAGCTGAGACAATAACCAGTTGGTGTGCCATCCTATGGAGATTACTCCTCCCACTCTCAGCATTCCTCAGCTGGCTGTAGTTTCTTGTGTAGAATTGAGGCCTAGTGGTTTTGATACATGTCCACTGGTGGCAGCTTTGTTCAGATCATGTTTAGTCAGATATGTGGGTAAGACGGTATATAGTTTCTGAGGTCACTAGGAAATTCAGTTTTAAAACAAACTCCCTAATCCTCTAGCCCTTACATCTTTCCACCTCCTCATCTACAGTGTTCCCTGAGGCTTATGTGTGGGAGTTGTTTTGTAGATGTATGCGCTGGGATTGGGCTTCACAGCTTTTCATTTTGATTGCTTGTGGTTTTCTGTAATTGTCACTATTTGTTTGCAAAGAGAAATTTTCTCCATGAGAGATGAGCACTATGCGTATTTGTGGGTATAAGGACAAATACTGAGAATGTGGTTAAGGATTATGCTGGTTTACGAAAATGGTCGTTGTAGGTTCTCCTCCAAGATCCATGATTTCATGAACCCTGAGTAGTTACCTAGGTTTCCAGTATCAGGCATCCTCTCCCTTTGGTTGATTGGGTCTCAAGTCCAATAAGAAAGTTGTTGGTTACTGCCAAGATATGCATGCCACGCTTACACCTGTAGAATTATAGTGCCATGCTGGTCACTGTGGTGGTTCATAGGTGTCATACCTGCAGAGGACTATTGTTCACTTCTCTTGGAAGCTTCACGGCACCTACTGATGTCACCAGAGTTAGTCCTCAAGAAGGGGGATTTCAGGTCATTTCCAGTTTAGGAGAATCTGTGTTTTGTGTCAGACAATTGTTTGAATGATTTGAGAAGTTCCTAAATGTCTAAAATGTTCAACATCCTAAACCACCATGAAAATGTAAATTACAACCATTCTATCTTATTCCAATCACAATGCCCATTGGTGAGAAAACAAATAACAAATACTGGGAAGGATTTAGGGGAACAGGAACTCTTAGTCACTGCTGCTGGGAGGGTAAACTGTTATCTGCAATATGGTGATTTCTTAAAAGCTTAAAACCAAAACTATCATTCCTACAACAGACCAGCTCCATTCCTACAACAGAGGTTCATATTCACCCATGTTTATTGCTTCAGTTTTTGGCACGAAGGCAGCCTAGCTGTCTATTGATGAAGGGGAAACCATTGGGGGATATATATATATATATATATATATATATATATATATATGTATGTATATGTATATATATATACATATACATATATATATATATATATATACACATACACATACACGTTGGTTCAGCTGTAAATAAAAGTAAAATTATAAAGTTTTAAAATTTGGAAGAAAATGGATGGAGCTGCAAAGGTGATGACATACTCAGACTTGTTTGGTTGTAATATTTTTGTTTTTCTCGAGACCAGGTCTCATTATGTAGTGCACCCCAGTTGTCCTAGAAGTTGCTGCGTTCATCAGGCTGACCAGGAGCTCACAGAGATCCTCCTTCCTCTGTCTAGGAGTGCTGGGATTAAAGGTGTGCACCACCACACTGCCTGGCCAGATCCTAACTTCTAATGTTGGAGACAACAAGCGGGAAATAATTTCTGGGGATGATATCAAAAGGAAGAGCCTGACATGAAAGCGGCTGGTACGAGAGGGAAGAAGTGGCAGAGAAAGGGAGATGAAGAAAAGCAACAACAATGCAGTTTTGGTTGAAATACACGTGTTTCAAAAATGCCATAATAAAACGTAAAATGTTTTTATTACTAAAATAATAATTGTTAAAAAATATCATTACCTGTATTACTCCCTTCAGCTCACCTGCCTGCCAACTACCAACTGGCATCCTTGGCCTCTACATACTTAAGTTCATTTCTAGCTCTGCCATCACAACTGTGTGTAGACCTACGCACACATGTTTACACTCCCATGGGTACATGAACGATCTCTGGAGCTGAGAACCAATCCACCTTCACTGCTTGTTTTGCACCACTTCGGTTTGTGCCTAGGTTTCTAACTGTATTGAGTTTTCCATTGTTTTTGAGACAAGGCGTCCTTAGGTTGTCCAACTCATGTTCCTCTTTCCCTTCGAATGTTGGGGTTATAGGCATGTGGCATCTTGCAATTCCATTTCATTCACTTTAAATCCGATAGTTTAATCCCCTCCATCCTTTCTAGTGTGAGATCATTGATCTGAAAATACAACAGTCAGAGATCTGGCTGAACAAGTTTTCTACTAGCTATATGCAAATATATGAACAATACTCAGTAGAGACTCATGATGCGAATACATGAACAACTTGCACATAGATATGGAAAGATCGTGTCTGTGAGATGCTGTTTGCAAGACATCTCAAGTCAAAACGTCACTTGCAAAAGCTCAAGATCTGAAGGTTTTGAAGTATAGCTCTATGGAGAACACTGCATCAACAACTGAGTTCTCTGGAGCTTAGAATGCAGATGTTTTACAACTTAAACTCTGGCTACTGTGTCCCATTATGCCGAGTCAGGAAGATGTGACCACCATCAAAGGAAGGACAAGACTCTTCCCCTTGAGTTGGTGTGGCTGCCTATGTCCTTGCCTTCATCAAGAAAGCTGATCCTAGCTAAAAGCTCTGGTTAGTGTGGGTCCGATCTACCTGTGTTGACTCTGTGAGTTAAGGGTTCCAAAGCCCTTTGTCTGAAACTTTTCTCTTCCCACACTGACTTTCTTTCTAGCACTATATCCTGCTTTAAAGCATAGTGGACATGCCTGGTCCTGCCAAAAGAAGCAGGCTAATCAATCAACAGTGTCAGTCATCAAAGGCATCAAGTTAGTAAGTAACCAACTTGTCAGATTTACCTACTACTTTGTTTTCAAAAATATTTAAAATACTATTTCTCTAGACTGAATAAATGTTTTGTTTGCCATTTATTTAAGTATGTATATATTATTAGATGTATTTGTTATGATAAAGAATAATTATTTAAAAGATAAATATATTTACTTAGATTTGATTTTATGTAATGTATTCATGAATCCACATATTGCATAGTATCCCAAAATTTGTATCATATTATGCATTACTGAAAAGAAATAGATAAGAATAGGCCAGAATTCAAAAGCAGATTAAAGTACTCTTGGTTGGGTAATTTTCAATGAATTTAACAGTTTTATTATAATATTGTTGCATTTAGTCATCTAAGGAAAACACTAACACTTTCTGAAACAAATTACCAGATTGGGATATTTGACTCGTTTAATGTGTTTTCCAATTTAAAGATTGATTCTTTAGCAGAGTAGTTTTCACAAAATTGATTTCAGAAAATAATCCATTAATACATTGATCAATTATAAGTCTGGGGTGTCTGCTTTGCCAGAAGCATTATAATCAAAAGTCACATGGTAAACAGTGATTTCTTTCTAAACAACAGGCAAAAGTTCACTTAGAATTAAACCATAAAAAGTTAGTTATAGATTCAACTGCAGAGATGTCACAGCATATCTAAAAGCTTCAAATTCACTCCTGTTCCAATGTACTACATACACATGTCTAATGAATCTATATTTGCAGAATCAAAATGAGGAGTCGAGGAAGAGTGATCAATTAACAATAAGGAAATAATAATGTTTGAGAGCATGAATATGTCTAACCTCATGTTAGATATTGTAAAATGAATAACATTAGGGTTTTGTGTATCAATTAACAACAAAAGTATTAACTCTACATTTTCACTATATGAGTTTCTATTAGATTCAAGACCTTACCTGAACCTAAAAGTACTCTTGTCAGACAGCAAAAGCTATGAATTATTTTTAATTTAAATATCAGAATATTGCTGGGTGTGGTGGCACATGCTTTTAGTCGTAGCACTTGGCAGGCAGAAGCAGGTAAGTATGTGTGAGTTCAAGGACAGCCTGAGTTACATAATGAGTTCCAGGAACACCTAGAGCTATGTAGTGAAATCCTGTCTCAAAAATGTATAACGATCTCTATCTTTATAATCTATATCTAATCATATAATTCAATAAAATCAAGTATACACACATATGTATATGTATACATATACAGGTATACATATATGTGAAATATTTATTAGAAATTTGATAACAGAAGAGCCCAGAGATCTTCTGGTCAGTTGACACAACAAACTATACTCGATTTCTAAATCTAGCTTACAAGAGAATGTTTCATTATTCACACACCATTATATTATACATTATTTTAAATTATTCAAGAAGACACCATTTTGTTATTGTTGATTTTAATCAAGAATCTTAAGGTGTTTTGGCATGCATGTAGCCCAGTACCAGTACACACTTCATCCTGAGCGTGTGCACTTGCATGCACACACACACACACACACACACACACACATTCACATCTGTATAAACTAATGCATGCTCCCCACACACAAAGAATTAAAAAAAATTGACTACCATGGTAGTAGGTTATCCATAAATAACCTGATTTTTTTCAGTTAATCTTTTTTATCTGTAATTTTATCACCCATTCAATGTTACTATTTTCCAAATTCATACACGTGAATTCGCATGACATGAATTCACTTTTTATGAAGTATTCACTTGAGATTTATTCATGTTGCAGACCATTCCTTTGCTTGGCTGTTTAATTTTCTCTGGAACAAATATGTTGTATTTGTTTACTTTCAACTATACAATTAAATTTTAATTATTTTTAATATAGTACTTAGGATGTATATATGTTTCTTTGTTGGCATGCCTGTTTTCCATCCTGAACCTCGTAAACCCTTGGACACACTAGAATCTTGCACAAGAGCTTCCCTGGGATGTGAAGACTGACACTCAAGGAAACTGGTCCAAGCTTTCACCAGTGTTTATTTTAAAAGAATAACAAAGGTCTTTATAAGGCAGTGAAGACAATCCTCACACAAATGTGAACAGATCCTTGAGAAGGGAAGTTTAACAATCTTGTAATAGAAGATGCACTACTTATCAAGCCTGACCCCCTCTCAGTTTTTTTGTTTTGTTTTGCTTTGTTTTGTTGTGTTGTGTTTTGTTTTGTTTTGAAATGAGTCGTCACTGGTGACAGCATACTGCTGAGAAGGAAGTTGCGACCGCTGGCCAACACACATGTGCATGTCTTTACTAATCCACGTGTCAGTCTCTCATCTCTTCTTGGAAGATATCCTGCTTAACTTTCTAAGAGGCTTTAAATTCAATGTTCTCAGTCACGTACAATACATTCTAAGACTGCTCTTGCAAATACGAGCACGTGAGCAGACATCTTCTTTCCCACTAGCAAATGTGTATTTTTGATACATTTCAGGAATGGAGCTGCAGGGAGCTATTCTGTCGGGGTGATTAAAAATGGAAGCTGGTAGCAGCTGCTGCCATGGGAGAGCAATAACCAGCATAAACTCACCCCACTGGAGAAATAAGCAATGTCTTATATTTTATTCCATTCCCCCAAGATTTTATAGTCTATTAATGATCATTTACAGATTTTCAGTTCATATAGTTCTTATAATTAAAGCAAAGCATCAAATGTATATTTTCCTCCATAATTATTGAGTAGCATGATGGGGTTCTGCTGGTACTACTGAAAAATAATTTTTTCCATCACCAATTGTATTTTTTCAACAAGTTAATCTCTGAAGCAAATAATGTATACACACTAAATGGCTCCAAGCAAAAGCAGGGCAAACCTGTGAGAGCCGGCCTTCTGAGTATTAACAAAATACCAAGAACAGTGTCAGTGTCATCTAGCAAGAAAAAAAAGGTAAGTTATTATAAACACCTCATCTGTAATACTTCCGTCTACAAACTGAATATTTTTGTAGCCTGGTGATGTTTTAGGACTACAGGCAAAAACGACATTTGGAACCTGAAGCAGGGTGGGACATTTCTCCTCCCTTTCTGTCCTGGGGGGAGGGGGGAATGTTATCAAATATAAGTAAACTAACCTGCTGCGGGAATATTTGTAGTGAGTCTTCAGTTTGGAAACTGTATTGATTGAGATTTAACTCTTACTTCAAGATCTTATAATTAAGAGAGAAAATGAGTCACAGACAACACAGAGAGAAACATCACAAGTAATGATACCAGTGAATCAAAGGAATCTTTTTTTATGTATTGAAAATTCTGAGGTTCAAAAATTATAAGTCAGACTTGCGTTGGAATACACAAGTGTTGTCATTGTTGTCCGTTTTCCAACCTCTTAATGGATTTAAGCTTCAAAGCCACCACGTTGAAGATAACATAGTTTATGAGAATAGACTTACAACCCCCTTGTCCAAAAAGCTTGCTAGCCAATATGCAAATTACTACAACCAGTGTTAGTTTACTATGAAAATTACTACAACCAATGGTAATTTTCTTTCTTCCAACAAGATTACATAACACTAGCCATAGGCTCGGACTCCAGGTAGTTGTAAAGAAGGCTAGCTTAGGAGATAGAAGATTATGATTTCACGTAGAGTTGAAGGACGGCACAAGAACCAATTGGAATTAAGTTGTTTTTCTACAAGTAAACTATAGTACTGAAGTTTTAAAAATAGATGAAAAAGTAAATATTGTCTCCTTTAAATATATCTAATCTAAAGGAATCAGGGCTAATGTAGTGAATGTAAGAAAATCTGAAGGAAAAAGTCCAAGGCAAGACATGATCCTTGAATTTTAATCACTACTGGCTCTCCTGGTTGCCTTGCCAACTAAATTAGAGTTTAAAATATCGGATCTATCATGTTGTAAATGTTAAGGGGGCATTTGAGAATATAAATGTCTCACAAATTATGGGAAATAAATTAAACATTTAATAAGTATTTAACAAGATATTTTATCATGTCTCAAGATTCTTTTTAAAAAAATAAATGTATTAATATAGATGTGTGGCTAACATGTGTATAGCTGTATACTGTGTGAGTGCATGATGTTTGCAGAGGTCAAAATAGGATGCTGGATCCCCTGGAACTAGAATTACAGGTGTTTGTGAGTCACCATGTGGAGGCTGAAATTGGGACCCAGATCTGGAAGACCAGCCTTGACCACTGAAACATCTCTCTATCCTCTATATCAATAATTAACAACAAAAAATTTTTCACTCACTTTGATATTAAAACTTTGCCTATAAGAATATTTTCTAAGAAAATTATAGGACAGAGATGAAAGATGGCAGCCATCACAAACTTGGGAGCAAAAGTCCCTGGAAATTTCTACCTTTTGGAAGAGCCGGAAGAAGGCTAGAAAGGCATAGGCAATGGAACAGTTAGCTCGGGTCTAGAGACTGGAGGCATGACACAAGATGGACAGGAATGATAATTAGGTGTTGTGGGAAGTATTAAAAAAAATGGTGCCATCTTGTGCTCTACCGAGCTCTGCCCCTGCGGTCTCTATCTTACCACCTCCATGGCTAGTCCCGGGCTGCAGTCTTCCCAGCTCCTGTTCCCCGGCCTCAGAGCTGCTTGTGCCTTCCCAGACATCCACCCCCCTGCCCTGGGGCTAGCCATCACAAATCCCCTTAACCCAGCAAATCAAAACTCTTAAAGCTTATAATTATCAGTCAGTTTCATACATAAATAAATACTCAATTCACAAGACGCCCACACAATAATTGTAGAGCCAATTATTAATGATACAGGCTACCCATCTAGATTAAACAAGTTATCCCAATCATTCTATCCTTTTATGATATTCATAGCTTCCTGAGTCACGTGGATAAGGTTCATCCTCTTCCATCTTGTCGGGTCCTCTTCCTCCTTCTCCTCTCTTCCTGTCTCTGAACCGCTTAGCTCCTCCTCCCTTTTCCCTGTCCAATCACAGGCTTCTTGTATTGATATTTAAATTAACTGGGGTGGGGGTGGGAGGTGGGATTCTGCTTCAATTAGGCCTCAAGAACAACTTGTAAAAACCTAACACACAGCCTTAAAATGGAACATGAGCCTAACTACCCAGAAACACTCCCACTGTAAACATTTGTAATAAAAGTCACCATGAGCAGAGTGAAGAGTTCAAACGGAGTGGTGGACCCAGAGCCACTGCAGTGCTGGCCAAGTGGAAAGATTTCCCACAGCATCAAATCGTCCTGCAGGAGCTTGGGAGCTTGATCATGACAGAAGAGAACATGAATCTATCTCAGCCGCCAGGACAGTGACGCCA
Organism: Apodemus agrarius; assembly: GCA_964023405.1. Classification (NCBI taxonomy): domain Eukaryota; kingdom Metazoa; phylum Chordata; class Mammalia; order Rodentia; family Muridae; genus Apodemus; species Apodemus agrarius. Next base: position 134,219,269 of record OZ030008.1, read on the forward strand.
GTTAGTCACCAAGGCCTCTACCTCCCCTGCCCGATGTAACTGAACTTCTTGATTTTCCCAGCAGTGACTTTCCCCCACCTATCTGTAGACTTCAACGTACTGAAGAGGAAGCCCTACTCGGACTTCATCCTGAGACACTGTTCTGATGCTGTTCTTTTGAAATACCTAAACTGTGCTCGCTAACCTCTTCCTTTGTGCTGTGCAACGTCTTCTGTCGAATGTAAACCGCTGTCTGCCCAGTTGAACTTCTGGGATCAAGAAGATACATTGAAATCCATTTCCTTTGGGAGCTGTGAACAGCAAAAATGCAACTGTGAATGGACGTCCCACAAGCCCGCGCTGCTGACACAGGACTCTGGTTTGTCTTTGCAGGCCTCGCTCTCCTACCACAGCTGCACGGGGACACTTAGAACCGATGGGAAGGCTTCAGGTAGCACCACGGGACTACTTCCGGCCATGGGGGTGCTTTGGCTGCACCTCTGCTTTCTTTCTTTTTCCCCCACACTTCAACCCCGACCCTTGGCCAAAGCTCAGATTGTAAACCCCACCCCCAACCTCTGAAATTGGCCTCAGGTGACTTATCCAGGACTTCCTAACTGCCTTTATTAAGCAGAGCTACTACCCTCTTCCTCCTCAGCTTCCTTGTTGCCCATCACTATGAACACTTGCTGTGCGCAGAAGCCATCCGATGAGGATGGGAGAACCTGGCCTCCCTCACTTAGCTCCGGACCACGGTTGTTTGCTTGCCAATAGCCTGAGAAAGGGATGCCTGGTCCCCAGGTGAACAGAGATCTAGCAGATCTAATGCCTTCTTCTGGACTCTAAGGTTCACTCATGTGCGATATGCATACATAGACACACACTTTTTTTAGGAAGAAAAAAAATAATTTCTGGGGATAAGGGACAGTTTAGTGGGTACAGCACTGCTGTACAGAATGAGGACCTTCATTCAAATCCCCAGTGGCCACGTATAATCTGGGCATGGCTTCTCATTTCTATAACCTTGGTGTGGGTGGATGGAGACAGGTGTATACCAAGAATTAGCAGGCAGCCTCGTTAATCCAAAAAGAGTGACCTTCTAGTTCAGCTTATTTTCCTTCTCTATTCCTGTATTTTCAAAATGCTTTATTTCAATTGCAATTATCATCATAGAAGAAGAAATGATGATTCCATTATTTTGTAATGGGAGAAGACTATTGTCTTTTAGGTATATATTCTATTTCCCAGACAAGCTGGCTAGTTTCTGGAGGGCAAGGATTATGAAACTTACTTCTTTGGATCATAATGTATACCATTGTCCCTGAATTAAAGTGTCCACTAACACTTTGCCGAGCAACAAATAACTGCTAGGTTTTTCACCCTCTACCCAAATAAGAAGAGAAAAAGAAAAAAACAACCCTCAAACTTTTTTTTTTAATCACACCCAAAAGCATCTTTATGCATACTGAATTAAGATTCTAAAAATTACGCTTTGGTACACAGTCTTGAAAGAGAATTAATAAAACGTCGTTTTATGAAAACAGTGGGAATAGCCCGTGTAAGATCTGGCAGCGCCTGCTGCAGGGAGAGGGCCTGCTTCCAAAGAGGAAGTCTCTGCCCGTTTTCCTCATGGAAAAGAATAGCATCTCCTCTCACGAGAAACTGAAGTGTGCAGTGCAAAGGGCCGGCTGCTCTCTACCGAACACCCCGTGCGGACCAGGGCGGAAAGCCGCGCGTGGTGGCAGATCCTTCTCCACTTGGTCCCATCTGCCCAGTGGCACTGTGCCTGCCTGCCAGATGGTGCTCTGGCTTCACAGGGACAAAGGCGCCAAAAAATGACTTTACAAGACAATGCCACTACCACCCCTTTGGGTTTCCTGCCTTGGTAACAACGCACCAGTGGCGGTGACCCTGTCACATCGCACATAGATTTTTTTACAGTTTCAAAAAAAACCAAGTGGTTCCCAGGGCTTTCTGAGTCCTTTCGGCAGGCTGCTGGTTGGAGTCCGATCTTTTGGGTCCTGGTATACTCCTCTAGAAGAAAGGGAAACACTGAGACCACCGAAGCTGCGGAAGCAGCAAACACCCACAGCATCTACCTGATGACCTCCTGGGTCATCTGACAAATGAACAAGGGGAGGTGGGTGTTGGCTGCGAGGCTGAAGCACTCTTTCCATTAAATGAATGAATGAATGAATGAATGAATGAATAAACACATAAATACATAAATAAATACATACATACATACATACATACATGCATACATACATACATAAATACATAAATAAGGGGTGTTTCTGCTCACTCAGGGAAGCTGGTCTCTAAGGTTGGGGTGTAACTCAGATTGCTTCCCTGTGATAATACAGGCCCTGGACTGGATCCTTAGTACCACACAAGGAAGTAAAAGAAGGAACAAAAAATGGGGAGGGGCATGCCAAGTACACTAGGAGACACTCTCCATCTTGTGTTCCACCAGGATTAGTGGCCACAATATGGAAGAAGAGGAAGAGGAGGGCTCGCTCCGGCATCAGGCTGTATGGAGTACAGTCGAGACCACTCCCAAGTGTGCAAGCCTGGGCTGCAGCCTTGCGGGGGTAGTAGGCCCCAGGGGGAGCAGCAGCCGATTTGGGGGTGGAAGACTCAATCTGTAGATCTGTTCCCCTCCACTCCCCAAGTCCCCAGCACCAGTGTCGGTTGTTTGAACATTCTTATCAGGAGCTCCCACACTCTAATTTCCTACTAAAGATGTTATTAGCCAGTCAGCTTTCCTGTCCAGAGTTTCTCAGCTCACCTGAGCTTTTTCAGTTGTTAGCCCTTTATCAAAGCTGCTGAAGTAGATAAATAAGAATATGAATTGTTTCTGTTGAAATTTAAAAAAATGAAGATAAATATTTTACACAAATATAGAACGAATACCTAAGCTACATATGCCACCCCTCTTTTTATCAGAGGCTCCCTCAAGAGCAATGGATGGCCCAGAAATGTCTAATATAGACCAGAGTGGTCTTGAACTCACAATGATACTCCTGTCTTTGTGCTCCTGTTGTTGGAAATAAAGGCACACACAACCTCATCTAGACTAACTCTTTATTTATATGGCCAGAAAAATCTCAAAGATGAATCCGAAAATATATCAGGAACCAGTTATATGAATGCTTGAAAGCACAGAAGTAGTTGTCTACGTAAGATGTCAACAATGCGTTCAACAGGAAAGGAACAGAAACGTTACCTTTAGCATTTCAGGGCTTCTGGGTCTCCATTACATAGAAAAATCATGAAGTCAAGACCAAGTGTTCTGGAAGGGAGTAATTCATTTCTCAGGACAGGCTTGTTAGTGATATATCCCATTGTGTCTGAGAAAGAATATGACACACTCTCTATTGTCATATTTCCAAATTTTGAATACATTGACACTCGTATTCATAAGTTACATGCACAATGCTCCTCTTTCAATTTGTAGGTTGTTAGGGAAAAAAAGGCCAATGCCAGATGTGGAACGCCTCTTTTTCAATTCTTCTTGGCTGAGGACCCCTGGAGAATCCCCCAACCCCAAACAATACAAGGCATTGCCAATGCTCTTGGTTGATCACCAGAACTTGATGGTAAAACTCTATTGTTCAAGAAAGCACACACTTTGGTCACGGGACTCAGAGAAACCAAGCTGGCACAAACGTGGAAGCTTCTTCCCACCTACCTAGCTTTCATGATACCAGAAGGTGCTGTGAAGACTTCTATGAGAGAAAGTCAAGAACAGTCTTAGCCAGCTCACTATCTTGCAAATCACAATAACTACCAGCTAACTAAGGTATACTCCTGTGTCTTAGTTAGGGCTTCACTGCTGTGAAGGGACAATATGACCAAGGCAACATCATTTAACTGGAGATGGCTTATAGGTTCAGGGGTTCAGTCCAATCTCATCAAGGCAGAAAGCACGGCAGCATGCAGGAAGACATAGTGCTGGAAGAGCTGAGAGTTCTACATCTTGATCCACATGCGGCAGAAGAGATCTGCTGTCTTCAGCTCGCAGCCAGGAGGAGGCTCTGATTCCACACAGGGCATTGGAGATCTCAAAGCCCACCCCTTCAATGACACTTTCTCCAACAAAGTCACAACTACTTGTAGAAGGCCACACCTCTTCATAGTGGGTCAAACATTCAAACACATGAGTCTATGGGAGCCAAACCTATGCACACCAGCACACTCTGGGTGCAGTAGAGGCATGGAGTTAACTAACTATTTTCTCATTCGATGTAAGCCCCACACCACGGAAGGGAACTCATGACTGGGATTTTAAATCTGACTCCCAACTAGCAGCTGAGGAGCTCACAGTTCTGAGACAAACCTGTTACTGTTTTGGTAGCTGAACAGTTTCAAACTGCTTTCTAAATATGTATTCCTATACGCATAGATTAGAAGAGTTCCCCATTGTCATCAGAGAAGTGCGTCTGTGCAACAGGCAGCTCCTAACACAGCTCACTCAGTGAAAACGAGGATGTGACCACTTTAAGGGATGGGGGAAGAGAAGGCTTTTATTGTAGATATGAGGGAGGGGACCAACCAATGTACCTGGAAGAATCTAAAATGTACATGGCCAGCAGAATAGACCAGGCTATGAGAGATGTGGGGTTAGGGCAAGAGAAAGAGAGAAGAAAGGGGGGATAAGAGGGAGGACCAGGAGAGGGAGAAGAACCAAGAGGTTAAGGAAACCAAGAGGACAAAGAGAACCAAGAGAGCTTGTGGCCAAAATGGCTTGGTTATATAGAAAAAAAAAAAAGCGAAGCTTGGTGAAAGGAAGGGAAGCTGGGAGTCCAGAGAGGTTTAAGAGGTTTGGAAGGTGAGACTTGCCGAGAGGAACCAGACCTCTATAACAGGCGCTTATGGCGCTGGGAGATCCCGGCGTCCAGCGTCCGGCTTCATATGCAAATCAGCACCCTAGTTGGCTATTTTTCCTGAGTTCCTTTGGGAACCTAAGACTCCCAGCTGGTCAAAAGGCAGGGAATAACTATCTCTGAGGTACTCAGCCATACATCAGATATTAAGACATGCTGAGCCCTATGGCTCAGGAAACACCACAGAAAATGTAAGAGCCAGAGGTAGGTGCGAACCAGGGTTGAACAACATCTTATGGTCACGATGGGATATCGGCACCCTGGAACTCCCAGCAGCTGCGGGTGACCGAGCAGTGAGCATGCCAGCAAGGACGGGAAGGAGTTCATGAGGCCTCACTCCTGGCAGAGGAGCAACTATGGCAACTACGGATGGTAGCCGAGAGGAGGAGGAGGAGGAGTCAGTTTTTTTTTATGATCTCGTGGCTGGTGCTATGACCACGCCTACATGGGTAACACTAATTGAACTAAGTGGGGTATAGAAAAGCAAAAGACGACTTAAAGTTGGGGTGAGGGCATGAGTCAGTCTGTGAAGAGTAAGAGCTATAAAAATTAAAAAAATAAAAAAAAAAATTAAAAAATTAAAAAAATTAAAAAAAAATAAAAAATAAAAAATAAAAAATAAAAAATAAATTAAAAAAATTTAAAAAATTAAAAAATAAAAAATAAATTAAAAAAATTTAAAAAATTAAAAAATAAAAAATAAAAATAAATAAAAATAAAAAATAAAAATAAAAAATAAAAAAATAAAAAAAATAAAAAAATAAAATAAATTAAAAAAAATTTAAAAAAAATTTAAAAAATTAAAAAAAATAAATATGAAGTAAATTTAAAAAAAGAGTAAGAGCTGAATGTATTTTAAATATGTACGTATGAAATTCTTAAAGAATAAGTGAAAACATTAGAAGAGAGTTCCAGTGCAATTAATGACTGCTTGAAGATTTCATAGATATAAACACGACTCCTTTTATATAAAGATGCTTTGTAAGAACATCAGGTGGCAGTAAGTCATGCTTAATGTCTTTATGCTTTCTAGTTAGAAACCTACACTTTTTGAAGAGTCTCGCAAGATCTGCGTTCCCAGTAAAGTTGTGCCTCAAAACACTTGTGCATTGGTTTGGTCTTAGTTGCAAATCTGTCCAAGGTAACGTCAGAGGCTCACCTATCAAAAGGAGAGAGAAAATGTTTCCTAGCAACCGAGACATAATTTGGTGGAGAGTCACCACCAACTATGTTAAATATGTTACTCTACCACATAAGGCTGCTTCTCTCTTGACAAACCCATGTCCAATCCTGGGTGGACCCTATCCCTACAGATGGGTAATGGAAACCTTTCTATTAGCCCACACGCATAAATGTGTGTTAAGCTTTCTATCTGATGATGCTAACTACATTACGCTGGCTTATCTTGGAAATCATTTCTGTGACAGGTTCACCTGAGGGAAGAGTCTACGCGGACGTGCGTGGCAGCAAGGAGGCAGTGACTGGCCCGTACCCCCTGCACTGAGACTTCTACTTCAGGATTCAATACTTTGTGGGGTTTTTTTAGGGGAAAATTAAATTCTAAGAAATCATTGGGATTTTCCCAATGACAGCTTCTCTTCTCTTCCCACATTGTCTTACTCCCGTCACCTGCTTGATCATCAAGAAGGTGTATTTTATTTCATTTTGAATTCTTTTACTCTTTTTTGTTAGCTTTTGATTGATTCTTTGTAAGGTTCACACCATGCATCTCAGTGACAGCCGTCTCCACATTCCCTCACATCTGCCCTTTGCCCTTGCAACCTCCCCCTGCGAACTAAACACACACACACACACACAGACACACACACACACACACACACACACACAGACACACACACATAGACACAGACACACAGAGACACACACAGAGACACACACACACACCACCACCACCACCACCACCACCACCACCCAGACACAGACACACAACACACACATACAACACCACCATGACCACCACCACCACACAGACATACAACATATACACACCACCACCACACAGACACACAACACACACACACACACCACCACCACCACCACCACCACACACCACACACACACACACACACACACACCCCACACACACTCACTACTACCACCACCACCACCACCACCACCACTACCAACATCAACAACAGCAGAAAAAAAAAATCTCCTTGTGGAAGCAGTAATGTGTCCCCAGTGTGTCCCACAGTATACCCCTCTGCCCACACATCTTCATTTGCAAATATGTGTTGCAATGAGTCATTGGTGTGGTTCATGATCTCTGGCTTCTGCAGACACCATCGACGGTGGATCCTCGCCAGACTCCTCTCACTCAACCTGTTGTTGCCGTGCGTCATGGACATCCTGCTGCTTTGGAACATAGCCCAGTCAATCACGGATGATACAGATTTTGGAGTGAGCCACCTCAGAGCCCTGGATCTGGGCCTGAGTGGTAGTTGAGCTGGTCAGCATGCTGGCTCTCCCTTATGAACACCTCCAGGGCCATCTCTCCAGCACAGCTCAGGCTAGGCCAGCCAGTGCTGCTATCGGCAGGAGGCCGGGTCAGATCTCCTGTTCTCACGTCCTTGGGACCAACTCATCTGCACCCACACCTCCAAAGCCAGCTCCACTCTGCTGCCTATCCAAGTCATCGGGCCCACCCTCACAAATACCGCAGCCTGTGGTGGGCTGAGCCAGCTCTCCTGCTCTGTTCTCACACCCTTGGGGCTAGCTAAAGCTTGCCTCAGCCATCAGGGCCAGCTTCACTGTGTCGCCCAGGCAAGGTGCAGGACTCAATCTCCCGAGTCCTACAGCCAATGAAGGAGGAGGGCTTTTTCTCCTGTTTTCCTGCAGTGCTAGCCAGGAGAGGCACGGGGCCTTCCCTCCTAGTGCTGCAGCACTGGCTCGGGCAGCACAGTGAAGCTGGTCCTGATGACGACAAGGGTATGAGCGAGCCTGACCTAAAATGCATGAGTGTGGGACAGCTGACCCTGCCGCTTGCCTGCCCTCGGGTGCTAAGGCATAGAGTGAGAGCCCTTGTCACTATGGCATTCAGGAAAGCTGTCCACAGGGTCATGAGGTCTGGAAAGCTCGCCCTGCCCCTTACCAACTGCAGCACTTGGAAGAGCAGGCCCCTGGAGTATTTTGTCTGAACAGCACAACAGAGCGGATCCTGGTGGTGGGCGGGGCCAACCTCTTGACGGACAGGACCAGCTTACCTGCTCTCCTGATCCCAGGGCCAGCTCTTCCAATTTCCACCCGTGGTGAGAAGTGCATGGGGCAAGACATCACCTCAGCACACAAGCCCCTGCTGATCAGTAGTGGGTGGGGCCAGCTCTCCTGTGTTTTTGCCCTTCCGACTGGCTCGCCTGCACCACCTCTACCTCTGCTGTGCTGTCTAGGTGAGGTGCAGGGCCTGCTCTCCCAAATGATGTAGCTAGTGACAGGGATAGCTCTCCGGAGCTCAAGACCCTGTGGGAAGCTTTTCTGAATATCGGAGGTGGCAAGTAGCCGGGGGTCGAGGACATCACCTCCGCGCCCAGGCCACCTTACAGCGGGTGAGTGGCAGTGTCAGCTCTCCCATCCTCACGCCCTCAGGTAAGGCTCACCATCAGGGCCAGCTCCGTTGTGCTGCCTGGGCCAAGTAGTAGGCTTGCTCTCTGAAGTACTGCTAACAGTGTGAGATGGGGCCATCTCTCCGGAGCACTGAGGGGCTAGTTTTGCAGCCCCTGGATATCTAAGTGGTATCCAGTGGCGACCCCAACCAGGGACATCTCTGTGTTCTCTAGTAGTAATAGGAGCCACAGAAGCTACATCGAGCTCCGCCGCTGCACAACCGTGGGCTTAGAGCAGCAACCTGGGCCAGGACCTACCATGGCCACAGGTAGCAGGGCTGGTCCTCACAACACGCTACTTCTCTCCAACCCTCGAATCTCCAGTTCCATCTCTCTTCATAACACTCAAGCTACTCCGCTTCTCTTGTCACCCATCTGATGACCACATATTCAAACATCTGCAGTGGCTCCAGCTGTAGGCTGGTCACGTGGCTGGCAGGCTCTCGGTGACATTGTCCAATGGCGTGTTGGCAAACAGGTGTCTATGGCCCGCCTGTGGCATGCACCGGAGGGCAGGGCGGCATGGTAGTTTGCAGGACTCTGTCTCCCTGCTTCCAGGCTACGCTGCCTGGATTTGACTTGATTTGACTTTTATGGGTCCTAGGCATAAAACAGTGCTGGCCACCAAGCCAGGCATCAAGCGAGGATGCACAAAGGACTGTCATCTGCTCTGTCCCTCACGGAGATGAGAACAAGACCACCATAAAAGGTGTCTCTTTGCCCACGGCCGGGGATTGAATTTTCCCCCCTTTTCCCGCATAGGACTAAGCTTGTCTCCTTCACTAATCATGAGTCACTGGTCATTACGGCCTGCTGCATAATGCCCTGATGGTTTGCTGGAGCCTCCCCTGTAGCATTCGAAACAGACTTGTTTTGGGATATTTTGCTTAGAATATGATTCCAGAGAGCTAAACTGTGAGAAAAGGAAAGTGGAGGAGAGAAGGTGACATTTGCAAGTGACAAGGGCTGCTTAGGCTAATCTTTTCTGAGGGGGCATTAGTCAATGAGCGCCTGGTGTTTTCTCTTGCAGGAAGAAAGGCAGCATCTTGCCACTTTACAGCACAGCCTCTATTGTTTGAAAATATTCACCCCATGAATGAGTACCTTGTGGATTCCCACTAGTGCCCACGCGGGCCTGTGTTGGAGAAGCCTTAGGGCAGCAAGCAGCAAGGATATAGACCGCGGAGGCTCAAGGTGGCTTTGTGAGGCACACGGGATGAATTGCTCAAACCAGGTGCAGATCGATAATGGCTGATGGAGACGGCAGGTCAGTGACAATGTGAGCGACACACAAAGTCCATTCTGATTTGGGGAACAAACGGTATGCAAATTTTTATAGTTAGAAAGCAGTTATTATTTAGGCATATTTATATTTAAATACGTGTCACATTTTAAGAATATTCTCCATAAAAGTGATATCACTGGAATAAAATATTTATTTCCATACTTGTATGAGGAATTTCAGCATCATTGATTCTATTCTCAGAGAAAGAAAAAGCTTCATCCAGTAGGACGATCTAGCTCCGAACAATATCATCTAAAATAAAACAATAGTGAAAACAAAATAAAAATAAAATACAATAAAAAATAATACTCAAGAGAAAACATTATAAATTAAATCAAGCTGTGTTTTTTCCATATCAACATCATTCTGTGTTCTTGTGACTCTAGTCCATGGCAAATCTGAGTTCACTAATGAGGCTGCCCTGAAATATTCACAGAACAATGCTGAACGTTTCTCTTTTGTGTTTCTTTTAGTCTTTTAGATTTAAGATAAAAAATATATATGATCTTTCCCACTGAGCTGGATCTTTCTTCGACCCGAGTGGACAATAAATTCCTTCCTGGAAAGGCGATTTCTTGCCCTTGACTCATTTCCCGGTTGTTATAATCATTTGCGAAACAGATTAAGAAACACCTTTGACACTGGCCTGTGGCTTTCAGATTGCTGTGCAGCTATTCTTCTCCATACTGAAGTCTGAATGATTGAGTCATAGCATGCAGGAGGCAAAGAAACCCACGTGCAGAAGAAAGGAAGAAAGCAAAGGAGCAGGGCTGGGCGGCTGCCGGAAAGAGCGGTAGACTGTAATCTAGTTAGTAAATAATACTGCAAGCCACGGCGCACTAAAAGTGAAAAGAACAAATTGGTCGACCTGAGGAGATTTTATAAGAATTTTGGCATTGCACAGTGGGAAAAATCACCTCACCTATTCACCTCAGCTAAAGCATCTCGTTACATTTTTTTTTTTAAAGAACAAAAATTAAAGCAAAGTGGAAGGTCTCCGTGTAGAGTTCTAACGGGCTTGCCTCGTGTGTGATTCGTTGTTTCACCCTACGTTAAAGCATTCTCTTAGGACACCGGGGAACTAGCTAAATTACCTACGTTACCTCAGCACATTTTCATGTGCAAAGAAAATAAGACAGAATGTTTCTTAGGAACCATCTATATTTATCTCCATTTGTCCAGCAATGTAAGTTGATTTGTTTATTAAACTACTTCAATCCCCAAATATTCATATTGGCTTGAAATAAATAGAAAATTAGAAAAAAAAAGTCTACAATCCAACAGCTAAAAACACTGGACATTGTGATGATCCTATAATTTTAGTGTCTACCTATGCAAAGAGCAAGCATGCATAGACGAGCATAAGTCATCAGTCATGAAATATACGAAATACAACACAGTGTATCCATTAGTTTTATTTGGATGTTCCCAAATTCCTTCTGTGCCAGGAAATGGCCTCCATACAAATATGGGCACCTACATACGTGGGTATGCTCATGTGTATGCAATAGATCGGCCATACAGACATATGCTACCAGAAGTTGTGAGGAATCCCACCTAGAGAATCCCTTCCTTATTGGGGAAACTGGGGTTTCCTCTCACAGTTCTTAGTCTCCTTAATTAAAAAATTAAGAACAGATTTAGAAGGAAGCTTGAGAACAATTTTGTAGAATTTGAAAGAACCCCTTGCTACAACCCCGAGCGAGCAAGCTGTAGATCTCAGTAGTTATCTGGAGGAGGAGGAAGAGGAGGAGGAGGAGGAGGAGGAGGAGGAGGAGGAGGAGGAGGAGGAGAAGGAGGAGGAGGAGGGCAGGAAAAAGAAATGAAGGCTTGCACTCTTGATTTAGGCTGAGAGGTTTGACGGACAACCACAAGGCAAAAACAAGGTAGCTTCAGAGAAAGAGTTAAGAGACCTAAAGGGCAGGAGGAAGCACACTGTATTGGCAAAAATCTGAAAGAAAAAGACAAAGGAAAAGTTGGTCCTTCCTGAGTCAGAATTCTGAACACTGAACAGACCTAACAGAACCCTCTGGTATCAGGGATGCTAGGAAGGAAACGTGCTTTTTCATTAAGGGAACAATTCATCCTTTTAGCAAGGCTTTTAATGTGTCTGCCCCTTTGAGGGGCGGTCTCTAAGCCAGGTGATTGACAGTTCCAGCTGAATTTAATTCTTAAGGGAAGAAATAATGGTGTGTTGTACCTCGCACCAAAGTCAGAGGTAAATACTATTCTTTTGACCAGGAAAAGATAGCTTTGCCCTAATAGGCCTAGACAGAGTCCTGATGGAGGCTCCTAAAACACACATATGTATACGCCCTTTATGTTTAAATTATAAGTTGAAAACAAAAACTGACATTAAGGCTTCTGAAAAAAATTATGGGCCTTGGTTTAAATGATTCTTATTTTAAAAAGTACTCAGTAAAAAATGAAAAAGAATGAAAACATTTAAAATTCAAAGTCTGGAATTTGATCATTCTTTTTTTATATTCAAAACATTTACAATAACATTTGTTCTATTTTTATTGTTTGAAATAGTCCTGATAGCTATTTTCAATTTCAAAAAACTTCATGTGATTGGATCGTATCTCCTTATTTCTAAGTTTCCCTTGATCTGATTTTGATATTTTTCTCTCATCATGGCCAGATATAATGATGCACACTTGTAATGATAACTGCTGGGAAGCTACGGCAGGAGAATTGCCTCAGATTTCACATCTAGACAGAGATACACAATGGAGCATATTTCAAAATAAAAATAAATATTTTCACAGCATGGTATAATCTTTCCAGAGTACCACCCTATTGTATTTATTATATTCAAAATGGCTGTATTATCTAGGTGATATTATCTATATTATCTAGTGTATAACCTAGAGTTTCCAGACAATCCCCACCAAAATTCTAACACCATTCTTCATACTACAGGAAAAAGATTTTGAAAATTTACATAAAACACAAAAGACCCATAAACAGCCAAATCAATGATAGGCATAAAGAGTTGGAGGTATAATACAAGTGATATTAAATCATAGCAACAAAAACTGTATTGTACTGAGAATAGAATAGGAGAGACCAATATTGGATAAGGTAGGAGAGGAAAGGATATAAAAGAATAGGGCTCAGAAATTACAAAATGTAATACAGCCATCCAATCACAGACAAAGGAGTCGAACACTCACTGGAGGAAAGATAGCTTCTTCACTAAATGGTCCTGGGATGACTGGGTACCCATATATGAAACAATGACACTAGATCTACATTTCTTACCCTGACTCCCCCCCCCCACACACACACCACAACAACCCAAGACAACTCAAAGGGCTTACTAAAAGTATCTCAGATCTTAAGTTGCTAGAGGAAATCTCACCATGCCTTAGGCACAGGTGAGGACTTTCTGAGGAGAATCCCAGAGCTTTCTCATCTGCGCTTGAAGATTATGTACTGCCTATATCTTGCTTGAGAATGGTGAGCTTTTTTGTTTTGTTTTGAATTTTTAATAATTCTTTTTCTTTGGAGAACTCTTATGTTATTCTGGGACTGTATGATCACATTATAATTTTAAATATGAATTTTACTTTTATTATTATTATTATTATTATTATTATTATTATTAGCCATACTTCTTGTATAGTCTCTTCCAGCATGGAGGTTATGGTTTTGCAATAGAAGTGACTTATCAATAAGAATTCACCTACAGCTATTACCATCTGTGATCATGATTGCTGTATGTTGACATATTTTGACTTTCAATAGCCAGTATTGAAATAGAATATTTATCTACCATATTTCTCAAAATTGTGCCATTTGAATCTATGGTCTAGGCTATAGTAACAGTAACCTTTGAAAGTACATAGGCTTTAAAAACATATCAGTTCTTAGCATCTTTACTAATTTTGCTTTTATTTAGACATTGTCTGGAAAGACGTCATATAAAAACATATGATTTAGGGCTCAGTCACATTTTCGTTTGTTTGCTTAATGGAAGAACCAATGCTAACCCTTCCTCATTGTTCTCAGGTGAGAAAGAGGAGTTCCAGTAGCTGATGACTAACTTGCTTGCCAGAAAGACCTTTCATCTCATAACAAGCAGGTGGCTTTTGGGTGTGGTCATGTAGCTGGCTGGTGTTAAAAATATGTCCAGACGTCTATGCAAACATTACTTCAGACAGAGAAGCTTGGAAACACCATAAATGTATCTCCTCCTTGCTCTCAGACTAGAGGACCATGATAAAGTTGCTGGTTGACTGGATATCTCTGGAGAACCTCCTTCCTCTTGGACACCACTTTCTCTTAAGGCATTGCATGGTTGAAATGAGGGTTTTTCTACCCAATCTCTTTAGAGAGACAATGTTATTCCTCGGGCATAGATACCTTTGCTTTTCATGCGATATAAGAAAGAATATTCTTCACACCTATAATGGTTAATACATCATTTTAAGAAGATTTAGAATGACCTGTGTTATGATGAGGTACTTAGTTTTAATTGATGAGCCCAAGGGGACTAATTCTGTGATAGCTGTGGACTAACACTGTGATAGCAGTCTCGGCAGGAGGAAGTGGCCAAATAAAAGAACAGATCCTGGTGGCTAGCTTTCATAATGTAATCTAATAGTTTTCAGCAGGGCGGAGGGAATGGGGAAGAAGGGCAAGGCCTGTCAGAAATGTTTGTCTTGCTTGAGCTGGCTAGAGTCCCTTTTAAAAGGAATATATGAAAACGTTAAATTGTAAACAGGACAGGTGGAGAGAAATAGATTATTATTATTATTATTATTATTATTATTATTACTATTATTATATTTTCTTCCCTAGACAGGCATTCCCCTATACTGGGGTATTAAGCCTTCTCAGGACCAAAGGCCTCTACTCCCTTTGATGTTCAACAAGGCCATCCTCTGCTACATATGCAGCTGGAGCCATGGGTCCCTCCATGTGTACTCTTTGGTTGGTGGTTTAGTTCCTGGGAGCTCTGGGGGTACTGGTTGGTTGATATGGTTGTTCCTCCTATGGGGCTGCAAACCTCTTCAGCTCCTTGGGTCCTATCTCTAGCTCCTTTATTTGGGGGCCCTGTGCTCAGTTCAATGGTTGGCTGTGTGCATCCACTTCTGTATTTGTCAGGCACTGGCAGAACCTCTCAGGAGACAGCTATATCAGGCTCCTGTCAGCAAGCATTTGTTGCCATCCACAATAGTGTCTGGGTTTGATAACTGTATATAGGATGGATCCCCAGGTAGGGCAGTCTGTGAATGGTCTCTCCTTCAGTCTCTGCCCCACACTTTGTCTCTCTATCTCCTCCTGTGGGTATTTTGTTCTCTCTTCTAATAAGGACCAGAATATCCATACTTTGGTCTTCCTGCTTCTTGAGCTTTGTTTGGTCTCTGAATTGTATCTTGGGTATTCTGAGCTTCTGGGCTGATATTCACTTATCAGTGAGTATATACCATGGGTATGTGTTTTGTGGAGAAATAGCTTTAATCTTTAAAAAATGTCAGACCATGAAAAGGGCGACTGATGCAGAGCCCTTTCCAGAGAGCTGCAGAGTCAGTGCCTTAGCAGGCCACTGCATCAAGGAAGGTGAAGGCCAGCTTCCAATGCAGACCCCAAGATGTTGATGTCAGAACCTGGGGGCATCACCTACAGAAAACCAAATGTATAGAAAGAGGTCAGTTGTGCTGCAGGCCCCACCAGCCTAACCTACACAGAGAGTTCCAGGCCAAGGGGAGATGTTGCATTGCAAAGCAAAAAAAAAAAATAGCATAAGCAGTGCTTGTGGAAAGAGGTCAGAGGTTATCCTGTAGTCTCCAGATGCATGCTCATACATACACATTGACATATGCACCTGTACGCACACCAACACACCATGAATGCACATGTCCATACACACACACACACACACACACACACAGAGAGAGAGAGAGAGAGAGAGAGAGAGAGAGAGAGAGAGAGAGAGAGAAGAGGCACTGCTGATACTTTCAGGGTCTGAAGTACCATTCTGCCTAAACATTTCATTTTCTTCTTTTTTTGTTGTTTTTATTTCTATTGTTGTTGTTTTGGGACAGGGATTTTCTACATACCCTGGCTATCCTAGAACTCACTATGTAGACTTGGATGGTATCAAACTCATGGAGACTTACCTGCTTCTGCTGTAACAGAGAGCTGGGATTAAAGACATGTGCCATCATCCCTGGCAAGCACTTACTCAGAAATAGAAGAAAGGATTTCTAGTAAATTCTTTGAGGGTTCACATTAGTCGATGAATTAAAACTTAAGATCTATGAAGTAGGATGGGAGAGTCAATGTGAGAAGCAATAATAAAGATAGAAAATAAAATAGTTAAGGAAGGCTTGCAAAGGCAACTCTAAGAATTAAATAATTACTTGGATGGTATATAGGATATGGCTGCCAATTGTGGTTTGGACCTGTCTATTGTGTCTGCTCCCTCACGTGCTGGAACCTTGGCCACCAGAGAAGCAATGCCGAGGAGCAGCGAAACCTTTAGGTTATTGAGAGCAACACAAGGTAAGGTGGTCATAAGGACATTGGCAAAGGAGGAGACTGATGCTTGCCTCCCCAAGAGAATCAGTTCTTGTCAGAGTGATTTGTCAAAAGAAGACGTGCCTAGCCTAGATCCTCTCTAGCTACCTCTTTTGTTGTGTTATCTGTTGTCCACCTGCTTGTGACCTTGTGACCTTAGGCACTACCACGTGCTCAGCAGCATCTGAAACATGGGGCTCTCCAGCCTTGGCTCTTCAGCCCCCCAAACCGTGCACTAAATGATGTGTTCAACTGATGTGCTAAATTACGAGCAATGTCACTACTACGTCTTTCCATATAATGCCTAGGCTTGGATACCTTGCAAATCAATCAACCAGTCATTCAATCAATCAATAAATAAAAAATGGGCAGATAGAAAAATAAACAAATAAAAAATAACACTTATATGCCGAGACAAACAAATCAGCAAGTAAATACATAAACAAATAAACAAGATGAGTCAGGCTAAGCAGTGATGAGATACAAAAGAATCAAAAGGCTGAAAGTAGAGAAAACAATATCTGTTTACAAGATGTGGATGAAAGTCAGACCTTCTTGCTGAGTTTTGTTTGGTTAAGGTTTCCAATTTTGGAATAATTACAAAAACAACGATTGGAAATAAACTTGTCTCAAACACAAAATTGAGAAAATTATCAAGATCGTGGGCATCCTGGTGCATTGCAAAGCCTTCTTCTTCATCTCTGTGCGCTTCTCAGTGTGACTTTGTAGAGTCCCTTTAGGGTGGTAGAGTCTCCTTTCACATCCTGAGATTGGAGATGTTCTTGTGACTGACTTTGGCCCATAGAACGTGGTGTGAGTGACACTGTGCCGGGTTTCATGAGGCCTCTGTGCTTTCTCTCCTCCCACTTCCCTGAGATCATGGCAACACGCTCGTGGTCACACACCCGAGGGACACGCATGGGAGAAGCATCATCTTACACGGAGCTAACTGCAATAACATCAACACGCAAATTCCCAACACGAGCAATTCTAGAAGGGAGCAGCCAGGCACAGGACAGAACAGCACAGCTACCCTGCTGACCTGGGGTTTCCTGAACAAAATTGAGTCATTATTATTATATGTCAAAGCCTTACCAAAGTTGACCAACCATATCACAGACATAATGAGCAGAAATACATTTACAGCAAGGTGAAAACATGGGCTACGTGAGACGTAAAGAAAATCAGATGGAAGAGGAAGAGGAAATGAGAAAGCAGACACCATTGGCTCTGAACAGGGGTCACCTTGCATTTCTCCACTGCCAAATAAATGCAAAGACAAATCCGAGGTAAGAGGATGCAGTGTTCAAAAGCGTTACAAAGGTTGTGCATATAAATGAGTCTGTTCATGACAAAAATATTTTGAGCATGCAAGATATGGAAATTCTACTTTATATTTCTTATAAAACTTGAGTGAATGTGCATTTTGACGTGCTCAAATATAAGTAATGTCACTACTACTTTTATAAACTCTTTTTTTCCCCAATGTAAAACTCACTCTCTAGTGAGACAAATCTGATTATGTTTATTAAGTGAAGACTCTGTCGAGCAGTGTGTGTATTCTTGAAATAAGAAATCCTTAATTCTATTTTAAAATACCCTGAAAATGTATGCTGTTTTCTCAGTTTAATAAGAATGGAAAATTTATGCATAAAACAATTGGTGATCAGCATTTCTGCGAGCTGATAGCTGGCAAAGTCACACGGCTGTTATAACTCCGGGTCTAAGCGTAATATTGTTAAAATGGTTCCTTGTAAATAAAAGGTAGCAAAGTAATAAGTCTCAGTATAAAAGTCCATATCATGAGCCAGAGGCCACTGGCCAAACCTAACACCAGGAAGTGGGCACTGCTAAGATGTGCGAGTATGTGGTGGAGACATGGGAGAAAAAGAGAAGCATCAGTCAGAGTAGTATGTGCACCATGAAGAAAGAAGGAACTGGAAATCAGAGGGTGGTGAGGAACAGCCCAATCAATGTGCTACTGTTGTCACCCAAGGCCGCCCCTCACCAGGTGTGGCATGCAGGAGCGCTGGCCCCAACCTTCATCTGGACAGGGCAGAAGACCCAGCAGGCTGACTCCCAAAGTTCCCACCCTGCCCAGATCCAGAGCTCCAAGATGGCTTGCCCCAACATCTACCCCTCCCATGATCTGCTGGAGCCAGTGAAGAGGCCAGTCCTGCAGAACCAACGCTGCAGGATCTCCAGAATATATGAGAAAAGTCCTGAAGCAGGCCCAGTATTGACCGTGTAGCAGAGGCCTGGGACCTTGAACCAAAGCAATGAATCATTGCAATGACCATTTGCATTTAGAGCTGTTTGGACAAAAATGTATACTGTGTAATATACCAGGACTCACCGCAGCTTCCACTGTGAGATTTTGTGTTTCTATTTAGTATTTTCCCTTCTGTTTCTCCTGTGTTGAGGCATTGTGGCAGCTCTTTATCGTAAGCTTATAGCTCACTAGCTCCTAATCACCGTTTCATAATCTTCCTTTTAAGCCTTTCATTCCTGTTTAAATAAGGACGTTTCATTCTAATATCTCCCATGGTCCCCTTTCTGAAACGGTTTGGTGTTACATTATTACGCTTTCTCCCTCCCCTTCTCTCTCTCTGTGGGAATAATACTTTATTCTGAGTACCTGTTTTCTATATTGAATTTCTTGATTTCAGGATGTTAAGTTTTTCTTCTGTAGTGGAAGTTTTCTTTATTCTCTGTACCCGGGGCTTTCACACATGTGTTAAGTGGCAATATTGCTCTAGGAAGGAAATAAAAGTGGCCTAGGCCCTGCCTTGAGTCCCCCAAACCCCTCAGGCTGTGCAGAGGAGGGGTGCATTTCACACCTGTGATACTGCACTCTGCCTTCACGTGGCCTGTCCCTCCATTCTCCTCTCCTCTCCTCTTTTCCTCCTCAGCGGATGTAGGGAAAGGCCTCAGCTCTCTAGAGCCAAATAGCTAAGCAGACCTCCTTGTAAATGACTGTAAATGACTCTAGAGCGAAGCTCAGTTACTGTCTTCTGTTGTGTCCTGCTGCTCTGCTATTGCTATTGCTTTTCCTGTCTAGTGAGAAGAAATGGAGACAGTCCGTCTAGAACTTCGATCTCAAGGCCATGGTGCGGAACAGGTACAGCTACAAAGCACTTTCCTAACCCATGACCTGGAGTGACAAGGCCACAGTTCCCCACTGACTATCAATGTCCCTGTTCTACCAGGAGTCCCCCGTCAGCCTGTGGCTTTCTTTTCATTTACTTAGCAGGATTTTGAGGCCCATCGGGCTCCTCTCTGGGGTACAGTTTCCACTGTTAGACAAGTGACAAGAACAGCCGTCATGATCAGTACTGCTCCTGGCTTTATTAAACCAACTCCAGGCATTAAATACCTGTCCTTAACAAGGTTTCTGTCAACATACAAACAAGAGTTACCTATCTACAATCTCCTTAAACAATTAATTTTAACTCTCAAAAAAAAAAAAAAAAACCCTTGGTTCATATCCACATTGTTTTTAAATACGCTCTCCTAGATTGTTTGACTCTTAAAACAAGATGAATTCTATGAGTTTTCCAAGACAATTGGCACTAAATTTCATAGGAAAAACCAGTGATACAAGCCTTCCCTTACTGTTCTTGTTTTCCTTTATATGATTCAGATGTTCTGACATAACTTATAGGGATGTGAGTTTGCTGGGTATTTCAAATATGCACAGATGTATATATAAATGTATTCACATGAACTTAATAATGTCATTATATATATGATCTTTAATAAGTCATTTGCTACTTGCCATAATATATTTGATTTGACTGAAAGCTGTATCTCAATATTTCGAGATTTTTACACAAAGGAGATAATCAGTTGTTTTCATGTAGGAGTTTAAAGCTTACGATAAAGAGCTGCCACAATGCTTCAACACAGGAGAAACAGAAGGGAAAATACTAAATAGAAAAACACACACACACACACACACACACACACACACACACACACGGATTCACGGGGCTTAGAATTAAAAGGCTTACATTATTTCACTTTTGGAAAGAAGGAAAATATACATATAGATACGGAAAGATTGGAGGTGACTGAACTAGAACATGTCAGAATTAAAGAACGTTAACATGAGCGCTCTGCTGCATAGACACACAGTATGCCAAACAAGCCAGACAGAAGAAAAGTTACCTAGATGAAGATTTAAAACGTCACACAAGTTCAAAGGTTGTGATTTTAAAAGATG
Source organism: Apodemus agrarius (assembly GCA_964023405.1). Lineage (NCBI taxonomy): Eukaryota > Metazoa > Chordata > Mammalia > Rodentia > Muridae > Apodemus > Apodemus agrarius. The sequence continues at coordinate 134,239,798 of OZ030008.1, forward strand.
AAGAAGAGATGAAGGACTTATCTCTACAGCATCAGCATACCTCACAAAGGGGCTTACAAGTCATTACCAACCTCCGGAACCAAAGCTTGGTCTCCCCAGAACCAAAGCTTGGTCTCCCCAGGACACATCAGTTCAGTTCGAGGGGGGAAAATGATCAGGATCCGAGCATAGATTGAGGTCACCCGGTCTATCCTGTGTCTCTGAACTTGCTGGACTTCCTGTGGTTGATCTTAATTTGTCAACTTGATTATGTTGAGAAACACCTGAGCACTTGATAATAAAGCACACTGCTAGGTGTGTCTCTGAAGGAGTTTCTCAAGACAGCATGTGAGTCTGTGGCCTGAGGGGCACCTGCTCTGGCTATGGGGAAGATACTCTTGCATAGCCAGGGTCCTGGATCGACTAACGGGCAGAAAGAAGAGGAAGACAAAGTGTGAAATTTTTGGCTGTGTATTGTTTGTCTTTCCATTTGTCACCTGTTCCTCCTCCCTCTTCGTTCCTTCCTCCCCCTTCTCCTTCTTCCTTTCTTCCCGTCCTCCCCTCCTTTCTCTCCTCCACCTCCACCCCTTTTTCTTCTTCCTCCTCTTCCATTTTGTCTTCTTCTTCATCTTCCCCTTCTCTTTTGCTACTGTCACTATTTGGTTATTCAAGGACATTAGGCTTCAGCTTTTGAAATGTAGACTCACCCCCTCAACAAAAAATGTCCAGGGCAATTTCTAGCTCAGATAGGCAGTGTTACTGGTCTCTCCCCCCCCCCAAACCCTGGTGCTGATGCTTCCAGGTTCCAGCATCTTAGGCTGAGAAGTGCTTGGTTTTCTCTCAGAATACAGACTGAACACTGTGGGCCTTTTCAACCTACGATCATATTAGGCAATCTAGCAAATATCTCTTGTGGCTCATATGTACATTCTCTTGGTTCTTATTTTCTAGAAAGCCTAGACATACATCTGGGGAAGCTTTATACACATGTCTGGATTCTGCTCAGAGGGGATTCCTTTAATCGGGCCTAAGTGGCCCCCTACTATCCTTTTGACTTCTCAGGTATTCCGTGGCTCAGAAGCATTGATACTGCCTCTGTGGACATCAGAGCCCCACTCCAACACTCTCTCCCTAGTCATAGTATTACCGCTGCCCAGCAATCACTAAGCCCTGACCACTGGGGGCCCTTTCCCACTCTATGCTTTGTGTGAGCTTTTCCTCCATCTTGGAGGAAAAGTGCATAGCTCCCATGCACTTCAGCCAATATAATTCCAGCTCTGGCTTTGGAGCTGCCTTAAGTCTCATTTACTTGACTGTGCAAGCTAGTTTTATGCCAATTTGACACATGACAGAGTCGACCAAAAGAAGGGAATCACAAGAGAGAAAATGCCTCCATAAGATCCATCTAAAGAGCATTTTCCTAATTTCTCCCTTGATTGATGGGAGAGCACCCCGCCCATTGTGGGTGGTGCCACACCTAGGATAGTGGTCCTGGGTTCTATAAGAAAGAAGATTGTGCAAACCATGTGTCTTAGTTTGGGTTTTATTGCTGTGAAGAGACACCATGACTACAAAATCTCTTACAAAGGCAAACATTTAATTGAGGCTTTCTTACAGTTTTAGAGGTTTTAGTCCATTATCGTCATGGCTGAAGCATGGTAGCCCATAGGCAGACATGGTGCTGGAGGAGCTGGGAGTTCTATATCTTGACCTAAAAGCAGGCTGAAGGAGACTGGCTTCCACACTGGATGGAGCTTGAGCATAGGAGATTTCAAAGCCTGTCCCCAATGTGGCACACCTACACCAACAAGGCCACACCTCCTAATAGTGCCACTCCCTATGGGCCAAACATTCAAACAGAAGTCTCTGGGGCCCAGACCTATTCAAACCATCATACTATGTGACACAAACCAGTAAGCAGCATCCCTTCATGTCCTCTGCATCATCTCCTGGGTGTTCTTGCCTTGTGTTCCTGTTCTGACTTCCTTCAATAATGGACTGAGATGTCAAAGCATAAAACCAATACACCCTTTCTTTCTCACCTTGCTTTTGGACATGGTGCTTCATTGCAGCAATATTAATCTTGACTAGAATATCAAGAAACCCGACTTTCTAAATATCTCTGACATGGCACAGAGTCTTAGAGGAACAGAGACTTCACAATAGGATGTACATTGTTTCTTATGCATTTACAGTCTTACATTCCTTACAACTCTTAAAAGTCTTTCTCTACCTCTAGACTGCTTGTGTTTACTGTCACAGAAATTTCAACCAATTCACTATTATCTATTATTGCTAAGTGAATAATTGGATGATACCCATAGATCTACAACCAGAAACATCTTAAATCTTGGTTCCAAGTCCTACAGACTTTGATTATATTATTTCACAAACATATTATTGTAAAGACACAATGATACCAGTGGGTATGATATAAGTCTATGTTCTGATGCACAAATATCATTTCAAAGCCATTGTAAACACATATATTTATTTTTCCTTCCTTATTAAAAAATAACATAAAAATTCCTTTTCCTTTTGCAATGAGAAGCAATAATTGCAAACTCGGTGATCTGTGAATGCCAAAGTTAGAAAAAAATGCATTATTAAAAAATTCTTCATTTGGGGTCTGGGTTACCTCACTCAGAATGGTGTTTTTTAGTTCCATCCATTTGCCTGTGAAAACCATGATGTCCTTCTTTTTAATGGCTGAGTAGTTGAAGACCAACAGAGTCAATTCACCTGGACTCTTGCAAGCTCCCAGAGACTAAATCCCCAACCAAAGAGCAAGCACCTAGGACCCCTGCTTGTATATAGCAGATGAGCAACTTGGTCTTCATGTGGGTCCCCCAAATAACTGGAGCAGGGATTGTCCCTAAGTCTGTTGCCTATGGGTCCTGTGCCCCAACTGGAGGGCCTGTCTGGCCTCAGTGGGAGAGGGTGAGTCTAGTCCTGCAGCACTTGATGTGCCAGGGATGGGGAGGTGACACCCAGAGCAGAGTTGGGGGGAGGGGAATTAAGGGAAAGATTTGCATGATGGAGTACTGGGAGGAAAGGAAGGGCTGATATTGGATTGTAAAGAGAATAAATACATTTAATAAAAAAAATAGTTTATTCTATTGAGACCAGTTTATTCTTCCTGTGATTTTCCTAGAATTGCTTTGATACAAAATGTCATTTCAAGATCCTTTGTAAAGGAATAAGAGTATGCTAATTCTCGTGGAAAATAAGAATTAAGTGAACAGCCTATTCTGGAAGTGCTTTCAAGGGTGATAAATAAGAAATAACAATGAATCACAATGAATCATTAGCTTTTCCAAATCCTAGGAATTCAAAGTAATCAAAAAATTCTCAGTTCAATCACCATTAGACTTTGAAGAATAAAGCAAATGACAGCCTGCTTGAGTGGCGTTCGTCCTGGATGGCAAGTGTCTGTAGTGACAGGAAAATAACAGGGAAACCTTGAGGGTTGGTGAGCTCGAGGGCCGAGCTGAGCGTCCCGCAGAAGAATGGTGTTTGATGGAGTAGATGTGATCAAAGACAGTTTCTTATAATGGAGCCACAGTGTTGTGTGACACCTCAGCTGAAATGTCACCACATCTGTCACTTGTGGGTCCAGTGCTCGGGATGTCAACATACACAAACCTAGGCATCTACTTGTCAAAGCAGAGCTTTTGTGTTACAATGAACTGAAGACCACAGGGCCCAAGGGCTCACTGTGATCTCTACATTCTTTTACTTATGTGTAAGTGTGTTCTGTGCTTGAATTTCAGTCCAGTGGTTTGTTTGACCTAAGGTGATGTTATGCGTTTATACCACACAGTCTAATTTCCTCTTAACATTAATCTTCCAACTTCTGGTGCATGTTCACATAATGTGACGCAAACAGGGCTGTAGAAAGGGTTTTCTTACGCTCCTTTTCTTAACACTTTTGCTTACTTCTCTTTCCCTCTCCACTCAGGGATGCTTTGCATGGCTGTCTAATTTGCTAACTGTAAACATATCGAAGGCCACGGTCTGCTACATCATGCTGTTACCTCTCAACTGGTGCCATAAAATACCACAAATTACTTACCTTATATTCCTGGAGGTCAGGAATTTTATCGTGACATCCTCTGCCTAGTGCTTCCCAAGCCTGCAACCACAGTGACACCAAAGAGACAATATTATCTGAATCTGGGCCTGGTGAATTGACCACATTGTGGTGGTTGAAGGAAGATGGCCCCCACAGACTCATGTATTTGAATACTTGGTTCCTAGTAGGTGGAACTGTTTGGAAAGAATTTGGAAGTGTGGCCTTGTTGGAGGAGGTATGTTACAGCGGGTGAGCATCAAGATTTCAAAAGCCCAGGCATTCTCAGTTAGCATGCTCTTTCTGCCTTGTGCTTGTAGATTAGATGTAAGCTCTCGGCTACTGAGCCAACACCATGTCTACCTGCCTGATGCCGTGATCTCTACCATGAGGACCAGACTCTAACCCTCTGTAACCATGAGATCTAAATTGAGTATTTTATGTTTCTTTGGTCATGGTGTTTTACCACAGCAATAGAAAAGGTAACCAAGACAGAGTTTTTTTACATAATAAATGGAATTATTCAGTCTTCTCTTTACCTGGATGGCTTCATCTAACAACACTATGTGAAATAGCTACCAGCCCATGATTATAGTTTCAGTATATTTCCCCAATGGCTATATAATAGCTCACCATTTCTATGAATAATAATTTACTTCTGCTACTGTGAAGGGTATGCATACCCATGTTCTTACACATCTTTCTTTAAAAATAAATGGATAGATGTGCATACTTACATGCATATGAAGTCCCAGGTACTGGACTGCTGAATGAAGGGCATACATTTTTATCTTTTAAGATAAAGTAATTTCTTTCTTTTTCTAAATTGACTTAACCAATCCGCATTTCCTAAACAGTGCATGTGATTGTGTTTCTCAAACATTGTATCTAGAAATAGTTTTTATACTAATCTACTAGATGTGAGCTTATTATTTTAGTATTTATTGTTCAAATTACTCAGAGACAATCTTCCTTATGTTCTCTCACTTAATTAAGAATATGCACTTGGGGGGTCTCTGGAGATAACATAGTGTGTAAAGTGCTTTTATGAGAATTTGAACTCAGATCCCCAGCCCACATAAAACGCAGGGCATGGCAGTGCACTCTTGGAACCCCAGAAGGTCTCACTGGTCAGCCAGTCTCGCCAAAATGCTACACTCTAGATTTAATGTGAGAGACACTCCCTCAAAATCTAAGATTAGAGGTGATAACCTGGTATTAGCCTCTGACTTCTGTTCACTCTTTCCCCACACACGTACATGTACCATACATCCCCACATGCACACATGGGTGAGGAATATGCATCAAATGCCTGCTATATTCCCACCCACTGTTCGGAAACAGAGAATTCCAGTGAACAGAACAGGCAGGAGCCCTTCGTAGTCACTTTGGTAAAGGACATGTTCTACGGCTCACTTTCCAGCTGTTCCCAGAGGTATGCCTGTATCAATTAGCCATTTGCACGTATGCAAATCAACTGTGTGCGACATGCCTACTCTTTACTAGCTTACAAAACTCTTTGTAATTAATTTTTGAAACTTGCTCATGCTTATTTATCCATGCTTATTTGTATAAACTCTTCCCTCCTATCTACATGGCAGCCTTTGGCTATACTAATGTCTACTGTTCTTATTTACTCAAATATACGATAGTCTTTTCATAATTACATATATATGTGAGACAGGGTTTCTCCGCGTGGCTGTGCCCAGGCTGGCCTCAAGCTGAGAGATTCACTGCCACTGCCTCCTGCATTCAGGGGTTAAAAGCATGTGCCACCTTTGGAGTTCAATGTAGTTATACTACATGGATACTCTAATAGCTCTCAGATTCTCCGAACTAGCTGATAAGGACTCCTCAAATCTCTCTGGTCAGTTTCCCAGTTTTTCATAAAAATTTTAAATTATTTTGATTTAGTGTGTGTTCGTGTGTGTGTGTGTGTGTGTGTGTGTGTGTGTGTTTGTGTGTTTGTGTGTGTGCGCACATTTGTTCACCTCTGTACATGCACATGCACTATGTGTCTTGTTGTACACACAAAGATCAGAGAACAATTTTTTGGAGTTGGCTCTCTCCTTCCATCCTACATGTCTCTAGGTTAAAACTCAGGTCATCGCGCTTCCAACTGAAGCCGCTCACTGTTTCCTTAAACTATTTTTAAAATAATGTATTTTAATAAATTTCAAAAGCAAAGGTACTCACCTAAAAGTGCACACAGATTTTCTTTTCATATGCAGCTCTACTTACTTCTCATACATATTGGGTTCATAACTGAATCTTTTCTTTCTTATGTGTGGTGCACATGCATTTCATAGTCCTTGGTACTAACATGGTACATTTTGATACTTTGCTAAGTACCCTGATTTTCCTATGTATTTCTTATTTCCACAGCCTTAACTACCTAGTCAAATTCTCTTCCCCTTTAGAATTTGACAAGTGTTTATACAGTTAAGAATACTATCTCGACTGGAGAGATGGCTTGGTGACAGAGCAGTGTGGCTACTATTCCAGAGGACTCAGGCTCAGTTTCTAGCATCTCTCAGCCTTCTGTAACCCCAGTTACAAGTGGTACCCAGACACAGATGTGTACAAAACATTCATACATAGAAAGGAAAGCACATCTTTGAAAACAGAATATTATCAACATATTGGCCCAACATCAATCCAAAACGATAATAAAAAAATGAAGGCTGTATTTCTGGAGGACTCCTGGGTGATGTGTGTGTGTACTCGGTATCACATTCAGGCCCACAACAATCCTAGAGGACTAGCAATGGGCCTGCCACTAGGGCAATGAGTGCAGATCCAGGATCTCATTCAAACCCACAACAATTCTGGAGGTCTCAGAATGGGTCAGGTACCAGGTGTTGTGTGTATATTCTGTATCTCATCCAGTCCTCACAACAACCCTATACATTTGGAACTAATCTTGCAGATGAACAGTAAGTTTTGGAGAAGATGAAAATCATAGAGATAACCAGGAGCCTGAGCTACCAGCTGAATCCAGGCTTGTTATAAATGACAACATTCAACGGGGAATATCTTTAATAGGAAACAAATCTAACTGATTTCTCAAATAAATAATACCTGAAATTGGGACGCAATCTAGTCGCTATCCATGTAAGATAATGTTGGCTCTAGTGGTATATGACAGTGTTTTGGGGACATTTGAACCTATAGGGTGTTGTAGAATCCAATGGACAGAGGCTTGGGTGCTACTTAAAAACCTCTAGTAGAATAGCTCCCTTTCAATGCAGAGTGATCCAACCTAGCATATGCATAGAATCAGTGCCTCTTTTTCTATGTCAGGGTGGGTCTTTTATAAACCAGAACCTTCGTGTGGCCCAGGTAGTCATGAAGACACATAACCCAAGAGCCTGCCATATATAATCATCGTTGCCAACGTGACTGGTTATAGGTTATAGTATCTCCATGGATATAGTCCTGAGTATGTCTATGAAGGCATTTCAGGAGAGAATTAACTGAGGAGGAAAGAAATGGGAGCTTCACTGTGCCATGAGATGGTGTCGAGACTGAGGAAAAATAGAGACAGTTAAGGAACATCAGCATATCTCTCTCTCTCTCTCTCTCTCTCTCTCTCTCTCTCTCTCTCTCTCTGTCTTTCTCTTTCTCTCTCTCTCTCTCTCTCTCTCTCTCTCTCTCTCTCTCTCTCTCTTCTGACTCAGGATGGATGAGACCAGCTACCCGACACTCCTTTAACCATGCCTTACTATTGCAATGGACAGATCTCTTCAAACAATAGACCAAATCAAGTCTTTACTTCTTAAAAACAAACAAACAAAAGAATACACCTATTTTGTGGGCAAACACCAATTCCCGACAATATTAATGATACTTTGTTATGTTTGCAAATAGGAGCACACTGTCCTCGGAGAGGCTCCGCCCAGCAGCTGACTCAGTTCCTTGACCTGTTTGCTTGTTCTTTCCTGTAATTCTTTAGGGGATTTTTGTGTTTCCTCTTTAAGGACTTCTAGCTGTTTACCTGTGCTCTCCTGTAATTTTTTAAAGGAGTTATTTATGACCTTTTTAAAGTCCTTTATCATCATCATGAGATGTGATTTTAAATCAGAATCTTGCTTTTCTAGTATGTTGGGGTATCCAGAGCTCTTTGGGGTGGAAGAACTGGTTTCTGATGATGTCAAGTAGCTTTGGTTTCTGTTGGTAAGATTCTTGTACTTGCCTTTCACCATCTGGCTATCTCTAGTGTTAACTGGTCTTGCTGTCTCTGACTGTAGCTTGTCCCTCCTGCAAGCCTGTGTGTCATTACTCCTGAGAGAACTGGGAGAACTCCAGTTCTCTCCGAGAGGAATTTGCGTATGGAGAGCTGTGACACAGAGTCAGCTTTGGGGAGCAGATGGAATCAGGAAGGATCCTGTCTCTGGCTGTTCCTTTGTTCCTATTTCCTGATGACTCTGGGCAGGTCCCTCTTGGGCCAGGAATTTGAGCAGAAGTGGTGGTCTTACCTGTACTCACAGGCATGTCTGCACTCCTGGGAGACCAGCTCTCTCCTGGCAGTATTTGGGTATGGAGTGGTATCCAGCAGCTGACTCAGACAGGTACAGACACCTGCAGTCAAACACTGAATGGAGCTTAGCTGGTTTCTTACAGGAGAATAGAAGGAAGGATTGCAGGCCTGAAGGGGCTAGGAAGGCCACAGGTAGATTGATAAAGTCAACTAACCTTGATCCTCAGGGCTCTCAGAGTCTGAACCACCAACCTAAGAGCATACACTGGCTGGACCTAGATTCTCCTACACATATGTAGCAGATATGCAGCTTGGTCTTCATGTGGGTCCAGAACAACTGGAGCAGGGGCTATCCCAAAAGCTGTTGCCTATACATGAGATATGTTCTCATTGCTGGCTACCTTGTCTGGCCTCAGTGGGAGAGGAAGTACCTAGCCTGTCAGAGACTTAGAATGCCAAGGTGGGGAGATAGCTAAGGGGCCTTTACCCACTCCAAAGAGAAAGGAATGGGGAAAGGGAAAGGATTCTGTGTGTGTGTTTGTGTGTGTGTGTGTGTGTGGTGTGTGTGTGTGTGTGTGGTGTGTGTGTGTGTGTGTGGTGTGTGTGTGTGTGTGTGTGTGTGTGTGTGTGTGTGTGACGGGGGGGGGAGTGAGATGAGCGAGACGTAAAGTGAATAAGTACAAAAATGAGATTAAATTTTAATAAAGAATCCTCTTTTAAAAATCATATTGACTCACATATTCATTTTATACTTAATTATATTTCATCATCTTTTCCAAAAACCAGGTATATGGTTCAATTTGCTTCTGACCTTCTGTCACATGATTTGGTTTTACAAGCTTGTTGCATAAAGAGCTTGTGTTGTCTTAAACATATCTTGCTAATGCTTTATAAGTGTTTCTATAGTATTGTTTCCTTGGTGCAGTTATTTCCCATTTCCATCTTAGCAGCCCACCCTCTAAGCTTTGATCTGAACTTTTCGATATGTCAGCAGGGGTCATTCTGGGGACAGCGTTGTTTGGCTCCATCACTAGCTCTTGCCTTCCAGCTTCTTATCTTCTAGATTCTTGATTGTGTATCTCATTGATTACTGATGCTATCTTCCAAATCCCCCTTGATGGTCAGATATTTTAGTGACTCTGTGCACTAAAAGATCTCTCCTACTTGATATCGGTAATTAGTAATTTAAGTCAAGACATGAGTCTTCATCTTAATTATTTGCCATAAAAATAAATTTTGCTTTCTATTTCAGGACTAGAGGGTTCTTTATTGTCCTGTACTGATCTGAATTTCATTAAACTATCCTGTTTTTATTTTTGATTTGGTATTGTTGGTTTGGGTTCTTGTCCTTTGGTTGACCAGAGTTCAGGCAGCTCTGAGTTACTTTAGATGGCAGAGGGGTACTGTGTCTCCAGAGCAATGTGCAGCAGCATCAGTCTATTTCTTGTTCAGGAAATCCTTTCATTCCTTTCCTTTCTTATAGGCTTAAGGAGCCCAAATATCCCTCAAAGAAGGAATGGATACAGAAAATGTGGTATATTTATACAATGGAATACTACTCAGCAATTAAAAGTAATGAATTCATGCAATTTGTAGGTAAATGGTTAGACCTGGAAAATATCATCCTGAGTGAATTAACCCAATCACAAAAGAATGCACATGAAATGCAATCACTGATAAGTGGATATTAATGAGCCCAGAAGCCCTAAATACTCAAGACACAAAAAGCAAGTCAAATGATTCCCAAGAAGAAGAAAGGAGAGGACCCTGGGCCTGTAAAGATTGCATCCAGTTTAGTAAAGAAACCGAGGGGGGAGGGGGAATGATTGGGGAACAGTTGGGGGGGAGAGGAACTATGGGAACTATGGTGGGTGGGAACTGGGAAAGGGGAAAGCCTTTGGAATGTAAACATAGAATATAGAAAATAAAAAAAATAACAAATTACTTCTAAAGTCATTTGTACTTAAGATTGTTTTTAAATAAAAACTTTGCTGCATTAAAAACAAAAAAAAAGAATGGAGAGGCCTAAGCCCTTACTCAGTGTTTTCTAAGCTCCCAAGTTTCTGATCACAGGGGCTCCCTTAGGAGCTTGCCCTGCTTTACTCCTAAAACTGACTTTCTGGTGCTACATGTCAAGCCTACAGCTCATCTGGAAAGGAGCAGTCTCTAGAGATACAATAGAGTCCAGGTCTTGGCTTTGTGCTTAGTCTTGGCAAGCATCTGTCTCAGAAGTGTAAAGTATTTACTATTGGGGTTAGATAAAGTGTTTCCAGTCTCTTCTTTGTATAGCACTAGCCCCATTTTTCATCCTGTTCCCTCCATTGCTGCCGGTTCCTAAGATCATCCTATTTGGATTCCTAACTACCCAAAGCTTTGGGCATGCTGCCGGATATTTTGTGTTATAGATGACAGGGATGGTTGGTGGATACTTTAACTATAGCTGTTCAGCTTATCACTATTATTCCACTGCTGTGTTCTCGTAGGTGAGATGCTTGTAGTGATTAACTCTAGTTTTTCTTTGCCTGCTACCCAACTTCATTAGTTTCATGTGACTCATTAGTGAATTTCTGAATTCCTTATTCTTTCTTTTATTTTTGTTTTCTTTTTTTTTTCAAGACAGTGTTTCTCTGTATAGTTCTGGCTGTCTTGGAACTCACCCTGTAGACCAGGCTGGCCTCGAACTCAGAAATCTGCCTGCCTCTGCCTCCCAAGTGCTGGGATTAAAGGCAAGTGCCACCACTGCCCAGCCTTGAATTCCTTATTCTTAAAAATATTTGTTTAACACTTTAACTAGCATGAAGACAGAGACGGAAGGAAAAATCCTGGGTCTCACCAGCTTTCTGTTTTCCTTGCTACTTATCATTCACTCAAAATTCACAAATCTCATTCTGCAAAGAAAGCATTTTATTGTTACTCAAAATTGCTCCTAAGGTGTTTTGTGATACACAAAACTCTAAGAAGCATAGTCAAGAGATTCTGCTACCACATGCAGAAATCTCTCTTAAGATATGCTTTTAGAAATATTCCCACAAACACACGCACACACATCCCAGCCATCTGTTACTATAAGGCCAGGAAATCTGATACCCTCTTTTGGCATCTGTGGGCATGAGGACACAAATTATCCATAAATATACTTGCAGAAAAACACCCATACAAATTAAATAAGATAATGAGCAAAGGCACCATGATTTCAGTTGGCAGTAAGTATATTTCCCATGTTCATTAGCACATGATAGTTGTGTAAAATGGGTTTCATTTTGATAGTATATATATTTATATAATATATCTATGTTCTGTGTGTGTAATGTATTTTAATTGCATTTCGCAACCCTTCCCTTTCTTTTGACTTTTCTGTTCATGTGTTGCTTTTCTGATGCTTTGTTGAGTGGTATATTTGCTCTCTACTTGCATTCTGTGCTCCATTGAGGCTAGCTATGTTGAATTCTTTGTCAGACTATTGATGTCTACTTCTTGGTGGTAAAGTACTGGAATGTTACTGCACATTACTGCTGTGGATGTGGCTTGACCTTTCATCTTTTTGAAACGTCTGCATTGCTAGCTTCACATTTAGAAGTGGATACCTCAAGCCAGGCAGTGGTGGTGCACGCCTGTAATCCCAGCACTTGGGAGGCAGAGATAGGCAGATTTCTGAGTTCAAGGCCAGCCTGGTCTACAGAGTGAGTTCCAGGGCAGCCTGGGCTACACAGAAAAAAAGAAAAGAAGTATATACCTCCTCTAGTCCTTGTTGACTAAGTTAGTAGGGAAACAGTTTCATCGATGAGCCCCAGTCAAGAACTTGGGGTTCTTTACTTTCCATTGCTATAGACATAACCATATACTGCTGTTGTTCCCTTTTGGTGAGTTCTTCAGTGTGTTCTTTTGTCCAGTTATGTGTGATTAAGTTTCCCTCTTCATCCCCGCATCCCACAGTGTTGATGTGTGTGTGTGTGTGTGTGTGTGTGTGTGAGAGAGAGAGAGAGAGAGAGAGAGAGAGAGAGAGAGAGAGAGACCCCTTCACTCACTGTGAGAGGGAGCATCCTGGAGGAGTTAAAGAGAGGAAGAGTCAAGGGATGCAAAATATTTGAAGTCTCATGGACCAGTTGGGTGGGAGGCATCCAGTTGCATGGTGTTCTGATGGAGTCTATGCAGATGTGATTAGTATTATGTTCTCTCTTTCCTGTCCCCACCAAGCAAATCACTCAACCATGCTATTTGTTTCAATCATGTATGTGGAGGGAGAAAACAGTTGGGCTGATGGGAAGCATCTCACTGTCACTTCCTCTGTGGGGAGAACTGTGGGGGAAAGGTCTCTCTCGACATGGAGATGTGTCATCTGGGAAAGTGGAGCATGGATAGAAGCCAAGCTTTTCTTCTCATCCTCTTCAATATACCTGTACCTCAGAGGTTTTCCTTTATGATTATGTTTTGAAACTCAGGTCTCACAGAGCTACTCTCCTGTATGAGTAGTTGGCAAACTTGATGAAAGTACAAAGCTTTGGTCCCACCATCTCATTGATAGTATTTCCTGGACATCGTTCCCTACAGAAAACATCTCCTTTAGCACTGGCCCAATATACTTTTAACTACTGCACCAAGTTCTCCCCACAAACTACTATGCTAAACTTTGTGAATGTCTGTGGGATTGCTATACTACATTAATAATGTTCTGTACAGTTTATGTGCTAATTCCCATCTCAGTTTTACTGTCAATCCCATCTGTTAGTGCTGCCATCCTAAATTAATGAGGCACGTTAGAACTGGAAAATGCCAGATCATCTGAGGGTATCGTTCTTTTCCAAGGTCATATAATAAAGTGAGAGAGTATTCCTGTCATAATTCAACAATCCATTCCATTTTATAGAGTCATAACGTATAAGAGCTGAAAGGTTTGTAAATGGCATCAAATTCAGATTTATAGATAAGAAAACGGATGTTCAGAGAGATGAAGCAACCCCGCTTAGGTGTTTCTAGCCCCTGGCCCATTGGCTGCAGCTTTCTGAGATCTGAATGTAATGTCTGATTTACTGACTAACTGTAATCTCGAGCTCCTTGTGCGCATGGGTGGGGACTTGCACCTGTCACATGCCCTTGCTGTATAACCTGGGCCTGGGCTGTTAAGAAGTGCCTCTGCTTCTACCTTACCATCTATTCAGACTATGTGCCATTTGCTAATCCTTTTCACATCCTTAGATTTAACTGTTTATGGATAAAAGGGAAAACCTCAACCTTCCAAAGCAGCTTTCTTTTTTGCATGTCCACAGAGCTACAGCCCTTGAGGTGGACAGGCAGCACAGTCTTAGAGACTCTTCGTAGCCTCTTTCTCTGCGTTGTACTGGTTCCACCACGCTGACCCCATACCAGAAGATTATGAGCTGACCTCTGAGCTTACAGCTTCTCTTCCAGTGTGTATTTATTTCATTAGAAGCTCTTTCCAAAAAAAAAAAAAAAAAAAAAACAGAGTCTTCTCTGGAGGTCCAACTTGATAAGATTTATTGTGGCTCCTGATTGTGCTTCTGAATTCCGGTCTAGAAAACATGTTTTGCTTCCAAGCAAAAGCCTGGCTTAGTGGTTTTTGACTGTTTGCCTGCCCTAGTTCATAGCCTGGAGACTGGTGCTCCTGTGCTTTGGACAGATCCACTGACTGAGAACATGAATTTACTGCTAATTTGGGAAGTGAGGAGAATGCAGGAGAAGCCAGACTCGCCGCAGGGGGCCAAGGCCACTGATGATGTGCATGCCACCGGAAAGAGCCCCCATTGGCCTCAGGAGACGGGGGTTGTCTGTTCAGTTGAGGCAGTATCAGAAGCGGAAAGATGTCCCTAGGGGTGTGGGTGAATAGGAAGGAAGCAGGCTAGCTCAGCGCTTTCCTCTTGTCCTTCTCTCACATTCTTCAGAGAAGTAAAGCTGCTCTCCGGAACCAACACTCCTGTCCTCACGGTCGCCACAGTGAACCGAAGTGCTGAGGGATCCTGCAAGGGCTCCAGAGATCAGCTTGCAAACTAGCCACGTGCTGTGGAGAGATCAGGCAGCAACACTAGTGCCTACCATTTGCATTTGAGAAGTTACGAGTAGGAAATCTGGGACAATTAGAATTCAGAACCCCCAAACTGAACACCCTCCCCCAACACACCACACCTTGAATAAAGCTGGAAATGCCCTTGGCCTGTTGGCAGCTATGCCTTTACCAGAGGTGATAATATCCCAGAAGTGTTTAGGCAAAATGTCGTTGATTCTACCTTGGCCAGAGGCCATGGATGTCAGAATAGAATACCTTTCTTTCTTTCTCTCTCTTTTTCTCTCTTTCTCTCTTTCTTTCTCTCTCTCTCTCTCTCTCTCTCTCTCTCTCTTTCTCTTTCTTCCTTCTTTCTTTCCTTCTTCCTTTTTTTCTTAAACTTTCTTTAATTAGATATTTTCTTTATTTACATTTCAAATGTTATTCCCTTTCCTCCTTTCCCATCCGAAAACCCCCTATTCCATCCCTTCTCCCCCTGCTCACTAACCCATCCACTCCCACTTCCTGGTCCTGGCATTCCCCTACACTGGGGCATCGAGCCTTCACAGGACCAAGGGCCTCTCCTCCCATTGATGTCCGACAAGGCCATCCTATGTTACATCTGCAGCTGGAGCCATGGGTCCCTCCATGTGTACTCTTCGGTTGGTGGTTTAGTCCCTGGGAGCTCTGTGGGTACTGGTTGGTTCGTATAGTTGTTCCTCCTATGGGGCTGCAAACCCCTTCAGCTCCTTCAGTCCTTTCTCTAGCTTCTCCATTGGGGACCTTGTGCTCAGTCCAATGGTTCGCTGTGAGCATCCACCTGTGTATTTATCATGCACTGGCAAAGCCTCTCAGGAGACAGCTCTATCAGGTTCCTGTCAGCAAGCACTTGTCGGCATCCACAATAGTGTCTGAGTTTCATAACTGTATACGGGATGGATCTCCAGGTGGGGCAGTTTCTGGATGGCCTTTCCTTCAGTTTCTTCTGCATACTTTGTCACCATATCTCCTTCCATGGGTATTTTGTTCCCCCTTCTAGGAAGGACTGAAGTATCCACACTTTGTTCTTCCTTCTTCTTGAGCTTCATGTGGTCTGTGAATTGTATGTATCTTGGGTATTCTGAGCTTTGGGCTAATATCCACTTACCAGTGAGTGCATACCATGTGAGTTCTATTGTGATTGGGTTACATCACTCAGGATGATATTTTCTAGTTCCAGCCATTTGCCTAAGAATTTCATAAAGTCATTGTTTTTAATAGCTGAGTAGTACTCCATTGTGTAAATATACCACATTTTCTATATCCATTCCCTTTATGAAGGGACATCTGGGTTCTTTCCAGTTTCTAGCTATTATAAACATGGGAGCTATGAATGTAGTGGTCTCTTTTCTTCCCTGTGGCCCCAAATGAACATCCTTGTCCTGCAAACCATATATGACAGACCCCAAGAGGTGTTTCGACACCTGGGGAATAGAAACTGGCACATCCCCTCATCCCATGTCTCCATCTAGACAGCTCCAAGGCAGTAGCCCTCAAAGGAATCCCACGACAGAAACGACTCCCTTGCAGGCACTCTTGCTGTCTCTTGAGCTCCTCATGGTAAAATACTTGCTAAAATGTGAATTTGCACAGGGCCAGCCAACACAGGTCTGCACCCCGTCCTCTACGGATATACTATAGCTTTCAGTTCAGTACTTTTATGAGACTCCCAAATGTGTGACTGAGTGGGTCTCTGATTCCCCTGCCTCTCCTTGGAGTTCTTTCATTTTTTGGTTGCCTTGGTTGGCCCAACTTCAATGCGATGGCTCTCGTTATCTCTTAGAAGCCTGTTCTTTTCCAATGAGAGACAGGGTGTGTCATGGATGGAAATGGAGATGGAGAGGAACTGGGGGGAGTCGAGGGAGGGGGATTTCTAGGCAGATTACATTGTGTGAAAAAAATCTGTTTAATAAAAGGTATTAAAAAGATTTAGTAACAATGACCTTTCAGACGAAACAAAATTAAATTGAAATATCGTGAATTTCAGTCTTTGAATCTGTCAGCCAAAAGCCAGAAATTCACAGGCTTATTAGAAGTTTTGTGTCTGGTATCAGGACCCATGGCCTAGAAAGGTTCTTTAGCTCCTAAAGATACCCCCAAAATCCCCACATGAAAATATTATTATTCCTATAAGCACTTGTATAATACAAAATACATATGAAGTATTTTTACATATATGATATGTGTAGTTGTCAAAAATTACCAATTATGCTTAAATTCTCTACTTGTTATACAAGCCATTGCAAGAGTACTCATGTAATCATGACCACAAACAACACAGAACATATTTCTAATACCTCCCCAGGTTTTCTCAGGCCCTCTTCCAATCAAACCCATCACCCCTGACTCTAGAAGCAATACTTGGATTTTATTTCCTACTTTTTTTTCTGTGTCTATGGTGGACTAGGACTTCTCCTATCCTAAGAAGTATTCTACCACTGAGCTCCACCTGAGCCCTTGCTTGCAAGTCCTTGTGCTCATATGTTTTCATTTCAGTTAAACAAATAATTCTTTAAAACAAACATGGCATGTCTGGAATGGATGCCTTGTCTATGTTTAACTTGATTAGAAACTGTCACCTATTTTTCCACATGGTCTGACCACTTTGTGAGTCTACCGCCAATGTCGGGAAGTTCTGGTTACTCTCAATTCTTGATAGCACTTGATAGTGTTCTGAAGTTTAGTTGTAGGTAGGCTACTGAATGTGAAGAAACACTCATTCGGTTTCATTTTAACTGTATTTTTATAATGATTAATGATATCAAATATTTTGCATATTTTGAATGCACTGTCAAGCTCTTCTCAACTTTTTCCCATAATCAAATGTGGATTCCACTATTCAATTGAATCACAAATTTAAAAACAGATAGTTACACACATGACTAATTATATTTATACAACTTTTTTGTAAGCATATAATAGACACTTTCATATATAACATATATAAAGACTTTTAACTCACTTTTTTACTTCCCTGTGTCTTTCAAAGGGTAAAAGTTTTAATTTTGATGAAGAATAATTCATCATTTGTCATTAGAGATTCATGTTTTGAGTGGTGAAGCTGTTTGCATAACCCAAGTTCAGTAGGATTTTCTCTTCTGTATATTCAGGAAATGTTATAATTTTAGTTCTTATATTAGGCCTGTGGAAAAAAAAATTGACTTTATATTCAAATGCCATGCCAGGTAAAAAGAGAAATTCATCATTTTATGTATGAACCTTTAGCAATTCCTGCACCATTTATTAGAAGGCTCTTCCTGCTGAATTGCTTTAAAACATCCTCCAGGTAACTGAATATATGAGTATATTTTTAGATTCATTATTCTGCTCCATTAATCTACATATCTCTCCTTATGCCAACTTTGCCACACACTTATCTTTTGTTTCATCTTTATACTTAAAAAAATATCATTTGTATGGGAGGAAAAGTAATATTGCAGGCCCGATATTAATATCTTTAGAAAATCCTGCTTCTAACAACATCTCTTAGGGATTCGGGACAGTGAATCCCACGTGGGTTTTCAGCATGCCTGGCCCACAACTGTGGCCCTCTGTGCCCAGAATCTCTCTTCAAATGTTGCAGCTGATAAAGCTATTTCTTCTGACATTCTAGGATTTGGGTCTCTACTAGGCAGAGAGAGCCTACTTGACTCTCTCTGTCAAGTCCCCCATGACTGGTCCCCAGTGACTCCCTGAAGGAGCTTCCCTCTCAATGATAGTTATCAATCCATTGCCAGAAAACTTAAGAGCTTCCAGGGAGATGGGAGCAGACACCTGGAAGCCTGTGGACTGGTTTCTCTCTGTTTTGCTGCCTGCAAGTTTTGCTTTTGCTAACCTACTCTGTATCCTTTCAGTGTAACAAATTACAACTGTGAGTCTGACATCATACCTAGTCTTCATCGGGT
The DNA here is from genome assembly GCA_964023405.1 of Apodemus agrarius. Classification (NCBI taxonomy): domain Eukaryota; kingdom Metazoa; phylum Chordata; class Mammalia; order Rodentia; family Muridae; genus Apodemus; species Apodemus agrarius. Next base: position 134,258,268 of record OZ030008.1, read on the forward strand.
CACAGAGGAGTGTTCTGGAGACCTCTCTCACTGTCTGGTATCTCCATCTGAAGTTCTGTGAATTCTTTCTAAGATGAGCGCCATAGGCTACTTGTCTTGAAACCTGCTGACAATACAATAGACATCTAACAGATGGTTGGTAGGGCTAAAGGGATCAGAGACGTAAACGCCAGAGAGATTCATCAGGTCCCTAATGAGATAGAAAACTTCAGTTTGGAATAGTCTGCTTGTGAACCATATGGGAAAGTATTAAATCATGGCTAATTTGCAATTACCCAGAAAGAAACAGTCTTTTGAGTTTGCTTTTACGAAGAACAGGTTTTCCACACTTGCCAGCAGTGAGCCCAGTCTTCCCCTCGCTCCATCAAGGTATTACAACAGCACTTCCAGCTAGAACAGGACCCACATCAAACTCGCTGGCCTCCGCCCACTTCGTGTTTGGCGATTTAAACATGCAGGCAGCTTCCAGGTAGCTAAGACATTCAGACATAATCAGCCACTCACCCCTACCCCATCCCACCCCACCCCCCTCCTTCTCCCATTTCCTCCAGCCAGTTATTCCTCCTGACCCACAATGACACCTCAGCCCCACCTCAGGGGGATAGCTTCTAAACTTTGGTGGAAGGAATAGTGTAAAACACCATGCCCGGTTTGCAAACTGTAATGACCTTGACATAGCCAATGGGGAGGGGGGAATGTAGTGTCCTGCTGAGACAAAGCCAATTTGCTTAGAGGAGACACTGCATTGTTCAGCTTATCTCTGGGCTATTTTAACCAAATTTCTGATGGGGAAGCACAAATGAGGAAAAGACAAAAGGAAAACATCCTGTTGATTGCACGGCTAATGGAAATGGGTTCTGAGCCAAGGAGTAAACAACTCACTACATTTGGTTCTTATCGAGTTATTAATCATTTTCAAAGAATTGCAGGCATCAAGACAATCCGAAATATTTTCTTCTGGCTATTCCCTCCCTCCTTTTCCTCTTCGTTAATTTTCACTGAAAAATTCTGCTTGTTTATGAACTGTAGCCGTGGAGCCTGATCTAGAAACTCAAATGTGTTTCCCATAAATCATTATGAACTTTTTCTTCCAAACAAAGGAGAGGCATGTACTACTGATAAACAAACGGAGCCAGAGAGCTGGAAATCGGCACAGAATCCAGAAAGGCTAAGCAAGGTCACCTGAATACTTTCCGCACGTTCAGCCCTGAGCGCTACAGAAGTAGGGTAGTTTGAAATGTTTTATATTAATTTTTAAGTTTGGGGGTCATTGTTAAATCCGTGGCATAGACCAAAATGTAATCGTCTTCAAAACAGAATTTACCAAAACGGGTTTTATTTAATGACCTACGAAGGGACTTGTTTCCCTTCAACAAATATTAAGAGGCTTCAAGACTGCACATTGCAGCTGAGAAAATGGCTTAGCCAGCAAAGGGCTTGCCGCATAAGCATGAGGATTTGAATTCAGGCCCCAGAACCTGTGTAAAAACAGCAGGGCACGGTGGTGCTTATCATGCTTATAATCCCAGGCACATCCCTGGGCTTGGTGGCAACCCTAGCCTGTTCAATATATTCCAGAGCAGTTCAATAGATTTAAATGCTAAAGTAGATAATGCTTGAGAAATGGCCTCCTTGCTGACCGCTGCCTTCCCTGTGTGAGCACACACATATGCTCATTAAAGAGGATGTATTCGTGTAAGGATAGAAGTGGAAAATCTGACTCAAACACAGCTCTCGTTAAATATAAGTGACTGGGGAAATGGTCCAGTGGGTAAAAGCTCTTCATGGGCAGGGTGAGGACATGAGGTACAGTTACAAGACTCACCAGCAAAGCCAGAGATGACCGCATGCATCTGAAATCCCAATGCAGTTGTGGACAGATGCAGGAGGATTGCTAGGTCTCCTTGCTGGCCTCAACCCTAGGCCCAAGTCCAGTGGGAGACCAGTTCCCAATGTATAGAGAATGACAGAGCAGAATACTGGCATTCTCCTTGGACCTCCAAATGCAAAGACAAATACACATCCTGGCACACACTCATATACACATACACTTACAGAGCTCACAAACGCAAGCAAAACCAGGTTTTGTTTTATTTTGTGTTTTGATGTCTGGCTTTCCTAAGAGCATGTTTCACTGTCTTATATATCAAACTACTATAGATAGTTATGAACATTTACATTGGCAGATGTTTTCTATCCTGAAGGATTTCAAACAAAAATGTCTAGAAATTTCTAAAATAAATTGGTTCAGCAGGGAAGAATGGCTATGTAAAAATAATTGGAATTAATACTTCACCCTTAAAAATTAACTTAAATTCTTATTGATTGACACTCAAAATTGGCTCTAACTTACAAAATAAATCTGTATAAAAATTGAGAGTTTGGACACATACAAAATATATTTGGGTTGCCTACAAAGCTAATTGGCAGTGTCCTAAAAACATGAATAAAACTCAGACTTTATTTTTAATGTTATACTACCTTAAGACTACCCTTATTAAATTCTTTCATAGTACAGTTAAGTCATCACACCAAAAAAATTAAATCATCCATAATACTGTCTACACTAAGCCATTTTCCTGGAAACTCCTCAATTTACGCCTTTGGTGTCAGCTTTTCCATTTCTGCAAACACTTCAGCTGTAAATCAGCTGTATTGAAGACTTCTGAGTTGTAAAATGCTGAGTCGTTTTATCTCTTCCAATAGATAGAAAGATTATCACGTTGGCTAAGCACACAGTTTTGAAGCCACATTTAGAGTGTTCTTCAAAACCCATTTGTAGCAGCCTCAGGTCTTTGTAACCTGTTGGCATTGGCACAGTCTTAGTGGACTCAGCAGAAGTTCCCAAAAGCATGCCTCAGCTGCTGGAAACTAGCAAGATCCTGCTAGGAGGATTAAATTCCAGCAGGAAGCAACTGGCACTCATTTTAATCTTAAAGATTTTCTCTCCATTTCCTGTAAATGACAGCGTTACACAGGAACCCATCACAGGCAATGAAACCAGGGTCTCTTCCTGCATTGCTTTCCCTTGGAAGTAGAGGGTTGATAATGAGGTGGATAGGAAGGTATTTGTACAGAATTGAGAGGCAGACCTCAGAGCAAACTGCCTGGCGTCCTTCTGATTGCAAAGTCCTCCGCAGGCTCCAACATATACAAAGGAGAGACTGCACTAGTGGGAACCATTCAGTCGCTATTATCTTTAACTAAAAAACGCCAAGTTATGCTAGCTGTCATTGAGTTATTAGCTCATTTTTAAGCTTTGCTTATTAAAATAAGGAGTAGCTTTATTTTTTTCTATCAAAATAACTCGTGGTTTATAAAAACTCATTCTAACAAAAAAGTAACTTTATGATCTCATTACCATAAATATATGTTAATAACAGAAAGAGCATTTTCTCTTCTGTGGATACACAGTTTTTAAGAAAATAGGACAATATTGTTCACATGGATTTATAAGCTAATATTTTCTGTCGGCTTTTAAAATTTTGGTATGAACATACCTTATAGAGAAGTTATTTACCAATCTCCTAGTAGTATACAATTAGGGCACTTCGATGCTGCAGTGGCTCCTTACATAGCTGGCTTAGACGACAGTCATCTAAGTAGACTTCCAGGGTTACAGGATATACAGCTTTCTAAGACTTGGTTAATGTGACAAAGTTACCTTCCTGAATAATTGTTACAACTTCTAGGCTTACCAACATTTTGAGTGCTCTTTTTTTTTAATTCTAATTTAATAAAGAAAATTAGAATTTCATTTTATGTGACTTTCCATTTCTTTGATTTCCTTCAGTATCAATAAGAAAACGACACAAGCCATTGCTCTATGTCCTACAGGATTGTTGGTGCTTTGACATGTTGTTGCCCCCATAATTCCAAAAGAGCCAACATTCTGATTACTACTTGTTGCAAGTACCTTTCCTGGGTTCATCTCCTAGAACTGTTGTCCTTGCTGTCACTGACATTTCTTCTCAAAACCTGAACACTACCAAGCACCCAACTCCACCTTACAATGAGGGCTGAGTAACAATGAGGAGAAATAAAAAGTGTTTACAGTCAAATCCTAGACATCCTCTGGTCAAACACCATGCCTATTTCATCCTGAAAATTTTCACTGACCATCTACTGAATCAAGTTCTAACTTTTGCCAAGTGTGAGACTCTCTGTCTCAATGGTGAGAATTCTCCTGTCTCTTAGCTATGAAATGTGATCATAAGCCACTCATCCCCTTAGCGTGGGAGGGAACAATTGCTAACCCTGTCGTTCATTCCATGACTATTTCCCCTTTTAAAATAGAATTTAAGTAATTCCAACCCCATTTCCATGACATAAAGTCTCAACTGGATTAAACTTTTCTTTTAATATTCAAAAGTGTGAATGGAGACATTCTAAAAAAGGGGGCACATGAGGGAAAACAGAGAAAATGAACACTGTTTATTTACATTGGGAATTGTCCCTGGTAAAACACCGAGAAAGGTTGTTTCTTGTTTGTTTCTATCAGGTCCATTAGAGAGGCAACAATGCTTTGATCAGAGGGTGAGGAGGAAATCCTGCAAGTGTCAAGGCAGGAATGCAAAACATGAAGATATGAGGATAAAAACTTAATTCAGATTGACTTCATCGATCTGGATCAATCTAGGAGAGTCTGATGTCAAGCAATTCATTATCCTCGTATTTAAACACTGTATAATTTGGGGGAAAGTTTTTTAGGTAGCAATCATTTCAATTCCAGATGTACAATAAAGATTAAGGCACGGCTACTTAGAAACTCCTTTACAAAGTCCATGTGACCATGAGGATGGGTCCTATAGCTAAATGGCCTAGAATCGAATGTGGTTTCTGACAGAGCTAGCATAGAGGTTAGCAGTACATGTGGCCTCCCCCCGCCCCACCCCAATAGGATGTGTTCTATTAACTAGGAGCTAAAGTAAACAGTGGAGGGAGAGAAGAGTCTGGGATAAACATTCTGAGTGAAGTTTGGCTTTATCGCACAAAGTGGGTGATGTCTGCTTCTACAGAGAACATTGTTAACAATATCCCCTCCCTGCATTCTGGGTGGAAAAGAGGTCATTCCTCATTTGAGGAGTAGACCGTCCATGTTTAAAGGTTCCCTAGTGCTCTGTGGGGACAATGACCATTGCGCCCCAACAAGTGGAGATGGCTACTCCAGTGCTTTTTGTTTAGATGGTGCAGAAACGTGTTCTCTTCTTAAACAAGATCATACCTAGTATTGCAGAAGCTAAGGCACTTTCACATTTGTCAGCATTTCCTTCCCACTTGCCCATGTTTTGTGGCAAACAAGATATCATAGGACAAGGTCAGTAGTGGATAATTTGTGATTAATAAGACAATCAATCTCAGCAATCCAAATTATAGCCAAAGCAATTGATCATTCCTTTAAAAATAAACTCCCCCATATGCCTCTGGGCCTATGGCCTGCTGAGCTTCACACCTGAGCTGACCCCTCCCTAGTCAAAGGACAACCTGAATTTAACCCTTGGAACCCATGGACAGATGGAAGGAGAAAACCAATTGAACAAAGTTGTCCTCTGAGTGCCTCACATGTTCTCTCTCTCTCTCTCTCTCTCTCTCTCTCTCTCTCTCTCTCTCTCTCTCTCTCACACACACACACACACACACACACACTCTCTCTCTCTCTCTCTCTCTCTCATACACACATATGCATACACATGCTCACACATATATACACAGCAGTAATAAAAAGCAATTTAGGGAAGAAATGGTTTTTAAAGTTGTGATGGTACACTCCTTTAATCCTAGTACTTGGGAGGCAGAGGCAGGCAGATATCTATAAGGCCAGCCTGGTTTATATAGATAGTTCTAGGCCAACAAGGGCAACATAATAAGCCTCTGTAGATAGATAGATAGATAGATAGATAGATAGATAGATAGATAGATAGATGACAGATAAAAAAGGAGGTTTATTTTGGCTTATGGCTTTAGGGGTTCATTATAGTGCCCATGACAGAGGTATGTACACGAGGTAACTGATCACTTGCTATAGACAGTAGAGAAGCAAACAGAGAAAAATTTTAGTGTCTATGCGTTCTCTGTCTTTACTTTTATGCACAATCTGGCACTCCAGCCCATGGAATAGCACCATGCCAGTTGTTCAGAATGGGTCATCAGTTAAACCTATCAAGAAACAGCCTCAGAGACACTCCTAGAGGTATATATGGTGACTTGAAATCCAGTGAAGTTAACAATGCAGACAAGTCATCGTTCTCATAAATAGATGTTAAAGCTCCTTTGTAACTTTAATTTTTCAAGACTATTTTTAAGGATGATTCTTAAAGAGTTTAATCTCCCTTTAGTCTACCACCCACCTTTAACCTCCCTTTACTTCACTACCCACCAGAGGAAGTGGGAAAGAAAGGATAAGGCAGAAGTGGACCTGTTTTGAAAGGTTCTTTGGAGCAGCTCCCATCTGTGTTGTCTGCAAATCAGCAGTTCAGTTTACAGGTTAGCAGCGGCAGCTGATCCACTATCAAATACTTTACGGATACACCAGCAATCTGGTAGAGTTGGGATAGCAAATATGAATCATTAGTGGTGGCACTACCTAGCAGAGACAGCCAGGCTTCACCCTCAGCTCAAGTTGGCTGGAGGGACCTGGAGGAACACCAGAAGTTCTTGGCTGTACTTTTCTCAGGGAAGTGGAAGATCAGCAAAGACATGAGACCCACAAACATTGCACAGCCAGCTCTATAAGCCAGATAAGCTCAGCCTCCATCGTTGTCCATGAAGTCCTTTTTATACTCTCTCCAAACATCACATAGCTTCTGTGGGTCTTGGTCTTGCCTCAGCATATGAGTCTGTGTCAGCAGGTATCACTCTGCCAATCAGCCCAAGTCCTCAAGAAACTGCAGCACACCACCAGAAGTTTTTTGGTGCATTTCTCTCTATGGAGTCTCAATAAATGCAGCTCAGTGGGTATCACTCTGCCAATCAGCCCAAGTCCTCAGAAGTGGCAAGAAACTGCAGCACACCACCAGAAGATTTTTGGTGCATTTCTCTCTATGGAGTATCAATAAATGCAGCTCAACTATGCAATGTAAGACAGACCAATACAAGTGTGTCGTTAGCAAAGAATCCTTTATCGCATGTCCTTTCACATGCTTGCTTTAGCAGAACATTCTTTCTCCTATGTCTGCTTCAGCTAAACCTTCCTTCATGAGTCTGCCTTAGTCTGTCTTTCACCTGTATCGACTTCAGGAAAGTACTCCTTCATGTGTGTGCCCTAGCCCCCCCCCCCCAAAAAAAATCCAACACAAATTACTTTCCAAAGAACCCTTAAGTTTCCACTTCACTCACTTTTAGAGTCTGTTTTTCAGGAAATCACTAGTTAACTTGATGTCATGATCTATATAAATCACTTTAGAGTATAAACCAAAAGGACTCCATATCCTATTACAGAGATACTTGCTTATTTATGTTCACTGCTGAACTAATCAGAATAGGAAAGAAATAGAAACAGCCTAGATGTTCCTCAGCAGACGAATGGATAGTGTAAATGTGATATATTTATGCAATAATATATTATTTTTTAAAAAACAAAATCCACCAGTAAATAGATAGAGCTGGAAACAATCATTCTGAGAGACACAATTCAGACACAGAAAGAAAAGCATATATTTTCTGTCATTTGTGAATGTTAGCTTTGATCATTCTTTAGGCCCTGTCTTGAAAAACTGGGTGCACACATGGCAGTGACCACCCCCTCCTTTAGTCTGAAGGATTAGACCCACTGTCATGGCAACATCAAGTAGAACTCTCCAAAATGAATTTACTTACTCCAGTCAATAAAGAAGGCTAAGGGAATAATCCCTGTTTTATCCTAACAATTCGCTAATATACTTTCCATAAAATTGAGTATTTCTAGAAGCCCCTTTTATTTTTGGAGACAATCGTCCACATTAAGGGGCTGGAGTGCAACCATCTTACAAGTACTCCTAAGTCATGTATGCAACTGACTTAGCACCCTCCCTCATGCTCTGTTCCAGGAACTAGCTAACCAATAAACTGACCAAATATTTAGTTACCAGAACCTTATACAGGAACTAACTAATCAATAAACTGACCTTTACCCAACTGTTCTCACCCTCGCATTCCAAGGATATTTCACCTGATTGTTTCAGATTTATCACCTTCCCCCCCCCCCGTTCCCCCTCCCTACTGCTTAAAACCAGCTACCCTTGTTACAATAAACAGACCTTGACAAAGATTTTGCTTGGTCTCGCTCTCCTTTTCTTGCCCGTTCTTCCTTCAGGCTGGATCCCCCTTGACTCCATGAATAACAGTCCCGCGGGACGGGACAGGTGGTGCCCAGACGTGAGGCACGAGGTATGGACCCCCGGCCGGATGATGGAGATTACAGACTTGGGTGAATTCTCAAGGAGCCGATGCCCTGCCACTCACAGGGAAAGACTGCAGCTCAGTAAGTAATTGTTCATTGTAGTCCCATACAGAATGGGCCAAAAGCTCTCTAAGGAAGCAACCTTTATTAAGGATATAAAGAGTTCTCTCAGACATAGGGAAGTTAGAGTTAGGAAAAAGGATTTGTCAGAATTTCTCTTATTCATTTCTAGTACTTGCCCTTGGATAATAATTGAGGGCCCAGACATTCATCCTCACACCTGGACTAAAATCAGTAGAGAATTGAATGCATTGATGAAACGAGAGGGCCCCAAGGCAGTTCTGAAGACAGTTCTGACTCCAATATTTTGTTACTGGAACCTTATACATGATGTCTTGGCCAATTCTCCTGGCTCTGCAAGGATCCTCTCGGCAGCTCCACTATGTTCATAGCAGCCTTATTTATAATAGCCAGAAGTTGGAAGGAGCCCAGATGTCCCTCAAAGGAGGAATGGATACAGAAAATATGGTATATTTATACAATGGAATACTACTTAGCAATTAAAAACAATGAATTCTTGCAATTTGTAGGCAAATGGTTGGATCTGGAAAATATCATCTTAAGTGAGTTAACCCAATCACAAAAGAATACACATGAAATGCAATCACTGATAAGTGGATATTAATGAGCCCAAAATCTCTGAATACTCAAGGCACAATTAGCAAATCAAAAGATTCCCAAGAAGAAGAAAGGAAAGGACCCTGGTCCTGAAAAGACTGGATCCCGTTTTGTAGGAGAGTATCAGAACAGAGAAATGGGGCGGGGGGGGGGTGTGATTGGGGAATGGGTGGAGGGAAGATGACTTATGGGACATATGGTGAGGGGGGAACTGGGAAAAGGGAAAGCCTTTGGAATGTAAACAAAGACTATAGAAAATAAAAATAAAACAAAAACAAAGCAAAACAAACAAAAACCTCTTAAGGAACTTAATTCGGTCGTTTGCAATTACAGCCCCACTCCTCCCTTTACTCTTTCTGTGCTGGGGGCGCTCTCTGGAGGAGGCCGTCTCATCTCTGCCCAGTGGTACCACATAACGCAGGCGGTCCTTACCCGTGGGCAATATCTAGCCTGGAAAGTTGATTTTCTGGATGATTGTCAGTCCATTGCTATACAAAACTAGAGAAAGACTGGCACAGCAAATTGGACCCTTGATATCCCAACTTATAAAATCTGGAAGAGAGCAATCTCTTAAACTTTTTGGTCAAGACCCAGAAACATTTATTATCCCATATAGTTCCTCACAGGTACAATGGCTCGCTCAAAATAATGATGATTGGGCTATTAGCTGTGTTTCTGTTCAGGGACATATTGATAATCATTATCCTCCAGACCGATTAATCCAATTCTTCTTTAAGACACCCATAATTTTCCTAAAACTAACAAAACAGAATCCCATAGAGGGAGCTGCCTTAGTTTTTACTGATGGTTCTTCCTCAGGTGTAGCAGCTTATTCTATAGATGGCAAAATTTTCCACTCTCATACCTCCGAATCCTCCACTCAAATTGTTGAACTATTAGCCATTATCAAGGTTTTTCAGGTACTGTCCCAACGAGCCTTTAATCTTTACACAGATAGTTTTTATATTGCCCTTTCTGTCCCTTGCTTAGAAACTTCTCCCTATATTCACCCTACTATTAATGCAGCTCCCCTCTTCGCTACCCTCCAACACAGCAACTTAATTCAGGACCCACACCCCTCAACAAGAATTTCACCAATAATTGATGCAATCCCCTAATCATATCATTCACAGAAACAGGCAAAAAACAATACTGGGAAGGCCATGGATACGAGTGGGGCCTTCGCTTATACATTAGTGGAAGAGGCCCCAGACTAACCTTCAAAATAAGGCTACTTAAGTCCATCCCAAATCAACAAAACAAAGTTGCTGTCGGTCCCAACTCAGAGCTCCATCAGAATAACGACCAAGCCCATGGTCCCAGGAACTCATTCCCTAATTCTGTCACACCCCTACCCCCTTCTTCTAGCCCAATTTTTCAACCTACTCTCCCTGCAGGTCCCCCCTCTACTGCTGATCTTGTTTTGTCTTTAGTTAATGCTGCAATACAAGCCATTCATGAGGTCAATCATACGCTCTTAGAAGAATGTTGTGTTTGCTACTCCTCTACCCCACCCTTTTATGAAGGAATTGATAATTTTGAAAATTTATTATTTACTAATGACACCTCCAGCCTGCAATGGAGCCCACCTGAAAAGCAAGGCCTGACCCTTAGCAAAGTCTCTGGTCTAGGTTTGTGCCTCCTTGGGCCCTATATGTTACTTCCCAAGGCCCTAATAGAAGTTTGCAATTGGACCTTGGTGGTAAATATCTCCTTTCAATATATTTCAGCACCAAATAATGCCTACCTTGCCTGCTCTTCAGGACTGACCACCTTTATAGTTACCAGTACCTTTCTCACCAATCATGATTAGTGCATAGAAGTTACCCTTCTCCCACCCCTAACCTTTCATGAGGCTGAAGAGTTCCTGGGGTTTTAGGAATGAGGAACTATGCTTCCTTCCAGGGCAAAGAGAGAACCCATAACTGCAGTCACATTAGCAGTCGTCCTTGGACTGGGGACTGCAGGCGCTGGGACAGGAATTGCCTCCTTAATTACCTCTAAACAGCAATATGCTCAACTCAGTGCAGCAGTCAATAGAGACATCCAAGAGTTACAATCAGGTCTTAAAAATCTTAAAGATTCAGCTTCCTCTCTTTCAGAAGTGGTCTTACAAAATAGGAGAGGACTGGACCTCCTCTTCCTCCAACAAGGTGGACTATTTGCTGCCCTTAAAGAATGCTGTTTCTACATAGACAAGACAGGGTTAGTTGAAGACAGTCTACAAAAAAATAATCAAAGACAGTTTAGAAAAGAGAAAGAGAACAAAAAGAATCTTGGTATCAAAATTGGTTTTCCACTTCTCCATGGCTTTCCACCTTACTCCCCAGCTTATTGGGCCCCTTGATAGTATTTTTCCTGCTCATTTCTTTTTGCCCCTGGGCCTTTCAAAAGCTAACTTGTTTCGATAAGTCACAGGTGGACTCAGCCTTTGCCAACAAGCCAGTATCGGTCCATTACCATCGCTTGGAGATGCGGGATGGTGATCCTTCTGCCTCTGAGGAGCTAATAGGTACCCCTTCTGCTGGCCTAGATTTTTCAGTCCTGGCCATGAAGCATAACATTCCCTGGTATAACAAGCTATGGAGACGCCAATGACATGACGGGAGATTGCATGATGCCATATGCCAGGTGCACACCTTTAAGGCTGTAGAGTGACTCCATGATGGGAAGTAGCATGAGGCCATGGCCCAGGGGCCCTCTTTCAGGAGTGCTGGGCATAGCCCAGAAACCCAATCTGGGAGAGCTGGACATGGATGCACCTCATGTGGCCTAAGACAGAGACTCCACCCACATACACTTGTGTACAAAGGTGCTGGCTGTGGATGCACATCGTGTGGCCTAAGACAGGCTCTCCATCAGTTATACAAAGTAGGGGGAGATGTTGGAGACACACGCCCACATTAAGGGACTGGAGTGCAACCATCTTACAAGTGTTCCTAAATCACGTATGCAATTGACTCAGCACCCTCCCTCATCCTCTGTTACAGGAACTAGCTAACCAATAAACTGACCAAGTATTTAGTTACCAGAACCTTATACAGGAACTAGCTAATCAATAAACTGACTTTTACCCAACTGTTCTCGCCCTCGCATTCCGAGGATATTTCACCTGATTGTTTCAAATTTATCACCTTCCCCCATTCCCCCTCCCTACTGCTTAAAACCAGCTACCCTTGTTACAATAAACAGACCTTGACAACAATTTTGCTTGATCTTGCTCTCCTTTTCTCGCCCATTCTTCCTTCAGGCCAGACCCCCCCCTCGACCCCACGAATAACAGAGTCCCGCGGGATGGGACACTTTTAGTCTAATTTAAGTAAAATTATCAATTATATCTGTCAAGTCATATAAAATATCTTTGTTTAAAGAGATTAACATGATCTCCAGTAAATAGATCTGGGAAATGTGCTCTTTCCCTTCTGTCTTCAAGATGGAAGATTGGAAGCAGCTTTTATTTTCAAGATTTATAATATAATCTCGAGAATGGTAGCTTTGTAGAACTCTATCATAATACAGTCTGAAGAGACCTTGATCTTTTTTTCTTTATAACAGAATAACACAGGGGCCGCTGATCACATGATCAGTAAGATTGCGTCAACTATATTCCCATCCTCAGTAAGGCATATGTTTGATGGTAAAAAATAAATTATGGAGACTCATAATCTAATATATTAGTGAGCTTTCTAAACTTCTAGCCTTCTGGGTCATGGCAACATATTCATTCACCCCAAAGAAAAGATGCATTCTTTAGCCACCAGGAAGCAAGCACACTATCTGATAGGCCAGTCTGAGTTCTTAAGACAACATATCCCACATCTGAAAATCTTCTGTCCAGTCATTGTGTAATCTGGAAGGCTGATGGCTATAAGTACCACAGAGAATGGAAGGACTCCTGCATGAGGTCTGCACCTGAAATTATTTCTTACCCCTTCAGATTAAAAGCAATGATATGGGAATGGAGGCAAATGGCAGGTATATCATTGAAACTATGCATTCAGTGGTTTATCTGTCATTGGCATGAGCACCTCTGGAGGGTGACATAAGCTGGTCGACCACAGTGTAGGTGCTCAGACTCTGATGGCACCCACCTCTGAGACCTCGCCTTTTTCTCACATATCTGTATGTCATCAAATGAATGGTAGTTTATAATCAGTGAGAGAACTAGGAGCTGAGTTTGGTTGAGAAATATGTTGGCTCAGAATGCATGAGACGAGAGACAAGACTAATCTCAGGTGGCTTTGAATTACAGCAATGAGGGAGAGTCCTACCATTGATCTAATTTTGGTGGTACACTTAATCATCAGCTTGAAAAGACAAGTAGCCTGAGATGTGTGTGCATCTTCAGACAATGACCTAGAAAATGACCTAGGTTGTTTGCCTAGTTTCCTTCTTGTCTTTATAGAACTTCCATATAAAAATATTATAGACTAGCTTTAAACAATACACCCTTTTAGCTCAGAGCTCTATATGCTACAATTCAGAGATAAAGGTGCCGGCAATTTGTGTTTTCTCAAGATGTCTCTCTGTAACCACTTGTTTTTTTTTGGTTTGTTTGTTTTTGTTTTTTTTTTCTGACAGATGACAGTTGTCCAGTGTGTGGCTACATACCACTGGTGTTTCTCTGTGATTCTTGAGAGACTCCCACACACATTGCAGAACCTGCCTTAATATTTTTAGTTTGACTTTTTGGGGGAAGAATCTATATCCAAATACATTTATATGATTAGGTATTGTGAACTAAAATTTCAACACAGGAGCAAGGAACAAAGAAAAACAATTATGCTCATCATATCTAAGGGTCCAAAGAAAAGCTTGTTTTGAAGAATGACACAGGCACAATGCTTTAGGGAACTGAGTTTGGTTAGATTCTCTCATTACGATCCCAGGTATAGCAAATAGAGAAAATGATTATGACAATTATAGAAAGGGATGAGAGTTATATATGGTGCAACAAACATGGATACTAACTCAAACTTCTGGACTAACTACTGCTGCCGTGGAATATTCAACTTACTAACAAGGAAGAGCCATGTTGGAGTCCTGAATGGAAAAAAAATGAACAAAGACAGCAAACACCCTTGTGGTAGCAAGTGGCTTATACTGTAATCCATTCATTCTGGAAAGAATATCCATTCACCTGGAGGCCACACACATTCCAGGTGTTAATTTGCATTTCTTATCCATTCTATGTCATCCAATACTAATGAGGACTTATGGAGTAGTTATTCTACCTATGTGAGATCTTACAAAACAACACAGCAGACTGAAGCATCTATTGCAGAAAAGCAGGCACATGAGAGTTCACTCTGAAGAAGATCCCTCCCAGGCCCACCAGAACTTATTTCTTTGATTATTGGGGCAGTGCTAGAGAGAGCTCTCGACCTGAATCTCACCACAGGAAATAAAAGAAAGCTTCCTTTAAGTCGGTCCTCGTGGTAGTCTGCTAAAATCCTTCCAGAGCAGCTTAGAAGAACCATTGTTCTCATTTTTGAACACTTATAGATTGGTGGCTTAAAGCTGTCATACAAATATATCAAATATCATCTCAAATTTCATCTCAATGCTCCTTCCCCAGGTGCAGCATGCCTCAGTCAACTTTCTGCATCTTTCTTTGGTCTACTTTTTGAAGAACCCCCCACTACCCCTACCCCCCAAAAGCATCCACTCACTCTAAGATATTAGGGAGAGAGAAACTCAACAATGTCCATGGGAGAAAGCAAAGTCTAGGCAAGTGTGAGATACTATTTACCTAAAACATGGTGACTGCTTCAACTGTGACCTTTATCACAAATGGCTCCCAAATTGTGAAGCATCTTCACTATCAACACTCTTTCCTGTAAGCTTTTAATAAGATGGTCCTAGAGCTGACATTTCTTCCTCCAAGAAACAACTCTGTAAGTGTGTGTGTGTGTGTGTGTGTGTGTGTGTGTGTGTGTGTGTACATACAAAGTGCATGTCTCTCAGTATGTACATGAGTATAATCACATTTATGATAATGAGCACCCTACCCTATTGAATTTGCTAAATTTGACAGTCAACTAGAGTCTGTGAAAAACAGGTCATTACAGAAAAAAAAACCTCAAAAGACAGAATTAGCCACGTAGGTTAAAATAACTTATGCATATTCCTCTGGATTTGTCTACTGGATCTGATTAAATCTTCTTCTCTGATATCCTTCAAGACAGTGCCTAAGCAGAGGCTAAACTTCTGCTTGCCAAGTGTTAAGTCTGTGGGGTTGAGAGAGAGGCACAGTTCAAAGACTGACAGGGAGATGCCTAAAGTCAGGACAGTACAGTGAAGGGATAAAAGGGAATGGCTTAAAAGATTCTTCCCATGGGCATGGTTTCACGCAACCAAGAGAAAAACGAGGTTAAATGGATTAAGGTGCAGTTCACAGGTTGGTTTCCACCCCACTGTGAAGCCAGGTATTTGCAACACATAATTACTCCTGAATTCTCTTTTTCCTGAGCTCCTCTGCTTCGGAAGGCACACAAGTGGAAAAGCCATCAATAGACTGTCACCAGATTGCTCAGCACTTAGTAACTGTGGACTACTTAAATAACTTCTTTTGAGTCACACCAGACCAACTGATCTGTGTGCCAGGGAGACTGCTGTGTGATGCTCTGGGAACAACCTCCTTTCTCTACCCTGAAGAACAGGGTCACATGACATTTTGGGTCTTAGTGTTTATTGCACCTGCTCCGATTATCTTTCCATACAGCCACACTGGAAAGGCCCCGGAAGAAGGAAAAGTCTGGATGTGTGATCCTTTGCAAACCCCCATGGCCATGCATTTATTTGTACAGCCTAGGAGAGTGGAACAGATTTAATTGGTATTTTCTGAACCATTATGCCAAGCCCCAGCAAATGAGAGATTTCATAGATAAAATGTTTTCATAAATTAGGACAAACACAGCAACCACAGAATAGTACTGATAACTATAACAAAGGAATTTGTCATAGACAGTTGTAAGACCTCTAGAGGATTCCATCTTTTCTATCACTTGTTGAACACAGCCTGTTTCAAGCATTGAATCAGGTTCTAGCTCTATAAAGATAGAAATCAAAGCAGATGTATTCAAGGAACTATAGCTGAGGCACAGAAGTGCTAGGGGAAGAAGAGAGGCAGCAGATATTGGGGAGCCAGGCTCTGGGTGAGGATCTATTCCTAGTCACCACAGATAGAGATGACAACTGACTGAAGAAACAATTATGCTCTACTCTAGCTCGATGAGCCACCAGTGGACAGGTTGCTGGTGTCTGTGCTACTGAACAAGTCTCCTTCCCGCTGAGCTTCTCTCCCAGCTACATATCTTCAGAGAAGGGAGGGGCTTCATGACATTCCTGCCTGAAATTTCCTTGTGCATCATGACATTTGGGTCATCTCCTTAAATGGGAGCAAGCTGATGCTTTCTCAGCTTTGAGCCACACCGAGTAGCATAATCTCCCCGAGTTTTTATTGCTATGAGAATTGCTCTATCACTCTTTAAATCATCCTAAATCGCCATTGTCTCTTTTGCCTAGCCCCTTTCTGTAGGTCCAGTTCCTCTAATATCACAGCACACAAAGAAATCAAGGAAAGCTTTTTAAGTGTAGAGACCACCAGGAAATATAGCTCTGAGATTTGTGGTCATGGAAGTCAAAGGAGTATTTTAATTGTTCACAGGAGATGTGATGATGCTTGTAATGCTTATGTAAGATATAATTTGACAAAATGTCCTATAACAGAAGAAAGAGTTCAATAAAGAAAAATATGCTTCATCAGGATCAAATATCATAAAGGAAAAATGTACCCCCAAAAGCTTCAGATGTGGAAATGTGGCTTATTGCCCCCCCCAATTCAGCTCTGGCATTGTAATTAACAGTCAGCGGTACCTTAACAATAATAGGCATGTCCTTAAGGCCTCGGGTATTTGCTGTAAAATGATGATTTGATTTAGCAATTGCTTCAGACAGTCCACCAAGATGTATGCCTTGAAAAGCAGCCTCGTGTCCAGACTATAACCTTTAAAAGATGAGAGGAATTATCTGAACCCGTAACAGCACCGACCGCTGTGTTCCAAAGTATAAATATTCCTGTCTTTGACTGGCATTTAGCATTATAAAAGAAGAATGATGTCCTCCATTACAGCAAAGAAGGAATCATCAATTCAGTTTACATGAAGATTTTCTAGGCCCTTGCGTCAATCATTTCATAAAATTATTGATTAAAAGAAGTCGAAAAGAATAGCATAAATAATGGAAACGCATGGAAAACCTGAACACACTCTGTGCTTTGGGCTTAGGATGCAGGTCTCAATTCAAATTTAACCTTCAAACACAAATGTCATTGAATGAATTATCATTTTACTGAGCATCCAAGGACCATCAATTACTTTTGTCTACTTAATACGCATTTAGACAGACACCTATTATAGGAAGTGTGAAAATCTGAGAGTCAGATGCTGTTAATTTTTATTTGAACATTAAATTTATCTCAGCATTAAAAAAGAATGTCTTATACACACATAGCTTAAAGAATTAGCCCCAAGTAAATATATAAAATTGATAGATAAGAAATAAGATATTGTTATCCCCAGAAGCCTTTTAGATACCACATATGGGTCAGTCATTCTCTCTGTTCACTCAGAGTAATTGTATCTTATTTCAAACAGCATAGTTATACTTTGACTGTCTACAAACTCCCTATAAATCAAATTATATGGAGTGTTGTGTGGCTTCTATTGTATTGCTGTGTTAACAATAACAATTTTCTGAATTATCTGAGTCTATTCATAATGGCTAAAATATAAAAGTAAATGTCTATGAATCAGTTTAGCCAAAGGAGTGTCAGATTTCTATACTGAAGACTATCCAGCACATCAGTGAGAGAAATCAGAGTGACTATAAAGATTGAAAGACAGCCTGTGTGTTCATGGAGTAGAAAAACCAATAAAATGTTTAAACACCTAAAATAATATTCAATACAAGGCCTATCCTAATGCTAAAGATATTGGTCAAAGAGTTAGAAAAACAATTTCTGATACTCTTATTCATACACAGACACACACACACACACACACACACACACACACACACACACACTCAGGCTATCAGGCACACTGGCTAAGAAATCTTGAACAAAAGAACAAACTGACAAATTATTCCACTTATCTTCAAAATATACTGCAAAGCTGTGATCATCAAACTCCACGATACTGGCTTACCAACAGACATAGACAGATACTAGCATAACAGAATCAAGAGTATAGAAGACAACTCACACATATACGGTCAACTTATGGTCAACAATAGTGCTAAGTGGACACTGGGGAAGACATAGCTCTTTGGATAAATAATCTTGGACTGCTTCTCTGCAACAGAAAAAAGAAACTGAAGCCTTATTTCAGCAGTAATCAACTAAAATGGGTTAGCAACTAAAATGCAAAAACAGGAAACTAGGATTTGACTTAAAGAAAATGTAGGGTAGGAACTTTGGTCATTGGAAAGGGCAAGGAGTTTTTGACAAGACCTCAAGGGTACAGGAAACAAAAAATGGCAAAAAAGTCAGATGAAAGTGAATCAGGCTTTTAAATGGCCCAGACCCCATAAAGTTATCATTGGAATTAACTTTTCCAGTGGACATTAGATTTTACCTTTCTTCTATCGCATTTGTTGTGTGGACAGTACTAATTTCCTTTATCCTCTCAAAGAATTGCCTGCTTTTATTTTCCTCACACCAATATCCAAATGATACCGGAAACCATGTTTCTTCGTTTTTCATGGCGAGCCATGTCCGAATGTGTGGGCTCGCTCTCCTTCTCCTCACCCTGGCTCTACGGATCTGTGTTTAGTCTTGCACCTACAAGGACATTTGTTTGCAATGACACAGCTTTGTAAACGACTAATAACTTATTTTCCAGTTTTCCTCATTTAATCTTCAAGTTTATTTTTATTTTTGCTGTTATTCCTTCTTTCTGGTGAAAAGTTTGAAGGAGATTAGCAATTGGTATAAAACAATTCTCAGCTTGAGATTTGGGTTTCATTGGATGTACATATATGGGATGTGAGTATCATGTTGGAAGTATGGGATGTCATTTGCTTAAGTCACTTTTAATTTATCTTCAGTGATGTTTTAATTTATCTCCATAGTACTCTTGAAGCTATTAGACCTAATGCAATTATATACAAGCTTTATTATGTAGATTTAATTCTAGCTGTTCACTAAATTTAATTTGTACTGAATCACAGCTCAAAATCCAGCCATCATGGCATTTTTGAAGCTTATTTTCTGTTTGGTTTTGGTGAGTGACTTTAGTGGGTTGACTTATCGTTGGCAATATATTTAATTCCACATAAATTCTAATACCTTGGCTACAGGTTCCTGCTGGTGTTCTCATTCACAATCATATTAAGTAGCATCACAGTGTAGACAACAATTGCTAAGTCCAAAATCTTGTAATGTTCTTTTACTCCTTCCTTCCCTTATTTCCCAGATTCTGCTCATGGAAAATAACCCTAGTGTATTCCCACTTTTCATGGCTGCCTATGGAGTTATCATCATCCACTAGGATGACTGTCTTACACTGTCCCTGCCCTTTCTGTTTGGCCTCTCTCAACTGTCATGTAACTGTGTTTCAGCAGTGAGGCTGTTAACGCTAAATGAAACCATGTCACTCAATTGCTCAAAACATTCAACTTCATGCATCTCCCTCAGCAAAATCAAAGTGGTCACGTGTGATAGAGGTTCCACTTGACAGGGTCTTAATGACTTCTCTTAACCTCTTCTTTGGCTAGTCTGTCCTTTGCTCAAACCCAACTGTCTTAGTTCTTTCCTGTTACTATCACAAACGCTCGAGGTTGGCTAGTTTATAGGGAAAAGATATTGATTTGGCGCGTGGTTCTGGTCCACGAGCACAGTGCTGACATCAGCCTGGGTCTGGTGAGGGTCTTTTTGGTCATATCACAAGATGAAGGTTCAACGTGAAATGGTTCCATGCAAAAGACCAAGCCCAGGGACTGGCATCATTTGTAATAACTCACTCCCAGGAGTTATTACTACTCAGTCTTGAGGCAGCACTAATCCCTTCCCAGGAATCCTCCACTGACCTGTCTTCCACAGGGCAGCAGCTCTTGGATAGGACACCAGTTCAACACTGCCACCCTGAGGACCAGTGAGCAGCATCGGAACTAAGCCCAGACCTCCGCCCAGCCTCACCAAGATGTCCTTGGACAAGTACAGAACACTCTTCTTCAGGGCTCTCGCCATCCTTGTTTATCCTGCTGGGAACATTACCCAGCTCCTTCCTAACATTTTCCCAGAAAGGCTTCCCTGACATATTTACAGCTTAAAGCTCTTGCTATCGTGAACACTGCCCATCTGCTGGCTTTGTTCCTGTTCAGCATTTGCCGCTTGCTAAGCACAGTCCACATCTGATTTGTTTCTCAGTGACCTCTCTCTGTCAGACTCAGACATCCCTAGTGAATGTGTCAGTGACAGCTCTTGCCTCTTTTCACTGATATGCTGTAGTGTCCGGAACAGTGTTACAAATACATGCAAAGCATTCTCAATGTGTAAATATTTACTCCATGAGCTGACAGGGCATGTAGATTTCAAACACTATACTAACAACTATGAGCTCCAGCGGGATTTAACAGGAGAAGCTTCTGAAAGTGGGCAAAGTTTCAGAAAATTTGGTAAACTAATTGAAGATAGTTATCACACATCAGATGTATATTAAAGACTATGACTATATAATCTAGTAGATTGGGAAGGAAAGAAGATACAGTCCCTAACTTGCAGCAAACAGGAAGGCTACATTTACCTCTTCTCCCTATGTTGTCCCTAAGCCTTGCCTTTACTCCAAACAGATGAAGAATTTGGGATGTTGCATGGCGCAGGAGAGCTTTATGAATGCACACTAGACTGTTTTTTTTGTTTTTCAGTATCCCTCTTCATTCTTCAGATCATACAGTTATCAGAGTATACTTAAAACTTGTATGTTTATGAAATATAAATCCTACAAACCCTAGAATTTTGAGAGGTTAAAGTAGGGGCCTTATGAGTTCAAGGTTAACCTAGACTTCATAGCAAAACTCCTTATTATTGGTCAGTATGAATATTTCACTTATTTATTTATTTATTTATTTATTTATTTATTTATTTAATGTATATTTATTTATTCACATCCCAAAGGCTGCCCCTTCCCATTCCCCTCCCCTTATCTTCTTAGAGGGTGGGACCTCCCCTGGGTATCCCCCACACCCTCATCAAGTCTCTGTTAGATTGGGTGCATCCTTTCCCACTGATGCCAGTCAAGGCAGACTTGTTGGGGAATGGAATACCATAGTCGGGCTTCAGCTTTAGGGAGAACCTCTGCTCCAGTTGATGAGGCACCCACATGGAGATTGAGCTACATGTCTGCTCCATATGTGCTGGGGGCCTCATTCCAGCCCATGTATGTTCTTTGGTTGGGGACCACAGGGATGCAGGTTAAGTGCTTCTGTTGGTCTTCCTGTGAGGTTCCTAACACCTTCAAGGTCTTCAATCCTTCAGCCAACTCTTCCATAGGACCCCCCCAACCCCTTCCAGTGTTTAGCTGTGTGTATCTGCATCTGCTTCAGTCAACTGCTTGGTGGAGCCTCTCAGAGGACAGTTATGCTAGGATCCTGTCTGCAAACATAACAGTATCATTAATAGTGTCAGGAATTGGTGCTTGCCCAAGGAATGGGTTTCATGTTTGGCTGGTTATTGGTTGGACACTCCTTCAGTCTCTACTCCAACTTTGTCCCTACATTTCTTTTAGACAGGACAAATTTGGGGTCAAAAGTTTCATGGGTGGGTTCCTGTCCTTGTTTTTTTATCCCTCTGCTGGGGATCCTGCCTGGCCACAGGAGGTGGCCTCTTCAGGTTCCATGTCCCCATCCCCTGCAGCTGCAGATTTCCATTCATTCCCCTAGCCCTCTGGGTTTCACTCTTGTCTCTCCTGATCCTGCCTCCTATACCTGTGCCACTCTCCTCTGCCACCCAAATCCCTCCCTCTCTCTGACTCCTATGACTATTTTGTTCTCCGTTCAAAGAGGGATTCAAGGGGACCCAACCTCACTTGAATCTTCCTTTCTGTTTAACTTCTTTGGGTCTCTGGTGTGTAATGTTGGTAGCCTATACTTTATGGCTAATACCCACTTACAAGTAAGTACATATCATGGTTATCCTTTTGGGTCTGGGTTATCTCAGGGTATTTTCTAGTTTCATCCATTTGACTGCAAAATTTATGATGTCCTTGTTTTTTAATACCTGAATATTATTCCATTGTGTTAACCACACTTTCTGTATCTATTCTTTAGTTGAGGGACATCCGAGTTGTTTGCATTTTCTGTTTATCACAAATGAAACTACTATGAACTTAGTGGAACATGTGTCCTTGTGGTACAGTAGTGCATCTTTTGGTTATATGCCCAGGAGTGTTATAGCTGGGTCTTTAGGTGCAACTATTTCCAATTTTCTGAGAACCACATATTAATTTTAAAAGTGGTTTTACAAGTTTTCAAACCCACCAGCAATGACCAGGGAACAGTGTTTCCATGTTTCCACATCCTTGCCAGTATGTGCTGTGGCTTGAGATTTTGATCTTGGCCAGTCTGATTGGTGTAAGGTGGAATCTCTGGGTTGTTTTGATTTGCATTTTCCTGATGACTAAGAATGTTGAACATTTCTTTAGGTACTTCTCAGACATATGAAATCCCTCTATTGAGAATTCTTTAGCTCTGTAGAAATTGGCTTATTTGGTTTGTTGGAGGCTAACTTCTCAACACACACACACACACACACACACACACACATATATATATATATTGGATATTAGCCCTCTGTCAGATATAAGGTTAGTGAAAATCCTGTCTCAATCTGTAGTTTTTGTCCTATTGACAGTATCCTTTGCTTTACATAAGATTTTCAGTTGTTGATCTTAGAGCCTGAGTCATTGGTGTTCTGCTCAGGAAATTGTCTCCTGCACCAACATGTCAAGACTATTTTCCACTTACTTGTCTATGAGATTTAGTGTATCCAATTTTATGTTGAGGTCCTTGACCCACTTAGACTTGAGTTTTGTACAGGGTAATAAATATTGATCTATTTACATTCCTCTACATACAAACATCCAGTTAGGCCAGCACCATTTATTGAAGATGCTTTCTTTTTTCCCATTGTATGGTATTGGCTTCTTTGTCAAAAATCAAGTATCCATAGGTGCATGGATTTATTTCTAGGTCTTTAATTCACTTCCATTGATCAACTTGTCTTTTTCTGTACTAATAGCATGCAGTTTTATCACTATAGAACTGTTGTACAGTTTGAGGTCAGGGATTGTAATTCCTTTAGATGTTCTTTTATTGTTCAGGATTGTTTTGGCTGTCCTGTGTTTTGTTGTTGTTGTTGTTGTTGTTTCTTGGCTTGCTTATTTTAGCATATGAAGTTGAGAATTGCTCTTTTGAGTTCTATAAAAAATTGTGTTGGAATTTTGATAGGGATTGCATAGAATCTGTAGATTGCTTTTAGAACGATGGCCATTTTCACTATGTTAATCTGACCTATCCATGAGCATGGAGATCTTTCTATCTTTTGATATCATCTTATTTCTTTCTCCAATTGACAGTATGAAATCTCTCTAATTTCCTGTTGAAAGCACTTAGTGCTATGAATTTTCCTTTGGTGAGAGTGGGGTATTGACGTTCTCCACTATTATTGTGTGGGGTTTAATGTGTGATTTGAGCTTTAGTTCTACAAATGTGGGTGCCCTTGCAGTTAGGGCATTGATGTTCAGAATTGAGATGTCATCTGGTTAGATTTTTCCTTTGATAAGGATAAGGTGTCCTTCCCCATTTCTTTTGATAACTTTTGGTTGAAAGTCTACTTTATTAGATATTAGAATGGCTACTCCAACTTTTTTCTTAGGTCCATTTGCTTAAAAACCCCTTTTCAGGCCTTTACTATGAGGTAGTGTCTGTCTTTGTCACTAAAGTGTGTTCTTGTATGCAGCAAAATGATGGATTCTGTTCACATATCCGGCCTTTTAGCCTGTGTCTTTTTATTGATGATTTGAATCCATTGATGTTGAGAGATATTAATGACCAATGATTGTTAGTTGCTGTTATTTTGATGTTGGTAGTGTTACCATGTGTATGATTTTCTTCTTTTGGTTTTGCAGTGAGATAATCAATGTCTTGGGTTTTCTTGGGTGTAGGTACCCTCTGTATGGTGGAGTTTTCCTTCTAGTATCGTCTGTAGGGCTAAATTAGTATATAGATATTGATTAAACTGATTTTTGTCATGGAATATCTTGGGTTGTCCATCTATTGTGATTGAGAGTTTTTCTGGGTATAGTAGTCTTGGCTGGCATCTGTGTTCTCTATGTGTCTTCATGACCTCTGTCCAGGATCTTCTTGATTTTAGAGTCAGGTGTAATTACAATAGGTCTGCCTTTATATATTACTTAGCCTTTTCCCCTTTCAGTTTTTAATATTCTTTCTTTGCTCTGTACATATAGAATTTTATGTGGCAGGAAGATTTTCCTAATGTTATAATTTCTTTGGTGTTCTGCAAGCTTCCTGTATGTTTATAGTCATCTCTTTAGGTGAGGGAAGTTTTCTTTTATGATTTAGTTGAAGATATTTTCTGGCCCTTTGTACTGGGACTCTTCACCCTCATCTATTCCTAGTATTCTTATGTTTGGTCTTCTTATAGTATCACAAACTTCATGGATGTTTCGAGTTGGGAGCTTTTCTCACTTGGCATTTTTTTTTGACTGATGTACCAATTTCTTCTATAGTATCTTCAACACTGAGATTTTCTCTTCCATCTCTTGTATGCTGTTGGTGATGCTTGTGTCTAAAGTTCTTGTTCTCTTTCCTAGGTTTTCACCTCTAGGACTGCCTCCATTTGTGGTTTCTTTATTGCTTCTAATTCCATTTTTTTAAGTTTTGTACTCTTTTATCCATTTTCTTCACTTGTTTGATTGTATTTTTCTGTATTTTCTTTAAGAGATTTATTTGTCTCCTCTTTAAGGGCTTTTATTTGTTTAATTGGTTTTCTCCTGTACTTCTTTAATTGAATTCTTTATATCCTCTTTAAGGCACTCTATTATTCATGAGATGGAGTTTAAGGTTACAATCTTGCTCTTCAGGTGTGTTAGGATATCCAGAGCTTGCAGTAGTAAGAGTTGGGTTCTGATGGTGACAAATTGAATTGACTTCTGTTAATAATATTTTTGCAATTGCCTTTCACCATCTGGTTCTCTCTGGGGTTGGTTGAACTGGATGTCCTGAGCAAGACTCCTTGGGGAGCAGGCAAAGCTGTGGGGTGGGGGGGGGAGTCATTGCACCCATTGCTGACTATAGGTAGAAGTATGGACAGGAAGAAGGATGGAGCAGGATAGGGCATGGTAGAGCCCATGACTACTGGGCTTGCTAAGGCCCCAGCAGGCAGGGGGTTGTGGTGGGGAGCTGTCTCACCTGTGTCTGAGGGTAGAGCAGACATCCTGAGGCAGGTGGAGTTGTCGGTTGGCCATGGTGCACTGCTCCCCAGCTGTGGATGTGGGATGTGCACAAGAAGGATGCTAAATATGTTATTTAAATACCTCGTTTTAAAGAAGAGTCCTAATATTATCTATTGACTTGAATAGTTAATAGCAGGTAAGTTATAAAGATCAGATCAGATCTCAAGGTTTCTGTGTGGAATGTGTCTTTCCAAAAAATGGAAATTGTCCTACCTGGTATTTACTATCCATTACGTCAATACACTCACAAGGGTAGTCACTGCAGCCATGCTTTTTTTCTACACTCTCCTCTTCCCACTCTGCCTAACAGAGAGTATTGGTAGAAAGAGTCTGTGTGAACTAGAGTAATGGCTCAGCAGCTTAGAGCACTTGTTGCTCTTGCAAGAGGACTTAGGATTGATTTCCCAGCTTCCACGGTTTGTCATAACTATCTGTAACTGCAGTTCAAGGGGATCATGTGCCTTCTTGTGACCTCCACTGGCATCAGGCATACACCTGGTACAAAGACGTACATACACATAAAATAAAATAAATATATGTAACAATGTTCGGAAAGAGAGATTTTGTGATTCAAGCCCACAATGGTGTCTGCAGCTGCTTGACCAATGTAGAGCGCTTCATCCCACAGTCGTGGACGGGTTCAATGCTACCAAAGCTTGAGCTACGTCACACACTCTTGTTATCACTGTGCTCTTCCTGGGAGCATGATTTTGACTTCTTTGACCCTAATGAGCTCTACAAAAATGAGGTAACATTTCTTCCTCTCTGAAGACTTTAATTGGTTGGATGTTTTGCGTCTTGCAGCGTGTAAAGAATCTTTTTCATAAATTAATTCTTTGAATGCATAAATCTCATAGTGAAGTTGGCGTGATGGTCCTGCTACGCACATGGGAGTTACCTGAGATTTGGTGATGCAAACAGAAGCAAATGTAAAAGCCATCACGTGAAACTGTTCCTGACACTGTGAGACCAGAGTTCACCTGTCTGACGTGCAGCCAAAGTCCTAGGAAGTTGCTGGATTAAACACTATGAGGTGGGAAAGTTTCATTTGCTCATCCTGATCATAATTAAAAGTTCCAAAATGAATGAACTTGTGGGCACTACTGCTCTGTATTATGTCCAGATGCAGTTATTTTCCCCTTGTGAGCTTGTTGCTTGGCGGGAATGGTATCATCATATATTTTTTAATTAGTGTCAGATGTTAAATTTTATAAATGCAGTATCTTATTACCAGATAAATTTGGGGCTCACAGAAACCTAAAACAGAAGCCTTAATATGTTCCGTATATTTTAACTATTTTAATCCCATTTCTATTGAATAAACTGCAAATTAACGTAATGACAAATGAATATTATCCGTTGATGTGTGCAAGATTCCACCTGTGGAGATTAACCTTTCAACTATGCATCAGAGACAGAGCTGATTTCATTCCCCACTGCTTCCTTCCGGAATGATATGCAAGAGAGCGTCTATGGGGGAGGGGGGTGGAACATTATTACAAAATGTGGTATCTGTGACTTCATCGGCTACAAGCAATTTGAAAAAAACGTGTTGACTGAAATCACCATAATTTCATAAAAAATCTATAGCGAATTAAAGATTTGCAAAGGGGCAATTTGAACCCTCTATTTTGGCATCAGAGAATCTAATGTAACACATTTGCTGCTTGGATAAGGAAATTAAGCCATTGTAAGGCAAATAATCTATACAATTTTCCTATATTGTATAAAAGTGCGGCTTTTTTTCTAGGCTAATTCACCAGAGACACTTCCAAAATTGACATTTTTAAAGCTATTGCCATTGGCAATGTTATTATTTCAGAACTCCAACCGGGCAGCATTTCACAAGACTAGGCGAAATGTATGGTAAAAACTAAAGGAATTGAATTTCTGCGTTGTTTCTAGCCTGTTGCCAAAACCAACAGTGACTAACCTGAATAAGTAGTGTATCAGACTTATAGTAATTGTTAGAAGTTGAGACCCTGTGGCTTTTTGTTTGTTTGTCTTATTCTATTCTGATTGGTTTTTGTTGTTTGTATTCTAATTGGGGTAAAGAAAGGAAGGTGTGGATTTAAGTGGGCGGGGAGGTGTGGAGGATCTGGCAGGAGCTAGGGAAGGGGAGGGAAAACTGTGGTCAGAATATATTATAAGACAAAAAAAGGGTTAAACCCCACGCTTATGTAGCCAATAAACGTGATGATAGATGCCCCTCCCATAACCTTTGTCAAAGGGTCAGTGCCTGCTTCTGCACTTTCTGCGCGTGCGCGGGGTGGGGGGGTGGGGGTGGGGGACTCATCAGCGCAGGAGCTGGGGGAAGGGGTCCAGCTAAGGAGGCTGAGAATAGGGTCTCCATAGACTAATGAGCACGTTTTAAGGATCCCTCGGAGGGAGGGGGTGCAGGGAGAGTAGGTTAGTGTAAACACAATGGAGTCCGGGACATGGGGTCTAGGGTGGTTGGGCTCCCCCAGGACTCCAGAGGTGAGCTCGCGCCTGACCATGCTCACAAAAAGAACGTTAGGAAAATGATTTGACTTCCTACAAGCAATGAGTACTGGTGTGTGTGTGTGTGGGGGGGGGTGTTCCAGCCATTCCTGGCATGAAGATAATTATATTTTTAAAAGGTCTGTGGTGTGGAGGAGAGTTTGGAGAAAAGAGGATCCCAGAATCCCATCAGAAACGACTGAGGAAGTCACGGGATGATGACCCACACTTAGAGCTAATATGGGCTAGTAAGAAGACAACAGGCTCATGAGAAATGAGGGCGGAGGTTGGCGTTCTCCCAAGCTGTACCACGGGCTCACGGCTCCGCAGTCCTATAGACCAGAGCCACTGAGTGATTCGTGAGGCTCGGGCAAGTCCAGCATCGTTCTGCACGGTTACGAACTGCAGGGACCCGCTGGTTCTGCTCACGCTCTGTATTCCACACCACACACAGCTGATTTCACAAGAGGCAGGGGAAGTATGTCGCAACACGTGCACTCTGCCTCCTAGAGCTGGCCCCGGGAAAAGACAGTGGGAGGAACGAGGCTGCCAGCAGGCCACAGGTGCAAAGGAAAAGGCTCACCCACTCCCCCGTGGGCCCTGGGTTTAAAAGCTTTAAACACCTGCCAAACCCCGCTGCCTTAACTCGTCCTGTCTAGCTGAGCGGACAGTTCTCCCACCTGCT
The DNA here is from genome assembly GCA_964023405.1 of Apodemus agrarius. Taxonomy (NCBI): domain Eukaryota; kingdom Metazoa; phylum Chordata; class Mammalia; order Rodentia; family Muridae; genus Apodemus; species Apodemus agrarius. The sequence goes on from OZ030008.1 coordinate 134,287,024, forward strand.
GGAAGGACTGCTGCAATCAATAAATAAACAGACTCAATCAAGACTTTCCCCATAAAGCAGTCGTGGGAAATGCACCATGTCCTTAGAAAAACCTATAAAGTACAGGCAAGGCCTTTTTATGTGCGGTACCAATGATGGACAAAAAGTCCGGTGTGGCTATCCTGTGAATAAATGACAAGTAGAAGCACGACGAAGACGACGACAACGACTACGACGACGACGATGATTTCAAATTGGAGAAATACGAGATACGTGTTTTGCTTGAAGTCCTCCACTTTGTGGAATTAACTGTGTTGACAAGCTTCAACCCCCGATCTCAGGGCACTCTCTTGTCTGTTTTCCTTAGTGAAGGTGTACTGACATGGAGGCCACATCCCTTTGTTTACGTCTGCTCTGCGACTGCCCTCAGGCTGTGACGCAGCAGATAGCTACTGCAAGAGGCCGAGTCACAGAGCATAAAATATTCATTACCCCTCCCTTTAGAGCAAAAGCATGCCATCCGCTCCCATTTTCAAAAGACTTGTTTTAAGAAAGTAGCAGGCCCAACAAGGAGGAACAACAAATATGAGCCACCCAGGACTCCCAGAGCTCCCAGGGACAAAACCATCAACCAGAGAGTGCACTGTGGAGTTACCCATGGCTCCAGACACATAGGCAGCAGAGGATGGCCCTTAGTCCTGGAAAGGCTCGATGCCACAGTCGCAGTGTGGGGGAATGCTGGGACAGGGAAGCAGGAGGGGTTGGTTGGGGAACAGGAGGAGGGAGAGATGGGTTATGAGACTTTGGGGATGGGGGAACCAGGAAAGGGAACATTTGAAATGTAAACGAAGAATATATCTAATAAAAAAAAGTAAAAAAAAAAAAAAAAAAGACTATTTCACATCCTTGCATTACTTTGAGGCCGTGCTTTTAACCTGAGTAAGTTTTTAATATGAAATGGGTCATTGTATGTTGTTCCTTATTGAGGACTATATGTAAATAGTATAAGGAGACCTTTGAAAACCCATGTACTGCCACGTATCCAGCAGGTGTACCCATTAGATGTCCTATTTTATAATAAGAACTGAATAAAACCCTTTAATAAAAGACTAAAAAGAAAGAAAGTAGCAGGCCTTCCTTCTTCTTAGGCTTCATATGGTCTATGAATCGAATCTTGGGTACTGCAAACTTTTGGGCTAATTCCACTTATCAGTGAGTACATACCGTGTGTGTTCTTTTGGGAGTGAGTTGCCTCACTCAGGATGATATTTTCAAGTTCCATCCATTTGCCTACGAATTTCGTGAAGTCGTTTTTCATTGCTGAATAGTACTCCATTGTGTAAATGTACCGCATTGTCTGTATCCATTCCTCTGTTGAGGGACATCTGGGTTGTTTCCAGCCTCTGGCTATCATAAGTAAGGCTGCTATGAACATAGTGGAGTATGTGTCCTTATTGCATGCTGGAGCATCTTCTGGGTATATGCCCAGGAGTGGTATAGCTGGGTCCGCTGGTAGTACTATGTCTAATTTTTTGAGGAACCGCCAGACTGATTTCCAGAGTGGTTGTACCGGCTTGCAATCCCACCAGCAGTGGAGGAGTGTTCCTCTTTCTCCACATCCTCGCCAGCATCTGCTGTCAGCTGAGTTTTTCATCTTAGCCATTCTGACTGGTGTGAGGTGGAATCTCAGGGTTGTTTTGATTTGTATTTCCCTGCTGACTAAGGATGTTGAACATTTCTATAGGTGCTTCTCAGCCATTCGATAGTCCTCAGTTGAGAATTCTCTGTTTAACCCTGTTCCCATGTTTAATATGGTTATTTGGTTCTCTGGAGTCTAACTTCTTGAGTTCTTTGTATATATTGGATATTAGCCCTCTCCTAAGAAGAGGGAAGATCAAAGTGCGGATGTTTCAGTGCTTCTTAGAAGCAGGAACAAAATATTCACAGGAGCAAATGTGGAGACAAAGTGTGGAGCAGAGACTGAAGGAAACGCCATCCAGAGACTGCCCCACCTGGAGATCCATCCCATACACAGACACCAAACCCAGACACTATTTTGGATGCTGAAAAGTGCTTGCTTATACGAGCCTCATATAGCTCTCTTCTGACAGACTCTGCCAGAGCCTGACAAATACAGAGGCAGATGCTCATATGCAACTATTGGACTGAGCGTGGGGTCCCTGATGGAGGAGTTGGAGAAGGGACTGAAGGAGCTGAGGGGGTTTGCAGCTCCATGGAGGGAGCAACAGTGTCAACAGGCCAGTCCTCCCGGAGCTCCCAGAGACTGCATCACCAACCAAAGAGCACACATGGAGGGACCGATGGTGGTGGCCACATATGTGGCAGAGGATGGCCTTGCTGGACATCAGCGGGAAGAGTGGCATGAGAGTGTTCAGTGCCCCAATGTATGGGAATGCCAGGGTGGGAAAACAGGAGTGGATGGGTGGATGGGGGAGCACCCTCACAGAAGCAGGGGGATGAGGGATGGGATAGGGGGTTTCCAAAAGGGAGACCTGGAAAGGGGAAAACATTCGAAATGTAAATAAAGAAAATATCCAATGAGAGAGAGAGAGAGAGAGAGAGAGAGAGAGAGAGAGAGAGAGAGAGAGAGAGAGAGAAGCAGGCCTATTCAGCAACCATTCTTGATGGTTATGCATATGGTTACAACTCACATAGAAACCATGAGGTCCATACTCCATTGTGAATGAATACGAGATGGACTGGATTGGTGTTTCTTTTCTAAGTGAAAAGCCGTGTTTGATATATAGTCAAGTAAGATGAAATAGACATAAGAGTGGGATACTTGCATGCTGGTGTTAACTGCAGCGTCATTCACAATAAGAAAGAAACGAAGTGAGCCTAGGTACCTATGCACAGATAACCGGATAAAGAAAATGTGGTATTTGTGTCCAATGGGGTATTCACGAACTATAGAGGAAGAAATGCTGCGACAAAAAAAAAATAGAGAATAGCCTGAAGGAAACCAACCGGGAACGAAAAGGTCATGTCGTTTCCCATGTTCATTCTCATGGGTGGGAACCAGGAGGCGGTAGGGAGGAACAGAGCGATTGCTAGGGATTGGGGTAGTGCAGAGGTGAGGTCAACGGGAGGTGCGAGGAGGGTTACAGCATCGGATAAAGAGATGTGCATCACATCCACATATGGAAAGATCTAAACGGGCCCCTCTAGAGCCATCACCAATGTGCATTTTGAAAACGGGGCAAGTATTGCTCTTTAAGTATCCGTTCTTGTGTTTCGGAATAGTATTTCTTCTTACTCCATTAAAATGCTATGAAATTCACCGCTCTTTGAAAAGGTGATAGAAAAAAAAATTGCTTCTGAGAAACTCAGAAAAGGCTTTCTTTTGACATTTTATTAGCGTATATTTATTGTACAAAATAATAGCTCTCACTGTGAGCCTTTTCCCGGCATGCCTAAAATGTATTTTGCTCATATTCAGGAACTACTCTCCTGTTCCCTCCCCTTCCTACTGCTTCTCCCCCGTTTCCCAAGCAGATCCGTCTATTTTTTATCTTTTAGTTTTTTTCTCTGTGTATACATACATAGATCATTAGCATATTTATGCAAATAGCGCTTTCATCATGGTGTTTCCACACATGTCTATCATCTATCTGTACTGTAATGGTAATCAGCGCTCTATTGCTATCCCTTGGCTCTCCTACCCTCTCCTGCTGGTTCCCATCCTCTTTCCAAATAATCCTGCTTCTAGTCTCATACCTTTAAAAATACTATTTTCCAGTATGTGAGAAAAACGTGGATGATTTGTTTTGTTGAGTCTGGCTTACTTTGTTTAACATGATAATCTCCAATACCATCTATTTTCCTATAAATGACAACATTCTTCTCTTCTTTTCTTTCTTTCTTTCTTTCTTTCTTTCTTTCTTTCTTTCTTTTTCTTTCTTTCTTTCTTTCTTCCTTCCTTTCTTTTTCTTTCTTTCTTGCTTCCTTCTTTTCTTTCTTTCTTCCTTTTCTTCCTTCCTTCCTTCCTTCCTTTCTTCCTTTCTTCCTTCCTTCCTTCCTTCCTTTCTTCCTTTCTTTCTTCCTCTCTTTCTTTCTTTAATGAGTGAATGAAACCCCACAGTGTAATGTGCACCACATTAATGGCTTTAGCCATTCTCCTGCTCGTGGTCTCTGGCTGATGGTGTGGCTGTTGTGGACAGTGACATACAGGTGTCTCTCCTGGATTCTTATGTTCCTTTGGTGTACGCTCAGCAGTGGTGTCTCTTACTTAGATGGTAGCTCTGTTTTCAGCTTCATGAAGGAGCTGCTGCCCTGACTTAACTGGACTAATTTACATTCCTACAAGGAAGGTAAAAGCCTTCTTAAAACTCAGAGTTAATTAACCAACACTCCCAGATATTCAAGCTCCATCCAACTGACCTTAGCTCCAGACCTCTCATAAAAATGTTAAATAATAACAAGCCCAACTGTAATATAATATTTGACGGATTTTATAATATCTATTTACTTGAACGTGAAAAATTCAGCTGCAATCAGCCTTGCCTTGGGCAAATTGTAATTCTACTCCCACGCAGCTGCCCTTGTGCAAAAACAGCCATATTGGAGAGGCTCCTGTCTTAGAGAATGACCGCTCAGTTGCCTGACAGGCTCTGGCTCTTTCCCCAGTGAATAACTTGAGCCTGGTTAAATTAAACCTGAAACACCTGTTGGGGCCCGAGAAGTTGATTCCCATTTGATTTGCCTTCTACTACCTCTCCAAATAGCATGAAATAAGTAAAAATATGACAATCCTTATGATTCAGTGATTTAACAATGATCACAGAGTATTTTTGCAGATCTCATGAGAAACTACAAAATCCTAAAATCTGTAGACATTGAGAGGTCAGAAGGGACTAAAATGAGACACCAAAGAGCACGCATGCCACACGCAGGTGGTGACAGTGAACACAGCCTCATTAGCTAGATAACAATTCGCTGTCGCCACGTACAGCAAGCAGGTGTGTGCCCCATGCCCCAGGAATGGACATCATTCTAAGTATGGCTACAATGTGTAGTTGCTTTTGCACATCAGCTGTAGGAATCATTATCCAAAGTGTTCAGAGCAATTGTAACAGGAAGAACAAAAGAATAGTTCACAATTTTTTTTTCTACAAGAACAAATGGAAAAAATACATCAAACCAGGATTCAAGAAGAATGGAATCTAGTCTGTGGGTATGAAAGTACACACACACACACACACACACACACACACACACACACACATATATATATATATATATATATATATATATATATATATTAAATTTAGGTAAATATAAAATATGATTTCTTGAGCCATTATCAAAGAACCTTGGCATTAATTATCCCTTGTCCCTCTCTGTCTATATTGACTTCCCACTTTCTTCCCCAGTTGAAATCCCCTTCACATTTTCCCAGTTAATCTATTATGCATAAACAAGGATGGAAGAAAATGAAACAGAGTCCACAAGAATACACACAGTATGACTGTAAATTTTTGTCAGCCTGGATTTATAGTACATATTGCCATGAAAAATAATGCTCTTAGATGTGATTAATCAAGTCAGTAGTCAGTAAAACAGATTTCTTTCCATAATGTAGGTGATACTCTTCCCATTAGTTAACAGCCCTCGAATTTCTTCCACGGCCTAACGTTTCCTATGGAAGAAGGAAGTCTGCTCCAGAACGCTTTTTGAGTGGAGCTGCCATGGCACCTCATGGGTCTTGGACTGTTCTACACAGCAAATTTCAAACATCCCAGGTTTCACATTATGTGGCAATTCCTTTAAAAATAGTATCTTTATCTATCTTCTATCTTAATTTCTGTCTATCGTCTATTAATCTATCTATTATCTAATTACCTATCCACATATCCATCCATTCATCCACTTAGTATCTATTGTCTATCATCTATCTACCTATCATCTGCATGCCAAGCTATTTTCTTGTCTATGCACATATCTATTGAGTACCTACCTAACCGCATAACTACCTATCCGCCTACCTAGATGATTTTATCAAATGGCAAGTGCAGTGTTGACCACAGCTCAGATCCCCACTTTAAGACTGGGGAGAGCTGAATGAAACAATAGGTTACAAGACAGTCAGGGTTACACAGAGTAACCCTGTCTCTAAAACCCAATAAATATCAAACAAACAGCAAACAAAAAATGCCGAGGTATTCTTTTACCCCCTAATAAACTAAGGATATTGAAAGAGACTGAAATAACACTCTGTGAGAATGGTAAGGGGCGGAGGCATTCCCAAACTTTCTGTGGATGTGTAGATTGCTATAGGCTTTAAAAAAAATCAGACGACTATATCAACATCAAAATCAAAAGCAATAGTATATAAAGGTATATTAAAGGATATATATGATAGTAATTTTTGTAGTAGCAGAAACATGGGGATAACTTGCATCTGTTAGATGTACAAAGATGGGAGAACTTAAATACCATGAAATTTTGTGTAAATGTAATAAACGCAAATGAGTATAATTACAGTACAGCTACACGTGCAGATGAAGATTTTTAATACACGTACATGCATACCAAAATATACATTTGCATTGATTCAATAAACACTGAGATGATGTCAAAATAAAGATGTAAAGCATGAAATTAATCAGGCCAGGGTATGAAAAGGGACATTGGGAATCATAGCTTTCCGTTTACACTTGTTTCTGTTGATTTACAATAAGCTTGTATCACTTTGATGATGTGCAACAAAGGCAGTTAAGAAAATGAACTCAAAGATCCCACTGAGTGTGGATAGCTTTCAAGTGTGGAGAAGCTTGCTAATTACATACATAGACTCACTTATAACTTATAATATTTTTCTTAATTATTGCTCTTAAATCTTCAATCTCTACCAAGAGTCTTCCAATTAGGTCTAATGCTTTTGTCATGCACCCAATCCTGTGTGCTTAAACTCCCCCAAATCCTCTGTTCTCTCTGTACATTGAAGCTAGAACCAGAAATGGCTATCAGCAAGGAAGAAAAATGTTCACATGACTCAGAACATCTATTTCATATACATTGATGTTCACCAAGAACACCAAGAAAATATGTATTAACATTTAAAAAGAATAAAATATAAGAATAATAGCTAAGTTTTAAACCTGATATTACTTGAACGTTTTATCTTATACTAAGAGGTTTGTGCCTATCACTTGAGCTGGGTGTCTTTTAATTTCGACAAAGTGAATGCAATTACTCTTAAAGGAACTATGTATCCTCAAAGTAACAAGATGAGTTCAAATGTTAGAGGTTTAATAAATGAGCTTTGTAGACTACAAAAGCACAATTTAGGCCATAATATGGCCAGGAATGTCCAGCATTTTCTACCTTCAAACCAAGTTCTTTTCTTCTTCCTCTAGGTGGTGGAAGGTCAATTATAGCTGAATTCCCCATTTTCCCTCTTCTTGGAGATTTTGCTGTAGTAGTTTCCCCCCAAAACCATTTATCTTACTACACTGTGTACAGTGTATGTGTGTGTGTGTATGTGTGTTTGTGTGTGTGTGTGTGTGCGCATGTGTGTGAGTTCTACCAGGTGAGTTCTAGGACTTGAACTCAGGTTGTCAGGTTGTCAGGATCGGTAGAAGAATCTTTATCTGCAGAACCATCCATGTTTCTGGCCTTCTATTCTTTTCTTTGTGAATCAGTCCCATTACACAGTAATAGTTCTCAAATATTTCCCTAAGTAAAATAATAAATAACAAATCAGCCATGTATTTAGCATGTCCCCACTTTCCACCCTCACCCAGGTGGGTGCCATAATTCATGAGACTATTTTCCCATATTAAGTTTACTATTCTCTTCCAAAGTCATGCTCTAAAGGGTTGCATGTGCTATAGTTTTAAAATGTAAATATTGACGGCCAGATTAATGAGTTAGCATTTAAGAGCACAGGTTCAATTTTCAGCACCTGCCTCATGTCTTACAACCACCTGTAACTCAGTTCCAGCGGACCCAGTGCCCAATTCTGTTGATCATGGGCATCAGGCCTATAAGATGTTCATAGATATACATATAAACAAAACACCCATATACATAAAAACAATAATAAAATAGAAACATTACAAACAGACATTCCTCTGTTGGTTAATTCACAATGTATTTCAGAACTACAGCTTATAACATAATAATTTCAAAATATTTAGTATACTATGTGTTTCATATCTAAATTTTATGACATATAAAGATACCTGGATTTAGTTATTATTGTACATGTTCAGACATTCTGTTTTGGCTTGATAATATTTAGTAGAGTAAAATAAAATCATCTTTAGTGCATAATTATGAAATAGTTTCTAGAAATGTATGTTTTCCTTTTTTTAAGCAAAAAAAATCACTAGTGACCTTTACATGATTAAGAATAATTTTTACAATATAATTTCTGTTAATGAATTAAAAAATTTTAAACAATATTACTGGTTTTAGATGTTCTTTAATTATTTTTATATTTTTGAAAATTTTTTGCTATATCTTGATTCTATCTATCCACCCCTCCCTCCCACTCACCAGGCCCCAACAAAACTCACTTTCAATTTCATTTCCTCTTTGTTTTTAATATCCTACCGAGTCCAGTTAGTACTGTTATATGCATAGTGATGTGTGGGTCATCTATGGGGCCACGGGAAAAATATTTAGCCACTCCTAAAAAGAAAATGACTCTCACCCAGCAGCCATCAATGGCTGATAGCTCCTCAGCCGCTGATTGGACCCCAAGAAGCTTCAAGCCTCCTGCTGGGATTTCAATTGACTTGATTGATTTTCTGTGTGTCTTATATAGGCAACCACAGCTGCCTTGACTTCATAGCAACTAGACTGTCATTTGTCAACCTTAGTTCAAATTTTGTATATTATCTGTAAAAGAGTTGTGTTTGAGCATTAGTAGTGCAAAATATTAAAAAGATATTAATTGTACAATGATTGTATACATTAATATTTTCTGTATTTTTAAAAATATTCCATATGTACAAATATTAATACAAAATCTGAATTTCATTTCTTGCACACAAAACAACTAAAAGAAAGAACCTCAATATAAAAACTGAAAACCATGAAACTTCTAAAAGGCAGGTAGGTGTAAATCTGTGTGTTCTTAATTTTGGCAACAAAGGCACAAACAATAGATAATAAATGAAAAATATTCCGTACCAAAACAAAGCAGTTTTGTTTCAAAAGGTACAAATAACAGACAGACAAGAGGAAAAATAACGGACACACAAGAGGGAGAAATATTTATAAACCATAGATCAGCCAAATGACTATTACCCAGCACATATCAAGAAGTTTTTGGCTTAGTAGTATAAATTACAAATTACTAAAGTTTTCAAATGAACAGAATACACACAATGGACAGAAATCAAAAGAAAGGGTGTCCAAAAATACTCACAGGAGCAAATATGGAGACAAAATGTAGAGAAGAGACCGAAGGAAAGGCCATCCAGAGACTGTCCCACCTGGGGATTCATTCCATATACCAAGGAATGGAAACACCTCAGCGGATTAGACTCCATCTGAGAGTTGGAAGTTCCCAGTGGAACACGATAACAAGCAAAGCTGACTCACCCAGCAGCAACTTTTGCAAAGAAACTTGGAAGGATCACTTTGTAGGCTGATATCGGGCCTTCTTTACATTGTGTTTTATGCTGTAACAACATAACTCCCATGGCAAATGTTCATTTGAACACAGGGATATTAGTCAACTTCCAGTTTCCATTAAATCAGCTGACTACATCAAAGATAATCAATAATACAATGAATTCTCCTTTTTCTGAAAAAAAAATAATAAGGCTTCCAGCTTTGACCTCTAAACAAACAAAATAGTATCTTGTTAGGATTCAAATATACTGTAGTGTATATTTGTGTATATATATATGTACATACATATACATATATATGTATATGTATATAATATATATACACAAATGCATATACATATATATTTCACTTTTCATTTACAATGAGTCTTATTGGCTTTTTATATATGATAGTCACATAAAATTGTCTTAAATGAAATAGAACTTAAGCAAAATATTAAATTGAAAAACCGAAGCTCTATGAACAGATACAGCCCAAATCAGGCACATATTGTGAGAACATGTCTTGGGAAAGCCAGCTCCAGAACAGACTCTGGGTTGGAGCCAGACCAGTGGTCGGAGAAATCTCTCCTCCTCACGCTCCCACGCCAGATCTCCCGTCATTTCTTATTTCCTTTCCAAAAACAGCTCAACTTTTTTGCCGTTAAACTTATTCCCTGCTTCTCAATTTTTTCTGATTATCTGGTTTAGAGTTCTTAGACTGTCTTTGCTTAAGTTCTAAGGATATGAAAGGCTCCAGGCACATTCGGCCCTGGAAGGCTTAAAACAGCAGGGACTCTGGATCCACCAGAGAGAAAAGCTTGCCCATGACAGCCCCTTTTGAATGTATGGATTAGTCAGAGAAAAGTGACTTTCAAACTTGCGTGCACAAGGCATCAGGACCGTGCTGGATGACGTCTACCATCTGGAAACAGCCAGCTTGCAACCCTTTCAACCCTCTCATGATGAAACCCTCAGCTCTCTTCACTGAAGGCCTGGACTTGAAATCTAAGAGAGAGAGCTCTGCAAGTAGCAGCAGACGCCATCATTTTGGTCACGGAAAGCTGTTTGGAAGGTGGTATTCTTTTGTTTATCACTGTTTTTGTGTACCTGTTCTCCGACAGTTACCTACACATATACAGTATGGTTTGGCCATTTCTGCTCTCCTACTCCCTTTTCTCTCCCACTGAGGTTCTCCTTCCCAAGGGTTTGAAGGTGGCTGCTCTCTCTCCCCGTCATATAGAACAATGCAGGCTCTCTGCTCCACTTCTCCATGTTTTTATTGGCTCTGGTTCTCCTGCGGTCCTTCTGTTTTCCATTTGTGGTGATGAAATCAATAATTAGACTACGATGTGAATCCAAACAGCATTGCCCTTTTTTTTTTATTAAGAGAATAAAATCGACACTTGTTTCTCATTTATATTCCTCAGCAGGCTTCAGCTGCCTTTCAGTAGTGAAATTTCATCAGCATTTTCGGTATCGATAACCCTGCCAGTCGTATTTCCAAAGTCGGGCGTTTCATGTGGGGCTGCGTTGGCACTGCCCCTCTCCGGATTTGGATTCCGCTTAATCGCTTTGGATTCAACAGCACACTGGGAGGCAAAGAAACCCAACAACCAGTCTGCAACGAATTTGCCATGGGACCACGTACTGTTGCAGAAACAAACCGTGTAAATGTGCTAAGGAAAGACAAATTCCCAGCAGGAAAATTGCAGCAGGCTGGCCCCGTGCACAGTAGCCAGATTGCAGCAGGATAGCCCATGCACTATGTGGGCCTCCCCCCCCCAGGAACAGGGAAACCTGAGGCGCCAAATAAGAGAGATGCTAAAGATAGAAGTGTGTGTGTGTGTGTGTGTGTGTGTGTGTATGTGTGTGTGTGTGCTTTCTCCCTGCTGGCATCTGCAGGAGGAGGAAGCATTATGATGGGCTCTAGCACTGGACTAGAAATCATGACGTCTGAGTGGCAGACCATGGCCAGCTCCAAGACAGCCATGTGCTTTCAGGGAAGGCGCGCAAGGCTCCTGCTCTTGGGGATGCTCATTTTCGCAGAGACAAACTCAGAACAACCGTAGAGGTCAAACACAGCCACATTTAGGAAGTCCCTCAAGAAGTACAAAATGCTCTGGTAAATCATAACGCTCATGACATCAGCAAAATCAACACCTTACCCCCAGCCAGCCAGAGACAGCATTCAAGCAGCATAAGTCTAGAGATGCGTTTGAGTGCCAGAGAAATTCTCTTGAGTTTTTGCTCATTTTCAAACATGGTTTCCTCATGACACACTGCTACCGAAGACCTTTAAGGGGAAATGACTGAACTTGAATCCATGGATTTTCACAGGCAGATGGCTGTTTCTGTGTATGTAAAATGGCCCCTAGCTCCTTTGATTGCACTATTTTTTTTCCACAGAGAGCCCCACTTATTTTCGAAATATGTCTGTGTGTGTGTGTGTGTGTGTGTGTGTTTGCCCATACACACTCATATGTATATGTTATCTGTGCATTTTCATGGTTTTCTGTGTGTATTTATATGTTCAGGTGTACTGACCTGCTTCTGTGAGCATGTGTGGAGGCCAAAATTCAATTTGTGTATCTGTCATATTGGCCTCCACCTTATTTTTTGAAACAGAATCTCTCACTAAATTATTTGCTCATCTTTTAATCTGGGCAGACTAAATAAACAACACCCAGGTTATACTTGTGTCTGTCCTGTACCCAGGATACACCTGTCTCTGCCCTATACCCAGGGTACACCTGTCTCTGCCCTATGCCCAGGATACATCCATCTCTGCCCTGTACCCAGGACACACCCGTCTCTGCCCTGTACCCAGGATACACCCGTCTCTGCCTATACCCAGGGTACACCCGAATCTGCCCTGTACCCAGGATACACCCGTCTCTGCCCTGTAGTCAGGATACACCCGTCTCTGCCTGTACCCAGGGTACACCTGTGTCTGCCCTGTACCCAGGGTACACCCATTTCTGCCTGTACCCAGGGTACACCTGTGTCTGCCCTGTACCCAGGGTACACCCATTTCTGCCTGTACCCAGGGTACACCTGTGTCTGCCCTGTACCCAGGGTACACCCGTCTCTGCCTGTACCCAGGGTACACCTGTCTCTGCCCTGTATCCAGGGTACACCCATCTCTGCCCTGTACCCAGGGTACACCCATCTCTGCCTTGTACCCAGGGTACACCCATCTCGGCCCTGTACCCAGGGTACCCCCGTCTCTGCCCTGCACTCAGCACAAGCAGTCCAGACTGTCACCTTCTCACCTGACTTTTATGTGGGTTCTGGGAATAAAGATATTCCAAGCTTTCTTCACACACTGATGAGACCGGGAGGGTTAAGTATGAAATCTATAGAGATGTTTGTTAAATTGAGGCATAGCTGATAAAAAGAATAACAAAATAAAATAAATGAGCCAGCATAAAGCAGGCCGAGTACTCACTCCAAGGCCCTTGCACGCTCAGCCCACAGGGCAGGAGGGCAAAGAATCAATAACAAAAGCAAAGACATCTCACATCCACAGGTCCAGGAAAATTTAGCTGAAGTGATGGAAATCATCATGAGGTAAGGCACAAAACACAACACACTAGCACTGTGTCAAGTTTCTTACATGTTAAGTCGATATTAAATTACTACTATATGTTCTCTCTGTCTTTCTCAGTCTCCCTCTCCTTGAATCTTTCTCTCTGTGTTTGGGTAATTGTTATTGTTTAGGTAATAGTTATTTGCCATCATTAATGTAGTGAGATACTCACTTATCTGTTACCCATTTATTTATTTCAGCTGTAGCGACATTCAAGACCATCAACACTGAACAAACCAGCAGTGTGAAACCACCTTGCTGCTCATCCCTGTCTTGGTCACCCGCTTTGGTGACAGCACCCGTGGTTCATCAGCTTTACCCTTTCTTATTCTGACTTTTATACCGTGGTACTCGGACAGAATTAGACGTAAAAACCAAAATCTGATTTGGTCATCATTATCTTAGAATTAGATTACTGGTCTGCTCGTACTTAATGAATTTAATAATGATTTGTGGGGGAAGTCTTACTTTGTGCTTGGAGATAGAGTTTCGGTGGAAAGTGCAAAGCATTGTGGGAAGGGCCTTGCATTTCTTCTGTTCAGCTCATGTCATCAGAGATCTGACATGGGACCAGTATGAACGAAGTATGTGGCTTTATCAGGTGTAGATTTGTGTAACCACCGTGGCATTCAATAAGAGCTACCCCAGTCCCACAAGATCCATCTCATGTTTCCCCTTCACGGTCACACAAGTTCCCCACCCCTCCATCCCCAAGACACACTAGCCATAAATCTGTTTTCCATCTCTTTATTCTATTATCCAACAGTGCTACATAATAGAATAAGATACCACAAACCTTCTGGTATATATATATATATGTGTGTGTGTGTGTATATATATATATATATATATATATATATATATATATATGTATATATACTTTAACCAGCATTGATGACTTCTAGTTTGAGCCTCTTGCAAACATAGCTGCTCTGACCATCCTCTGCAGATCATTGTGTGACTATATATTTTCATTTCCCTAGCATAAACATCTTGATGTTGAGTTACATAATTTAATAGTAAGTGCACACTTAATTTTTGAAAAGCTATTTCCATAGAGGCAGAAATACGTGCGTGGATTATTTTAAAACAGAAACTCCGTTTTCAGGCGTATCTTAATCCCTTTCCTTTACCTTATCTTAGCCCTTCCTTTACATTTATTTTATCTTTTCTACAAACACCAGCAGCATTGAGCCTCTTTTCCTCTTTGCCTTTTTAATGTGATTCTTATACTTATGCATTTGACTATAGCCTCTTTTTTTGCCTGGTGTTGAATGGGGGCCTAGCATCTTCACCAGTTTGGAAATGTCTCGGCCCTTCTCTTTTCAAATACTTCTCTCTGTCTCTTCCTCCTCCCTTTTCTCCAGGATTGCATTTCCATGCATGTGCCGTGTGTCTCCCCTCAGGCTGCGTGTCTGCGTGTCTGTATTCCACTTCTGTGCTCTTCAGTTCTCTCTCCTGAATGGTTTCTTCGGTTCTTCCTGTCGTTGTATTTGATCTGCTACCGAGTTTACCCAATAACTTCTTAATTTGGGTTACTGTGGATTTGTCTTTAATTTAGAATTTCAATTCTAAATTATCAATTTTTTATAATAACTTTTAGCTTTTGTGCTTCTCAAAATTTGGTTTTTGTCCTTTAAGAGAAAGAGAGAAAGAAAAAAATGAATGAAAGAAAGGAAGGAAGAAAATAAGGAATGTAGTTTTTCTAAAGATTTATATCCCAATTTTGGGGGCTATTTTATTTTATTTTATTTTTTACCTAATGCAAAAGTAGTATTTTGAAACCTCCTTTTTGGTCTTGTGTGTTTTTAAAAATTAATTCCAAACTGAGGTACTTGGTACCTATCACCAAGTCACACTTGCAGTTTAAAGCAGTGGTAGTGATCAGCTAGCTGTGCAGGTTCCTCCCTGTCTCTGGATCTTATTCAAAGTCTTAAAGTTTGGCATGTTTAGCATCACTGTAAACAAACAAACACACAAACAAACAAATGGAGGCTGTGAAGAATTTTCTTATGCCAAAGAGGCCTGCCATGACGAATGGGGCAGAGTCTGACTCAGCTATACGCTCTTCCCACAGTTGCAATAGCAGAGTTTCCTTTCTCTAGGCAAAGGAAGCATATTACTTTCCTTAGAGACTGTACCACTTTGTAGCCCAGGCTAGCCCCAAACTCAGCGATCCTCCTACTATAGACTCCTGCCTGCAACAAAAAGCCCAAGTGTAGGTTAAAATTAATTTTACTTTTGTGTGTGAGTGCATGTGTGTGTGTGTGTGTGTGTGTGTGTGTGTGTTTCCTTTTCAGAGACAAAGTCTATGTAGTTCAGGATACCTTTGAAGTCACCATGTAACCAGTTACTGAACTTGTGTCAGTCTTCTGAGTGCTGGGATTACAGGTGTGTACTGTACTCAGCTCTAATCTGACACATACCGATCATATTCGCTAGGCTTGAGATTCTACACTCAGTTTCCAGTTCAGGAAGTAATGTTCATGAAATAATAACATAGTACATAACTACAGAGCCATCAGCCTATCCCTGGTGTCACCTAAGTTAGGACAAAGGTTTTCCCAAGCCACTTGGAACAAAAGGCTCAGGCAATGGGAACAATCCTGTGACTGTGGCCCCTGAACACACTCACAGATTAACCTCCTTTACCTGAAATTGCTTCCATGAGCTTTCAGTCTCTCTCTCTCTCTCTCTCTCTCTCTCTCTCTCTCTCTCTCTCTCTCTCTCTGTCAGAATATCTGCTCATTTGCTAGTATTTCCGGGCCCCAGCAGCTCTCCAGCAGCAGGTTTGGCAACAGTCCACACTGCGGTCAGCAGCCCCTTCTGCAGCTGGGATTTCTTAAAAGAAGAAAGTTAACACTTGCCTTTTATTGTCCCCAGAACAAAACAAGCAAAGCTTCTCTGGGAATCAGATCTTCACAGGCGTTCCCCTCTCTTCCCTCCTCTTCCTCAGAGTGACCAAGGAGATCAGAGCCATCAGTGCACCTGGCCAGGAACAGCCTTCTCCGAGGAGCTGATGCCATATGTCACCTGCCTCTTCCCCCCCCCCAGGACGTTAACAAATCCTGGGGGTCTCCCTGACTGAAGTGTTTGGATAAATTACTTACACATCCTAAGTTAGGGGACTTGGAGGGCTTGTTACAAATCAAGACGGTGTCCCCTAAAATGAACATGCTTGTGTGTGTGTGTGTGTGTGTGTGTGTGTGTGTGTGTGTGTGTTAAAATGTAAGGGGTCCATGTAAAGAATTTGCCCAAAGACCCCAGGTCATGGGTTGAATAAACACAAACACAAATGGAAGCTTTGTCTTAACTACAGCCAAAAAAGAAAAAAAAAAAAAAGAAAAAGAAAAAGAAAAAACAAACAACAGATGATACAGCGCAGTAGTGCCGTGCCTGCCCAGTATGCGCAAGGTCCCAACTGCAATCTCCAGCTCCACAAAATGCAAACACAACAACAGCATCAGGCACAGAAAACCCAAACATACGATGTTTTTTTTATAGCTTTGCAGAAATTCATGGCAAAAATCCAAGGCAAAAGAGAGCCTACATAGCACCATGAGAATCATTATAGGATGTAGAAACCTTTTCCGACTCATCCAACTGGAGCAAGGGGCTGCACCATGCCACCTTGAATACTGGGGAAATGCGTTGGTATTATAAAAGTGGGCTATGAAAGGATGTCACCCACTGATGTTCGCTCTACCAGCCCAATGTTTGCCAAGAGTTGCTGTGAATCTGTCCCTCAGCACTTGGCCCCAGTTGACTAACTTTAATTTAGCCTTCTGGCCATCAGGTCCATCCCCAGCATCCACTTTTAAAGAATGGGATTCCAACAGTGACAAGAGACTTGAATATTTCATCTTTTGCTTGTACGCTAACAAAATTAAATTCCATACAAAAAGTAGAAAACTGCGCCATCGTTCAGAAATGCTAGTTACTGGAAAAACAAGTTTGGAGATTGATATCTTTACCCTGGATATCCTGAACAGTGGGGTTAGCTTAACTTCTCTTGTCATGAAAGATATGATTCAGTATTATTTCAAATATTCAATATTATTCCAAATACAGTGACATTCCAGACAATCATGTCTTGAAATATAGAATATTGGAATCCACACGCTCTGGATGCTGGGGACCTGAAGCCATCCTCTTTAAACTACATCCTCGGGTACTCACCCATCATAATTAGTCCCAGAGAGGCAACGGGAAGCATTCTCGTAGATGTAAGAATGAGGGAGAAGACGTTCTAGAACACAAGAGAAATAAGCTATGGAGATTAATGTGAGGCAGTGAGGAAGTGCCTTGGATTTCCTGGGTCTCAGAACTGAAAAGGCAGAGACACAGCTAGATGAGGACTGATGTCTATTAGCAAGTCAGCTCCCGTAGGCCAGCGCAAGCAGCCTGAAGGAGCATTCACAGCCTCGGTTCCAGAACCGATTGTCTACACCTGCAGGGGGATGTACAGACAAGGGGCATGCCTCTAGCTGTCAGGCTTGTTTAGACATACTGTCTCGGTTGTGTTTGTTGTCTTAATGTAATTCTATTTTTAAGTGTCCCTATGTCTTTGCAGTGGCCCTACTTTGTATGATAAGTATAGTATAAGTTTCTACTCTCCCTGGAAAATCATCAGGAATTATATCGGCATGGGTGTTGGTAAGTGCACTGATTATGGCGGAAATGACAATCTAAACTCAGACTAAACCACTTGCCCCTAATAAATTCTTTAGAAACATGCTGCTGCTCTCTGCTTCCTAATCCTGCAGCATAACTAATTCATTGAGCTTTTTAATGCTAGCTTTCAGGTATCATTTACTTTGAATTAAATTTCCAGACTCCATTAAGCCCTTATCTTTCTTCAAAGAGTAGCACTCTTCTTGAACTCTGAACAAAAGTCTGATTGCTTAGGGAATTTGGCAAGAAGTGGCTCTCTCCCTTCCCCATCTGCAGGGGTGGCAGCATTTAATTAGGGAAAAACTAGGCCCAAAGCAGGCCTTTGGGGAAGAGGTCTCTCCGTGCCTCTGCCTCTGCTAATGGTTTTGGAACTCGGTTTATGCTCCTTGCTTCACAGAATCCCCCCCCCAGAGACCATGGCATTCAAATAAGATGAGCAGATGCTCACAGATCACTGTCTCTGTGTACCCGCAGCGATCAGAGATGGGTAAAGAGGAGTCAGAATCAGGGAAGAAACAGAAAGTTGGGAAGCACCGGTGTCCATTTTTCGCTTAGCATTCCTCATCCTGCTTTTCTCTGTGTTCTTGCACTGCCTGTCACTGTATAGTCTATATGCTTTCCTCTAACGCCTCCATTTCAATATACACAATCTTCTCTCTCCATAGAGAGGAAAAAAAGAGTTAGAAGATGTGTGTTTTCCGGTGCCAAAAGTCCGTTTCTCTTCTTCCCTCTCTTCACACCCATATTGCTTGTTCTGGTAGCTTGACTGGGGACAGAACACATACCTAAGTGAACTTGACATTTTAGGCTGCAATCCTGTAAGCAGAGATAGTAAGCAGTGATTTTTTTCCCCCTGGGCTCAAGTTAACCCAAACCCCAGGATCCAGGCACTGTTTCCAAAGCCTTGTCTCTAATCAAAATGTGTCCTTCTGTTCCCGAATCTCACCATGAATTAATTTTCACACAGGAAATAGTTTGAGCTCTAAATGCAAACATGCCTAGTTTTAGGGACACGCATCTGCAGCTCACTGTTTTATATTTCGAAACAGTCACCCCAGTCAGAATGACTATCATCAAGAAAAATAACTAGTGTGCAGCCCGCGTGGAGAATATTGTGGCATTTTTTCAAAAGACTAGAGCTATCACATGACCTAGCTATGTCACTATTGCATACATACCCAGAAGATGCTCTACCCCGCCCTAAAGATACTGGCTTGTCCATGCTTACTGCTGTTCTATCCACGATAGCAAGGACATGGAATCAGCATAGGGGTCACTTGGCCAATGGAGGCATGATGCAAATGTGATGTACATACAGTGGAAGTTTGTTCAATCATAAATAAAAGGGAAATTTGGACACGTGCAAGAGAATAGATACAACTGGAAAATACATTAAATGAGGTCACTGGGCCGAAAACGACGATGTCATGCTTCCTCATATGTCTCTAATTTTCTGCACACGTGCATTGATGGGAGAGTGAGTTAGTATAGATCAGGAACCTGGACAGAGGCCAAGGAGAGGGGAAAGTTTCTATTTTGCTGGAGAAAGGGAGATAGGGAGGGGAGTAGAACATTCTAGACAAGTTGAAAGAGGAATACTGGGGGCTGAAGGTCACAAGCATGTAAAGGGGACAGGCAGACGGGATTGGATCAACCGAAACTAAGTATGGAAGAACACTCTCCTAAGGAAATCTGGTGCTTTGTATTATAATTTGCAATAAATTAAATATGTAAATAAATGGGGTCCCATCAAAAGAGTTAATCCTTTCATAGAAGATATATTACAACTATCTCAAGGAGCAACGCCTTTGAGGAAAAAAATTAAATATGTATTAGATGTCATCGGCTCAGTACATAGAGCCATAAACAGCTATAAGCACTGCAATAAACATAGTCTTGGCATGTTTTGTTTTCTTCCATTCTCCTTCCACAGGACAATTTTATTTATTTATTTATTTATTTATTTATTTATTTATTTATTCAAGACGGGGTTTCTCTGTATAGTCCTGGCTGTCCTGGAACTCACTCTGGAGACCAGGCTGGCCTCGAACTCAGAAATCTGTCTGCCTCTGCCTCCCAAGTGCTGGGATTAAAGGCGTGTGCCACTACCGCCTGGCTAAGAGGACAATTTTTAAAATACTATATTTTGGTAAGCAGTATAATAATTTGTAATCTTTGCTACAGAGATGATAGAGGCATTGTAAGTGCCCACATGTCCACCTGTGGCCATCATTCTCCTTGTCATTTTGGCTTGTCCTTGTTTATTTGACTTGTTGAACAATGTCCTAACATCCCAGACTGTTTTTCTACGGGTTCCGGCAGATCAGCATTATCTCCTGAGAGCCATTCTTCACCTGCTCATTGGTTTATGAGAACCTTGATGCTGTACTTGGCTACGTGACCTCATGAGGTAAGGGCACCCTGGCTCGTCATAACCCAAGGTTTCCACCAGAGAGTTTTCGCCCAGTACATTCTTAGCAGCACCACACAACAAGGAGTGCGAGAGTTCAATATGCAATATGATATTCTCTAAATTGAGTCGTGTCAACAAAATTGCCAGCACTGTAAAATCGCAGAGCATAACAAATAAACAAGAAAGTAGTGGCCCACCCCACCTAGTGTGTCTCAATGTGGAAAACCCAATTTGTGGCAAGGTCTCTTTTATGATGGTAGGGGGGGGGTTGGTAGTAGAAGGAAGGCGTGACATAAAAGCCACATTTGCTGCAGCTATTCAGAAAACATCTTTGTTGACCATTGTCACGTTGCCACGGCAACACTAGCTACTTATAGCATCACACGGAGCAGGCTGTGGCAGGCTGGAGCACACTGTTGTTTAAATGCTACACTGACTCTTGTCTCTTCTCTGGCTTTATTCCTCATGGGAAAGGCAAAAGATCACTGGTAGCTGATGGCCGAAATGAAAGAGAGAAACGAGATTGCAGCTTTTATTATCTACATTTTCATAGTCCATGCTTTATATTTATTCAGATTTAATTGTACTTTGGGATTAAAGTTGCATTATTCATAACATCTATACCTGAATCTGTTCTTCTCTCTTTGCATTTCCCCAAATTCACCACACACACACACACACACACACACACACACACACACATATATATATATATATATATATATATATGTATACATATATATGTGTGTATGTATATATATCATATATAAAAAAGAATAAATATATTATGTATATATCATATATAAAATGGGTAAATGTATTATGTATATTTCACACATGATAAATACATAGGCAGACAAATAGAGTTGCCTATGTGTGTTTGTGGAACCCAGTTATCCAGGGCTCTGAGCCACCGTGTGGGTACTGGGAACCAAGCCCCAGGACTTCTGCAAGATCAATACGTGTCCTTAACTGCTGACCCGTCTCTTGAGCCCTCAAAAATATTTTTGAAAGACATCTATTATTTATTATTAGGTAGGAACATTTAAAGTGTCTAGAAGGCTGTATGGGTTATGTGTAAACTCTGCACCATTTTTTTTTCATATGAGGGACTTAAGTATATATGGGCTTGGGGGTCTGTAGTAAAGAAGCTTAGAACCAATACACTGCAGATGCCAAGAAATAATAGAATATGTAACTATCCTGGGGACTTTGTGGTTTCCCCACAAAGCTTCTAAAGATGCTCAACAAACTCATCTGGAAATGAAGAGAGGAGTTCCGTGAGCATTCAGGAGAGGGTGCTCGGATCTAAAGCTTTACATGAATCGGTGCGTGGGAACGAGCTAAGGAGGCAGCCGTGTGGACGTCCTGCCAAGCTGAGGTACAGGCTTCTGCAGATTCTATCCACCTGCTTCTCGCACCCAGCCTTGAGCACTTTCAGAGTGCTTTGACATTTCCAGCACATTTTCATAAAAGAAACTGCTTATATCCCTACTTGGCTGTCTGAAGCAAAGCTAACTTATCTACTCGAGGAACTCTCTCTAGCAGGTTTGCAAACAAAGCTGGCACACTTAATAATCACATCCTACTCCAGAGGCTCAGAAGGAAAGGAGGAAGAATGCACTGTCTCCTGCCTGAGGACACACACACACACACACACACACACACACACACACCTCAAAGCTTGTCATACGCTCCGCTAATCTGTCTCTATGTAAGGACCCTGGCGAGGTGAAGGAGCCACGGGAAGTGTGATTGAGATCTTTCCATGCCAGAATTTCTATCATCACCAAGAGTGTATATTTCTCTATAGCTATGAGAGTACATTGCAAATGTCTCACACAGAAAATGATAGGCAATCAAGATGATAGATGTGCTCATTACTCAGGCTTAATTACGCTCTATATGTTTATGCGTGTATCAAAACATCACACGGTACCTCATAAATGTACATAATTATGATTTACCAATCAAAATAATACTGTTGATTAAAAAGCCAGGTTGTTCAAATGTTCTAAAACCTTTTAAAGCTTACAGAGAACGAAGAAAAACGCTTAATTTTTTTATTTTTTTATTTTTTGAGAGTATAATTACATTTCTCCCTTCCCCTTCCTCCTTCCAAATCTACTTCCCTGTTCGACTTCAAATTCATGACCTCTTTTTGCATTTTTGCACACATATACGTACAGAGACACACAAGCCTAAATATAACCTTCCCAGTTCATATAATGTCTCTTGTCTGTCTGTTTTCAAGGAGAACCATTTGTCCCAAGCAATCGGTTTCCCCCGCTCTTGCCTGGGGAAGAGATCACTCCTACTCTTCCTCAGTTACCTGTGGGTTTTTGCGTAGGTCGGAGTGCTCACAGACCTTTGCAGCATCCACTGTGGCATGTTTGTTAGTGTTGTTCTTGTTCAGATCATACTTGGGCGTTTCTGTTGGTGAGGCTTTATGGGTACAGTGTGTCACAGCTGTTACTAGAAGACACAACCTCACAGCAAATTTCCAGATCCTCAGACTAGGCATCTTTCGACTCCATCTTCTGCAGTGTTCCCAGAGCTTTAGGTGCAGGAGTGGTTTTGTAGCTGTATCCTTCCAAACTGGGCTCTACAGCTCTGCATGTAGAGACGTCGCGGTGCTCTGCAATGCTCTTCGGCTCTTGCAAAGAGAAGTTTTCTTGACAAGGAGTAAAGACTACATTAATCTGTGCATATAAAGACAAATATTTATAGACTGTGGTTAGGGATTATGTTGCTTTAGTTAATTAGTAGTTACAGTTTCTCCTCCAATAACCATGACTTCACTAGCACTGAGTAGTTAGCTGGGTTTCTAGTACCAGACATCCCCCACCCTCTTGTTGTGTTGGTCTTCAGTCTAATTAGAGAGCTGTTGATTACCTCTCAGGTATGTGCACCACTACAGTACCCTCATTATTGTGCCACTGGACGCTGGTGTGGTTCATAGGCAACCTAACTGTAAGACTGTGGGTTGCCTCCCTCTTGTAGACGTTTGCATGGAAAACATGTTACTTTGCTATCCATGCATAAGAAAAACAATATGAGAAATGGGAGAAAATGATAGAAAGCTTTAGGTGAAAAGCATCATTGGCATAATAGTCCTTCAAAAGAGAAAATGTGACTTCTGTGAGTCACATTATGTTGCAGTAAAGAATCACACAGCAGGTAGTAATGTCAGCATGAAGATGGCCATCCCCAACTCAGTGTCAGGGATAGCAGCTGCTGATTGGAGGTGCCACTACTTTTTCATACCCTCTACTAGGGCAGAGTCTGTTCTCCCCCTATAGATAGATAGATAGATAGATAGATAGATAGATAGATAGATAGATATTGATAATTTTTATATATTGATCATTTTTTTCTTGCTAGACTGGGTATTCTGGGGATACAAATAGCTCTCTCCTTGTCCATATACCTCTCAGCAGAGAACTTGATCTTTCTCCCTTTCTATACTCACACAAAGAAAAACTCATGGGTTCCCATGCAACAAAGATGTGGCTAGCCACATCCAATTATGCTAGCCCTCCGACCTCACCTCCAGTGTTACAGCTGTCATTTCAGCCAACCAGTCTACAGTATTTCACATGGCAACTGAGAGTAAGCCTCCAACCCCTAGTCCACACTCAATTTTTACATTGCTCTCATAAAGTCATTTATAGCCCTTCCCTCCTTCACCATCCAATACAAGAACACACATTTTATTGAACTTCCCTTCTAATTCTCTTCATTCCTTTGTGTGATTTTGTTTTGTTTTGGTTTGTTTGTTTGTTTGGTTGGTTGGTTTTTTTTCCATCCTACTAACAATAAAAGTCATATTCCTTTCTCTTTCTGTCTGTTTTTAAAATTAATACAAGGATGGACTCATGAATTCTTACTTTTATATAACACACTATAATCATTACTCCTGTTTTAATGTTCAAAGTGTCACTACATCTGTACAGTGCAAGGTTCTTCAAGCTGACTTCTTTGTCCTTTTGACAGATCTTGTCATTCTTTAGACACTATAATAATCGGATTTCCATTACTATAATGAAATGCCTAAAGCAATTAACTTATAAGAAGAAAAATGTTTACTTGACTCACCTCTTTGGGGGTGGTAGCCTATGACTAGGTGGTTCACCATCTTTGAGCTTCAGTGCAGCCTGGAAAGAGTGTGTAACAGAAAAACCATTCTCTTCATAAGATCGAATGCAAATAGCAAAGAGGAGGGCATTGGCCTTTGAGGATACATACCCAGTGACCCACAGACCCATTCACAAGGCTTGTTCGTCTAAATGCTCTACCACCTCCTAAAAGAACCAGCTGGGCTCCTGCAATGGTTTGAAAGAGAAATACCCCTCATTAGTCTCAGACTGTTGAATTCTTGGTCCTCCTCGGTTGGTGGCAATGACTAAATAGGTTTGGAAGATACGGTCTTGTGTAGTGAGTCTGTCACTGTGGAGGGGGAGGGGCAGGCTTTGAGAGGTGGAAAACTTCCATCACTTTCTAGTCCACTTTCTGTTTGGTGCTTGTGGTTCAGGTTGTGAGCTCTCAGCTCACTCCTTCAGCTGCCACGCCCCCCTTCTCCACCATGATCGGCTCCTTTCCTTCCGGGACCATACAGCCGCCAACAAATCTTTCCTTTTATAAGTCGCATTGTTTGTGGAATTTCGCCACAGCATCAGAAAAGCAAGTCACATAGGTGCTATGCCTTTAGCACATTGATGTCAGTAGCACAGTCACCCAAAACATGGCAGACACATCCTCAGTATCTACGATAGCAGAATGTCCCTGGCTCATCATGTTCTGTCCTGATCAACTTCTAGAGTCAGCTGTCCTCTCCAAATACGCACCTCTGGATCCTGGGACCATCTGGGTTCTGGGAGGGCTCTGTGCTGTACAAGCAAATTTACACAAATATACCTACAAATCATGCATATATATAGACAGATATAGATGGGTAGATAGATGGATAGATAGATAGATAGGTAGATAGATAGATAGATAGATAGATAGATTCATGTATATGGAATAATGAATTTATTTTCTTCTGTGGTATTCAAAATTGAGCTTATTAATTTTTCCCCACTTTTTCTCTTTTCTCTTTCCCCTCTTTTCCTCCTATACCTGTCTTCTTCTCTTTATCTTTGTCTAGGCAAAGAATATGTTCCCCTCTCCTGCACACAACAAAACTGGGATATTAAGGAGGTGATGAAGAATGGAACTGTCCTGAGGGCGATACAGACCCACTAGCCTTCATCAAGTTCTTGGTTCTCTGTTCTGTCCCCCAGCACAAGCAATAAGGGATATTGTTCCTGGAAACTGACTTTCACAGCATCCAAATTCTGGTTACAGCTACTTCCAGAAATAAGGATTGAGGACTCTTGATAGCTAAAGATAAAATAAAGAATAAATAAATGTCTCGATTCAGGGAAATTATGTTAGATTCTTAAGTGTGGTTTATGCTACTTAAATATTTACAGATCACAACAGTACTGCAGAAGAAAAAATATTTAGAGATACATAATATGATATAAAATGTTTGCTACCTTAGCTTGCTAGTTTAAGAGCTAATTAGGGAGAGCATTCATTCTTTTCTTCTCTGTACATCATGTATCCTGACGAATGGGATGAATAGAAAACCCAGATGTCTGTGACAAATGCAGAGAGCAAAGTTCAGCCTTTTCAGTCCAGATGCAGGGCTTATATGACTATGTGTTGCCTATAGCCAGATAAAGTGTTCATCGAAGTTAATTTTCTGGCTTTCTGGCTTTAGAAAAGTCATGACCTCATAGAGTTTTATCCACTGAAAGGTCTTTCAAATTTTTTCAGGTCTATTTTTTATATTTTGTGCCCACTACTGAAGGAATTCTTATATGGCCATTTTAAAGTGAAGACACTAGTTAGATTTTTACATCATTTTGAATGGAATGTTCTTGCTGCCTATGAAAATCCTGTAAGTCAAGTAGCTTCCAAATATTCCAAATATTCCGGCCAAACAATCCAGTCAAACACGCTTTACCAAGTGCCAGAAAGCAAGCCTGTACTTTGGATGGACTTGACTGGAGAGGAGCAAACAGATGTGAGGCACCTGGAGGTAGAGGAAGGGAGACCACTCAGGAGGCTGTTCCACCAAAAGTCAAAGGAGAAGGGACCCGCGGTGCTGGCTGGTATCTTAAGTGAGGTGCCTTTGTTGGATTTCCACATACTCTATTGAACAGCTAGAAGATGCCGGTGGACTGTTGATAAGAACAGTAGAGCTTGGTGATGACATCAAGATTGAATTTGTTTCCATCCTGAAAGAAATGGAAGGATATAGTTGCCTTTTATATTAGAATGGAAAGACCGGAAGAATAATTTGAAGTGAGAAAAGAAACATAAGTGGGTTTTGTGATCATGATAATTTGAGATGAGGATGCAATTCACAGATGGAATGTGTAGCTATCCCAAATAGACTGATGTACATGGGGCTCAGTGAGGGGATCAAGGCTGGAGACATCAGCAGTTCATAAATAGAACTTCATGGCATCAGCACAGGAGCCACGGGCCTATCTTTAAATATCACTTATTAAAGGCTTGTTGTGTGCCAACAACTGTTCTGAGTGTCTGCATTTATTGCCTCATTTAGCTCCCACCATGGTCCAACCCAACCTGTGAAATAGCATCATTATCGTAGCTGGCAGGTGTAAAAGCTGTTAGCAAAAAGGCATCATTTCCTCTGCCCCAAGTTGCACTGCTAGTACATTCCAAAGCAGATTTTGAGCCCTAGAAGTCTGGCCCATAGCCGTGTTCCTAACTGTTCTGTGGCTCTCGTTGATATATTGTGCTTCTGCTCAAAAGAAATGTTTGACTTGGTTTAGCAAATAAGTGTAGCAGCCATGAAACACGTGAAAGATTAGTTAAGTAGTGACATGTCATGGCATTGAGTGTGTGGCAACGGAGTTTAGAAAATGTATGCAGTTCCAAGATAATAGCACAGTAATAGGACATAACAATAATTAGCTGCTTCGTGGTGATTAAATTACACAGCGGAGAGCTGAAAGAATTTACCAGACTATGTCGATTTCCAATTCATAGTCATAGATGAGCTTAGTCATGGCCATTATCAAGTTCATAATGGCTAATCATTCCAATATTGTTCACACCTTGCCCTACTGCCTGACACCTTCCTAAAATCCCACCATCATTTAGGAGTTTCTTAATCAACCTTCGTGAAGGGGCAGGAAAGAGTGCTGCTAGGAAGTTCATTTCATTAACCCCTTGTCTCCCAGCTAGATGGTTACAATCTATGTTCAGTTAATTCTACACAATGAGCAAGAACTTAGAAATTTTGGGGAAAGTGCTACTTATGTAACATATATTTATTGAATACCAAATTGAGAATGGGATGGACTTTGTCCTGTGAAAAATTTAGTCTCTGCCTTAGTTTTGTAAGCTTTATACCAAACATGCTGATTGATTTCCCTCCTTTCAATAAAAAGCCGAATTCTCTGACTTCATGGAGAGTAAATACTGCTACTTTTCCCAAGCCAGGATGATCTGCTATAAGGAGTTGCCTATGTTGACCTTAAAACAGGGAATTTAACCTGTGAGAAAAAGTCTTTCTTGAAAATTCTTAACCAGTTCAAGGAATCATTTGAACCAATGAGTATGTACAGCAGTAATGAGCAGCTGCCCTGAGACACAGAACTGAGCGTGGCCATGGGCTATGGACTTAAAATAATGTTTCTGGTTTCAAGTGGATTAGAAAAATTAAAAGATTAGTAGTATGTCATGACATTTGATGTCTCTGACTAAATCATTTCTTGAACATATTCATTCACATATTATCCATGACTACTTTTTGCTTATCTAAAATTATTTATAATACAGATTGTATGACCTGGCATGAAACATTGAAGAAAATTTTTTCTAACCTGAAGCTTATATTCTCTGTTTTGAAAAAACAGATTTCATAACAATTTGGAATATGGAATTGCTATTTGTTCTATACTTTTGTCTAGAAACATATCACTTTCTCTATTTCAGAGCTTAATCAAATAAAGAAAAGATATGGTATTGAGGCAAAACATCAAGTTATCATCGTAAAGTATTAAATTTAATAATAGTGCACATAGAGAGCCAAACTGAAGTTAGCATTTGCCCATCTTTTTAAGTGGCAATCCCTTTAAGGGATTGAATTCCTCAACATTTACATATTACATGTATCAGTGTTGGATATTCTCTGTTGAGGGATGTAGAGAATGGCTTTTGTGTTGCCATTATTATTTCTGAGAAGATTTAGGCCTAACAAGGGCAAGGTTTTATAATCATATATGGCTTTGTCTGCTCACGGCATTTAAAACTCACCTCTCTCCTGTCATCCCTACAATAATCTGGTTAAGATGGAAAAGTGGGAATGTTGGTTCTTGGGTTGAAATAAGGAAGCAGGGGCTTGAGTATCGTTGTTTAATGAAAAAAAGGCACTGTGCTCAGAGTCAATATCCCAGGCATCTTCCCCCTCAACTTCCTAGGACCACAGCTAGATATGGGAGTAAGAACCCTTGGGCAACTAACCTCCCAGAGCTGTAAAGATCAGAGAAGATGTATATAAATGTGTTCTCTAAACGCTAAAAACCATCTTGAGTAAATGGTGAATGGACCAGTGATTTGCTTAAATGAGTCAACATTTAAATAGCTGGAAGAGTTCAAATCCACAAATGGAATAAATGTACATATTCTTGGCCATGTCTTTCCCATTACCCATGGTCAGTGGCAGTGAAAATGAAAGCCATTGGCTATAGAAGTGCATGCCTTTGTCTATCCAATGCTTTAAGGTTAGTATGAGTTTCATACCCATGATGTAACGGGCAATAGCATGGCTCTAACATCTCTCCTCTAGCAAGCAGTAAAGCTCTATACCTAGTGTAGCAAAATGCCAGCAATTTAAGATTCCAGCACAGCTGTTAGCATCATGAGTGCCAATATGCCACATGTCACTCAATCTATGTGCCTTAAAAAAATAAATTGCAAATTTACTCTGCTAAATAATATAATTGATAAAAATCAGCGTATCTCTGGGTTTCAATGAATTGTTTGTGTGGCAGTGTTGTTCTTCATTACATGCCTGAATGCACTCATTAAACACAGTGAAAGCGATAAGCCTCAAAATGCATAGAGACCATGTCATTGAAGCAGCAGGAAATAACGAGTTGAATCAGGACCTGCAACTCCTCCTTGAAAAGGGAGTGTTCCCAGCTATGAGCCTACACTTCACAGGCAAGAAGAGAGTGCATTTTTGCTCATCAATAAGGAACGAGACCTGCATACCCTTGACTTCAAGAATAAGTCTGTCCGGCACGGCAATTCTTGAATGGAAGATTTCAGTTTTTCAAATTGTTGACACTGTTTGCCTGTGTTGTTTAAAAGACTAAACTCATTTTCAAGCTCTTTTTCCCGAGGCTATATATATCCTTGCCTTAACTAGCACCACAATCCCGGGGAACCTGTGAGCTTTTTCATCCTTTCCTTGGGGTGATCGCAAAGACTGCTCTTGCCCAGTCCGACAAAGTCTCCACACTGCAGCTTCATCTCTGCTGGAGACTGCTTCTGAGCCCAACATGGCTGACACAGAAAGTTCAAAACAGTAAATCCATTTGGCTTTTCAGAGTTCTTGGGATTTAAACAAAGAAACATCCACTAATTCATTAGCCAAATATGTACTGAGCCCTGGAATAATCTGGACCCCTGGGATAAAATGTGAACAGAATTGACAGTTTCTATTCCTCTGGTGCTCACGCTGATCAGAGCAGGGAAGGGAGAGACAAACAGCAAACAGGGCTTCTGGCATAATGAGCTTGTTGTAATGCATTGTGCTCTGATGTGATTCTGTGAAACTGGAGGGAATAGAGCAATGGGTGGAGTTAGAAATCCTGTCCTACATAGCCCCCTCCGGCTTCCATCACTAACAGTCTCTGATGGTCATTCTGGTTCTTCTTCTGCAACCAAGGGCTGTGTTTCTTTAGATTTAAAAAAAAATCAAGTATATCTACATTATTTATATCAGCCAATAATCTATAAAGAGAAGCGAGGCATTGCTGGCAAGGTGAGAAACAAGAAATCAGTGTGCAGTTCTCAGAGGGCTTTCTCAGTGCTGTGGAAATCTTTGAGTCTTGTGATTTCTGCTCCAGCAGTCAAGGTTCTTGGATCTTCTCACTTTTGTCCATAAAACAAGATACGTATTTTAAAAAATAGAGAGAAATTGATCAGTATGGAAAGAAGTGTCTTCTTAGATTGCTCAGACAATCACCATGCTGAAGTAAACAACTGCCTCCGAATTTGAAGGGATGGGCAGTTGATAGAGGATATTGCTACATGTTGGAGCAGAGATCAGTAAGTAAAAGTATATATGCCTTTTTAATAGACAAGGTTGTTTTCTTGCCTATCAACCAGGCTGCCTGTGTGATGACACATCACTCTGACTTCTGGGAAAATCTTGGGCTCTCTAAACATCTTTTTGCTTATCTCAGATCAGAATTTGATCTTGGCACCTTAACCCCTTCTGCTAAATCCAATATCCCAAGGAATGTAAGAATCTCAAGAGTATTTACAAGTTCTATTTACATAAATCAGTTATCATAGATAACAAGACAGTCTACATACAGGAAAGCAAACCATCTTAGGAGTTGTTCTTAATAACCAGAGTATATGTATACAAAGTGAAACCATCTTAGAAGCCTGCCTGCCACGGGAAGTTACCTTGTGATTCAGAGCATTAGTAGAACATTGTAAAACTTTGTTTTCAATGGTATCATGTGATTTCTCGATAAAGGAATCTGCCAGGGCACATGTGCAGGACAGGGACCAGTGGGAAGCAATAGTATTTGCTCAGGAAAAAAAATTGTAAATTTTACTGAAAATGAGGACAAAGAAGTGGTAACTGGGTTTAAGGCAAAACATTTGCGTGCTCTATAATCTTTAGTGGATAGCCATCTGATAACTGCTGTTTCAGTAATATTTAATTTTAAAAACCATGTTGAGTAACCTATTATATTCCCGTGTGTATTCTTTTTTAAAAAGAAAGTTAAAAGTTATCCAGTCATTACTACTTTATTGAGTTATACTTTGCATCAATTAATTAACAGATAGAGGATGAGGGGCCAACATGGCGGTCACATGACCCACATGTCTTTCACATTTCAGCAAGTAACTGAGGACCAACACCTGCTGACAGTCATGAAATCAGGTCTCCTTTCCCCTTGACAGTCAATTTGCTAGTAGTTTAATAGAAAACCTAAAGGATCAATGTTACTAAATGTTTAGTTCAAAGAAATTGTTTTCAATAGGTATGATATTACCAGCTGTTCAAAAGGAAGAAAAAATCCCTCCTTGGGCTCCTTTTTTGTCCAAGAGAAATGTCATGGAAGAATAAATTCTTGAAGTCTGATGCCTTCAGATACCTGTATCCAAATATATCTAAAAATTTTCATTGTCTTAAAGTCAGAAGCTATTAATCTAATGTAAAATGACTATGTTTTTGTGTTTTATATCCATTTTCCTCAGTTATATATAGTATGGATTTTTTTATTTTTATGTCTTCAGTAGGATCCTTTATAGCATGTGCCATTTTTAAAAATATATTTATGCCATGTAGACAGTTTGGCTTGAACCATGAACAGCTGGAAAGGGCTTCCTAGACTTAATGAGTTCTTGAACTTTGAATAGTTATGACAGAACTTGTCTTTTTAAGATACAGAAAGTGAATCTCAATAAAAACAGGAGGAAATGCATTTTCCAGAATGCAAGGTTTCCACTGAGCAAACATTGTCAGCAGAAACTCGCCTCTTAATTTTTTGACAGCTAACAAACTTGCTTTAAAAATATCCTGGAGGAGAACCAATTACCACCAGTTTCCTAAAAGAGCATAATTGCATTCCAAATACCTACCTTATACCCACAGGCAAGTGTAGTTCTCAACCCTCAGAGAAGAAGCCTCTTTCTTCAGCACTCTCAGACAAGTACGAAAATCTACAACTGGTCAAAACCGGAGAACAATGGAGTGTGTTATGCCTAACCCTAGTTGATACATCTAAAATATAACCCTAACCCCAGACCCAGGGCACATAATAGAACACAGAGTAGAAAGATGGAGACCCAGATAAGTTACAGTAGTGTCTCATGTATATAACAGGGAAGTACACACATGGAATCTCAAAGCAGGTCACTTAAATAAGATCTATACAACAACAGTAGTTGATATGTTAATGTGGATGGAAGAAATCCAAAAGGCCCTCCCTATACCAAGACAAAAAGCTATATGGACTTAATGATCACTGAAAAAGAGAGATATGTCTTCTCCAATGATGAGCCCTTCCATGGTTTGAATAAGAATGGTCCCCATTGGCTCATAGATTTGAATGTTTAGGCCTTAGGGAGTATCACTACTTGACAGGTAGGAGGTGTGGCTTTGTTAGACTGGCTGTGGCCTTGTTGAAGAAAGTGTGTCACTGGGAGTGGACCTTGGGGTTTCAAATTCTCAAGCCAGGCCCAGTCTCTCTTTCTTTCTTTCTGTCTTCCTGCTGCCTGCCCAACTGGATGTAGAATTGCCAGTCACCTTTTCAGTGCCATGTCTGTGTGCACGCTGCCATGCTTCCTGCCATGACAATAATGAACTAAACCTTTGCACCTCTAGCCCAGACCCAACTAAAGGTTTTCCTTTATAGGAACTGCCATGGTCATTATGTCACTTCATAGCAATAGAACTTTGACTAAGCTAAGCCCCCTGACAGTTTATCCAGTCCCACATATGAGCAATAGCCAACAGACTCAACAATCTTTGTGTGTATGTGTGTGTGTGTGTGTGTGTGTGTACACAACAATAAACAAAAAGTTTGCGAATTTTAGAAGGACTGAAGGGGACACAAGAAGAGTCACAGTGGGAGAGGGAAGGAGAGAAATTATGTAAATTCAGTATTCACATGAAGTATCAAAAAATATATCATCAAAATGGCTGCCTCAACATGAACTGAACAAGGGGAAACCAATAGACATGTAAACTTGGAGTATGAGGGTTTGGGGGAGCCCAGGAGTGCTCAACTCTAGACAAAGAACTATAGATAAGAAAAAAATACTGAGAGCAGGAGAAATAGTCTTTCCCCTAGAAAAGTAATTGGCTACCCCATACCAAATGACCAACCCTAAAAATATACATACGAGTAAGATTATACAGACTGTACTGGCTGGTTTTGTGTGTCAAGTTGACACAGAGAAAGAAGCCTCCCTTGAGGAAATGCCTCCATGACATCCAGCTGTAAGGCATTTTCTCAATTAGTGATCAAATGGAGAAGAACCAGGCCATTGTGGGTGGTGCCATCCCTGGGCTGACAGTCCTGAGTTCTATAAGAAAGCAAGCTGAGCAAGCTAGGCTCAACTTTGGTGCAACAAGCCAATAAGCAGCACCCTTCCATGGCCTCTGCATCAGCTCCTGCCTACAAGTTCCTGCCCTGTGCGAGTTCCTGTCCTGACTTCCTTTGGCAATGTGGAAGTGTAAACTGGATAAACCCTTTCCTCCCCAACTTGCTTCTTGGTCATGATGTTTTGTACAGGATTACAAACCTGACCAAGACACAGACTGAGCAGGTTGTATTCATATGCTTATAACTTATGCATATGTATACATGCATATATATGCATATATACAATTAATGAGACATCACTAACTTGAAAAAAAGAATGGATATATGGGAAGGTTTGAAAGGAGGAGGAAGGAGAAAATGATTTAACTGTATCATAATCTCATTTTTAAAATATCCTAATAAGCTTAAAATATCTACTGAAAACATGCTCATTTGCAACAAGATCATTTTTTTAGAAATGCTGAGAGTAGAAATAATGATAATATCTATTTCGACATTAGTTCTGAAGAGTGTTGAAATCACCAGTTCCAAACAGTAATTGAAATAAAAGAAATTGCATAAATGAAAAATTAAACCTTCTTTTTAGAACGTCTTAGCTAGAGTTACTAGTGCTGTGACAAACTACCATGGCTGATAAGCAGTTAGAGAAGAGTATATTTATGTGTTTAGGAATAAACACGTTTGAAGAAAAACAGTCATGACTTTGAAAGGGAACAAAAGAGGTATATATGAGACGGTCAGGAGGGTGAAAAGGGGAGGGAAAAATTATGTAATTATAAACCCGAAAAATTAAATCTTAAAAACAATAACAACAAACACACCATGACTGAAAGTGTAAGGGTCCATGATTTGCCGAGGAATGACACCTCAGACTCAAATAGTATTGAAGCACAAAGAGTGTTTTATTCTGCAGAAGTCCAGCGTGCTGGGGTCTCCCATTACCAAGATAGGGAGAGTCTCCCAAGTGAGCCTGCAGGCCTGATTCAAAGCACTTGAGGGAATTCTGGGGTAGGTGAACTCTATGTTAATCTGTTGGGTCCATCTCTACTGACATCCCAGTACTGGGATGTGGGGACTGGAAGCTTGCTGGTGAGGTCTGGAAATTGTTGTTGAGGAAGTAGTTACGGAAGTCTGGAAACTGCTGCTGACCCATTGTCCTTGCCTCAGGCTGGGGCATTCAGTTACCTGGGTGTGAAGGCTCAGGTATTTTCTATTAGTAATTGACTTCCTTGGGTTGCCTGGACTGCCCTAACTGCCAGTTTGAAGTTTGCCATGGAATTAGCCTAGCTTTCTCAAAAGTAACTTTGGAGGAAAAGTTACTTACCTAATAGCCCGTAGTCCACCATCCAGGGACGACAGGGCAGGAACTCAGGAAAGGAACCTGGAGGCAGGAACTGAAGCCAAGGGCTCGGAGGAACACTGCTTACTGGCTTGTTCCTCTCAACACACTCAGCTTGCTTTCCTATAAACCTAGGTCCGCCTGCAGCAGGAAGTGAGTGGAGATGGGAGGGGGGACTTTCCCATCAATCACCAACCAAGAAAACCCACCACAGGCGTGTCCACAGACCAGCCTGGTGGGTCACTTACTCAACTGCAGTTCCCTCTTCCTCTAGTTTATGTCCAGTTGATATAAAACTGTCCAGCATACAAGATAACCGGAACAATTCTGGTTACTTTACCTCCTACAGATGAGGAAATGGTGGGGTTGCATAGGGTGGGTGAACAAACATCGCAAGCCACGGCTCCTAAACAGCACCCCCAGTTCACCTTCATTCACCAACGGCACCCCCACTTCACCTTCATTCACCAACAGCACCCCATTTCACCTTCATTCACCAACGGCACCCCCAGTTCACCTTCATTCACCAACGGCACCCCTACTTCACCTTCATTCACCAACGGCACCCCACTTCACCTTCATTCACCAACGGCACCCCACTTCACCTTCATTCACCAACGGCACCCCCACTTCACCTTCATTCACCAACGGCACCCCCACTTCACCTTCATTCACCAACGGCACCCCCACTTCACCTTCATTCACCAACGGCACCCCCACTTCACCTTCATTCACCAACGGCACCCCCACTTCACCTTCATTCACCAACGGCACCCCCACTTCACCTTCATTCACAATGTTCACTTTGTTTCCACTGCTTTCTTTTTTTAATTAGATATATTCTTTATTTACATTTCAAATGATTTCCCCTTTCCTGGTTCCCCCTCCCCCGAAAGTCCCATAAACCATTTCCCCTCCCTGTTCCCCAATCAACCTCCTCCCACTTCCCTGTCCTGAAAATAACAGGAAGCCACAGCCACTGCTTTCTTATAGAAATTACCCAGAACACTTTTACTCAAGTAAGGGCTGGCCCTTGAGGAACCTGTTTTCTTCTCCTGGGGAATATGCTAATCAATAGCCAGTCGCACGCTTGCTTTGGATCAGGAATGTAGGCATTAGTTATCTTTTTCTTTTTGCTTGCTTGTGTCTTCGTTCGCTGAGACAGACCCCTGGTTTGTAACTTCCTGCGTAGCCCAGGCTAGCTTTGGGCTTACACTTCTCAGTCTTGTGCTTCTCAGGTATGTGCATCTGGCTAGGCTAGTTTTCTCTTTCCTATGCTCTCTCCTTTTTGCCATTTCAAGGATGAGCTTGTCTTTGGTTCTCCACTCTAAGACAGCACCACCCAACTTGCAACAAAATTTTATCTCTCAAATCCTGAAAATTACAGGACTCCAATCTTAGCTTGTTCCATGACTGCTCCCAAAGGAAGTTTAAAATCCTTGTACTTCAAAATCAAAAATCTCATCTTCTTATTAAGAATTTATACACTGTGATTTTTGTGCAGCATAAAGACACACAATCTGTTGATAACAATTATTTTGAAATAACTCATTTTCTATTATTGCCTTAATAACTATTATCATCTGCCCTGTCTCGAATGCAATGTGGGCTGGTCCCATGAAGAACCTGTCTGTGTTCCTATCATCCTCCACAGAACCTGGTGAATTGTCTATTAGCAGAGTGTCCTAAATCTAGCTGATTTTGTCCAGTATTGCTAAGCCTTCTCAGCTACACCTTTCCAACTAAGAATTGATAAGGGAACCAAATTCCTAATCTATTAGTTCTTCATTCTAACTAAAAGAGAAATTACAATGTTAGTTCCAAAGCATTCTCCATCAGTGAAAGGAGAGCCAGGCTTCTGACCAGCACTCCCTGCAGACCCTAGCTTTCCAGCAGACTGCTCCTGCTAGGGATGCGTTGCCTAGAGACAAAGTGGGCACACAATGGTATTTGTACATGAGGCAGAGTGTTCTTAATGCAATGGAGGGCTATCATTTTTTCACTTACTATGAAAATGGATCACCTTTCCTCCTCCGTCTTAATCACAAATGCAAACTTTTAAAATGTCTGAATTTCTCAGAGAAAGGCCTCATCAAGTCTCTCTTCTCTAGCAATTACAAAATCTCAGAAGAAACTTTACACAGGGTTGACCTCTCAGCTCATCCCGTTTACTTCTCCATTTGTGAATGAAAGGTTGCTGCAAGCTGGTAAGCATTGCAGAACTAGCATATAAGGTCGCTCCTCAGGCTGTGTCGCCAAAGCACCTGGTGATTTCTTTATCCTATAAGCAAAAAGCCCTTCGCATTAGAAATGAATACAAATGAAAACAATGCAACACCTTTAATAAAAGATGCATTTGCTATACCCTGTATACGTGGCAAGTCAGCCACCACTTAGCTCCTGTGAGTTCCTCGTTGCGATAATACCAACAGTAGATTGAAAACCTTCAGAAAAAAATATACTATCGGTATGGATAAAAGTACAGATTTCTTCTCGCCATTCCCCAAACAAAACAGAGTGAAACTATTCAGAGAACGCCTGCATTGTGATTCTGGAGAGCTGGCTCTGCAGTAGAGCACTTACACGCAGATCCAGAGAACAAGAGTTCAGGTCCCAGTACACAGCTAGGAAGCTCGGAAGCACCTGTAACTCCATCTCCAGGAGCTCCAGTGCCTCGTTCTTGCTTCCCCGCAACACACATGACATACAGAAAAATAAATAACTCTTTTAAGAAGGATTTTGCATTGCATAAATAGCTATACATCTAGAGGTTGAAGGGTACAGGTATGAGATATATAAAAGAACATGTGTAGTATATGTAAATATGCCATGAGCGGCTTGTACACCCATGGGTCTGGGGGCCAGCCTCCTTAGGTATGAAAAAATAATCAGGCAGACTCCGAGTTTCCCTCTGGCTCTTCATCTATCTCTCAGCTATATGCTCAAAGACCACTTCTGTTTATTCAATAATTTTTTTCCTCTAAGAATATTTGGTGGTTGTGTGATTTACCTAAAATCCCATAGCAGAGTAAAGATGAAATAAGATTATAAAGCGATCCCTCTTAGACTAGTTTACAAATTTTGTATATCAGATCCAGCAGCAGTAGCTATGATATATATTGATAGATATACTCTATACAATATCCGTATATATAGAGATATTCTCTATCTGTGTATTTAAAAAAAAAAGAAACAATATAAAGGAATCCTTCTGAGCATGTACTATAGTCCCCATTCAAAAAACCACCATAACTAGATATCTGTAATTTTGACGAGGAGTGTGTACATGTACGAGGAGTGTGTGGAATATGTATGTATGTGTGTATGTATTTATGTATGCATATATGTATGTATATGTATGTATGTGTGTATTATGTATGTATTTGTATGTATATATGTATATTATATATTTATAGTTGGTCATGGCAGGTTATATTATCAACAAAGGCATGGCTTGGCCTTCCCGGGAGCTGAGGAAACTGTTAACAATTTTTTTCATCCCCAAGGTGTTTCTTTAGCTCTACTAAGTTGGGTTGCTCCTTGACAGTCTTAATAGCTCACTAAGCAACGCTATGCTTAATAGAGATGGAGCCAATGGTCATATCATACGTGATAACAAGATGCTCTAAGCAAATCTGTAGCATCTTAATCATTTTTCAGTCACAGTTCTTGGTTTAGTTTCCTGGATTCAATCACATCATGTTAACAAATCCTCACACCTCATTCAAGTAGCAAGTAGGTATATTGAACAGCAAGTATCTTGTTTTCTGCATTTGATGCTTTTGTTAAATGAAGTGTGACATATTATCTGAGTGACAGAAAGCCTGTGAAATACAAGGTGATTTTTTTTTTATTCCATGGTGTGTGAAATGGCCTTCACACGTGTTTTATGTGTAACACTCCCTGTTCTGAACAGAGGATATTGTTTGTTTACTCACTGTTTTAGGTTGCTAGATTAGAAAAAGAAAAACAAACAAACAAACAAAAAATCTTATATGATATATATAGAGAACTGACCTTCTATTCAGTGGTAGAACAGAACCTGTCTTAGGGTTTTATTGCTGTGAATAGACACCATGACCAAGACAACTCTTAAAATGCAAATATTTAATTGGGGCTGGCAACAGTTTCAGAGGTTCAGTCTATTAGCATCATGGTCAGAAGCATGGCATCATGTAGGCAGACATGCTGCAGTAGGAGCCAAGAGTTCTACATTTTCATCTGAAGGCAGCCAGGAGATTTTCTCCTGCAGGTAGCTAGGAGGAAGTCCACATTCCACACTGGGTGGAGCTGATCTCAAAGCTCACCCACACAGCGACATACTTCCTCCAGCAAGGCCACACCTTCTAATAGTGCCACTCCCTATGGGTGATATTATAAAGAGCCCCACTGTCATTCTTTGGGGAAAATGATATCAACTATTTTCACCCGCCTGCATTTATAACTTTTGTCATATAATGTAGAGTTCCTTCCCTCTTCACTGGGCTTCTTCCTTGGTGTGAGTGATGCAGTAGATGCAGAGGCTTGAAATGGACCTCCGCATCTCTGATATCACCTTGTCCTCTGCTATTGCCATGAGAAGGCTTTCACTGTCTCTCCTATTGGCCACAAGAGGAGACTCAGTGTCAGAAGAAACAGGTTTAAGACAGATTCATGAGTGAGTTGCATATCACAGTGCAGAGGATTAGATTGCTCCAGCAAATTGGCAGCTGACATGTGAAACACTTAGAGGAATGTAGCTACACTCAAAAGGGATGCCTATCCTGTCTGTGCTGGCTACAGAAACATGTATAAATGTGAACTTGTAGCCCCCCATGACACTGTGTAGCTGTCACTAAGTGAATTATCCTTGCACAATTCTCTTTGTCCTTCCCAGTACCTTGCTACATATCCTGGACCACACCCAGAGCTCCTGCAGTAAAAAGAGAAATATTATTCAGTAGCAGTCATAATCAGCACAGAAAGAGATACAGTTTTGTTGATAAAGGTCTTTCCATACCCACAGAAGAGATCATTCTGATCTGTGTTTCTTGATTAGGAACTTATATCTGCCTCGTTAGAGAGTGTGCTCAAAATGGGTATATTCTGGATCTATCCAGGAGTCACCTCCTGTAAATTCTAAGAGTTGGACCCAGAAATGTCAGAATCCTAATGCCTTCCTCCAGGCTGAGCCCATAGTAAGAAGAATGCAAGTTAGATGCTGCATTTGTGCAGATGTGCAACAGAGTTTTAGAGGTGAGGCTGGTACAGACAAGAACTGTCAAGAGAGACTTTGAAAGGCAAGAAACTCTTTGAAAGGCAGAATTTGAATGTTAAAAATTATGGGATGTAGTGTGAAAGAAAGAGATGTGAGAATCATACAAAAAAATTCTGTAGTGTCTAACATAAAGATTAGAATGCATGTGGCAGAAGGAGAAAAGAATTACAGATGTATCGATTTGTTTGCTCACTAAGCTATGCTTTAGCATTTACTGTGAGTCAAACTCTAGCCCCAGTTCTTTGCAAACATAATAATTATAGTGACACTATGAGATACAGGTTGATGTCACTAATTCATAATACAAGCTGAATGTACTTAACAAGCTGACATTCCTTGGAATAACAAGAATAATTTCCTGTTGCAAGGCAATACCAAAATTTCTATCTACTGCTTGAAATCAGATAACATTATTTCTATAGTCATTATTAGTTTGCTTACTTGTATTTGTGTGACTGGATTTTGAGGTACTTTAGAGGTTCCTATTTTATTTTTTATTTTTAATAAAGATCCCTGTTCCTGGAGAAAGATGTTCTTCATTCTCTTCGCAAAAGTGCAACTGGAAAGTCTTTTTCTTTTCCTTATTTTTTATTAGATATTTTCTTTATTTGCATTTCAAATGTTATCTCCTTTCCTGGTTTCTCCTCTGAAAAGCCCCTAGTCCATCTCCCTCCCCCTGCTTCTATGGGGGTGGTCCCCTACCGACCTACCCACCCACTCCCACTTCCCTGTCCTGGCATTCCCCTACATTGGGGCATAGAGCCTTCACAGGACCTCTCCTCCCACTGATGTCCAACAATGCCATCCTCTGCTACATGGGTGGCTCCATGTGTACACTTTGGTTGGTGTTCTAGTCCCTGGGAGCTCTGGGGTGTCTGGTTGGTTGATATTGTTGTTCCTCCTATGGGACTGCAAATCCCTTCAGCTCCTTCAGTCCTTTCTCTAAACCCTCCATTGGGGACCCTGTGCTCAGTCCATTGATTGACTGTGAGCACCCACCTCTGTATTTGTCAGGCTCTGCCAGAGCCTCCCAGGAGATAGCTGTATCAGGTTCCTGTCAGCAAGCACTTCTTGGCATCCACAATAGTGTCTGGGTTTGGTAACTGTATATGGGATGGATCCCTAAGTGGGGCAGTCTCTGGATGGCCTTTCCTTCAGTCTCTGCTCCATATGTTGTCTCCATATCTCCTCCATGGGTATTTGGTTCCCCCTTCTAAGAAGGACTGAAGCACCCACACTTTGGTTTTCCTTCTTCTTGAGCTTCATGTGGTCTGTGAATTGTATCTTGGGTATTCTAAACTTTTGAGTTAATATCTATTTATCAGTGATTAACCAGGTGTATTCTTTTGTGATTGGGTTACCTCGCTCAGGATGATATTTTCTAGTTCTATCTGTTTGCCATGAAGAATTCATGAATTCATTGTTTTTAATAGCTGAGTAGTACTCCATTGTACCACATTTTCTGTATCCATTCCTCTGATGAAGGATATTTGTTTTTTTTTTTTTCAGTCTATGACTATTATAAATAAGGCTGCTATGAACATAGTGGAGCATGCGTCATTGTTTTGTGTTGGAGCAGCTATTGAGTATATGCCCAGGAGTGGTATAGCTGGGTCCTCAGGTAATACTATGTCCAATTTTCTGAGGAATCGCCAGATTGAATTTCAGAGTAGTTGTACAAGCTTGCAATTTCAGAAAATGGAAAGATTTCCCATGGATTTTACTATATTAATCATGGATTGGCATGATTAATATAGTAAAAATGGCCAAAAATAATCTAAAGATTCAATGTAATCCCGATCAAAATTCCCAATCAATTCTTCATAGAATTAGTATGAGCAATTTGTAAATTTATCTAGAATAACAAAAAACTCAGGATAGCAAAAACTATTCTCAATAATAAAAGAACTTCTAGGGGAATTATCATCCTTTGAAGGCTAATGTCCAGTATATACAAAGAACTCAAGAAGCTAAACTCCAGAGAACCAAATAATCCTATTAAAAA
Organism: Apodemus agrarius; assembly: GCA_964023405.1. Classification (NCBI taxonomy): domain Eukaryota; kingdom Metazoa; phylum Chordata; class Mammalia; order Rodentia; family Muridae; genus Apodemus; species Apodemus agrarius. The sequence continues at coordinate 134,329,258 of OZ030008.1, forward strand.
ATGGGGTACAAGCTAAACAAAGAATTTTTACCTGAGGAATATTGAATGGCTGAGAAGCATCTAAAGAAATGTTCAACATCCTTAGTCAACAGGGAAATGCAAATCAAAATAGCCCTGAGATTTCACCTCACAATAGTCAGAATGGCTAAGATAAAGAACTCAGGAGAAGGCAGGTGCTGGAGAGGTTGTGAAGAACACTCCTCCACTGTTGATGGGATTGCAAGCTGGTAAAAACACTCTAGAAATTACAGACCAACAGTGATTAAAAACTGCATGGAATTGGTACAGAGATAGGCAGGTAGATTAATAGAACAGAATTGAAGACCCAGAAATGAACACACACACCTATGGTCACTTGATCTTTGACAAAGGAGCTAAAACCATCCAGTGGGGAAAAAGATAGCATTTTCAACAAAAGGTGCTGGTTCAACTAGCAGTCAACATGGAAAAGAATGCAAATCAATCCTTTCTTATCTCCTTGTACAAAGCTCAAGTATAGTTGGATCAAGGACCTCCACATAAAACCAGATACACTAAATCTAATAGAAGAGAAAATGGGGAAGAGCCTGGAACACCTTGGTAAAGGGGGAAAAGTTCCTGAACAAAACACCAATGGCTTATGCCCTACGATCAAGAATGGTCAAATGGGACCTCATAAAATTGCAAAGTTTTTATAAGGCAAAGGATACTGTCAATAGGACAAAATGACAACCAACAGATTGGGAAAAGATCTGTATCAACCCTACCTACATCTGATAGAGGGCTAATATCTAATATATACAATGAACTCAAAAGGTAAGACTCTAGAGAATCAAATAACCCTATTAAAAATAAGTCTGAATGTCTGGGAAGCATGTAAAGAATGTTCAACATCCTTAGTCATCAGTGAAATGCAAATCAAAACAATCCTGAGATTCAACCTCACACCAGTTAAAATGGGTAAGATCAAAAACTCAGGTGACAGTAGTTGCTGGCAAGGATGTAGAGAAAGAGGAACACTCCTCCATTGTTGATAGCAAGTCTTTTTCATTCAGTGAGAAGACCCTGGGATTCTGTCTGGATATGAGGCATGCCCATAGCCAGTAGCTAAGTAAAGCGTTATGTACTATTTCCAAAGCTTCATATGGAATTTGGTGAATTCCCCATGGACATCCTCCCCATGTCCAATTTTCAGCATTAAAAGTCAAAATTGTATACAAAATAAATATTTGATAGATGCTATATCTTCTGATAAAGTAATAGAGTGTTATTTTTTCTATAAATAGGTTCTGAAAATTATTTCTAACCTGCACATCTAAAAATGTATACAAGCTGTACTGTGTGGAAAAAAACCTACAAATACAGACATTTTTCATCCACATTTCTTGTTTTACATAAAATGTCTCCCTGTTTTAAATCTCTCTTGGTGATTTCAGTCAATAACTATCTAGCAACCAGCGAACCCAGGGCTTAGCTAAGTGAATATTAACTTCTAAATGTATCCCGTTCGAATAATCAGCTGAGAAATCCTACCAATTTTAAGTAGATATTTTTCTATTAACTTAGCCAAATATTTCTGTAATATTTTCAGAAAAAAGTAGAATTAATTGCAGTAATGAATAATCTGTGTCATTTGTTTTAAGAAAAATTTAGTCACGTGTATTTACTTGTTTGTTTATTGTATGTAGATGTGGGTGCACATGGGCACCATGCCACGCCTTCCCTGAGGAGATCTGAGGACAATTGGCAGGAACCAGTTTCTTCCTTCGATTCTATGGGAACCTGGGATGGACCCTGGGTGGCCAGGCTTGGTGGCAAGTGGCTTTATTTCCTGGGATATCTTCTTGGCCTCCCATCTCCTGGGTTTTATATTCATCTAGGAAATGCTAAAGAGGAGATGAGTAAACATTCCAGTTTTATTTCACAATAACCTAAGACAAGACTGTTGAAAGCAGGGCTGGAGCAGTGACTCAGCAGCTAAGAGCGCTTACTCCTTTTGCAGAGGACCAGAGGTTAGTTCCCAGTGCTCATGTGGCAGGAACCTGCCACCTGAAATTAGTAGTCGATCATCTGTAACTAGTTCTCAGATGGGTCTGACACCTTTTCTAGCCTTTTTGGGGCATGGCATATATGCAGTGCATTTACAGACATGCAGACAAAGTACTCATGTATGTAAAAAATTAATGAGAAAACAAATATCATTGAGAACTTCTTGAAGAAATATATTTTGGAATCCACAATTGGTACAGTGTGGTGATTTTGATTCCTACAAATTTATCATACATTCTGTAGGATGAACTAGGAGACAGAGGTTCCTCAATGAAGGGAAGGATAAACATTTTAAAGGGAAAAGTTAATTATCATGATTCATGATTTATATATTGTAAGCAGGCACTGAATCATCACACTGATCTGAAAATATGTAAAGTTAGGTGTCAACATAAATAAAACTTGGAGGGGGGAGATGAAATCCATTCCAACCTAAAAGAACAAGGCTTATTAGAGAAAATCCAAGCTTGTTCTGTATCTGTAGTTGGCTTGCTTCCTCTAGAGAATGCTATGAATGCGAATGAAAACTTGTTTGCATTGATTCCTCTCTACCGGGTCCTTACCTTCTTTGCTCTGTGTACTTACAGATTCATTCCTTGCTCTTCCTTTGCTCTGTCCAAGAGCCTGACCTCTGCAGGGCTCTTCCCCCCCCCACCCCCAGGCTTGTGTGTGCTGGCTTCTGGCTAGAGTTGATCTAAAGGGACAACCGGCATTGATATGTAGACAGGGAACAATGGAGCCGTGGGAGAAAGTAGGATATTTTCCTCTCTTTCTAAGTAAGTAATTCTCATAGAAGTTATTACAAAGTCAATCAAATAAGTCTACCAGATGGCCTGAGCATAGAGCTCTGGTAAATGGTAGAGCTCCATTCCTCTTAACCCTTTAATCCTGGTTTTGGTGAATGCTTCTGCTGTTGCAAGTTCCTGCAGTTGTGTGTTTCCCTTCTTCCTTACTTGGCTTGTATTGGTTAACTCTTCTCACTGTTGGGACCAAAACACCTGACAGAAAGCCACCTGAGAGGGGAGTGATAGTTTGGCCCAAGATCCAGGCATCACGGCAGGAAGGTGGGGTATCTAGACTGGCTCCTGTTCACGGTTGTAGCTTGAGACTGCTCAAATTTCACCGAACAGAAAGCAGAAAGAGATAAAAAAAACCAGAACTCAGCTGGCTTTCCTCTTCCCTTTTTTATTAACTCCAAAACCCATTGCTTAATACCACCCACATTCAGAGCGTGTCTCTCCCGTGTGACAATCCTCTCTGGACATGTCTGTATACACATGCGCTCGAGTGCCTTACTGAGGTCCTGATCTGTTCTAAGTCCAATTAAGTTAACCCTCAACATGGACCATGCATAGTTGTTATTTCATGTTTAATACACTGCTCATAATTCATGGGTCTTTAAATAACTATTAAAAAAATCCTAAAACACACAATATGTGATACACTAATGACCACATGCGCATTCCATGGTAACAACATCTGGAAACAAAATGAACAATAATCCCATTGATGCTTTACAAACTATCAAAACATTGGCTTTTTTGGAGACTTTACCCAGATTATATAACTAATAAGTTCCAGATTCACTTAAAAGAATCTACAATGAGTAGATGTAAAAATACAAGTTTACATCTCCATAAAAAACAAACGTAAGTTTAAAAAGAGCAAGGTGATAAACTTTTTGCATAATTCTGAATATACATATAATTTCTAAGTTCCTAAGGACCAGAACAAGAACACAGCTACAGTACTCCACCTGCTTACTGCAGCTGTCGATAAACAAGGCACCAGCAGAAGCTCTGTTTTTCCTAAGTTAACATTTTTGCAGGGGCTCCCGACCACGGAGTCCACTGTCTCAAACAGCACTGATGCTGTGTCAGGGGAAGCAGAAACACAGACCCTATGTGAATCAACAAAAGCATATTACAACCCACAGAAAGAGGGCGTGGCTACAGGAGCTCTTGAGAATGAATGCGGCCTTTCCCACTTACAATAGAAAGTATAGCATTAACAAAACTTTCTCACGATTGTCTGAGACTCCATTAGGTTGAAAGTTTTGTGAAAACAAAGCCAAGGGATGCTCAATGAATATGTGTTGGGCAGATTAATAAATAAAGGAAGAGTGATGCTGTTTTAATTTTAATGTCTCAGGTGTTTAATGACAATGTAAATTGCTGATTTATTAAGAATGTCATTTAAATTAGTCTACATGAATAAAATTCCAATCCAGTCTGAGAGGCTATTAAGAAGACTGAATCATCACCATGAAGTCTATTTCAAATCCAGCCTGACTTCCCCTCATGGGTCAATAGAGCTAACAGGGCCAGTGAGGCCCTCTAACAGATAAAGTATTCTTCCATTTGCTGAATCTCAGGATATATATATGTGTGTGTGTATGTGTGTGTGTGTGTGTGTGTGTGTGTGTGTGTGTGTATGTTTATATATGATTTGTTACATATGTTTTATATATAAGATATATTTATTATAATCTATCTATATATATATTTAACATGTATGTTTTATATAGGTTCCCTGCTCGAGATTTTTGTCCTTATTTTTCTTTCTGTGAAAAGCTTGTAAATGACAATGTTATAAAAGAGACTTTTACAGTTTCCACAGGCAGGCCTTTGCTTTGGCCGCTTACAGTAGAGTCAGGCATCTCTGCAGTTTGACTAAGCACCCTTGCCTGGAAAAAGGCCAAAAGACATAATAGGAAGCTGACCCAGCCCCGGCCAGCTTCATTCTTTTCCAGGAACGAACTCAGAACCAACCTTTAAGCAAGAGCTTCCAAACAACATCCCGTACTAACTAATCTAATTCCCTTCTCATAAAAACGAAAGGAACGCCAGCCACATAACCTTGAAGAGACTGACACATTACCAGAACCAATAAAACGTAATAGTTCTTGAAACAGGGCCAAATTCTAAACATTGGTCTTTTTATTTGCTTTTCTGTATTAACTACCTAATTTCCACTCAAATATTTAGTAGAACTCTACAGTCAGATCGTGCTGATGTTCCTTATTAGTTGTTTGATTAAACACCAGTGTAGCCGAAGAAGGAAACACATATCTACAAACAACACTCATGCAACAAAGCTAGTAGACAGAATTGGAAAGCATTGGTCGGTGTTTGGTCCGGGTTTTTGCATACTGTCTGTCATTCTGCTATCGGCTAAAGCCACCAGTTGGAAGGGAGTGTAATGAAACAAATCATTTGAGGCTCCGCCAGTAGCACAAATACAAAATATTCTTCCTCTTCTTGCTTCTTGCCTGAGAGAGACAGGCAAACAGCAGGATTTACCCAGCTGTGCTCCCCAGAAGGAGACCTCGTTCTATAATCAAACGCAAAAGAAACAGGCCCTTGCTTCTAGAACATCAAACACAAAGAGGCTGCTTTTCTACAGAAAATAAATAAGCAGATATCAAAGATTTATAGAAATTTTGATTAAGAAACTCTCAATCTTCCCACGCAGCACTGCTGACAGGTGCCACAGCTAGAGATAAGCAATGGGATTTTATTTTTGCCTGTGGGTCTTCTGTTATTAATTTAGACCCTGCAATCCTAAATTGCCAAAATAATGATCATTTTATGAACCTGGTCTTTTAAATAAAAAAAAAACTCATTCATATTAGAACATCAAAAATATTTGTATTATTCAGCACTTCATTCGAGAGTGTAGTTCTAAATTCCTTGGAGAAATTGAAAAATAAGTGATTGCTAATCAAAACATGCTTGTTTCGGTGAAATATCAAGGGAAAATATTTCCTTGCCCAAGGTCAGAATAGCACAGTTTATCACAATAAAATGATTGCCCAGGAAAGACAACAAATTGTGAGAATAATTGTCCTTATTTCTTCATGTGTACCCAAGGGGCTAATGAATTAGTGAATGGGAAACAAATCTCAAAGTTGTGACGAGAGTAATATGGGCACACTTCCAATCATCGACACCTATCTACAAACACACTAAAAAGTCAAATCTGTGAAAATAACTGCACGAAAGAGAAAACCTGTTCAGCAAGTGACAGGCTCTGGAACGGACATCACCCCACTGGAGTGGCTCTCTGTTCCAGTTTCCACTCTGATACAGTGTGCATATTTTACCCAGAAGGTTTTCTTCACCCACTGCTTTGGGCTTCATCTTTCTTCTGTCTCTGGATCCCACATGGCACAGCAAGCAGATCTTCTGAAAATAAGTTAGATTGTATTGTGGAAGGCACAAGACCTTACGAATGACATGGTTCAGGTAGAAATTTTGAGGAGGATAACCTTCAGTTTGAACACTTCACCTTTGGTTATATAATATGTATGCACTAACACACACACACACACACACACACACACACACTCCAAATTTATCCATTTCCCTGATATAAGGACCTGTACACTTCATTGATTTACTATCAACAGGAAGTTAGGATCCATAGCCCCTTGTCCTATTTACCTACTAAGGTTAAATCAAAGTCTAGACATGAAACCCCAGATTCTCAGCACACAGGATATACTTCAATTTGATATGTAGCAGAGAATATAAAATTTCAAGTCACCCAATTCACAAGCAATTCATAAAAAAATAAAATCACCACCAAAATAAATTAACTCTGATATTTTCTTTTTTAAAAAAAATTTTATTAGATATTTGACTTATTTACATTTCAAATGTTTTTGAGAAGGGAAGTAAAAACACTTTATGATAAAATTAAAGATTTACATGGAAAATATTTCAGATAAAATAGGAGAGAAAAACCACAATTTTCTCTTCTATTTACAATTTTCACGGAAAATTAAAGAGTAAAGTGGTAGACATGTAAAACATTGCTAAATTAATTGAAATATGAAATAGAAACATTTTATGATAGAATTGAAGATTTACCAAAGACACAATCCACATACCAAATGATGTCCGACAAGAAGGAAGGAGTGGACCCTGGTGCTGGAAAGGCTCAAAGCATCAGTGTAGGGGAATACAAGAACAGGGAAGTGGGAAGGGGTAGATGGGGGAACAGGGGGAGGGAAAAGGGCATGTGGGACCTTTGCAGGGCAGGGAACCAGAAAAAGTGAAATGAAATGTAAATATATAATATATCTAATAAAAAATTTAAAGAAAAAGAAAAAAGTAACTTTTAAGCCACTGGTAGATTATAAAAAAAGAAGAAGATTTACATGGAAAATATTTCTTATAAAATTGTAGAAAAATGTAGAAAAACATGTTAGAATTGAAGATTATCATGGAAAATTTTACACAGATATCATAATAGTAGGTATAAAAGTATTCCTAAGTTAATTGAAAGTGGATAAACTTGAAGATTTACATGGAAAATATTTCTGATAAAATTGAAGAAAAACATGTTAAAATTAAATATTATCATGGAAATTATACAGATAAAATGATAGGCATAAAGATAATTCTAAGTTGACTAAAGGTGGAATTAGAAACATTTTCAGGTAAAATTGAAGATTTACATATTTCTGGTAAAATTCAAGAAATATATAGACAAAAAATGTTAAAATTGACTATTTCATGGAAATTTTTACATATAAAATGGTATATATAAAAACTCTTTCTAATTGGGCATGTCACCTCCAGAGGACCCTGGCATACCACTCCTGGGCATATACCCAGAGGATTCCTCTGCATACAATAAAGACACATGCTCCACTATGTTTATAGCAGCCTTGTTTATAATAGCCAGAAATTGGAAGGAGCCCAGATATTCCTCAAAAGAGGAATGGATACAGAAATTGTGGTATATTTATACAATGGAGTACTACTCAGCAATTAAAAATAATGAACTCATGCAATTTGTAGGTAAATGGTTAGATCTGGAAAATATCATCCTAAGTGAGCTAACCCAATCATAAAAGAATACACATGAAATGCAATCACTGATAAGTGGATATTAATGAGCCCAGAATCCCTAAATACTCAAGGCACAATTAGCAAGTCAAATGACTCCCAAGAAGAAGAAAGGAGAGGACCCTGGGCCTGTAAAGATTAGATCCAGTATTGTAGACCCAGAACAGAGAAATCGTGGGGGGGGGGAATGAGTGGGGAATAGCAGGGGTGGGAGAGAAATTATGGGACATATGGTCGGGGGTAACTGGGAAAGGGGAAAGCCTTTGGAATGTAAACATAAAATATAGAAAATAAAAAAAAACTCAGGAAACAACAGGTTTTGGCAAGGATGTGGAGAAAGAGGAACACTCCTCCACTGCTGGTGGGACTGCAAGCTGGTACAACGACTCTGGAAATCAGTCTGGCTGTTCCTCAGAAAACTGGACACAATACTTCCAGAGGACCCAGCCATACCACTCCTGGTCATATACCCAGAAGATTCCTCAGAATGCAATAAGGATACATGCACCAGTATGTTCATAGCAGCCCTATTTATAATAGCCAGAAGCTGGAAAGAACCCAGATGTCCCTCAACAGAAGAATGGATACAAAAAAATGTGGTATATATATACACAATGGAGTACTACTCAGCCATTAGAAACAATGAATTCATGGAATTCTTAGAGAAATGGATGGAGCTGGAGAACATCATACTAAGTGAGGTAACACAGTCTCAAATGAACACCCATGGTATGCACTCACTGATAAGTGGATATTAGCCTAGAATCCTGGGACACCAAAGACACAATCCACATACCAAATGATGTCCAACAAGAAGGAAGGAGTGGACCCTGGTTCTGGAAAGGCTCAAAGCATCAGTGTAAGGGAATACCAGAACAGGGAAGTAGGAAAGGGTGGGGGAACATGTGGAGGGAAAAGGGCATGGGGGACCTTTGGGGGGCAGGGAACCAGAAAAGGGAAAATGAAATGTAGATAGAGACTTTATCCAATAAAAAAAAGAATACTGCTGAAAAAAAAACCCTTCTAAATTAATTGAAGATGGAATTAGAAACATTTGTGATAAAATCAAAAATTTACATTGAAAACATTTCTAATAAAATAGAGAATGTATATAGAAAGACATTAAAATTGAAGATTATCATGAAAAATAATGCAGATAAAATGGTAGACATAAAAAACATTACTAAATTAATTAAAAGGAGAATTACAAACATTTTCTGATAAAAATTAAAGATTTACATGAGAAATATTTCTGTTAGTCTGTCTGTTTATTGGGGAGTTGAGTCCATTGTTGTTGAGAGATATTAAGGAATAGTGATTGTTGCTTCCTGTTGTTTTTGATGTTATTCTATGATATTTTCAAAGACAAGTTTCAATGTATTGTTTTTATAATTAGTATGTTACTGAGTGGTTAGCACACACCTTTAATCCCAGCATTCAGGAGGCAGAGGCAGAGAGATCACTGTGAGTTCCAAGTGAGACCAGTCTTCAGAGGGAGTTGCAGGATAGCCAAGGCTACACACAGAAACCTTGTCCAGAAAAACAAATTCTAGTTTTAAGGCTATGAATTAAAATAACCTTGGAATAAGTAACTTATGAGTTACTCATCTAGAAAACTATTTTTTTTCATTTGTAATGGAAGACTCATAGCAGGACCTACTTACAGGGTTATTGTGAATACTTTAGCGCAGTAAAATTTTAGATGTAAAAGCATGTCAAGAACATAATCTTGTGAACTATTTTTATTTTCTTAAGAGTTATGTTTATGAGCTAGAAATGTTCTCTCTAGATTTCATAACGTTGATGGTTACTGGGCAGGCTGTCCACTGGAGTAGAAAAATCAGAAATTACCCAGTGGTGCACAATGCAATGGTAAAGACTTGCTTGGCAACATGTACACCATGATGTAATAGTGGCGTGGAGATCATGCAGTCACTAACCACTTTGGACTTGAGACCTATACCACACAATGAAATGCATGATTAGGTCTGTAAAATGTTCAAAAACTCATGGCCATAAAAAGGAAGCCAACACTGTTATTTTGATAAAAATGGAAATCTTGCCAAACTGCCTTCTGAAAATGTATGTTTCTCCCGATAGCTTGCTGCAGCTCTCAGCCTTGGTGAATGCAGGAATTCACAGTCGCATTCCAAGGTACTGAGAATAAGTGTCTGTGAGTGTTTTTCCTAAGTGAGTCATCAAGGTCACCCTTTCCAAGGCTCAGAAAACATCTTGAAGAAAGAGAGGAATATAAGAGCTGCGTGATAAGGAGGTGTGCCAGAACTATACCCTCTAATGCGACCCGGCGTGATACTCACAAGCTCACTGCAGCTGTAGTGATCTGCACAAGGAGCCCAAGATCAAATCTGTCAACCTTTCATCAGAGACAGGGGAGTGGGGTGGAAGACCCCACCCCTAGCTGGGGTCTATTGAAATCTCATCATTATTGAGTGGAGAATGTCTTCATCAGTGTAGACACTTGTACGTTCTTCAACAAACAACTGCCAACAACCCTAAGAAAATTCAGTGACGCAGAAATAGAAAACAAGATAAGAAAGCAAGAGAAGACCTTGTTGGAAATAAAAGCAGACTCAAAGCAAGAGAGAGACAAGCGGGCAAGAGAGAGCAATGCGAGCATATATTTTCAAAATATTTTATAAACCCATAACTCCCCCTACCCTATGTACAGATACCATTGTCCTTAATCTCTTGTTGACTAAAAGTCAGCCAGCATCCGTAACAAGTCCCACTAGCTGAGCAATGATTACTCAGCAATGATTAGATGTCACTTTTTGATGTCACAGTCCCCAGGAGGGACCACATCAAATGTTATTACACAATGTTGACTTTCTTAACTAATTAAAAATCTAACTATAAATTCAATAACAGTTCACACGCAGAGAAATGCTTCCTTATGAAGGACTTCATAAACCCTGGGTGTTCTCTTTCATGTCATTAGATACTTTTAAGTTTTGTGTTTAATTTAAGCAAATGATTTCTATCTGTAGACTTCTTTTTTTTTGTACAAATATCTTTATTCAAAGAACAAAATAAATCATCTATAGACATGAGCAGTGACAGCAGTAAACTATTATACATTGTCAAAGGACACTAGTAACTGATAGTTACAGTGATCAGCCAGTCTTTTTCTTCAGGTGACTTCTCTGAAGTTATCAATGAGGTAGCTGCCTTAAGCTTCCTTTCACAGTTCATTGATAAGAGCAAAGCACTATTCTAGGAGTTAGAACTTTCCACATCTTCTCCCTTTCTACCCATTGCACCCATTCGAGGGTCCTTCTCTTCTTTAGGAATTTCGGTCCTTACAGCTTCGGCTGTAGTAAGCAAGGAGGTCACCCGAGCAGCATCTAGTAAAGCAGCTCTTAGAACCTTTGTTGGATCAATAATTCCCATTTCCACCATGTTCACAAAGTCTCCAAGCATGGCATCATAACCAACCTCTGAGGAACGCTGCAGAAATTTCTCTATCAAAGATCTTTCAACACCTTCATTCTTAGCAACCATCATTGCAGGAGTTTTAAGTGCTCTTTTAATAATTTCTATACCTATTTTCTGATCTTCATTAGCGGGCTTTAATGAATCAAAGGCTGGGATGCACAGAAGCAGAGCACAGCCCCCTCCTAGAACAATGCCTTCTTCAGCAGCTGTTCTTGCAGCATCGAGAACATCTGTAACTTGTCTTTCTTCTCATTCACTTCGACATCACTTGTCCCTCCAACCTTCAACACAGCTACTCCATCTGAAAGTTCAGCAAGTCATTCGTTCAGCTTTTCCTTTTCATGTTTACTAGTTGTGATGTCTAGCTGCTCAGTGATTTCTTGAATACATTTTTCTTTTCTTTTCTTTTTTTTTTTTAGTCGGTAGACTTCTAAAATACATTGAAGAATGGTGCTCATTCAGTAACAATGCTTTTTTTTCACTGACTATTTTAGTTGATTGTTGGTGTGATAAGATACTCTGAAAGGGAACTTAAGGAAGGTATGGTCTACTTTGACTCAGTGTGATGTCACAGCCTGTCAAAGCAGGGAATTCACAGCAGCAGGAGCCCAAGGCTGCAGATCACATTGTATCCTCAGTCAAAAGCCAAGCCGTGCTGGTGCACAGTTAGCTTTCCCTTTCTTAGGCCCAGAAAATGGTGCTGATCACTTTAGGCTCTTCCCACCTCCTGCAAACTGAAAGAAGACAAGTCTCAAAGGCATGAGGGAACGCTAAAGTGCCCCTCACAGCCATGCCTGCCGGTGTCTTCTAGATGATTCCAGAGCAATCTGACAATAAACTGAGACTGATTCCTAGAGTATGACCAATACTTTTTTGTTAAATAATCAGTATTTGAAGCCTGCAATTATGATTGACATTTTCAAAACTTCTTGGTTTTATGATTAGTACTTAAACTACTTCATGTTTACTCTAAAGTTTAGAATAAGGAATCAAAATTCGATTATCTATTCATACAACTCAGAATCTGGGGGTGGGGTTGGAATTAGTAATAGGACATGGTGTTATATCTAGCCAAGGAAATGATCATTCAATGAAAATAAAGGGGACACTGTAAGGGTCCCTAGGCTGTAACAGGAAACTTTCCAGAAAGCAGAAAATCAATCTTCAGGCAATGTCCATAGTACCTCAAAAAAGCAGAAAGATGCTAAAGTCCTTACAAGATTTTCTGGGGAATAAGAAACTTTATTTTGATATGCCTAATCCAAGACATTTTTCTGAATATCACCTCCAAATCTTGACTTGTTTCCTAGTAATTAACCTTAAATATCAATCCCGTCAAAGAACCTTTTCTCATTCTCCAAACTGCATCAGAAGAGGAATTAGATGCTCTCTAGGTATTCCACTGTTCCTAATACTCACTTCAGTGAATTGTACTATTGAAAATTAATTATTTGTGTATCATCTGCCTAACAGTTAGCTCCGGTGTAGGCTTAGCACTTTGGGAGGCAGGAACAATGTGTTCTTTGTTGCCTGGTTAATAGTGAAATGACCAATATTTATTAAATAATCAGTATGTGGTGACCAAATCTCAAGATGGACAGTTCTTAGGACCTACAGTGTTAAAGGTAAATAAGACATTAAATTTCAATTCTCAAACTCTATTCTGATATGATCATCTTGAAGGCCTTAGTTGAGGACTAGTTCATTGCCTCTTGAAAGTCTTCAATGATGGTCAGTAAGTGATCTGTGAGACATGAATCTACCATTCTGTACTTGTTAGAATTCCTTCTGTCTAATTCCTCCTGTAACTCATATCCACATGAAAGTTCCACTCTCAGGAACATAAATCAAGAATGAGATGCATTCCTTTACCTATACAGGAGGGGTAAGATAGCCACTATATACTCCAAGTAGTCTGCTGTCTCCTAGGCTTAAACCATTGATGGTTCTAGCTGTTCCTCATATAATACAGTTTTGTTTCTACTTAAATTTGCCATTTCTTTTTTAAGATTGCCCCACTTCACATCAGGTTCTCACAACACAAGTCTAACTGTGTTGCGATCCAGGTAAAGTGAAAGTATTATCTTTCTTAGTGTAGACCCTGAAATCTTACCAAGATAGCTTAACTGCATTGTGACTGAAATCTTATTCACCTTATAAAGCTAAGCTCTATCAGGTTTGTCACTTGATAAAGCTGTGCGATATTCCTGAAATTTCTGAGCCATGATTTTTTTTCATATTTCACACTTTGTTGCTCAATGTCTAGTGTAAATATATGAAGTGTCTTTTACAAAAAGCTTATGTCATAACTACTACAATAAGAGACACATGAATGTTTTCTGGATTTTGTTTGTTTTGCTTTCTCTTCCTTTCTTTCTAGTTACTTTCATTTGCTAGAAGAGAAAATTAAATTGGGTCTGTTACAGATACAGGACGATTACTCCTACCCTGTAAACTTTTTCTGTGGAGACAAAAAACATCTATCCACCCCAGACAGGGCACCAATGACAAACCAAAGAAACCATTTCATGTGAGTCCAGCTTGGTGGACCCATGAACCCACTAGGTTCACTTACAAAAGCATGGTGAGCTTCTGCCTACAGAAACACAAAGAGCCTTTAAGAAGCTGTACCACTGGAAAAAATGTCTCCTCCATCCCAGTAATCAGCAGATGCTCATAACTCTTCAGGGAGGGGGTTCATGAGCTTCCAATCCCACATTTGCTATGGTGGAACATTAAGGGACCCAAAGCTATTAAGGTCTTGTATGGTTAATCACAACAACTGAGAATAATAATTATGTTGGGTCCTGGGACAGCACTTCACAATTCCAAAAGACCGAGTTCTAACGATTGCTTTGCTCTACAAAAGTAGAACTTTTAGTTTTATGCTGCTATAATATCTGGGCTTTTGAAGCCAAGGTTGTTGTTTTTTTTTTTTTTTTTTTTTTTTTTTTACATTTCTGTGCCTACATATTTGACAGATGTAACTGATAGGCAAACAAATTTACTTTGGATTATGGTTTTAAAAGGACTTCAGGCTATCTCAGCAAGGAAGAGAGAGAGAGAGAGAGAGAGAGAGAGAGAGAGAGAGAGAGAGATCACAGAAGCAAGAAGGAATTGCATGGAGTTTCTCAAATTTTGGTAGACAGGAATAAAAAGAGTTAGCCTGGTATCTGGGGCATGTATAGCCCTCCAAGGTCCTCCTCTAGGGACCCACTACAGCTAGGCCCACCTCCTAAAAGCTCCACAGCCTTCAAAATAGTACAGAGCAGCCGGATACTAAGCATTTAAACAAAAACTTGTGAGGACATTTCAAATCCACACCATTAGAAAGTACAGGAGAGATGCAGTGCATGAAGTCTCTGGCTCCTGGTACGTAGCCATATTGGTTCATTGACATTCAGTTCCACTAGGGGTCCATCACTCCCCCTCCCCAACCTGCCCTCTTTCCTACCAAGTCCTCCGATCTCTGAGCAGAAAGAACCATATTCAGGGCTCACCTCTCTGCAGGTTAAAGTGTGAAAATAGATCTTGTCTTTCTAAGCTGGAAAATAACAATGCTTCTCTAGTCAGAACTACTCTGTCCTTTTCTTAGTTTCTGTGGCTGAAGTTGTTTTGCTCCTGTTTTCTCGTAAATCATGAACACTAGGATAGATAACTTTGATTGTCAACATGCTTAGATTAATGAATGCAAAGCACCTCTCTGGCTGTGTCTATGAAGAGTGCTTCCAAATACAGATCATGAGCTCCAATAGTCAATGGATTGACTATTGCCTTGTAACTTCATGTGGTGACTGTCTTAGTGGCCTATCACTATGAAGAGACATCGTGATCAAAAAGCAATTGGGAAGGACAGCATTCACTTGGCTTACACTTCCATAGTCATCGTTGGAGGGAGTCAGGACAGAAACAAAAACAGGGCGGTAACCTGGAGGCAGGGTCTGATGCAGAGAGCATGGAGGGATGCTTTCGGGCTTGGTCTCCATGGCTTACAAAGCCTGTTTTCTTATCGAATCCAAGACCATCAGCCCATGGCGGCACCAACCATGAAAAGGCTGGGCCCTCCCGCAATAATTAAGTAAATGCCCTAGGCTTGTCTATAGCTCAGACTTACGGAGGCGTTTTCTCAGTTGAGTCTCCCTCCTCTCTGATGACCCCAGCGGTGTCAAGTTGACTTAAAACTAGGCAGTACAGCAACATTATTAGGGGGGCTAAAAGTGAGATGGAGCCTGACTGGAGGAAGCCGTCGGCAATGCTGGATCAGCATCTGGCTCCGTCCTGGGTTGCTTGCTTTTCTCTGCTTCCTAACCCTCGACCCGAGTGGGCTGCCAGGTCATACTCCTCCAGCCACAAGGGAATGGCACCTCTGAAACCATCCAGCTAAATAAGTCTTTCTTCCTTTGGGTTGCCTTTGGGATCAATTAGTCAGAGAGTTGTGAAAACACAGCATATCTGAACAAGCATGATTTTGTCTCTTCATCTCTTTTTTTATTTTCTATGAAAATAAATGTGATTTTTATTAACTTTTATCTCATATACAAGTCTTTTTAAAAAAAAACATAAAGTCCTGAGTTTTGTTATCCCCTTTCCTCATTTCCCCTCCGGAAACCCCCCATCCCATCTCTGTTCCCCCTGCTCACTAACCCACCCACTCTCTCTTCCCTGTATTGGCATTCCCTATACTGGGGCAATGAGCCTTCCCAGGACCAAGGGTCTCTCTTCTCATTGATATCTGTCTGTCAAGGCCATCCTCTGCTACATATGCAGCTGGAGCCATGGGTCCCTCCATGTGTACTCTTTGGTTGGTGGTTAGTCCCTGGAGCTCTGGGGGTACTGGTTGGTTCATATTGTTGTTACTCCTGTGGGACTGCAAACCCCTTCAGCTCCTTGGGTTCTTTCTCTAGCTCTTCCATTAGGGACCTTGTGCTCAGTCCATTGTTTGGCTAATATCCAATATACACAAAGAACTCAAGAAGTTAGACTCCAGAGAACCAAATAACCCTATTAAAAATGGGGTACAGAGCTAAACAAAGAATTCTCAAGTGAGGAATACTGAATGGCTGAGAAGCACATAAAGAAATGTTCAACATCCTTAGTCATCAAGGAAATACAAATCAAAACAACCCTGAGAATCCACCTCACATCAGTCAGGATGGCTAAGATCAAAAACTCAGGTGACAACAGATACAGGCAAGGATGTGGAGAAAGAGGAACACTCCTTCATTGCTGTTAGGATTGCAAGCTGGTACAACCACTCTGGAAATCAGTTTGGCGGTTCCTCAGAAAACTGGACATAGTACTACTTTTTATCTCTTGAATTACTACTTTAGTTACTTAAAGTAAAGTAACACATATGCATACTTTTAAAAAAGTCAAATAGTTTATGTAAAGCTAGTCGTGGCCAACAAAGTCACCATCTTTATCTCTTAATTGTTTCTCTCTTCCTACAACCTATTTATAAAGAAGATAGTGCATAGCTGTGTTTCCCTCAATCCTTTCCCGTGATCAAATGCTTTCTAAGCCAGGGTGAAGACTGGATTCTGTTACTGGACCACTAGTTTCTCTAAATTTTCCTTTCATTTTTCATCCTTTGTCTCTTGATGCCTCTGGAAATACTGCCTCCCCTATGTTTGCATGTTCAGATTTCTGTTACCTTGGCTACAGTTTGCCAGAGTGTTTTCTTGCTCATGGGATGCTTCCATGTTGGAGAGCCCTGTGGTTTCCAGTACAGTGCCATATCTTACTAGTGCTAAATTACAAACTGTTTTCAAGTTTTACTCTCTGTTTTATCAAAAAAGTTTCCTCTGAATATCTCTTTTCTGTTTTTACCTTGTGATTGTCACATTGGAGAGTTCATACCAAGGGCTTTTTTCCATGATGGGGATTTTTAAGAATGTGGTTTAAATAGAAGTAAAAACTGTGGTTTGTAAAGGCTGTGAACCAACAGCTCCTGTGATGGATGAGAGATGGTGGTGCCTTCCTCTTTTACCTAAAGTGCCCTCAACACAGCTTCTGTAAGCTTTTGGCTTGGGACCTGGCCTTTGACCCAAGGATAGGAGCCATCCAGTCCCTGGATAATGCAGTCTCCATCAGCACTCAGAGATGGGGAGACGGTTGGCCAGAGGACTCCCAGGACTGAATCCAGGTTGTCTTTCCAATTCAAGGTTACACCCGGCTCTTGTTTGAATTAGTTTCAGTCAGTCTTTGTTTTGTCTTGTTTTTTTTTATTAGTCCTGTTTTCAGTACTGGGGATTAAGCCCAGGGACTCACATATACTAGGCCCCATAAACTTTCTATTACTGAGCTATACAGCCCCAAGCTCCTGATTTTAGATTTGTTAGCTGGTTTCTCTATATCAACAATATAAGAAAGAAATTTCTCCTCTGCTGGGCAGGTCACTGAATTCTTTCTGAGACAGGTTTGAGCCAGTGGTCCAGGCACCTGCCTATCTGCATCTTTAGTGGACCTTTGCCACATTCTTCCGGATTTCAGCCTTCAGCATCACTTTCTAAGCATAAAACACCAACTTCCTCAACTTTGGGGATTATGCAATAACTGGCTTTCTTTCTTTCTTTCTTTCTTTCTTTCTTTCTTCCTTTCTTTCTTTCTTTCTTTCTTTCTTTCTCTTTCTTCCTTCCTTCCTTTCTCTTTCTCTCTCTCCCTTCCTGCCTTCCTTCCTTGCTTTCTTTCTTTTTTTTGAGAGGTTCTCACTATATAGTATATGTAGCAAATATATATAGTAATTATATATAGTAAAGATATGCATATAGGAGTCATATACATATAAAACTTATACATATACATCATATATATACATATGAATAGACATATGCATACATATACACATACTATACATGTACATATATAGACATATACACATATATACATACTACATACATGTACATATATACATATACACATATACATACTATATACATATACTATGTACATATATATGTACATATGCTACATATACATATACATCATATATACACATATGCATATACATATACAATTTCTCCTCCTGGTTGGTCTGGAACTTACTGTGCAGAAAATATCAGCCTGCTTCTGCCTAGCCTATTTTTTATATCTCATTAATAAAATTTGTATCCTTGTAAGTAATTAATAAAATACCATTAATCTGTTCATTTTACAACTGAAAAATTTTAAGTAGTGTTATTTATCGCAAAAATTTAGGACACACACTAAAAGATTACTACCTTTAGCAAATGTAATGATATGTTTTATCCTGATACCAAATGTGGGAAAACAGGTTAAGGAAAATATTAGTAACATTGGTATTGCCATACCATGGAAGATCAGGAGATGGTTTATGAATTTGACAATAAAAAATAGTATTTTAAATTGAGGACAAATATCACACTTATTAGGCAAGTATTTTAAGCATGTAAATAGGATGTAGGAGTCAAGGACTAAAGTATTTACCTGTTATACTAAAATAAAGATCACTAGCTTTCTACTAACACCTAATGTTCAAAAATAGAAAAGACAATTCAACCTGAAAATAATGGCCAGAAGCCTTAAAGGTGGAGACAATTGAAAAACAATTGTCTCTAGGCACCAGGAAGCTGCCACTGTGACATTTGGAGATTGTGGGTTTCATCATTAAACGGCTGTTCTACTGTTTCCTTTTAAAAATAAGCCATTAACTTAGATTGACATCTTTAAGTATGTTAGCTGAATAGTCTTATTTCTACTGCAACATTTATTTGTGTGAAAAAGCCAAAGCACCACATCCATTCTGCCTACAGCAGACTTATGTCTTACCTTGTGAGATTTCAGAGCCAAGATAACTTTTCAAGGAGAGAAGTCTATTGGACAAATTGGGTTTCTTATTTTTTTTTCTAATAAAAAGAAACCTTTTCTAGAAAAAAAATGTTGAATATGAAATCAAAACTCCCAGCAGTTGATAATAATCTTACTTTCATGATAGAGCAGTCAAGAAAAACACTCTCATTTATCTATTTTCAAGGCTTGCTGCAGTTACTGTCAGATAGCTGAGCAATGTTCCCATTTTCAATAATGATTAAATAAGTAATTGTTTCATTAGTCTTAATCTTGGGGTTTACTGTAATCTAGGTTTCATGAATAAGCATACTAATTTGGCTGATTAATTTCCTTACTGCAGTAATTTCAGTTAATAAGAGTGATAAAGAAAATATACGGAAAATGTAACATTCCTGTAATTACCAACCAAAGTTATGAATATAAAAATAGGCAATTGTCAAAATGGAGAATGAAAAATAATAGAGTAGCACAGATTTAGTAATTTACATAATAATATTAAGCAAACTTGGTACATAATGAATGGTCAATGAATCTGCTTCAAATAAAACTAGCTGACCTCACACACAAACCATTGTTGTAGCCTTCATGTTCAATACCATAAGACCTTTGAGTGTGCATTTCCGTTATTAGGAAAATAAAATTATCCGTATCCACTATACACCATTGTCTTATAAATAATTGGTGCTTTCTAGGGGCAAACATCCAAATCTATGACAGAAGTTCTTTCTATAAAATATCGAAACCAATTTCCACAGCACACACATGAAGCCAGACCTCTTACGGTTCAAGTCTCACATTGAACTCTCGCTCGGCTCAGCTGTATTTACCCAAGCACATCTCGAGGAAGGATCGCGATGCTGAAGTCAGGTTTGAATGAATTATTTATGTTTAAAGGTTTATCCTAGTTAGGCTTCATAATATACCTTATTTTACAACAGAAAGAGAAATTATGGCTCAATTTACTAAAATAATTATAAGCATAATCGCGTCTGCTCTTGAAGACTGTCAAACATCTCCAGAGTGCAGTGCTTGTGTTTCCTTTGGTAGACTCCCTCCTTTATGAGTTAATTAAACAATTTCACAGCGTTATTTGTACAACTATCCTGCGCGGCATATTGTCTGCACAGAGCATTCCCTTTAATAGCTCTATTCTTCAAACAGATGTTCATTTAAATTTTTCACAGATTTTATTTGAAGAACAATTAGTGCATTTATTCTACTCTGCTGGCACCTTCCTTGGGATTGGAAGTGGTACCTTTTCTACCTTGCAGAAATCCTAACTTGGCTTTTTAGTTTTGAAAGGAGACAAAAAAAATCACTGATGTGTGACTGTCTCAGGTCAGTATGAAAAAACAAAAAGCCAGCAGAGATGAGACCTACACGGGGTTACACGGGTGTCTTACAATCCAATGTAAGATGAAGTTGTGAGATCTGTCCTCAAGGGCTAAGAGAAATGAAACCACGAAACCAGCAATGACACATTTTCTCATTCCACTTTGATTCTAGATATTTTTTTTCCCCTTAAGGTTCCATATATATTAGACTTGCTGTATGCTGGACTAAAATGACAGATTAAAGAAAATAAAAACCACTTTGTCAAGTCAAATGATCCAGTCATTCTTGACATGTTTCCTATAGATGGTCATGAATCGTCTTATTTTAGTATCCACCTTGTATATTAGGGAGGAAGGAGACGCCATCCACCAAACATATTGAAGAGGAAGCTATTCTCCATGCTTGACTCCAGTCATGTTGTGCAGCCTTTTAGTCTGTGGCCAGGTTTGCTCTTGCAGCTCTTGGATGTATTATCCTCATTTTCTCTGTCCTAAGAAGCCCTGGTGGAGAGAAGTGAGAAAGCCACTGTGCTCCCCGGTGGATGCGTTGCGTCTCCGCTGCAGACATCACTGAGTTTCTTTTTGGGAGGAATCTCATAGCAATAAATCTGTCCTTAACCTGTTCTCTGAATCTGTCCTTGGCTTTGAACTATAGACTTTGAAGCCCTGAGAACTCCTTTGAAAATCTGGACTCACGTACCTGGAAGTACAGACATGAGAAAAAAACAGAGACTCACATGTCTTTCTATTTCACTTTTCAACCTGGAATTTGGCTCTGCTGCCATAAGAAATTTTGAAAAGGGAGGCTATGATACGTAATGTTTATAAAATGAAAGTTTGAACATATTTAGCTTAAAATATATATAAGATATTAATTGTTAGAACATTCTGGAACAATTGAGCCACGGCACTCCAGTCTCCTGAGCCAACACAGAGAGATCAAGAAACGACTCTTACTTAAAAGCATTGCCTTCCCTGGAGCTTCTCAAGTCTCAAAACAGCACGTGTCCCTAAGAACATTGTTTCAGGGCACGCCCACGCCCAGGAAAGGACATTTTGAGAAAGAAGTGTCTTGTGAGCTTAAGGACTCTCCTGTGAACAGCCCTGGCTGATGGTGATGTGGAGCGGAGTGTGCATGGGGTTTTGGAAGCCGTCTCAGTTACCTCCCCATCGCTGTGATAAAATATCATGACCAAGGTAACTTAGACAAGGAAGGGTTTATTTGGGCGTACAGTTCCAGAGAGATGGGGGTTCACCCTGATGGGAACCATAGCATCAAAAACCAGGCTGGTGGAGGGTACTGAGGGAACACATCTCAGAATATAAGCAGGAAGCACAGTGCCAACTGCAAAGTCTTTAAACCGTCAACAAACGCCTGCAAGGCATACCTCCTCCAGCAAGGGCATGCTTCCTACGTCTTCCTAAACAGCATTGCCAACGGGATCAAGTATCAAATGTCCAAGATGGTGGGAGACATTTGTCATTCAAAGGACCCAAGCACCACAACAACCTCCAGGAGAGGGAGTCAACATAAGTACTACTTAGGTGGTCTGAAAACCGCCTCTAAGCTGTTTAGTTAGATAAGGGCAGCATTTTAACCACATTGTGATATATTTACATAACACCTGCTTTGAAAAACTAAAGTTGACAATGTGCATTTTTAATCTATTAATACTAGGAGATGATTATAGCGTAACCATCTTTTTAATTTCCTTGAAAGACATGATTGAAGTGTTACTTCTTATGGGATTCTTTTATTTCCTCTACATCCTTAATAACTTAAGTCCTGACATTTTAACCATAGTATACATACTGATGATTACATCTTTTTTTTTTTTTTAACCTGAAAGTGCTGGTACATTTATTTTAATTTTTTTATTGGATATATTCTATATTTACAATTCATTTCTCTTTTTCTGGTTCCCCACCCCCAAGCGTCCCACATGCCCTTTTCCCTCCCCCTGCTCCCTCATCCACCCCCTCCCACCTCACTGTTCTTGTACTCCCCCACAATGATGCTTTGGTCCATTCTAGCTCCAGTGTCCACTCCTTTCTTGTCAGACCTCACTTGGTATGTGATTTATGTCTTTGGTGTTCCAAGATTCTAGGCTAATATCTGATTATCAGTGACTGCATACCATGGGTATTCTTTTGAGACTGGGTCACCTTAGTATGACGTTCTCCAGCTCCATCCATTTCTCTAAGAATTTCATGAATTCATTGTTTCTAATGGCTGAATAGTACTCCATTGTGTATATATACCACATTTTTTGTATCCATTCCTCTGTTGAGGGACATCTGGGTTCTTTCCAGCTTCTGGCTATTATATATAAAGCTGCTATGAACATAGTGGAGCATGTATCCCTATTGCATGCTGGGGAATCTTCTGGGTATATGCCCAGGAGTGGTATGGCTGGGTCCTCCGGAAGTTTCATATCCAGTTTTCTGAGGAAACGCCATACTGATTTCCAGAGTGGTTGTACCAGCTTGCATTCCCACCAGCAGTAGAGGAGTGTTCCTCTTTCTCCACATCCTCGCCAACACCTGATGTCTTCTGAGTTTTTAATCTTAGCCATTCTGACTGATGTGAGGTGAAATCTCAGGGTGGACTACATCTTAAATATTATTTCTGGCGTGGTTAGCATTTGTTTCCTTTTGTCTGTGGTGTGAGTATCTATCATACACACATGTGTGCACAATCGCAGAGCCAGAGAAGGGAAGGTATCAGGTGTCCTCCTCTGTCATTCGTTCCGTTATTTCTTCAAGGTCAGGTCTCAGCCCAGGAGCTATGCCTACTCCACATTCGTCCCTCTCACCGCTAGGCTGGGAACCAGCACGTCGCGGTGACCATAGGGTGTCTGCTCCCCGCACAGCAGCCATGGGCTTGCAAGCAAATGCGCGGTCATTCTGAGCTTGTCATGTGGTAAACTCAAGGCTTCGGGGCTTCTGATCAAGGAGCCTTCACTTCCGAGCCATCTCTGCAACCTTGTGTTTTGCTTTCTCTCTTTTGCCTGATTCGGTTTTTGTTAAAGACTAACCAACTATTAGGTCTTTAATAAACTGAATTTGGTTCATCTAGTTCTTTTTCTATTTCATATTTTTCTGTGTCATCAACCTCATTTTCATTATATTTTATAATTTTAGGAACTCTGTTTCTTTGATTTGTTGTTTTTAGAGTTTTTGAGTTTACTTTGTTGTTTAGATTAGATCACTTTTTTCCCCCGTGTTTTTGATATGGGAGTATATTATCGTCAGCCTTCCTTTATAATGCGATAACTTTCTGCTGGGAAATGGAAATTAACTAATATATAACTAATATATATTTCAATTTATTTTAGAAAACATAACAAGTTGATAAGTGTAATACCAACAAAAAGCAACAGTGTAAATATTAAGTGTCCTAGCGGCAGTAGAGGCCCATTAAGAGAAAGCTGTTCCCTTCTGCTCAAAAGAATTGAATCTCTGGCCTGGGTGTAGAGCTAGCATTCGCTGTGGGCGAGTTAATCACCTGACTAAAGGATCAAACCCTCAGAAAGGCAGTTCTATCCATACTAAATAGAAAGGAGGAATAGTTCTCACTTTGATGACTTTTCTGGGCCCCTAGTGCAGTCAATCCAGAGCCAGCATAGGGTTCTGTTGGGTCAGGACTCAGAAAGGCATGACTGCATTTTACACCTCAGCTGTCTCACTTCTCCGTGTTGGCCAGAGCCTAAGGGTGCATTTTCTGGTACTTTGGTCTTCTTCAGTCTTTCCCTGCGGCCTCCTTCCCATCACCCTGTGGCTGCTGGTCTACCATGTGGCTGATCTTTTTGCATAACTCAATGGCATGGCTTTCTCTCTTCCTCTTCTCCATCTCCTGCTCTGAACGCCTGCACAAGATCTGAAAACTGCATGAAGTTTTTTGTTTGCTTGTTTTCTCTCAACTCTATTAAAACCATTCCATGTGAATCTGTTCTTAAACTTTCTTTTTATTAATGAAACTAAAATGCTCCAAAGGAATCTAGCTTCCCTGGTAACACATGTGAGTCTATCATGACTCCTTAAAATTTTCAAGTTGCATGAAGTACCCCTACAGAGTGTCTACCTCAGACAAGGAGCCGAGGACAGTGGTGAATAAGACATATTCTTGATGTTCGTAGTAATGGGGGCGAGCTGATAGTAATCACATACACACACAGGAGGGGATGCCAGGCATCCAGGCATTTACTGAGTGCCTACTGTTTGCCAGCATTTATCCAATAACTGCATTACCAGTTTAGAAATTAAGAGAGGCCAGAATGATCATCAAGATGGCTTCCCCCCCCCCGCCCCAATTCAGACTTCACTATGCTAGGACATTGCGATTGTGAACTACATTTTATGAATGAGACAATAAGTCACTGGGGCCAAGGAAACACACTCAGGAGCAACGAATGGATGGGGAACTCAAGTAGCCAATTCTACCCGAGTCGTCAAGTCTTCTTTTAGACAGCCATGTATTCTCTATCCATCCTGTTATGCTCTGTGTTTCTAAGACACTGGTAAGCTGCACCCAAGAGCAGATATTTCCAAGGACCACTGTAACCTTTCCAATGGCCTGTTGGTTGTAACGGCAGCATTCCAGGCTGAATTTGCATTCTCTAGCTAGAAGGATACAATTACTGAAAGACGCACAGACATGGTCTTATTTACTCCCATGATTCACCAAAGGACATACGAAGACAATTATATTTATTTTTGAAATTTATAAAATGGTCACAAGCAGGAAGGGGAGGAAATGTGCAAACGACCGATGAGAAACTGCTAGAGAAAAACCATAAACACAAAATACAGGCCTCTTCGAGCACGGCCAGGGCATTCCAGAAAACCCACACTCCTCAGATGAGGATTTCTGTCGGCCTCCAAATGGGAAACCTCATTATCCTGCATCCCATTTCCTTCCTTCTAAGTGGTGCCTTGTTACAGACTCCTTTTCATGTCTGCCCAGCCCTTCCCTGTGAAAATCGCCACAAATAAACAAAAGGCACAGTATGGGCTCCCTCTACAAACAAGCTCCTTGCAGGAGTCGCTCTCCCCTGCTCCGTTTCTCCCCCTTGGCTTTGCTGTTCCCGGCAGACAGCAGACAGTCTGCCCAGCTCTCCTGTCAGCAGATGAAACAGAACAAAGAAATCCCAGGACCCAAACTTGTTCACAAGAGCATCTGCAAAGACTTCGGGGCTGGTGTTTTTCAAAACCTGTGACTCCTGTTTTAAAATTAAGATGGACCGAGACGGACACCAAGAGGGATGAGGGAGGGCTGAGAGAATAAGAAGGAAGAACAAGGCAGGGATTCGACAGACATCCTGAAGGTTTTTTATACAGGGGTGGGATGCTGAACCCTGGGGAACACTGAAGACTGGAAAGCACAGAGCTGGCCTCTCTTTGGCATGTACGGACCCACTTCTTTCAAAATCCTCCCCAGAGCTGACTAACCTAGATGGCTGAAACCTGGTTTTTCTCTCTGATAGGCTTAGTTTGAATGGTGAGGGCTTTTAATTTCTCTGTGTGACAAAAGAATGGAGCCTAATTAACACTCCCCTAATAACCTGCAAATAACAAAACCTGCTGTAGGGGGATTAAAAACCACATTCACACTTTCTTATCAAATTAGGGCCCACAAATGCTCCTAATGAGCTAAAATCAATTATCAGGACAGCAAACTGAGTGGAGGTATATGTGTGTGTGTGTGTGTGTGTGTGTGTGTGTGTGTGTGTGTGTATGTGTGTGTATGTATATGTGTATATGTGCATGTGTATGTGTATGCGTATGTATACGTATACATATATGTATACCACCAGGGAAAGTCTTACTCATTCATGCAGGTGGGTGAAACAACATAAGCCACTTGCTTAAGGCAGTCAGTGAAGGGCTAGTGCAGGCAGCCTATCAGTGGTACTACAATCTGAAGGCCATTTGTCACAGTATCAGCCTCTGTCCCACGCAAATGGAGAACAGAGAGGACTTGGGTGGTTCGAACATTGATTGTGCATTAAAACCCAGGGGCATGGGAATCGTGTAGGCCACCAATACTGCTCATGCAGATCTTGGGGCTCACTTGAAGCCACGTGTACCAATGCGCAAATATGGAACAAGCAAGAGAGGCGCTTCTGGCTGCTTGTTAGAATCTCTTCATGAGCTGCTGCTTCTAGTTTTGTGAGGTCTTTGTAGCTAGTGACTAGTTCATAATCACTACCTCTAGGACTGCGTGCAGCTCAGAACTTAAGGTTGGAGGAAGACAGGAAAGTGTTCTGTTGCTAAGATTGGGGGTCACAAATACCCCTGTTTATGATTTGTCCCTGCTGTGGTATTTTATTCTAAAAGTGTTGGATAAGTGAAGTGGCATAACAGTTAACAGAGGCCACCTCACCGTGTGGTAATTAGTTAAATGAAATATCAAATTACAACAGTGACACCTACCATGACCGCCTTCCATTCTAGACCAACTCTACGTTTCTAATGGGCATTGGGGCAGGCTCTCTCATGAGGTTAAGCACTTCTTCTTCTAGCTAAAATCAAGGGTGTCATTAGCTCTTCCCTAATGTCAGTGGATTCTCTGCTGTGCCTGAAGAGACAGTCAGTACCTGGGCATGTTTGTTTACTTAATGAAGTGTCTGGAGGCCTCTACTGGTGTTTAGGAAAATATCAAGCAGCACAAAACCAGTTCCTTAAAGAACCCTGAGCAGGTGAGCCTTGTGTTCTTCTGAGCCGCATTCAGAATCTCAATCACACATTTCTCACCACTCTCTCACTCGATGCTGTAAACGCGGGCGAGCTGATCATTATCACTTCCAATGTCACCTTTCCTGAGTGCACAGTGTTATTTCAGGCTACTCCACGGCCTCTGCTCTGGAAAATGCCATCCAGCCCGGTTCGTCATTGCTGCGCTCAGCCATCAGCCTGAGATTATATTTTTTCACCCTCTGTCAGCTTATATCACATCTGAACTCACTGTTCTCTGGGGATTAGGGAAGCTTTTCCATCAAACCAGCTGTTTGCTTTTATTTATTTATTTTCCCCCAGCAATGGCAAAACAGCTTTGTTATAAATGAACAGTGTCCGCATCAGATGGAGGGGGAGTCATCTCCTGCTTTATGTCTCCCATATTTTCAGTCTGATAAAAACCAACAAGCAGACAAAACACAGCTAGAAAACCACTAGCAGGAGAAACGGGGAGCAGACAATAAAACCTGAATCGGACAGACATAAAGGTGATTACAAAATGACTTTCAAACCACACAAGAAGAACAAAGGTGATAGCCATTAATTTTGGCCTAGCTATGTGCCGTACTGTTAGAAATGTTCTCAAAAATATCAATAATGTGAGACCCATGTCACACAAATTCATTAGAAAAACATTTACATTGTCTAAACCCAGCATTCTTCCACCACCAGAAGACCACAAGAGAGAAAAAAATAAACAAAACTGAGTCAATGAACATGACCAGTAAATAAATACATAGGTATCCGTGTGTCTCCAAATGGGTCCCAGGCACAGTCTAAAACACGGAAATTGGAGATCACGTCTGTTGGTTATATTGGAAAATGTCTTAGTTCACTTCACTAAAAGTAGAAAGTGAGTCTAGAAGCCATTTAAATTTTAAGAGACAGATCCCAAGAGACACCAAGAGAAATAAAGGAGATAAAATGGAAGCAGAAAAGGTAAGTTCATACTGGGTTTTGGCAGATCCACCCATAGGCTGGTTAGGTAGGATTATTGGAGGTTGTATCCATCTTTTAGAGTGGCTATTTCACACCAATAGAATAACTCTGCATGATGAGACTGCTCCCTGAGAGAAACCGCTGAGAGACTGGGCCAAAATATATGATTTTTGTTTTTTTTTCTTGACATGTATTATCAGTGTTCAAACGCATATAAGACAAAATTTTATGACCATGGGTAAGCATAAAGACTATAAAGGACCATTAGCCTTCTACATTCAAGCGTTTCTTCCTTCTAGCTGAACAGTCATTGTCTAGGCAATGTCACAAAGGATTTTCCTGGAAGAGTCTTCCTAGTATCGCAAATACAGGACAACTCTGGCTGTTCCAGCCCTACAGTTCATCTTTCTTCTGAACAGTACCAGGCTGGGTGGTACCAGATCTCAGTTGTGGAACCAAGAACTCCAAGGACTGAGTAGGATCTGGGTTATGTCACTATTCATGGCAAGTAGGAAATTCCTTTTCTATATTTAAGTAAAACATGTATAACCTTCCCTGCCTTGCAGAAATGTGAAGATTAAAGGAGAAAATATGATAAAGACAGTAATCAATCTTTTCAAATACCATGAACAGATGACAAATGTATTTCCCAAAGATTCCACCATCTTCTGGGCCTTCTCAGGCACCTGTGCATAACATACCATACACCCCAGACTAGACATAAAAGTAAAATACAATCGTGAAGGACCAGAAGATGGTGGAAGTCCAGGAGCACAAGTTCAGGCCGTTCTGAGTTGCCTCATTGGGATCTGGAAACTGAAGACTCTGGAAGAGCAACTGACACTCATAAATACTGAGCCATTTCTGTAGCCCCTGGTCACAATTTTTAGATACTCCCTTACCTCTGGGCATTTCAACCATACAGTGGTGCTCCAGACTCCCCACCTACCTCGAAACAGGGCCAAAGACAGATTTGGCCTTCCATCATCTACATGATTCGAGCAAGCAAAACTTCAATCCCTGGGCAGATGGGTGCACTAAGGCTGAGTATAGAGTCAAGCCTTTCTTTCCTGAATAGCAGATGCAGGAGGAGCCCCAACTTAAACATTGTATGGGGAGGATGTAGAAGTGAGCTCTCGTTGGTTCAGTGGGATCTAGGAGTGAGATAAGCCTCAACTCCCACATGTCAGCAGAAGACTTAAATGAAAAACAGGGTTCACCAGCACTTGCTGTATACCAGAACCTCAATATAACTGGTGTGCCATAAGGACTTGAGTCTTAACTGCACCTGACATCAAGAGGTAGAAAAGATGGTGTCAGGCAGTCTTAACCAACCCTCCTTTGCAACATCTTGCCTCTCTGGGCATCAGTACAGTTCCACAAAAGTGACAATAATCTCATCCTCGGTGGCACACACTTGGTCTAAACTAGGACCTGGCAAACTGGGGAGATGAGAAAAAGCCAATTTCTCTCAGCCTTCTGCCACAAACCATTGCAGGTCAGTGGTCCATATTCCCATGGTGGGTAACATTTGGCTTGCAGCTCTTGTGAAACATTTCAATGGAAAAAATTTAACATTTAAAACTATAAAACAAAATCCAGAGTTTTATGACACCCAAAATGTCTAAGAAACTCAAACACTATTCATCAAAACAAGGAATAAACACACACACACACACACACACACACACACACACATAAAATATATATACTTAGTATACATACTCTTAGTCAAAGGAAAGCCACAATAATGTGTGCTAGCAAGTCAACCTTAAAGAGTAGCTGTGGGAAGTGACTACAGTAAATTAAAACACTACAGGATGGCTAAAGCAGACTTTCAACAGCACCCAGGCAATAGTCAAGATGTATGTGCAGAAAATGCACAGATAATTACAGCTTAGTAAGGAAGTAAAATAGGCCAAATGGAATTAATACTTTTATGCTTCATTTGAAAGAATTAATTGAACATTTCTATCAGTTGACTATGATAAATTAAGCATTGAGTCTGAAATATCTAGACCAGCCACTACAAAAGCTACATCAATGAGGACCTGTAGACTTAAATCCTCTATAAATGAAGATTGAACCCAGTAAGATCCATGTATCCTCAAAGAAGGCAATAGAAGAGAAATCAAGAACCTAAAGACAAAAGGAAAACAGCAGAATGGCCCTAGCGTGTTTGTTGCACATGCGTCCAGGTTTCTCAGTACCACTGGGTATACATTTAAAATAACTAGAAGGTAATTATCCCACCACAGACTTGAAGAATGTATTTGAAAAAAAAAATCTTCATTTACATCTGTGTGTATTTAATAGACTGATGTCACCACATTCAAAATACGGAGAAATTCTTACAATTTAATTATTAAAAGAAAACAACAAAAATAGTCAAATATTTGACGGTTAATACAAAGCAAACCCCAAGACAAGAAAGTGAAAGCACATAAAAGGTTGTGTTCGGCTTGGTTACTCTTCAGGGAAGAGAAAATTAGAATCCCATGGAGAGAATAGTTGAGATCAAGAGGCTGGCAGTGCTCTAAGAACAGTGAGATTAGCACTTGGGTCCCAGTGTCTAATACTGTAAAATAAAATGAACAAGGGTTTCTTAGATGCATGGCTATTTTAAGACTAAAGCAGGAAACACACAAGTAAATAAAGAGGATTGAAAATGTCAGAGACTAAGGAATGTCTCTAAATACCACCCCACCTCCTCTACACACACACACACACACACACACACACACACACACAGAGAGAGAGAGAGAGAGAGAGAGAGAGAGAGAGACAGAGACAGAGACAGAGACAGAGACAGAGACAGAGACAGAGACAGAGAGATTGTAGTCTGCCAAAGGCACACTGGTCACAACTTGATGAGCTGCTGCTAGCCCAACCTACAACAATTTGAACAACAAAATGAAGTCAAATTGGATCAGAACTGAAAAGATGAAATATACACCTATGAATCCATACAGATATAAGTAAATAATTACATAAATGCATTGGGGCTAAGAGACAGTTTCCCATGTAGAATCATTATGTGGACACTTCTTTCTCAAGGAATTCAAATCTAACTCTCTGCTGTTTAAGCATCATTAGACCTCCCTCCAAAGAGTCCCAGTCAGAAAGATGGTCAGTGAGTAGTGACAAATGAAACATTTTTTCAGTAAATCTGCCAAATTATTTCAGCCTGGTGATCAGAGTTAGCATCAGCAGTTCTGAGTCACGCTGATAGGTGTGTCCTTGTGTTTGAGTTTGAATTGCTTCATATTTTTACTATTGGTTCATTGTGTCATTCTGGTCTTTAACAATAAACTGTAAACTTCTAAAAGAAATCACAAAAAGAAATTTTCACAAACATGAACACATGAAGACATGAAATCAAATGGCTTTACATTTCTGTACACCTCATCCTCCAAAGCCATGATCTCGGTCTAATCACGAAGACAACAGGAGATGAGTTCTGAAGCCCTGCATTAAGGATGGTTTCTCTCCTTTCTGCGATCTTGGCAATCAGCAAGAGGACCCTAGGGCAACTGCCCTGCTGTAGCCTACCAATTATTATGTCAGAAATTGCACATTGGAGAAATAATCAGTGGTAAGGACAACTCGAGGAAATAATGGCACTAGTTTTTTTGAGAATTTCAGAACCTATCCTGACAAGAATCAAACGTGCATGATGTGGTCAGTCATTTGAGAATGCCCCCTGTGCCCTGAGCAGAGACTTAGCCATTAACCACCTATAGAAACCATTCCAAATCAGCTGCCTGCCAAGATGGACCTTGGACAAGAGTCCGCCACTTTCTTGCTGAGTTTGCTTTTCTAACGATGCCATGTTCCCTGCCTCTCAACTTTATTGACCTATTTTTATGTTGTGCAGAATGACTTAAGTCTAGTAACCCATCAAATATGAGAACATCTGGTGAAAGAGAAAAATGTGAGAGCTTTAATCAAAACAGACAAGTTCACCCAAAGCTGGGCATGTCTGAGAACTCGCTACAGCTAAGAGGAGACAAAGGAGATGCCACTACCTGATGTAAACATCAGATTCCAGAAAAGCAAAAATATTAGATTACAGTTAAGGGACCGTCAGTAAAGGAGACTGTATTTTACTGAGCCAAGTATGAGTATTTGTTTCTTTGTTGTAAGAAATGGACCATGATTTTACAAGACTCTGGGTGCTGAGTTTGTGAAAATTTCTTTTCGTGATTTCTTTCAGAAGTTTACATTTTATTGTGAAAGGCCAGAATGACACAATGAACCAATAGTAAAAATATGAAGCAATTCAAACTCAAACACAATTGATTCGAGTGGAAATTAGTTTAGTGATTTGAAAAGTCATCCATCTGTATTCACGAGGGTCAGCTTGTGATACATACCAGAGTGCCATCTCTAGTTACAGTTCCCAAAGATGACTGAATATGTACACCAAAGCCTTTTACCACAGCATCCACATCAGCTTTATTCTAAATAATAAAAAGTGATTGGCCCAGTGGTAGACAACAACTAGACGTGGTCTGCTAGAATCTCAAGGGAATAAACCAAGTGACATCAGACAAGAGCTATCAGAAGAGGAATGTGATGATGAAACTCCCTAGGGTCATTGGCAAAGTAAGATAGGGAACTTTCCAAAGTCAATCCCAAGGGTTGACACAGTCCAGGAAAGCTGTTCTCACAGTGAAAAGGAGACCAAAAGAACAGGAGATGGACAGAGTAAAGCCACTAAAATATAAAAACTCTAAAGGGAGGTATTAAGATAGCTCAGGAGTTAGTAGCACTTACTGCTTTTATGTAAGATAGGAGCAGTCGTGAGATGCCATTTTATCAAAGACCCTTCCTGAATGGGTAATTTGATCACTCTGAACACTCCCTGACTATGTACATAGTCACAGAGCTGGTGTCATGAAGAATATCTCTAAAGAGTAAAGAAGAAAATTGTGAACAAAGCCATGCAGTATTTTGGAAAAGTGGAAGTCTGGTTGGCATCAAAGTCTACAGTAGAAGGAACACATACATAGACTCAAAGGTGCACTTCAGCATTCAAAACATAGAAGTATAATTTAATAAAGAAATAAAATCCCTAAAGAAATTACAAACTGAAATAAAAGTAGAAATGAAAATGTGCTTTACCAAGACATTAAAAGACATGGAAAAGAGAATCTGAGAATCTGAGGTGTTGAGGACAAGACAGATTAGCAGCCTGGCAGTGGTGGCGCACTCCTTTAATCCCAGCACTTGGGAAGCAGAGGCAGGTGGATTTCTGAGCTCGAGGGCAGCCTGGTCTACAGAGTGAGTTCCAGGACAGCCAGGGCTGAGTAACAGAAAGAAAGAAAGAAAGAAAGAAAGAAAGAAAGAAAGAAAGAAAGAAAGAAAGAAGGAAGGAAGGAAGGAAGGAAGGAAGGAAGGAAGGAAGGAAGGAAGGAAGGAAGGAAAGAAAGAACGATCACTTTTTGTGATGGTTAGCTTTAATTTTTCAAATTAACACAGTCTAGAATCACTTTAGAGAAAGGCTTCTAGTAATATCTGTGAAGGCTTAAATGGATGTGAGAGGCCCACTCACTGTGGGTAATACCATTCACCTGGTATTGGAACCTGAACAGGAAAAAACAAAACAAAACAAAAGCAGCAACCACTAACTTGCATGCCACCACGACTGTCTGTTCCTGACTGGGGATGCGATGCATGGGACTGGCTTCCTTGGGACCCTAATACTTCCCTGGCATGAAGAGAACTCAGGGCTAAATAAACCTTCTTCCTTTCAGTTGCTGTGGTCAGAGCATTACAACAACTTGAGTGCCCACACACAAACAAATAGAAAAAGATGGTTCTAATTTATGCAATTTTTATAAGATCTCTTTCTAATTTTCAGAGCATTGTAAAGAATAAGATAATATAAATATTTCTACCTACTTTATGTCAAAAGTATAACTGAGTAAATTTATTAACATTTTCCTAAAATGTTTACCTTACACATATGCATAAAAGGAATTTCTTTTAAAACATTATGCACTTGGAATGCAAATTCAAGAGGACCCACAGAGGATGTGACTTGAGAGCCTTCTCCCTGAGGATTAGCTTTCAGGGTACCTGAAGGTTCTATACAAGATCCAAGGGAATTCTATACAATGTTCTATACAAGAACCAACCCACAGTCCTACCATTTTGTGACACCTATAAACCAGAATTATAACTACATGGCACCTTAACCATAAGGGCACAGCAGTAGCACTCATGTCTTAGCTGCAACCAACAGTTCTCTAATTGGATTAATGTCCTCTCAATAGAGAGAATTCATGCTTTGTGCTAGAAATACCCAAGGATAAAGAAGTCATAAATTTTAGAGAAGAATATACTACCTCCCCTTTACTAAACTAGTGTAATCCCTAACTTCACCCTAAATATTTATTTTTATACTCACAGGTAACATAGCTCACCAGTCACTATAAACTTCTCTTTGCCACAGGTAGAGATCATTACAGAAAACTACAACTGGTCAAAAAGTGCAGACTATGTCATTGTGAGATACCCAGGCACAATCACTACATCTAAAATTCAGCTCCTGCACTCTAGACTCAGGGAACATTGAAAGATGGCAGGAGTTAGGGGACAAGGAAATGGGCTATGATGATGTGTTTCTTAGAAATGACAAGGAAGCTATGCTCAAGATGCCTTAGCAGTTTGTTTACCTAGACAATACCTAAAGAAGTACAGCAGATACACCAGATACACTAACAGAGAAAAGAGAAATCTCATGGGGTTCCACTCACAGACAAAGAACTACAGGCAACCAAGGAATACTGAGCGTGGGAGAAATAGTCTTCCCAAGAAAAGAGCTCCCTAACTGGCTATCCAATATCAAGAGGTTAGCCCTGAAATCACAGATATACAAGTAACACTAACTAGACTCAGCAGGTTGTATTTATATATTTAAGCATATATGTGTGTATATAAATACATATGTATGTAGACATATGTGTATATATGTATATATTTATATATAATTTTGCACTATATATTGTACATAGTATGTAGAATGCTTTATGTATTATATATTATATTACATATATATTATAGACGATGTCATTAAACACAATGCTATGATTTTGAGAAGGAGCAAGGATCTAGGTACAGGAGAGGTATTAAGAGGGAGAAAAAGGAAGTGAACAAATTGTGTAATTTTTTAAATTCACAAACATCTTAAAAGGAATTTCTTTTAAATACACACTCCTCTACAGACTACATGCCAAAAACTCATGCAAAGACATACAACTTGCGCCTCTGACTTTATGTCTCACGGACACCAACTTCACAAATACTACATATGCCAGGCAAATGGAACTTGGGAAGGTTAAAATAGCACAGACATTTCTTCCTACAATAAAAATAGCATATGCTCAGTGAGGAAGCAGGTCATATTTGTGAGCAGTATAAGTTCCCATTCTAATATTTTGACTTACACCAAACTACTCTCTCAATGTAAAGAGGCCCAGACTGTATCATCATCAGCGTCTCCACAGATGGAGACCTTAAAAGTTTGCACACATCCTCTCTCTCCTCAAACTTACCTCCAACAATCATGTCTCATGATCTGCTCCGTGGATACAGAGAGGTTCTTTCCTGTGCTCAGATTAAAGCATGACAAACTAAGTAGTTTGAACTCTGTGTGCATCTGATTACAAACTGTGTATATAATTCCATAGTTTATAAATATAATGATCTTGTAATAGACCTGCTGAGCATAAGTGGGCAGCTTAATACACACAGTCTTCAAATCTTCATGTTAATTACTTTTGCTCCCAAACTGTGTGTGTGTTGGGGGGGAGGGGGGTGGAAGAAAGAACTAGACAGAGCTTAGAATCTGGGCTCAGCAACTTGCCCCGAGAACACCAACAGTCACTTAACCCCTTACGGTGTCAGTGTGCTTATCTATAAAATGAGGATTAAATATTTACTTCACAGAGTTGCCTTTGTGGTTTAATGAGACACAAAGAACGTGTGACACTGCTTACTCGGTGCTAAGCACATAATAAGCCCACAATAAGTACTAATTAATTTCAAATTTGATCCAGAGAAAAAATGCATGTGAAGAATAAGATTAATGCTTTAAAGGCCGAGGTCGAGTGCCCCCCACACCCATGCAGCTTCCCCGGCAAAAGTAATCTATTGCCAGCTAACATGCAAACGGCGGTGGGGGGTGGTGGTGGTGGTGGTTTTGTCCTCATAATGAATTTATACCCATTTCCTGTAATGAGCTAAGTTAAAAACTGCGACAGACAAGTCGTGGGAGAAAATACTGGGTGTTGAACCAGGGAGTGGACAGCATCTCAACCCTGGAGAGAGAGGAGAAGACCAAATCCTTGAGTATCTGTCTCACTCAAGGGCCAGGTGAGTCTGCACTGCAGCATTTGCAAGCATGTCCACCACAGTTCCAGGGTCATCGAGGCCTGTTCCAGGTGAGCTGGCGGCAGAGAGAGTGGACTTTGCTAATGCAGGAGTGTCGTGAAGGCCCTGGCAGCTGTACTGTGCCTAATGCTGTCCCAGAAGTGGCACCGTCTCTGCCAGACATCATCACCTGGCAAGTCGGAATTGCATGGACTTTACAACTTTGATTTAAAATGTTGATAAATGGGTCTGCATCTGCCCTGGGAGGGGAGGAAAATGTAAAGAGAATCAATTTTCTTAGTGGACAGATCAACCCTTTTCCACAAGAGCAGGGGACAGTATAAATAGAATCCATACAATAGACACCTGGTGTCTTTTCCCCCTCAGATCCTACATGACATCACTTTTCATATCATCACTTCTCTGATACAAAAGGTCTGAATAGGTGAACTTTACTTGGCATTAGGAATACCAGGATTGCCCCTTAGGAAGCATTTTCTCTCCATGATGGGATTTGATAGGACTCTTGCTGATAATGAACTAGGCAGAGTGCTGCCCATCTGGGATTCTTGGGTAATGTGAACAAGCAGTGTGTGTGAGCTGGTGCCACCATTACAGAATTTCTAAGTTGCGCTATGATCTGATTACTTTCTGGCTAAGACATGGACACACGCAGTAGTGGAAATGAGTCATCTGTCTTAGCTTGGAGTTTAGGGTTTTCCCAAAAGTAGCAGGAGAATGCTTAGGAGAATCTGATGAACAGAGAAGACGAATGGGAATAACTGTTCTTCATATAGAAAATATACATCAAGGTCAATTCCATGAAGACGTTTCCATACCGTCAAAGAACAGTTACCATTAGCTCACAAGTAGATGGTCCAAGTTGGTCTAGCCAAAGACACACGCTAGATTCCCTCCACTCATGGGAAATGGAAAAAATATGCAATAAAGTCAAAACATTTGCTATCTACATCTAGCTGAGATGAAAAGCAGAGACCAGACTTAAGTGCCAGCTGTAAGCAACTGAAAGTACATGAAAGAAACAGGAAAATACTGTATCTTAATGTACAGACACCCGCCAAGGAGGAGAAGCATGCCAGTAGAGCCCTTGATCTCCTTAACTTACCATGTGATGTTTCCAGACTCCAGTGGAGGAATGGTGTCCCAAATAGTCATGCTGAGATCCTATGACAGAGATGAATATGAGGAGGGACAAAAGCACTGGAAACTATAGTCCAAGATCCTGGAGTAGAGAATCCTGCACAGAGAGAGAGGTTTCCAGGTATCTAGAAAGACATTCCCCTTTGGATAAAAAAAATCAAACAACTAAGTACTAATCAGTGTAAACAAGGATTACCCACTGTCAAGCATATAACCATTCAAAGCAATGGGAGAGAAGAGAATGCTTTGATGCTCACCGAGGGACAAAAATGGTCTTCATACTCATTTATACACAAATTTGTATTCTCACTTCTCAGAGTAGAAAAAGCACGTGTGTATGAGAGGGAGAGAGACAGAGACAGAGACAGAGACAGAGACAGAGACAGAGACACAGAGAGAGTATGTGTACATATGTATGTGTGCATCCACATCCACAGGGAGGCCAGATGAAGACTGGGTGTTCTGCTCTCTCTTCCTCTCCCTTTGTCGCTTGAGACAGGGTCTTTCACTGGTACTTAAGTTCTGTTGGTGGACAGCAAGTCTCAACAATCCTCCTGTCTATGCCCTGCAACAGTACTGTGGTTACAAGTCCTTGAAGCCATGCACAGCTTTGTATATGGGTCTGGGAGTCTAACCTGGGTTACCATACTTGCAAAACATGTGCTCTTACCGACCGAGCTATCTCTCCATCCTGGAATATCAGGTGAACGAGTTAGGCAAAATTAAATTATAGGCTACTTTGATATTGCCTAGCAAAGCTGAAAAATAGACTTTGAAAGGAGCAATGGTTTTCCAGTAACACGTTCATGTTCCAGAACAGAGGTTAAGATGGACAGATATTAAGGAATAAAAGAAAACCATATAATGTCTGACATACAATAAAAATTCCAGACCATGCAAAACAATCATAAGATAATAACAGAATGAGGAACACAACCCACCTGTAAAAACTGTCCAAGAAATGGCACAGATGATAAAACTGGACAGGGATATCAAAGCATTTGTCATAACTATATTCTGTGTGCTGAACAGATCAGCAGACTTGGCTACCATCAAGAGGGAACACTTGGTTTTTACCTTCTACCTCCCTCTTTAAATATTATCGGAAGGGATCCAGCTGTAACAGTGAGAGACATCAGGTTTTTCCAATATCAGAATGAACCCTCCCCCCCCACACACACACTCATTGCCTATGTAAAACAGGAAGGAACTCCTAAGTAAAATCTATATGTGAAATAAAGCCTGGAGAATAAAGTACAGAGCAAGTCCACCAAGCCAACATTCTGGCATAAAGAGAACAGAGCTATGGGCGGGCTGAGCACGCTTTGTCCCTGTGACCGACTTGGGGAACCTGTCTGTCCAGCACCTTCCTCCCACTGCACCCTGTGAGAACCTTGAGTTCTCAGTGCCTTGCGTGCTCTGGAAGCTTTTACGACAGCTTGAACTCCTTAGGAAGACACCCTCCTCCCTCAGATCAAAGTCCCCACCGTTAAGATTACATTGGAATTTACAGCAGAACATTCTTTCTCTCATGTGGTTGAGGAAAAGAAAGAGTGTCACCATGCCTTTTTTTTTTAAATGATGATTTAATCCTTTAAGACTTCATGCTTTTTAGTGGACATTTTATAGAAAAGTTTAAAGGGCTTCAATGAATTCCATTAAAATGAAACATAAACGAAAAGGAATTCCTTCCTCCTAAAGTAGTTCCATAATATTTATTTGATTCTCACATCAGTTAGGCACTTAGTCACTCTTTAAGACACAGTTTGGTTGGGTATCTACTGTGGCCATCATGTGTGGTTGTAACAGTGGGCTGATGGACTCACTCGTCACTGAAAGTCCTTCCCATTCAGAATCTTTCTCACCAACTGGAGCCCAAGGTCTGGATGGAACTAATCTACTTGACTTTGGTTCTTGGCACTTGCATTATTGAAAGTCTGATCTGGAGAGTTTCCAACAATACACCGTTATTTGGGTTTAGCTAACTAAGTATAAAGGCATTTCAGAATTATCACCTTGGGGGGGCCTTAGTGAAAGAATTTAATTTATTTCAAAAGCACACACACACACACACACACACACACACACAAATACACACCAATGAAGGGAAAACCCCAGTTTGAGAAAGAGTTGAAATTTCACCATAATCTAGATAGCAAAGAAAAGCCTCATCTCTCATGTGGACAATAGACTGAGATCATAGGTTCAGAGGTCAAAGTAAAAGCTGGGGAGGTTTGAAATGTGTGACTCCACTCTGAGGCAGCTGCTTCCTGGCTCCTCTCCCAGTAGCTTCAGCACTAAGACTAATGGCTAAGAAAACACCAGGAGGTCAGTAAGTAAAAGCTTGAAAAGGGACTACATCTGAATACAGACCACAAGAAGAGAAGAAATCTTCCCATGGAAGACATTAAATCAGATCTTCAAAGAAATTCTGTATATATTTTGCATTTCTATCCACTCTTGGTCATTTCTAGTCAGCTCACAGGCAAAAAAAAAAAGTGTAGAAAGTGCTAAAAACAGCCACCTGAAATATTTCAACACCCCAGTGTCCTGGGTAACTGGTAACACAGTGTCCAAACAGATGACGCAGGGTCATATTCCAGAGACTGAAAGCATAATGCATCTTAGAAACAGAAACACAGCTTTTATAGCCACAGCAGGGGGTGGTAATGATAGCATGCTCATCTCCTCTCAGATTTTGTCAGTGCAGAGCTATGCCCCACACAGGATTTGGATATAAATGCTTCTAGTGGCGACGCTCACGGTAGCCTCAACCAACGTTCCTGGTTTTCAACAGGTGGATGGCTAAACAAATTGTAGTAAAAATAGAATATTACAGGATAAAAGAGAAAAAGAGAGCAGGACAAGAAGCCCAAATCCCTGTGTATAAAATGTCCTGGCAAATGGTAAAATTGGCATACTTTGTAAAATCGTCCAGATACCAAGAGTACAAGTGACGTACTATTTACATGAAAGTCTGTGAAGGAAAAGAAAACCTGCATATCTGCAGGGTGAGCAGACAGAGAGAGGATGCAGCTGTCCACAGCAAAAGGGACAAGCACATTTTGGGATGGTGGAGACGTGCTTCCTACTGACTGGTACTGGTACTGGCACAGTTGTCAGTTTCACTTAACTTCACATTTCAGATGTGTTGTATAAAGTTCTGTATCAATAAAATGTATTTTCTAAAAATAGGATGTATTTACTTAAGTAGGAGAGAAGGCTAATATTTAAATATTTCTTTGATAGCCCATCCATAAATCATTTGGAATGAATTAAAAATATAGAAAATATTTGGCTATACACCATCATTTGTATTCTTTTTATGTAAAACATGTCTTTTTTTTCTCCAAAAGTTAAGGGAGCCTCCTCTTTCCCAGTCCTAAGGTGGATTAGTGTTTGGTGTTTATGAAAGATGTTGAAAGAGCTGGAACATTTGGAGTTACTACTGCCCAGGCAGAGTCCAATCTTCATTCTTTGATCCAAGACATTATTAAACAGTAATCACATTTACACACTGAGTCAGTTTCTCCATCTTCTGCTTGGGAGGACTCTTTCAAACAATGGGAAATACTGGGTAGTACTGAGGTCAGCCCGGCATCTCATCACAAAGGGATGGATGAAAACAAATCCATCCATAGAGACTCTGTGGACCCCGAATCCTTACACTCCCCCAGGCCATCTACTTCTGCTAAGGAGAATAAGTAAGAAGACAGCCAAGTAATGAACATGAGAGACAAGTTTCTCCTGCGCTCTGCAGAAGAAACAATGGAGCAGAACCTGCAAATGTTACTTTTTCATGAGGACAGTAGAACATGACATCCCTTCATCCTTCTGATGGATAACACTGGAACTGATTATCTGGTAGGCACAGAAAAATAGCCTAAAAGTTGTTGTGATCAGACTTAACTTGTTCTCCATATCATGGGACACTCTGCACTCTACAGTATATTTTACATGTATTAACTTTTCTCATGTGCTCAACAACCATAAGAGGTGAGGTTTAATAAGCACCATTATATGTATATATATATATATATATATATATATATATATATATATATATATATATTGGAACTGGACTATAGAGAGTGAGGAAAATAACTATTCTGGAGTTGTACAGATAGCCCTTCGTGAAAAGATTCAAACTCAAGTCCTCATTTTGGGCATTTATTTTGATTTTGATAGTTGGGGTTTTTTGTTGTTGTTTTTTGTTTTATTTTTTTTTATTGACAAGGGAAGTAAAGGGAAGTAAAAACACCTTATGATAAAATTAAAGATTTACATGAAAATATTTCAGATAAACACTTTAAAATTGACAATTTTCATGGAAAATTAAGGAGTAAAGTGGTAGATATGTAAAACACTGCAAAATTAATTGAAATATAGAATAGAAATATTTTATGATAGAATTGAAGATTTACATGGAAAATATTTCTGATAAAATTGTAGAAAAATGTAGAAAAACATGTTAGAATTAAAGATTATCATGGAAATTTTTATATAGATATAATAATGGAAAATTTTATATAGATATAATAATGGTAGGCATAAAAATATTCCTAAGTTGATTAAAAGTGGAACTATAAACATTTTCTGATAAACTTGAAGATTTACATGGAAAATATTTCTGATAAAAATATGTTAAAATTAAAAATTATCATGGAAATTATATAGATAAAATATATAGATAATTATATAGATAAAATGATAGGCATAAAGATAATGCTAAGTTGATTGAAAGTGGAATTATAAACATTTTCAGATAACATTGAAGATGTACATGGAAAATATTTCTGGTAAAATTCAAGAAATAAATAGACAAACACGTTAAAATTGACTGTTTCATGGAAAATTTTATATAAAAATGGTAGATATAAAAACTCTTTCTAAATTAATTGAAGGTGGAATTAGAAATGTTTATGATCAAAACAAAGATTTACATTGGAAACATTTCTGATAAAATAGAGGAAGTATATAGAAAGACATTAAAATTGAAGATTATCATGGAAAATAATGCAGAT
This sequence comes from Apodemus agrarius, assembly GCA_964023405.1. Classification (NCBI taxonomy): domain Eukaryota; kingdom Metazoa; phylum Chordata; class Mammalia; order Rodentia; family Muridae; genus Apodemus; species Apodemus agrarius. Next base: position 134,371,984 of record OZ030008.1, read on the forward strand.
AAAGGGTAGACATAAAAGAAATTACTAAATTAATTAAAAGGGGAATTACATACATTTTCTCATAAAATTGAAGATTTATATGAGAAATATTTCATTAGTCTATGTCTTTTTATTGGGGAGTTGAGTCCATTGTTAAGAGATATTAGGGAATAGTGATTGTTGCTTCCTGTTATTTTTGATGTTATTTTTATGTTTGTGTGGGTATCTTCATTTGGGTTTGTTGGAAGAAGATTACTTTCTTGCTTTTTCTAGGGTGTAGTTTCCCTCCTTATGTTGGCATTTTCCATCAATTATCCTTTGTAGGGCTGCATTTGTGGACAGATACTGTACAAATTTGGTTTTATCATGGAATATCTTGGTTTCTCCATTTATGATTGAGAGTTTTGCTGGGTATAGTATCCTAGGCTGGCATTTGTCTTCTCTTAGGGTCTGTATGAGGTCTGCCCAGGATCTTCTAGCTTTCATTGTCTCTGGTGAGAAGTTTGGTGTGATTCAGATAGGTCTGCTTTTGTAAGGTACTTGCCCTTTTTTCCCTTACTGCTTTTAATATTCTTTCTTTGTTTAGTGGATTTGGTGTTTCAATTATTATGTGCCGGGAGGATTTTCTGTTCTGGTCCAGTCTGTTTGGAGTTCTGAAGGCTTCTTGTATGTTCATGGGCATCTCTTTCTCTAGGTTAGAGAAGTTTTTTTTTTCTACAATTTTGTTGAAGATTTTTACTGGGCCTTTAAGATGTAAATCCTTGCTCTCATCTACACCTATAGGTTTGGTCTTCTCATTGTGTCCTGGCATTCTTGGATGTTTTGAGTTCCCAGCTTTATGCATTTTGCATTTTCTTTGAGTCAATATTTTCTGTGGTATCTTGAGCACCTGAGGTTCTTTCTTCTATCTCTGTATTCTGTTGTTGCATAAATGACTCCTGAATTCTTTCCAAGGCTTTCTCTCTCCAGAGATGTCTCACTTTGTGATTTCTTTATTGTTTCTACTTCCACTTTTGGATCCTGGATGGTTTTGTTCAGTTCCTTCACTTGATTGTTTGTGTTTTCCTATAATTCTTTAGGGGATTTTTGTGTTTCTTCTTTAAGGGCTTCTGCCTGTTGACCCATGATCTCCTGTATTTCTTTGGTTTTGTTTGTTTGTTTGTTTGTTTTTTGTTTTTTGTTTTTTGTTTTGTTTTGTTTTTTTGAGACAGGGTTTCTCTGTGTAGTCCTGGCTGTCCTGGAACTCACTCTGTAGACCAGGCTGGCCTCGAACTCAGAAATCCGCCTGCCTCTGCCTTCCAAGTGCTGGGATTACAGGCATTTGCCACCACGCCCAGCTGCTCTCCTGTATTTCTTTAAGGGATTTTTGTGTTTCCTCTTTAAGGGCTTTTACCTGTTGACTGATGTTCTCCTGTATTTTTTTCTTTTTTTTTATTTAAATTTTTATTTTCTATATTCTATGTTTACATTCCAAAGGCTTTCCCCTTTCCCAGTCCCCCCCACCATACATCCCATAATTCCTCTCCCCCCCCAACTATTCCCCAATCATTCCCATCCCCCCCACGGTTTTTCTGTTCTGGGTCTACAAAACTGAATCCAATCTTTTCAGGCCCAGGGTCCTCTCCTTTCTTCTTCTTGGGAATCATTTGACTTGCTAATTGTGCCTTGAGTATTTAGGGCTTCTGTGCTCATTAATATCCACTTATCAGTGATTGCATTTCATGTGTATTCTTTTGTGGTTGGGTTAACTCACTTAGGATGATATTTTCTAGATCTAACCATTTACCTACAAATTTCTTTAAGGGAGTTACTTAATTCTTCCTTGAAGCCCTCTATCAACATCATGAGATACGGTTTTAAATGCAACTCTTGTTTTTCCAGGACTTGCTGTGGTGGGAGAACTGGGTTCTAATGTTGCCATGTGGCCTTGGTTTCTGTTGGTAGGGTTCTTGTGCTTGCCTTTCACCATCTGGTGCTAGTTGGTATTCTTGTCTCTGGGTGGAGTTTGTTCCTCCTGTGGGCCTGTAAGCCTGTGTCCTTACTCCTCTGAGTTCAAAAGTGAAAGTACTGCTGGGAGATATCTCTCTCTTTCCTGGCACACTATGCACAGAAGGCTGTGGAGTTTCCTGGCTTCCTGGTGCAAATGGCAGTGGGCGGGAAGGGTTCTGTCCCAGCTGCTCCACTGATCTTAGACCCTGTGTGTTCCTAGCTGGATTCCCTCCAGAGAGAAGGTGGAGATCTCACCTCTGCGCTCAAAAGTGAAAGCCTGCGGGGAGATCACTCCCTCCTGGCGGACTATGCACAGAAGGCTGTGGAGTCTCCAGGCTTCCTGGTGCAAATGGAGGCAGGAAAACTTCCCTCCCAGCTGCTCCACTGATCTTAGGCCCTAGCTTGGTCCCCTCCATAAAACGGGTTTGTTTTTAACAAAACAAAACAGGGTTTCTCTGTTTAACCCAGGATGTAGTTGAATGTAGTACCCAGGTTTGTCTCAAGTGTAAGATCCTCCTGCACCAGCCTGCTAGGTTCTGTGGGCAAACCTCTGACCTACAATTGAAGTTGCTACTATATGTCTACTGTGTTTGTTAGACTTTTAAAAATATGTTTGTTTGTTGTGTTTTTGAGGCAGGGTCTCATGCATACAAGGATAGCCTCAAATTTGCTGTGAAGCTGAGGATGACTTTGAATTTTTGATATATTCCTGGCTCTACTTTCCAAATCCTGAGATTACATGTCTTTTTTAATATGTCTTTATTTTTATGAGCTATAATCTATAATAGAAAAGAACACAAGTAACTATATATAGCCAAACATTTTCCCATATTGTTAATCCATTCCAAATGACTTTTGAATGGACTATACATTTCTATAATATAGACTTAGGACTGACTTGTAAGTCTCACAAAAAAAGTGGTTTTAAGACAATAAAAATTCACATAAACCAGTCTATGGGGACTATTTTTATATGATATTTAAGGAGTACTGACTAAAGATACATTCTAAGTGAGGTCACTGTTTCTTTCTTTCTTTATAATAATAATGTAATGACAAAGTGTAGGAATCACTTAGTTTGCTAAAGACAACTGTTTCATGCTCTAATTTAATTACCACAATACATGTTGTATAAGGTAATCCGTGTGCAATAGAGAAATAAATTTTGAAATACCAAATAAATGGCTAAGTGAAACAGAGCTCAGAGTCTACACAGGTCCTATCCAATTCTAAAACCCGCATCCCAAATCACTAATCTGTGAATATTTAACAGTATTAAGTGACTCAGTTTTCTGCCAACTGTGACTTTATATGGGATCTGAAAGGATCATGATGAAGAGAAAGGGTGACAGGTAGCTGCAGCTGAGTCTGCTGTCTGAAGCTTGTGCTTTTACTTCAAAGAAAAAATCTGTGAAGTAATTATGAGTTCACTTATTTGAATAAACTCAAGATAACTCAATTATTTAGAAAATACTGAGACTAGGAATCCTATTATTCCAAAAACTTCTTTACCTGAAGGTCCAATCAAATACCTAAAACCATGCAATCAGTAACTGAAGATCTATTAAGAGGATTCTTTTGTAGACACAATGAAAAAGCTCTGTCTTCCCTCCTTATCAGGTTATGCTAATGAAATTCTACTACCAATGTTAAGTGAAGGTAACTTCATTTGACTTTACAAGTGAAATATAAAACAACTGTAATCACGGGCTTCTTTATTTCCCTCACTTATGATACATCAAGAAAAACTCTATTACACACGGCATGTGCCTCCTATGTCCTGCAGTCTCGAGCCTGTGTCAGAACAAACCCTACCTTATAATATACACTCTGCTTCCATATTACACCAAGTATTTGCTTCAAATTAGAGATGGGCCTTTTTTAAATTTCTAGTGTGCTCATCATAAGTCCGCTTGGACAACCAAAGATTCTCTTCCTATTTTAAACTCCATGACCTTGATGATATCTACATAGTTCCTTAATAGAAGAACTCAAATTAGCACTGACTGAATATTCATAGTACAGGATCTTGGGTACCTGCTTTGGAATTCTGTCACAATTAAATAAAATGTAATCATTAGGAAAATATGAAGAAAAAAGCAACTTTTTACTTTTTTGCAACTTCTTGTGCATGTATACTTAAAGAGGATTTGAATGCAATAAAGAAAAACAATATAAGTGCATTTTTCAATCAAAAGTTTTTTTTCTAGTAGGGTAAGACTGAAAGAGTGTAAGGAAGATCTTCCAGTGAAAGATAAATTGCTGCAGTTGGAGGCATGAAACTTCAGGAAATGAGGAATGCTGAATAGGTAAATACATCAGGCAAATCAAAGTTGACCTTGACTTTATAACACAACAACTATGACATTTTGAGCTTTAAAATACACAAAGAATTAAAATATACAACAGGAGTAAAATAAAATGAAGAAAGAGCGAATGGAGTTGAGTATCTTAATATTCTACTGTTGGGAGGTTTTAAAGTGCTACATTACAGGTGACTAGGAAAAGCCAAGGATAGGAATCATAATTTCAAGTATAACTATTAAATAGATAATAAAAGTGTATGTGATTAGCAATCAATAAAGTGAAAGAAATAGAAAACAACCAAAGAAAATGTGATAAGAAAGAATAAGTCTAGAATGATTTTCAAGCTGCAGCAAGAACAAAGCTGAACTACATCAGATGCTTTTAGCCCGAGCATTTTCTCATTAAAAGACAAAGACTGTACGAATGAATCAAATTTTATGCTAGTTAGAAAATTGAATGACTTTCTCACCACCCTTCCCCAAAGAAAGAGAGAGAGAGTGAGAAAGGGAATGAGAAAGTCAGACAGACAGACAGATAACATGGGTATGTTAAATGATTAAAAGAGCAGAAGATGGAGAGCAGTGCTCAGGGCGGGAGACACCACTCAGCAGCCGAGAACACTTGATGACTTCCATGGGACCTGAGTTCTATTCCCAGCACCTGTGTCAGGAGGGTCACAACTGTCTATAACCCCAGTTCTAAGGGCTCGGAAGCTCTCTTCTGTCCTCTACAGGCACCCGCACACAAGTGGCACACACTCACACTGACATATGCAAATATACTTCAAAATTAATCTTTTTCAAAACGACAACAATGATCAAGAGATGCCTGTCATGGTGATTAATTACAACAGCAACCTTTTTTGAAACTATGGCCACTCTATCATGTTTTTGCCTTTGCTTGCTATGGTTTGGTTTTTTGAAATGCAGCCTTATTCCATAACCCAAGCTAAGATGAATGCTGTCTTGGTCTCCCATGTATAGGAAGTAATCAATTTTAATATTTACTGTTCCATTATTTTCCAGGGAAGTTTATTTCTATTTGTTCTGTATTGAAAAGGTCACAGAAAGTTGTAAAATAAATCTATCCAAGTCCATCCTGGTGATTCATTAAGTGGACTGGGGTTACTTAGAGGAGAATGGGTAGATCTGACTGTATTAATTATTTTTTAGCTAACTGACATGTATGCATTCATATGTCAGATCAAAATCTGACATATGAATGCACACATGTCAAGAGTATACTTTTTAGATTAAGCATTTACAAAGATTGCTACACTTAACAAATTGGGCATGCAGAAATTTTTGTAAGATACAACTTGACAGCTGAAGCAAAAAGATTAAAAGTTTAAGGCCAACCAGGGATACATGAGAAGGGAGTGGGAAGTCAGATTCCACTCTATATAAAAACACTGTCTCATTGGGAAAGTAATGCCGGTCTTTGTGTATGCACACTGCTGTCGGTCTTTAGAAATTCCAGAGGATTGGCACCCAGCAGAGAGGAACTCTCTTATCACAGGTGAACTCAAGGTGAAATCAATTTCAAAAGGTAACCAGGAAACCAGCGAATATTTGAAAACCAAATATTCCATTTTGAGAGAACACAAGGGGTCAAAGAAAAATATTCTAGTAGAAATTAGAAAGTATTTTTGCAGTGAAATAACCACCTTACAGCACATCAACCTCCCCAGGGCACAGGACAAACTTGAGGTTGTGGAGAAATCTAAGCTTTATAGGTGCTTATCTGGACAGAGGCTCAGCTTGTGAGCCAGTTGAATATTGGAGGAAGTTACAAGCAGCGAGGTTACTGTTGTCCTGCCTTTCTCTATTTGCAAGTGTTTCAAATCTTTGGGTTTTTAAAAGAAGGCCTTTCTAAATCCAAGTATCTGTCAAAGTGGCGCTGCTGTTGGGTTTAGAAGAGTGGGGCATCTCGGAGGCATTCGCTTTAGTCAGTCTGACAATTTTGAAGATTCAATTTGCTGTTCATTGAACTCACTGTACATCTTTGTCTTAAGGGCCTTCCTATGCACATATTTTTGTTTCCCAGAAAGCTATTTTTAGGTACTAATATATGATTTTTTAAAGATCTTAGAGCTCTGTTGATGATAAAAGCAATATAAATGCAAAAATGTATGTGTTCTTCAAACCATTTACAATGTTCAAAATAAAGGAGAAATGCAAGAAACTGAAAGGTGAACTGAACCACAAAATTGGAGTGTTTCCCTCCTGACTTCAGTTTTAAAGCTCCCTGGATTTCATGGGATAAAGACGAGGGTAGATGTAGAATTGCTGTCCCAATACATTAATAATCTTTCCAAAAACAAGGCAAATGGCTGAAGAGACAAAGGATGTTCGCAAATAAAACATGCAATTACGTTTCCTCAAATTCATAATAATGATATGGTGGCTATCCATCTGATACAAATACCTTTGAGCAAATTACTTATTTTCCCTTCTCCAGTTAGTCCATTTGGCTGTAAATCAGTGCAGTGGTGTCAGGGCCACCGTGTCCCATGGTGGGCACTTCCAGAAGTTTAGTGTCAAGAATCCTACAAACAGAATGCTCTCGAGCATCTAATTTAGAGGATAACTCTAGGCAGGCAGAGGTTCCTGCTTTAGAAAACCTACCTGGTCTACAGTCTGAAGAGGAGCATCAGCCAGCTCTGCCAACGAAGCACAGTGAAGGGGAAGACTTTCTGGTCCAAGCAAAGGCTTTGTATAGATCTGGAGATAATAATGCCTGGCTAAAGGCCCAGCTGAAGAGATTCCTGGGTAGGATCCTTGGATGAAAGGATCAGTGAGTTGAACTAGGTAAAGCAGTAGGAAAGTACAGAACACAGGCTGAAGGGCCCGTGTTGAAGGGTTGATATTCCTCTCACTAAGGAAAGGAAAATAGCAAAAAGTCAGACAGGGAGATAGAGTGGTTAAGCCCAGCATTTCAGAGACCACACCCTACCTTCCATGAACTATAAGTCTAGACCCTAGTGTTAGTATTCTGTTTAAGCTCCGCCCCACATTTACATGGCAATACCCAGGTAGGCCTGACCCCTATAAAAGGAGCTGCTGGCCCCCTCCTCGCTCTCTTGGTCTTTTGGTCTCTTGCTCCTCCTTAACTCTTCCCCTGCTTCTCTTCCCCCTACTCTCCCCGTTACCCCTTCCCTTCCCCCTCTCTACCTGCTCATGGCTGGCCTCTCCTCTCCTCTCCTCTCCTCTCCTCTCCTCTCCTCTCCTCTCCTCTCCTCTCCTCTCCTCTCCTCTCCTCTCCTCTCCTCTCCTCTCCTCTCCCCTCCCCTCCCCTCCCCTCCCCTCCCCTCCCCTCTCCTCCCCTCCCCTCCGTGGCTTGCATTCATCTGCATTGTCTCAAGGACAGGCATAGGCTGAGATTACCTGCAAAAGACCTTTTGCACTAATTAAGTTCTTTTGCAATAGAAAGTGTCCACAGTTTATTGGTGGCTATTTGAGGGAATCCAGTGTCTCATGTTCTACTTTAGAAAGACATTGTGCTAATTATATTATAGAATGTATAGTATAGAATATGATAAAAAAAAAAAGCCAAGTCATTCTAATTTGCCTTCCCAAGACCCATGGACTATGAATTTCCATTAGGGAATTATGCTTTGTCTGGCTTCTTCATGTACTCGGCAGGGCAAATACCTCCCAGTGCCCACAAACTCAACTTTTTGGAATTCTATTCGTGCACTTTTTTTGGGGGGGGAGTGCCTTGGTGCATAGGTGCCAGTCTTCCCAGTGTGCCTGGCTACATTACTGAGTTCCTGGCAAGTGGTATTATGAACCCAAAAGGTTTTAAAAATAGGTTTTCTGAAAACTGAGAGCGCACATCTATGTTCATTGAGCGTACATGATGAGTGTCTCTTAACTGGAAACTCATTTTCATATTTTGGAGTGTACGTTTATACATAATGAAGTACATAATGGGTGGGATGCTAGTCTACATAGAAAATTCATTTCTCTGTATCATATGTGCCCTATACACATACCCTGTAGGTAATTTCATATGGTAGTATAGTGTGTAGTTCATCCCTTTGTGTGTGTGAGAGAGAATGGGGTGGAAATATATATGTGCACATGGAGAAGGATATTAGATGTTCTGCTCCATCACTGTCCATCATTTTGCGTTGAGACAGGGTCTCTCACCGTGCCCAGAACTTGGCTGGTGGCCAGCAAGTCTCAGCAATCCCCTGTCTCTACTCCCTTCAGTAGGGGTTACAGATTTAGTCACGCATGCCTCCAGCTCCTTGCCTGAACTTTGGTCATGCTTTATTTCATCACAACTCAAAGAACGTCCCGTTTGTAGCATTTTGAATATCAGATTCTGAGGCCAGGGAGTCTCAGTCTGTGCTATCAGTAATCGAAACAATATTGACATACTTTGTAAACGTGAGTTTTGGGGAGGAACTGGTACAGAGGCTAAATCTTATGAGATTTAAAATTAGAATTAAAGCAGATGTGGTGACATCTGTCTCCAACCTAAGCTCTAGATGAAGAACCTAGAACAGGAGGGTGTGCGTTTGAGATTAAATTTGGCCACAAAATGGATTCAAGGCCAACCTTGGCTACAAAGTTAGACTTTGCCTTAAAAAAATTAAAACCCACCCTATATGCACAGGTATCTTAAGTACCAGCTAACATATTTTGAATATGTCAGGGAAAGCGCAAAGTCATTTAAAGCAATTCATTTTCTCATTTTTACAGTTGCCCTACAAATATCTTGTATTGTTTGATAATAACCATGCTCAGGAAACAGGCAGCACACTCCATATCTCAGAAGCAGCAGTGACGGTGTTCGGACTCTAACCAGGGTGTGTCTAGTTATTTAAGGCCCTAGACTCAGGTTAAAACCTTCTCACTATACAGTGACCAACCAGTGAATCATCCAGATCAAACATTGAATGCTACATTAAGATTCTCCTCCTCCCATTTACCAACCCTAAAAAAGCATTCCTGTGTTGTATTTTCGCTGTCTCAGGAGCATGTCCCATGGAGGAAGAACTCTCCATTTGGGATATGTAATATCAAAAAACAAACAAACAAACAAAACATACAGGAGACACAGCAAAACATTTCATTTCGAAGTTCTTCCTGCATGTCAGAGAAAAAGACTTGAATCCTCTTCCAATAGGCATGTGACCATCTATAATTTAGTTTACCCTCATCCCTTTGGTTTCCAATAGAACGTAATCTGTAGACATCTTTCTGATAAGTAGAATTAAAATAGTAATGTTTTATACATTTTCTGGCATAGAGCAAAAGGACAAAACCTTGCTTTGCCCCTCTTATTTGTCCTATATACACACAGTGTTAATTACTTTACTGTTGCTCTTATGAAACATCATGACCAAGTGAATCGTGGAAAAGAGGGTTTCCCTTAACCTTTAGTTCCAAGGGGAGACATAGGAGCAGGAAGCTGAGAGAGCACATCCTTACACCGGAAGCCAACAGACAGTGAATGGGAAGTGCTGTGAGGCAGTAAATTCTCAAAGCCCGCCCCCTAGGATGTACTGGAGCCCAGCAAGGCTTCACATCCTAGAAGTTCCAGAACTTATACAAACAACACCACTAACTGGAAACCAAATGATTAGGCACATGCAATTATGGGGAATATTTCTTATTCAGACCACCACATCCCACTCCCTGGTTTCAATATCATAATCATGGCCATATCACAATAAACATGTATTTATCTCAACTTTAAAATACCCCATCATCTTAAATGGTCTCAATACTGTTTCTAAGTCTAAACTATCTTCTGAGACTCAAAGCAGTCTCTTTACTGTGGCCCCTTTACACTCAAAGAGGAAATCACATTATTTCCAACATACAATGGCACAGAATACACATTCTCATTACAAAAGGGGAAAATTGGAGAACAGCAAGGAAATATTGAACCAAAACAAAACCAAAATCCATCAGGGCAAACTGTATCCACAACCAGTGATTTAGACTTAATGATTTAGCCAGTTAACAATTAAATTAATTAACAAAACATCTCTTTCAACACACGACTTTTCTGTAAAGTTAAGGTTCTTAGAGTTCTTTTTCTCGCTAAACCATACATTTTGTTTTTCTTTCCCCCCTGTTTGCTCTTTTTCCACTGTACATCTGCATAAGTGCAATCAGTTACAACCATTTCACATATTCAACGTTATGTTGCCTTAAAATTTTCTGTGCCAAAGAAATTAGTATATTTGTATTTTTACATTAATTATACTAAATTATATAAGCTAAATTACAAAAATTATTATTGATGTGGAAACTTAATGGATCTTTGGAAAGTTGGTTGGATGGTGTATTGCTGGGACAAACACGTGAAGGAACATTTAGTTAAAGTGGACACAGGTGTGAAAGGCTAAGGCAGCCTTGTGAAGGAATGTTTCGCTGAAGCAGACACAGGAGAGAGGATGTTCTGCTAAAGCAAACATGTGAAAGGACACGTGATGAAGGATTCTTTGCTAACAATACGCATGTATTGATCTGTCTTATATTGCATAGTTGAGCTCCATTTGTTGGGACTCAAGAAACTCAAAATAATTGCACGTGTTGAGGGTAAGACTTGTGCTGAGACAAGGCTTGTGGGAGACGTGATGTTTGGAGGGTGTCAATAGGACTTGACGGACAGTGACAGAGGCTGAGCTTGGCTTGCTGGTACAGCTCGTTGGGCAAAGCTCGTGGGCCTCATGTCTTTGCTGATCTTTGTTTCCCTGAGAGAGGTACAACTAAGAACTTCTGATGTTCCTCCTGGTCCCTGCTGCTGACCGGAGCCAAGACTGAAGCCTGGCTGTCTCTGCTAGGTCGGATCACCGCTGTTACTAATCTGACTCTAGTCAACTGGACTGCTAGTGTATCTGCAGTGTTTGTGAGTGGACTGAGCTGCTACTGCTGACCTGGGAACTGAATTATCACTTTCCATACAACACAAGCAGGAGTTGCCCCACTTCCACTCCCCCCTGTATCCTTTCTTTTCTACTACCTCTTGTGTGCCTGTTCCATTGTTTAGATGGAAGGAGAGACAGCCCATGATTTTAAAGCTTTATTGTAGAAAGGTAGAGGGAAAGAGAAAAGGTAGAGAAGTAGAAGCCAGCCAGAACCACATGGGGGAGGGGGGGAATGGGGAAAGAAAGGCCCAAGAGGGCAAGAAAGAGAGAGGAAGAGAAGAGAAGGGAAGAGAAGGGAAAAAGATAGGAGGGGAAGGGGAGAGGAGGGGAGGGGAAGGGAGGGAAGGGAAGGGAAGGGAAGGGAAGGGAAGGGAAGGGAAGGGAAGGGAAGGGAAGGGAAGGGAAGGGAAGGGAAGGGAAGGGAAGGGAAGGAAGAGGGCAAGAGAGGGAGAAGGGGACATGCAACACCTTTATAGTGGGTCAGGCTGCCTGGCTGTTGCCAGATAACTGTGGGGTGGGACATACCTGGCCGTAGCCAGGTAACTGTGGGGGTGGAGTTCAGCCAGAATACCAGGGGCGTGGGGCAGGCAGTGCCCTACACGACTGATGGTCACAGGGTTATGTCAGACCTCTCTTCCCTTTACTTTTTATTAAATGATAGAGGTCCCTGCATTGCTCTATGTGACTGATGGCCACACACCTCTCCTGTGGGGCGGGCTGTGGGGGCTGCAACTGTAACAGGAGCCAGGGGCCAAGGGAGCGTGACCAAACTCCTTCTGTCCCATGTAGGCAGAAGCTGCCTACCAGGTTGCTGGGGTTCAAGGTCAGTGCTCTATCTGGGACCAGGCTACCAGTGCACAGCTCACCTACAGACAACCTCTAGTGGGTGATGAACTACAAGGGATGTTAAAGCATTTAAAAACTATCATTAAAATAGGATTTGAAAAAAATTAAAGTTATAAGTATTTTGTAATTTAGCCTCAGGCAAGTTCTTAGGACATAGGTAGAAATAAGACAGATTCTTTGCCAAATAACCCATGAATGGACTTTAACAGTTACTAATAAAGTTCTTGCTTCCCCCTAAAACAACATCCTATTAAACTCTGCTTATAGCATTCTATCAAATTTCAAAGTCTTCCACGTTCCTCCAGAAAGCAATATGGCCATGTTCTTCACAGGACAAACCCGCTCACTCTCTGTTTCCCCCGTCTGTATCAGTTACTTTGCATTACTCTGTGATAAAATACCTGTCAAGACCCAAGTATTGGAGAAAAAAATTGGTCTTTGGTTTAGAGTTCCAGGGAGAGAGTTCATTAATGATGGGTAGTCATAGCAGCAAGCGGCCCAAAGAAGGAATCTGAGCGATCACTTCTTCAAAACACAGAGAGACAAGAGACCATGAGCTAGAAGTAAATTGAGGTTGTAAAGCATACCCTAGTGACATGCTTCCTCTAGCAAGGATTCATGCCCTAAAAGTTCCATGATCTCCTCTGGCAGTGCCACCAACTGGAGACCAAGTACATCCACCTATGGAGAACATTTCTCCTTCAAGTTACTACATCCCCTCTAATGCTTAAGTACACTACCTAACTTGTTAAGTAGGCAGACTTACGATTGCTCAATGTTTTTGGTTGGACATCAACCCAAGTATGTTATTTAAGAAGTGATGTCAGGAAATACATATAATCAGATAGGAAAGGCTAAAATAAGAGAAAGCCAATTTACTACTAGTAGTTGTTAGTGAGTACCAATTACTCTTGATAACTGAAGCCCAGTCTTACTAGGTATCTGTACACATTGGAGTCATCCTACCCGAGGACTGAAGTCTCCATTTGTCCTTTTGGGGTTAGACTCAAGGGCATCATCTCCCTGGTCCCTACAACCCTGACCTGTATGTTTGCTGATCATGACCAATTAGCCAAAAGAGAATTCTTGGCCAAAACAATAGAACATGAAGAAACAGTGGCCATGTACTAAAGTGGTGTGTGTTATAAGATGTGAGAGGACCTTCAAATCTCCAACCCTCTTTTTTATGTCACCATAACTGCAATTTAGGCCTTCAAATTTTTAAAAAACCTGTTTTGGGGGGATTAGTGGACCATGCCAACAAATAGAAGAACCGATAAGCATAGTTCAGGACCCAATAAAATTCATAATTGAGAACGGCAGGAGTTTGGGCTAGCTCTTCACCAGATTCCTGTCCTGGAGCACATGACCACCACGTCCCACTAAAAAGACCATGACATCCAGTCTCCTAGCAGAGAGCCTAGAGTTCTCCTTGCTAAGGAGACATTTAGGGGCTCTGACTGTTTAGCCAATGAGCACGCCTTTCCTAGGCGTTCCTTCCTGAAAAAGGTATTAAATCTCTGGTTCACCCTGAGTAAATGGTATGCATCTCCATCTGCCGTGAATAAAGCAGTTTGGACAAGCAAGGACTATTTCAAGGATCACTGTGGTGGCCGGGGATGGGGGATGGGAGTTGGGGGAAGGGTGGTGTTGTCTTCATACAGAACTGCACCTAAGTCTCCCATAAAGGTCCACTCTTCAAGCCCCTCTGCACCCCTGGTACTCATTCTTAGTTAAGTCACATTCCCCTGCCCAAGGCTCTTCACAGGCCCCTTGGCCCAGACCCCAACTCCTCCTCAAAGTTCCCAGCAGCATCTGGGTACATAAGAGGACAGGAGCCCCCATTCTCAACTCCCCCTGGTTCCCAGCAGTGTCTGGGTGCCTAGGAGTTTGAGAACCACAGCCTCCATCCCATGTCCCGCAGTTTTTCACCTGGAGAAATATGGGCTGGGACCCCTATCTTAGATGGCATTTCGCCTCCCCTTGAATGTTGACATTCCATGAGCCTGCCAGCCCAGTGGCGAGGAAGAAATGGAGTCCAGCGCTCCCAAATTTCCCCTTCCTGAAAGCCACCTGCAGAACCACACAGTTTGAGCATTCTTCCTATTCTAATGTTCCAGTTTTAAGACTTTCAAGGTTGGAAGTTCAGCTTTGAATTACGTCGTTTATACCATAAACTTGAATTTTGGGGAAAAGATTAACTATTCATCATTTTCCTGTTACAGAACATGGACCATAGTTAATGTTCAATTAATATTGGTTGGATTCCATTGTGTTTCAAATGGAGAATGAGTAGGCACAAAATGCCCTTATCTTCTCTACAGTGCAGCTTTTTTATACTGTGGTCTCTTGGAGAATATTTGATAAATCATCTCTTTGCCTTCTTAATGTGTTTTGAATTTATACCACCTTTAAATGCTTTGAAGTTCCAAAAGACAAATATATCTTCATGTAATTTAAATGGCAATCAGCAGGCTCTTTCTTCCTTATGAATATACAGAAAGCCGATGGTCACAGCAGGTAACTGATGAGGCTAAACTTTCAATGTCCTCATAATTCTCTGCCTGATTGCTTCTAGTGTGGGTGGATACATGATCACAGAGACATCAGGTGATTTGATCAGGATCAGAATAGATTATTGATTGTCCTCAAGTGAACTGCATGCTTGTAGACAATGATGTCTTGAGGGAATCCTAAGAAGAAATCAATATGGAGACTTCAGAATCTTGTAAATGAGAGCTAAAGGAAGGTTCTATGAAATGCAAACCTAGGATTACTTAGTGCTGTGATGGTGTTATACTTCATAGTCTGTTACTCTGACCAAAAGCATGTAGAAAGGCCAGCAGGTCCCAATCTGTGACTCTACATTTGAAATAATTTGCCTTTCATGATTCATTAAAGTTTTTCTAAGTAGGAATATTCTTTTGAAATAATGTTAACGCCGGGCGGCGGTGGTGGCGCACGCCTTTAATTCCAGCACTTGGGAGGCAGAGTCAGACAGATTTCTGAGTTCAAGGCCAGCCTGGTCTACAGAGTGAGTTCCAGGACAGCCAGAGCTACACAGAGAAATGGTGGGGGGGGGATGATTGGGGAATAGTTGGGGGAGAGAGGACTTATGGGACGTATGGTGGGGGGGGAATCTGGGAAAGGGGAAAGCCTTTGGAATGTAAATAAAAAATATAGAAAATAAAAAAAAATAATCAAAGAAAAAAAGAAAAACAAAACAAAAAAACAAAACAAAAAACAAAAAAAACAAAAACAAATAAAATAATGTTAACAAAAATATTCCATCAGATGTTGTTTCCAAAGTGCAGAAAATAAGCAGAAGGCAAGGCCTTTTGGTGATTAAGACTACTAATATTCTTACCAATGTTCTGCAATAAATGAAAATCTACATCAATTGTAATTTTTCTTTGTGTTATAGTTTAGATGATGGACATTTATACAATGAGATAATTCTACTCTGCGGGTCCCACAGACATGTCCTCCTTAGTCTTGGCTTCTTCCCCCATGTGTGATCTTCTTCCTTATTCTCACTTTAGCACATTCATAAGGAAGTCCTTCTGCTCTTCCTTCTGCATTCTCTTTAACCAGTTTATAATACCTAAGAACAGAGTTGGTAGGCTAGTAAGATGCTCAGTTTTTATTAGTACCCTGGGATGTCCTAAAATCAGAGCTATCCAACATGGCGTGTTTACAATCCAGCATTTCTCTTCTGAAGTTCATTTGTAGTTCATCTGCAGGTCCCATTTCTGGGGATATTGCACCTGCTATCCAAAACCTAAGAATCCAGAAATGCCACAAGGGTCTCTATGTCAGAGACTATGCAGTCTTCCAGATACTTCTATCAGTAGGGACCACTTTCCCATGAAGATCATGAAAAGCTCATCCATTCTATACACAGCCAATTCCGCAGATTCAATGTTTTTATAAATGGAAGCTACTCTTCTTTGTTCTCACAGCTAGTTTCTTACTTTATCTATTTTCTATATATATAAAGCAAACCCTAGCACGCCATCTCTCCAAATGCCTTAAACTCTTTCAATGACTTTGTGTATAAGAGTATAAAATCACCCTTCACTTACTGAACTATGTCTTTCAAACTTTAAATTTCTCTTCTCTATAGGCTCCTAACCTCACTTTCCCCTAGCTTTAGAAAGCACTGCTGTGCTCACACATTATAGCCCTGTTCCCCTCATTGCTTTGGGTTCTGTTATGATCCATATTTTGAGACCATTTCTCTTCTTATTTCAGAGACAATACAGTTCCTGGAGTCTAATTATTCATCCCACTGAACTTGTTTTCAAATGACGTTTATCCTCCCATACAGTAGCACTTATGTTTTTCTTTACCTCCTTGTACCTTTCTTGAGTTTAGGTGATGGAGGATGGACATCATGGACCTGATCTTTGTGTCTTGCAGAGGAAAACAACAGATTAACAAGTTCACCAAAAGCTCTCCCTGCCACTATGAAAACCTCTCCAGGTGTGCACTTGGTGCGGGTGAAAGGTTAGGTTTTGTTTGTTTGTTTGTTTACACTATTTGGTTTACTTCATCTATGGTTTAATCTATCTTCTAGAACAAGACTTTTGGGGTGTCCTTAGGAATCTCATTAAGATGAGAAATGCATTTGCTAAGAAAGAACATTTTTCTCTACTCTTTTAATTTCAAAAAAATTTAAGAGTGCTAATTTAATTGACACTACACAAATTAATAGAAAATGAACCTATTTTATTAATATTTTTGACAGTAAAGAAGTGAAACTCAAAGAGTGATTTGACTCAGTGTGGTATGATCCTTTTAACAAAGGAAAAGAACTGGATCTTCAAATATGATCAGTTAAACACTGTGTTAATGTGGCTAAAAATTATGTGGGCAATCCAGTCCTTGAAAGACAGGTTCTCTCAGTAAAGTCAACGTAGACACACTCCTGGTGCTGACTCATTTCTTCCATCATAGTACATGACATCCATTTCTTTCTTATGGAAGATCAGGAAAGACTTTTTCTCCAAAGAAAATGTAGACCTAATGTTTAGATGGATAAGTGAACTTCCCTGCATCTGCTGGTTTTCAATTGTCTTCATCTCAAAATAACCCCTAAGGTCAAAGTGCCCTTCACTTTAGTACATATCTTGTTTAGAGGCAATTGTAGAAGCTATCCAAATGTAATGAATAGAAGTGTCTTCTAAGTGTCTTGAGTGTCTGGGACATAGAATAATGGAACCAAAGTATGACTTTATAACCTCCATCCTTACAGTTAAATGTCTTCAGGGACAAGTAGGAAATTATAATTCAATAAATGTCCAATAAGATATCAAGTAACATTCTGCTTAATATTATCTTTGGAAATTACTAAGTACATGCATATTAATTTCCCTATCATGTTTAATGTTGAAAAAAATTCTACTGAAGAAAATGCTCTGGCCAAGCAAGGCATGCCACTGGGGAATGTCCTTTTGAATGACTGAAATTTTCTACCTAGAGGACAGGTCATACAGAACCCTGACCACCAGTGCAAGGAGCTTGTGTTTTATTTCACCTAAGATGGAAGGCGCTGGATGCGTTCCAGCAGGAGAGACTCATATCTGATCTAGACATTTAAAAGTTCCTTCTTGGCTGCGAGACAGAGAAGGGACAACAGAAGGCGAGGAATGGCAGTTCTTAAGAGTCTTGTCTAGACAGAGAAGGTGACTTTTCCAGCACAGTTGGCGCCACTGAAGAACTGAGAACAAATCCCTGAGGATCCACGGCCCTGGGTGGCAGAAGGCCTTGAAGTGCTCCTATCCCGAGAGCCTGGAATGCATCTGAAATCAGGCTGCATTTGTCAATTTTTCTCTCACACTCCATGCTTTTGCCTACACGAGGCACACTCTCACGCTTCTCTCCCGCACACCATCTCCCTGACATACACACTTTACAGGAGTTACCTTCTTTCTCTTCAGCAACAGAATTCTGTACAACTTGGGAGGGGAAGACGGATCCTTTGGAAACAACAGACATAAAGGCTTTTCATGCCAACATAGGTACACTTCTCTTTCTGCTTTTTTAATGCCACAAGGACTAGGAATATCTTCTATTTTAAAACTAGATCTCTAAACCCAGCTACATAGAAACAATTGATACTGCACAAATTATTTGTGTTCACCCCATTTCTCCTCTGGAGGCAGAAAACAAAGGTTAAAGACAAGCAGGTCTTATTTTCCACTCCAGGAACATGTGCAGAATTTTTCTACTTAGGAGCAGCTTAGCTCTTGGTTCTAGATCAGTTTAGCCTTGGGGTGTCCAGTGGTCTTCCTACTCCAGAACGAAGCAGCTGGTTGAAAGGGTTATTTCCTAGGCAGGTGAGGAAGCAGCCTCTTAGCCTATGAAAAGTAGAGCAGCCAGGTAAAAAGAAACCTCAGAGTCAAAAAAAATCTATCACTGGCTTTCAAATGATCCCTGGACTTGTAATAAGTAAAGCACCTTCCCTCCAATGTAGACCTCCTGCTCGTGATCCAGAATGGATGCTTTTGAGATGATTTACCTGGATACCCAAAGAGATTTGTTTATCTCATGTGATCTAATTCATAGTTACAAACTCATTTTTAAACTCACACGCAATCAAGTTTATAGAAAAATCGTCCAAACTAGACAAAAATGTATAGATTTCAACATATCAGTGATTGCAAACCACCTGCCCTCTTTGGTGCTGGAATTCTGGATCCACAAGCTTTCAGGTTCCTTTGTATGTAAAGAGGAATGAGAATGGCCAGAATCAAGACACGACTACCGTTTCTAGTACTAACTACTGGGTGGTTATAAATAAGCTTGTATTATTCTGCTCCATTTCCTATGGATGTTGTCTTTTAAATCTCCTTTTTAAAAATTGTATTTTTTTCTTTTTTTGAAAAAAAAGGGGGGGGGTTTCCAAAGGCAGATGCTGAGAAGAGCCAAGTCTTGTGCATTCTTTCTGTTGGTCACCACTGGTAAGGTGAGTGGGTTACCATGACTGAGCAGGCAGATGGAGTTCTATGGCTCATCCTCTTCCACAAGCAGAAAGGGGTTGGGGGAAAATAAATACATTTTCACCCAGATTTATGACAGAGAAGCCTGATCCTCAGCTTTTTTTTTTTTTTTTTTTTTTTTTGAGACAGGGTTTCTCTGTGTAGTCCTGGCTGTCCTGGAACTCACTCTGTAGACCAGGCTGGCCTCGAACTCAGTAATCCGCCTGTCTCTGCCTCCCAAGTGCTGGGATTAAAGGCATGCGCCACCACTGCCCGGCTGATCCTCAGCTCTTTACAGCAAGAATCTTCATGACATTTTCTGCATAACCACAGTTTTGAGCTCATCAATGAACCCACTGATAACAATACCACAACTATGATGCTAAACATGGTCCGAGCCACCTTTCTTACCTGTTGCTGTTGCCCATGTTTCCGAAGCTGAAGTCTCACTGTCCAGTTGACTGGTCTTATCCACAGAGTGACAACTTGCGGCATTGGGGTGGCTGTGCTCCGATTGTTTTCATAAGCATGATGTATACTACCTGGGTGTTTGCCAGGTATTTGATACTTATATGTTTTGGTCTCTTTTAAAGTCAAGAGAGAAATGGAAAACAAGCCTCTAAAATAGCTGCATAGGCACACATGCGCACACACACATATATATATACATATATATACATATATATATATATATATATGTATATATAATGTTATTACTACCCAGCTCAAGTATGACACAAATCTCTGCAACGGTCTCATGTTTATTTCTTGCCTCTCTGGGTGACTCTACTCCCTTTTCAGCCCCTGTGAGGTCACCTGAGTGCCAGACTCGTGTCTCAGATGGGTATATTTAACTGTGGGGCTAAGACGGAAGATACTGGCAGAGAAGGAGAAGCCACTGGCCCCTTTCCTATGTTTTCAGCTTCTATTAAAAGAAATTAAAGTATTTCTTATCAGAACTAGGTATTATGTGATCCAACTGAGATAAGTTGGTTGAATTGTTCACTAATTTTGATATTATCACACGAAATGAAAGCAGTTAGGGAAAGCATGTCTGATTAATTGTTAAATAAAAATGAGTCATTTCCATTTCTTACTCCAGCCGTTCTTTTAGCTATTTTATTTAGATTCACATTTTGAATAAACATTTAATGCTACCTTATAATTTCAAGACAATGTGAATATTAATAGGGTTCAGGGGAAATTTCTGAAAGAGGGAAATGTGCAGGGATGGTTTTACCTCAGTAGTCAGGAGGAGTAAGCAGAAAAGGAGGTGCTCAAGCTAGAGCACATGAAGTGTCTGAATTAGAAGAATGTGGTGAAGGCAGCAGCAGTAGCAACCTGTCCCATTCTCAGCTTTGCTCTTTTCATCTTTATGTTTATATTGTTATAATATAACAATACAAATTAAGTTTCATTATAATAATAAAAGCATGCCTTCCTTCTGTTCTTTCTCCATGCTTCCTAAAGAATATCCCAGGTTACTTTAGGGTTTTGTATTTCTCAGGTATATAATTAATCTATCTATCTATCTATCTATCTATCTATCTATCTATCTATCTATCTATCTATCTTTCTATCTATCTATCTTTTATCTATTTATATCTATCTATTTATAGGTATAAATATAGATATGGATATGGATATATACATATCCATGTACATGTATATATGTATATTGGTACATAGAATTCTAATTATCTAAAAATCTAATACTCTAATAATAGGTGGATTAACCAGGAGTATTTATCATCTGTTGGCTTTTGAAATGTCTAATTTCTCTTTCATAGAGTTATTTTCTTTATTCTTTCCTGAAACATTGTAAAAAAAAAACATAGGGATCAGTGTCCTCACAGGTAGAAAAATTGAGGTTCAGGAAAGTGAATAGCCCAAGGGTATGCTGTAATTAACATATTAATAAAATTAGATGCTCATTGGAAATTTAGTTTCAAGTAAGATTATCCTATGCATTCATTGTCTCATTTCGGGTTTCTATTGTTGCAATAAAAGACCGTGACCAAAAGCAACTTGTGGAGAAAGAGGTTCATTTTCCTTGCATGTCCACTTAACATGTTATCACTAAGGGAAGCCAGAGAAGAACCTGGAGGCAGAACCCACAGCAGAGGCCATGGAGGAGGACTGCATACTGGCTTGGTAAGCATTTGTTCTTATAGCACACAGGACCAACACACCATGATGGGTGCTTTTGCCCATCATGAGCGGGGCCTTCTCACACACTCATCAATCAAGTAAGTACAGCACAGGTTTGTCCATAGACTAATCTGTTGGGGGCATTTTCTTAGTCTACGTTTCCTCTTTAAAAATGATTGGCATAAAACTAGCCAGAACAATTGACCCCTTATTAACCTGATACCTAGACACATCACTTTTCAGTTAGAACCTGTCCTTTCTCATTTTTTCCCAATACAACATATGAATATTAATATCACAATATAAAACCCATAAATTTAAAAGTCCTACAGTCTTTTAAAAGTTCAGTCTCTTTAAAACGTTTTTAAAGTCTAGTCTCTCTAAAACTTTAACATTCAAAGCGTCTTTAAAATACCCAGACTATTGCTACAACCAAAATCTCTCTGAAATTCCATAATCTCTTAACTATGGGCTCCTGTAAAATCAAAAGTTACATACTTTCTTATTCCAAGTGGGAATAGTCAAGGCACAGCCACAGTCGAATCAAATCAAAACCAGAGCCCAACATTGTCAAAAGCTCAGTGCCTGATGTCTCCAACCCATTCACAATCCTCTGGACTCCAAAGGGCTTTGGCAGCGGCACCTCTCTGAATCTTCCATTTCTAACACACATAGCTTGTCTGGTGGGATTAGGCCAGATAGACTCCATAACTGCTGCAGTTTGTGGTGATGTCTGTGATACTAGTGTCCACGACACTGGCATCTCCAAAATGCTGGGGTCTCCACTGCAACTGGGATACACATTCATCTATTGGTGCAACCTCTCTTTGGGGACTCTAATACTATCACATGGTGCCAAGCCTCAACTTTTCTCCATGGAACCTTCACTTCTGAAGCTTTTACTTAACTAAAGTTGCCCATTCACTAAAAGCCTCTTCTGATTTCTCCTGGATCTAAACCTCACCAACTCTCCATGACCATGCCAAGCCTTCAAAACCAGTAATGCCTGGGAAACTCTTCCACATTACCAACTTTGGCTACCAGCACAAGATACAGCCTTGGCTTTCTTCATCATAGTTTCCATGTGCAGACCTTGAGGAAATACTTTCATATTTGCAGTCCTCAACTGTGCTGGTCTTTTCTAAATCACAGCTGATTTTTTAACATCAACTGTCTCAGAAAAACAAAGTTTTCATTTAGTTGTTCTTAGTTCAAACATTAAACAGACCTGATAAAGTCTTTGAAGAACTCTCAACATTCCCACTGAAACTTCATAAGCAAGGCCTCCATTGTCTATATCAATCTCAGTATTAGTGTCTAATTTCCTACAATAACCAATTAAGCTCCAAACATTCAATGGCTCTTCTAGTCCAAAGTTCCAAAATCTTTCCCAGCCCTCCCAAAATACATGGTCATGTCTGTCACCATCCTGGTGCCAATTTCTATATTAATTAAGAGTTCTATTGCTGTGGTAAAAATTCCATGGCTAAAAAAAAAAACTTGGGGGAGAAAGGGTTTATTTCCCCTGTACTTTCAGGTAACAGGGACTTCTATCACTGAGAGAAGTCAGGATATGAACCTAGAGGCAGGACCCAAAGAAGCGGCCTCATGGTTTGCTTAGCTTTCTTTCTTACTGAACCCAGCCTGGGGGGGCGGGGGCTCTGCCCACAGTGAGCTGGCCCCTCTCACATCAATCATAAAGAAAGTATAATGTAGACTTGCCCCATGGGCCAATCTGGTTGGGACATGACTTCAATCAAGGTCTCTTCTTTCAAAAAGACGCTAGCTTGTGTCAAGTTGACATGAAAACTAGGCAGCACACCTATCTTTCCATATGAGTGAAACCGTTCCATCACTCTTGGTGACATACTTGGGCTGCAACATGCTGGAATGAGTCCTCAGGCTGGTGGAGTGTATCACACAGAAAAATGGCATCACAATGTATATATCATACACCTCCTTTTAAGCATTTATAACAGAATCATACTCAGTATGACTTTGGATTCATATAGCAAAATAAATCTAATTCTGGCCATGGCTTAATTAGAATGGACTTCTACAGAATGATAGGGATGGATGCTCTGCCAATTCGAGGAACCCTTGAGAAGCCAGATACCACAAATGCTCTAGATCACATGAGTTTCCCCATCCTCCTAAGACTGACCACACCACGAGGCAAAAGCACTCACTTTGGTACCTCTTTTCTTTCATCCCAAGAAGTGGAGCAGCTTGAGCATTATGAAGAAAGATGTACCTGGAGACTCAAGGGTAGAGAGGACTAGCCTGTTGCAAGTGACCAGCCCCACTACCTGGGACCCTGGAGGCCCTAGGCTGAGCTGCCACTGGGTGCCATGACTGGGCCTATGGCTACACAGTGGCAGGTGCCACTATCAATGTCTGTGGCTCATATTACCATTAGAGAGCATGAGGATGTCTCTGGTCAGGGTAGACAATGAGGACCACATGGGTGTCCAGGGGCTATAGAGAACTGGGGTTCTCCTTGGTCAGGTGGGATTCTCCTTGGTCAGGTGGGATTCTCCTTGGTCGGGTGGGATTCTCCTTGGTCGGGTGGGATTCTCCTTGGTCGGGTGGGATTCTCCTTGGTCGGGTGGGATTCTCCTTGGTCGGGTGGGATTCTCCTTGGTCAGGTGGGATTCTCCTTGGTCAGGTGGGATTCTCCTTGGTCGGGTGGAATTCTCCTTGGTCGGGTGGGATTCTCCTTGGTCAGGTGGGATTCTCCTTGGTCAGGTGGGATTCTCCTTGGTCAGGTGGGATTCTCCTTGGTCAGGTGGGAACCTGGTAGCACAGTGGAACTGGCCTTAGTGGCTTTTTTAAATAATGGCTTTACCCTGAGAAATCTGGCATTTCTCAGACCTTTCTCTGCAGACCCATACGAGCTACAGGAGGGGATGGCTGAGCACCAAGCGGGTGGGATTCTCCTTGGTCGGGTGGGATTCTCCTTGGTCAGGTGGGATTCTCCTTGGTCGGTGGGATTCTCCTTGGTCAGGTGGGATTCTCCTTGGTCGGGTGGGATTCTCCTTGGTCGGGTGGGATTCTCCTTGGTCAGGTGGGATTCTCCTTGGTTGGGTGGGTTTCTCCTTGGTCGGGTGGGATTCTCCTTGGTCGGGTGGGATTCTCCTTGGTCGGGTGGGATTCTCCTTGGTCGGTGGGATTCTCCTTGGTCGGGTGGGATTCTCCTTGGTCGGGTGGGATTCTCCTTGGTCGGGTGGGATTCTCCTGGGTCAGGTGTGAAGAATAAATACCCATAATATAAAATGTAGATAAAGGAGACTCAGTGCTAGCCTGGTTACACTTGAGATATAGGCAACTAAATTGAAATATCAAGATGGTGGTCATGTATGTGCACTTTAGACTCCAAAGATAGAGGTATATATTTGAAGAGAAAATTAGTTCTAACTCTAGCAACTGGTAAAGATAAATTATAGAGAGAATATACACGTAAAAAAAAAACCTGGCATGGATGATAGGATGGAGTAACTTTAACACCAAGAGCTTCTGAATATGAAACAATTAGTTTCTGAGTCACATAACTATTAGGAATAGGCAGACTATGGGGTATGTTATTAAAACAGATAGCTGGAGTGTTCATTTTATTAACCTCGTGATTTTGAAAGCATAAAAGAACTGTGTGTGTGTTCAAGTGATAAGATTACTATAATTTTTGGTTGGCCCTTTCTTCTCGGTTTAAATTATCTCTACTAAACATGTGACAATTTCATAGTGAGACAAACCAAAATAAGTTGTTGAAATAGTGATAACTTTTACAGCGTGCACAGAACATTTAATCCAGTATCTTCACGTGATTAAACACATGCACATTGCATCAACTTTGGATGTGAACTTACTGTGAAAATAAGCATTTCTCCTTTATTAGCCAAAGAACTATGCCTATGAATTAATTTTTAAAGATACATAGAATAATGGTTCCTGTACACAAGAGGAAAGACCACGATCTGGCCATGGTATTTGGACATTGAACATAATAGAGCATACTTGTTGAATAAACAAAAGTTCACAGCTAAATGTCACCAGACACAGTCTGCTACTTATCTTGAGAATAACTTTATATGCTTGACTTGTGTTTTTGTATAATTCTCAAGCCTCAAAAGCAGAGGGATTGCACAAAAAATGCAATCGGGGAAATAATTCTTGGCCACAACTCACATTCCAAAAGAAAGAATAACAACAACAAAATAGCCAGGCAAAACCATCAAACCACATCCTGGTTTTTCTTTTTTTTAAAAAAAAAAAACCCAAAACCTTTAATGTGCTACTAGGACATCATCTGGTCCCCATCATTACCAGCTGTGACTTGCACACCCGGGAAAGGCCAGGCTTAGCAATCGGAACTAAAATCAAAAGCCCATGACAAGTCTTTGAAGTTGAATGTGTTTAGCAGCATTTTTAATGAAGGTGGTGACTAGAGAAGTAAAAGGTAGGACAGGCAGGGCCAGCTGAGGACCAAGTTGCAAGGTTAGATCATTTCAAGTCGAACAAGTTGCCTACTTTTAGGTGGATCACAACAATCTCTCGGTTTCTTATTCAATTCCTGTTAATCAAAGGTCACCTTTGAGCAAAGCCCATGGGGAGGGGGTGCCTGGGGAAAGGAATATGAAAACAGAAGTATTTGTATAAAGTAAGGAAGAAATGACTAAAGGCTCTGACAATGATATAAGAAAACTTGGTCCGAATAGCCAGATTCCCACAGCTGCAACGCATGGCACCTCGGGCACATTCCACAGAGGAATTCCTCAGCATCTAAATCATGACCAAACAAGTTCATCAAGATAAGCTTCTTACAGGAGAACTTCACCACGCTGTGAAAGTCCCAGGGGGGAATGTAGTAAGTGCAGCTTTCCCCTACATTCTAAAATTCTTCCACCAAGAACATCTTAGGAGCACTGCGTTCTACAAATCCATGCTTAGGACAGCTTTCCACGAGAGACTGTGGCCGTGCATACCTAAGTAGGAAAGAGCTTCATAAAAACTAGGACAGACTTAGACAACGGTAGAAGCGAATGGCTTCGTGGAGAAAGGAAGCCAAATAGGGTTGATAAACCTCACAGTGGTTGAGAAGGAGTA
This sequence comes from Apodemus agrarius, assembly GCA_964023405.1. Lineage (NCBI taxonomy): Eukaryota > Metazoa > Chordata > Mammalia > Rodentia > Muridae > Apodemus > Apodemus agrarius. Next base: position 134,398,234 of record OZ030008.1, read on the forward strand.
TTTAGCAAAGAAAAGACCAATCTGTGATTAGCAAAGAAGCACCCGTTCCACCCTGGGCTTGGATGAGTAAGCTGTCTCTAAGTACAATGAAACACTCAGGCAAATAAGTAACTCTAGAACTCAGGCTTCACTTTGATTGATGTAATTAATACTAAGCCAGTGAAAAGAGAAAATTTAAAGCATGAAGAACCTACTAATGTTATAGAGAGCAAACCGCAGCTGAGAAACCCTAAACTGTTCCCTTTAAGTTATTGTTTCAAATAGTTCAAGAGATGCCACATTTTAGTATCCTGAATATTTTAAAGCTAGAATATTTCTAACTTATCTTTATTAATTTGCTTCTGTAAATGGAACTTGTCTCTCTCTAAGGCTGAATGCTTTACAAGGTAAATTAATCACACTCTTTGGTGCCTTTGTTTCCTTTGGAACCTACAATTAACACCCATAGAGCAGAAGCCCTGCCAATTATAATCCAATTCCTACAAGACATCATCAAAAATGCTGATTCATCCTGACTAAAGAAGCTGTCTAGGAATTACTCATCTCAGTGTCAATGTGTTCATTACATCTGACACTTGCCAAGGGAGAGGGAGATAAGGAGATATCATGGTTCCAGGGAATTTCACTAATGTACAGTGTGATAAAACTGAGTTGCTTTTTAGCTTTCAATGAATCACATAGAACAAACTGATGACCATTAGATTAGAACTGAAGGTTTCATCATCTGAAGGTAAAAATGGAGTTTTGAAAAGTCCCCTTCCTTAAACGTTTTTGCTGTCTCAAATCTACATGTCATGATCTCCCTAGGCCACACCTCTGTGGTCTCCACTTCCTCCTAGAAGACCACCCGTGACTAGTGTGGCTTGTGTTAGCCATGTCAGGAGCACAATCTGAAGAATCCAATAGAGTAGAAACTAGACCTAGAAATAGGCTTGTACACCAAGAAAGGCTCAGAACCAGAACCTAAGCCACTTTCCCTTCTGTTGCTCAGGATATCTGAATTTGGCTGAATGGTTTCAGTATCAATAAATAGATAGAACAAAGACTGGGAAGTCTATTACCAGGAGCCTTGTCCCGAGGAAGAAGATAAGAACATAAGCTGATTCAGTTACAAAGGTGTGGTTGAAAGAACGAGCTCAAAAGACATCATCAAAATGCTGATTCACCGTCTACAGAGTGAGTTCCAGGACAGCCTGGACTACACAGAGAAACCCTGTCTCGAAAAACAAACAAACAACAAAAAAAAAAAAAAAAAAAAACAAAAAAAAAATGCTGATTCACCGGCCTAAACATCCTCTATATGACTTTCGTCTATGTCTTAGACTCAGCATTGCTTCAGCCTCCTGCACATAAGCCTAAGTCTGAAAGAGGAAGCTGGAGCTGTGATTACATACTAAAATAACTACTTTTAATAAGTTATGTCACAGTTCTACTCTACCAGAATCCTCAGAATATATTTGAGTCTATTGAGGGTCTATTGTCTTTTTTTTTTTTTAACCTCCTGCCCCTTTTGTGTCAGACACAGCTCCAGGCAGCTTTGCTGGGATGCAAGCTTAGGCCTTCCTTGGCCCGCAGCAATGTTGAATAAAGAAACATGGGGGTTCTAAATGGCCAATGAAGGAACGGAACAGAATGAGAGTAAACTTTAAGGCAAGGAAATCAGACTTGTAGTTGTGTCAAGCAGACATGTTACCTGGAGAACAGTGATAGAATGAAGCTGAGAGTGTGGGCACCTACAGGATGAAACTGTTCATGAGCACATGTGACATACTCCTTACTAAGACCCAGAAAGATTGTTGACAGGAGACTGAATGATCCTTGTGAATAGTAGAGAAAACAAGCATATCATAGGAATCTGAACTATACGAATGTGACCCCATGTATTATTGTCACTGCTGGTTTCCTAGGTCATATGTCTGTGGCAACATGTGAGGCATGTTAAATCTTGAAGATCACCCATTACTGTATAAGAACAAATACCAGCAACCTAATAACTAGTCACTGGTTTACAGGTGACCTCCAGACAAATGAAGCAATTTGCCCAAGATCACACAACATTTAAGGATCAGAACTAAGATTTGGACAAAGGGTTACATGACTATATCAAGTCCGTACCTCTACTCTGAACCATTAGCTAGACAAACTGTTAGGATACATAAAGAGGGCATTATAATTCTTGGTCATTAAAATTCTTGAACTATTGTATTGGTCAGGTTTGTGTGTGTGTGTGTGTGTGTGTGTGTGTGTGAACTTTATACAAGCTAGAGTGAACTGATGAGAGGGAATCTTGGTTGAGAAAATGTCCTCATCAGATTGGCCTATAAGGAAGGTGGTCCTGAGTTGCAGAAAAAGGCAAACTGAAGCCAAGAGAAACAGAAATGAGCTAGTAAGCAGTGATCTTACATGGTCTACAACTTCCATCTTCCTGCCTTGAATTCCTACCTTAATTTCCCTCCATGATGAACTGTTACTTGAATGTGTAACATGGAATAAAAGGTTTTTCTCCCCAAGCTAGTTTTTGGTTACAGTATTTATCACAGCAACAGAAAGCAAACTAAGATATAAGGGGTTTTGTTCGTAAGATGACTTTAGTCTAGATCAAGTGACGACCTCCCAGAGCCAGTTCTCAGGATGTCCAGAAGGGGGAGTGACACAAGATGATAATGTCCTTCCTCAGTTGTTGCTTGCAGTGTGCTATAACGTACTCTATATTGTGAGGTCCAATTAAGTCACCCATATTACCTGTTTTTAACCAACACACCTCGGTACCAAGGACCAGCCTCAGCTTGGAGAGGGGTTCTGAGGAAGAAGCATTTGGGAGCAGCAAAAAGAATGACTCAAAGAAGTCTAATCGTGAGTTCAGGCTGAAAATCTGTAGTCTGTTAGAGATGGCTCCCTAGACAGCTCTCTGTAGACAGCTCTTGGCTCTGCAGTCTAGTTGAGATGGCTTTCTGCTAGAGAAAGCTTTCTTTCAAGATAGCTCTGTCTGCTTAAGACAGCTCTCTTTTCCTAGAAAAAAATTTCTCAAAGCTCTCTGCATAACTTGTGAGTTTTCCAACCCCAATCAGAAAACCTGCTCTAAAAAAAAAATTTCTTCGATTTTCTATTTAAAAAAAATTCTAAAATAATTGTGTTGACTCTCCAAGCAGTTCTCTCTTGGTAGCTGCTAGGAAAAAAAATCTGAAAGAGCTGTGTTCACTCTCTAAGTAATTCTTAGGATTTCTGGACAAGGTCAGATATTATGTTAAGAAAAAGTTTTAAAGAGCTATGAAAAATTCTAAAAGGGCTGTGTTCACTCTCCAGAGATCTCCAGACTTTTCAGCTCTTGCTAGAAGATTTTCTAAAAAAATAAAATAAAATAAAAAATTGCTATTACTCTCTGCGAGCTCATCTCATGCAACCCAAAAGCCCAGCTGTTTATTTACATATCAATTCAGTCATTTACCCAAGTTAGCCTTTGATTATTTCACAAATTAGCATTTTATTACATTATCTCCTTGATTCTTAGAAAAAGTCAGCAAATCCATCTTTTTTTTTAAAACACGGCAAATGAATTCAGAGATCTCCTTATCTTTGTAAGTATAAACAATAAACTCAGCTCGGCAGGACCCTGTCTTGAGGGTGTCATTCTGACCACACCTGAACCTCAATTAGCTCTGTCCCAGACTGACTTTGAACTCAGGAATCTGCCTGCCTTTGTATCTTTCTGATAAGCTGGCTCATAGTCCAATTGTCCAAGTTTTTCTAGGTCCATGAAGCCCTTCGTATAAATCATATTACATCCTTATATTTTGCATAGGTAAGAAACGATGTATTTTTGAACTCATGTTTTCATTGAACTCCTGTTTTCAGAGTTCTTTCCCACAGTCTTAAGGGATGGCCTGAAGGTCTCAGCACTCTTCTATTTTGCTGAGACATTAGATGCACCCTTGCCTCCTGGACTCACACTGTCTCTGATTATTACAGAGTCATTAACCTTGGCAGAGAGGACATTCTCCCAAAGGAGGAACATAAAATGAAATACACTAACAAGTCTTACATCTAGCAACCAATGCTCCTGGTGGTCCACACCCTGCTGACTCTCTTCCAGGAGCAAGAAACTATGTCATACCTTCTTTTCACATGGCAAAGCAAGACATGGCACCTCAGGGAACAAACTAACTTAAAGCAATAGTTATAATGAGAACAAGAATATTATAAACTCTATATCTCTATGTGAGTGCGACGGGCATAAGCTCTTTGTCATCTACAAAACCATGCAGGAATAGAGATAGTGCATGGCTTTGACTCAAAATTAAGGAAATAAATTGAAACTAAGGAAATCACTTTTTGAAGGTGCCCAATGAGAATGACGTCCAAGAGATTCCTCCAGAAAGTTATCCAGGGTGAGTTGCAGGATTTAGCAAGAATCCCCCCTCTTTGAACAAAGACAGAATATAGAGGGAGGAGCCTGGACCTATTTATTCTGTCAGATTGACTGAATTTGAGGTCTATGAATGGTCACGATATCCCTGTCTCCTGAAAACATTTTCTTAATCACCATGGCCCTGAAGCTTTGCCTGTCTAAGTATTTGAAATTATGGAGCAACATCACCTAAAAATGTTTTGATCTATTTCAGGATACTACAAGGCATATTATCATGTTGTTGTTTGGAATCAGAACAACATAGATATGAATTCTAGTTCTTATGATATCAGCCAAGGCATTAATTTCTCTGAGCCTTGCTTTTATTATTCATCAAGTGGAATCATGACACCTAATGCACTGCAGTGCATGGTCTCTATAGTTACAGAAATAACTTCCATATGAGCACTAACTTACTTTCTTACTGCAGTTGAAGTTTTCTACTACCTTAAATTTGGCCCAACTTTAATCTATATTGATTTGCAATAGACTAAAAGATGGTATAGTGCCCATCACTGAGGTCCAGGACAACAATATCATGTATTTTTTATGAGAACTCAAGACAAATAAATTGGTAAACTTTCTGGACCACAGCCCAGAAGATGGGTTATTTTACAAAGAGTTTATACTGAGTAACTTTTTTCTAATCCCACTTACGTAAAATGTAAATAAAAAGAAGTAAGGTATTAATGAATTTAGAGTCGAGGAAATCACAGAAAAATATAGAATTAATACCAAATGCACAAGGAGAAAAAAACAGATCTCTTGAAAGCCTTCAAAAAGGACTCCAAGTCAGAGAGTTCTTCAAGCCTCTGGCAGCCCAATAAACTGACAACCCTCATAGAATTATACCATGGTAAAAGGATGATTTTGTTTTGTTTTTGGGTTTTGTTTTTTTTGTTTTGTTTTTTGTTTTTTTGTTGTTTTGTTTTTTTTGTTTTTGTTTTTGTTTTTTTGTTTTTGTTTTGTTTTTGTTTTTGTTTTTGTTTTTGTTTTGAGACAGGGTTTCTCTTTATAGCCCTGGCTGTCCTGGAACTCACTCTGTAGACCAGGCTGGCCTCAAACTCAGAAATCCGCCTGCCTCTGCCTCCCAGAGTGCTGGGATTACAGGCGTGTGCCACCACCACCCAGCTATGATTTTGTTTTATTCTCTCAACTTTGCCACATCTCCAAACACTCCAGACCATAGAGAAGAATTAGATTTCCTTGGGAAGGTAGGTAATGAGGCCTCCCCTCAGCCCACTGTCTACTTTCTACCTCCAATAGTACAGAGCAGTGAAAGAGACTAAGCTGAGAATCTCCCCAACAACGGGAGAGTAGACGCTATCCCTGTCAGAGTTTGTGTCCATGTGTTGGCCAGTAGGAGAAGCCAACGGACTAAATGTTCACCCATGGCCAGGACTGCCTCAGATAAAACAAAGTGGGAGTCGGAGGGAAGCAAAACTAAAACTCATTGTGTGGCAGCCTTGGCTACTTCCCAGATATCTCTGCTTTGCTTCCCTCTCACCCCCTTGTTAGACATCTGCACTAATATAGTAGTCACAAGCTTTGATCATCATCACGGAACATGGAGGTGGGAAAGAACAGCAGTCTGTTAGGTATCAGCTCTTCATAGTTAAACTAGTTGGCATGCATACACATACACACAAACACACACACACACACACACACACACACACACACACACACACACATATATATATATATATATATATATATATATATATATATATGGCTGGAAGTAAATGTGTCACAAGAAAAATTATGGGAAGCGTGGGGCAGGGACACCAGAAGGGACAAAGCGAAGGGATTTTTCCTCACCACCACATGACTTCCAACCCACACAGCACACAACCAGATTGCTGCTCTGACATAGCCAAACAGATACTTCTGATAACCAGCATTTAGATTAGAGATAAAAGACCCCCCCACACACACACACACACTCTTATTTCTGGCCTGAGAACTTTGTAGACAAGCAGGAGAAAGCATTACCAACTTCCCATGGTCTAAGATAAGGGTCAGGCAAATATAGACATGAAGTTAGACCGTCTCAGCCAGGAACTGTAAGCAGTGATTTAGGGGCAGAATTCCTAGGGCTGGGGGAGGTACCAGCCTCAACATCATAGACCTAAGGAGACAAGGCTTTTAAATCTACTGAACAAATGCTAATTCAAATTACAGAAAACACAGTACTGTAGAGATAAAAGCGCATTCCCTGGGGCCAGGAAATTGTAGAGCACTAACAGGAGAGAATTCCCCCAACCCACTCCCTATATTTATCTTTCTCTTTCTCCTTTCTTTTATCTTCATTTCTCATTTCCTGTGTCTTGCTGGCATTTTAAAATAATCATTCCATATGGAATTACTCAGCAGTTTATATAAAAGTGAACTAGTTTAAATATCAAAAGCTGTATTTTTCTCTAAACAATGATATGGATTAAAACTTCTCATCTGGAAAAATCCTTAATTCCTAAGGACAACTGAAATAGCAAGAATACTGTGATAAGAAGTGTGGAATGTGGCTAAGATACTTTAGTTTTTAACCTTTGCTTCTGAAATTCTTACACTTTTGCATACTTCTCCTTAAAGTGAAAAGTACTTTTGTTCTTCTCATTAGCTTGAGTAGGTTCGGGTGACTTTCTGTTTTAAACTTTAATATGCACCAAATCTAAAACAACTTTCTTAAATTATTTTCCAATACTCATTTTCCAAATTTGCAAATTGCAGCACAGTTAATAAGTAACACTTTCTTAATGATTGAGAGTTTTAAAGGTTCAGAACCTATTTTATTATTGCAATCCCTTAGCTTACTCTAAGTAGGAATCTTTAAATTTCTTTTTATCATCTGTTGATTTAAGAAGTTCATTCTAAAATCTCGGCCTAGTTTGAATTGCTCCAAAGAGTCTGCTTTTGTGTGAGCATGAGTAATCTCTTCAGCATTTTTTCCTGGTTCTTCCTTCCATTATGTGAGTGGGTACCAGGGATCAAACCCGGGTTATAAAGATTGGCAGCAAGGCCCTTTACCTGCTGAGCCATCTTGCCCACCCAGAATTTATATTTAGCAAAGCACATGTCAACTGCTTTACAGAAAAAAGCTCATGAAACACCCACAATAACCCTACAAAGATGATACTCTTATTTATTTACAGATGAGACCATCCTCAGAAGAAGCCCCAGAGAGCCCCTATATCTGTGGTCTGACAGAATCCAATGAACAGGACTAAAATGGGAAGTAACAGGGACTCTCAGAATGATCCCAGAACAACAAAGCATCCTCATCAGAGATGCTCAACAGAGACTCTACACAGACGGCCCTCATGCAGGGACACAATGTCCCTTAAGATTAAGTACCCCATTCTCCCAGATATCAAGGTCCATAGCTGTGTATCTTTACTGAGTACCATTCAAGAGGTTTCTTCCCTCCATATTTAGTATATCAGCTTTAGAGTAACATTGTTAATAATTAGTGATTCCTCAAATAATTAAATGGAGAAAAACATTCCAGAACCTCAATCCTGGGCTCCACATAATAAAAATGGCTGGCCTGCTTGGAAGCATGCTCTTGTTAACTGTTGTAAATTTAATTGTGCCCCCTGACCAAGAAATAAAGATACATTGAGATAGAATCTAATACTCCATAATGTGTCTTTATTTGAAACTATTTTTAAAGAGATCTGTGTGGGTCTAAACCAGAAATGGTTGTTCTTATAAAAGGGGAGAAATTTGAAGAGACAAATGGGTACAGAGAAAAAGACAGGATGATGGCAAACAAAAAGAACACATTGCATGAAAACAGGAATTTAAAAGGACACAGTAATCCAAGGAATACAGAGATCACTGGCCAAGAAGCGCGAAAAAGGTAGGGGGACACCAACCCTTATCCTTCAGGCTTCAGAGGAGCACAGCCCTGGGGATACCAAGACTTCAGGTCTCTGGCTTCTAGAATTGAGGTAGTCACCTTCTGTTTTTTAGACACCTGATACATGCTGAGTTTTGTTTTTGTATTTGTTTTCATGGGAGTTTGGGGGGGGGGGAGGGTCCAGGACAGGGTTTCTCTGTGTAGCCCTGGACCAAATGCTGTTCTCTCACTCAGGTCTCCCGTTCACTTTTCAATCAGTGCATGAGACCAGCCCTGACTTCTGAGTCCAAGATCTTAACCCCCTCAGCACTCCCTGGGTGTCCACACTGTGCTGAGAACAGAGTAGAACAAGATCTCCTTTGAGCTATGGGCTCGTTGCACTTTACAGTTTGGGAATGGGGTGTGTTAAAGAAGTGTCTTTAGTCCTAGCATCATGCTTTTCAGAGTTACAGTTATCTACACTGCCACAGTCCGTGTCAACGGTTTTTAAAACATGACCCCAGGACTCTCCATCCATAGAATTAAAGATTTCAGAGAATGTAATCTATCAACCGCAGGAGGTTAGATTGTTAAACTACGTACATCTGCTGGTTTGACATTCAGAGGCTGTCTGGCAGGAATGGCCCTACCTTTGTTCTTATGGCCAAGCTTCCTGGAAAGGGGCATGGGGCCTTTCCCTTCCTTTGGGGCAGATTCTCAGAACCTCTCAGGAGTGTCCTTGCTGCAGTTCTACATGGCAGCATCTGCAGCAGCTTAGCATATCATACACTCCAACACTTGGATGTGAGCTGTGTTTTGGGTTGAATTCCCTAAGGTTCGGCAATCTGAGGATTACTGACTCATTCGCTTATTGTCCATACACGATATGTCATTCATTATATCTATTAGCCGTGTATGATCTATGTCATTATATCTATTAGCCATGTGTAATCTATGTCATTATAGCTATTAGCCATGTATAATCTTACACTGTCCTTAGCCGACTCCCACCTTCCACAATTGTTTTCCTTGAGCCTGCTCATGCTGTCATACCCCAACATCTATACAATAATTTACCTTTTTAAATTCATGTTTATGTGCTTGCCACTTCAGGCGTCCATTTGGGGATCTTTGATCTGCGCAGTCCACCAGCTCGATCCCAGAATGAGGACACATTTTAAGATTCCCAGTGAGCTGTGGATGGGACTGAACTTCAAATCGACTCTCATGATTTTCCTATACTTGCATGCACATGATAAAGTTTATAAATTAGACACAGCATGAAACGAGATTAATAACAAATAATAAAAACATAACAATAACCTGTAATACAAATTAGAAAAAATGTTGTGTCTCTTAAAATATTTTATTGTACCGTAAACTTTGACTACTTCAACTTATACTTATTTTTCTGTTATTGGGAACTTTAACTCTACCTACAGGACATTTATTGTAGCTTTTTCTGTGTTATGTATGTATAAATTGTTAATGTTGAACTATTGTGTTTTGGACACATAAGTAAGTAATTTGAGATACTTGAGCACAGGAACTATGAAAAGATAGTCCATGTAAGATGCTTCCTACGTGGCTAGCAGGTAGACAGTGTATACAGTATGGACACTATGGAAAAAGGAATGCTGAATGGTTCCAGCATGCAACTTTGAGTGGTGCCTGATCTAATTCTTTTAAGCGATTTATTTCCAGAATTTCCCATTTATGTATTCCAAGTGTATTGATGGAGGGTAGCTAGAGCTGCAGAAAATGAAGTAATCGCTAAGACATAGATGCTGGTTTTTTCTTCCTCTTAACAAGAGTCTAGCTTCCCTAAGAGCAGAGTATACAAGGGCTCCTTTACATAGTTCTCACTTCTCTGTGGCGTTGCATGCTCATCAAACAGAGGATGCACGCATCCTGAGTATTACTTTAAAATATTGATTATTCAGAACAGAAACCATTAATAATTAAATAAAAATATGCAAATTACTAAAACTCCATAAGGGCTCTCTACTCTTTTTACATATTCACTTTTGCACATTTTGCTCTCTATTTTTATCTCTCCTTCCTTCACATTAGCTTATGGACCAATAGGTTCCATGTCAAAAGCATGGACACAGAAAAAAAAAAAACCCACTGTTTCTTGATGCTGATTCTAAATTCCTTAAGAAGAAGATTCTGATAGACACGGCTTGAATTTTTAATACCCCCAAGTATGGCCAGAGAAACAGGGCTAGGTAAAATATTTGTTATTTCACTTTAAATGACCATCGATATTACAAATTTTCTAATGGGAGAAAGTCAAAACTAGACACAAAAAACCAAAAGCTCCAAGGGTGAACTACACCCTCAGCTACTCAGTTACGAAAGTTTTCATTCAGAGGAGCAAACCTCCATAACTTATCCCAGAGCATAAAGGTACTTAGATCATAGCTACGACTATTGTGTACGAGAAGCAACCACAAGCAATGGGTGCAGGTCACGAAACCCTTAATAATCAAGTGTGCTTCGTCCTGAATTGATATCTCAACACTTCATGTGGAGGAAAAGGCCTCTAAATCCTGCATGGAATTCAACTTGCTTTTTTTTTTGTTCTGTCGAAACTAGCTGATTGTTTGACTAGAGGCTGGGTCATTTAACTCTCTGTGGAGAATTGCAAAAGAAGGTGATGGCTGTAGATTACTCGATGGGACACCCTACAGGGACAAGTCACCGCCATACTTCCCAGGTGTCCACGTGAGTGAGCACCTTACACAAGCCCCTTGAACATATTTCAACAACTTAATGACAAATTCCTGGTAAATCTAAGGACATTTTCTTTTATCTTATCCCATATATATTAGTATCATAACTTCCACAAAGCACAAATGACAAAAGGTATACAGGAGTCAAACGGGGCCTTTGAGAATGAGAAAATGATCCTCTATAAGACTGGCGCAAACTACACACACGGGAAACAGCTAGATAAAGGTGAATGAAGATTCTGCAGCGAGAAACTCACTGAGCTGCCTGGCTTAAGTCCCAGGCTCCCAATCCTTCCTCCCTTCAGAGGCTTGTATCTGTTCACTCACTGTTTGGAGTAGGGGGTGACTGACCTCAAGATACTCATATCAAGCGTCATACAAAGGAACGAGCTTCCTTGGGACTGCTAGATTCTCCTGCACAGCCATGCAGGGCATCATAACATTAGAATCCACCTTGTCACTGAACACAATCACACGTAACAATTTGATCTTGTCCCCACAAGTGAAGGTCTCATTGTACACGCTGACAGGGCTGATAAATGGCCAAAGAAGGATGATGAAAACGGATGTTGCCATGGAAATCCAGACTGCATCCCCTAGGCTCACCAAGTAGAACAGTGTCTCTGAACCGATTCGGTGGCACATTCGTTCTGCTCACCTCTCATAGGATGCAAATAAGAACTGGATGCTCCTGTGTGCTACGCTGATCATAAAAAAAATTTAATGCTCTGTGTCTCCTAGCTGTTCTTTGTCCAGTTCTATAACAGAATGGGCTTATTGCCTCAGAAGGAAGACAGTAATACTATCATGAAGGATATGAAATTTTAAGATACAAAAATTTTAAGAGCTATTCCTAACCTACCCATTCTCTTGGTGTGAGTAAATCAGAGTTTTTATTACCAAATGAGATCTATAACCAAATTATAGCATAACCTTTGGCAAATCATCAAGTTAGTTAAGGGGTCTACTTCTTCATCTTCTATAAGACAGAACTGGCCACACCACAGAACACTAGTTATCTCCTATGAGTAAAGAAAAACCACAGTCATCTGTAATTGTAATGTGTCATTGATTATAAGATACATCCTGATTACAGACATGTGAAATATGGCAAAAAGATCATGTACATTTTAGAATTAGTGCTAAATGGCAAAATTGAACAGCAGGGCTTAGCAAAACAGATATTTCTTAAAGTTATTGCCTTTGGGTCTGCTTCCCTTCTTTTTCAAGATATGTCTATTTTAGTTGTTAGTTTCCTGTATTTTAAAAACTATTATTGTTATGTGGTGTGTGCACATGTGTATGTAGATATGTTTGTGTATGCACCGGTCAGTGTATGTGTGTGGCCGTTGAGATGACAACTTGTAAGAGTTGGACTTCTTCCACCCCGTCGATGTTGGTAACTGAACATAGATCAAGCTTGGAGCCATGGGTCTTTACCCAATGAGCGATCTCACCAGCACTTTTTTATATTCATGCTAAAGGCATTGAAAACACCTACAGAAAAGAGAGAGAAGCTGGAGATTCTGGGAAAATGCACTTCTGTGTAGTTTCTGTCCTGACTCTGTCCCATCAGTCAGTATCTGAAAGCTGAGTATTTGCTCGTTCTCCTCAGAGCCCAAAGCTATATGTATTGAAAGTCTCATTCCGCGGTCCACACCTGCTCTCAAAGTGCTGGTCTTCTCTGGTTTAGCATCATGTTTCCCACGCACTGTCCCCTATCCTCTATCTTCTTAATCCCTTTCTCTCTCTTCCATCTTTCCATCGCTATTTATTAGGCACCCATACACGGCCAGGTTCTGTGCTATGCGCCAAGACAGTGAAAAATCAGACTTAGTATTAGCCTTGCTAGAGAGCAGGAGAGTACCCTGGGGCAAGCCAGGGCCACGCATGGGATAGGAACAAAGTGCAGAGCAGATGTGGACATCAGGGAGGCTCTGGCTGTGAAACGACCTCAGCGTGAAGACATGGGCCACAAACAGGAGGTTGCCGACTCCCATAAATCCCCACACCAGAAAACTGAATGCTCTGCTTTACTGGAGACCGTAATTTTCCGCTTTACTGAAAGTCCCAGAGCATCAGACCCACCCACTTATTTGTCACTCCCCCCCCTGCCCAGGATCACCTTTGCAATAGTCACCGGCGTCACTTCCGCCCACCAGTATTGCTCTGCACTCTACACTTTCTCTGACTCTCTCCATTGCCTTTTCCCCCACCCCTTTCCCCTTTCCATTTGGTTACACTGATGGACACAGCATCTGCCACACATCTCGGCACAGTTGCCTGCACAGCTGGGAGGCTGAGAGGTTTAGCAACTCGTCCAATAAAACAGAGCCAGCGAGCAGCCGAGCAAACTCAAACTCTTCCTGATAGCCATGCTTACACTACCACTGATTATAAGGCCACACTCCGATACTCCCATGCTCGTGATGCTTCTTCGGACAGTGCCAGCCCATAAACATCTTTCCTTAGCCTTTACTCTTCTTGTTGCAGACGGTGCCACTTGCCAAGGGTTTTAAATGTGTATCCATGTGTGTCTGTCTGTTTATATATCTGTCTGTTTCTATGTGCTTTGTGTGTCTTTCTCTATTTCTCATTTTCCCGTTTTCCCCCTGTCTGCCTGTCTGTCTCTCTCTCTCTCTCTCTCTCTCTCTCTCTCTATATATATATATATATATATATATATATATATATATATATGTGTGTGTGTGTGTGTGTGTGTGTGTGTGTGTGTGTGTATGTGTGTGTGTGTATATATACATATATATATGTGTGTATATATATATGAGACTGTGTGTCTGCCTGTCTCTCTGTCTCTTTCTGTCACTCTGTCTCTCTGTCTCTGTGTTTCTGTCTCTGTCTCTCTGTCTCTCTCTCTCTCTCTCTCTCTCTATATATATATATATATATATATATATATATATATATATATATATATATATATATATATATATGACTGTGTGTGTCTGCCTGCCTCTGTCTCTTTCTGTCACTCTGTCACTCTGTCTCTGTCTCTCTCTGTCTCTCTGTCTCTCTGTCTCTCTCTCTGTATGTTTCTTTAACTAACTGTACACCATATACTGGGATTTGAGATTACTAATGCTTAGTAACAGAGACAGCCTGATTCCTTGAGACAACTCCTCAGCTTGCTTCCTGGCAAGAGACATTTTTGGTGATGTTGTGCTATAAACACCCCAGAGGCACCGACCAGAATATTCATACCCTTAACTGGATTTTCTCTCCGAGCAATGCCATGAATGTGGTATCCCTAGTAATGAACAAAAACTAAGGACTTAAAAGGCTTTCTGGGCTCTGCATTCTATCCCTGAGCAGCCATACCAGAAGAGTGTTCCTCTCTGCATACAAATCGAATGCCATGCTGGATGTGAAATTAGATCCCTCAATCAAAATTTCTCAGGACACGAATCCTCGAGTGGATCAGGGCTGCCATGTATTGGGCTTCATTCTGAGTAGTGCCTAAACCACCCCCAGCATGTGCGCAGGGCACTTAGAGACGTGCACCCACCCCACTCGGCTGCCAGGCGATCACTTAGTCCATTACCACATAACATATTGCCAGAGAGTGGTGAAAGCAGACTTTGTCTCCTTATCATTATTTACATGACATATATAGATAGCACTTTCCACTAAAGAGCTTCAGCCTCTGTGCCTGGAATGTTTAATGAGCCACAGTAACTTCTGGGCATCTAGAATGAAGTAACCTCAAACAGAGGAAACGGGGGTGGGGGTGGGGGACCCGGGGGGGGGGACAAAAGAAAAGAAAAAGAAAATATAGAGAAACAGAAGATCTCACACAAACAAAACAGGTAAAGGTGAGGTAAGGCCACCCAGCAAGAGGGAGAGTGGCCCAGGTGAAGGAACTCAACACACTGCATAACAAGACATCTAATACGCTCCACCTGCCCTGCATGCTCTGGGTTAGAGAACAGTTTGTTTAGCTGAGTAAAGGACTATGGTCGGCTCCCTGTACCATAATTCAACCAACTGTTGGCTAAAACTATTTAGAGCAGTTGCACTTGTTTTGAGCAAGTACAATTTTCTCCTGTCTTTATACCCTAAACAGAGCACTATACAGGGTTTACATTGCATTAGACACTGCAGAGACCTGAAGACGATCTATTTTGTAGAGAAGCAGTCATCTAGAAAGAACTGGAAATATAAAGGAGGACGTGCATAGGTCATTTGCAGGTTTCATGCAAGACTTTAAAAGGGACTTCAGCCTCCATGGGATTTAGCATCTCTAGAGAGTTCTAGAAACATTTAACGAATCCATAGGAGAAGAGTATTTGATCTAGGAAATAAGAGAAGTGTTTTTCTGCGGTCACAGGTGTGTAAAAAGGTAAAGGGGAAGTGAGTACATGGAAATATCAGTGTGAATCCAAAACTGTACTGGTCGTCTAGTTAAATATATTGTCACCATCCAGAGGAGAGAGCATAGCCCTGAATTCTCGTTCTAAGAAATAATCAGAGCGATGCCCACAGCCTTAGCCTCCCAGGAGTTTTACTTTGTAGATACAGCCTTGTCAGTATTTACCAGACTAGTCTCTGCTCTAGACTGTTTCCTTATTTGCAGCAATTAAGTTATGTCATTTCACAGACAAGTCACACCCCAGTCCATCCTGCATACTACCCGCTACTCTGGAGTCTACTGAATAAGGACTATGAGATTGTTAAAGATTATAATTCCAAGTAAATAATCTGGTCACACATGTATGACTTTCAAGGTTCTGCATGGATCATGTAGACCAGTTAAGAGAGTGGGGAAAATAAATAAGATTTTCCCTTGGCTTTTCGAGGCACGGCCTTGCTATGTAGCCCAGGGTAACCTGTAATTCATTATGTTGACCAGACACCTTTGAACTCAAATTCACAGGTGATCCTCTTCCTCCTGCTCCTGCTCCTGTTCCTGCTCCACCACCATCACCACTTCCTCCTCCTTCATCTTTCTTCTTCTTCTTCTTCTTCTTCTTCTTCTTCTTCTTCTTCTTCTTCTTCTCTCTCTCTCTCTCTCTCTCTCTCTCTCTCTCTCTCTCTCTCTCTCTCTCTCTCTCCCAGGTGATAGTATTATAAGTATATGATCATGTCCAGCTAATATGTTTGTAGGTAGAAAATCACTCTATAGCTCAGACTACCCTAAAATATTCTCCTCTCCTGCCATAGCCTCTAGACTCAAGTACTAGGCTTAGGGACATGTGCCACCACATCCACTTTGGATAGTTGTATTTATCAACTTTAGTTCACATTCTGGGTATGTCTTAAAGACTATGTCAACTCCCAGTATCTTCTGAAACCACTAATTGCAGCCACATAAGGCTATATCAGCTCATCAAGGTCTCTTTAATCACATATAAGTCTCATTACCAGCATGCATTCTTTCCAAGAAAATGCCAAGAGGAAAGACACAATTTGAAGGGCCCTGGCAAGGTTTCTCTGGTCATTTGCACAAGATAAACAGTTCCTTTACCTCATTAATTCACATCTTTTGGCATTAAGAACATCCATTATCCTCGCAGTTTATCACCAGCCTCAGAAAACCTTGGAAATTTTTGCAGAAGCTTAATGGCTCAGACTAAAAATGGCAAGCACAATTCCCCCAGCTGGCATCTGCAATGTGCTAGAGCCGTTCATGGGATGGATATTGCTTTCCAGATGAAAATTAAGCTGGAAGATAAAATGGGAGATGTTTCAGAAAGTGCCGTGTAATCTCTGGATATATTTGGGGGTGGCTTAATTTCCATTTGTCTAGGCTTTTTCAGCTGTTTATCACAGAAAGTTCACCAGGGAGTGGGAAACTAAGCTTACATAAAAATTACACATATTTGTCTCAGAGGACATTATGTGCAGTGGCCACATTTTTAAACATCCACCTCCCTGAACCAACTCATCCACCTAACTTATTGTTAATGAATTGCCAAGGCCTGGAACTCAGTAGTAATAAGTGGTATGGTGGTTAATATTGTGAAGCTGACGGGCTCTACAGTCACCTGGGCGATGATAAACCTCTGTACACATCTGTGAGGTGACATTAAGCCCGGGTTAATGAAGATGGGAAAATCCTCCTGAAATGTGGGTATCACCATTCCTAGAGTCCGGGGCTGAATCAAAAAGAAAAGGCACACAGAGCAGGGACATTCATCTGCTTCTACTTCCTGGCTGCAAAGCCTGCGTGACCCGCCAACGCACACTCCTGCTGCTGCCATGACTTCTCTGCTGGGCTTAACTGCATGCTGTGAGCTAGCACAAAACTGTCCTTCCCCGAGCTGACTTTGCCAAGTATTTGATCCCAGGCACAAAAAGAAGGCAACTAATGTACGAGGAAAGGGATGAGTCTGGTTCGGAGCACGTTAAGTTTGCATGTGAGCCAAGAGTTCATCTCTCTTGAACGAACATTTGCACAGCAAACATCTGAGAACACAAGACCAGTAGAAGGCATTGCCAACATGTCAAGAGTTGGCATTTCTAGAGTTAAGAGACATTTTTAGGGGAGGGGCACGTTGTGTAGTTGTGACTACTCAGACTGTAGCTACAGTCAGAAACCAGGACGAGGACCAAACCCCAAGCTTTGGTTTTCCTTTATGTTAATCTTTTGCCTGCAGGCTTGTCTTGGAATCGTGTGCACCCTTGGGGCCTCAGATGCCTGGAACTGGAATTACAGCTGGGTGTGAAGCGGCATGTGGGTGCTGCGAACCAACCCCAGCTTCTATGCAAGAGCAGCGAGTGCTCTTAACCTCTGAACTGTACCTCTGGCCCCCCCGCGTTAAATCCCCTGCAGCTCGAGTTAGAGCAGTCACTAACCTCTGCAAAAGCAAGGGGCATGCTCCTAAGTACTGAGCCACTGCTCTAGCCCCAAGGGGTGCGTTTTGAGAGGAGTCATAAGATCCAGGGGGTGACACATCCCTTCCAGGTTTTCCTGAAGTCTTGAGAAGCAGGAAAGGTATGATTCTATGATCCAGGCACTATAGAAAGGGAAGCAAGAGTCCCGTGAGTTGCAAGCCAGCCCTGTACCATCACGAGAGCCTGTCTCTCTCACACATAAGCACACCCCAAAGGAAACAAAGAGCAAGAGGAAAGAAGAAGAAAGAAGAGTGTCAGTAGAGGTGTGCGTGGGTCTGAGAGCTACAGAAGTGACCAGTGATGACTGATGCAGAGCGGGAAAGAGCTGCTCCATGACCCGCAGTCCAGAGATAAACATCCCTATGTTCCCACTTCTGCCTTTGAGGGCACAGAAGAGCATCCTTCCCAGGTACAGAGAGCCCTCCAGCTTCCTACTAGCCCAGCTCACCTGCCTGGCGGCGGAAGTTTCCTCCCACCTCACTGATTTCCCTGCTCCTTCCTGCTCAGCCCCACATGCTGTACTGACAGCTAAAAAGCCTCATGGACTGCTCTGGAGCACCGTGGAGATGTGCAGCGGAAGAGGATGCTTGATCCAGCCGTCTCTGTGTCCCTTTGCAGTGTAACTTGCCGTAATTTCTACAGTATCCTTTGGCTATCGGGTCACGGTGCTTACTCCATTAGATAAATCTTCTGTCAATAAAGAGATGATTTGTTCCATCAGTCTGGGTTCTTTTTTCAGCTGAGCAAACAGGAAGTGCGGGAGGCTCTTTAGATGTTGTGCTCCGAGTGAAAGAGGCTTTATAGAACAAGTCCAAGCTGTTTACTGTAATGCTGAAGAGATAATGCAGCTGAGCTGTATTAACCCACTTAGAGGTGCATCTGTTCCTGGGAGACACAGCGGGGCCATCCCCGTCATGCAGGCCTCCCTGTTCTCATGTAATTAGACACTAGAGATGACACAATACTGCACTCATCGTTGTGAACCCTAAAGCCTTCAGTGAAACGCACTCACCAGACAGATAACTGAGTAACTGAAGAAAGGTGCTTTTCAGGGCAAATAAACGCTCTATTCATAGAAAGTTATTGCGTGTGGAGAACGGCGTATGAAAGATGAAATGCCTCCCTCTTTCCTTTTCCCTCCTCCTCCCCTCTCCTCTACCATATGGAATAGGCTGTTGCTGGGGCTCTCTTTAGGGGATACAAGGATGGCTGTCCCCCAAGGGCAGCCCTCAAGGCATGGCGTGGATCAGAGGAGAGCAGAAGTCGAGCACAGAACGCAGGAGTCAGTGGGGTTCGTTCCCCTGCCCCGCAGGCATGAATGATGGCCAGTCCTGTGCCTAGAGGAGGTAGTTATGGCCCGGAACCTGCTGATGGCAGGTTTTTGATTATAAGAATTTGGGGGAAAGAAAATTGCTTGGAAACGCTTCAAAAGACAAGCTGAAGAAAATCTCTCCCTGTGCCTGAAGATGGATGAGTACTACGCAGAGCTCTGATGATAAAGACTTCCACCATCTAACTGACCGACAGCTGGTTGCCGGTAAGCACTGTTCAGCCCAACTCCCCATTTTTGGTTCATGCGGTTCTGTCCATCAACTGAGGACTCCTCCTGTCATGCTAGCTACTGCCTACCTACTTCCAGTGTCCACTGCAGAACTCAGCCTTTCTGAAGTAGCTCCCTTGTGACTCCAGCTCTTGGCTTCCTTCTCCTCTACTGTCTGCTATTTCTGTGTCCCAGATTTATTTCCCAAAGCATGATAATGCCAGTATTATAAGTGGATCTGGATTGCATTATTATACTGTGTTGTTTTGAAGCATAGACTTTGACACCATTTGTATAGACTCCAAGTACTACCTATAGGCAGAGTACAGAGATTCTTTTGAACTAAAGAACACATTTACTTATATAAATGCCCTTAGGTCCGTATGTATCCAGGATAGGAAACCTACCTCATGCCTTCTGTGCTATAATGAGGGATAAGGGAAAAGCAGAAGGAAAGCTACCCATCCACCGCTCTTCTCCATGTCTCTAGATTCAGCTACCCCACACAGAAACCAATCACAGTCATCCCCGAATGTGGCCACACTGTGAAAGGCAAGAGTCTGCTGAAGGCTTCCATGGCAATAGAAGGAGGCACCAGAGGGCATGCAATCACAGTTGTCAAAGGTTGCTTGGTCTCAGCTTCACCATCATGGTGCTGTCATGCCATAAGGAAAACATGCCGTAAGGATGGAGCTGCCCATACCCTGGATTCCTACACCTCGTTCCAAGGGGTGTGACTGGCCTGAGAACTCCATAAGAAAGCAATTAAAGCAGCCTGGCTAGCAAATTTTCTTACTAGCAAGAGGGTCTCTCATTGGTATGACATGAACTGCAACCGACCTTGAATTCTTCAGCCTTGACCCTTGACCCTGAGCACGTCTCTGTGACTAAGGGGATTCTTCATCAGTTGAGTCCTCACCGCTGCACACACCTTCTGCACTGAACTGGTTCCATTGGGAATAAGAACACAAGCAACTGCAACCACGTCCTGATCATCCTTCACAACCTCCGAGGCTTGCGCTCTCCAGGCTTCGGTCCTCATCCTAAACATCTGATGCTTGTATTTCCAGTCACCCACTGCTGTTCACTGGCTAGAATAACTCAAGACAGCACCGGGGACAGCACAAGTCTTATTCTAAGACTCACATTCATTCACCTGCAACTCTCCTATATACCATCTGACTACTTGGATGGTCGTCAGAGATGCCTACCATGACGTAACCACCAGTTTACTGAAACTTAATTGGGCATCATTCCTATCCTTCACTTTGGTATTCTTTCTCAGATTTTATTTTTAATAAAACATTTGGAACCAAAACACACTTCTAAAGTCCTAGACATCAGATGAGCAATAGTTCTATTAAAAGGCAAGCCTCTCTCTTCCTTTCACAACTTAAAAACTTGGACCTCACGTGGCTTAACCAGCTCTTGAAAGTTACTAAAATACATCTTAAGAGTATTTCATGTTTTAGTCTTGATTCTCAGTCAGCTTAGAAACAGAGATGAATTTTTGAGGACTGGCTCTCTAGGGCAAAGAGATTTTTCACAAGCAATAACAAAAATGGGCAAAACAGCCAGCCAGCCTCGCAAGCTTAGGACACAGCCTGGTTCCTGTCCAGTAGGAGCATTTCCTCAGCCTGTCTTTCTGAAGCAGCCCTTAGCGTGAAGCATCGCCTGGTTATCAAGTCATCCTACCTTTGGTCTATGTTCTAGAAGGCTCCATTCTGGCCCTTCTCAGATTAAAGGAGGCATGTAAGCTTCCTGATCTCAAACCCACTTAGGGAGAGTGCCCTCCAGATACTTGGAACTCCACTGGAACCTACCAAAAGCCCAGAGTCTTTCTATGGCAACAGTGCTACAGGCCTGATGATGAGAATTACCCACTGGACAGACTCAATTCAAAGAATAACTCTCAAGTATTCTAGTAATACTAGGAGACAGTAATTTACTTAAAAGCTATTTCTGCTCATGTCTTGAGAATGAAATTTAAGAGCTGAAAAGCTATTGGGAACCATCCACTTTAACCTTGAACTTCTGAGTCCGGCACCGTCTGTAAGACGAGACTTCAGCTTTGTTTGAATCCTCAGTTCTGAATATTCTAGGGGCACAAGTACTTTTCAGAATCCTGTTTCAGAAAATACATGAAGATGTGTTTTGAAGTTTAGAACTGAACAGTACCCCATAATATCTGAAAAAATAACCTTTAAACTTAATACACTAATTACATCATTTATGCCTGGACATCAGAGTGTTTTGACATTTGAAGATAGGATTTTTGAAAGTTAATTAAGAAAAGATGAGAGCACTAAGGTACGCTCTAGTCCAATATGACTAGCAACCTTGTAAGAAAAGAAAATTCAGACACAGTCAAGTTTGTTTTTACAAAACAATATTAAAAACCAGGGACAGACCAGGCAGGGTCTCACACACTCCCTTACTACCAGCATTTTAGAAGCAGAGGCAGGTGAATCTCTGAGATTCTGAGGTCAGCCTCCTCTGCTAGACCAACCAGAGCTGCATAACGATACCCTTTTTAAAAAAAATTAAAACAAATCAAAACCCAGAGAGAGGTGGCCATCTAGCAGCCAAAGAGAGAGGCTTGGAAGTCAATCCTAACAACATTTGACCTTGGATATCTGATCTACATCATTTTATCTAGTCCCAATCATTTTAGTGCCCTGGTCAACTCCACAAAGTGAATACAATCGATAATTTTGTACTAACTTGGGTCAGCTTCTACCTTCACATGGGTTTAGGAAAAAAAGGTCTTCATGTTTTCAGAAGAAAGCCCAGCATGGAAAACCTTGATCTGTAGGCCAGCAGATGAGTTATATAATCCTGTCATTTGTCTGGAGTCACAAACTAGGTCTTGGAACAGCAGATATATCAAGCCCTCTACATCCTGTAGCAGTCCCTCCACAGCCCGGCTGCCCACTGTGCTATTAAAAGGCTTCAGAAGAATACAAAGCATGCCAAGGAAATGATTCCTGTTATATAAGGCCCCTCTGCAAGGAGGTCAGGAACTGGCCGCTCACGAGCCTTCCCAGTTCTGGATGGTTCAGAGTCTTTGAATTCTGCAGCCTTCCTGCATCTTCTATTTTAGCACCATTTTAGGCAACCGACATTCTCCTCTTTGTTCTGCTCGCATCTCGGTTTGGTTTCTATAGTGCATAACTATTAACTCACCTTGTTTCCTATTCCCAGCGATACTAACAGCGATGCTGGTGATGGTGATAGGAGGCAAAGCTCACACTTCCGTGGGCCACTCTTCAGACCACTTTTCCATTCATAACAACTAAGGGTAAGAAGTCTGTGTGTTCTTGTCATTAATCCCTTTATAGAGATGAGAGGGCTAGGGGATATCCAGGTAAAGGACTTTGTCCAACATGACATCATTAGTGGAAGAATTAGAACCTTTGCCCTAGCATCTAGGTTAGAGTCCAATGTAGGATCATAGTCAGTTACCCTGTACCCATCCTGCTGTGCAGTTTTTCACAGGCACACACAGAGATCTTGCACACACAATCCAATGATGAATATGCCTCTCTGGACACACATACAAATCTTTCAAATGTCCTATTTTGTTCTTAAAGTAAATTGTCTCAATAATGTAGTTATTGGAAAGAGCATTGGACCAAAAAATTAAAATACCAAAGATCTGATTTCACAGTCTTCTGACCTAAGAAAATTATTTGTATACACTGGCAAAATTAAACAAATATATAATGGGAGGGGGGAGGGACAGGGACATAATTGTCAGCAGGACTCAAAATCTTCTGAATGTCTTCCATGCCTCAGAGCCCCAGCATAACACATGGATCCTCTAAGTTCCATGTGAAGGGTAGAATATTGCCTTCAAGTCCCCTGTTTCCTGAAACAAGTGAACGTGAACGGGACTTTTGGGGTAATGGGGGGGGAGTTCTTTAAATGAGAATATCCCCTACAGCCTCAGATATTTGAACAATTTGTCCCAGTTGGTGGCAGTATTAGAAGGTGAGAGGTGCCACCTTTCTGAGAAGTATGTACTGGTATGGGCTGGCCTATTCTTTCTCTGCTTCTTACTCGCAGTTCAAGATGTGAGCTCTCAGCTCCCTGGTCCTGCCACAATGCTTGCCTACTGCTATACCTGCCCACCATGTTGGACTCTTAGCTCTCTTGACCCATAAACCCACACAAGCTCCATCTCCAGGAAGTTGCTTTGGTCATGGCATTTTCCTGCAGATGCAGAAAAGTAGCTAATACACAGATGTGTTGAAGTATCTTAAGATTATAAAATATTTCTAAACCATCCAGGTGGGCTGTAATCCAAAGGCAAATGTCCTTAAGGCATGCATGTCCAGCTTCCTCACGTAACACAGTGGACAAGAAGAGTTGTAATAACACTTTATTCCACAAAGAGAGAGGGAGACTGAAAGAGCATTGGAAATCGCGAAGAGAGAGATAAAATACAGAGAAGCGTATGGGTGACACAGCAACAAGAAGCAAAAAGAGATGCCTCATTCAAATATTAGCTGGAGGGCTTATCTAAACAGAGACTGGCAATCCCTACTGTAGGACAGTCCCAAGGCCCACTAAGTTTTAAATCCAATCGAGCGTTCTGGCAAAGCAGTAACTCCTCTAAAACCCTGGGTCAACAGGAGGTCATCTTTGCCACTCTGAATTTTTGGAGGGCTGGCTGTAGCTGGGTAACATATTCAAAGGAAACCTGCTATTGAGTGCTGAGCCTCCCGACAGGGTTTCATAAATAAAAACAGTCAAAAGGAAGAAAACCTGGAGGCAAATGGCATGAATCTAGAGCAGAAGACAGCCATGAGAAGCAGTCTTAAACAGGAGGAGCGTCAGACACTGACATATCAAAAATTTGGATGTCCAAAGGCTGCGTTACGGTGATCCTTTTTGTGTACTTTAATAATAAAGAGTATCTTTGCATTATTAAAATGCTGACTTCTGTACCCACAGAGATCTGATTTCAGGCCAGACTTTGGAACTGTTGTTTTTATGAAGCGCCTCCTGCCTCTGTATTTGGTGACCATTGTTGTCCATCACCTTCTGATTAGTTAAATAAAGACCTGAATGGCCACTATCTGAGGCAAGAGAGGAAAGACAGAACTTCTGTTAAAGATAGGGACTCTGGGAAGGAATCTCAGACATGGTGTGTCACCAGCCAGAAGCAGAGGAAGAAGGAGGTACCATAACTAGAGACTGAGAGGTAACGGGTCGCATGGTGGGATATAAGCCAGGACAATATTGTCCGGTTAGTATAGCTGAGAATCTGCCCAGCTACAGTGGCAAAGCTGATAAGAAGTGGAAAAGGTCCCCATGTCATTATTCAGGAGCTGGCAGTCCCAGAGAAAGTCATCTTTTAAGACTGAGATCAGGCAGTTAAATGTAGAATGGGCAGAGATGATCATGATAGCTGGCTCCTGAGTCCTTCACTTGAGGATAAGTGTGGTGCAGGCAGTCTGACCTTGAGTGCTTCCAGCAGAGTACTGGAGCAACTCAGAGTGCTGAGAGGTTTGGAAAGCGAGCAGTCTGGTATTCCTGAGTCAGTCTCCATGTTGCCGGCTTCCCTTCCCACACTCCCTCAATACACTTGGGAGAGCTGACCTGGCCAAAACAGACACCATGGACAGGACACAAGTGGGAAGAGCAAGAATGTCCCACAGGTCACACAACTAAGTGGTAGCAGGTTCCTGGTTCACAAAGAGGAGGAGTATCTGAAAGGAAGAGAGGTATGGACACGCCTGTCGCTTGGCCAGTCCAGTTCAGCAAAAGCATCAATAGTAGAAATAGTAAAGGTCTCCAGAGTCAACAGATTGCTTTCCCTGGCAGAGAGTACCCAACAACCTCAGCCATCCCAACACCTCATTTTTTTTTAATTTTCTAAAAAAAATTTCAGTTTTTGTCTCTTGTGCCCACTCCGACTTTCTAAATGTTTCAGTGATATTTCCATCTTGTTTTATTTTATAGAACTTTAATGTTTAATTCTTCTTGGATTTATCTAACTTGATTATCTTGCTTTTCTTTTTTGGAAAATTTCTTGTCCCTTCCTCGTAGACTGAGATGCTTGTCACTCTAGTGACGTGTGTGTGTGTGTATGTGTGTGTGTGTGTGTGTGTGTGTGTGTGTGCTCATGCATATGTGACACATATATGTGGAGGCCATAGGATAGCCTCAAGTGTCATTTCTCAAGTGACATCCACATGTACTTTTGGATAAAGAACCTTTTATTAGCCTGGAAACTGCCAAGCACCCATCAAATACCATGGATTTGGGAGTACAGACAAGCAATACCAAAACTGGCTTTAAAGCCTTTAAAAAAAAGCTCAACTCAGGTCTTCTTGTTTACAAGGCCAACACTTTACCCAGTAGCTATCTCCCTGGACTCTCATTCTTTTTCTTTCTTTTTTTCCTTTTCTTTGTCTTTGAGATTGTAAATTAAATACAACATTTCTCCCTCCCTTTCCTCCCTCTGACCCCTCGTACACCCACCTGGCCATGCTCTCCCTCAAGTCTGTGACCTGTCTTTTCATACCTTGCTTCTCATTGGTTCCCTTTCTACTGGTTGTCCTAATAACCAGGTAAGTATGAACATCCATGCTTTTCAAGAAGGTGATATGGAAATGACCCCTCTTGTTTGCCTCAAAAAAAGTAAAGTAGTGACTATTCAGTCATGAGTCATACCAGCTCTCTGGAAATTTCCATTACATATAGGACATTTCCAGTTGCACTTTGGATGCCTTTGTCTAGATTTAGACCTTCTTAAGGATTTAAACTTGAATCAGTATTGACAGAAAAAATCTGCCTTGTTTTCTCTGCACAAGGATTCTCTGAAATATACATCTAAGTCTTTCCTTCCTAAGGTGCTGCTGTATGAAATGACGGAAGCCAATGTCTAAGTAAGCAGAGCAGAAATGCTTAGTCAACATTTCATCATGGCTTTGAAAAAGAAAGAGGGAGGAAATGTGTTATTTTGAACTATTGGATCTGTCTCACTTCCCACGTGGTAACCTGTGGCCAAAGTCAATATTCACCATCTCTGTGCACAGGGCATGAAATCAGCGATCAAGTTGCTACTGTACTGGTTCATTCACTTACAGCATCCTACTGAGCCCTCCTAAATTGATGGATGGCCCCTCAGGAAGCTTGATGGAGAAGAAATGGTGGAGACCATTGCTGAAACTTAAGACGACAGTTAAACTCAAGACCACTGTAAAGTCCAAAGAGTAAGTAAAGGCTTTTGCTGGTTAGACCAAAAGACAAGCCAAACAAAACCATGATGAAGACAATTCAGTGTTGGTGCTTGTCACATGTGTGTCTGGGATTTCCAGAAGGCATGAATTTCTATAACTATAAACACTCAACAAATATATTCTATTAAGTAAATGGGGTTTGGGGGATAAGGTAGATACTATACAGTACTGAAGAAGGATGCCTAACAATAACTTAACTAAGTATGGCAGGCAGGGGTGATGAAAACTGGCCTAAATTAAGAACAATTGTGCCTTGATTACTTTTCCCTTGCAGTGTTAAAACATTAGGATCAAGGAAACTTTTAAAAAAAAGAGTTTAATTGGGTGTGTGGCTTCAGTCTATGGTGACAAAGGGAAGGGTTGACAGAAAACACCAGAAAGATCCCATCTTGAACCACACGCACAAGGCTGAGAACACAGTGGGACTAGCACCAGTCTTTTGAAACATCAAGCATGCCTGCAGAGGCACACGTCCTCCAACAAAGCCACCCCTTTGAATCCTTCCCAAACAGTTCTGCCAACTGGACAAAACATTCAAGCATGAGTCTACAGGGTCCATCCTCATTCAAACCACAATGAATAGTAACACTTGTACAAGACAACAAGTATAATGGTAACTAATACTAACTGAGAACTTATGCTCCGGCATTACCCTGAGATTATTTCATTGAATCTTCATGTGGGCCTAAGAGATAAGCACAATCATTATTATCTTTATACAAAAGAGCAAATGGAGGCAAAGGCATATGAAATAACATAGAGCCTTTCAAACACAAGGTGCATGAACTCAGATTTTTTTGTTCACAGTGTTCCATAAGTGCTTAGAGCCAGCAGATGCTGTGCAGTAGGGCAGACCTGTTTCCATTGTAATTATTCTACATGTATTATCCCACTTCACTCTCATGGCAAATCAGTTGAGAGGCACCAAAGCAAAGATAAGATTGTTTGTACTAAAGCCCTCAAGTGTCACACTGTAAACAAATCGAGAAGTCTCCAAAGAGTATTTCCTGTAGTCACTTCTAGTTTCAGCACATAGATCTCATATAAATTATTTCAATTTTGTCTTCAATATTTACATATATCTTAATCCAGTAATAAACATCAATTGCTCCTTACTTTCTCTTATCTGGCTATAGGCCAAGATATATGGTTTTTTAATATGCTACTAACCCATATGATATATTTACAGTCTTGCTTTCATGAATGCTGGACTCTCATTTCCAGAATTGTTTTATTCTCCTGTTTCCTCTGAAGACAGGAATAAACAACCCATAAAACATGATGGCTTAGAACATGATACAGTTAAAGAGCTTCAAGCTATTTATAGTAATTAGACCATAAAGGGGGAAACAGACCATATGCATATTTGTTATGTCCATAAAATGTAACACATGGAAATAAATTCTGACAGTGATGGTGGGAATAGTTGTGTGTCACATGTCAGCATATAACCCTGGAGTTCACACTTCGAGTTTGTCAAGATGCTTCCATTTTGAACCTAGGAGCATCAGATCACCACAATAAATGCTAGCCTTGGCTAATCATGAGTGACATCTCACAGTCACATTAGAGGTTTCCTCACCTCCCCTACCCCTCTTCTTTAATTCCTTTCAGTATGATGCCCAATAACACACAGAGTCACATCTGCCTTAACCTTAGAGCTCAGAGTCTCCTAGATCACCTGAAGTTAATTTCTTCCTGAAGATTAATTCCCCAGGAACTATGATGGTGGCAGACACACCACTTAGTTGCAGTTGCTGCAAGGACTGCCTTCCCTGGCTCGGGGTACCCAGTGCTGTCTCTGCTCAGTGAAAGAGTCCTTACTCCTCACCCTAGCTTCCTACAGTGGGAACATCATATCAAGTATAAATGAAAGAAGCAAAATTACAGATGTGACTCATCATCTCCAGTCATTAAAATGCAATCAAGTGGTGGGCTATACATGCATAAAATAATTACAGGATTGCCCCTAAGTTTGTTAATTATAATCTCTCACTAAATCTGGAGATGGTCATATTCAGATGACAGCTGAGTAGGGTAAAATTCTTATTTCGACAGTGGCCTTTGGGAAGGATTAAGTTGCTGGGGGAAGCAGTCCTTGAAACTCGGTGGTTCTGTCTGAGGAGATGCTAGAAAGAGCAGAAAGATGATGCAGAATACACAACCAGAGCCAGCAAGGGCTCGAGTATCTGAGAGGAGCCCTGGGAGAAGAGCAATAAGGGCGACGAGCAAACAGGTGGGAGAGGAGACGGAACGAAGTCACCTGAGTGTGTCATAGTCTCCTCTCCTCCCATGAGACTGCTAATATTTTCTTCACGCCCAGAAATGCTCATTTGAGCAGATGTTCTTTGAAAGGATTGCAACGGTTTGCTCTCGTCGCACAGCTGTGGTATCCAGTCTGCAATGACAATATCTTCATGAAGTAAGTGGGCAAGAGTTTGAAGCCCTTCTCAGCAAGGCTCCATTCCAGCCAGTCCGGTAAGATATAGTTTAAAAGATGTTATCCCTCCTGTGATCCCCGCACTTCTGGGTTGGATCCTCAGGTTGCACTCACTTCCTCCAGGACAGGGAGGTACATGCAGAAACCTTACTTTATGGGTTATACATGCCTTGAGAACATTATATGTCTGGGATATTTTTTGTCTTTCCCTTCCTCAATATAGGATTTGAAGGCAGTAAATATTTGCTCAATAGCTGAAAACTAAAACAATAGACCCCACGTGTTCCATACA
Source organism: Apodemus agrarius (assembly GCA_964023405.1). Taxonomy (NCBI): domain Eukaryota; kingdom Metazoa; phylum Chordata; class Mammalia; order Rodentia; family Muridae; genus Apodemus; species Apodemus agrarius. The sequence goes on from OZ030008.1 coordinate 134,427,598, forward strand.
CAGATAGGAGGGACTTTGGGTGCGAATGTGAACAGCCAGGATTGGAGATGGCCAGTTAAAACCCTTAGGCAGATGTAACTCCTGAGCCCATTCATGAGGACAATGATGGCCTCGGGTCAGTTTGCTGCACATATGGACTTCCACAGGAGGAGAGCGAGCCTTCTGGGAAAAGCACGGAGTATCGCATCCTAAGTATGTACCTCTTTTCCCATAGACCAAGAAAACTTGGTCCTATCACTTTTGGGTTGAAGCTGAGCAGTTTGGGCTGAGGGCAGAGAAAGATATAAAGTAATAGTAATTCTAGGCTGCAAAGGATACAATGCATACATATTTTAAGAACTGAAATATACTGTGTAACTTTAATATTTTCAAAACCTATTTGTAATGATGGTTCTTAAAGACTTTAACCTTCCTTGAAGCCACCACCCACCAGAGGTGGTAGAAAAGAAAACATACAGGGCCGGAAAGGGAAGCGGATCTGTTTAGAAAGGCTCTTTGGAGCAACTCCTGTCTGTGCTGTCTGGAAATCAGCAGGTCAGTTCACAGGTCAGCAGGTCGCAACACTCCATCCACTCGCAAACACTTCACAGATACACCAGCACTCCAGCTCAGTAGAGCTGGGTCAACAACAGCAGGGACCTGACCTAGCAGAGACAGGCAGGCCTCAGCCTTGGCTTGAGTCCGCAGGAGGGACCAACAGGATCACCAGGAGAAGTTCTATGCTGTGCCTCTCTCAGGAAAGCAAAGATCAGCGAAGACTCAAGACCCACACGTGTCACACAGCTAGCTGTACCAGCAAGCCAAGCTCTGTCTCCTATTTATAACCTCCGACACCTTCACGGGTCTTGCCTTGGCCTGTGCATCCAATCAGCCTGAGTCCACAGAAGTGGAAAGAAAATGCAGTACAGCACCAGAAGTTTTTTGGTGTGTATCTCTCTGTGGTGTCCCGACAAAGGCAAACCAACAGTTGTTAGCAAAGAGTCCTTCGTCACGTGTCCTTTCACATGCTTACGTTAGCAGAACATCCTCTCTCCTGTGTCCGCTTCAGCGAAACGTTCCTTCATGAGTCTGCTTTAGCCTTTCACCGGTGTCCCAGCGCACCACCATCCAACCGACTTTCCAAAGAACCCTTAACTTTCTGCGTCAATACTGAAAAAATGAAATATAAATATTAAGCATTTTTAATACTAGTATAGAATATCAGGTTTTATTTTAATTAAAATGTGATTGAATCACCATCCTCTTCCTTTTCCCCCCTCCAGCTCCTCCAAAGGCTACTTCCTCCAACCCCTTCTGTGACCACCACTCTCCAATTGATAATCTGAGAGCTTTGTTTTTATTACCTTTATTATATATGCATATATGTGTATGAATATGTATATTTATGTATGTAAAAGCATGGGCAAATATATAAATACATTCTGATGAGTGTGACTTGTTTGTATATATATATATGTGTGTATATATATATATATGTGTGTGTGTATATATGTATGGTTTATATATGTATATAAACCATATATATATGTATGTATGTATGTATGTATATATATATATATATATACATACATACATACATACATATATATATGGTTTTAAGGTTGACTACTCTGACTATCCAGTTAGGGTGCTCTTCTATGGGAGAGGCTAGTTCTCCCTCTCTTAGTAATCATTTGTTACCTGTAGTTCTCTATCGGTTGAACCCAGTGAGATGTTTTTCCACTTTTATGTTAACATGTCTATTGATATTCCCATTGTTCTCTCCTGGTTCATGCTTCTTAGTTTTAGTAAATCCTACTTGTCAATAGTCAGGCTTAATTCCTGGACGAATGGAGTCCTGTTCAGAAAGCTCTTTCTTGCTTGTATATCTTATAGAGTACCACCAATGTTTTCTTCTACAAATTTTAGCATTTCAGGTTTCAAAATGATGTCTTTGATCCACTTGTTGGGACTATTTTTGTTCATGTAATAGATAGAGGCCAAATTTATTCTTCTCTCTGTGAGCATCCAGTTTTCCTAGCACTATTGGTTAAAAATGATGGCCATCTTTTCTCCAATGTATGGGTTTTGTTTTTAGGTTTTGTTTTTTGTTTGTTTGGGTTTGGTGAGGGTTTTTTTCCTCTTCATTAAATATTGGATGACTTTATTTATGAGTATTCATGTTTGTGTCTTGTATTTATCCCATGGTTTACATGGTTGTTTTGTGCTAATACTATATTGTTCATGGTACTATAGCACTATAACACATTTGAAGGATAGAATGGCAATATCTACAGTATTATTCTTTTTGCTCAGGATTGTTTGGCCCTATAGCTTGGTTGGTTACTGCATATGAATTTCAGGATTGTTTTTTTCTAATTCTGTGAAGAGCACTGTGGGTATTCTGATTAGGATGGTATTGAATTTGCCCATTTCTTTTAGTAGGATGACCATTTTCATAATATAAATTCCACCAGTCCATGGACATAGGATGCATCTTAATTTTCTAGCATCTTTCTCAAGCTCTTTCAATAGAAATTTAAGGTTTCATTGTAGAGTTCTGTGACCTTCTTGGTTAGGTTTATTTTTAGTTATTTTAATGCTATTTTACATTGTTGTATCTCCATGATGTCTTTCTCAGTGTGGTTGTTGTTAGTGTATAGAAAGGTTACTACATATCATAGGTTGATATTTTTATGCTAACACTTTCCCAAAAATGTTGATTGTTCTAAAAATGTAATCAACCTTAGAGTTCTTCAGTTGAGGTATAGATAGAATACTCTTCAGCTGAGGAAGATACATTATATATCTTGGAGATACCTTATGTATAATATCATATATCATCTGCCACTAGGGAAAAATTAATTTCTTCTTTTCCTATTGTGTCACTTCTTTTTTTGCCTTGTTGTCCCAGCTAGAGCTTCCAGTGCTACATTGAAAAAGATTAGGGATGCTAGTCAGTCCTGGCTCATTCCTGATTTTCAGCGAATTGCTTCAAGTTTTTCTCCATTCAGGATAATGTTGGCTGTGGGTTTGTCATATAGTCATATAAAGCCCTTATTATGCTGTGGTATTTTCTCAGTCCAACTCTCTCTGGGACTTTTATTTTTGAAATTATAATGTAATTATAACATTTTCCCTTACATATCCTCTCTCTAAACATCCACCCGCACATAACCCTCATGCTCTCCTTCAAATTCATAGCCTGCTTTTTCTTTTTTTTATGTGTATATTATATAGATAAATGTATATTATTTGTATATATTAAATATGTATATTTTATATTTATACTATATACTATTACATATATTATACATAATGATGTGTATTATTTACATAATATACACATACATATGCATATGTATCCCTAAATACAACATGTTTAGTCTATATAATGATACCTATATTATGTTTTCAAGGCTGACTGCTTAGCATTAGACATTCAATTGGTGTTGCTCTTCACTGGGGAAGACCACTTCTCCTATTCCCTGCTTTTCCCAATTGCCTGTATTCTTTGTGAAGGGCTAAAGACTTATGACTCTTAATTGTACATTTTGGCATGCTCACTGGTATTGTTCTTATTCAGCTCATGTTGGGGCAGTCATATTGCTGATATTTTATGGTAAGACTTTATGCTGGTTCAGGAAATTGGCAGTTATAGATTCTTGTCCAATAACCATGACTTTACGAGCACTGAATAATTAGCTAGGCTTCTAGGTCAAGGCATTGTCTTCTTGTTGAGGAAGACTTGAGTCTAATTAGAAAGCTGTTGGTTACCAACTAGGTATGCATACCACTACTGCACTCTTAGGATTATCACACCATCCTTCATTGATGTGGTACCATAAACTCCTTCACCGTGAAAGTATGTTGGATTTTATCAGAGTTTTTCTGTATCTATTGATAAGATCATGTGATTTTTTTTCTGTAAGTCCATATCATTTATATCATTTTCATAGTAATTGATTTATGTATGTTGATCCAAATATGTATTTTCAGGAAAAGTCAGCTTGATCATGATGAATATCTTAATGCCTGTTTTTGGCTTGCTAGTATTTCATTGGAGACTTTTGCATATATGTTCATATGGGATGTGAGTTTAGAGTTTTGGTTTTTGTTCTTTTGGTTTTTTGTTTCTTTACATGGTTTGGGTTTTAGAGAAATACTGGTTTCATAAAATGAGTTTTGGAGTGGTCTTTCTATTTTTATTTTTCTGAATAAATTCAGAAGTATTGGTTGTAGTTCTTCCTTGAATTCTGATGTGAATATATCTTGGCCTTGACTTTTGAAGTCAAAAAGTTTTTATTAGAGTTTCAATTTCTTTCATTGTTATTGATCAGTTTATGTTCTTGATTTAAATTTGTTTGCATTCTTATGTTCTTGGTTTAAATTGGTAGTTTAAATGAATCAAGAAATTTGCCCATTTCTTTTAGGTTTTCCAACTTAATAACATACAGGTTTAAATGTATTCCCTTACAACAGTCTGTAATTCTTTGGTGTCTGTTTCCCTGTTCATTTCTGATTCTGTTATTTGGGTCATCTGTATTTTGTTGTTGTTATGATTTGGTTTTGGGTTAGTTGGACAAAGGTCTATCAGTCTTGTTTATCTTATCAAATAATCAGCTCACATGTTCATTGATTATTTGTATCATTTTCTTTGTTTCTATTTCATTCATTTCTGCTTTGATTATCATTGCCGTCTACTGGGTTTGGCTTGTTCTTGTTTTTTCATATTCTTGAGGAGCATCACTAAGTGCTCTTTGATCTCTTAATGTAGGTACCACGGGACTATAAACTCCTTAGAACTGCTCTTAATATATCCCAGAGGTTTTGTTGTCATTTGATTTTATTTACATTTAGTTCCAGAAATATTTGGACTTTTTTCTTTGATCTTCCTTCCAGTCACCATTCAGTAATGATTTGTTCGATCACCATGACTTCATATACTCACTGGAGTTTTATATGCTGCTGATTTTATATTTTGTTGCATAATGGTTTGATGGGATACATGAGAGCATTTCAACTGTTCAATATGCATTAAGTGTGTTTTTGTTGTTGTTGTTGTTGTTCCAACATGCGGTTTATTTTAGAATCTCTTTCATGTACTCATTCCTAAGTGGAATGTATATTCTTTGGCATTGGGGCGGAATGTTCTTTAGATATCTCTTAGGTCCTTTCGACATGATATGCAATTTAATTATGAATTTTCTCTTCTTTTTTCAACCTATCTATTAGAGAAACTGGGGTGTTTATATTGCCTGCTATTGTTTTGTTTGTGTTCGGTTGTGATTTTAATTTTATTCGTATGCTTTTTATGAAACTGGAAGCACTAGCATTTGGTAACTATGTACTTACTATTGTGATATTATTCTGATTAATTGATTCCCTTGATGAAACTGAATGCCCTTCTTTGTAGCTTCTGATTTTTTTAATTTGAAGTCAGTTTTGTCAGATATGATAATGGCCATGTCTGTTTCCTTGCTGATCCACTTGTTTGGAATAATTTTTCCCATCCTATCACTTGAAGGTGGAGCCTGTATTTAAAGTAGACTTTCTTATAGACAAGAGGGATTTTTGTTTCTTACTTCATTAGCTAGCCTGTGTCTTTTGACTAGAAAGTTGAGGCCATTAATTTTTCAAATTCTTACTAAAAGGTCTTTGTAGTTTGCTAGCCTGTAGCTTCGTTCCTTCCTTTCTAGAGGCTCTTAGATGTTATTATACTTCTCTCAGTTCAAACTATTTTTTCCAGGATTCTGTTTAGGGTTTTGTTGTTGATGTACAGGGATGTTTTTAGGGCGTTTGTATCATGGAGGATTTTCTTTCTCCTTCAACTATAGCAGTTTTGCTGCATACAGTACTTTAGGATAGCCAGTGTGATTTGGAGTGCATAGCTCTAGGCTCTTCTGGATTTCACATTTGCACTGAGAAATCACCTCTTACTCTAATGGGTTTGTCTTTATGTGATTTCCGTTTTCAGGCTTGCCGCTAACTTTTCTCTGTACATTTGGTGCTTAAACTATGATATTGCCATGAGTTGTTTCTTTCCTAATCTTGTTGAAGTTTTGTGTGATTCTTATATCAGGCTATGCTGTTCTTTAGTTTGGGGAGGTTTTCATCTGTAATCATGTTAAATATCTAATTTATGTATTTCCCCCCTTGATCTATGTGAATAATTCAAAGCTTTGTTCTTTTAATGGTATCCCGCATTTCCTGCATGTTCTTTTCTTGTGATTCTTTTTATTTTTCACATTCTTTGCTCATTTGCTTTAGATTGTGTATTCTATCTTTGACTCCTGATAATATATCATTTGCTTGATTCATTTTCTTTCGAAGGCTTTTCCTTTGAATTTGCAGACTGGGACATTGATTTTTTTCCTCCATCTCCATTTCAGCCTGTCTCTCTTCCATGTGTCTATCACTTCATTGTATTAAATTTCCAGTCAATTATTTGTATTTCTCCACTTAGGTGCCCATTGGTATTTGGGGCATTCACTCCAGTATTTATTGTCATCCTCTTGGCGTTCAGTGAAGGGTTTGTTTCTTCAATTTGCAGATAAAGCTTATAATTATTACTTTAAATTCTATGCTCTAGGGCTTATCTGGGTAATTCTTCTTACAAAATACTTATACTAGTATAACGGAAAACACGTTGTCTTGGTCGTTTATGTTGGTTTTGCAATTTGACCTGGACTATGTAGTTATTTCTCCCATTCTGTGTCTGATATGATAATCTGACCTTCTTTTGATAGGGTCAGTACATGAGATACATGACCTGAGCCAGGCCATATAAAACTGGTAGATATGCTATTTAATCAGACAGGGGAATGACGGCTCACAAACTATGGGTCTGGGGCTAGAGTGATGGTGTGGCAGAGAGAAGAGAGAAGAAGAAAGGAAGGTTTCAAGAGTCAAAGGTGTCTCTCTATCAAATAGGTTAGAAGGCCTCCTATCCCACGTCAGGCCTGTGGGTATGGAGCTGGCTGCAGGCAAGGAGGAGGATTGTGAGGCAATGAGAAAGGGAAGACGTGGTTTACCAGGAAAAGGTGACTCAGGAATGAAGACGGTTCCTAGGAAGCAGTCTGAAGTTAGACGCTTAGGTTTGAAGATGGTGGCAGGGAGGCGGGAGGAAAGGCAACGAGAAGAGACTTACCCAGGAAAGGTGGCCTCCAAACAAGGAGGGATCGTGGAATGAGGGTCTGGAATTGAGGATATTATTTCAAACCCACAAGCACCCACTTCCTGTGCCTCTTCACCCCCTTTGCAGCTGGCACAGCCTGCTAGAGGCCAGAGCGGCACAGCCACGAACAGACAATTGTGGAATCTTAATGAAACAAGACACCACAAGGAGCAGTTCGAGAAACGCCTTAAAGAACAAGGCAAGACACCTGCTTTCACAGAAGTTAGTTTGCTCAGAAGGTCAGGACTGCGCACTCCTGCAACTGAACATTATACGGTGCCTATTAACCTGTGAATCCAAGGAAACCGTTTACACGGGACTTCAGAGGTGGATCCAAGAACCAGACAGCCAGAGAGGTTCGTGGGAGATAGAGCTTTAGTTTAGGATTTTAAGGAGGTTATGGATTCAGAGTGATTTCTAGAATTAAAGAACTTTATAAAAACACACACTGGTATTTTTTTTTTTAACACAAGCAATGGTGAATTCCAAATTTTAGATCCACTGGGTGGAAGGTGAGAATGGAAAATTAAAATCAAACCAACTAAACAAAGGAAGAACAAAACAAAAGGCAGTGCACATATTGCACTGGGGATCTGTTGACTTGTCCCAGAGCCTGTTTAATGCAGATCCCTTTCCGGACAGCATGGTCAGAATAGAGATTTTTCCCATGACTAGAATTTACCTGCATTATTGAAAACAGCTGCTTGGCTTCTCTCGGGTAACTTTCCAATTTATTACCTTCAAGTAGGGATTGTTTTCATTTAAAAAATTCCAAACCACAAAACATTACATATAATAATACAGTCCCGCTGACTCTGATAATATCTGTTCGCTATTCAAACGCAAAGGCGTTCCATTTAATGGAACCAGGTTCATTTATTCTGTAAATGTTTAGCACAGTCTTGTAGCATTTACACCAGCAAAACCAGAACCTCTGAAATTGATAAATGAAGGGTAGGGTGTCAGTCATAATTTACATTCCCAGCTGATAGCCACAGAAATGAAGCCCTTTGGAATTATTAAAGTGCATTTTGTGCAGAGTATTTATTGCTTGGCATTTCTTATTTATGATTCATTGAAAGATGAGGCTAAGGGAAATAAAAGACAAACTAAACTTTTCCAGAATAATGAGGTCCTATTTGCTCTAAGCCAACCTCACTTTTATGAGGGCTTGACTGTTGTGTTGGTTTCATTCTCGAAAGCAGTGATTTTCTCTTTATCTGTATGAGAGCCCTTTCTTACACATACTCACTTAGCACAGGGAAAATGCCATTCGTAGACCTTGGTTCTAAACTGCATTATTTAAAATGCCCGATGGATAAAATTTTACTTGACATGAAACCACAAAGAGCAAATTATTGCAGGCTTTCTGATCGTTATTAATGACCGCACTAGGACCAGCTGACTGGTGGATCTGTCTGAAGAACTAAGACCTGTCTTCCCTGTGGTTAGAATTATGTCCCAGAGAAAAGCAGCAGGGCCTGAAACCACGATTTTAAATTAGCCCATCTCCTACTCACACAGGGGAGCAGAGTCTCAATTACCCAGCGCCATCTTTCATTCTGCTCTTCTAAAGTTTTTATTCACATTTTATTTTTTATCACTTAAAACAATCTTTTAAAATTCAAGCATATTTTGATCAAATTCTTCTCCTTCCCCAGGTCCTTCCAGATCCTGTCTCCCTCCCTCCTCACCCTGCTCTAAGTTCTTTCTCAAAAATAAGCAAAAACACAACACAACAAAGTCACCCCAAACAAAAAAAGCAAAATAAGATCACACACACACACCCAAAAAACTACAACAAACTATAACGGAATAAAAGCACACGTATGCAGGCACACCACATACACACACACACACACACACACACACACACATCCACACACACACCAACAGCAACAAATGAAACAAACAAAAGCTGTAGAGTCCAGTACATGTTGATCACCTACTTCTGAAGGTTCGGCCTGTCCTGGAGTGGTTGCTGTACCCAGTGTTGCTCCATTGGGGAAAACTGATTTTTCTCTCTCCCAGCAAGTATAAGTCAGAGATCAGTTATTAACCTTTACCCTAGTGGTTATTTTCATTCATTCACCCATCCATTATGTGTGTGTGTGTGTGTGTGTGTGTGTGTGTGTGTGTGTGTATGTATATGTGTGTATATATGTGTATATATGTATATGTGTACATGTGTATGTGTGTATATATGTGTATGTGTATATATAAAAATAAAATATAATAAGATAAAACAAAAATTTTCACTTTAGTGTTGGGTAAAACAAACCAACAGAAGGAAAAGAGACAAGGGAAGGCACAAGAATCAGAGACCCATTTGTTCACTGACTAGAGACTCCCATAAAAAGCCTGAACTGGAAGCTGTGATGTCTATGCAGAGGACCATCTGCAGGTCAGTGCAGGCCCTCCCTGTGCATGCTGCCTCAGTCTATGTGAGTTCGTTTAATCTTTGTTCACGCTGACTTAGAGGGTCTTATTTCCTTGGTGTTCTCCTTTCCTTTTGATTCTATCACTGTCTCTCCCCTCTACTGAGGGGTTCCCTGCATTGTGAGAGGACGGTTTTAATGGAATCATCCCATTTAGAGATGAATGCTCCAAGTTCTCTCAATCTCAACATAACGTCTGGCTGTGGGCCTCTACATTTGTTCCCATCTGCTGCTGGAGGAAGCTTCTCTGATGGTAGCTGAAGAGGGCGCTGATCTATAACAGAATATCATTTATGACTACATATTTTCTTTCTTTTCTTCTTAGATCAGTGTTATTTGGTAGGTCCCTGGGCTAGCTAGTCTCAGGTTCTTGAACACCCAAGCACTGTTGGGTATGGGTTACATATCCTGGAGTGGGCCCCAAGTCAATTAAATTATTGGTTGGTTATTCTCACAAGCTTTGTGCCACAGTTAGCCTAGTGTATCTTGCAGACAGGACACAATTATAGATAAACAAGCAGTTAGCAGGCAGCTTGGTGAATACAGTACTTTTTTGATATCATGCAGACTATCTTCCTGTATCATAGACAATGGGATATGGGGTGAAGGCTCTATGTAGGAACCAGCCTGACATCTCCATGTTCATGATAGGTGTTGTCTTCAGCAATGGGGCCTTGCTGTCTGTTTCTGGAGAGAAACCTATAGTCTTGGTCTGGGTTGTTTGGATGTTCCCATAGAACTACTTGGACCAACAAGTCAATTATATATAATCCAGTCCTAGTACTGGAAACTTTATTGGGTGACAAGTGATGGCCAGTTGGGATTCTGTCTCTCCAATTATTCTGAAGTTTCATTTCGAAATCAGAAACACCTCAGATGTCTCCAAAACAAGAATGGATAAAGAAATTGTGGTACATATACACAATAGACTATTGTTTAGCCCTTAAAAATGACAACATGTGTGTTGGGGGCTTCCTATCAGCTGGTGTATGCTGCCTGTTTGATGGTCTAGTGTTTGAAAGGTCTCAGGGGTCCTGATTAAATGAGACTGCTGGTCCTCCTACAGGGTTAACCTTCTCTTCAGCTTCTTTAAGCCTTCCCTAATTCAACAACAGGGATCAGCTGCTTCTGTCCATTGATTGGGTGCAAATATCCGCATCTGACTCTTTCAGCATATAGTAGAAGACTGCTGGGTCCATGTTCATTCAGAGATAATGCACCTAACCCTCAAGAGACTGGATGCCTCAAGAAGTTTAGAGGTTGGGTGGGTGGTGGGGAGTGGGGACATCCACATGGAGACAGGGGAGGGGAGAAGGTACAGGATGTGGAACAATCAGAGGGTGGACATGTGTGGGCAGAGATAAAATATGGAGTGTAAAAAATTAATTAATTGGGTGGGGAAGCCGGAGTGTCACCCAGCGTGCCAGGTGCTCAGAACCATCCGGCGGCAGCGGAACCAGGTACCCGACACAGCCCGAGCTTAAGACCTTCGGGGACTCAGGCCTGGAGTGGGAGTTGGGCACAGAATAGACCCCGAGCTCCCTGCAGGCAGCTGCCATATTGCCTGCAGCTCCCCGCCCAGCTGGTGGTGGGGAAGCCTGAGGGTCACCCAGCGTGCCAGGTGCTCAGAACCATCCGGCGGCGGCGGCGGCGGAACCAGGTACCCTACACAGCCCGAGCTTAAGACCTTCGGGGACTCAGGCCTGGAGTGGGAGTTGGGCACAGAATAGCGGGTGCACTCTGCACTCGCGGGGCAGACCCCGAGCTCCCTGCAGGCAGCTGCCATATTGCCTGCAGCTTCCCGCCCAGCTGGTGGTGGGGAAGCCGGAGTGTCACCCAGCGTGCCAGGTGCTCAGAACCATCCGGCGGCAGCGGAACCAGGTACCCGACACAGCCCGAGCTTAAGACCTTCCGGGACTCAGGCCTGGAGTGGGAGTTGGGCACAGAATAGCGGGTGCACTCTGCACTCGCGCGCGGGGCGGACCCCGAGCTCCCTGCAGGCAGCTGCCATATTGCCTGCAGCTTCCCGTCCAGCTAGTGGTGAGGAAGCCAGAGTCAGCCAGTGTGCCAGGTGCCCAGACCCAGCCAGAGGCCGAACCAGCCTCCCATCCAGCCAGTGGCAGGGAAGCTGGAAACCGGACCCAGCCAGCTTCCCAGCAGCTTGGGACCAGCAGGCGGAACCAGATAACTGAGATATCCCAACTTTAAGACCCCTGGGGAAACAGGATATCAGACAGCAAACCCTGAGCAGGAGCAGTGCAGAGCAGCCGCCCAACAGGCGGAACCAAATACCTGGGATATCCTGAGTTTAAGACCTCGGGGGACTCAGGCCACCTGTCAGCAATCTGTGAGCAAGAACCCTGCAGGACAGTGATTCAGGTATCCCAGTCGCTGGGAAATAGCCTTACAACCCCACAAGGAGGGTCAAGCACCAGCTAGTATTTACAGGACCAACTAACACCAGAGTTAACCAGATGGCAAAAGGCAAACGTAAGATCGCTACTAACAAAAATCAAGGCAATATGGCGGCATCCGAACCCAGTTCCCCAACAGCAATAAATATTGGATACCCCGAAACACCAGAAAAACAAGACTCAGATCTAAAATCACTGGTCAGGATGCTGATAGAGGAACACTTAGATAAATCTCTTAAAGTAATACATGAGAAAATAGATCAAAAGCTAGAAGCCATTGCAAGACAAACACAATTAAATCCCAGATATCTCAACACACCAGAAAAACAAGACTCAGATCTAAAATCACTGGTAAAGATGCAGATTGAGGATCACTTAGATAAATTTCTTAAAGTAATAGAGGAGAAAATAGATCAAAAACTAGAAGCCCATACAAGGCAGACACAAAAATCACTTAAAGAAATCCAGGAGAATATAGAGCAAAAAATGAATCCCAATAAGGGGGAGAAACAAAAATCACCTAAAGAAATACAAGAGAACATGGGTCAACGAGTAGAAGTCATAAAGGAGGAAACACAAAAATCCCTTAAAGAATTACAGGAAAACACAAACAAGCAACTGAAAGATCTGAGCAAAACCATACAAAATCTAAAAACAGAAGTAGAAACAACTAAGCAATCGCAAAGGGAGACAATGTTGGAGATAGAAAACCTTGGGAAGAAATCAGGAGTCATAGATGCAAATATCAACAATAGAATACAAGAGATAGAAGACAGAATCTCAGATGCTGAAGATACCATAGGAACCATGGATTCAACAATTAAAGAAAATGCAAAATGCAAAAAGCTGGTAACCCAAAACATTCAGGAAATCCAGGACACAATGAGAAGACCAAACCTAAGGATTATAGGGATAGATGAGAATGAAGATCTACAACTTAAAGGGCCAGCAAATATCTTCTACAAAATTATGGAAGAAAATTTCCCCAACCTAAAGAGAGAGATGCCCGTGAATATACAAGAAGCCTATAGAACACCAAATAGACTGGACCAGAACAGAAATACTTCCCGTCACATAATAATCAAAACCCCAAATGTACTAAACAAAGAAAGAATATTAAAGGCAGTAAGAGAAAAAGGACAAGTAACATATAAAGGAAGACCTATCAGAATTACACCAGACTTCTCACCTGAGACCATGAAAGCTAGAAGATCCTGGGCAGACCTCATGCAGACCCTAAGAGAACACAAACTTCAGCCAAGACTACTATACCCAGCAAAACTCTCAATTGCCATAGATGGGGAAACCAAGATATTCCACAACAAAACCAAATTTGCAAGATACTTATCTACAAACCCAGCCCTACAAAGGATAATAGGGGAAAAATACCAACACAAGGGGGGAAACAACACCCCAGAAGAAACAAGATAGAAACCCCATCTCATCCAACCCAAAAGAAGAGAACCACTCAAATACAAATAATAATAACAATTCCCAAAATGTCAGGAAGTAATAATTACTATTCCTTAATATCTCTTAATATCAATGGACTCAATTCCCCAATCAAAAGACACAGACTAACAGACTGGATACGGAAACAGGACCCTACATTTTGCTGCATACAGGAAACACATCTCAGTGTCAAAGACAAACACCACCTTAGAGTAAAAGGCTGGAAGACAGTTCTACAAGCAAATGGTCCCAGGAAACAAGCTGGAGTAGTCATTCTAATATCAGATAAAATCGACTTTCAACCTAAAGTCATCAAAAGAGACACAGAAGGTCACTTCCTGCTTGTCAAAGGGAAAATCCACCAAGAAGAATTCTCAATACTGAACATCTATGCGCCAAATGCAAGGGCACCCTCATTCGTAAAAGAAACTTTACTAAAGCTTAAAGCACACATCACACCTAACACAATGATTGTAGGTGACTTCAACACTCCACTCTCCTCAATGGACCGATCAGGAAAGCAGAAACTAAACAGGGACACAGTGAAACTAATTGAAGCTTTGGACCAATTGGATTTAACAGATATATATATAGAACATTCCATCCTAAAACAAAAGAGTATACCTTTTTCTCAGCACCACACGGTACCTTCTCAAAAATTGATCATATAATTGGTCACAAGACAGACCTCAACAAATACAAGAAGACCGAACTAATCCCATGTCTCCTATCGGATCACTATGGAGTAAAAGTGGTCTTCAATAGCAAGAACAACAACAGAAAGCCCACATACACATGGAAACTGAACAATACTCTACTAAATGACACCCTGGTCAAGGAAGAAATAAAGAAAGAAATCAAAGACTTTTTAGACTTCAATGAAAATGAAGGTACGACCTACCCAAATCTCTGGGATACAATGAAAGCAGTGCTAAGAGGAAAACTCATAGCCCTGAGTGCCTCCAAAAAGAAACTGGAAAGAGCATACACTAGCAACTTAACAGCACACCTGAAGGCGCTGGAACAAAAAGAAGCTAACTCACCCAGGAGGAGTAGAAGAGAGGAAATCATCAAACTAAGGGCTGAAATCAATCAAGCAGAAACAAAGAGAACCATACAAAGAATCAACAAAACCAAGAGCTGGTTCTTCGAGAAAATCAACAAGATAGATAAACCCTTAGCTAGACTAACCAAAGGGCACAGAGATAGTATCCAAATTAACAAAATTAAAAATGAAAAGGGGGATATAACAACAGAAACAGAGGAAATTCAAAAGATCATCAGATCCTACTACAAAGGCCTATACTCAAAACAACTGGAGAATCTGGAGGAAATGGACAATTTCCTAGACAGATACCAAATACCAAAATTAAATCAGCATCAAGTAGACCAGCTAAACAGTCCCATAACCCTTAAAGAAATAGAAGGGGTTATAGAAAGCCTCCCAACCAAAAAAAGTACGGGACCAGATGGTTTTAGTGCAGAATTCTACCAGACCTTCAAAGAAGACTTAACACCAATACTCTTCAAACTATTCCACAAAATAGAGACAGAAGGGACACTGCCCAACTCATTCTTCGAAACCACAATTACGCTGATACCTAAACCACAAAAAGATCCAACAAAGAAAGAGAACTACAGGCCAATTTCTCTTATGAATATAGATGCAAAAATACTAAATAAAATTCTTGCCAACCGAATCCAAGAGCATATCAAAACGATCATTCACCATGATCAAGTAGGCTTCATTCCAGGAATGCAGGGATGGTTCAATATACGGAAATCCATCAATGTAATCCACTACATAAACAAACTAAAAGAAAAAAACCACATGGTCATCTCATTAGATGCTGAAAAAGCATTTGACAAAATTCAGCATCCTTTCATGCTAAAAGTCTTGGAAAGAGCAGGAATTCAAGGCCCATACCTAAACATAGTAAAAGCAATCTACAGCAAACCAGTAGCCAACATCAAAATAAATGGAGAGAAACTTGAAGCAATTCCACTAAAATCAGGGACTAGACAAGGCTGTCCTCTCTCTCCATATCTTTTCAATATAGTACTTGAAGTTCTAGCGAGAGCAATCAGACAACATAAGGAAGTCAAAGGGATACAAATTGGAAAGGAAGAAGTCAAAGTATCATTATTTGCAGATGATATGATAGTCTACTTAAGCGATCCAAAAAACTCCACCAGAGAACTTCTACAGCTGATAAACAACTTCAGCAACGTGGCTGGTTATAAAATTAACTCAAGCAAATCAGTAGCCTTCTTGTACTCAAAGGACAAGCAGGCTGAGAAAGAAGTTAGGGAAATAACACCCTTCACAATAGCCACAAACAACATAAAGTACCTTGGCGTAACTCTAACCAAACAAGTGAAAGATCTGTATGACAGGAACTTCAAGTCCCTGAAGAAAGAAATCGAAGAAGACCTCAGGAGATGGAAAAATATTTCTTGCTCCTGGATTGGCAGGATCAATATAGTAAAAATGGCCATCTTGCCAAAAGCAATCTACAGATTCAATGCAATCCCCATCAAAATCCCAAATCAATTCTTCATAGATCTAGAAAGAGCAATTCTTAAATTCATCTGGAGCAACAAAAAACCCAGGATAGCTAAAACTATTCTCAACAATAAAAGGACTTCTGGGGGAATCAATATCCCTGACCTCAAGCAGTACTACAGAGCAATTGTGTTAAAAACTGCATGGTATTGGTACAGCAACAGGCAGGTAGATCAATGGAATAGGATTGAAGACCCAGAAATGAACCCACAGACTTATGGTCACTTGATCTTTGATAAAGGAGCCACAACCATCCGGTGGAAAAAAGATAGCCTTTTCAACAAATGGTGCTGGTTCAAATGGAGGTCAACATGCAGAAGAATGAGAATTGACCCACTCTTATCTCCTTGTACTAAGATCAACTCCAAGTGGATCAAGGACCTCCACATAAAACCAGACACACTGAAACTATTAGAAAAGAAACTTGGGAAGACCCTGGAGGACATGGGCACAGGGGTAAAGTTCCTGAACAGAACACCAATAGCTTATGCTCTAAGATCAAGAATTGACAAATGGGACCTCATAAAATTACAAAGTTTCTGTAAGGCAAAGGACACTGTCAGAAGGACAAAACGGCAACCAACAACGTGGGAAATGATCTTCACCAACCCCACATCCGACAGAGGGCTAATATCCAATATATACAAAGAACTCAAGAAGTTAGACCCCAAAGAACCAAATAACCCTATCAAAAAATGGGGTACAAAGCTAAACAAAGAATTTTCACCAGAAGAAATTCGGATGGCCGAGAAACACCTTAAGAGATGTTCAACATCATTAGTCATCAGGGAAATGCAAATCAAAACAACCCTGAGATTCCACCTCACTCCAGTCAGAATGGCTAAGATTAAAAACTCGAGAGACAACAAGTGCTGGCGAGGATGTGGAGAAAGAGGAACACTCCTCCACTGTTGGTGGGATTGCAAAATGGTAAAACCACTCTGGAAATCAGTGTGGCGGTTCCTCAGAAAATTGGGCATGCCACTCCCAGAGGACCCTGGCATACCACTCCTGGGCATATACCCAGAGGATTCCTCTACATACAACAAAGACACATGCTCCTCTATGTTTATAGCAGCCTTGTTTATAATAGCCAGAAATTGGAAGGAGCCCAGATATCCCTCAAAGGAGGAATGGATACAGAAAATGTGGTATATTTATACAATGGAGTACTACTCAGCAATTAAAAATAATGAATTCATGCAATTTGTAGGTAAATGGTTAGATCTGGAAACTATCATCCTAAGTGAGCTAACCCAATCACAAAAGAATACACACGAAATGCAATCACTGATAAGTGGATATTAATGAGCCCAGAAGCCCTAAATACTCAAGGCACAATTAGCAAGTCAAATGACTCTCAAGAAGAAAAAAAGGAGAGGACCCTGGGCCTGTAAAGATTGGATCCAGTATTGTAGACCCAGAACAGAGAAATCGTGGGGGGGGGGAAGAGTGGGGAATAGCATGGGGGGAGAGGAATTATGGGACATATGGTGGGGGGTAACTGGGAAAGGGGAAAGCCTTTGGAATGTAAACAAAGAATTTAGAAAATAAATAAAAAAAAAGAAAGGGAAATAAAGTTTATACACATGGGTGGAGAAGGGACCGGAATGGGGGATCAAATGGGGATGCTGAGGGAAGAGGGGATTGTAGGAAGACATACAGGAAAGGACAGCTAAGATTAAGGGCCATTTGAAGGATAGTGTGGAAACTTATTACAGTCGAAACCATCTGAAATATGTACATATATGAAGGCAATTGAAATGAATTCTTGTAAAGTTTTTCTTTCCCCGAAGTAAAAAGATTCAGAGCCCAAGCATCCTTTAGCGCACAGCACACACTGGTGGCATGGTTTCTTGGGAGAAACCGAAATCTCAATCCTGGGGTTCATGGAACCCCCCAGATGAACCATTTTCTTCCCTGGATTGTTTCCTTAGGCAGAAGAACAAGCAAATAATTTTATTCAGCTAATGTAGCTATTCATCTTACTGATAAGACCTCAGAGTATGAGAAACTCCTACCCTCTCATGGTCCATATGGCTAAGCAGTCATAGTCACATCTACAGGGCTGGAGCAATCCAAGGCCTCCCGGCTGAGGTTCACCTCCTAGTCTGTCCAGCAGCCTTCTCCATGGAAACACACTTTAACTGTGCCTCAAGTTTCTCATCCAATAAGAATGAATATATACAGAAGTGTAATATATACATCAAATGGCTAACATAATGATGATAATTTGCATAGAGATATAAACTATGAATAATTAATACCATTGATTTTTATAGCCCCAATTTCCATTCCCATATTAGCAGTGCTAAGACAGGTAGAAATCTGGTTATGTCACCTAATGATTCTACTACAAATGCTTCTTTTTCTAATGGCTACCAGCTTTGAGCCTGATGCATACACCATAAATGCTCCATTTTTCCTTCCTCAGTAGAACAAGAAATCTGTGTTTGCTGAGAGAGCCCCTTGTCACGTCCCCAGGTCATTGTGTTGCTTCTTTACAGAGCAGTAGATGGAATCCATAACTAATGTAGAAAAGACATCCATACAATGAAATGTTGGCTTACGCCCGGATGCACGCAGGTCCAGGCATCTGTACAGCTCAAGCCCTACACTCAGGATGGATGAGACTCACCATGGCCACTTGACAGCAAGAATCTGGAGAACATTAAGTAAACCTTGCCTCAGTTTCTCCATCTTCAAACTGTAGCAGCCAATCATCTATGGTTGTCAGGGTTACAAAAGAGGTTAATCTATGTATGCACTAGAAAAGCATACATAAATTGTCTCTGGAAACCAATATACAGTGTTTATCCTAGTTAATGGTTATCTTCACCCTGAAATGCTGTCATGCATAAATTTAGAAATCCAGGCTAGGTTTGACTCCCAGCAACCATACCTTCAAACTCTAATCTTAAATGGTTAAAAAAAAGATAACTAATATTTACTAAATGATATTATCCAAATGTTTTATCTAATTTCTATTTATAACCATTCTATAATGTAGGCATTATTTTTGTTTCTGTTTATAGATGAAGCAACTAAGATCAGAATGAGTTATAATTATCAAAAAGTTCACAGGCTGGCAAGGTGGCTCCGTAGACAAAGGTACTTACTGTCAAGCCTGATGACTTGAGTTCTGTATCTAGGGTCCAAACGGTAAAAGGAGAGGAGAACTGATTCCTGCAAGTTCTCTCTCTCTCTCTCTCTCTCTCTCTCTCTCTCTCTCTCTCTCTCTCTCACACACACACACACACACACACACACACACACACACTCACACACACACACACACACACACACACACACACACATACATACATACACACTGTGATTTTAAGAATTAGACTTCTTTCCTGGAGCCCCTTCCCACTCGGCAACACAGCCTTCTCATGTTACACACTGTCTGTGCTACAAGAGTAGAAAAACTAGCCTAAATGATCAAGAAGGGTAGCTATTTTAATTAAGCTGCAAGCTACAATTCACTTCAGGAGAAGCCAGAGCATCCCCTGGAAGCAACGAATTTGAGAAGCATGGGAAATAAAAAAAATGCTTAAATTACCACAGGAGTCGAAGAAGAAACGTTCATAGCTAATTCTGGTGTTTATAAAACTTAACTGGGCAAGCCTAAAGTGGCACAGACTCCATGTGCTAGTTCAAAGATCTTAACAACTGTTAAGCACACACCACTAAAAGTTAAGTGCTTCCAAGGGCCCTGTAAATACCATCCAAAATGCCCTTC
Organism: Apodemus agrarius; assembly: GCA_964023405.1. Taxonomy (NCBI): domain Eukaryota; kingdom Metazoa; phylum Chordata; class Mammalia; order Rodentia; family Muridae; genus Apodemus; species Apodemus agrarius. Next base: position 134,447,369 of record OZ030008.1, read on the forward strand.
TTACATTGGTTGTTTGCTGACACCACTCTGAAGGAAATGGAATGCAGACTCTAATTTGCGCTGTGAAACAGGTCTTCCTGGGACATACCCTGAGGTACCCATTTGTCTGGCCCTGTTTTCAACACATCTCAAAGGCTTTAGTTGCCCTAAGGCAGAGAGCAGCAAGTTTAGGAGACAGCGTGAGTGTGAGAAGAAAGTGATGAAGTATTCAGAGGAAAGCATGCTCTTGGTGAGGTATCCTCTGCCCTGAAAGTTCTGGTCAGTGGGCTGGTACATCAAACTGCTCCCACACTCCTTCACAACAAGAACGCACTATGGCATGAGGGAACAGACAGGAGAAACAAGTTTGCTTTACTTCGAGGATGTGGTTAATATATAAATGAGACAACAGAAACATTATAAACGTTGACAGATGGAAAGAAAAGAAACAGTAACTGGAAACTCAGAAAAAGAGAGAGGAGAGAATGGGGAGGGATGGGGAGGGAAGGCCCACAGTCACACCAATCTCCTCCCATATCTCCTGGGGGGGGGAAATCTTCCTCTTTTCTTCTTCCCAGAGTTCCTTTCTACCTCCCAGGAAGTCCTGCCTTCCACTTCCTGCGCAGGTAATTGGCCTTCATATTTTTATTATAACCTATCAGAGAATGCCTTAGGTTGGTGAAGGACAGAAACACAACTTTTCATACTATACCATAACAAGAAACCATTATAAAAGCTTATTTTTAGAAGCGTAGGCCCATGCCTCAGACTTTCCAGAGCAGACTCAGTATGAAATTCATAGTTGATAAAGGAACATCAAGGAAGCAAGACTCAGTTGAACTTCCCTTTGGACCTAGGGGTTCAGATTTGCATTTGGATAAGGGTTATTTATTTATTATTTCAACTCTTTGGTTTTGTTTCTTGTGTGTTTGTTTTAAAGATTTATGTATTTACTTTATTTACAGGAGCGCTCTGGATCTGTCTTCAGATATATCAGAAGAGGGGATCAGATTCCACTGCAGATGGCTGTGAGCCACCATGTGATTGCAGGGAATTGAACTCGGGACCTATGGAAAAGCAGTCAGTGCTCCTAACTGCTGAGTCATCTCTCCAGCCCCAGTTTTGTTTGGCTTGTGTTGTATTTTTAAGATAGTCTTGCTGTAGATCTTGAAGTTTGAACAATGGAGGTGCCAGAGAAGAATCGATCAATAAAGTTAGTGCTAACTCGACAGCAAGGGTGGAGGTGCCAGTGTCGTGCATGAGCTTTCTGACTAATACTTATATCTGGTACAGTACACTTCACTACAAAATACAATTCCCTCTGGTTATTATGTCAACTGAAAGCCTTCTACAGCTGGGGGAGCTAGGCAGAGTTGAAAGCTCATAGCCAAGGTCTCATATACAAGCTGTGATTTGGTTCTTTCCAATGCAAAGATTTCTTGTGCTATGTACTTTTCACTAGGGTACACCACTTGTCCACTAGACATGGATAAAAGCCAATTTACACTCAATGGTGTGTGTGTGTGTGTGTGTGTGTGTGTGTGTGTCTGTGTGTCTGTGTGTCTGTGTTGAATCCTATATATCTTGACATCAGATCTTGACATCTCCACTGAAATATTTTACATAACACAACCACTTCAACAACCAGTCATATTTTGCTTTGTAACAGTTAGGTAGCCCCACTGGAACAGGAGAGTAGGGTTAGTAAACAGTATCAGTTGCCAGCACTTAGAGGAGTTCACAGATCAGTGAGAGCAACAGACATGGATGTAGGTGTTCTAGTTTACATCTTTGTTGCTGTGATAAACACTACGATCAAAAGCAAAGTGGAGAGGAAAGGGTTTATATAGATTATGAATCCCAATCTTGATCCACAAGTGGAGGGAATCCAAGGTAGGAACTGAAGGCAGAATCCTGGAGCAGAAACCACAAAGGAACACTGCTTACTGGCCCTTTTCATGGCTTTCCCGGCTTGATTTCCGGTAAATTCCTGACCAGCTGCACTATGATGGTATCACCCACTGTTTGGTCTAAGCCCTCCTCCGTCAGTTACAAATCAAGAAAATATCCAATGCCTATGTCCACCGCCCAGTCTAAAGGAGGCAGTTCCTCAGAAGGAATTCATACATCTCAGATGAGCCCAGATTGTGTCAAGTTTTCAGAAATTGCCCAGAGGAAAGCAAGCCTTAAGTTTGCAAACACTAAATTTGATATTGATTTTAGTGCATTGACTGTTTAGGACAAAAGTCCTGGTTTTTCTTCAAGTAATTCCCTAAAGAAAATTCCAGGTGACTGATGATATGTATGAAAACATTTTATATATATATATATATATATATATATATATATATATATACATACATACACACACATACATACATATATATACACACACATATATATACATATATATATGTGTGTATATATATATATGATTGGATAATAATATTACATATGTATACGTGTGTATATATTTGGATATTTTCTTTTTTTGCATTTTTTATTATTTTTTTCTATATTCTTTGTTTACATTCCAAAGGCTTTCCCCTTTTCCAGTTCCCCCTTCACCATATGTCCCATAAGTCCTCTTCCATCCCCCCTCTCTCCCCCCCCTCCGCAACCCTCCTACCTATTCCCCAATCACCCCCCCCACACACACACACACCATTTCTCTGTTCTGGTACTCTCCTACAAAACTGGATCCAATCTTTTCAGGATCAGGGTCCTCTCCTTCCTTCTTCTTGGGAATCTTTCAACTTGCTAATTGTGCCTTGAGTATTCAGAGCTTCTGGGCTCATTAATAACCACTTATCAGTGGTTGCATTTCATGTGTATTCTTTTGTGATTGGGTTAACTCACTTAGGATGATATTTTCCAGATCCAACCATTTGCCTACAAATTGCATAAATTCATTATTTTTAATTGCTGAGTAGTATTCCCTTGTATAAATATACCACATTTTCTGTATCCATTCCTCCTTTGAGGGACATCTGGGCTCCTTCCAATGGATATTTTCTTTATTTACATTTCAAATGTTATCTCCTTTCCCAATTTCTCCCTTTCCCAGAAACCCCCATCCCATCTTCCCTCCCCCTGCTTCTCTGAGGGTGTTCCTCCACCCACCCACCCACTCCTGCCTTCCTGCCCTCGATTCCCAAACACTGGAGCATCTGTCCAACATTCATAGGACCAAGAACCTCTCCTCCCATTTATGCCTGACAAGACCATTCCCTGCTACAAATGCAGCTGGAGCCATGTGTACGCCTTGGTTGATGGCTTAGTCGTGGGAGCTCTGGGGGATCTGGGAGTTGATATTGCCTTTGTAAGGCTCTGGCAGGGCCTCTGAGGAGACAGCTATATCAGGCTCCTGTCAGCAAGCATTTCTTGGCATCCACAAAAGTGTCAGGGTTTGGTGACGGTATATGGGATTAATCCCCAGTTGGGACAGTCTCTGGATGGACTGTCCTTCAGTCTCTGCTCCACACTTTGTTTCTATATTTGCTCCCATGAGTATTTTGTTCCACTTTCTAAGAAAGACTGAAGCACCCACACTTTGGTCTTCCTTCTTCTTGAGCTTCATGTGGTCTGTGAATTGTACCTTGGGTATTCTGAACTTTTGGGCTAATATTCACTTAACAGTGAGTGCATACCATGTGTGTCCTTTTGTGATTGGGTTACCTCTCTCATGATGGTATTTTCTAGTTCCATCCATTTGACTAAGAATTTCATTAATTCATTGTTTTTAATAGTTGACTAGTATTCCATTATATAAATGTACAAAATTTTCTGTATCCATTTTTCTGATGAAGAATATCTGACTTCTTTCCACCTTATTATAAATGAGGCTGCTATAAACATAGTGGAACATGTGTCCTTGTTATATGTTGGACCATACTTTGAGTATATGCCCAGGTGTGATATAGCTGGGTCCTCAGGTAATACCATATCTAATTTCCTGAGGAACTGTCAGACTGATTGCCAGAGTAGTTGTACAATCTTGCAATCCCACCAGCAGTGGAGAAGTGTTCCTCTTTCTCAGCAACCCCCCAGCATCTACTGTCACCTGAGTTTTTGATTTTAGCCATTCTGACTGGTATGAGGTGGAATCTCAGGGTTGTTTTGATTTGCATTTCCCTGATGACTAAAGATGTTGAACATTTCTTTAGGAGCTTCTCAGCCATTCAGTATTTTCCATACTGAGTATTTCTCACTCAAGAATTCTTTGTTTAACTCTGTACCCCATTTTTAATAAAGTTATTTGGTTCCCTGGAGTCTAACTTGTTGATTTCTTTGTATATATTGAATATTAGCCCTCTATCTGGTGTAGGATTGGTAAAGATCTTTTCCCAGTCTGTTGGTTGCCGTTTTGTTCTATGGGCAGTGACCTTTGCCTTACAGAAGCTTTGCAGTTTTATGAGGTCCCATTTGTCAATTCTTGATCTTAGAGCATAAACCATTGGTGTTCTGTTCAGGAAATTTTCCTCTGTGCCCATGTATTCGAGGCTCTTCCCAAGTTTCTCCTCTATAAATTTCAGTGTATCTGGTTTTATGCATAGGTACTTGATTCACTTGGACCTGAGCTTTGTACAGGTTTGAATGAGTCAAGAGTCAATGAGATAAGAATGGGTTAATTTCTTTCTGCTCCACAGTGCGGACCCCTCGACACTAGTTCGTGTATGTGCGAGCGAGTCATTAAAAGCTAACCTTTCTTGGAAAAAAAAAGAATGGGTCAATTTGCATTTTTCTACATGCTGACTGCTAGATGAAGCAGCACCATTTGTTAAAAATGCTGTCTTTTCCCAACTGAATGGTTTTAGCTTCTTTGTCAAAGATCAAGTGACCATAGGTATGTAGGTTCATTTCTGGGTCTTCAGTTCTATTCCATTGATCTTCCTGCCTGTCACTCTACTAATACCATACAGTTTTTATCACTACTGCTCTGTAGTTACAGCTTGATGTCTGGGATGGTGATTCCTCCAGAAGTTCTTTTATTGTTGAGAATATTTTTTTGCTATCCTGGGTTTTTTGTTATTCAAAATGAATTTGCAAATTGTTCTTTCTAACTCTATGAAGAATTGATGCAATGAATTTGATGCCAACCTGAAAAGCATAATAGAAGTCAGTTATCTAACAGAAAAAGTCGAGAGGATGTAAGCTTGCTTCCTACCTGCCTGATTGGCTTTTCCCTTCTATGGCCAGCCATGGATTTAGTTGATGTGTGATCGTAAAACACAGTCTTTTTTAAAGTCTCCACTTGAGGAACTCAGATAGACTGAGCCAACACAGGTTTTAATGGTCTGTGTTTGAATAAGAACAGAAACTAGACTAAAGTAATATAGTCTTTTCAGTCTCAAAAGGATTTTGTTTTGAATTTTACTTTAAATTTTAGAATAAGCTTCACAAGTGGAAAATGGAAAACCCCATGTGGCAACAAAAAGTTTCCAGTGGAAAATTTCTATCATTTAATTTCTAACAGAAGTACTTGCAAGTCTCCAACCATCATGTTAGTCTGGTGTGAGGTGGTTTATCTTGGGATTGACTCCCCTCAACACTTATGAATTTATAGTCTTCACTAGAACTATCTTTCACATGCTGTAGTACTGGGTATATCATCACACACACACACACACACACACACACACACACACACACAAACACACAAAAGGGATGATGGAATGTGATTTAAAAAAAGGTTCTACAATTCTAGATGCTGCAAAAACAAATTCCAGTGGAGATGAGTCATAGCTCAAAACACTTCAGTTCATGACAGAATAGTCTTACTATCCTCAGTGTTCCAGAGACAAGCCCTCATTCCTTATAGATAGATGTGTTTACAGAAATGGTATTTCCCAAATGTCAATGGTCAAGAGTTCATAATGAAACCTAATTACTCGGGCTATATTTTCAATCATTTCCAGCTCATTTTCAGGATAAAGAAGCAGGTGCCTTCTGAGGTCATTGAGCAGGAGCTGACTTTTTTTTCTAAGTTTTATTCTTATTTTTTTGGACTCGGTGAAAGTCATGAACATCAGCAAAGTTTGGAGTCACTGAACTTTCAATATTTAAGTTTTTTTTTTCATTTCATGGCAATTCCAGTAGTAGACAGCGAGGGGTCAAAGTCTCTTGGATTATTTTTTCTTCTCAAAGGATTGTTATAAATGTAGATTCTTATTTGGTCCCGGGAAAGGATTCCACGGCAATCTCCAAAGATTCCAATTTGACCCCAGGATACTGTGACTTCCAGAGAAGTTGAAACTCAGCATTATAGATACCTCTCCCTGCATTCTAAGCTTCCGTGCTCCCAAAGAGCATGGGTATCCAGAAAGTGTTAAGAAAATCAATACTTTTCTTATTATATGGCCACACACTGATGCCTTCTTTTTCTGTATATTTCCAAAAATAAGAGCCATCGGATACTTGAGTCATTAGCACATCACCAAACTTGTAGATCGGTATAGTCCACTGGCCCCTATTCTAATAAAACCATGAGACAGCAGGTCCAGGAACTGTGGGAAGACGCTTACACTCCTCTTCTCACGCCAGCCATTGAGCTGACAAGCCGACTCGTATCCAGGAAGATTCTATCTCTTGTGAGAGATGCTGAGCCCGTCCTGGGGTAAGAGGCTGACCAACCCCCTCCCAGACACGAGCTCTTCTGTTGGCAGCTCTAACAAGCTGGCCAACCCCCCCAAGTTGTTCACTTTGTGAGGCAGTTTTGTGGAGGGGGAGACCCACGTTCCAGAAGGTAACAGAATTAAAGATTTCTGTGTTAAACAGCTTACAGAGGGTATACAGGGATGGAATTCATCCGACTCTGAGAAGAGACAGCCCTCATCTCCAAGAGTTAGTCTGTGGGAAGTGACAATCTGATACTCTATGTCCTAAAAAATTGATTGAGCCTGAAGCATACAGCAGTGACAAATTAATCCAATAACTGAGACGTTGAAATCAGACATGACAGAGACAAATTTAAATTGAACTGGGAATGGAGGCTGAGGAGAAATATCACGAGTGCCAGGCTCTGCCTAGGCTGCAGAGCAGATTGAGAGATTAAAAAATAATAATAATTTGATGAACCTAGGTGGCACTGTACCACCCAGAACTACCACAAGATCATATCTGGACAGTTTGCTATTATATATTAATGTGTGGTTCTATACTAAACTATTAAATGCAGGGAACTTGACGGGGCAGAGTTGTCTGGCTCATGTCTACCCCCAGAGCCTGGCATAGCAGGACATAGTGCACATAGTTCAGCAGTATTTGTAGACTAAATGAGTATATGTTACAAAGTCACTATAAGTTCTGTAAAGACTATAAATGTCAAATGTGTTTGTCATGGTTTAAACAATGGAAACTATCTCTGTTCCATAGAATCTCATGTTTAAACCTTTTGGAAGTAGAACCCAGCTAGGAGAAGTGGGTCCCTGATGTTGGTCCTGATGGGTTACAGGATTTCCTGGGTTCCTGCCCAAATTCTCTGCTTCCTGGTCTAGAGTGTGTACTTGTTATTGTTAGGTCTGCTACTGTTAAGTCTCTGGTAACTATGCCTTCCTCATCATGATGGGCTGGAACTCCTTAACTCATGAACCGAAGCAAATCACCTTTAAACTGCTTATTGTTATTTCACCAATTAGAAAAAAGAAGGAAACCAACGTTTTTTTATTGCTTTTCTCAGTCTATCTGTTTTATATCTTTATTATGTGTTTGAAAATTGTGGCATACTGGAGTGGAGAGTTATCTATCTGTTCCTGTACTCACTGCAAAGTTACATATTCCAGATTTGTTTGGAGTGAGGAAATCACTAGACAGAATGTTGGTAGGGGTGATGCATCCCTTCCAGCTCAGGGCACGAAGAGAGAAAATGCCTGCCCCACATCCCCCCTTTCTCATACATGCTGATCAGTGCAGGGGCACACAAGCTGCGCAACATGACGGACCACACAAGGAAATGAGCCTACAACTGAGGAGCTCTATATTTACTGGTAAACTTACATTAACCCACTTAAACGTCAAGGCTGCTTGTCAAGGCCACTGACCTATGCTAAATAATGTTCTGGAATTAAAAAGTGAAAAGTTTATTAAGATATTACACTTCTCAAATGTTACAAAATGCTAATGTATTCAAATGTTAAATAGGAAAGCCAAGAATATCATTGTTCTTGAAAACGATGGAATCCAACTCTTGCAGTCTTTATAGTTGGGTTGAAAAAGAATATTCTGAGTAAACAGAATTGAGAGTTACAGTGTCCCTGCCCTGCTCACTGCCAGCTTTATACCATCAGAGTCTCTTCAAGAGGAAGTAGGAATCCTTTGCCTAAGAGTTTCATGCTATTCAGCCCACACATAGACCTTAATATCTTCATTTGGCTATGGACAGGATTTTCAACTTCGGCCCATATCAACTAATCATTCCAAAGTGGAATTCATGACTCAGGTGTCACCACCTCATTCTAAGACTAAGCAAAATGGTTAAGCTGGGCCTTTGAAGTTGTGGGTGCACATCCTATGTCTTTAGAGCTAACAATGGCTTAATACCTGCATGGACTGGGAGTATCAAGAAAGAGAAATGATAGATGTGCATAATGCTTGGGACAAAGCCAGTACACGTTTCTCTAATGTTACACAAACTATTATGCACCTCTTTCTGTCATTTGGAGTTGATGAAACTAGAAAGAAAATCAACAAAATCTCAGTTTTTTCAAATGATTCAGCAAGGAAAGCTTTAATTTGGTTCAGGCACTTACCCATTGGATATTCCCTTTGCCCATCAGATGACTCTTTTGAGATTAAACAGTCTCATCCTCTTCTCCCACGGAAAGCAAGAAACATGGTTTAGAGGTTCTAATAGTCTAGGAATGATGAATTCCTTCACGCACAAAGTCCTGAAAAGCCAATGAATAGGAAAAGAATGTTACTTTGGCTTGGGCCTATATCTATAATAACTATAATTTCATATTTCACATTTTCTGCTCATGTGCCCATATAACATGTTTTATTACAGAAGTTGATATCACTGCCTCAAAATAGACAATAATAAACCCAGTTTGTCAATGAAATTAATATGATCATCTAGACTTGGATTTTAGGCAAATATAAAAGGTAAGTTTTATATGTTTTAATGAAAAGTAAGTTTAAAATCCAGCATAGAGCAGAAGAATTAAAGTCACCCTAACAACTCAATAGCAGAATATCTTAGGTATTCAGAAGGACTAAATTCCTACCAATTTTGGAGAGAAAAAAATCACCTAACAGTCTAGGAAAACAGCATACTATTTTCTCCCTAAATAAACTTTCCTATTTCAATCTCCACACTGCTGGGATTAGACTTGTAACCTTAAAAGGAAGTAGCAGCTGCCTAGTTTTGTGTCGTTGCTCTGCTTCATGGAGAAATCACTCCAAGAATGGGGCAGATATGTAGATCATTTCTGGCCTGTGATTTCCCTATAAACATTTGAAACTTCAGAAGGCTGGACCTGGAAGGTATACAAAGTGCTCTGAAAATGGGGCTGCAGTTACAGTTTTCTAAAGTTCATTATTTGGACATCTATGACTAGTAGAAGCTCGTTCTGATGGTCATCTCCACCATGAGCATAGACCATTTTACACACACACACACACACACACACACACACACACGTACACATATACATACACACACGTTTTTGAAACACCCATATACATAACTTCCTTAGCCATTTAGAGCAGATTTTTATCTCTGCAGATGAAGAACACCTCAGCTGAAGAGAGTGCTCCATTCCTACCACAGGAGGCTGGCTCTACAGGAGCATCAAATGTGACAAGGATTCCGAGAGACTATCAAACCTGCCCTGGTTTTCTTGACTGATTTCCCTAAGACCTCTGCAGAGACCAACATCTTCACACATACACAAGACTGTTTGCACAGCACCTTGTGCGAGGGAGGGAGAGACATTTCCTCCCTGGACCAACTCCACCCATGCCAGTGCCCTAGGGTTGGCAGGAGTGAAGCTGAGAAGGGCCGATTCCAGTCCCTGCCCACTGGCAGCACCAGAGTTGGTGCACAGCCCATAGGCAGGCTTATGCCAAGAAATTTACAGCTTCTCACACCCATTCCAGACCCGTGGACCAGCTGCTGCAGATACACGTTGCACATTCCTTCCAATGCACAGCATCATCCCTATTTAATACACCTGGCACAACATCTTTTGCATGGGGAAGACATTTCACAAGATAATGTGCATATGGTGCCATGTTTACACAGAGATGTATCCACTTGTTGGAGCTGGTCTGACAATGTACCCAAGGTCCAGGTGGTTTAAACAGTAGGAATTTGTTGTCCAGTAGCTCTGGAGGTTAGAAGTCCATGACTGAGATCTAGGGAGGGTTACTTCATTCTAAGGACTGTGAAATTCCATGCCTCTTGCTTCCTGCTATTTGTTCTGACAGTTCTGTGACATACTTTTGTTTACAGGAACATCTTTGTCATACTCACCCTGTAAGCATGTCTCTGTCCAAATGTCCCCTTTCATAAGAACAAGAGGCACACTGGTTTGAGGCTCATCCCAATGACTTCTTCCCTCCTAATACCTGGTGCTGACACATAAGTGCCAATGTGAGAGGACATTCTAACCTATCAAGGGTTAGGATGGCCACAGAGACACTTTTATTTTTAGGCACAGACATATAGATATTTTATTTGTATTTAACTTTTGGCAAAATAGAAGTTTTGGTCACAATTCTATTAAAAAAATTCAAAAATTCTCTCTGGTTAAAATACTATGTTAGCAAGTGATGCATAAGAACAAGAAAGTAAACAGCCTTGTGGCTAATGTGATGGCGAAAGTTCTTTTACAAGCGTCTTAAATACAAGTCTGCAATGCTTTCTTAAGGAGAGCAGGGCCAGTATAAGGCACTCCTTGCCGTGAAGGATTTGTGTTAGGTAATAGTGTTCTCCTGGATGCACAAGATGGGACCCAAACCACCCAAAGCTTTAAAGGTGGTTTGGAAGATGACATCAGGTGACTAGGATTGCTGACGTCCCCTTCCTGGAATCCACCGTGAGAGATCTGGGACATCTGGTCTACATTTCAATGCTCTGGAGCCCCAGAAGTCCTCTCTCCCAGTCCATCCACAGACCTGGAAAGGCACCATGCGAAAAGTAGGCAGGTTCGGTCACACCCTCAGTTTGGAGTGTACATAAAAATAAACACACATTTCCTAGATGCTGAATTATATGCAAATTAGGCAACACAGCTACTTGGAAATAACACTAGACAGGCTCGGTAACATAGCAAGCTCATGGTCAAAAATTTCGAAGCTGAAACAGCCTGCTTCAGGGTGGTTCCTTCTTCCCTGAGTGGCACTACAGGATGATATCGATCATGATCACCAGGACACTGACCAATATGGCCCACACTTTGCAGTTCTTCAAAGAGTTTCTTCGCTTTAGCAGCGTTTCTTTCAAACTGAGAAGCGTCTGCCTGTGCTGCCTCCACATGGTCATCTGACTCTGAGAGAATCTGGCCTCTAACACTGTATGTATGCACACTGGTTCTCACACGTCAAGCACCTCATCTCCCTGACACATCTACTGAAGCCTTCCATCTGCCCGTGGCAGCACGTGAACCCACAGGCATGCCTGTAGACATTTTGGCAGCGGCAGAGACAGGTGAGGCATCAGCGCCCGAGCTGTGGAGATCCACAGACACATTTTGAAGAGATTCGTGTCACCCTATTAAAGAGAATGACAGAGAAGTTTCATGTATTGCTGTGCTGAAGCATGTACACACAGAAAGGAATGGACGCGTGGACAGCTAAGACAACCTCACTGCCAGTAAGCCACTGGCTGTGGAGTCAGTGATTGAAGAGTTTATGTGATTGTGCATTTAGTATATATTAATGATTTCAATGAGCAGGTGTTGACTTTGTCATTAAAAGACCTAATCAAAACTGTAAGGGAAACATTAAAGAAAATAAATATATATTCTCAGAAAACATAAAACTTCGTAAATTATTGCCTATCACCTCTTTCTTGGGGTTAGTGTTTCGAAACAGCCTAAACGTAAATGGTCACTTGAAAAGCCTGTACTACAGAAGCTGTGCAGTAATGAGAACTGGGAAAACCTGACAGCAACAAAAGCGACTGATACAAAAGGAGAAGCAAAGGAGAAATGTAACACGCTGATGTCTGCAGCAGCTGACTGGGCAGGTCACTGAAACAGCACTGGGTTGACGTGGGGTATGAAAGGAAGAAGTGTTTACCAGTGGGAATACAGGTTCGTCTCTAAAGACTGTTACATAGAGGCAACCATCTATCCAGATGTTGGAATGCTGAAGGTAGGATAGCCACAGATTAAAAGTACCACAAAATAAAGTGTCTTATTTAAACAAAAAGATAAGCATGGAAGAATAATGCCCCTCTCCCTGAGTCTCTAGTCGCTTATCATCCAGGACCTGTCTATGGTGGAGGAATTCACACAAGCGATTAAAAATACAGCCCTAAAGATCATCACGGACACTCTGGATAAGTTCAGTCTAATAATGTCGAGTCTCAAAAGTAGAGAGTTTTCCAATCCTAGAGTAGAGGAGTTAAACAAACCGAGGGACTCAGCCAACCCTTCCTGGTTGTGGGGATGGACCGAGGGATGCAAGGGTCGAGGAGTGTGAATGGTCCCTAGAAGCCGTAACTGTGACCTTAGCCGACAGCCTGCGACGAAAGGTGATTTCCTTGCTACAGCAATAAGAACTTGAATCCTGGCAACTTCTTGGCTATGGGGTTGAATGTCTAACCCTAAGAATTCGAGTATTTAAGGTTTGATCGCCAATGTGACCATGCCACAGGATGATAGAATCTTTAAGAGGAGGACATGGGAGAGACCACTGGGGTGAGAGGCATTGCCAAAAAGGAGAATGAAATTATTCCCCTGGGACTCTCAGTTAGTTTTGTGCACGTCACTTGTTTCAAAGAGCAAACCTCACCTTTCTATGATCCTGGCCTCAGGCTTCTTATGTTGCTATTTGATGTCTCTCTTCTGTATACTTTTGGATACAGATACATAATGGATAATGGTATCCATTATGATACCATTCATTATGAGGCGCTCATGACAACTACACCACGTGCTATACTATGCCCTTGAGTATCCAAAACAATGTGCTAAAGAGCCTTTCATATTTATAAGGTACCCATCCTCAAGTATTTAATTATAACAGAAAACAGACTAGTGGCCCTCTTAATGAATGGCAGGAAGCACTCCCTTGGGATTTCCAGTTCTGTCAACTCTGTGGGTTTGTCTGTGAGACTCACATTGGACCTATGATCCACAGAAATGTAGGATAACACCTTTTATAGTGAGCAATAAAGCAGCAGTAAGAGAGCACACAACAAGAAATATCAAACCTACAGGTGTGATGTTTCCCTCTAGAGGAATAGATGATTCCCTCTAAGCACGTCTTACATTCTCACTATAAATGGGACCCTATTGGTCCTTCTTTGAAGGCTGCTTGGACCACTGTCTTTCCTTAAACTTGAGTTAATTAACGTCAAGGAGAGTTTTAAAAAATCCATTCAGTTTCACAGAGCTCCAAAATTCTGGGATTTTCATCTGACTTTATTAGTCCAGGAATCAATGAGAAAAATCAGTGATTTTTCTCTGCTACTGCCTTGTGTTTGCCTTGCCATTCATAATCCACTTCTGCGAAGTGACCAAGAGCCAACGTTGAGTGACTGCTTAGTGTACCCTGGTACCATCAGACAAAATGCAGTGAAGTCTGGACGTCATCAAGTTGGAGTCTGCACCCAGAGAGGCTAGAGTGAGGCTCCCAGAGAGAGTCAACCAAAGCTGACCAGAGAGCCAAAGTTTAAACCCAATTCAGGCAACCCTGCTTTTGGAAGTACCTCTGACGTTTTCCACAAAATCCATGCCGCGCTGGTCCTTAATCTCCTGTAGAGCATAGTGCTCGCACGTTCTGTTACAGCTATAGCATATGTCTAGTGTGGTTATGATTTACTGAAAAACCACCCCGCGACCTTTAAATTCTCTCTACATGTATTCTTGCTTTATGCAACTGTTGACAGTTCTGTATGCAACACATCGGAGTTAAAACAAATCTTGGCTTATAAAGAGTAGAGGGGCCAATATTCAAAACCTCATCTCTTAGATCACAATAAAAGCCTTTAGGGGTGAAATGGAGACAGCTACACTGCTGTCTGGTGTGCCTACACACCTGTGTGGTACAGAACAGTCAATAAGATTTGTAGAGTGGAAGAAAGGAAGCTAAGAACGTTTAAGAGAGTGGTGTAAGAGCGATAAAAGATACCAGCTGTTCAAAAATCTGGCTCAAGGCCCTTGTCAGATAGATACTAATGAGGACTAATTAGAGGTAAATATTCCTGTACTTAACAGGGTCTCATGGGAATTGAATTCATATATTTATGACAATTCATTCCAACTGTTTTTCTTCTTTTCTATATTCTTTGTTTACACTCCAAATGATTTCCCCTTTCCTGGTTCCCCCCTCCCCGTAAGTCCCATAAGTCCTCGTCCCTCCACCCGTTCTCCAGTCAAACCCCTCCTTCTTCTCTGTCCTGGCAATCCCCTACAATGCTGCATCAAGCCTTTCCAGGACCAGGGCCCTCTCCTTCCTTCTTCTTGGGAATCATTTGTTTTGCGAATTGTGTCTTGGGTATCATCCCAACTGTTAACTACCAATGAATTTAAAAAGGTAAAAAAATGTGATATAAAGCATTATAAAGCTCTAAAATGGTCAGAGAACAAGCAATCCTGAGATGCTGCTACAGGGGATTTCAGGAGATCCTGTCTCGTGGACTAACAACTATGGTGTCTGCCCTTGGCAAGGGGTGCGCCATTGGTCCACAGAGTCCCTCTAACTACACAAGCTCAACGTTGCCCCCTTTTCTCAGATACATATTCCATCACAGTAGGAACATTATTGATTTGGTTCAGAGCTCACCCCCTGTCCCCGGCTACAGTAAAAGTTCAATAATTATTTATTTGAATGACCCCATGATTGAGTGAATATCCCTAGACCAGTGTTGAATAGATGGGCTAGTTCCGAGAAAGCTGAGCCATGACTGGACATACAAGGTTTAATTTGCTGCTTAGAATAGGGTATGCAATTTTACCTCAGCATATTGATTAAATATGTCTAAAAGATGAATAAAGCCAAAGTTGAAAAGTCAGTTCAAAAACCAGGAAATGTTTTACCCATCTAACAAGATGCTAGTCAATAGATTGTCTAGGGATGCGTGTTTGCATCTTCAGTGACATCCTCAGGGTGTCAACTTTTTTTACTTGTCCACTCTGTCACCTTCACCATAACACACCAACATCTTATCTATTTCTCTTGCTAACAAGGTATACCTAAATCCTGGAATCATGTCCCCCTGTCAAACCATGGAAAGATCAGCTACTGAACTTTCCCCAGAGCCTAGACTGAGGATCAAAATCTTTCTTCCAAACCAACTTAACAGATCTGTCCTAACTGGTCAGAATTTTATATTCCAGAATAAGATACTGTTAATGGGAGGCTTTATCATAACAGAATTAGAGTTACAAAGATTTACTCCCTGTGTAGTGAAGGAATGGGTCAACCTCCTGGCATGGCCACAAACAGCTGACTACTAAAGTAAATTAACTTGGTGTGAAAGCAAAGGGTAAATGAAGTGCTTGGAATATTAAGTATGTGCAGAGTTTCTGTTGAGATGCTTCCTGCATAGGTCAGGTCAGTCCTGTAACCCACCCCACCCCACTGCCCCACTACCCACAACTATACAACCCCACAACCCCACCACCATCTTAAAGCTCAGGTGCCATATTTTAAGCAGACATGTTCTTTTCCTGCCTTAATACCATCATGAGAACAAGGAAACCATGGTTTCCTCTTCTATAGATTGCAACCATCCGCGAGTCAATATTCCCAGCCATATAAGATCTGTGACACATCATTTGATTTGACAAATGAAAATAAGACAATATGTTTCAAATATATAACAGTGCTTCAGGAAATGTACATTTCTGTGTTGAGGTTTTGTGTCTTTCTATGTATTGTAATACTAACTTCTATACAGGAAGGTCTATGCCTACTAGTGAATTCTCACCTTTATAAGCTTTTATCATGCAAACCTTGTTCCTTGACTTAAAACTATTGGTTAAATAAAACTGGCTACAGCCAGTTACTGGGGGGGCGGGGAATAGAGATAGGTGGATTTTGAGTTAACTAGCTGAGGGTGGAGAAGAGAGAGAGAAAGAAGAGAGACCTGGAGAAGAAAGAGGAAGAACAAGAGAGACAAAGAGAAGGAATCCACCAAGAGGGGAGATGGATCATGAGCACATGGCCAGGAGAAATAGCTAATGCCTGGCATACACAACTGGGGAAGTTGCCAGGCCAGTAGTTAAAAGAGTAGACTAGGGGTTACCCCCCAGTAATTGTCAAAGCAAATACAATAATGTTAGTTCGAGTCTCATCTATTTGTAAGCTAGCTGTGGATAAGTTTAAATTGGTTCTACTACACCTATAGAAACACCTTGTATGCCTTTTACAATTGGGATTTAGACAAAGATCGCTCTTGCTGCCTGCCTCCCATTCCTGAATAAACAGTATGTTCATACTTATCAAGCAGTATATTCATACTCATCTAGACTGTCCTCCCTCCCCGTTTCCCTCATTTTTGAGATGTCCCCGATAAAGTTAAAACTTGAAGACCCTGGATTAAAGTTTGCAGTCTGGCCTTCCCATTCCATAGCAGGCCCAGCAAGATGAGGCCCTGACCTCACAGATTGTGAAGGGCCTCAAGATACTTACAGACTGCTCACCTCTTCGCCTCTCGCCAAATCTAGATTTTCTGTTTTCTTTCATGAAGAGCTCTTGCCAAATCTAGATTTTCTGTTTTCTTTCATGAAGAGCTGTAACATAAAAGAAACAAGTAAGAAAATTACCAGTCCCACCCTTCAAGCCTCCAGCCTAGACACAAATGGTTTGAGAAACCCATGGCAAAAGTTAAACACTGATAAGGAAGGTTTAACCATTTCAGCCTCACCAGAGCTGAGTGCATGTGCTCGCTCTCACACCATATATTAAACATGCCTATCTGTTGCTAAGAAGACTGTAGGACGGGCAAACATTCTGTCAGTCCTAATTACCTCACTGGGACCTGTTTGTTCCTCCAGGCTCTTTGCTGTCTGCCATCCACGCCCTGCATTAGCCAAGATCCTAGCCAGCTGAGGAAGATTGAGAGGCCATCTTGCGCTCGAGCCTGGGAACTGTCATTCTGTCTCTTCAGGCTCGTGATGAGGCATGCCTTTCCCATGAGCTGTCAGTTTGATCCTCATCCTGTCAAAGCAGCTGTGTGCATGGAGGCCTTGAAAATATCATACAGGGCCGGCCTGATCTTACCCACGAAATGGTAGCAAAGAAGGCATTACTCAATGAAAGAAAAGACTATAGAAGAATTAACTGACTAATTAATGGGATGTGTGGCCAATAACTATGATTCAAAAAAAAAAAGATGTGGTCACTGTGCAGATTCACAAATTAATACTCTAAATGATCCACAGAGATACAAGCAGAAATTCTCTCTACTGGGTTGTTAATGTGTTGAAATATCAGGTTGAGTTGGTGGGTGGCGTTGACTTCCATCACATTCTACTCCACTAGCAGGAAAATAAGTACACACACACACACACACACACACACACACACACACACACACACACACACACACACACACACACACACACACACCACACACCACACACACATACACACACACACATATGTGTGTGTGTATATATATTATTAGGTTGAAAGAGCTTCTTGTACGTATATGTATATATATATATATACATATGTATATACATCATATATATACACATACATATACAGGATACATATATGATGATTGGTGTCATTCCTCATGGGAGTTGTGAAGCCAGGAAATTTTTGTAGTCCATGACATTTTCCCTGAAATTAATATCCTTCAACTGGAGAAACATTTCAAAGATCAGCTGGAGGTTAGCACCGGAGTATGGGTTTCATTACTGTTCTAATGTTAAGGGTGGAAAACAAAGATGCCTTCATTGTAGCTATGACTCCTCCCTTCGGTCACCACGGAGACAAGGATGCAGCCATAAACTCGGGGCCTTTGACATCCCCATTGCTTTGACTCAATTTCCACTTAAAAGTGACTCTCTCTGCCACATCTCTCTCTCTCTCTCTCTCTCTCTCTCTCTCTCTCTCTCTCTCTCTCTGTGTGTGTGTGTGTGTGTGTGTGTGTGTGTGTGTGTGTGTGTGCATGCTCACAGACATACATGCATGAACACTTGCTATGCCTGAGATTTTTACTCCACATTTTCAGAAAAGAAAGGGTCATAGTGAAGACTGTGCAGCCTCAGGGTTCTCAGAGGGACATTGTTTCCATCCATAGTCCCAGAACAATGCTCTCTGGAAAACATTGCTTTTCAGAATATGGCTGAAAGAGCATGTTGTAACAGAACCATTGTCACTTTTTGAACTCTAGCTTGTGACTTTAACCTCTTTGTGTCCTATTTAAACTCTTTATGACTTAGCTCCCATATATAAACTATGTATACTTAATGATATCATGAAGGCTTGTCTGGAGATTAAATGAGGTAATATTTGCATACCACTTATTAAAGAGCCTTGTACCTATTAAACACTGCATCATTGTTGGCTTTTGTTATGAATCTAATGATATATATTAGTTTGATCTTCTATTTTCATCAATGTTTACTGCTTGTTACAAATAAATTTCCATCATTTTATTTAGCTGCAACCCCCTTCTTCATCTTTGACATTTGATAATACACTTTTTCTGCCAAATTGCTTTTATTACTATATGTCAGTTAAACAAATTGAGAGATTTTATTACATTTCCTGTACATATATAATATACTTTGTTCATGTTTACCCCTTTATTACATTCTTCATATGCTTATGTATTTTATAGCATTACATAATAGAATTACATATATTACATATATTGCTGAATGTATTAGCTTTAAACAATATATATTGAACTGATAAAAAAATTTTCAGAATTAACTATAAGATAACTTCAGACTCTACAGTATATTGTTGGGCAGTCTTGGGTGAGCATTCCTTATTTATCCACCAGTGTCACATAGTCTCACACTAAGCAGAGGACCCAGTGACATCTCAGGCCATTCAGGGGAATCATTTTACCTCCAAGCAGGAATACAGTCACCTCTTAATGATTTAGATATTCTGTCCTATGAATAATTATCCTTTTAAAGATAAGACAATTCTTTGGGAAAGGCTAGGGGTGGCAGTGGAAAAAGAGCTCTATAATTTATTAGTACTAAGTTACTATGGCAGCAAACAAATTCCCCTAAACTTTAGGTCCTTAAAAGAACACTATTCAAAGCATGCTTGTGTTGATTGAATGGGCTCCAGCGTGAGGTTCATTCATGGAGTCCCATATGTTAACATCAGATGGAGCTGGCTCTGGGCCATCTGACAGCTGGACTGACTGGGCTTTCCGTGATGGTTTTCCTGTTCCCAGCCTTGTGCTTCCCAGCTTTCTAGACTTTCTCCCTTTGCATAGCTCAGGTTGTTTTCAGGACACAGCAACCTCAGAGTAGCATCATTTCTCGGGAAAAGTTTTCAATTAGCAATAATCGCGCCTCGGATAAACCTCATTGGCTACGATAATGTCGCTGCACAAAGCCAGCATCATTTCTTATATGGTGGCTAAATTCCAACAAGCAAGAAAATGGCTGAAACACCAGACCAAACCTATACATAGCGTTGGCCTAAGAAATCTTCCACCACAAGTTAAAGCAGCCCTTGAAAGCATACAGAGTAAAGTCATCAAAATAACAAACTCCATCTCTTTGTGGAAAAGGTTACACTGAAGAAGAAAATGACAGCCAAAACCCATCGATCTTGCTCTTTCTTAAGAGTACAGACTGGCCCAGGACTCATGATATTCACAGGACCAAGGCTCTCCTTCACTCTAAACAGAAGCAACTTATAAACCCTCTAAGGAATGTGAATAGGTCAAGGAGATATGAGTCTTTGGGAAGCAGAGGTCAAACCAAAACTCACATGTGAGGATTTTATGATTATGTGTTACACACATTTCTCAATGTGCTGACACATCTTAAGATAATAAGTGGCCAGTTTGGCCAGTTGAGTTGGAGGGGAAGAAGAGAAGAAAGCCTCGGCATCGGATGGATACTGGAAGATAGTCGCAGACCTGGTCCATGGTGACTCTTTAGAAGGACTACTGTAACTGAAATTGGCTAATGAAAGTTAAAAACTCAGAGAAATTGGAAATATGCTCAGAAACAGAACCTTCAACTCCACAATAAAATTTTAAATGTCCTACCTTATAACCACATAGCAGACAAAATCAGTAACTTCCACTCCTATCCTTGTCACAAAAAAATTTGCCCTAGTAGTTGTATGGGAGAGTCCTACTTGAACTTTAAGGAGCAGATATTTTTAAATATTTAAATTAAAATGTAATTATATTATTTCCCCTTCCATTTCCTCCTGCAAAGGCTCCCATTCGCCCCTCCCCCACGCACTCTATCTGCTATGCCGAAATCTTGGCCTCCTTTTTTAAAATTAATTGCTGATCTATATGTTCCTAAATTTATAAATACAGCCTTATCGGTGCATAGAATGTTATGTGTATGAATTTGTTCTCAGGACTGACTGACTGATGTCGGGTAACTGTGTGGCTCTTCCTTGGGGGGAACTATGTCTCCCCATTCTTAGCATTCCCTAGTTTTCTTTAGCTCTTTGTATGGAGTTGTAGCTCCATGGGATTTCTCCTTTACAATTTGTCATTGGAGTCATTCTTGTCGTGGTCTTGTTTAGGCAACCACACTGATGGCATTTCATGGGCATAGCTTCTCAGACATTTCTAGGAGAGAGGACTGACTGTTCCTCCATCTCTTAAAACCTTTCCAACCACCGTGATCCCTGACCTTAGGTGCAGAATTTGTATTGTAAATGTATCAGTTGAATCTGGGCACAATATGCTCACTTGTTCTCTGACTTTTGATCAGTTATGGTTTTCTGTAATGGTTTCTATTTCAAAAAAAATAAGAAAGATAAGACTTATACTTATCTGCAGGTATCAAGACACATATGAGAATGTAGTTAGCAATTATACTGGTTTAGGGAAAGGAGAACTGTGGGTTCTCCTCCAAGATCCACAACTTCACTTGTCCCTAGCAATTGGCTAGGTTTTCTGTACCAGATCTGATTTTCCTCAGGTCAAGCAAGCCTTATGCCCACCACCTATAGTGCCATAAAGTCTGCTAGTCCACAAGAGGCTTTCAGTTCAGATCCTTCATGGGACTTAACTTCAACTTCTGGGAAGCAGCCAAGAACAATAACAATAGTGTACAATGTCTTAGGAGTCTCTCAAACAACCTTGACTCAAAACTTCTCATGCCTAGTGCTGAAGTATCTGCTTGATAGTTTATGGCTCTTGTGGAGGGGGGAGTAGGCATTGTCAAATATGATAAAATTTCATTTAAACTTTATAAGCATGTACACATGTATACACACACACACACACACACACACACACTGTCACTTTAGCCTTCTCTCTCCTGTATTTATCTCCCCCTCTCTAATTCACTCTAATTAAACACTCACCTTATTTTTCCACTTCCCTTCAAATCACCTGTGCTCTGCTCTTCCTGCCCCTTCTGCTCCTCCCCTACCCCAGATCCCCCTATATGTCCCTGGCTTCTATAGTTACTCCAGGTTATGTACTTGAATCTGAAGATTTGGAGCTCCAATGAGAGAGAACAAGCAGTGCTGGAACAGTTACTTTTAATACCAATCAAAATATCTCAAAGAATTAGAATAAAAAGAAGTTTCCAGTTCATTCCTTAAAGCCAATAGCCTCAATACCAAAAGGGCAGAAGATAATAATATAACAAGGAAAAAGTTTAGGCAAGTCTATTTGGAATGTAGACATAAAACTTTTGAATGAAACTTTAGAAAATAATTTCAACAATGTGATTAAAGGTGATGTATGTATCATGATTAAATATATGTTTTTACAGGAATGTATGGTTTTTTAAGCCTTAGAAATTCTACTAATGTTATTTTCCATATAAACAGATTATAAAAGAAAAAAATTGGGTAATTCTCCAATGCACAGAAAAGCATCCAATAAAGTTTAATAAATCTCTTCACAAACTTGGAAAAGGAAAATCTTTTCTAATCCAATAAAGAGTGATCTGTGCATAGCCGCCACAGCCTTGTTAATTAGTGTTCATCTTAAAAAGAATTCTCTCTAATCGGAAAATGGACCCGTCACCACTGTCCCTATAACTACCCCTTTCCAGACTGATAATGCAATAGAACAAGAGAAGAAAAAGAGTTGAGTTAAATATGTAAAGACAGTCACACAAAGAAAAAGAAAAAGAAACTGTTCCTAAGCCATCACAAAAAATATGATTACCAGCCTAGAAAAATACCAAAGACTAAGAATAATAAAGTTTGCATAGAAGTAATTCCTTTTTGACAATGATGACCAAGATGGTGATATCCATATTCTTTTAAATATGGAAATAACATTGTTATTTGTAGATAATGAAAAAATTACCAAACAAGTGTCCATATAAAAGTTCATCATGGAGGGTGGAAAATGTGGTATCTAATGTATATGTATATGTATATGTATATGTATTAGTGAATAAAAATATTGGAGGTACATATTGCGAATCACAGAGTGCTCTAGCTGTGGTGGAACGAGGGGCACGAGGCAGCTGCTCACATTGTGTCCACAGTCAGATGCTGGGACTCAACCCACTTCCTTTTTTTTTAGCCCAGGGTCCCATCCACATTAAGTATAGGTCTTCCCACCTTAGCTACATCAGCCTGGAAAGAAGCCTCAGAGACAAAAGAAGAGGTGCATCTCCTTGGTGATTCTAACTCCACTCAAGTGGACAAAAATGATATGTCATCTCAATAAGAGAGGAAATACACAGATTGTGTGTAAATGCTGAACACCGTATGGAACTGACCTGAATATCCATGACTTGGGTACCAATAGGAGCTCCTGGAACAAGCACACTTCACGGACACTGAGAGTGACTATAATTCTCTTTATTTGAAACACTGCATGAAAAAAATCCAAAGCAAATGGTAGAAAAACTGTCTTTAGATATTGACAGCAATACATAGAGGCTGCTCAAGAGTGAGAATATTTTGCTTCCTTGAATAAAGTTTTCTCAGTTTTCCAAATTTTGTATAATCCAAATATATTTATTTTATAACTTGATTTTTTTCAACTAAATATGGTGGCACACTCCTATAACTCTAGCACTCAGAAGGTTGAGGCAGGAGGATTAGGAGTTCAAGGCCAGCCTTAGCTAGATAGAATTTGAGACCACCTCAAGAAAAGAGCAAAGCAACTTTTGAATCAAACATAAAACACTTTTAACATTGACTCATCAAAGGTCTCTTCCATCTAAATGAATTCTTCTTGAGATGCCCTCTAGTCCAAACCCAACCCAACCAAATATTCATATATTAACTATCCTCTTTTAATAGCATAGCACTTTATTACAACAGAATTTATATTTACAAACTATGCCCCCTTTTCTATCTCTGTTCCTTAGAACTATAATTCAGTAACAATTTATGAATGTTTGTCACTATCTCCGTTGTAATAAAATGTCATATCCTATAAATCTTACCTCACTGATCCAGTGGCAAAGGTGCTCTGGCAGATCTCTGAGGGTGTCCTCGACGGGCCCCACGGTGACACCACAACAAGGCTCCTCCTTCCACATGCCTGAAAGCACATCTAATCTGAACACAGAACTAATCTGCAGAGACCTTGCAATTTATCTTTCACCATGATTACAATTTCTAATCTAACCAGCAGCAACTCAAATTGAACTCTGATCCAAATGATCAATAGCCATGGGCAACCTATTAGACATGTGAATATTAAATCATTCTGGGGTAAGAACTATCCAAATGAAAAGCATATAATTACCATCTATTAACATATATTTAAGCAAATATGATGGAAATGCAAGATGTGTCTCATATAAACTAGCAGAATCCCAATGATGGTGATGCTAAGGTTAGATCATGTACTTTACATAGAAATTAGTGCGAATTATAACTGATAATTTCGTGCACTTATTGTTAATAATATTGCAATTAGGCTACAAATGTATACACTTAAAAAGGCAACACATCTTGTTTCCAATTTCATTCTTTTTCTACTTTTGCTTATTATTTCAACTTTGCTTCCATTGCATAAAAAGAATCCATGGTCATGCATAAGTAAAAAGATAAACTCTTCTATAAGAAAATGATTCTAGGTAGCTGGCATAGATACATAGTTTATACACTTAGAGCAGTATAAAGTGCACAGAATCAAATCAAAGAAATACTGAGTCCCCAGTGTCAATAAGGAAAGGTAATAAAGTTCTCCAAAATCCCTCTGGTAACTCCCTCAGACATTCAACCATGCACTTGGAATTTTATTCTCATGAAAACCCAAATCCCTAGTGTTCTATGGTAAACCAAGACACGCCACTTTTTAAGGGCATGTTGCCCAGACTTCCTTGCAGTTTGCCAAAGGCCACGTGACAGCACTGAACACGATGCAGATCCACTTCCATCTCTATCTGTCTTCTCCATCCACCGCAACAGCAGTAACAGGGGCATGCCCACAAATGCCAAAGAGAGAAATTCTCAACTGTACAGCTGCTCTGAAGTGCCCAGAGTAAGAGATTTTCCACTGTAAGCCCTGATGCTGGGACTATATCAAAGCCCGGCCTTTCCGGTCATAGACACCTTAGGCCTTTCAGGCATAACTCAGAGAGAAGAAGACCATCTCCAAAATTCACCCTCCTGTCTAGCAACACTTCAGTTCGAAAGCGCAACCCTTCTTTCCAGCAGCCAACACAGCCATTTGCTCTGCCCTCTGCCCTGCCAATACCTGCACATGTTTCTTTGCCTTCTTATGCATTTACCTTTAGCTTTTTTCATTTCTATTTCCTTCTTTTGTCTTTCTCTACATTTCATCTGTCAAACTTTTATAATTTCTCTTGAGGCAAAAGAAGGAAGGCTGGACAGGATAAGCATTGGTTCCGCTCTCCCTCCGTGCTCTGGTGATACCGCCATCTTGGAAGAGGTTGTGTCTCTTTCGCAACTGTTCGGGACTTGAGGGCAACCTGAGGTCTATGGCTGTAACTGTTCTGGGTCCTTCTGGGAACAGGAAAGTACAAGTCTGCTTCTGGTAGCCTGGGGGTTCTGCTGATCCAGTGTGACTGCTTGACCCATGGTCCTTTGCTGGTTGTTTCACTGATGGGGAAGTCTCCAACAGAATCTACTACAAATAAAAGGTAATCTAAATTACTTGCATGTCTTGGCCATTTTGGTGTTTGAATTCTCTCAGACTGTTGGATAGTATTTCCGAATTCTCTTTGCATGAGAGCTCCTTTACTGACCTTTACCTGAGGGATAGTTTAACAAAATCTCCCCTACTTGCTTCGTATGAAGCGTTCCGTTTTCTTTTTATCTCTTTCTACAGAAACCATTTCAACACATCTGCCATGGATAATAACTAGGGTCTTTCAGGCAAGATAAAGATTAGTTTGACCTTTCCTCCACCAATTAATCAATACCGTTACACCACAGTTACCTTTTAACCTGGGTGTTTCCGCAGTGCAGCAGTAAAGCATGATTTGTGAGACTTCTCTGTTTGTGTATGGTTACCAATAACCCGGTCTCTGGGTCTCTGTGATTAGACAACCCATCAGAGCACAAGGGAGAAGAAGAAGCAACGGGGGATTTTATTGTCTTCATCAGCAACGTCCTAGTAAATCTGAGACTGGAGCAGCAATGCGGGAAGGCTTGATGACTGGAAATAATTGTTGGGCTCTGTCTACAGATTCCTGCTGTGAGGCGAACCATTACTGAGGAGTGCTCCGAAGGGTGGAATTTCCATTAAACACGTGCTCTACTGCCTGGGTTAATAACCTTCTCCAACACCAAAGGAACGTTTAAATCCACTGCGTCTTGAATTCTGCTTTGCTTTTTGTTTTCTTTCACTCAGGCCAACCCTCAACTTGTGATCCTCCTGCCTCGGCCTCCTTCATGCTGAGATTACAGGTGTGAGCTGCCCTGTAAGGTTGGCATTGCTGTTCTCTGGGTCACAGGGAAAGGATCTAGAAAAGGTGACCATGGGGGAAGTATCGCAATATGCTCAAGTCTCTTCTGTGGCTTCTTAAGGCAGGGGACACTACCAGTTGTCCCTTCTGGGAGGTCTTCATGGATAGAAAGATCAGACATCAATACCCATGTCTGCTTCGTAAGTTAATTGGAGGGCTTATTTTCTATCGTAACACCCATCTTGTTAGGTTTACAGGAGAGGCGCCTAAGCCCTGGAAAGGGACTTATTCTTACACAGATCCGGAAAGTACTTAGAGGTTAAAATTTGTTTTCTGAATCCTGTGCAGCATCTCCCCTAGTATCCTGCTGTCACCGTCATTCCCAGAAATGCCTATGATGCTTGAAAAGTCACTGTGTCTGCAGAAGGCAACAATGAATCATGGAGGAGATGGTGCACGCTCCGCCAGGCTTGCGTGGCTATACGGTTATCGTTCCATATTATGATATTTTGTGTCTTTAAAATTCCCTTCCCAAGCGCTTTGTAGTTCTTGGCTTTCTTACCACATATATATTATAAAGTTTCCGCCCCCCCCCCCACCAGCCCCTCTTTATCTGGAACAATCACACAGGAAGCAATCAGAGGAGGTGATCTTTTAAATAGCAAAAACAAAAGTGAACCAGCAGTACCCACCAACCCGTTCAGAGGCTGGTTGTTCATGGGTGGCTTACAAGGAGTAAATCTGTCTCATCCCCTCAGTGTGGATACAAGGTTTTCCAACACATTCCACTTTGCTTTTATTTTGAAATGATGTGAAATACTGCCGGTGCCAAGCTCCAGTAACTCATGATTGGTGCATAAAGTGAGCTTTATTACGGAGTCTGTTTGGTTCCCAATAGCAACTCAATCATTAACGTCCCCCTTTAATAACAGAGCGGCATCTTTCCCTTGAACCTGACTGACCAGACATTAAAGCCTGCCTTGTTTAGCCAAGGAACAGTCTCAGATAATGTGACATCCAAGCCTGTAATCACAGGTGGGAGCTGTTGATCTTCCTTTCCTTACACTTGGTGAAAAGAAACTTCCCATTTTTATTTACATTCCAGCCGCTGCCCTCCCTTCCCTGCCCCCCCTCCACAGTTCCTCCTCCCATTCCTCCTCCCCTTGCCTCCGAGAGAGTGAAGGGTGATGACGCCATAGGAGATTTCCCATCTTAAGAAGCCTCTTTAAATAGTGCATTCCTCTAAATGAAAACTGTGCTTCCGAGGACAAGCATAAATTCCTTGCGTGCGATTTGGATTTAAACTGGTTCACACACTAGAGAAGAAGACTTCGATTTAGTGAAAATACTGTGGCACCAAACGAGTTTTGGACTTACTTAGTCTCCATATTGATGAAAACTATCTAAGGAGTCAGCAGCTCTACGGACATGTCCTCAGCACAGTCGGGCCCCATGGTCCTAGCGAGACTCTGCTGTTAGTGTGCCAGACCTAGCATCACAGCCTTCTTCTGGTTTCCACCTTAACAAGCAGACAGTGGGGCAAGAGTCATCCTACCAGATGCATTCTGAAAACAAAAGGCTGAAGTTTAAAAGAAAACCTTAAAGACTGTCTTAATAAAGCTATGGACTATATTAGCCCATGGTAATCTTCCAAAAGGTCTTTCAAATTCCTCTTTTGGGATTATTCCATTTGAGAAGGATGATGGATATAAATATTTATGTATTTGGAGACTTTCCCTTTGACCTAAGGAAGTTTACAGTTTTCTTAGAAATGCGATTATTTAATAGAACAGACACACACAGGAATGAAAAAAAAAGGCAATGAAGGCTCTCTCTGCCCTCTCTGCCTAATGGAGTCTTTAAAGATTAAAATGGATGATAGTCACTGTGTGTGGGGGGGTGTTGAGGGAATGGGCATCTTCACATGTGGCTAAGGGCAGTGTGCTCAGCCTTCCCTTTTAGAGAAGAATTTGACAGTGTATAGCAGTAACAGCAGAGCAGTGTGGAA
Organism: Apodemus agrarius; assembly: GCA_964023405.1. Taxonomy (NCBI): domain Eukaryota; kingdom Metazoa; phylum Chordata; class Mammalia; order Rodentia; family Muridae; genus Apodemus; species Apodemus agrarius. The sequence continues at coordinate 134,475,509 of OZ030008.1, forward strand.
ACCGAGCTCACAGGGTCCATATCTGGACATTGCCCTGGGATGATTTACAAAGGACACAAAGATTCATGTGCAAGAGACAACAGCTTTAAAAGTTAAAAAAAAATCTGAAAGCAATATTAATATTCAATACTGAGTAATTTTTATACCAGGTATTTTATTTATACCAGTTGCTTTTTTATCGGGTATTTTATATCATGGAGCAATATTTTACCAAAAGAAATGCTCATGTAGATGTATTTGACTAGTTTGGAAAGACGTTGATAATTGGCTAAAACACATAATAAAATTATAACATAATACTGTTACAGAGAATAAATTATACATGAGTATGTGTGAACTGAAGAATGTACACCAAAAAATTCTATGATTGACTTTGAGAAGTGAGTGTTCTGGCAGTATGTGCATGTTTCCATTTCCTAATGTGTCTATAATTAATATGCATTGCTTGGATGCACATAAAAAACAAAGAATGGGATATATTGCTTTTATGTGCCTGCAGTTCGCTGCATATGAGATTTATTACAGCAGCTGAGGAAGCATAATGGCACGTAAGCCACAGCTCCTTGGATAAACCCAGAACAGGATATATTTAAAGGGAATTCCTCACATTTGGAAATAATGATGTTACTGGAATTTGGGGGTCATATCATGGTCCAGATGAAATAAGAGAAATCAGGGTCATTTCTTAGGTTTCTTGGTCTCATTAATAAAAGAATTTAAGAGTAGACCCAAACAGAAGCACAAGGACAATTTTCCTAGAGTTTAAAGAAAATCCCCAGAGTGGGACAGCTCTTACACCTCGGTAGATGCCTGGAGGAGGAGGATCCCGTCTACGGTGACACGGAGCTCAGAAGGCCAGCATGCAGCAGCCCTGTGGTGCGGAGACAGGCTTCAAAGAAAAGGTAGAGGAAACCAAAGCACTGGGGAAGCCTAATGTATTATGGAAAAAACATGCTTAGAGAGAGATATGAGAGACAGAGACACGTAGAGAGAGGGACTGTGAGACAACCAGACAGAGAGAGACAGAGACACAGAGAGAAGTTATACATTTCTGAATAATTCAGCAGTGTGAGCAGTCTTGTGAAATCACATGGCTTTGGCCCTAATAAATTTCTGCCCCAGGGATGGGAATTCCAGAAAGGAATATTACAGTATCTCAGTAAAAGACTAATAATTCCCCATATCTCTTTAGTATGGTTTAGGGTGTACCTACCTACCTGCATAGAGTGATTTCACCCAACTGGAATGTTCACCCCAGGCCAAAAGTTCCCTTCTCTTGACTAGAAGTGGGGACTTTTTTTGTTTTGGTTTGGTTTGTGGATATTGGGTTTTTTTTTGTTTGTTTGTTTGTGGTTTATTTTGTTTTTCTCTAATAATGATGATATCACATATATGAATGTTCAAAAATTAATTTATCAATTTATTCTACCTGATTTGGTATGTCATCATTATTAAGACCTTAAAACAAAGGATTTCCAATGATACTAAAGAAAGTAAATCTCTCAAGAAAAGAAAGAAGACAGAGAGAAGGGAAGAGAAATAGAAACAGTCGAACTGACTGAATGTCCCTACTACACAGTAAGAAACAGACCCCTTGTACTGGCCTGCCACCCACCACACAGAGAAGAGGAGGAAGAGCTAAACCTAAACTATATCCTGGGGAAAGCTGAGATGTTTGCATTCTCTATGAAACTCATTTCACCCTACACACTACTCTTGAAACATTTGGGTCCACAGAAAATCATGATCCCACATATTAAAAGGAAAATATTGTATCTTGTATAACCTTCCATTTGTGAAGTCAATTCATATGTGTTCAATGATTATTCCAATTGTGACCATCTCCTTAGACCTGAATACCATTACATTCCTCTATAGACCCAACTAAACAGGATACCTCTCTATTGTATTTCATGTGTTTTCTCTTTTAACTCGGATTGTGATATATTACAGAGCACTGTTTATTCCAAATGTGTGCTGAAATAGTGACATTTGTAGATATTTAATGCCAAAACATTTAATGTAATATCTAATTACAAATTTTAATTACAAAAATGATAAAAATATCATATCATAATATCATAAATGATATATAACTCCAAAATAGCATGATTTAAAAGAAAATGTTTGCTTCCCATTCAAAATATCTTCTAGATAGTATGTTAGTGTTTCTTTTGGTAATAAATGGTATATAAACATGTATAGGCAGAATCATAATTCTGTGCCTCAATGGGGCCTTTATGCATCAGACAAATGGCTAAAAGTAATCTTAACTAGTATGTTTCAAGACATAAATGGCCTGACTGTGGAGTTCATTAGGGATAGAGCCAGTCTATCAGCATTTTAAGGATCGATTTGGTAACATGATGCTCTCAAACAGTTGTTCATTTCCCCCAATTCTCATCATTGCAAGCCACCGTGATGCTCATCAATATAAAAAAAATCAATTAAAATCCTCTTAGCATAGTCTGTAATTAGGTTGTTCAATAATTTCTCTATTCATATTATTTGTGGTATCCATAAACTTTGCTTGGTCAGTATATGATCCTGTAAAAAGAACAATGCATTAGCTTGGATAACTTTTAAGCAGTGGAAAGTTGTAACTCACATCTGGGGACTGGGACACTGAAGCAAACTGTCCATGGATTTGGTGACTAGTGAGAGCCTATGCCATATAAATGGGTCCTCACCTCACTAAAGGAGCAAAAATATTCCTTTAAGTTTCTTTTATAAGGATACAGTATCACCTGACCACTTCATGTCAAAATACCTGAAAAAAAAAAAAAACCTGAAAATGGAGAAAGGTTCATTTGGGCTCCTGGTTTCAGAGGTTCCAGGGTTGCTTGGTTCCACTATTCTATCCTCAAGTACGACTGTTCTTTTCATGGTGTCAGAAAGGAAAGGAGTAGGCAAAGAAGCTGAGGAAGGGATAGGCCCTTCAATGGCGAGCCCCCAGAAGCAACTGCCTCTAAGTAGGCACTAGTTCCTAACAATCCAAACAGGTACAAACTCATCCCTGGATTAACCTACTGAACCTCCCATGAGCTTAACAGCCAAATGATTGAATCACTTCTCCACATTGCCATCACCTGAGGATCAAGTCATCAACATGTGACTTTTGGGAAATATCCCAGATCCAAATCTACACAGCCTAAGGCTCTCTCCTTGGAACCACCTTCCAATGCACAAATTTTGAGGAGCCATCACTGTTCACCATTACAAAGCTCATTATATAATCCCGTCCAATCTTTTCACCTAAAAGTACATTCATCTATCTTCTTTCAAGACAGCATTTCATTTTTCTTTTCTTTGTTTTATTTTATTTTTGATTATTTAAAACAATTTTTAAATTTAAATATATTTTGATCGTATCTTCCATCCCCCAATTCTTTCTATATCTTCTGCCCCTCCTTATTCATCCAACTTCAAGTTCTTTCTCAAAAAATCAAACAAAACACCAATACTGCAACAAAATCCCTGAAAAACAATAAAAGAGTATAAAACTACACCAAAGACAAAAAGCAAATCCACCAAACTGTAATCAAATAAATGCACACACACAAAACCTGTGGAGTCCATTATAAGATAATCAACCACTCCTGAACATGAGGCCTGTCGTGGAGTAGTTGATATACCCGGTGTCATTCCGTTTGGAGAAAGCTGATATTCTCTCTGTCTGCTGGTATAAGTGATAGTCCATTGCTAACCTTTACCTTAGCTACATTTTCATTCATTCACTCACCCATCCATCCATCCACCCATCAATCATTCATTTTTTAAAAATATAACAAAATAAAACAGTATAAGATTTAAAAAAAAAAAACTACGACATTGAAGTTGGTCAAGACAAACCAATAGTAGGAATAGATCCCAAGAGACGGCACAAGAATCGGAGACCCACTCATTTGCACACTCGGGAATCCCATCAATACATTAAGCTGGAGGCCATAATGCATACACGGAGGACCTACTCTAGACCCGTGCTGGCCCTGTGCATGCTGCTTCAAGACAGTGTCCGTTAGAGTGAGTCAACTTTGCTGTCTGTAAGACTTCCTCCTCTTCATTCACATAGTAGCTGTAACCTCTTATGTCACATTCTTGTCCTGTACATCCGTGGTGCCTTACCAAAAATACTGGAATTTAGAAATACATTAACAGGGCATAAGCCAAGCATCACACTGCAGCTCCAGCAGTGCTCACAGGTGGCTCAGCTGCATTACCAGCAAGGTTTTTTATCCATATCTCAGTGTTAGACTCCTATCAGAGACATTATCTGCAGACATGCACTCCGGATGGAGTCTGTCTTTTCCATAGGTTGAGAGCATCCTTTTCTTTGCAGATTTTTTCGCTTCATGGTTTTGGTGTCTGTGACATCAGTGTGGTAATCACAAACCATCTTTTGTGCTTTTCCCTTGGGAGGGGATATAATACAGATGTTCGATATTGTGGCTCAGGACTCTGACACTTTGACCATTTGTGAGTTTCCCCATTAACCACCCTCTACCAGACAAACAAATGTCTCTGAATTAGTATGAGAGCTGCAGTCATCTAATAGAAATATAAGTTAGAAACATAACTTAGATACATACATTTGTTTAGCCAATACTTGTAGTAGGTTCAATATAAGGCCTGTGAACTCCCCAGCCAAAGGCTTTGGCCTTGAGTTTATTTTTATATAAGATTCTATTTTAATTTTTTTAAATGCGGATGTGCAGTTTTCTGAAATATTAACAGAAACATACATCAATAATCCAACCTAAATATGAACAAAGGACCAAAACAGACTTTTAAAAAACACAAACAATATCCAACAACTATGTGAAGCATTTCTTAACATGAAGAACTATCGGGGAAATCCAAATCACAGCTACTACAAATTACCACTTCATGCCTCTTGGAACTTATTTAAATGAAAAGTAAAGATATAACAATAATATATTATTGAAGGTATATATAAAATAGAAACTTGTATGTTGTTATCAGGACTGTGAGTTGATGCAGTCATTTGGGAAAATAGATATTGCTCAAGTAACTAAAATTATTGCTCCCACATGACCCAGTCATTCCATTCCTGATATATAGCCATGGGAAATGAAACCAGCACCTCACACTCATATCTGCCTCATATCTGCGCTTCCATATCTGGTTGATTTGAATGGCCCTGTCCCTCACATGCTTAGTTCCTGGTTAGTAGCTCTATTTGAGAAGGAACAGAAGGTGTGGACTTGTTGAAAGAGCTGTCAAAAGTTCATACCAAGCCTAGTCTCTCTCTCTCTCTCTCTCTCTCTCTCTCTCTCTCTCTCTCTCTCTCTCTCCCTCTGTCCCTCCCTCCCTCCTGCCTATGGATCAGGATGTAGCTTTCAGCTACTTCTCCAGCTCAGCTACTTCTCCAGCTCCACGCCTGCCTGCTGCCATGATAATACTAGACTAACCTTACAAAGCTGTAAGCATGCCCACAGTTAAATGTTTTCTTCTTTAAGTTACCTTGGTCATGGTGACTCTTCACAGCAATAGAACAGTAACTATGGCAATATCCATTGTAACATTAGTCTTACTAGCTGATACGTAGATAATGTAAATGTCCATCAGTGTAGGAATGAAAGAGTTTGGGTATATATACACAATAAAGTATGATTCATTTTTATGACAACATGGATGATACTGGAGGGAGTTATACATGAAAAATTCTTCATGATCTCTTATATGTTGAATCTGAAAACTTTGAACTCAGAGGAACAAAGAATAGGATGATGGTTGGCCAGTGACTGAACGTAATGAGTAGGAGATAGAAGACAGAACCCAAAAGCTATGAATATGTGGCTGTGTAGAATGACTAAGCGATGGCTTAAGGTAACTGTGTCAATTACCTTTCCCTTGCTGTGATAAACATCATGACCAAAGACAACCCAAGGAGAAGCGGGGCCATGCTGGCTTATGGTAAAAGAAGGATAAGAACTCATCATGGCGGGAAGACATGGAAACAGGCAGCAGGAGTGGTGGCAGCATCAGAACGCTGAGAGATAGCATCTCATCTTAAGCACAAGGGAGAGAGAGAAACCTAGAAGTCCCATGTGACTCTAAACTTCCAAAGTCCACCTCCACTATGCTTCCTCCAGTTTTCATACAGTTCCATTTGGTAGAACACGTTACAGGATGAGTTTAAAGCTCAGTTAACTAAGATTCAGTTGTAGGCAGGATCCCACTTTGACTGTAATTGCTTAGATATGCTCATCTTTAAACTTTACTCTTTCTTCTGGATTGCCCTTCGGGCATACTGGGGGAGGGGTCTTCACTGGATCTTTGTGTTCCTCTTCCCAATGTGACCACATTGAATAAAGCTCCATTTTCAGTTTTCTGCTTTTCATTTGGCTTTTTTTTAAACTGGCTTATTTAGAACATGTGTTCAGACCCAACTTGAGGCACATATTAGACACCCCCTGCCCCCATCCCAAGCTCGATAGCATTTTCTTATTCCAACTACTGCAACTAAAAGTATTGTATTGTGTCCTAGAGAACTGCTAGAAGAGTAAATTTAAGTGGTCTTGCCACCGAAGAAAAGAAATAAAAGAAAGGTTCCTGAGGTGATGTGTTGATTTTCTCCACCACTATAAACATTGCAGTCCAATTTCAAATATACATGGTAAAAGTATGAAATTATGAAACATCATTTGAAGGGCTGCGGTTTCACCATGTAGAAGAAAAGGAATACACAAACTCACAAATAATCAAAAAGAGCTTTCTTTCTTTGCAAACCAATTTTCTCATAAGAGGAGAAAAGATGACAGTGACACTTTCGTGGAACAAGAGCCTGGCTCCCAGAATCCGTCACTGCCTTCACATTAATCACATGAGAACGTCTTCTAAGTTAAGCATCAGGGGGGCCACAAAACCCCTTAGATCAGACAACTTCATACAACAAAATGAACATGATGAGGACTTCATACAACAAAATAAACATGAGGCAAAAGGCTCCATAAATACCTAAATTAAAACCTGCTACAATGGGCAAGTCACTAACAACAGCCCTACCATTCCCTTTGCAAGTGGTCAAAATTAATGAAGAATACTGAATTCTGTGCCAAGCTGATTAACAGCAAGTTCGCACAGGATCATTTCAAACAGGAGAAAATGATGCTTGAAAGGGTCCCTGGTGCGTTTTCTCTTTTTCCTAAGAGACTCTCAATAGTGTTCTGTTGCTGCATTTTAAAAAACCACTTTCCCAAATTGGGCCCCTTGATTATCCTGCATTACACTCATTCTCTCCACCGAGGGGGCTCTGTGTAAGAATGGCACCCTCGTCGTGTGTGCCCATTAAATGCACCCTCTCTCCCATTCATCTCTACTGTGAGGACAGTCATTTCATTTCACAGCACCTCACATCTTTGTCTCTATTTTACCAGATGCAGAGTTCTAAAACGACACAGAGGTGGCCATGTTGGGGACCTTTCAGGAAACTAAGAGACTGGCAACACCACCAAGATTCACTGGCCATCTCGGATGGCACAAAACTCAACCAACAGACAGAGCAATCTTTGACTTGGGTGTGAAATCAGTGTGAGGCAGAGCAGAGGCAGTAGAGAATAAAACCTGATTCTGTTTACACTCTGCCTGCTTCAGTGAGATTAGTTAGTAGACAATAGGTTTCATTTGCCAGAAGTGAAAGAATCAAGGTGACTCTATGAGTCTCTGGAAACAGTGTTACCTCTAGGAAGGGTATGCTTTTGCACAGGAATCAAACTGGACAGAAATTGATGTGTATCCTATGCTTTAAAAGAAAACATAGGTGTAACAACAAAAGTATTTCTCAGTGACATGAGATATTCTTCAGTCTATCCCGGAGAAACACGTGCCAGTTACGTGAAAGCGCCTAATATGGTAGCTCCACCTGGAGCTAAAGTTTACAGGAGAGAGTTAAAAACTATATGGACCCAAGAATAGCTTTAATTATGTTAAATATAAACAAATAGTGTTACAAACAATATATTCATAACTAGTATACTGTGTCAACATGTTTGTTAGACTGCACATAAATCTAGATTATACTAATGTGCAAATAAAGTGTTTTGCAGTAGTTTAGAAAGTGAGCAACAATGGTATTCCTCATCGGCTTGTATCATCTGATAATAAAATTCTAACATCAACAACAACCAAAACACAAAACAAAACAAAAAAAGCCTGCAGTTGTCACTGCATGGAGCCCGTTCTCTTCTTACTCATGCTAGCAGACTCTGAGCGAAGCACTTATGATCTGAGTTATATCATGGCAGTTGTTCATAATTAATCAAGAAAGGTTTAAATTATCCACCACCCATAAATATTCCTAAGGAATCAAAAAGATTGTCTCCTGTAACTTATGACCATTTCTATGAAATTATTAATGCAAACACAGCATGGTGCCAATTTCACCTGGAAAATCCATTAACGTAGAACAGCTCATTCTTCAAAAGATGTGTCATCCCACTTACATTCTTTTACATATTTAAGATAAGTCAGGGGAATTCTGAGAGGGTAAGGGAAATGATTAGTCCAAGAAATATTTGAGGAGAAGGGAGCTAGGGTTTTCAAATTAGGAAAGTGAAATCCACAGAGTTCCCTTGACAGTGGATATAAAAAGGACTCTGGGGTGTCAGAACGGTGGGCATTGACCTGATCTTCCGCTTGGGGGACAAGCACCCGGGACATTGCTGATGCATACGGCATCCCCTCCAGAGCTTGGAGCTGCAGTCCAATTTCCACAGGGCCACAGAGCTCCTGACATCCATCCCTACCACAGAGCTTCAGGCCACAGGGATCCATAGGAGGAGAACCAGAGACTCTGGGGGGCAGTTTCACTTTTGCCATGAATCATTGCAGGAAGGAGTGAGGCCACCATGAACTTGCTAATTCGCCTAGGAATAAGAGAACGGTTCACATGTCCTTCACATGGGAAGTAAAAAATAAAGGAATTACCAATTATTAGTCGAGGATCTACCATCATAACATTTACTTCCATGATTTTAACTATTCCCGGGTGCATTCATGGCCCCTTAAGTCCATAACCTAATCTGATCTTTAAAATAGCTGTATTGAGCAGGCACTGTGTTATCCTCATTACCCAGGAGGCATTTAGACAAAGAACTGAAGACATTTTACTTGTGATCACAGAACAAGTAAACCTGGAACTTGGTGTACAAACCACAAACCTGTACATTGCAAAAATCAGCCCTGGGGAAGTCATTCCATGAATGTGGCAAGGGGAAAGATGCAAGCATCAGGCGTTCAGGCCTTTGTGCCATTCTCTTCAATACTTCAATGCCAATGGGATAAGAAGGATTCTTCCTTAACCCAAGTGATGGCGATGACTATTAATGCCCTCTTGTCTTGGAAAAATATCTGTGCACTCAACTCTGACTGTTCCTGGTCCTGTGTTCTGTGAAGCCAATGTAAGCTTGAAGGAATTGGGTCTGTATTAGTGCTTTAGAGACCACGCATGGCTATGTTTCCATGAGTCTCTGGTCACAACATTTCCATGAAGCCATACATACATAAGCCTGTTTCGGGGGATGATAGTTTTTTAATGCCCCTCCTAAAAAGTATGTTCCTGATTCACTGACATGGAATGCATGATCAACCACATGTTGACTCGGACCTTGAGAAAATGTGGCTAAGACATTGCTGTCACAAGACAGCACACAGCCTCCCTACAACTAGAAACACAGAGCCACATTTGAGCACTACCGTTAGGGATCACCTCTAACAGTGAAATCTCCAATGAAAAAGCACACAGATATGAAAAGCGTGGCATTGTGGCGTCTGTGCAGGCCAAACAGCAGAGGACGGCTGTATTTGATGTCAGCCAAGCTCTACACAGGAGGCCACTAGAGTTTTCACTACTCTGTTCATTGATTTTTGGATTACTAATAAATCTCGGTGACTAGGCAAATTTGCATACATACAACCTGTGGATGCTGAAGATCTGCTGGCTTTACATAAGGTTTCCAATAATTGCAAAGGCTACACAGAGGCACCAAGTCTGCTCAGCATCTTAATCTACAGAGAAGCCTCCAACTAATGACAAACACACGCAGAGCCTTCAAAGAAGCCAGGGACTGAAATGCTGAAGGGGGTGTCCACCAAACTCCAGAAACAAGTGACTCGTGAACAAAAGTTGTCAATTTGGCAATTTGGCTTAGAACAAAAAAAAATTAATCAGAGAAATGGATTCTATTCCTATATAAAACTACAGGGGATGCAATGTTTGTTTAGCAATGCATTAATTGTCAGAAAACATAAACATGACCTATTTCTGTCCTTTACTTTCAATGACACATTTGTGCATTAGGGAAATAGGTCCACAGGTAACACTCAGGAGTATCGTACTTGATTATCAGTTGAGTTACATTACAGGGGAAAATAGAAATAGCAAACGCCTTTCTCCAGTGCTTTTAATCGAGGTGCCTCAAAGAATACGTTACTATTATACCTAGCCTCCTGCTGCACTCTCGGGCAGAGGAAGCCTGCCGTTAAGTTCCAGAAACCTGACCTTAGACCTTACAGACAAAGGACAACATAGACCTCAAAGATTAAATTGTCCACCACAGGGGTCTCCAATCTCATACATACATACATACATACATACATACATACATACATACAAAAAACCTGGTGCAACACTGTGTGCTAAAATCAGGATATGAGCTATAATGGTAAATGCAACAGGTGTGGTGACTCCTGGTTCAATTACAGAGAAGAACATGGACACCGGTTTCAAGCAACAAATTCCAGTATTTAGAACCACATTCTTTAGTGTGTCCAAGACACACTTTGATAAAATGCTCAGGAAATCGGTATCATAAGATAAAGTTACTTCACACTAGATTTCCTTCGACTTTATCTGTAGGACGCTGTGAAGTACAGTCCGTGCCAGAAGGGAAGCAGAACACCCCACCTGAGAAGTCTCTGTGCCATTCTTTGAGCCGGAGCTCTGTTTATCTTGACAGTGTACTGCTTCTGGCCTTGCTCCAAGGCAAGCAAGCCAAAGATTCATGAGGCTTGGCTCTGTGGGGATCCGTCTCAGGCAGCAATGGCATGAAGTCTGTCCCAATAAAAACATGCCTCGAGGAAGAAAAATTCCATATTTTTCTTTTAATAGACAGAAGACTCATAATTTTTAGAGTTAAGAAATTCCTCTACTCAAGTGGCACTGCCCCAGGTTTCTTTTAAACATGTCTGAGATGGAAAACACAGACCTGTTCTTTAAAATTAAAAGAACATCCTAAATCAATATTCCAATTTATGCGTAAAACAAAATTGGGGAGAGATGGGAGGAAGGAGGCATGGGAGGAGGGCTGAGGGCGTAACAGAAGTGGTCGAGTGCCTGCCTCGTTCACACGAGGGCCAAGATTAAGTCTGCAGCAACGAAAACAGATATGATAGAAATCAGGGCACGTGACAAGTCGGCTTCTCCTGTTTTCCTAACTCCTGTCTGCCCTTATAACCCTTTCCATGTAAATTCTCTTATTCACTTGACCTTCAGGGTGTGGCTCGAACACTTGGGCTATCATGACCCAGTCTTTAAACGATTAACAAACCGGTTAGGGGAAATACCTGATTTTGAACACGCGTTCACATATATACACATACGTAGGTCAAAGGTTGACATCAGTATCTTTCTTAATTGTTCCTCACCTTACTTTTTGAGACATAATCTCTCCGTGAATCTAGAGCTCACGGATTCAGCTAGACTCGGTGGCGGGGATGCCCCAGGATCTTCCTGTTTCTGCCTCCCAAGAAATGGGATGACAAGCATGCGCTACCATGCTCAACTCCAGATGGAAGTGCTGAGGATCCGAATGCTTTGGATCCCCAGGCTTGTGCAGAAAGTTCTTCACTGACTGAGGCGTCTCCCAGCATCGCTAAATCGTTGTAAGAGGTACTGATATCAGGTGCCATGTTGAAGTCATTAAACATTGGCTTTTATGTGTAGGCTATCCACTGTGTTACCTTCACCTCCTTCTAAACCAAAGTAGGAATCGAAACTCTTCCTTTTTAATGTTTTCCAAACTCACCTTCTAATAAGAAAGTACATTTGTAAATGCCATTGTAAGATAATATAATAGCAACTGTTATTTTAAAGACTTAATTGTCTAATATGGCATAAAATCATTAAAATCAAATTCCATGGCATCATTAACAGTCTGACACTGAGTTATAAACGTATAGGTCAAGGCTAGAGAGAGTTCAGAGGGTAAAGGCACTTGCCGCCCAAGCCTGAGAACCTGGGTCCCGATTCCTAAGACCCTCGTAAGAGCCTGGAAGGCTCTTGCTCGCCTGCAGCCATAACACTGAGCTTGAGAGAGGAGAAGGAGATACAGCAGAATCACTATCTCTTACTAAATAGCCAGCCTCGCCCAAAACAAAACAAACAAACAAAAAACAACAACAGTGAACTTCAGATTCAGTAAGAGACCTTGTCCCAAAGAGACAGGAGAGAGAGAGCAGTTAAGCAGGACACCCATTGCCCCCTCTGCCCTCAATGGGCACACATGGGCACATGAGCCATGCTGCTACATGTACATACTGCATATATACACACAGGTACACATCATATTTTTAAAGTATAGGTAAGTAAAAATATAATGACTATTTACTATTAAGTATAATCTGTTCCCTAAGTATCAGTACTCTTGCACTTGATGAGTTAAATTTTCTAGACATAAACAGCAGTTTTGTTAACACAGTCTTTGTGTTAATAACACCCATTACATTTATAGTATCTGCAGACATTATCCAGTAATGAATTTTTTGAAAAGATAAAATTAATACGACTATCCATAGGGTAAGGCACGAGGTATGACAATAACTTAGTCCACGACTGCGTGTAAAATCTCTTCCCATGTTTGCCCCATGGAAAGCCTCAACACACTTTAACCACTATCCTAATAATTTCAAATCTCTCACAATGCTTATGAGTTAACCCAAAGAAAAGGAAGGATATTTAATGCTGTCGGTAGACCAAAAACAGGAAAAAGCAAACAAAATCTTTTAAATGAAAATAAGATAGAATGGTCACAAGACAGCCATTAAACAACTCGTCATTCAATTCTGTAGAAAACAGAAACAAAATATAGGTATATTGTACTGAAATGCAAATCATTTAGGAATGTTTTCCTGGAAGTGATATTTGTTAAGCCCTCTCAAATTAAAATAATAGGAAAAAGAGATTTGGAAAATTTTCAATTTTAGGTAGTAGCTCATTGGCATAGATTGACATGAGACTCTGCGTCTAAGGTAGGAAAGTGATTAAGAGTTCAATAAAGGAACCCCGAAAGGAGGACTCACGGTGGCCTATTCCTGGGGTGCTACAGGACGCTGGTCACTGAACATCTTCACAAGAAATAAGATCAGACAAGCGCACCAGGTCTGGGTTCAGAGACTTACCTAATGTCAACATACAATTGAGATTCCCAGAGAAGGTCTTCTCTACAATTTCACTTAATAAAATGGTAATATTGTGTTATTCATATTCATACATTTTTCTTTTGTATAGTATGACCAAACTTTTGGAGAATTTTAAGATAATCTTCGCATTGCATGGCTAATACATACTCAAACTTTCTGCTCTCCTGAGACTGCAAAGCACCACGCTTAATGCAATGAGATCCTGCAGCATTTCCTTTGCCATTTCAACCAATGATTTACTCTCGCGGTTACAGTTTCTGCTAATTGCAATACAAAGTTTTCTCTTGAACGGATCACACTTTGGGATGGGTTAGGGAAAAGGTTATAGCTTGTTGCATAGTGTTTATTCTGAGTAACATCAAATAATGTCTCAGGCTGCCTCTGTAAACCTGGCTCCATTTTTCATCAAACAATTTATTTTGATAAAATACAAAAAAACTGTCCCAATGATTCATGTTACTCATTACTTTTATAAATTATTCAACAAAGAAATAACAAATACGCTAGGAAATGTAAACTAAATGGAACTGAACACATCAAAAATAAATGAATAGTTCATCCTTGATTTTATTGTGTTTATTCAATTGCTGCTTAATTAGAAAAATGCCATTATTTAGACTACAGACCCCTATCACTGTAAAATCCATGAGCCTCTCCAATAAAACTATTATTAACTTTAGAACCAGTGATTGTTTCCCTCAAGCCAATGATAATGAAGACTAAATTGGTATTTCAATAAAATTAAAAGTTGAGAAACCTAAGTTAGAAACTTCAGAGAGGTGGGGGCTCACCAATAACTATGCAAATAGTTCCTAGATTCTTTAGCATTTGTTTAGCCCCTCTTGAAACCATTGTGATTTTACTTTGGTTATTTTACAGCAGATGACAGAAATTCAATTCGGTAGATATAATTCTTGAAAAAAAAATTAGTTCTGAGTTCCATTTCTGCATGAGACCACAGAAACACATAACTCAATACCAAGCTATGTGACCTCCATAATATGTGCAGGTTTGAGGTCTACCATAACCTTCAGAAATAGAGCCAAAGAGAAGCATAGAATCCAATCAGTTCAACCTTCTTTTATAGCACCTGATTCAGTCAGTCAGTCATATGACTATGATGATTACCCATCAGCCATCTGTTCTACTTCATGCTACAACTTCTAACGCCTGTCTGTTTTGATCTGCATGTGTGACACAAGAAAGCAGCAATGAACATGGTTGTTCAGTTCATAGTAGACTTACCAAGTGCTATCTTATAAGGAGATCTGCTAAGAGAAATTCAGAGTCCCCTATACCTAGTAATTCCTATACCTAGAAATATATGTGTAATATGAGCATAGTAGGGTGATGAAGCTTTTCCTCTTTTTTCTGTGAGCATTTTCATGGCAGCTGAGAAATTGTAAAGTTTGTATTCAATAAACCCAATGATGTGATATATATATATATATATATATATATATATATATATATATATATATCACATCGAACACCTCAATAATGATTGGGGACAGCCTCTGTGGCAAATGCATCGGGATCGGTCCCTACAGCTCTGAAGCATGTTAGTCAACATGCACTACCCCAGTTATGACAGAAAAACAAAACTTGGAGTCTTGGACAATCCCTCTGAAGCCAACACAGAACAACTGTCATTTGTGACCATATCTAGGGTCAGAGGAAAAACAAAACATAATCTCAAGCAACGAATCCAACGGCCATCTAGCTAAATACCTATTAATAGTGCACAGATGAAATGTGATTCTATATGTAATAAAAACTTGAGGTGTTCTTTCCCTCATCAGGCTTGGGGCCAGGAGTGAAAGAAGGTGGGGAGGTGGGTGATTTCACTACCTTCTTTGGCTTTTGTTTGTTTTTTTTTTAATCTGTCATGGAGGCAACAACAACAACAACAACAACAACAACAACAAAGTTGTTGGAGTGAGCCAGTTTGGCTTTCACGCCCGCCATCCCCAGTCAGAGGCATCGTGGGACGTGATGAGATCGCCAAATGCTCATTGTTTAAACATGGCCCCGTTTCCTGGAGTCCAAGTTCTAATTAGGGGTTTTCTCTTTGAATTTTAAAAGGCAAGAAGTGAAGCCGCAAACTCCTAATACATATAATTAAGACAAGCAGCCTTAACCTTGCAGGTTTTTAGAGGCTCTTACTGTCACTCTCAACACAGGTCTCCCACTGAGAGCATAATTACAGTTGTGCTGCACTTCATACTGTCTGCCTCCCAGAGAGCGAACGCTGTTTGTTATTAAAAGAAGACTGTCACATCCTGCTCCCCTCTGCACATAATGTCTCTCCCTGACACCACTTACCTTTTATCTAGTCTTTTAAGTGTGTGTGTTGGGGGGGAGCTCATAAACTACAGAGACTTGGTAAATTCTAACAAGTTGGAATTAATCGAGTGCCCCCCCTTCTCCCACCAAAAAAAAAAAAAAAAAAAACAAACCCTTGTCTTCTCAATTTGACACACTTGCATTTGACACCCGTAGCTGCCTTTTCTTTCCTATGCCTATAAACCAAACTAAAATAAAAAGCAAAGCCACAGAATCCTATGTGCCTAAGCTTCAACAGTGGGGAATTTCATTTCTAATTAAATAGCATAGTTTAAACCATTGTGCCTGTGGGCCACCTCTGTAACACCAAGGTGGTAGCCAAGTCTCCTCTACTGATTCACTAGTGCTTTGAGCAGTTGGCAAGTACGTTCCGTCTCCAAAAGAGGTTCTATATGTCTTGTAAAATGAAGACATTTATTGAAGTTCTATAACCACATATTTTCAGTCGTGTAAATAGAACGATAGAAAATGGATTCCCCAGATTTATCACTTTCGGTATTAAGTCACTTTGCAGAGTGGTTAGGCTTTCTTAGCTGGCTTTGCATGTCTCACAGGCTGTGACTTGTCATTATGTGTTGTAACCTGCTCCAACAGTCTCCATCAAAAAAAAAAGATGGTTCCGTGGGCTGAGTATTATTTTTTTACTAGCCCTTTCTAATCTGTTAAGGCAGGAACATATCTGAGAAAAAAACCACTCAATGGTACAATACATAAAGACTTA
Organism: Apodemus agrarius; assembly: GCA_964023405.1. Taxonomy (NCBI): domain Eukaryota; kingdom Metazoa; phylum Chordata; class Mammalia; order Rodentia; family Muridae; genus Apodemus; species Apodemus agrarius. The sequence continues at coordinate 134,492,016 of OZ030008.1, forward strand.
GAAAGAAATGGAACAGTAAATGAGAATCTTGCATCAGGCAATATATCCTAATACTACCTCCTCCATTTAATAAAATAAAGTATTTGCAGGCAATAATGAAAAAAACATTTAAATCTGTTTTAATTTTATAATAATATCTCAAAGAACTCAAGTATGCATTTTAATATATAAAAACATTAAAATGATAATATAAACTACAGAGGACATAGAATGGAAGAATTATTGGACAGTTTAAAGAAATGACTTGTTGAATCAATGGTTCCTATGGTATCTTCGGCTTCTGAGATTCTGTCTTCTATCTCTTGTATTCTATTGATATTTGCATCTATGGCCCCTGATTTCTTCCCAAGGTTTTCTATCTCCAATGTTGTCTCCCTCTGCGATTTCTTAGTTGTTTCTACTTCTGTTTTTAGAACCTGGATGGATATGCTCAGACCTTTCGCTTGCTTGATTGTGTTTTCATGTATTTCTTTAAGAGATTTTTGTGTTTCCTCTTTCATAGCTTCTACTTGTTGGCCCACGTTCTTCTGTATTTCTTTAAGTGATTTTTGTCTTTCCTCCTTATTGGCTTCTGCTTTTTGATCCATATTCTCCTTAATTTCTTTAAGTGATTTTTGTGATTGCCTTGTAAAGGCTTCTAACAATCAGTTTGGCGGTTCCTCAGAAAATTGGGCATGTCACTTCCAGAGGACCCTGGCATACCACTCCTGGGCATATACCCAGAGGATTCCCCTGCATACAATAAAGACACATGCACCACTATGTTTATAGCAGCCTTGTTTATAATAGCCAGAAATTGGAAGGAGCCCAAATATCCCTCAAAGGAGGAATGGATACAGAAAATGTGGTATATTTATATAATGGAATACTACTCAGCAATTAAAAATAATGAATTCATGCAATTTGTAGAAATGGTTAGATCTAGAAAATATCATCCTAAGTGAGCTAACCCAATCACAAAAGAATACACATGAAATGCAATCACTGATAAGTGGATATTAATGAGCCCAGAACCCCTAAATACTCAAGGCACAATTAGCAAGTCAAATGATTCCCAAGAAGAAGAAAGAGGACCCTGGGCCTGAAAAGATTGGATCCAGTTTTGTAAACCCAGAACAGAGAAATCATGGAGGGGGGATGATTGGGGAATGGTTGGGGGGAGAGGAATTATGGAACGTATGGTTGGGGGGGGGACTGGGAAAGGGGAAAGCCTTTGGAATGTAAATATAGAATATAGAAAATAAAAATTAAAAAAATAAATGAAAAAAGTAGATATATCTTTATTTGAACTTAATTTTTTAAAAGAATTTCATCCATACCTACTGTATTTACATCATTTCTACCTCTCCACCTTTTTCTCCTCCAACTTGCTCTCAAATCTATGACCTTTTATTTTTAAATTATTGTTATATATATAACACATGCATATTTATGTGCATGTACACACACACACACACACACACACACACACACACACACACACCATATACACACAGCCCACTGAATTGTCCAGTAGACAATCAGTAGAAAGGCCAGGCAGCAGGGAGGGACCATTTCGCTCAGTCCCAGACTGATTACCCCGTGCCCCACAACCAAGCCCATGATGCCTCCAGAAGCAGATATGCACAGTCCGGTTTCATCATTCAACTAACAGCGGTATCAACAGATGACAGAGGGTGCAAAGACTACAGATTTACAGAGTGAGTGACCTGCAGGGGATAGATCATTCCTGACATTGGAATGTTCATAGAACAGCATCATTGTTCCCTGGAAGTACCTTCATTTAAACTTTAATTGCTGGTTTTTTTTCCTTTATTGAAAATAGATTTGTTTTCATACAATATATTCTGAATAGTTCCCCCTTACCCTTACCCTTTTAAGTTTCTCCCCTTGCCCTCCTATCTAGATCCATACTCTCTGTTTCTCATTATGAAATGAACAGGCATCTAATGAATCATAATAACATTCAGTAAGATAAAAAAAAACAAACTGAAAAATAACAAAACAAACAAACAAACCAAAAAAAGAGCCAAAGAACATAAACACACATAAAAAATCCCATAAAACCCCAAACCAGAACCCACACTATATATTCAAAAAGACCTTATTTCCCTCTCTAATTGCTGGTTTTAATGTTCTTAAAAGTTGTTTTTCCAAATCTGTAAGCTCTCAAGGGTCAGCATGTATTGAAACCATTTTACAGATCCACTGTCATCCATTATCAATTGGCTTTTAGTTTCAGCAGCTGTAACAGAGACACTAAAAAAAATTTAGTAAGCTCCGTGGTAGCACAAAAAGGATTCCATAACCTGTATCAAGTACTTACTTGGAAGAACAGTTCTAGGGACAGTGTCGGGGATGGAAATGACTACCTTACTTCTGTAACCCAAAGTCATTCTTCTTGGGCCAGCCCTGTCCGGGAGTGTGTCTGAGGAGCACAGGCTTGCACGGCTCTGACTGGTCTAAGGTTAAGGAAAAGCCGGTTGCATTCTCTCCTGCCATATCTAGCTTTAGTGATGAGCTGACCGGCTGGCCTGACCACTGCCTTTCCACTGGCTCCATGTGATGCTGCTGGGACCTTTGGCTAGGTCGGTAATCACGATTTCCACGCAGAAGGGAAAGATCTACGCTGTACATTTTGGCTAGATGGTTGCCTACCTCAAAGACAAAGTTCCTATTTTCTTTAATCTATATTCCTTAGTGATGGAATCTTTCTTTCATCCCTATGACAAACTATTGTTTGGTCTTTGAAGATTTCAAGAGGCTCCCAGGCACCAAACTGGATCCCCTCCTTAGGTACACTGGCTCCACACAGATCTTGGCATACGTTCATTTGAGTGGCCCACACAGACAGCTGTGTCTACTACCCTTCTCTTACCCTGTGCTGCCTGCTTAGCATCTTAGAAACACCGCTTGTTGTGTTTCTGATCTAAATCATCCAGACACACAGTTTCTCTGACTTTGTAAGGATCGCTCAGCAAAGCCACAGGAGCCTCCTACCAGCCACGACGTTCCTGCTACCCAGATCTTCTTAAAGATCCTGTGAACACAGGATCATTGGGCTCAATGAACAATGACTGTGTTGAGTGTCAAACACAGCATTTCATACATTCAGTTCTCTCTCTCATTCTTTCTCTCTCTCTCATTCTCTCTCTCTCTCTCATTCTCTCTCCCTCCCTCCCATCATATCCCATTCCCTCGCCCTCTCCCTTTCTCCACACCTCTCTCCTGTCCAGCCCTGTTCTGACCTGCCCTTCCGTTCTCAACACTCGTGAAGATCTCAGCTATTGACGTCCAAGTGTGTCTAATGACTCGTCTTATAGTCCCTCAGGTTATAGTCTTGGGTCAAGTGAGGTGAGCAGTTCTGTTGCTCAGTAGCTCTACATCCCAAGGACTCAGACTGAATCCATCTGGCCCTCTGTCCCACAGCCTCCCAGGCCAGCGTGTGGGCTGTTCTTTCATTGCTCAACTAAAGGTCTTCCCAAATTCAAGCAATGAATACTCACAGTCTCTGTGATTATCATAGCTTGTTGTATGGGGCCATTGTCAAAGCATCTGTATGTTAATCATGGACTTTCCCCTTCTACTGTGTTTAAGGTCACGCTTGAAAAATATCTTCTAGGATTTCCTTGTTCTCGCCACTCATGGTTCTATTCTGTCTGTGGGTTCTAAAACTTTTGATTCCAGAAAAGGCTCTTTGGTGCACATATACTGAGAAGCAAAAACACTTCTATCTCATTTTTCCTTGTCCCACATTTCCTGCCAAATCAGAAGCCAATATAAATGATAGTTTCCACATATCCTTCCTTACCTATAAGTCGTTTTTATTTTTCTGTAATTTATTTAATGTGTGTGTGTTTGTGTATTTGTGTTTGCCTGCATGCATGTATGTGCACAGGATTGTTCAGTGTCCGTGAAAGTCAGAAGAATATTATATTGAATCCCCTAGAACTAGAGTAACAATGTTGTGAGACACCATATGGGTACTGGGAACTGAACCTGGGTCCTCTGAAAGAGAAGCTAGTGTTCTTAACAGCTGAGCCATCTTGTAATTCTTTTCTGGGTCAATTTCTTTCTGGGCAGACAGTTGAGCCTTGGTTGCATATATTATCACTCATAGCAAAATCACAGAACAATTGCCACAGCCTACTTATGATCCCATTCTATATGTGTTGACTCCAGATGTTACAGTGTGTTTTCTAGACCATCATTCATTTGAAGTATACTCCTGCATGCATGTAGCAGACCTCATTCGTCAAAGAGGCACACACCCACTAATAAATAGAAGAGGATAGACAACCTGAAATTCCATCCAATCACACTCTATTCTCTGTTGGTTTGGCACTGGCTGTAATTCATATAACCCATTATAGTAAGCATACAACTGCCACTACAGCAATAAAACTCAATACTCCATACCACATGGGAAGGTAGCAACACTGGCATTGTCCCACAGATGCTCTGCTCTCTGGCAGACCAGCCTGTTTTCTGGTTTGTCACCCAGAGCAGTATCCAGGAAACTGCCTCTCCCAAACTTACCTTAGGACACAGAACCGTATCGGGGGCCAAGTGTTGGTTCGCAGCACAGGTAGAGGTAATCACTTTCATCAAGCCACAAACAATATATGCAATATAGTCAAGTAGATCAAGGACTACATTATCTTCATAGGTTAAAGTTAGTCTGGAACACCAATACATTAAAGAGAGCAAAGGCACTCTTTAAATCCAACCATAAGGTTTGAGCACTATTCTCTTCACACATGAGCATGATGAATGCGCTTAAGAAAAACTAAGTGATAGATAACCATAAAGCGTTTTAAGTGATTATTTAGCAGCGGTATGTAGGAGGATTGAAGATGGAAGAGACTGGTAGATGGATACTAAAAGAGTATTACAATATGGAGGACTGAGATGACATCAGCCAAAGATGGACCCTCAGTACTCATTCAGATCTCAGGCCAAATCTTTCTGCTTGGATTTAACTCAGAACCCCTTAGAATCCCTGTATCAAAACCTGAATCCTTATAATTTGCACATGCTTTTATACAATTCACTGTGGTTATAGTGGGTTGATAATTGCTATATTCTTTCTAGTGTGAGGATCCAGAAAGATCTCCAATATCAAGTGAAAATTAAAATGAAACATAATGGTCATATGGCAATCTTGTCCTTTTTGGTGGAAAAGGTGTCATTGTCCCCTTAAGAAAACGTTCTAAGCATTAGAGAAAATGAATCTAATAATCTGGTAGATCTAATTCTTTTCTTTCTCCTTTATTTTCAGAGTTGACCCTTAATCCATTTCATCTAGGGTATGATATGGGAAAATATAAAATAAAAGAATTTATAGAAAGACGATATACAGCCAGGCATGGTGGCACACGCCTGTAATCCCAGCACTTAGGAGGCAGAGGCAGGCGGATTTCTGAGTTTGAGACCAGCCTGGTCTACAGAGTTCCAGGACAGCCAGGACTACACGGAGAAACCCTATCTCAAAAAACCAAGAAGGAGGAGGAGGAGGAGGAGGAGGAGGAGGAGGAGGAGGAGGAGGAGGAGGAGGAGGAGGAGGAGGAGAAGGAGAAGAAGAAAAACAATATACTTCTAGGAGCAAGTTGGGGGTGTCTGCTCATTCCTGCACCCAGCATGCCTCAGACTTGAGTGGCAACTACCCCAGCGTGCTTGTCCAGTTTCACCCACATGGACTTTTCCCACGTGTCCCTGTTTCTGCTGCAGGATAGCTGACATGTTGCCAGGTCCCGGGCATGGGAGGGAGAACAATCTTTATATGTCCACCATGTTCTTATGCTTTCAACCCCATTCCCTCCTCATCACAACAGCTGCATCAGGCTCTCAGCATTATCTTTACCTTTGCAGATGAAGTGAAACAATTTAGAAAGACAAAGCATCTCCTTAAGATACTGATGTTTAAGAAACTAGGAGTCTAGATTGCAAATCTTAGTCTTTTCTCACGTGATGATCTTCTCTCTTGGGCAAGACCTTCAAGGGACTAGAACACTGTGTGGGCGGGGCGGGGGGGCGAGTCATAAGAATGAGCCATAGACTCATATTGTGAATGCTTAGTCACTGGAAGTAGAACAGTTTGAAAAGATTAGAAGGATGAAGATGTGTGGCCTTGTTGAAGGAAGTATGTCACTAGGGGTGAGCTAGTGCTCTCTCTCTCTCTCTCTCTCTCTCTCTCTCTCTCTCTCTCCTCTTTATTGATTCTTCATAAATTATACATCATGCACCCCAATCTGACTCATTTTCCCATCCCTTCATATCCCACCACCACCACTTCAACCTCCCCCCAAAAGAAAATAAAAATTAATACAAGAAAAGAGAAAGAAATAATGACAAAAATCTCTCCACAGAAGCTGCACTTTGTTATGGTGTTCCACACATATACTCTTCTGTCCACATGTCTTTACTTGTAAGTGGTCATTTCAATGAGTCATGGGTCTGGTTTCAGGCCTCTGGCTTCTACTACACCATACTGGATCCTGTTGTTGCCCCGTGTCTGCAACTTCGGATCTGCAGTACAGGTCTCTTTATGCACTCTAGCACTTCATAGATGGGGTAAATGTGGGGGGTGGGCCAATCCAAAACCCTGAATCTGGGCGTGGGTGGTCGCTGAGAACTGTCAGCCTGCCAGCTCTCCCACACTCACCCCTCCTGGGCTAGCTCGGCCAGGTGCCACAGGCAGACAGGGACAGGGACAGCTCTCCCCCTCTCATGCCCTCTGAGCCAGCTCACCAGCATTCCTAACACCATGGTCAGCTCCACTGAGCTGCCCAGGCCAGGTGCAAGGCCTGGTCTCCAGACTGCTGTAGCCAATGAGGGGTGGGGCCAGCTCTCCCACCTGACTCAGGTAGTGTGTGGCAAAGGACACATTTCTGCAACACCCATGCCATCTCAGGGCAGATGAGGAACAGAGCCTGCTCTCCTGGATTTATACCCTCTGGGCAGGCTCACCCACATCCATTCATTCCACAGGACCAGCTCTCCCGTGCTGTCTAGGCAAGGGGATAGGCTAGTCTCCCCCTCTCCTGCTCTCTCCCAAGTGCTGCAGCTGATGAACAGTGGGGTCCTCTCTCCTGAGTGTCTCAGTCAGTAAGGGGTGTGGACAGCTCCTCACAGACCTTGGACATCAACACAGTCCCAGGCAACAACCCAGAATGGGGATATCTACATGGCTTTTAGTGGTAATGAGAGCCATGGACATCAACACAGACCCCTGCTGCTGCATGGCCATGAGCCCAGACATGGCCCTCAGTGGCAGCACTGGCCAGGACCTCATCTTACTCACAGCTCTTCTTAAAGTTTAAGCCAACAATAGCCGTCTCACCATCAATGGGATTCAACTCCACTCCACAGGCTCCATTTGTTCTGCTGTCGGACATCTGTGTGGTTCAGATCCTCCTGCACTCCCAGCCCCCACCTCATGTTTCCTGCCCTCCAATACTTTCTGCTTCCTCGAGGTCTCAGCCTCCTGAATTTACCTTTCTCTCCGTCATTCCCATCTACCTCATGGCCTTTCTCCACTTACCTGTTAAACAACATACCTAATTACAATCAAACAACAAAGAATAAACCTAAGGTTACACTCTACAGTCAGAGCTCTGGAAAGTGTCTGACAGATGGTCAATACTGCTCTTGATAGGACCTAATAGCAGATGAGAGTTGATTTCTGTGATTTTTCAAGGCTGGTTTAAATATTTAGATAATTTTGCTCCCTTTATTAATACTAGAAATCCACAATTTCCCCCAAAGTCTCTATTTATTGCAATATAATACTGAAATAAATTAGAACTCAATGTACATCATCTTTCTGCTTAATTCTCATCACTCCAAGCAACAGTGTTATTAGTTACAAGGTCATCTAAATTAAGTAAAAAAATCTGTTTTCAAATGCCTTGAAGCTGCATAATACAGATCTTCATTATCCAGGCTTGACTTAGTTCCTTTCCTAATCACACTGCTAAAATAGTTTAGTTTAGTTGGGAATCATCTTCCTTCCTTCCTTCCTTCCTTCCTTCCTTCCTTCCTTCCTTCCTTCTTTCCTTTCTTTCTTTCTTTCTTTCTTTCTTTCTTTCTTTTTTCTTTTTTCTTTTTTCTTTTCTCGTCAATTTATTTATTCACTTTACATCCTGTTCTCAGCACCCCTTCTACCTCTCCTCCCAGTCTAACCCTTATAAATCCCTCCCTCCATTACCCCCTCAGAGAAGGGGAAGCCCCACTTGGGTGTCACTCTGCCAGTCCTCTCAAAGCAGCTTCACACAGCATACAAATGAACACAGTGATGTTTCCATAATAATTAAGGTATTGGCATGGATTTGTCCCAGATACTATAATTTTAAGACATTTGTTCTATGAGTGAAGATTACTATTTTACTTTTGAGCCTCTTGGGTTTATGCTGTTGTGACCTATTAAGAAACCCTATCTTAAGAAATAAGGCAGATAGCTACTGACCAATGACACCTGAGGTGCACTTTTGGCCTTAAACACACACACACACACACACACACACACACACACAATCATGGCCAAGGATATGGTGGAATATGCCTGTAACGTATTTGAGGGAGGGGGCTAAGGCACAAAAATGATAAGTTCAAGGTTAGCCTATGCAATATTGTGAGATCCCTTCACAAGAAAAGCAAAATGAATGTTGGGGTGTGTGTGTGTGTGTGTGTGTGTGTGTGTGTGTGTGTGTGTGTGTGTCTGTGTGTGTGTCTGTGTGTGTGTGTTGTAAAGAAGAGGTAAAAACCCTGCAATTTAATATAGAAAATACTGTCTCCCTCATGTCTGATTTGTGAAACCTCTATGAGCCCAACATGTCCTGAGCAGCTGATGCTCTTCTTCTGTATAAGAGTAACATTTAGATCATTCTATAAGCACAGCACAATTTCCTTTCTGCGATTTTGTTTCTCTGATCAGCTTTTATGATGACTTATAGACATATTTATAGTGTTTACACCAGGCCTCTCTACACTTCACTTTCAGCTCGTTTCTTGTTGCAGACGATGATGTTTGGAGGATGGGTAGAAACTAAATCTAAGGGAATGGTTCTCCAGGTCCTCCTTCAGAAAAAGGCAGAAAACAATCTGACTACAAATACGATTCTGGTTCCACTCAGCTCCTGTGTTTCTTCCTTCTGACTTAAACCACGGTCTGATGGATAACGGAGATGAAGTTTACACTTACAGCTGGAATTCACCTTTGATAGAATACTTACCTTCAAGATTACCAAACCAATATGTGGAAGAGCCTAGAGTAAACCTCAAACTTACAAACTCCGAGCCTGGTGTTACTTTAACCACACCAACTAAAGATGGATGAGAAAACTGTATTCTTGTCTGTGAAGGGACCTCTCCACGTCTCCATCAAATCCACTGTTCTCACTAATGCATCTCACAAGACCTGGGTAAGCAGTAGAGTTGTAAGCCTTGACTTACATGAGCATATACAAAACATCTCAGGAGACAACTGACAGTTAATCTCAATGGTCAACTTGATGAGATGTAGAATACCAGACGAAACAAGCCTCTATCCATGCGTGAGGGATTACCTAGGCAGGGTTACTTGAGGTGGGGGCGAACCACCTTGCTATGAACATTACCATGCCAGGGGCTGGAGTCCTAGGCTGAATGAGCAGGAAACTGTGAGTAAGTGGACTGTGCACAAGCACTCAGTGATCTCTGACTCCTGACTATGGCTTCCCTGCCTGGATGAACTAGTCTCAAACTATTGAGTCGAAATGACCTTCTGTCATTCCATTTCAGTCACGGATTTTATTACACTGAGACGTGTAACCCACCAAGGGTGATGAAAATTACTCATTCTCTGTATCTAAACACTATAAATAATATTCCTAAGAGCATAACTCACATTTTTAAGACTTTAACAAAAGAAAAAAATTGACTTGACTTTGTTCCTTTAGCTATCTCACTGTGCAGTTAACAATGTGCCAAGTTTGTCCTTAGAGAAAACTATAACAAGGGGTCCCCAGAGCCAGGTCAGTAGTGGCCTCTGCTACCTTGCCTTCCATCTGGAACAGCACCATTGGTTTTGTCATCCCCAAAGGTGCTATTCTGACACATCTCATTAATTTTTACAGGATCTTGACCCGTAAGAATAAATGATCTATGCTTCAATGTGTAAGTATGTACATAAAGAGAATAGTGCTTAACTTAAGTGCTATATAGGTAATCTGGGGCCCAAGAAAAACTATATACGTTCAAAGAACATATATATTTCTTAAGGCATTTATTAAGATTTCAAGCAAATACAGTGTAGCCTCAGACACTCCACATCTATACAGAAGGAAGTTCACAAGAGTCTTCCCTGCCACACATCCCTGCTGGTGTCTTCTGCCTGGTGCCCTCACTACACCCCCTTTCATGCTGATGTGGTCCTGGTTTGTTGTAATTGGGATCTGTCTGTGGACAGGAGTGCAAAGAAAAGGCTGGCTGAAAATCTTCTTCCCAGTTAATTCTTCAAATACCGAAAGACTTCAAAACTTAGTATATTATAAAGTTGGTCGAGTGACCAAAACTAAGTAAATGTTCATGAAGGAGAAATGAAAACAGACCACAATGACTTATGACGGCCCAATATGAAAACTGACAAAAGCAAATCCAAGGCTATTGGACAATCATACTGTAGTTCTAAATTATTAGCTTTTTTATTCAAATTGATTACTTTTAACAGGATGCTGGCAAATAGGCAAACCAAAAACTAACACTCTTAAAATCTTATCTTTGCCCAGAGTGGCCGAAGTGAAATAATGAATGGTGAGATTGTTCAGCAGGGAAAGTCTCACCAGTAGGTGACCAAGCTTAGTGACATCACATGGTAGAAGGAGAAAACAGAGTTCCCCTCTGACCTCCACACATTGTATCATGCAGAACCACGCACATATATGCATATACAACCATATATACAATAAATAAATGTAATAAAAATTGTTAAGGCAAGGTCATAAAAGCAAACATTGTTTGCACTTTGACCAGTTGTTAGTCTTAGTATTATCTCCCATCCACTGCAAAAAGAACTTCCTTGAAACCTGCAGTAACCCATGAGTTTAGAGAGTAACTTGATACTATGTCCATTTGGAAAAATAATAGCTCTAGGTTCTACCCTAGTGCTGATGATCTAACATAGTAGTTGGGGTTTCATTGCTGTACTCACTGGTTTTGGGTGTCAACTTGACACAGGTTGGAGTTATCACAGAGAAAAGAACTTCAGTTGGGGAAGTGCCTCCATGAGATACAGCTGTGGGACATTTTCTCAATTAGTGATCAAGAGGGGAGAGCCCCTTTTGGATGGTGCCATGTCTGGGCTGGTAGTCTTGGGTTCTGTAGGAGAGCAGGCTGAGCAAGGCAAGGGAAGCAAGCCAGTAAAAAATCATCCCTCCATGGCCTCTGCATCAGCTCCTGCTTCCCGCTTGAGTTCCAGTCCTGACTTCCTTTAGTGATGAACAGCAATGTGGAAACTTAAGGTGAATAAACCCTTTCTTCCCCAACTTGCTTCATGGTCATGATGTTTGTGCAGGAATAGAAACCCTGACTAAGACTATTGCTGTGAAGAGATACCGACCACAGCAGCATTTAACTGGGGATGGCTTGTAGTTTCAAAGGTTCAGTCCATTATCATCGTAATGGAGAACATGGGAGTATCCAGGTGTTAACGAAGGAGCTGAGAGCTCTGCATCTTGATCCAAAGGCAGGCAGAAGGAGACTCTTCCGCAGGCAGCCAGGAGGAGGCTCTCTTCTACAGTGGGCAGAACTTGAGCACAGGCATTCTCAAAGCCCGCCCATACAGTGACATTCTTCCTTTGACAAGACAAATCTGCAATAAGGTCACATCACCTAATACTGCCACTTTCCATGGGCCAAGCATATTCAAACCACCATATTCCACTCCTGGCCCCCACAGTCTTATTCAAATACAAGGGTCTATGGGGAACTTACCTAACCATAGTATAATGAAAAATATATTTAGTCCAACTTCAAAAGTCCCCAAAGTCTTATCACAGTCACAACAATGTTTCAAAGTCCAGAGTTCTGTCCCTTCTGAGATTCCTGCAATTTCTTAACTGCAATCCCTGACAAAATAAAAATAAATAAATAAATAAATAAATTAGTTAATTAATTAATTAAAAACATTTTTGAGCCTTGCAGATTAAGTTTAAAGTCTACTATTGTCCAGACAACTCTCTTGTACTCAGCATAAAATGGAGGATTCCCTTTACCAGCAGGGCTTCTCTTTTGGTGACCTTGTCTGGGGAGCCTGAAACCCCCACACCCTCTACTTGAATAATGTCATGGAGCCTTGGTGAGATTACAAGTTCAACTTCTTTCTCCCTATAAGGACCTGACCAGACTCCTGGGCATATACCCAGAAGATTCCCCAGAATGTAATAAGGACACATGCTCCACTATGTTCATAGCAGCCTTATTTATAATAGCCAGAAGCTGGAAAGAACCCAGATGTCCCTCAGTGGTGGAATGGATACAAAAAAAATGTGGTATATATACACAATGGAGTACTATTCAGCCATTAGAAGCAATGAATTCATGAACTTCTTAGACAAATGGATGGAGCTGGAGAACATCATAGTAAGTGAGGTAACCCAGTCTCAAAAGAATACCCCTGGTATGCACTCACTGATAAGTGGTATTAGCTTAGAATCTTGGGACACCAAAGACACAATCCACATACCAAATGATGTCCAAGAAGAAGGAAGGAGTGGACCCTGGATCTGGAAAGGCCAATGCATCAGTGTAGGAGAATACCAGAACAGGGAAGTGGGAAGGGAAGGATGGGGGAACAGGGGGAGGGAAAAGGGCATATGGGACCTTTGCGGGGCAGGGAACCAGGAAAAGGGAAATGAAATGTAAATAAAGAATATATCCAATTTTAAAAATTTAGAAAAAAGAACCTTGCCAAAAAGCACCAGGAACTTCTAGAATGCCTCTCTATGTAAATGAGACATTATCTGATACCCTAAGCTGTAGTCAATGGCACTTACCCACTTGAGGAATCCTTACTCCCTTCCCTAAAACTATATAGCCCTTAATTTTCACGAAATAAAGTTGAGCTGCCTCTCTAAAGCTGATCCTAGTAGTGATTTCCATCAAATCCATGGGCTGGTGGAACCACATACTTTGACTCTCTTTCTTTTGTCCATGAGGGCTGGTGGGAAAAGGAAGGACCACAAAGATCACATACTTCCAACATCACAGGATATACATTACCAATCCAAAATATCATAGTGAAGTAATATTGGACCAAAGCAAGACCAAAACCCAGGTGAACAAGCCCCAAACTGCATTTCCATGTTGGAAATTCTTCCTCTTGCGCTGGTTCTACTCCCTGTTAACAAGCGTTCCTAGGCAGGTATTCTGCAGCTCTGGCATCTCTAACATCTTGGCGTATCCAAGGCAACTTCACCTTCACAGCTTAATGTTCCAATATCTGGGATCCACATATGATCTTCTTCAGATCCTCCAAAAGGGTTTAGGTCACTTCTCCAGCTCTGCTCTCTGTAGCACTCCACTGTTGCTGCTATTCTTGGTGGTCATACCATAGTATTGGCATCTCTAATACACTTGGGGCCTTTGCTACAAGTGGGCTCCAAAAATAGCCTCTCATGGGCTTCCTTCCTGGGAAGCTCCCAAGACTCAACTTTATAAGATCCCTCCAGTCCTGGACCATCAACTGCAACTGAAGCTGCACCATCACCAATGGTCTTCCTGGCTTCCCAAAGTGCCAAGTCTCAGCTGCTCTCCATGGCCCCTTCATGCCTTCCAAACTAGTACAACTTGGATGACCCTTACACGTTACTATACTCAGCTGCCAGCACAAGGTCTACCTCTGGCACACAGCTTCTTTGTGTTCTCAGAAAACACTTCCCAGGAGATTTCACCTCAGTGATGCTGGTCTCTTCTCAATTATTACTAATTTCTTCGGTCCAGTTAACCAGCATCAACTATCCCAGTAACTCCTTCTATACTTGACTCTAAATCCAGAGCCACGAGGCCAAAGTTGCTGAGTTCGGCTGCTTCCTTAGGCTGAAATGTGTCCCCCTTGTTCTATTATATCATCGCAAGCTTTCTGTTTCCTAACTCCTTTACTGCCTAAACTTTGATGTCTTAGAGCTTGCTCTGTAGACTGACCTTGAAATCAGAGGTCTGCATGCCTCTCCTGAATGCTGGGATTAAAGGCTTATATCAGTACATCTGGACCGAAGCCTTTCTTTACCTTTTCAGAATATTTATAAGTTCAGGATTGTAGTTTATGCCAGTTATAATCAAGTTGATAACTGAGAATATCTATCACAATCCATACCTTGTAAATTTGACATATGATCATATTCTTATGTCCCAATGAAACCAATAACCAGGTCATAATAATATGATGATTTAACTATCCCTTATTCAACTGCAAATGCATAACAATAAGGTTTATCTGGGTGGGAACTTGCCATAAGGTTATTACTCCCTGAAATCTATTTAATACCCTTGAACACAGGAGTTAACTCCATTGCACTTCCTGGTGCCCCTTTACTCTTTGAACCATACATTTTGTTTTGCTTTGTTTTGTTTTTAGGTTTTCTAAGCTTGATCAAAATGTCCCTCATAAGAGTGAACCATGGGACAAAGTCTAAATTAGGCTTTTTTGAGACTTCTTTTGTCAATGCAATTAATCTAAATTGCTTCTCTTTAGCCTCATGCAGAAGTGCTCTCTTTTGACAGTGGCAAAAAGCAGCCACATTCCTCACCAATGTATCACAAAAACTGTCTCTAGGCCACATGCTAATGTTCTCTGAAATCTCTTGAGCCAGGCCACCAAGAGTTCAAATTATACTCAGCACCAATGCCTTCCATGTTCTTACTAGGAAAATCCATTAAGACCCACATAAAGAATTCCACTGCTTTCCAAATGCAAAATCCCCAAATACATATTCCTCCAAACAAAACATGATCAGGCCTATCACAGCAATACCCCAGTTCCTGTCACCAAGCTCTGTCTTAGAGTTTCATTGCTGTGAAGAGACACCATGACCAAGGCACCTTTTAAAGAAACAACATTTAATTGGGGCTGGCTTATAGTTTCAGAGTCTCAGTCCTTTGTCATCATGGCAGGAAAGCATGGCAGGGTCCCTCTCTGAGGAGCTAATGGCAGTTGATGGCTGGTGGGGAGAGACAGTTTTCTTCTGGGATGTGGCCTATGATAGATTGCCCATGCACCAGTGGATGGTCCTATACCCACACACTTACTCTCAGTACTAACTAGATTCAGAAGGTTAAAAAAAAAACAGTAAGGTGGGAGGGGTGGATGAGAGAGCAGGGGGAGGGAAAAGGACATGTGGGACCTTTGGGGGTGGGGAACCAGAAAAAGGGAAATGAATTGTAAATATAGAATATATACAATAAAAAAAAACAGATGAAGTTGGGGAAAAGACTTGGTAAATTGATTCAAATAGTAGTTCTAGGGGAATAAGTAGGAAACAGATTCGATCAGAACACATTGTACACATGCATAAAATTCTCAAAATACAATAATATAGCTATAAACTATTATTTATTGAGATCTGATTGAATATCAAGTGTTTAGCCTGTTGTTTACATTATAGCATTATTACAATCTATTTTCAGATTATATGAAGCAGAAAGCTTAGGGCCACATGCCTGACTCATTCAAGAAAATCATATAATCAGAAGACATAGTCTATCCTTTTGCAAATATGTTCTCAGAAGTTCTATCTTTGAATGCCACTTAGGAAACAAACTCATCCTTCCAAAAGAATAGCCGTGTGTGTGTGTGTGTGTGTGTGTGTGTGTGTGTGCATGTGTGTATATGTGTGTATGTGCGTGTGCATGTGTGCCACCACATGCCCAGAAGGAGATAACCAGCAGAAAATGAACTCGACAGCATCACTAGAGGTTCTTCTTCTCATAATGTCATGTCCTAGCTTTTTTCTTCTTTTCTTTCTTTTATTTTTTACCTTATATTATTTACATTTATATTTACTTTTATTTATATTTTTTACCCTTCAGATCCTTTGAGATACATACATATATATACATATATATGTATATCAATATGTATATCAATATGTATGATATATATATATATATATATAATTGGTGTGACATCAGTACTTTAACTCTCTTGTAGGTAAAAATTGACACAAGGCAGGTTCCAAACCATTAAAAAAATGCTGCTTTTTCAACCAGCTATATTCCAACTCCCTTTTCAGAATAAACATGCAAACACCAGATCAGGGTCGTTTGGTGTGAACTGACAGCAGCCAAATAAAAAAGTAGGCAAATCATGATGAGGACAAGACAGCTACAGAGCCACTAGTGAGTGGAAAAAAAAAAAAACCATTGATGATGCCCAGCTGAAAGATGCTAAGGTCTAGGACCAGACTGACCAAAACATAATAACTACAATTAGATCAGATCATTTTCTGATAATTTTCTTCTGGTCTTCTAATGCAGAGGCTCCTGCCTTTAAACATGGATACAACAAGGTAAAAAAAACAGGGGGGGGGTCTAATCCAATTCAAGCTCAAGCAATTATTATCCAGTATGATTTGTTCATCTGCTGGATAATTGTATATCCCCATAATAGAGAACAATGTGGTTTATCAGAAAGAACACAGACAGAGTAATTAGCCCTGGTTTTGAATCCTGGTGTCATACTAAGTAAATTATTATTAATACTCAGTTGGGTTCAATTTGTGTATTTACAAAATTATAGGAAAACTCTGGAGAATTTTGTGAAGAAATAAATGAAGAAATGCACATGAAAATGGGTCATATGTCTAGGGACCCAGAACTGTGTAAGTAAAACTGTATTATTCACTAGAATTATATGTGCAGAATTACAGTAACATTTTAAAGGATTCTAGCCCTTATAGGAAACAAAACTTGTTAAATAAAGTTAACAAAGTCTCAAAAAAAAAACCCTTTCCATCCAAAATCTGTTAACTGAGAATCTGGAGCTTAACAAGATCCTGGGGGACCTTTATGTACATGTAGAAACTATAAGAAAACCCTAAAGCAATGAGGGTGTATTTTACATTTAGAAAGTACCAGGATAGTCTGAGAATCTCTTGAGATGGCAATTGTTGCTCTGAAATACCCTCTTTCACAGAGTGAAGATGATGCTTGCCATGCTGTGAAGATTTGTTGAGATAGGCCTATCTATATAAAGGCCTATATAACATTACTTTCATGGGAGAAACTATATTTTTGATGTCTTTATATGTGTTACTAGTACTAGAGTGTTTTACATATAATATCCAACGAACTTGTTCAATGAATGTATTAAAGAGTTTTATGATGTTAGCAACTATTTTTCTAACAACAAAGCCAAGTAGTGGTTGACTATCAGAAGCTTAGATAGAAACTAAAGGAGAGAATAGAAAGCTATTTGCCAAATAATATGCAATTATCATAGATAGGAAGCATATAAACTTTTTAACAGCTTTACAGAATAAGAAAATACATAGAGACACAAGGTTGACTGGTGAATATCTGGGCTCAGTAGATGGTGGAGGGTGGAGCATAATTAGTGATTATAGAGTTTTTATGTGATAAAAAACACTAGATATAATGTTGAACATTGTGACTATACTAAAACTCACTAGATTATACACTGTAAGGTGAATTGTGTAATATATAGATGATAGCTCAATAAAAAAACCAAAAAAGAATGTGGAAACAAAAAAGCACTATCAGATCAAAATGTTCACCCTCATTTAGCCACAAAATGTTTCTTTGTTGTTTTACAAAATAAAATGGCAATGAAATACAATGGTAGAACTTAGATTACAAGATAAATTGGTCATAGGGAATTTATTATCCCTTGACCTCATCAGTCTTTTGTTGGCCTACATCAGTACGAAAGGTACTGGGTATGTTCCATTTCCAGTTGCAATGTCTGTTTTCTCTTGTTAAATTCAAATTACACAACAAACACCATTCAATGCTTCACATTTCCACAGTTCAAGAAACAGAAAAAAATTGAGGGTAAATTTATATAATAATTGCAATGAACAAAATTGTGTAATAGGGAGATGCTCTTAAAGAGCGTCAGTGGCATTAACAAAGAAGTAGCACCTGTGACATGCTGGGGACAGTGGGGCAGGCTTAGATGAGAAGCTGCTGAGAGGGAGAAAGAGGACAGACTTCCTAGCGGGTTAATAAAAACATGGCATCAAAAGGCAAATAGTAAAAACAACACAGACTGTTCTGGAACCTGCAAACTTCCTCACTCTTTCTGGAATGTAAGGAAGGATGGTAGCAGGAAAAAAAATGGAAAAGATAGACAGAGAGAGTTTCATGCCTTACAGGTTTTACTTTTGTGGGCAGTCAAGCCAAGATTCTGAGTAGGAGAGTAATAGGATTGCATCTCCCTTAAGACAGGCCATGGACTGAGGTGAGAAGGATGAATTGGGGGAGGGGCAATCGAGGAGAGACACAAGAGGGTCACACAGAAGGATAGGAACTGATGCCAACTTGTACTGAAATGGTGGCTTGAATGTGGTCAGGGTGGTTGAGATGAGACAAAAAGAAAGAGTCAAGGAAAATAGATTCTGAAGAATAATTAAACATGATGATCTTTCTAAGCAGTGAAAGAGCCTCCAAAGAGTTACAGCTACACAATTTCAATACAAGTGTGAAACAGGTTTCATTATTTCAGAGTGGCAGCATTCACTGAAGTAGGCCCTAGAACTCTCAGGCACATTTGAATGAGAAACAAACTGACTTGTTTGATGGGTTCTGACACTGAACAGCGCTGTGTTCCTTTAACCTAAAAGTAACTTGAAATTGTGGGCTAAGCACTCCTTTCCTCGGGCTAACATCCATGAGGACATAGGAACCTCCAGTCAGAGCTGGGAAGATAGCTCAGCTGGTAAACTGTTTGCCTCAAAAGCACAAGGACCTAAGTTCAATCCCCACATCCCTGTTTAAAAAATAAATAACAAACTAGGCACAGTGTTACGGCTCCAGAGAGGCAGAGACAGGCAGATCTTGGTGCTCTCTGAGAAGCAAGGCTACTTGGCAAGCTCCAGGCCAGTGGGAGATCCTGTCTTTAACAATGGTAGGTGATACCTGAAGAACAATACCTGGGGTTTCCCTCTGACCTCCACACAGCGCATGAGTACAAACATGCATGTGCACATACACAGACACATAAACACACACATATACATACATGCCCAGAACATAGGATCATAGCAATAGTTTAATCTCTCTCTCTCTCCATAGTCTCATAAGTGAACCATAAACAAAGATTGGTTCACTCTGCATTTTTATGGCAGACTTGGGCATAGAACTGTGCTGATCCGGTCTAACGTTTTCCAATAATCTGCAGTACTATTTATTGAGTACTTAGGTGTTATGGGAAACATCACAGAAGCAGAGAACAAGTAGAAATACAGAGCAGAGACACTAAAGGAGATTCTGAGACTCAGAAGCACAGTCTTCCATCCCCAGCCATCTGAGCCCTCCACTAACCCTGGTTAGGAAAGCGCTCAGAGCTACCTTCTGGAACCACCAGTGAGCTTTTAAAAATAGAGCGTTGTCTCCTCACTGAAAATGCTAGTTTAATGGTTTCAAATGGAGAGCCATCATCCTAGAATCATCAGGTAGCATCGTGTTACTAGATTATCAGTCCTGACTACACTACCACATTTCTGAAGCTTCTAAAAATTCCATGCTTAGGTCCTACCTTGCAGAGATTCAACTAATCAAGAGACATCCTGACACCAGGTGTCTGAAGGAGCCATGGCTGACTAAAATATAAAGCCTGAGTCCAAAACCACACCAACCTTCCACACTAGAACCTCTTAATCTTCTCCACTCTCTCTAAAACTACTTTACCCAAGCTCGCTATCATTAAGACTTCTTTATTTATTTATTTACCTAATTTAGACTCCAGGAGTGTGTTATACATACTACCATCTTTCCCTGTCTTCTCTGTCACTGTGATTTGCAGTCGTTGAGAGCAAACAGGATAAAAGCATCTTCTTTTCAGCAGCAGACCTTTTCTGATGTCTACTTTGCAGAAGTTCCACTTATGTCTGTGTTTGCATGTATGTAAATGAGTGGTTGTAAGAACAAATACACACTATGAAATTAGATAGGAGAGCAGGGGAGAGGAGCGAACAGTGTGAGGAGGGGCAAAAGTCCCATGTAACATTAGAGTAGAAAGGAGGATACCAGGGAATTGACACACAAGGAACCCAGGAGAGATGGACAAACAGGGGAGAGGAACAATATAAGCCAACTTAGTTTAAAAAAATGTCAGCCGGGCGTGGTGGTGCACGCCTTGGGAGGCAGAGGCAGGCGGATTTCTGAGTTCAAGGCCAGCCTGGTCTACAGAGTGAGTTCCAGGACAGCTAGGGCTATACAGAGAAACCCTGTCTCAAAAAAAAAAAAAAAATTCTAATGTGAAACTTAATTAATTGTAACTTAATAGGTTTTTTTTTTCAAAAACAATTAAAATGAGACTAAATATGATAAGGTTGAATGCTTGGGTATTTTGTATTATTTTAGGATAAACTGCTGCTAAAGGAAGAAGTTATAGGACACATTTCCAAGGTTTCTAGAAGCAATCAAAACTGGCATGTTTTGAAGTATCTGTAAAAGTAAAAATGCCCATCTACTGGTCCAGGCAAACAGAGGCAAGAAGCCAGCCTCTGGCTCAGAGTGAGCAAGAAGATGGAGGCCACAGCTTGAAGCTGACCTGTGTGTGTTACCTGACACGAAAGGGAGCCAATGATTACGATCAGATTTTAGCTATGTGAAGTCTAGCATAGGCAGGTTCTCTACCACAGTTCTCAGTATCTCTGGAAATTCAACACGATGCATTGCTTACAAAGTGCTCCACAGTCACTTCTGGAAATGATTTTTTTTTTTTTTAATGGCGAACGTTTTTATGCTTAGTATGCCAAAATGAGTAAAACTTGCTTTTAAAAGTTGTAGAATAGTAAATGAGAAAACACAATGCTAAACGAAAGTGATTCCTGCCATTAACTGTAATTTGATTCCGCAGCAACCCTACTGGACATCCCATAGCCTGCCAGCCTGTCAGTTCAGCAAGCTTCATTAAAGGGCTAACAGATGGGCAACATATCAAAGCTGACATTTAGAAGATCTGGGGTTTGCCCTTTGGCTCTCTGCCCTCCATCCCAGAGTGTGGCCCTTAAATCCATCCCCCCAAGAGACTACAGGAAATGCTTGTGTGGTCAAACTGGTTCCGCCATTGGTCTTATTCCAACCAAAGCTCATTAGTTTTACTTTTCCCTTTGGATTTGTGGGCTACAGTTTTATTTGTTGCATGAGAGGAGGCACTGGCCTCCTTGTATTTTTCTTGAGCTTTGGCACAGAGTCAGCCATACGGCCATTACATTACTTTTATTAAGATTAAGTGGTGGTTTGCTATATGTCCATAAAGTTGGTTGTCATTTTAAACATCTATTAATTATTCTAAGGATAATAACATGCTACATATTCTCGGTCTTTCATAGAGATAAATTAAAAATGAATAGTACTTTAGCTTCAATATTAAAAATCTAGACATGCGCTGTTCAATAAGGTAGTCTTAGATGTATATGGCCAGCGAGCAGATGGCTGCTCTAAATTATAATACACTGTGGGTATAAAATAGATACCAGATTTCAAACACAGTATGAAATATATTAAATATCTTGCTATTTTTAATAGATTGTATGTTTAGATGATAATACCACTATTATTCTGAGTAATATAAAATATATGTTTAAAAATAATGCTTACTAAGTCATGTTCTTTCTAATGGGGTTGACTGGAAAATTTAAAATTACTTGTATAACTTTCATTACATTTCCACTGCAGAACTCTGATCTAGATGTTCAGAGTCTTTCCCAAGAGTTCAATTCTGAATGACTGACTCTAATTAGTCTTCTTAATTTCATTAATTGCAATTCCTCTTTCAAACGAAAGCAGTTAATGATCAGCAGTCACACTTAGGTGGTGGCAACCTGGGAAGTCCTTTAAATGCCTACATTAATGGTCTTGTGTCCTGACTACTGAGAGCAGAAACCAAAGCAGAAATGTCCCAACACTGCTCCAGACTAAAGTCCCTTGGCCCTGAGCTCCACTTCAGGTAAGTGGACGATAAGTGACATATAACTGTCCTACGTTGACGTACGTGTTGAGCAAATGACACAGCACATTTTCTAGATAACATCAAGAGTTTCAGAAACCTGGGTTTGTTCTTAGTATTCATGAAATATTCCCAGACTCAGCTTTCGGTGTGCTTATAATATGAAACAGGTATTATGAGCACCTATGTGTGCAGTGGAGATGTTTAAAATGAGTGACCACAACACTGATGTGTACCGAGTGGTTACTTTTCATTAAATTCACTCAGTCTGAAATTCCTTGAGGAACGCTGTAGGTATGTCTGAAGGGTATTTCCAGAAAGGTCTAACTGAGCAGGAAATATCTGCTCTAACTGGTCATGACCATTGTGTGCACCGGGGACCTAGACTGAATAAAGAGAGCACAGGAAGACAGCAAGCTGTTGGCAGCTGTCACATGGCTTTGCTTCCTGACGCCAAGATGCCTCCGGTATCTCCCGCCATGTTTTCGGCACCATGCTGGACTATACCCTGGAACTACTAGCCAGGGCAAAGCCTTGATTCCTACGGTTGCTTCTTGTCTGGAATTTTGTTACAGCAAAAACAAAAGGTAAGTAAGTATTTCCAACACAGAAAAATAAATTCCATTAAGGAAACTATACTATATTATGAAAAACTATAAAACAAAGTACAAATGCTGGGAGGGTGTGGGGAGAGGAGAAATCTTCATTCATTGTTGGTAGGAACTGGTACAGCCACTAGGAAAAGCAGTGTGGAGGAGTCTCAAAAAGCCTAAAGTAAAGCTGCCATATGGCCCAGATATACTACTCCTTAGCATATGTCCAAAGGACTCCATATCCTAATTTACAGATACTTGCTCAGTCATGCTCACTGCTGCTCTATTCACAATAGCTGGGAGATGGAAAGAACCAAAATGCCTTTCAGTGATGAATGGATAATAAAAATATGGTATATACACACCTTGGAATACTATTCAGCTCTAAAGAAAACTAAAAGCTTAAAATTCACAGCTAAATGGATGGAGCTATAAAGTATTACAATGAATGATGTAACCCAGAAAAATATTGTCTGTTCTCTACTTATGGATCCTAGCCTTGAATACTCAGATGTGTGTTTTGCCTAGAATAACATCAGATACTAGGAAATTTAAAAGGGGCCATAGATGGAGGAGGAAGGAATTCTAAAGAAGGGACCTGCTGTTTAAACGTGGATGTTAGAAGTGGGAAAATGGGAAGGATGGGTAGAGATTACCTGTGGAGTGGAGAGGGCAGCACAGAGGGAGAAAGATGGACACCTTAATTCACCACCACTAACTTTACCTACTGAACTACAATGCATGAATCAGAGCAAAACACTTTTACGTAAAGTAAGAATGCTGTTCTGGTTTAGAACATAAAGCTTATCAAAAATCAACAAATCTAAGGGAGGATAAGTCTGTGATTAACCCATTTGGCAAGAAAGAGACCTCATGAGGCCCAAAGGGAGTATCATTCTGGGTAATCTTTTTACTTTGGAGATGTAAAGAAGGAAGGTATACTTTGAAGCTATGACAGGGCACACAAAGAGAAAGAAAGGTGTTTTTTTTTTTTTTTTGCTTTATTTTTTTACCATACTGACATGTAATAAGAAATTTAATGTTAAATAATTCAGTGGATTTAATACTGCAAAGATACTGTACTTAGAAAAACTTCCAGATGGGTATTTTCTTTATTTTATGTTGCATTTTGTTTGTTAAGAAACAGGGTCCCGAGGTAGCCCAAGCTGGCTTTAAACTCCTAATGCCCTACCTGCACCTCTGGAGTTCTGGGGCTGCACAGGACTCCAGACATGTGCCGCGATGACTTATATGTTGTCTGTGAGCTGCTGGAGACAAGCCTGGAGCCTTATGCATGCTAAGCAAACACTCTCTCAGCTGAGCTCCAGTCTCCGCCCAAGACACCCACGTTTAAAAAAAAAAAAAATTCTCAAAGATATAAATAAAATGGCAGCTTAAGATTTGAACTGCATGCGTGCATAGAAGTGCTAAGTACTAATTAACTTCAGTTTACCTTAAGCTTAGCACTTCCTGGACAAACAAACCAAAGCCTTGCTTTTATTGTGCCGAATTATAAATTGTCACGAACGGACCAGAACTATAAGTAAATTGATTTCCAGTTACCTTTCGCCAAGTTCTGTCAACTCTTTTTCCACATTCTCAGCAGGAATTCTAGATGGTGGGATTTTAATAGACTTAACAAAAGTCTGAACTTTTACTGACTAGAAGAATATAGTCCTTAAACCAAGATCCACTTTTTGTAAAGTTAATAAATTTATAAAACTATTTTTAATAAAAAAAAATTAGAGGATGCTCCAAAGTTGTTGGGTACATTGTCATTGCTGACAAGCCTGACTCCTGCCATCCATGGAACGCACATGTGGAAGAAGAGAAGCACGTCCTGCGAGCTGGCCTTTGACCTCCATGTGTGTAATGTGACAGCCCTATGAATAAATAAATGTGAAGAATGTCATAAAACTGAGCTGGGCTATAATAATGTCCTAAAGTTTCCTTTTGCAATATATCAGAGACATTTTTTCTTCATCAGGAATCACATTCCTCTCGAGTCTACATAGCTTCGCACTCTGTGAATGCTCCTAGGTTCTCAACTACCACCTCACCCATCACGATGGAGACACAGGAACATTTTTGCCACTGCAAGCAACGCCACACTGCAGATATTTGGCTTATAGTTCTGTGCACATATAGAGATTTCATGAGGAGAAATTCCTAGAGGTAGAATTTCTGAGTCAAATATTATTACATTTCTTAGAGTTTTGACAGATATTGTAAAAATTACCCTGCACATTACTGGGGGTCAGTTTATATCCCTGCCATGAAGAAGTGAAAGGGTTTTCCCATATCCTCACCAGGAATGAACAGCATCAACTCTTTAATCATCCCTTATAGGAAATGAGAGACATATCTCAATTTTAATTTTTTTTTCAAATAAACAAACACTGGAGAATTGTTTTACCGTAATCTTATCTTTTATTCCTCATGGTCTTTTCTGCTGCCATCTGTGAGAAGGAAAACCATAATAACAAGGTCCTCTGCTTTGAGACTTATTAGGGGCTAATGAATAGTCACGTGACTTCAGAGATTCGTCAATAGAATGCAGTTTTGACTAAACCGTGAACCTCATCATCCCATAGCTTTTCAGACAGAATTCAGTCTTATTCCATTCTAATTTGGCCTCCAAGACAAAAACCCTAAAATTTTTAATATTACCTAATTCAACATTCCATTTCATACTCATTTTTCTCTTCAAATAATGTGTCTTTCATAAACAGACTATATTTCAAGCAAGAGGTTTTTTTTTTGTATAAACTTAGTCTTGAAAAGGGCACATCAAAATACGAAGGCGCTCATACTATATGTCTTAAAAAAAGATGTGAGAGGATTAGCTTTTGAAAGTTTAAATGAATATAATTTTAAAACTTCAGTTTTCTTTTAAAGCTTTCTTCTTTTCAAAAATATTCCATGTCAATCCTGCCAATGGTTCCGGAAGGAAGGAACAAAAAACTGATCCTAAGATGTCAGTACAGTTGAAGATGAGATTTTTTTTTAAACAGATCTGATATCTCACAATGTGGAATTAATGTTAACATTAAAGTGAATGTGTGTCGTGCATAGAACAGAAAAGTGAGCTACAAAGAGAAAAGAATTATCAAATTACAAGAAATTGGGAAATGCACCCCATCGTGGAACTCAAAGACTTGATGGCAATCTCAAAAGGTATCAAATCCTTTTATCAATATAAGACTTAAGTCTTTTCCAAAGGAGAGTAATCAAATATGCACTACACACGGTGGTGGGACTGCATCACCTTCAGGCACAGCCTCCATAAAGAGCACTGGGTCCTGTCTAGTGAAATGTTTTCTCTTCATTAGCATTTATCCTCCATACACACGGACACCATCTGAGAGCTCTGACTTGGTTAATTTTAAATTCGTTCCTAAATTCTACCAATTTCATTTCTACCGTATGGGCAGACAAATGAAGTATTTGCTACCCAGGTTTCCATTTCAGCTAGTGCTTATCGCTGTGATCTGGTCTAGCTACAGAGATCTAAGGAAAGTCCGCACTAATGTCACAACCCTGTACCCTCAGTAGAGGCTGCATAGAGGAAAGCTCACAGGTCAAGGCACCATGGGGGTGCCTGCAGGCTCCCAACAGCCTTGCAGGTTCCTTGTTATGCAGAGAAGTAAAGACTACCAGCCTTGAAGATGAATTCAGTAGTTCCGATGTTCATACTTGAATAGAACCATCTTGAACGTACATATCTTTTGGTCATACTAAAGAGTCTGATGTTCCATCTATTTGATAAGACCTCATGTTTTGTTGGAAAGAAAATACGTCTTCACAAACTAGATGTATACACTGGAGATTTCTCATCTTTCATGTTGGCTACCCTGGAACACTTGCAGGCTATGCCCACAGTTTAAACCACAGCACAGCCAGACATAGTTAAAGTTGGGGCTGGCGCACACTTAAGTTCTGAGGAAAAGCCACTGTATGTAACTGATTCACAGTTTCTGGCCAATTTCTTCCTGCTCTTATCATCTCATTCTTCACCTCACCTTACCTTCAAGTGCACATTAAATTAAGATTTCTAAAACCTGTAGGGGCTGATAGAACAGCCCAATTTGTTTCCTTGTCCTTTTTGTATGCTCCAGTCTATCAAAAATGTCAGTTTAAATTTCAGGAAGACATAGTTTACTCTCAAAAATTAAAAAAAAATAAAAAAGCACCACATTTCAGTTTTTACAGAATCAACAAACCTGAACCCCCACAGTGCAATGCAATTTAGAGATAATAATCTATTTAATCTTTGTAGTCCAATAACAAGCTCTCTCTCTCTCTCTCTCTCTCTCTCTCTCTCTCTCTCTCTCTCTCTCTCTCTCCACACACACACACACACACACACACACACACACCTTTAAAACTCTGACCAGTTTTTCTAGCTTTTCTTGATGGGTGATGCCATTTACTGTAAAAGAATGTCTAAAGGTGTTTTCTTCGGAATTTGTTCTTGATTTACACCCAAATTCATCTTTTAAAAGATGAGCTATAATTGTGCCATTATAGGATTATGACGTGATCAATCACATTGCTAAGTTAGTAGTGTTGATTGCATACTGCTTACTGCTCTATAGGCCGTGGGGCCTGGGGGAGGGGAGACGATAAATGAGGCAGGCACAATCGCAGGCAACAGCCAACTTTAGGCAGAGCATCGGCCAATTTACACTCTGAGGGTAAAGAGAGTCACCTGAGTGAAATGAGCAATCACAAGGGCAAGCTGCATGTGGCAGACAATACGACGCTTTGCCATAGAGACGTGTAAATAAATAACAACAGCCAGTTGTAACGACTAATCTGAAGCAAACTCACTCCTATCTGCTGCACCTGGGAGGGGAACAGGAACCCATTCCACGAATGATTTCATGCTTTCAACGACACTGAGGACACAAGGCTCTGGATTGTTTCCTTGGAGTTTTCTCACGAGAATCCATTCTTAGACCAGGTTCCCACACATACCTATTATCTAGTTTAAAGGAACCTTAAAGGCAGACAGAAACTAATAAAGTCCCTTAGCAAAAGTTTGAACTTGGATTTTGACTTTCATGAGATGATTGATTTGGGACAAACTTCTTAACTACTTACCCCCATTCATACTCACAAGCAGCAAAAATGGAATGATTATACTTACCTCAGAGCTTTAGTATGAGGATAAGCTTAAGTAATATATAAATATATATGTTTACACACATCTATATACATACACATATATATGTCAGTGTATATATATCATCATATACATACATATATGTATATATACATACATTCATGCACATGTATGTCTTTATACATACATATACATACACAGACATATATATCATGTACATATACATAAATATATTCACTACCAACTAAGCTGTCAGACATGATCAGCTATTATCAGTTCTAAAAAGACAATGAGATCCTTTGCCACTCTTACCACTATGGCTTATTTGGAATTTCAACAACCCTTGCTGTGTTTCAAAACCACTGACTATCTGAAAAATCTGAACAATGAGTATAATTATGAGTATAAGTTATTTATATATTTACATAATTTAAAGAGTCTCCGACATGCTAGCAAGAGGCTTTAACAAGACAGGATAACGGAGAAGATGTGAAGGCCCTAACATTAGTGGTGTACTTTAGTTTTCATTCTCCCAGTAGGTCACACTGACACATGCATTGTACTTAATAGCTTCTTTGGAAATGCTAAAAATAAAGAGGTTGGAAAGGGATACGAACTGGGAAGGTTTTCCTAACTATCGTTAGCAGCAACTTGACTTTCATCTCACTGAGAACTTCGAGAAGCACTGTGAACAGCATACACGCACTAGCTGAGACAAGGTCTCTGACACATGCACAGCAGAGAACTGCCTAGTCTGGCCTCAGTGAGAGAGGATGCACCTAACCCTCAAGAGACTCGAGGCCCCAGGGAGTGGGGAGGTCTGGTGGGGTGGGCGTTTTGGGGACATCCTCTTGGAGATGGGAGAGGAGGAATTGGATGAGGAATTGTCAGAGGGCAGACCCGGAGGGGGAAAATGACTGGACTGTAAAAAATATTAAAGATAATGATTTTAAAAAGAAACAAGTAAAGAAAGGCAGCACGTGGCACACTTTCAAGCTATTCCACTCATGAGGTAGGAGCTGAAATATATTTTTTCATATTCATATTTTATTTATATTACACCTCCTGGGCTAAAGTGGAGAGCTACTCTGAGAGTTTGCTAATTACCTGTTACTGCTGATTATGGTCAGAGACACTACTATTCCTATATTTCTGGGGAAAAAGAGATCCAACTTTTTGAGATGCAAAGAAGAGATGAAAGCATATGCGTGCCTGCTGCATGTTTAGAAAGATAAAGAAATGCAGACCGGCAGCCTATGCTTCATAGCACCGGTGACTCAAAACACAACGGACACTAAAAACATGCCCTGCCTTGTGACAGGGTAAATGCCAAAGGTTAAAAATATTACAGGAGAGGAATGTGAGCAAAGTCTAAACACACTTGAATTTCTAATGGGTTAGGAACAGGAGCAACCTCACCCCACCATAACAGGCTTCATTATCTTCATTCACATTTTCTAAAGTGAATTAATTTTCAGATACATGGAAGTTGAATGAGTAACTTTAGAAATATTGCTAACTCTATATTTTTAATGTCTCATTACTGTTAAAATAAATTATCAAGCTATTAATAGTATTATAAACTTAAATATAAATGGCTGTCAACAGGAAAAACGTTTACTGAATAACCTTTAAGCACACACAAAGATAACAAAAATTCACAGGCATTTTATAGAGATTACAGAATGAAGGAAAGAGCAGACGAGCAAATAAAATTGAATGTTAAATCTTGTTTTCATTATACTGAGCTAACTAGTAACATATACTAGTAATGTGTAAGTAATATACACTGTAAATATATACTGTAGATATGCTATGTAATATATACTAGTGATATATTCCAAAGGAAAATAATAGTCCCTTACCATAACCTACTTGATTCTGATTTCTAGACACACACAACAGTTCCGTACAGAAAAGCCAAAGTGGTTTTAGAATGGAGAAAGCTCCTGTAATACCCTTAGGGAGGACTTCCTTTCCGTTTTTCACAGATTCCATTATACCCTAGCATGCATCAGGCCACCCGAAATCTTCCTCTTGTTTATTCGGCCTGGCCACTGCAGGCACATGATTCAGGCCCCTATTCTACACTTCCCCACCCAGCCTCATGATTCCAGTTTGAATCCAAGAACACCACTCTCCAAGCATATTCTCAAATAGCCTGTGCCTTTCTTCCCTGCCTGGCAAAGTCTCATTTCTCTATAAAACCTAGACTTCGTGAAGCGAGAGTTGAACTTCAGCCATTCATTATTTATTAGCCATGGTACAGTAATAAATGTTTAATAAGAGCCTCTGCTGATATCTCTGATGGGAAATCTCCTACTCTGGCCAATTTTATAACTTGGAGTCAGAAGATGCACTCAGTCTGCTCTTCGGGGTCAGTGAGAGCTGTATTCGGTATGTAATAATCCTGTAGGAATAAATGGTCCCCAGTTCTGTAATGTCTCAGAACTTTTGCTGTGTTCAGAGGAAGAGACAGTGTAGTAGAAGCAGCACTGAGCCAACGTAGAGGTAAGCTCTAGCTCTACCTTGTCAGTAAACAGCCACAGTGAATGACAAAATCATAGTAGGTGACTTGACTATTCCTAGGCTCGTATTTTATGGAGCCCTCAAATGGCCATGTTGTCTCTCATAACACAATATGACTTCAATACACTTTGACCATAACAGGTTCTTCATAAACAGTTGCTGACTTACCCAGGTTACACTGTAGTTCTCCTGACTATCAGATGAGTGGGTGAAATTGCACAAATTATGGAATTGTCTTTGATGTGTGACTTTTCCTGATGATGCAAACAAATGTCTGTCCGTCCCAGGCAGGGCACCAATGACAACTCAAAAAAAATGATCCCTCTTTTATCTAGTTGAGTGGAGGTCACTAGGTTACTTGCAGGAGTTTAAATACAGTTACTTTCAAGGGCAGAGATAACTCGAAGGTAGCTGCACCACTAAAAAAAAAAAGGTAGCCCAGAATGGGTGATAACTTACAAAAGCTGCATCTGTTAAGGTCCCCACACAGTATGCCTGCAGCTTAGTTGGAGATACCGCCTGCTCTCCCAGCAATTATGAGATCCATGGGGAGTAAGTCCTTGTAAGCCTTATAAGTAAGACCTTGTAAGTCTTGTACTTTCCAGGGGCATCCTGAGATTTGCAAGTTGTACTTAGTTGCTAAGTCTTAAGGAAGCTCTCTCTAAGACAGAGTATTACAATGTAGAGGAAAAAGCTGTACAACAGTATCAGAATAAAATATAAAGAGTACTTGGTCGCTAATTCAAAGAATAATTTCCCCTATGAATAACGGTATCTCTTTCAGACCAGCAATAGCCTAATTGGGAGAGTCCATGTCAAGTTACACATAACTCGCGCTTCTTCCTTCCCCTTGCAGGTGCCGCCTTAAATTAGATGTCAAGGTTTGCACTTTTAGCATTTCTTTGCCACTTGAACCTCCCCTGTCAAGCAACACAGTCAAATTTAGAAAGATTCAGGTTTGTGTCCATTAGTTTGCTTTAGCAATTACTTTTTTGTTTTGCTCACATTGCCGCATGTGTAGATATGAACCTGAATTGTGGCTGTTTAGGAAACTATTAATAGGACCCGGAGGCAAAGGACAATAGGACTTGACTTACTGAAGATAGGGCATATGACAGAATAACGAATGAGATGTTTTCACTTCAGCTTTTCCAGAGCTTTAAGAGTGCAGTGAGAAGAGCCTAATGCATACCTGCTAGGACTGTGAAGCTCCATCCAGCAGCACTAATGGTCTTCAGCCTGGGAAAAGTCTGCAGGAGGAAGGACTGGGGAAGAAGGACCCCAGGGGACGATGGGCAGGTTTGCTGCAGGACTAGCTCCCTCAGGAAAAGACTTCTTTGCCTTAAGCCAAATGAGAGAGATGTCACAGTGACATCTGAAGAGTCTGACGAGCGTCCCTCACACTTTCAGAGCATCTAGGGCTCTTAGACAGCACAGCGTTATAGTTCAGCCTGTAGGATCAAGGCAGGGATAAAAGAACAAACCAGGTTTTCCCTGGTACATGCCACAGTGGGGAACAAACCCGAGATCTCTTGCAAGGATTCCTCAGATGGACAATGTGACTCGAGAGAGAAGTAACTGAGAATCGTGTTCCAAACTCGCTGCAGGAAGCACCTTAAAGGAATCATAGTCACAGTAGGGATCTGGAGGGGAGAGTCAGCCCCCAAAGCCTAGGATAATAAGTTAGCTTCAAACATCTACAATGCCAAACTCAAGCCAAGCCAGTCAGATCTATACAGCATCCTCGACCCTCTCTCTTCAACACACTCCAGTGTAGAAGGAGCCAGCAACCTTCACATCCAGGCATGGGCATACACCCTGCAGGCTCCTAATCCTTGGACAGGTCCTCACTGTCAATGGAGAAAATGCTAAGAAGACAATGAGTTTAGATTACTATATTGAACTAGGCTCTTTAAACCATTAAATGACTGGAGGACTGACTACTCAGTACCTGAGAATGAAAAATAACGCAAAAACCTTGAGATTGGCTCAAAATATAACTCAAGAATCACGAGGGGAAGTACTCGGTGGAATGTGTTAAATAGACAGTGAAAAAGACCCAAGTTGCTTCAGGAACTTATAAAAAGCCAGAGCTTGTACTATAATGATTGCAGACTTACCAGAAAACCACTGGCTTCTAACCCTGAAAGTCCTTGACTATTTCCACAGTCACTTTAAAATGTCTAGAGTACTGATTCATCTACCCCCATTAAATTGTCCCTAACCAAAAAATGAAATTTTCAAGAAGAGCCCAAACTGTTAATTAACGGCACCATTCTTCTATTTTGCCTAATTAATTGTATCAAAACTGTTTGCTTTCTATTGCTTTGCATTGAAAATGCACATTGTATTTCTACTCCCCTTAGATTTATAAGTGGGCTCAAAACTAGGATATGGCATACTGCTTCTGACATTCTTTATAAAATTCCCTTTATGAGAAGGAAAATGTGTGCAGTATTCCAGAAAGGATTAGAAGCCGGCCCATTTTGGAGCCTGTTTCCCTGGAACCTGTGACTATTCTGGTGGTGAGTACAGGAGTAAAACGAAGCTGCAGAATGATGTCGGTGGAGGGCTTGCTGCATTAATCCACGGTCTCTCAGAAGGCGAGACGCTTTCCCCCAGCAGGTCTGGTCCTGAGACGAGAGACTCGTTACCCCAGCTGCGTCCATTTGTCATGGTGTGAACAGCCTGCTCTCAGCACAGAAATGGCACAAGCAAAGACTCCCAGCTGCCTGTCCCCCGAGAATGCAAGACACCGTAAGTTGACACAGTTGATGAAGATGTATTCCAAGAAATACGAACCCACCTATTATTTGTTCTGGGACTAGCAGCCAAAACCAATAGCCAAAAGACTGTGACACGGGCAGGCTGGCGGGCGTTCCTCACTGCTTTCTGAGCCAATTATGTCTTCTCACATGACAAGCAGCCATTCATTTTCAACCCCTGACCTACATTTCACATACCTGTGTCTCAGACCAAGAGAAACACTAGCTGGCATAAAAACACTGTGACAACAACCCTTTTAGACTTGCAGAGAACAAGTTTGGCTAGAGTCTGCAAAACTTTTATAAGGTGGGATGAGGAGGTAGGAGAAAGGGTATAAATGTCCTTCTTTCTTTAAGATATCTTATTATAGTAACTACTATATTCACACACACAAACACACACATGCACAGAGAGAGAGAGAGAGAGAGAGAGAGAGAGAGAGAGAGAGAGAGAGAGAGAGAGAGAGAAATATAGAAATTATCGTCCAGCAATCGTGTGTCTCCATACTATCCTGTGGACCTGAACACTATACCCTGTCTTCTGCTCATCTATTAAGTGCCACTGATCATTAAATTAAAAAAAAAACCCTCTAAGGAATAGAACATCGTCGTGCCTGAAATAATCTATCTAAAGCCAGGGAACAGGGGTCAAAGAGCACCACAGCTGAAACCTTAGGGTGGAGTGTGGGTTTTGGCACATTATAGTTACTGGTGCTTGCACTGCTGCCAGTGGTTTGAATGCCTAGTTAGTGATTCCCCAGGTACCTTCAGGAAGAAGAGAGAGCATGTCCAATGTGTCTCCAAGTGCAAATGTTTCCAGGTAAAGAGCTCAATTCTGTGAGGACCCAAAATATGCCAGTCTAAAATAATAATGAGGATGTATTTTCAAAAACAGGCATTCAAAAAAAATGCATGAAATAGTGTCAAGCCATAGCCAGCTTCTAGATGTATGTCAAAGATCAAGAAGAGATTAATTTGATTTTTTAAGAAAACAGAATAAAGAAATAGGTTTTTAAATGATACCCTTTGCCTAACTATAGGCAATTTCCATAAGTATCTGCATCTAATGGCATCATTTCAAATATCATTTCTAGGCATAAGAAAATCATAAGGGACAAGACTCAGGTTGTTCAGTGTAGGTAAGGCTTAGGGTGATAGTCGTGCCTGTGACACCAACACTTGGTAGGTAGAAGCTGACAGATCGGGAGTTCGGTGTCATCCTTCTCAGAGTATGCAGTTCAAAGCTAGCCTTGACTTCAGGAATGCCATCTCAAAAAGTCCGAAAACAAAGCCAACATAGCCTCTCGATAACTATCAATGAAGTGTTCACTTATTGATTAGCTATTACCTGCCAAGTTCTCAGGGCCTAAGCTAAAACAGGACTGCTGCTTCCATGCCCAGTGGTTGCAGGGGAAGCAGTTATATTTCAAATAGACAAGTTTGGCTGAACCAAATTCCAGTACCACCCTTGATATACTTAATCAAGGTGGCCAAGTGTTGAAGAATTCTAAGCCTGACTGTGGCCTCTGTCACTGACCTAATGCATAGCCTTAAGCAAGCAATAAACACTTTGTGCCTCTCAGTTGGGAGACAATGACACCTGTCTATGAAGATTTGGAATGTAAGCAAAGAATATAGAAAATTTAAAAGAGGAAAAAAGATTTATTTATTTAATAAAAGAAAGAAAGAAAGAAAACAATTCCCAATATCTAGTGTTATCTTTCATTTACTGTATTAATGTATAGCATGTATTTAAATGCAAAATTATCAAGTATGATATGATAAAAACTACAAAGTTTGAAATTAAAAAAAAGAAGAGGATGGAGTTGAATTAAAAGTGCACAATTAAAGTATCTTATTATAAATACTAAAACACACTTGCACACACACAAAAAAAGGTTTGAGATAACATTCTAATTGCTACCTAATTTGATTATTACCATTAAAACATCCCACTGCCAAGAGATAGGAGCCAAAACCAAGAAGCAGGTGATGATTGTAAGAGTTAATTTACACAGTTTATTCTAAGCACATACAATACTCATCCCTACACAATCACAAACTTAGTGATGTTTAGCTTACTTCCTCTGAACTATTGATAAAAAGTAAATGGATTTTCCAGCTAGTAATCTTCATAATTAAAGGAAACTAAGAGAAATAAACCAAGCCGGTCTTTTAAAATTGACAAATAAGAGTTTTGCTGGTCAACAAATAAGTTTGTTACATTTAATATCTTATGATCTCAGAAAAAGAAAGGAGGGAAATAGTTCACAAAGGTTTGAGACTTGTTTTGATCCTTTATCTTTACTTCTTGATTGAAAGAAAGGAAACGGATTTGAGAATGAGTGGTAAAGGGGCAGGGGAGGGGTTGGAGGGAGACAGGGGAAAATGCCGAATTACATTTTAAGTAAAGTTAAAATAACAAGAAAAAATAATGAAGCCCAGGGTTGATGAGATGGCTCAGCACTTAAGAACACTGATTGTTCTGTAGAGGTCCTGAATAGGATTCCCAGCAACCACATGGTGACTCACAACCATCTGTAATGGAATCTGATGCCCTCTTCTGGTGTGTCTGAAGACAGAAATAGTGTAATCATATAGATTACACTCTCATAAATAATAGATAATTCTTTAAAATAAAATAAAAATAAAATAAAAATAAAATAAAATAAAATAAAATAAAATAAAATAAAATAAAATAAAATAAAATAAAAGGAGTCAAGAATGGAGAGCTTGGACTCTCTTTTTTTATTTTTTCAGGGTTAGCTCACTCTTTCCACCTGCAAGTGGGGAAGGACAGGAAATCCTGCTGTGATCCAGAAAGCACAGTGTCCCACTCAGAGATGACAAAGAGCAGTCACAGTCAGAGAGGGGTTTAAAATGTTGGTGGCTTTACCTTTTTAAAATCTTCTTCTCATGTTTACAGTTCCTTTTATTTTTATCTATTTATAGTTTTGCTTTGATTTTTGATTTTTGTGTTTTGTAATTTGAGGCTTTCATACATGACTATACTGTATCGGCACCCATCTACTCCCTCCGTCTCCTCTCCTATCCCTACAATCACCCATTCTCAAATTTATGCCTTATTCTATATTTTTGTTATATTTTATGTACACACACACACATACACACTAGCCCATTCCTATGATCTTGAGTAGTAAAAACGAGAGCACCAGGAGTTCACAAACAGCCTAAGCTATTTGCAGTGGCTCTTCCTGGTTGTCAACCTGACTATATCTGGAATGAACTACAATCCAAAATTGGAAGGCTCACCTGTGATCCTAATCTGGAGGCTGGGAGATATAAGTTCCTGACCTGGATCTCGGCATGGAAATCTTACGGCATAGTGGCTATGAATCCCGGAAGATGAAGACAGGGAGATCTCTGAGTTCAAGGTCATCTGGGACTAAACAAGTCCCAGATCCAGTCATGGTGACAAACACCTATAAGCTGGGCCACACCTTCTGCTGGAGACCTACATAAGGGCATTGGAAGAAGGAAGATTCACTCTCTCTTTGCCTGCTTGCCTTGTGGGTCTGAGAAACTGCTAGATCCTTAGACTTCCATCCAAGGCTGCTGCTGACAATTGCTGGAGAGTTGGACTACAGACTGTAAGTCATCAACAAATTCCCTTACTATATAGACACTACCCATACGATCTGTGACTCTATAGAATCCTGGCTAATACACTATTGAAGGGGGAGGAGGAATATAATAGCAAAATGGAGTTTCTAATTCTAAGAATTCAAAACACAGGCGCACAGGTTAGCCTACTGTGATCTTTTTAGGTTAAGAACTGGGTACCCAGGAGTTCTTACTTTAGGGGGAAAAAAAAGCCAAATCCACTAGAATCAAAGCAACCCATGTGGAAGCAGTTGGATAAATGCTCTGCAACTGACTGACGCTTTAGCAATGGTGATCCATTGACTGCAGTATATCTTGTGAAGACCAGCTTCCCTGTTTGCAGTCTTGGGACACACACGTGGAAATGTTCTAACACTTCTGTGAAAAGACAGCTTGACTCCTTCACCTTTAGCATGGTGGGATCCATCTTTCTCTGTAGCACACTTCCCATGGTACAAAATACCAGTTTGTTGTGAAATGATTTATTAGCTAGTTATTCTAGGAATGGCAGAGCAACTATAACAAATGGGCATTAGCATGTGTGATGGTTTGTATATGATTGGCCCAGGAAGTGACCCTATTAGGAGGTGTGGCCTTGTTAGACTAGGTGTGTCACTGTGGGTGTGGGCTTAAGACACCCTGGCTGCCTGGAAGTCATTCTTCCACTAGCAGCCTTCAGATGAAGATGTAGAACTCTCAGCTCCTCCTGTACCATGCCTGCCTGGATGCTGCCATGTTTCTGCCTTGATGACAATGGACTGAATCTCTGAGCCTGTAAGCCAGCCCCAATTAAATGTTGTCTTTTATAAAACT
Source organism: Apodemus agrarius (assembly GCA_964023405.1). Classification (NCBI taxonomy): domain Eukaryota; kingdom Metazoa; phylum Chordata; class Mammalia; order Rodentia; family Muridae; genus Apodemus; species Apodemus agrarius. Next base: position 134,529,636 of record OZ030008.1, read on the forward strand.
TGCATTGGTCATGGTGTCTGTTCACAGCAGTAAAACCCTAACTAAGACAGCATGCGTTCTAGTCCAGAAAGGCACAGGAAAGGCAGAGAGGACAAGTTTATTGGGGCGGAAGCTTTAACAGCCACTCTTTGCCCACATTAGTTAGATAGGAACATAAAGAACACAAAGAAAGCAATAGAAAAACCACACACACACACACACACACACACACACACACACACACATACACGCATACATATAAGCATACATATGTGCATACACGCCAGAAATTTGTCCATAACAGAATGAAATTATATAAACAGCAGAAATGTTGTAAAGCAGCAAGCTTTCAGTCAAGGTTATTAAAACTCAAAGTATCATTGTAAAGTTACTACACAAACATGAAACGGAGAAAAACAGTGAGCAATTAGGTAATAATTGATTCCCAAATACAATGTCAGACAGAAATGTCAGCTTGAGCAGGAAGAGAAACTACATCTTAACCAAAACCATCTGATCGCTGAGCTCTGTGTGCCTTGTAAACAAGATTCTCCCAGCACCTGACTGCAATTTTGGTGGTTGGAAGGAAGGCTGGAATTGTTCTCAACAAATGAAACATATATGTGATTTCATTTTTTAAATCGTTCCTTAGCTATTGAAAGGCCCTGTAGATGTGGACATTAATCTCTCTCTCTCTCTCTCTCTCTCTCTCTCTCTCTCTCTCACACACACACACACACACACACACACACACACACACACACACACACACACACAAAAGTTATCCAGACCTTGGAAGCATAAATGTATTTTCCAATAATTCAAAATATGATCATTTTATGGAAATTTTTATTTTATAGCTTTTAAATGTTGATGGCTTTTTTCTTTAATATTTTGGGTTCTTATCTCAGACAACATAAAAATCTGGTTTTCCTAAAATATATATATTTTATTATTATTATTATTGTTGTTGTTGTTGTTTTTCGAGACAGGGTTTCTCTTTGTAGTCCTGGCTGTCCTGGAGCTCACTCTGAAGACCAGGCGGCCTCGAACTCAGAAATCCACCAGCCTCTGCCTCCCAAGTGCTGGGATTAAAGGCGTAGGCCACCAACGCCCAGCTTCCTAAAGTATATTTTAATCTGCTGGATTCACCAATGTCTCCTTCAGCCCATGGAAGTGTAAGCTACATGATAACTGAGAAAAAATTGGTAGCTTGGTTTCCTAAATAGTGAGATTAATTCTAAGCCCATCACTTATTAGTTTTACCCAATTTTTAAACATGAGATACCATTAAATTAATACCAGTAATGAACTAATAAAGACAGACTCAGAGAGCCGAATGTGGTAGCCCACATTTTAGAAGCCAAGCTCATGCAAGACTGAGGAAAGAACATAGTATGTTAGAGGTTAGCCTGGGCTACATAGCAAATTGGAATCCAACTAGAACTATACATGGGTATGTTCAAATTTCATGCCTTTCTCTTTCCCAGCATCAGCGAGGCCTTTCTCTATAATTTTATGGCAATGTTTGAGACAGGGTCTCATTATATAGCCGTGGCCAGCCTGGAACTCTACATAAACAAGACTGGACTCAGAGTTCCACCTGCCTCTGTCTCCCAAGTGCTTGGACAATAGGTGTATACTACCAAGTCTTTATAATTTAATGAGGTAAATAAAGCCAGGAGATAGAAAGCAAATTTAGGAAATATTATTTGAAGAAAACATCCTACCGTTGTAGGATAAAAAATAGGTTTCATTCATGACTTTCCCCTGGTGTGGTCCAAAGGTGCCACCATTGATAGACAATTGGAATTGAAAACACTCAAAGGATCAGACAAAAGACAAATGTATTAGAGCTGTAACTGGAGTTCTTAGTCCTTAATGCATATAGTATGAAAGGAGGCTTAACTTAAGTAACTGATGCGAATGCTCTTGTTTTTACATCAGATCCGCAACCATCCCCATTCTATTTCCCCATCCACAATAAGCCCCACTTCGCTGGGTCTTAGAGGACATCTTGGACCTCTGCCTAAGTAATGCCAATACTGTCAGCTCCTATGAAGACTTAAGCTTGACTGCAGAAATTGACACTACGAAACGGACTGAGCTATATCAATCAACATCTCTCTTCCATTTTGTTCTGGGGACGGTTTCTAAAGGACTGTGCTTATTGTTCCACAGCGTTCAGAATCATTTATGCACACACACATACACATCACACACACACACACACACACACACACACACATATATATGTATATATTATATATATACCACATATCACACACATAAAACACATATTGCACACATCAGACAAGCACATGTCACACATATTATACAGCATACAAATGTCATACTTCACATACATATCATATACACACACCACACATCACACATCTCACATGTACATACCATACACATCATACATCTTACAAACACAAAACACATGCTTATAACCTATTACATACACCATTCATCACTGATCTGGCTCACCCTTTGAAAGCTAAGGTTCCCTACCCCAAGCCTGCACACCCTGATCTCTCCTCCCAGGATATTCCTCCATGTTCATGCAAGCAAGCTTCCAGAAAACATGATATAAAAATAAGATCTCACTTGAGACCCTGTCTGCATACAAGAAAATCAAAAGTTAAGTATTACCATTGCATTGTCCAAAAGCATTTTCATGAGTAATGGACTTAGATTTGGATTACATTTAGGGAGTCCATGACAGGGAGCAATTCTCAGAGTGACAGGATCAATCACTTGATGATGGAGACAGGAAGGGACATGTAAAGGCAAAAATATTAATACCTGGAGATCATCCAAGCATATGAAACCCAGAAGCCAGCTGACATTGGGGTTTCCTGGGCAGCCTGGAATTTCAGGGTAACAGGCAGGAACACCTGATCACAGAGAGCTGAAACAGAAGGAAGACCTAGACATAAATGTGTCTAGTCTAGGTTCTTCTGAGACTCCATCTTAGACACAAATCATTTTTTTTCCAGTGAAATTCCATACAGAGGTTTCTTTTCATAGATTGATATTGGTGTTCCCTATGGCTGGCTCTATTTCATCTTTAGCCAGTCATAACATCAGTCTCCGTGATACTAAACAACCAGCCAATTCAGCCATAATCAAAGTGCCGGAGACCTAGACAGATGTTTTTTGTACGGAACACAAACAACAACTGGAGGAACTTCGTGCCAGGATTAATGGGATTGACCAGATGTCTTGGCATTGTGTAAATGTTAAGTGCCAATTGAAATCAGGAGTGTTGGCTGTCACTTTGCATACACTCTTAAAATGAGAACTTACACTTTTCTTATGACTGGGCCATAACCTCAACAAAGACCTCAGACATGCACAGGCAAGCACATGTGCATACATGCACTGAAAATGACAGAGAATATAAGAAGGATCATGTCAGATGATCTTTAAAGATTTATTCTCTCTCTCTCTCTCTCTCTCTCTCTCTCTCTCTCTCTTTGTCTCATGTGTATGTGTCTTTGTGTGTGTGCGTGTGTGTATGTGAATTTATGTGCACCATATGTGTGCAAATGCCTGAGGATGCTAGAAGAGGGTGTTACTCCTTGGAAAAGGAGTTACAGATAGTTGTGAGTCTCCCGATGTGGGTGCTGGAAACTGAACCCACATCCTCGGAGAGAGCAGTAAGAGTTGTCATAAGTCCTGAGCCATCTCTGTAGCTCTTAATCTGCTTGAGTTTAATTCCATAAAAATGTATCCAATATCTCCGTGTCTAATTAATGTAAGCTCTTCCTGCCTTTTTCTTGATCTATCCTCAACCTGAGGGTGATTCTTTCATGCTTTTTTTTTGCCTGATGTCTTCGGAATATGAGAGAAATTGCTGGGAGATTAATATCCAAAGGGAGAAAATAGAGTTTTCCACCTTTCTCTCTCTCCTATCATAGCTCAAAAAGGCCCAGCCCCTGCCAGATCACCCTTCATTTCTGAGGTCTGCTTCCCACCTGGAAATCCCTCTCTATCATCATGAATAACGTTCATTTCTGGACTACATCTCATCTACTAAGAGGCCTGACATCATTACATCTCTGGCTGTGCACAGATTCATACACAGAAGAGTGCAAGGGTCTCTGGGGAAAGTCTGGAGTTTATTAAAGAGTGGGCCAGGTGCTGAGCCATGAAGGCAGTGAGCAGGGCTCCTCGCTTCTGAGGGTCAGGTGTTCCAGCGAGTAGTAAAGAGAAGTACCATAGCTTAATCCTTGCCCCAACAAGACAAGCAACAGTCTCCTTTCCTCACCTCCACCCTGTGTACTTACAGATATACTAGGTATTATACAGTGAGTCTCAATTTTTGTCTGTTTATAGTCCAGAAGAGAACAATAACTTCTTCAAATGGCTCTGTAATTAATAATTCGGAGTTAATAGATTTTTCAGCTTTTAATACTCTCATTTATTCATTTAGCCAATTGATTTATCTAAAAATATGACTTTATACTTTTTCTCAATATTTGATTTTCTCAGAATACTTTAATAAATAACATTCAAATATTCCCTTAGAATTAGTGTTGATGGGTGTGGGACGTAGACTAGCAAAGGAAAGGGGGGCTTTGCTAAATGAGGAGGAAAACCTTAACATGTCTTAAAGCACACTTAACAGGAGGGAAGAATGGGGTGACAAGATATAGTGAAACAGGAACATTTAGACAATTGGAAAGATAAGTTAATGAAAAGGTATGAACAAAACAACCAAGATCTAAGGGACATGGTGAAAGACAAAAGCCCATGAATCATGAGCACAGAAGAGTTTCATACAAAAGGCACAGAAAACATTTTCAAGACAGAAAAATGTCCAAATCTAGAGTGTGATATGCTGGTCCAGATATAGAAGGAATTTAGAATCCCAAATAGACAATACCAGAAAAGAAACCCCTTCTGTCATACTATAGTTAAGATGCCAAATATATTGAAGGAAAAAGGTGTGTTGAAAAATGCAGACCAAACAGCAAGTAATAGCCTAAAAGCAAACCCATCAAAAAAAAAAAACCCACCAAATTCTCAACAGAAACTTTAAAACCCTGGAGTGTCTGGAATGGTATATTCCAGTTGGGAAAGATAACTACCAAGCCTTTCTACTCTATCTAGTAAAATTATCTGTCACATTCAAAGGAAAACATAAAACATTCCATGATGAAAAGGGTAAATGAATTCATAACCAATAAGTCAACACTACAAAAAGTACTTGAAAAGCCAATTTGACTGAAGAAATGTAAACACATCAATAAAGGTACAGAAAATAATAAAACATGCAAAGTATTAATTAGGTAAATGAGAGGTAGAAATACACTAAGCCCTACAATATTAACAAAATGACAGGAATTAATGATTGACTTTCATTAATGATCTATTAATGATCTCAGTTTCCCAAAAGACCCAGACTAGCCAATTGGATTTAAAAAAGAAATAAGATCTATCTATTGTTGCCTCCAAAAATAATTCAACTTATTATCAATGACAGGTGGACCTTTAGGATGAGAGGAGAGAAAAAGATATTCTAAGCAAATGTACTTAGTAAAAAGCAAAACAGGCATCAAACCAAAGTTAATCAAAAAAGATAAAGCCTACTTTGTTTAAAATGGAGTGTTTTATCAAAAGGATATTTCAGTTTTAAACATATACCCACTAAATATAAATGCATCAAATTTCATAAAACAGCTATTACTAGATGCAAAGACATAAGGCACAGGACCAACCCAAACATAGTAATATTAGGAGACTCTCCATCCCAACAAAAAATACAAAGAAAAACACGTGTGTGATACAACATCATTGATTATATGGCTCTAACAAATATTTGCAATATCTTCCATCTAAACATGGCACCATACTTATTTTCTCAACAGTCCATAGAACTTGTTCTAGAATACAATCACAAAATAGGATACAAAATGTGTCATAACAAATATAGGAAAGCTGAAATAATTTCTTGTATTCTATCTGACCACAAGGGGAGAATCATTAGCAAGAGGCTAGAGCTCAAACACATGGAGACTGAACAGTATGTGCTCAAATGATGGATAGGTTGTCAAAAAGTCAACAATTTAAGAAAAATTTAAACGATTTTTAAGAAAATTAAAAACGTTTAGAAGGAAAGTGAAAACAAAATACTGAAACTATGGGATATAATGAAAGCAGCCCTAAGTGGGAAGTTTATAGTTTCAAGTATATAGCTTAATAGAAATAATAGGAATGCAAGAAAATAATTAACCATATACTGTAGAAACATGGGGAAAATCTGGAAGCCAGACCCCAAATCAGAAGGTAGAAATAACTAATTAAGAGGAAGGATATTGCCTGCAGCTTCCCGCCCAGCTGGTGGTGGGGAAGCCAGAGTGTCACCCAGCGTGCCAGGTGCTCAGAACCATCCGGCGGCAGCTGCGGAACCAGGTACCCGAGACAACCCGAGCTTAAGACCTTCGGGGACTCAGGCCTGGAGTGGGAGTTGGGCACAGAATAGCGGGTGCACTCTGCACTCGCGGGGCGGACCCCGAGCTCCCTGCAGGCAGCGGCCATATTGCCTGCAGCTTCCTGTCCAGCTGGTGGTGAGGAAGCCGGAGTCAGCCAGTGTGCCAGGTGCCCAGACCCAGCCGGAGGCCGAACCAGCCTCCCATCCAGCCAGTGGCAGGGAAGCTGGAAACTGGACCCAGCCAGCTTCCTAGCAGCTTGGGACCAGCAGGCAGAACCAGATAACTGAGATATCCCAACTTTAAGACCCCTGGGGAAACAGGATATCAGACAGCAAACCCTGAGCAGGAGCAGTGCAGAGCAGCCGCCCAACAGGCGGAACCAAATACCTGGGATATCCTGAGTTTAAGACCTCGGGGGACTCAGGCCACCTGTCAGCAATCTGTGAGCAAGACCCCTGCAAGACAGTGATTCAGGTATCCCAGTCGCTGGGAAATAGCCTTACAACCCCACAGGAGGGTCAAGCACCAGCCAGTATCTACAGGACCAACTAACACCAGAGTTAACCAGATGGCAAAAGGCAAACGTAAGATCGCTACTAACAAAAATCAAGGCAATATGGCGGCATCCGAACCCAGTTCCCCAACAGCAATAAATATTGGATACCCCGAAACACCAGAAAAACAAGACTCAGATCTAAAATCACTGGTCAGGATGCTGATAGAGGAACACTTAGATAAATCTCTTAAAGTAATACATGAGAAAATAGATCAAAAGCTAGAAGCCATTGCAAGACAAAAACAATTAAATCCCAGATATCTCAACACACCAGAAAAACAAGACTCAGATCTAAAATCACTGGTAAAGATGCAGATTGATGATCACTTAGATAAATTTCTTAAAGTAATAGAGGAGAAAATAGATCAAAAACTAGAAGCCCATACAAGGCAGACACAAAAATCACTTAAAGAAATCCAGGAGAATATAGAGCAAAAAATGAATCCCAATAAGGGGGAGAAACAAAAATCACCTAAAGAAATACAAGAGAACATGGGTCAACGAGTAGAAGTCATAAAGGAGGAAACACAAAAATCCCTTAAAGAATTACAGGAAAACACAAACAAGCAACTGAAAGATCTGAGCAAAACCATACAAAATCTAAAAACAGAAGTAGAAACAACTAAGCAATCGCAAAGGGAGACAATGTTGGAGATAGAAAACCTTGGGAAGAAATCAGGAGTCATAGATGCAAATATCAACAATAGAATACAAGAGATAGAAGACAGAATCTCAGATGCTGAAGATACCATAGGAACCATGGATTCAACAATTAAAGAAAATGCAAAATGCAAAAAGCTGGTAACCCAAAACATTCAGGAAATCCAGGACACAATGAGAAGACCAAACCTAAGGATTATAGGGATAGATGAGAATGAAGATCTACAACTTAAAGGGCCAGCAAATATCTTCTACAAAATTATGGAAGAAAATTTCCCCAACCTAAAGAGAGAGATGCCCATGAATATACAAGAAGCCTATAGAACCCCAAATAAACTGGACCAGAACAGAAATACTTCCCGTCACATAATAATCAAAACCCCAAATGTACTAAACAAAGAAAGAATATTAAAGGCAGTAAGAGAAAAAGGACAAGTAACATATAAAGGAAGACCTATCAGAATTACGCCAGACTTCTCACCTGAGACCATGAAAGCTAGAAGATCCTGGGCAGACCTCATGCAGACCCTAAGAGAACACAAACTTCAGCCAAGACTACTATACCCAGCAAAACTCTCAATTGCCATAGATGGGGAAACCAAGATATTCCACGACAAAACCAAATTTGCAAGATACTTATCTACAAACCCAGCCCTACAAAGGATAATAGGGGAAAAATACCAACACAAGGGGGGAAACAACACCCCAGAAGAAACAAGATAGAAACCCCATCTCATCCAACCCAAAAGAAGAGAACCACTCAAATACAAATAATAATAACAATTCCCAAAATGTCAGGAAGTAATAATTACTATTCCTTAATATCTCTTAATATCAATGGACTCAATTCCCCAATCAAAAGACACAGACTAACAGACTGGATACGGAAACAGGACCCTACATTTTGCTGCATACAGGAAACACATCTCAGTGTCAAAGACAAACACCACCTTAGAGTAAAAGGCTGGAAGACAGTTCTACAAGCAAATGGTCCCAGGAAACAAGCTGGAGTAGCCATTCTAATATCAGATAAAATCGACTTTCAACCTAAAGTCATCAAAAGAGACACAGAAGGTCACTTCCTGCTTGTCAAAGGGAAAATCCACCAAGAAGAATTCTCAATACTGAACATCTATGCGCCAAATGCAAGGGCACCCTCATTCGTAAAAGAAACTTTACTAAAGCTTAAAGCACACATCGCACCTAACACAATGATTGTAGGTGACTTCAACACTCCACTCTCCTCAATGGACCGATCAGGAAAGCAGAAACTAAACAGGGACACAGTGAAACTAATTGAAGCTTTGGACCAATTGGATTTAACAGATATATATAGAACATTCCATCCTAAAACAAAAGAGTATACCTTTTTCTCAGCACCGCACGGTACCTTCTCAAAAATTGATCATATAATCGGTCACAAGACAGACCTCAACAAATACAAGAAGACCGAACTAATCCCATGTCTCCTATCGGATCACTATGGAGTAAAAGTGGTCTTCAATAGCAAGAAGAACAACAGAAAGCCCACATACACATGGAAACTGAACAATACTCTACTCAATGACACCCTGGTCAAGGAAGAAATAAAGAAAGAAATCAAAGACTTTTTAGACTTCAATGAAAATGAAGGTACGACCTACCCAAATCTCTGGGATACAATGAAAGCAGTACTAAGAGGAAAACTCATAGCCCTGAGTGCCTCCAAAAAGAAACTGGAAAGAGCATACACTAGCAACTTAACAGCACACCTGAAGGCGCTGGAACAAAAAGAAGCTAACTCACCCAGGAGGAGTAGAAGAGAGGAAATCATCAAACTAAGGGCTGAAATCAATCAAGCAGAAACAAAGAGAACCATACAAAGAATCAACAAAACCAAGAGCTGGTTCTTCGAGAAAATCAACAAGATAGATAAACCCTTAGCTAGACTAACCAAAGGGCACAGAGATAGTATCCAAATTAACAAAATTAAAAATGAAAAGGGGGATATAACAACAGAAACAGAGGAAATTCAAAAGATCATCAGATCCTACTACAAAGGCCTATACTCAAAACAACTGGAGAATCTGGAGGAAATGGACAATTTCCTAGACAGATACCAAATACCAAAATTAAATCAGCATCAAGTAGACCAGCTAAACAGTCCCATAACCCTTAAAGAAATAGAAGGGGTTATAGAAAGCCTCCCAACCAAAAAAAGTACGGGACCAGATGGTTTTAGTGCAGAATTCTACCAGACCTTCAAAGAAGACTTAACACCAATACTCTTCAAACTATTCCACAAAATAGAGACAGAAGGGACACTGCCCAACTCGTTCTTCGAAACCACAATTACGCTGATACCTAAACCACAAAAAGATCCAACAAAGAAAGAGAACTACAGGCCAATTTCTCTTATGAATATAGATGCAAAAATACTAAATAAAATTCTTGCCAACCGAATCCAAGAGCATATCAAAACGATCATTCACCATGATCAAGTAGGCTTCATTCCAGGAATGCAGGGATGGTTCAATATACGGAAATCCATCAATGTAATCCACTACATAAACAAACTAAAAGAAAAAAACCACATGGTCATCTCATTAGATGCTGAAAAAGCATTTGACAAAATTCAGCACCCTTTCATGCTAAAAGTCTTGGAAAGAGCAGGAATTCAAGGCCCATACCTAAACATAGTAAAAGCAATCTACAGCAAACCAGTAGCCAAAATCAAAATAAATGGAGAGAAACTTGAAGCAATTCCACTAAAATCAGGGACTAGACAAGGCTGTCATCTCTCTCCATATCTTTTCAATATAGTACTTGAAGTTCTAGCGAGAGCAATCAGACAACATAAGGAAGTCAAAGGGATACAAATTGGAAAGGAAGAAGTCAAAGTATCATTATTTGCAGATGATATGATAGTCTACTTAAGCGATCCAAAAAACTCCACCAGAGAACTTCTACAGCTGATAAACAACTTCAGCAACGTGGCTGGCTATAAAATTAACTCAAGCAAATCAGTAGCCTTCTTGTACTCAAAGGACAAGCAGGCTGAGAAAGAAGTTAGGGAAATAACACCCTTCACAATAGCCACAAACAACATAAAGTACCTTGGCGTAACTCTAACCAAACAAGTGAAAGATCTGTATGACAGGAACTTCAAGTCCCTGAAGAAAGAAATCGAAGAAGACCTCAGGAGATGGAAAAATATTTCTTGCTCCTGGATTGGCAGGATCAATATAGTAAAAATGGCCATCTTGCCAAAAGCAATCTACAGATTCAATGCAATCCCCATCAAAATCCCAAATCAATTCTTCATAGATCTAGAAAGAGCGATTCTCAAATTCATCTGGAGCAACAAAAAACCCAGGATAGCTAAAACTATTCTCAACAATAAAAGGACTTCTGGGGGAATCAATATCCCTGACCTCAAGCAGTACTACAGAGCAATTGTGTTAAAAACTGCATGGTATTGGTACAGCAACAGGCAGGTAGATCAATGGAATAGGATTGAAGACCCAGAAATGAACCCACAGACTTACGGTCACTTGATCTTTGATAAAGGAGCCACAACCATCCGGTGGAAAAAAGATAGCCTTTTCAACAAATGGTGCTGGTTCAACTGGAGGTCAACATGCAGAAGAATGCGAATTGACCCACTCTTATCTCCTTGTACTAAGATCAACTCCAAGTGGATCAAGGACCTCCACATAAAACCAGACACACTGAAACTATTAGAAAAGAAACTTGGGAAGACCCTGGAGGACATGGGCACAGGGGTAAAGTTCCTGAACAGAACACCAATAGCTTATGCTCTAAGATCAAGAATTGACAAATGGGACCTCATAAAATTACAAAGTTTCTGTAAGGCAAAGGACACTGTCCGAAGGACAAAACGGCAACCAACAACGTGGGAAATGATCTTCACCAACCCCACATCCGACAGAGGGCTAATATCCAATATATACAAAGAACTCAAGAAGTTAGACCCCAAAGAACCAAATAACCCTATCAAAAAATGGGGTACAGAGCTAAACAAAGAATTTTCACCAGAAGATATTCGGATGGCCGAGAAACACCTTAAGAGATGTTCAACATCATTAGTCATCAGGGAAATGCAAATCAAAACAACCCTGAGATTCCACCTCACTCCAGTCAGAATGGCTAAGATTAAAAACTCGAGAGACAACAAGTGCTGGCGAGGATGTGGAGAAAGAGGAACACTCCTCCACTGTTGGTGGGATTGCAAAATGGTAAAACCACTCTGGAAATCAGTGTGGCGGTTCCTCAGAAAATTGGGCATGCCACTCCCAGAGGACCCTGGCATACCACTCCTGGGCATATACCCAGAGGATTCCTCTGCATACAACAAAGACACATGCTCCACTATGTTTATAACAGCCTTGTTTATAATAGCCAAAAATTGGAAGGAGCCCAGATATCCCTCAAAGGAGGAATGGATACAGAAAATGTGGTATATTTATACAATGGAGTACTACTCAGCAATTAAAAATAATGAATTCATGCAATTTGTAGGTAAATGGTTAGATCTGGAAAATATCATCCTAAGTGAGCTAACCCAATCACAAAAGAATACACACGAAATGCAATCACTGATAAGTGGATATTAATGAGCCCAGAAGCCCTAAATACTCAAGACACAATTAGCAAGTCAAATGACTCTCAAGAAGAAAAAAAGGAGAGGACCCTGGGCCTGTAAAGATTGGATCCTGTATTGTAGACCCAGAACAGAGAAATCGTGGGGGGGGGGGGAAAGAGTGGGGAATAGCATGGGGGGGGAGAGGAATTATGGGACATATGGTGGGGGGGGTAACTGGGAAAGGGGAAAGCCTTTGGAATGTAAACAAAGAATATAGAAAATAAAAAAAAATTTAAAAAAAAAGAGGAAGGTAAAAATCAATTAAAGAAAAATGAATATAAAACAATAAAGTGCATCAAAGAAACAAATAGTTGGTTCTTTGAAAAGATCAACAAATGCCTAGCCAAAGTAATAGAAAGAAGACCCAAATTCATAATATAAGCAATGGAAAAGGAGGCTTTACAATAGATATGAATAAAATTTAATAAGTCATTAAGACATACTTTAAAAACTTGTATTCTTAGGGTTGTAGAGATGGTTCAGTGGTGAAGAGCACTGACTGTTCTTTCAGATGTCCCGAATTCAATTCCCACTACCCGCATGATGACTCAGAACCAACCATAACTACAGAAATTATTGTCTTCTTCTGGTGTGCAGATGTACATGCAGACAAAACTCCATATATATTGAATGAATACATTTTTTAAAGGTACTCTCCCAGGATAGTGGTGGCACATACCTTTAATCCCAGTATGCGGGAGGCAGAAACAGACAGAATAGTCATACATATAAAATAAAAATCTTGAAAAAAAAGTCTCCTAAATGGGATGGACGGGTGGATCAGTGAGTACAAGTGCTCACTACTCTTCCAGAAGACATGAGTTTGGTGCCCAGCATCCAGGAAGCACAGCTCACAAAGGCTTGCAATTCCAGCTCGAAGGCAATCTGGCATTTCTAGACTCTACAAGCACACACCCACAACCATATACACATAATTTAAAATGCTCACTCTCTCCCTATCTATACAGTAATTGAAGTTCTAGTTAGAGCAATAAGACAGTAAAAGGAGATCAAGGGGATGCAAATTGGAAAGGAAGAAGACAAGGTCTCACTATTCATGAATGATAGTATATACATGAACCCCCCCCAAATTCTACCTAGAGCTAATAAAAAACTTCAGCAATGTGGCAGGATATAAAATTAACTCAAAGAAATAAGTAGCCATCCTTCCTATAATGATAAATGGGCTGAGAAAGAAATTAAGGAAACAACACACTTTGTGATAGTCACAAATAAAATAAAATACTGTGGTGTAACCCTAACCAAGCAAGTGAAAGACCTGTATGACAAGAACTTCAAGTCCCTGAAGAGAAATCAAAAAAGACCTCAGAAAATGGAAAGATCTCCCATGCTCGCGGGTCAGTAGGATTAACATAGTGAAAATGGCCATCTTACTAAAATCAATCTACAGATTCAGTGCAATTCCCATCAAAATCCCAATGCAATTCTTCATAGACGTGGAAACAGCAGTTCTTAACTTCATATGACTCAAACTTAAGTAAGAAGAAATAAAACAACCCAACTGGCAAATGAGTAGCAAAACAGACGATTCTCAAAAGAATGAAATAAAAACTGGTCCATAAACAGACAAACAAAATGTAATCACACTAGCCATCAAATAAACATCAATCAAAACCTCACTAGGATTTCATCTTACCCCAATCAGAATTCCAACCATAAAGAAAAAAATACAAAACAAAATATATGCTAGCAAGGATGTGGACAAAAACGAGTCTTTATACAGTGCTGGTGGGAATGAACACTAGTTCGGCCACTGGGTAGGACAGTGTAGAAGTTCATCAAACAACTGAAAACAGATCTACTGGATGCCCCAACCATACCACTCCTGTGTACCCAAAGGACTCCAGGTCCATATAACACAGCAATACTTACACATTCATGTTTATTGCAGCTGTATTCAGAATAGTTAAGTTATACACCCAACTTAGATGAAAACAAAAATTTTAAATAATAATAAAACAAACAAATAGGGCTACTAGAAGAGGCAGTCTTTGCACACAAGGGAATAAACTAAGGAAGAAGATAGAACTAGGGAAATGAGGAATGGGACATGGGGGACAGGGGCTCACTAAAGCAAAGGCAAGGATTCCAGACCAGGATTAGGGGATAACTGGTCCAATGTGGATCAAGTCTAAGATGTCAGAAATCTATCTCAAAGTAAAAAAAAAATAAATAAATAAGGAAAGGCAGATAGCTTCAGTTATCTGCTAATACATGTAGAATATTAGTACTCTACAGATAACTACTAATGCTTGTAGAGAATGTGAGATGCCCTCATCTCTATCGCTGATATAAGAGGGGGGAAGGAGGGAAGGAGGGAGAGAGAGAGAGAGAGAGAGAGAGAGAGAGAGAGAGAGAGAGAGAGAGAAAGGGATAGAAACAGGGAGAAGGAAGAGAAATGGTAGAAAAAAAGAAACCCTAATATACCAAAAAAGCATTTTAACTTTTCTTTTTTTATTAGACATTATTTATTTACTTTTCAAATGTTGTCCCCTTTCCTGGTTCGCCCCTCCCTGAAAATCCCACAAGCCATCTCCTCTCCCCCTGTTCCCCAAATCAACCCTTTCCCACTTCCCTGTCCTAGTATTCCTCTACACTGCGGCATCAAGCCTTTCCAGGACTAAGGGCCTCTCCTCTCTTTGGCATCTTAACAAGGCCATCCTCTGCTGCCTGTGCATCTGGAGTCAAGGGTAACTCCATGTGTACTCTTTGGTTGATGGTTGTGTCCCTGAGAGCTCTGAGAGTACTGGGTGGCTCATATTGTTGTTCCTTCTATTGCACTGCCAACCCCTTCAGCTCCTTGGGTCCTTTCTCTAGCTCCTCCATTGGGGACCCTGTACTTAGTTCAATGACTGGCTGAGAGTGTCCTCCTTTGTATTTGTCATGTACTAGCAGAGCCTCCCAGGTGACAGCTGTATCCTTTCCGGTCAGCAAACACTTGTGGGCATCAATAGTAGTGTCTGGGTTTTGTAACTGTATATGGGATGGATCCCTAGGCGGGGTAGTCTCTGAATGGTCTTTCCCTCAGATCTGCTCCACACTTTGTATCTTCTTCTGTTGGTATTTTGTTCTCTCTTCTAAGAAGTATCCATAATTTGTTCTGCCTTCTTCTTGAGCATCATTTGATATGTGAATTATGTCTTGGGTACTCAAAGCTCTGGGCTAATATCCTCAGTCAGGATGATATTTTCCAGATTCACCCATTTGCCTAAGAATTTCATGAATTCGTCGTTTTTAATAGCTGAATAGTATTCCATTGTATAAATATACCACATTTTCTGTATCCATTCCTCCGTTGAGGGACATCTAGGTTCTTTCCAGCTTCTGGCTATTATAAATAAGACTGCTATGAACATATTGCATGTGTCCTTATTACATTCTGGAGAATCCTCTGAGTATATGCCCAGGAGTGGTATAATGGGGTCCTCAGACAGTATTGTGCCAAGTTTTCTAAGGTATAATGCTACCAGACTGATTTCCAGAGTGGTAGTATTATGGTGGGGTAGCTTGCAATCCCACCAGCAGTGAAGGAGTGCTCCTCTTTCTCCACATCCTCACCAGCACCTGCTGTCTCCTGAGATTTTGATCTTAGCCATTCTGGTGTTAGGTGAAATCTCAGGGTTGTTTTGATTTGCATTTCCCTTGCCAACTGAATCCAAAAACATATCAAAACGATCATTCACCACTATCAAGTAGGCTTCCTCCCAGGGATGCAGGGATGGTTCAATATACAGAAATCCATCAACATTAACAAACTCAAAGAAAAAAACCACCTGGTCATTTCATTAGATGCTGAAAGAGCATTTGACAAAATTCAGCATCCTTTCATGTTAAAAGTCGTGGAAAGATGATGAATTCAAGGCCCATACCTAAACATAGTAAAAGCAATATATATCAAACCATAGCCAACATCAAACTAAATGGAGAAAAACTTGAAGCAATCCCACTAAAATCAGGGACTAGACAACACTGCCCTCTCTCTCCATATCTATTCAATGTAGTACTTGAAGTTCTAGCTAGAGCAATTAAACAACAAAAGGAGGTCAAAGGGATACACAGGGAGAAGGAAGAAAGGGAAAGGGAGAAGTCAAATTATCACTATTTGCAGATCATATGATAGTATACTTAAGCAACCCAAAAAACTCCACCAGAGAACTCCTACAGGTGATAAACAATTTCAGCTGGATATAAAATTAACTCAAATAAGTAGCCTTCCTATACTCAAAGAATAAACAGAAATTAGGGAAATGACACCCTTCACAATAGTTACAAACAATATAAAGTATCTTGGTGTGACTCTAACCAAACAAGTGAAAGATTTGTATGACAAGAACTTCAAGTCTCTGAAGAAAATCAAAGACCTCAGAAGATGGAAAGATCTCCCATGTTCATGGATTGCCAGATTTAATATAGTAAAAATAGCCATCATGCCAAAAGCAATCTACAGATTCAATGCAATCCCCCAACAAAATTCCAACTCAATTCTTCATAAAGTTAGAAAGAGCAATTCTCAAATTCTTCTGGAATAACAAAAAACCCAGAATAGCTAAACTATTTTCAACAGTAAAAGAACTTCGGGGAAATCAGTGTCCTGGGTCTCAAGCAGTACTACAGAGCAATAGTGTTAAAGACTGCATGGCATTAGTACAGTGACAAGCAGGTAGATCAAAGCAATAGAATTGAAGACCCAGAAATGAACCCCGCGTGCACACACCTATGGTCACTTGATCTTTGACAAAGGAGCTAAAACCACCCAGTGGAAAGGATAGCCTTTTCAACAAATGGTGTTGTTTCAACTGGTGACTGGCATGCAAAAGAATGCAAATTGATCCATTCTTATCTCCTTGTACTAAGCTCGAGTCCAAGTGGATCAAGGACCTCCACACAAAATCAGACACACTGAAAATAATACAAAAGAAAGTGGGGAACAGCCTTGAGCATGTGGGCACAGGGGAAATTTTCCCAAACAGAACACCAATAGCTTATGCTCTAAGATCAAGAATTGACAAATGGAACCTCATAAAATTACAAAGTTTCTGTAAGGCAAAGGACATTGTCAATAGGACAAAACGGTAACCAACAAATTGGGAAAAGGTCTTTAACAACCCTACATCTGACAGATGGTTAATATCCAATATATACAAAGAACTCAAGAAGTTAGACTCCAGAGAGCCAAATCACCCTATTAAAAAATGGGGTACAGAGCTAAACAAAGAATTTTCACCTGAGGAATATCGAATGGCTGAGAAGCACCTAAAGAAATGTTCAACATCCTTAAGTTTTCTTATTATGAGTTTTAATCATGAGTGTTTGCATATATATGTATGTATATATGTACCATGTGCATGCCTATTGCCAATGGAGGTCAAAAGAGGGTCTTACAATCCCCTGAACATGGAGTGACAGACGGTAAGGTGTTACGTGTGTTCTAGGAACTGAATTCTTCTTTGCAAAAGCAGCAAATGCTCTTAACCACAGAGATACCTCTCCAGTTTCCAAAATCATTTTAGAAATTATTTCCACAATTGAGGGAGAATTTGGCCTAAAGTATTATGACAGCATAGAAAATCAGGAGCAAAAATGGTAATAAAATAAAACTTCAGTAATGAAATGACTTTAGAATGATTATGGTACAGTAGTCATATCACCAATGAGTGGTTACATAGCCACAAAATTTCACTCTGTACTGCAGTAATCTAGCTGCCATATAGCCATTCTGACACATGGCTGAGCATGGAACTAGACTTGAATATGATTGAAACAAAGAACTGAAACCAGCTAAAGGCTGTTCCTGAATGATGTTTAAGTCAAAACATCTCCATCTCCACCTCCTTGTCTCTCTTCAATGACTTTACAAATGTTCCCACTCCTTCTACATTCCTCTAGTCTACAGAGAATGTAGAGAATGTTTGTCCAATAAAGTATTCTACTGCTAAGGCAATTGTTTACATAACTAAATTATATATAATTATATATGTAAATATGTATATAACATTATAAATATATATAAACATGTATATAAAATTATAAATATGTATATATATAAAATTTAGGAAATATGACAGTATTTGCGCCTAAGTTCATGCAAAAATATCCCTAGGAGTAATTTTATACATAAACCTATTTTGAAACTATATACTAAATTTTTGAATTAAGCTTTTAATCCCAGCACTAGGTAGGCAGAGGTAGACAGATCTACAGTGTGGTCTACAGAGCACGTTCCAGGACAGTCATTGTTACAGAGAGAAACTCTGTCTCAAAAACAATATTTTGAATTAAAATTGACACTTCAGTTTGTAGCAAAAAAAATCATAATGTGATACATTAGAAAATGCAAGCTATGAATATGATTAAAACTAGCAAATCATGTTTGTAAGATATGTATAGTTATCCTATAAATAAATTGCCAGGAATAGCATATGTGGTTTGTTATTATATCTGATGGCATTTTCTGCTGGGTGATCAAGTAGAAAAATCAGTACAACAACCAAGGTAAATCACACTGTGTTTTCTTCTTTGAATCATTTCATTTTCTTTCTTTTTTTCTTTTTTTCACTATTTTTTTCTTTTTCTCATTTATTATTATTACTAATATTATTTTATCATTACTATTATTTTACTTATTTACTTTAAATCCCATTCACTCTTCCTTCACATTCTATTCAGCCCCTCCCAGATACTTCCCCATCACTCCTCCCCTCTCAACGCGTCGGTGAGGTCCACCCTGGGTATCTCCCCACCCTCGAGCTTCAAGTCTCTGTGAGGCTAGGTACTTCCTCTCCTACTGAGGCCAGACAAGGCAACATAACTAGAAGATATCCCATATTCTGGCAACAGCTTTTGGCATAGCCCAACTCCAGTTTTTCTGGACCCATATGAAGACCAAGCTGCACATCTACTACAGACACTGGAAGGAGGGGGCAGTGAATGGGATGTAATGTGAATTATTATTATTATTATTATTATTATTATTATTCATGTGAAAAGGCCTAGGCCAGCCCCTGTATGTCCTTTGCTAGTGGTTCAGTCTCAGAGAGTCCCAAGCATGCAGGTAGTTGATTCTGTTGGTCTTCCTGTGGAGTTCCTATCCCCTTAGGGTCTGCAATCCTTCCTCCTATTCCCCCATAAAAGTCCCCGAGATCCATCCACTGCTTGTCTATGGGTGTCTGAATCAGCTGCTGGGTGGAGCCTCTC
Organism: Apodemus agrarius; assembly: GCA_964023405.1. Classification (NCBI taxonomy): domain Eukaryota; kingdom Metazoa; phylum Chordata; class Mammalia; order Rodentia; family Muridae; genus Apodemus; species Apodemus agrarius. Next base: position 134,549,137 of record OZ030008.1, read on the forward strand.
CGAGGACAGCCATGCTAGACTCCTGTCTGTAAGCATCACAGAGTATCATTAATAATAGTGACAGGGATTGGTGCTTGCCCATGGGGATGGGTCCTGAGTTGAGGCTTTACCTTTACCTACGTGCAAGCCTGCATGCAGTGCATCATCAGGACCGGCCCGGGATGAGCATGGAGAGGTACCGCCTACAGAACGGAATTTAGAGTCTAAAAGCCTGCTCAGTCATTTCTGTCTCTCCATCTACAAATTATTTTAAAATCCTTCCTGGTTATCTCTCGCTTCCCTGGAGCTTCCTAATTTTTCCTAGCAAGTGAAAAGTCTCCAGAAATTTAACAGAAAGAGAAGACAAACTAGAAGTCTCATCAAAGTAAGACTGAGTATCTTCCTGACATCCCGCTAAAAGAACAATGGCATCTTGAGACGCTAAAAGGCTTCCCTTGCGCGTTCATTTTTTATAATGAGCCTGTAATTGGGCCATTTGGCTTTAACTGCTTCTTTGATTTAGAGATGCAGATTTGTTATAATTGGTATTTAAAAATTTATGTCAAAGAGAATTTTATTAAGAATCATGGCTAATATTTGTGATTGCTAATGTAAGAAATATGTTCAGCTAATCTTGAATTTTCTCCTACAGAACTTTATTATTTAAGATACAGCAACTAGGTGGGTGGGTTAAAACACTTTTAGAAGATAGTTTAAACTGCCACAAGAAAAGGGGGGGAAATATTCCCATTATTCCCACACACCCTATTAGAAAATCACAGCAACCAGGTGAAACGGCAATGGATTTGCATATCATCACTCAGAAAGTACCTCTAAGCGCACCAAATAGGGAGTAATCTTATTTGAAGATTCAAGATACTGTAATAGACTAATAAAAAAGAATGTTAAAGTTATTATCCGTCATAGAGCTGTACACATATATTCATGTGTGTGTGTGTGTGTGTTTATACATACTTGAATAGCATTACAGTGCTCATAAAAATGCAGCATTTCTTTTTTTAAAAGAGAGATTTAGATACTCAATTCTGTGGTGAATATCTTGAGATGTGTGTCAAAGCGAAAGGAATGTATCAGAGCAGCCTTTCATGGGAAAGGCTGGTTTTAAGCCAAAATGAGTTGAAAGGAAATGATGTGTTTGTTGGGAATTCAGATACACGATCGTCTATGATGTAATGAGAAGACTGGAGTTTGTCTTTCATTTACACCCACCATTAAGGCAATCAGCTGACTTCTCATTTGGCCTCTCCTGCTAGCTGCTGCCAGAAAGACCAAGGACGACCTGACTGAACAGCCATACTTGCAGCTGAAATGATATTTTATTGCATTCTAAAATGTTCTGAGACTCTAGAAGAAAGGAACTTCATTTCTTGATATTGGTCAGTCTTTCTAATTCTGCTGGTCTCTGGGATGCTTCTGTTTATCAATCCGTGGAACTCTCTGGCTTGCTTTCTTGGCATTGGTATTAACCTGCTAGACGCCGTTCTATCATATACTCTGAGGTGTTCCCTAAGTCTTTAGAGGCAATATATCAAGCATCAAGAGTCTTCTACAAAATGGGGTTAAGAAGGATGGATTCGGCACACTCACAGGAGCACGAGAGACCATGGTTTGCAGACATCAGAGGGGAAGCACTGAAAAACGAAGAGTCGGGAAGGCGGGATCTCACCGGGCACAGGCTCACTTCCTATAGGCGGTTTTCAGGCAAGAAGACAGAGCCAAGCATCTTCTAATTCAGGGAAGATGAAGACAGGGAACAGACGACAGGGAGAGCGGCAAAGATAGCATGTAGAGCCCTAGAGCTTTGCGGTGGAATCCTCTTGACACTGCTGCCTGAATCCTGAGTTGGGTATACATGACAGGAAATGACCCAAGCTAGAGCAGGAACTACAAGAAAGAAGTCGGGAAAAAAATCTCTGGAGCTCACGCGGGGCCAGAAATAGCTTGGGTTTCCCACCAGCAAGTGGTAAATAACCAGATGGGGAAGAGCATTGAACTGAAGTCCTCACAAGGATATTGAGTTCCAAAGCACTACATAATCAACACACCACAAAACAGTGGAGAAAGAAAAGTTTCCAGTTGGGCAAGAAAACGAGGCCTCTCGATACACCTTCTAGAGCAGGAAAGGGAATGACGCCCACTCTCCGCTCAAACCATGAAAAGCTGATGGTATCTCAAGGAAAATAAAATATCTATCTAATAATTCTTTACCAAAAAAGATCCTTCAAGCAGAAGAAAAACTAGAAAAATGAATAAAACTCATTGTCAACAGAACTGCCCTCAACACGTTCCTTGGGCAGAACCTGGATGATTAACAGGAGTTAAGCCTCGAAACAAAGTGAACACCATTAGAAATGGTAAATACCAAGTTTTTTTTCTAATAGTTTCAGTGTGTCTGGTTTTATGTGGAGGTCCTTGATCCACTTGGAGTTGATCTTAGTACAAGGAGATAAGAGATTCGCATTCTTCTGCATATTGACCTCCAGTTGAACCAGCACCATTAGTTGAAAAGGCTATCTTTTTTCCACTGGATGGTTGTGGCTCCTTTATCAAAGATCAAGTGACCATAAGTCTGTGGGTTCATTTCTGGGTCTTCAATCCTATTCCATTGATCTACTTGCCTGTTGCTGTACCAATACCATGCAGTTTTTAACACAACCCTGGAGGACATGGGCACAGGGGGAAAGTTCCTGAACAGAACACCAATAGCTTATGCTCTAAGATCAAGAATTGACAAATGGGACCTCATAAAATTACAAAGTTTCTGTAAGGCAAAGGACACTGTCAAAATGGCAACCAACAAAGTGGGAAAAGATCTTCACCAACCCCACATCCGACAGAGGGCTAATATCCAATATATACAAAGAACTCAAGAAGTTAGACCCCAAAGAACCAAATAACCCTATCAAAAGATGGAGTACATTCCTCCTTTGAGGGATATACAGAAAATGTGGTATATTTATACAATGGAATACTACTCAGCAATTAAAAATAGTGAATTCATGCAATTTGTAGGTAAATGGTTAGACCTGGAAAATATCATCCTGAGTGAGTTAACCCAATCACAAAAGAATACACATGAAATGCAATCACTGATAAGTGGATATTAATGAGCCCAGAAGCCCTAAATACTCAAGACACAAATATCAAGTCAAATGATTCCCAAGAAGAAGAAAGGAGAGGACCCTGGGCCTGTAAAGATTGCATCCAGTTTAGTAAAGAAACCGAGGGGGGAGGGGGAATGATTGGGGAATAATTGGGAAGGAGAGGAACTATGGGAACTATGGTGGGTGGGAACAGGGAAAGGGGAAAGCCTTTGGAATTAAACATAGAATATAGAAAATAAAAATTAAAAAAAAATGGGGTACAGAGCTAAACAAAGAATTTTCACCAGAAGAAATTCAGATGGCCAAGAAACACCTTAAGAGATGTTCAACATCATTAGTCATCAGGGAAATGCAAATCAAAACAACCCTGAGATTCCACCTCACACCAATCAGAAGGGCTAAGATTAAAAACTCAAGAGACAACAAGTGCTGGCGAGGATGTGGAGAAAGAGGAACACTCCTCCACTGTCGGTGGGATTGCAAAGTGGTAAAAACCGCTCTGGAAATCAGTTTGGCGGTTCCTCAGAAAATTGGGCATGTCACTTCCAGAGGACCCTGGCATACCACTCCTGGACATATACCCAGAGGATTCCCCTGCATGCAATAAAGACACATGCTCCACTACGTTGATAGCAGCCTTGTTTATAATAGCCAGAAGTTGGAAGGATGTCCCTCACAGGAGGAATGGATACAGAAAATGTGGTATGTTTATACAATGGAATACTACTCAGCAATTAAAAATAATTAATTCATCCAATTTGTAGGTAAATGGTTAGATCTGGAAAATATCATCCTAAGTGAGTTAACCCAATCACAAAAGAATACACATGAAATGCAATCACTGATAAATGGATATTAATGAGCCCAGAAGCCCTAAATACTCAAGGCACAATTAGCAAGTCAAATGATTCCCAAGAAGAAAGGAGAGGACCCTGGGCCTGAAAAGATTGAATCCAGTTTTGTAGATCCAGAACAGAGAAATGGGGGGAGGGGGATGATTGGGGAATAGTTGGGGGGTGGAGGACTTATGGTGGGGGGGAACTGGGAAAGGGGAAAGCCTTTGGAATGTAAACAAATAATATAGAAAATAAAAAAAAAAGAAAATCTTTGAAAAAAAATGGTAAATACAGCCGGGGCGGTGGTGGCGCACGCCTTTAATCCCAGCACTTGGGAGGCAGAGGCAGGCGGATTTCTGAGTTTGAGGCCAGCCTGGTCTACAGAGTGAGTTCCAGGACAGCCAGGGCTACACAGAGAAACCCTGTCTTGAAAAAACAAAACAAAACAAAAAAAAAAAAACAACAAAAAACAAAAAACAAAAAAAAGAGAAAGAAATGGTAAATACATGAGAGGCGGTTTCTTCTGAAATCTCTTTCAAAAATGCCTTCAGAATATAAATGGCTATTAAAGCAAAAATAAGTATAATGTAAGTGATGTTTATGGTCTATATGTAAATAAAATTCATAGCGATAAAGCTAAGAAACAGACATTGAGTGCTATAAAGTTCATATATAGTTCAGGAAGAATTTAATATAATATTTGAAGATTGACTTGGCTAAATCAAAACTATATGTTCCCGATCCAGAAAATTCAGTTAAGAAGATAAGGAGGTACGAACTATCACTAGAGATAAAATGGGATTAAAATTACTCCGTGAGTCCTCTCCATTGCTGCAAGAAAGGGACAGGACCTGAGAGAAGTAGTAAAGGGCTGTGAGGATTTTTGCTTTTTAAAAAAACAGCTGATCCGTGGATTTAAACCCAACCAATGGGCACACACAACCAATGTGGCACTAATGCACAGCTAAAGACTCTATGTAACAAAGACTTTAGACTCTAAACAAATAAATAATTAAGTGGATGGGTGGGTGGATGGAAGGATGGATGGATGGATGTACGGATGAACAGACAAATCAGCAATAGAGACTCTAGATTAAAGAGACTGTCACCAACTCTGATGACGTCAGTTGGTTCCCTGGGACACCCATGGTGGAAGGAGAAAACTGACTCCTGATAGCTGTCCTCTGACTTCCACACTGCTACACACACACACACACACACACACACACACACACACAGAATAATTGAAGCCACGTTCAGCAAAACGTCCTGTAAGTCCAGCTGCAGGGGATCTGATACACAAACCCACACACAAATAGAAACATAAATAAAAATACTTTTTAACTACATGGAAGGTTAGAAATATATTTATCAAAGGAGCACTAATCACCAGAAACTCTGAGCGGCATTATTAATATCAGACCAAGTACAGGAGAACAAGGAAAATTAATCAGAAAAAAATGAATTTTTGTTGTAATAAAGAAATTAATTCAACAAGAAGGCTTAATAATTCTAGGTGTCTACATACCTTCTAGGAACTAACTTGTGCCCCCAAATTCATATGGTGAAATCATGGAATGCATTTGTGTGATTTCAGTGACCAAACTATTAAGATGGTGATTAGAGTTCACTAAGATCCTCGGGATTGAGCACTTAAGTGTGGCCAGTATTCCATATGATTTGATATGGAAGCAGATTACCTACTGAACGAATCACAAGGTTACTGTTTGTAGAACTGGCTGAGTTAAGAGACTTGACTACCTCCTTTAATAGAATAGCTATTAGTTTCACTATCTCAGTTTCAATTAACCACAGTTATACTGGAAATATTAAATGGAACTTTCCAGAAGTAAACTGTGCCATTTGAGGGATATCATAGAAAAATCTCATACTGCCATACTCTGCCCTGCCAAGACAGGAGTCCCTCTGCCCGGTAGTCCCAGACTGCACATGCATGTACCACGTAGCCACTCTATCGCCATGATTAGCAGATTACCAGGCACAAACATGGTACATATACACATATGCACACAAAGTACTCAGGCACATAAAAACTAAAACCTTTAAAAGTTACTTTTAAAATGCATGCATGATGAAGGGAAAGCATAATGTGTGTGTGTGTGTGTGTGTGTGTGTGTGTACATGTGTGCATTTCTCTAAAGTTTTAGTCATTTAATAGAAATGTCTACTACATATTGGGAACACATTGAGAGGTTACCATTAGTCTTGAAGACTTCTTAGTAGCTAATAGAATAAGAAGTCAGAAGTTCTGAAAGACAGAAAAACTTGACCAACACCATCAAATAACTTGACTAAATGACCTGAAACACACAAACCTCTCAAGAACACATCAAAGGCTCATGAACTCAATATATAAACTAAGTCTAAGTAAATATAGAAGTGAGAATATACAAACTATGTTCTTCCTACAAAATACTTAAACTGGAAATCTACGAGAGGTAGTTGGAAATAATCTTCAAATAATTAAAAATTAATTATACTTCTAAGTAGAATAACTCACAGGAAATAAGAAATAATAAAACAGGAAATATCTGTACTAAGCAAAAATGAAAACAATATCAAAATGCATTGCTGGGTGTGGCAGCACATGCCTTTAATCCCAGCCCTCCGGAGGCAGAGGCCAGCAGGGAATTCAAGGCCAGCTCCATCCTGGCTAGCAGAGCCACACAATGAGACTCTATGAAAAGAAGCAGGCATGAGGGAGAAAAGGGTGAAGGAGAATTTAGTGGAGAAATGATAATAAACGCTTACATTTGAAAAAAGAAATCCCAAATTATCCAAGTTCCCTTTAAATTTTCTTCATTTATTGGCAATAGATTCTCTTCTTATACACCATGGTTATAGTTTCCTCTCCCTCCATCCATCTCAGTCCTTCCCTACCTCCGTCTCCTCCAGATCCATTTCTGCTCAGTCTCTCATTAGAAACCAACAGGATTCTAGGAGATAACAACCACACATGACAAAATAAATTATAGTAAAACCAAAACCACCGCATCAAGGCTGGGCAAGTTAAACAGCCCAGGTAAGCATGAGAATGAGAAACCTACTTGTTCATATGCTCAGAGATCCCATAATATACTAAACTATATGCAGAGAGTATGCTGCAGACCTGGGTAGGCTCAGTCCTTGCTGCTTCAGGCTCTGTCCGTTTATATGGACCTTGTTCAGTTATTCAGAGGGCCTTGTTCCCCTGGTGTCCTTTGTTGGGATCTGGGAGCAGATGTACAAGCTTCTCAGACACTGATCTCAGTTAAACAGGACCGATTGATTGACTGCACATGCCAAAACGGATTGATCATGGATGCAGTCCAGACTAGGGAGCTGAACTCTGACACCCAGCTAGAATACTATAGAGCTTTTTAAGCCTGAAATCCACAAACATCCGGCCCAAGTTATTCCACCAATCAGGTATTAGGAATAGGATACTTCCTCAGGAACAGGTCTTTGTTATATGTTTTTCCTGTTCTTACTGGTTGAAATACTCAACTATGGCAGGGGACTTGTGTTGCCTAACATTCATGTCTTAACTTGCCAATCTGGATGTACATGTCTCTGTCAAGTAGAATGACAATTCCCAGGGAGGTCTTGGGAACTTAAACTTTATTCAACTCCTACTCAAAATGGAAGTTTTACTCCAAATGGCTTCTTATATTCATGCAGGTGTCTTTCTTATGTTGGGGTCCATCCCAGGGGCAGTTTATAAAGGCAAGTAAACATAAAAGCTCATACATAGGTTCAGAAAATACTGCTGGGCCGTTGCTTCAGGTCCAACTCTGTCATGGCTAACTTTACAAAGCAATTCTAACTGATTTCTATTGTGATTGTTTTCCAAAAAAAAGACCAAAGCACAGAACATTGCAGAATATGCAATCAACTCAGGCATGAAAAGATTTCATAGGAACAGCACATGAGAAATTTTCATTATAACATTAGTAACAGCACAAAATGGAAGCAACAGGTTACCTAGGCCTTAACACCCTTCATCACTTCTGGATCCTACACTTCTCCCACTTCCTCTTCCACAGGTTCCCTGAGCTCTAAGAAAATGGATTTGATGGTGATATCCTATTTAGAGCCCTGTGTTCCAAGATCTATCTATCTATCTACCTATCTATCTATCTATCTATCTATCTATCTCCCTCTCCCTCTCCCTCTCCCTCTCCCTCTCCCTCTCCCTCTCCCTCTCCCTCTCCCTCTCCCTCTCCCTCTCCCTCTCCCTCTCCCTCTCCCTCTCCCTCTCCCTCTCCCTCTCCCTCTCCCTCTTCATCTCCATCTCTATCTCTATCTCTATCTCATATGTCTGGCTGTGGGTCTCTGTATTCGTTCCCATCTGCTGCAAGAGGAAAGCTCTTTGATGACGGCTGAATAAGGTACTAATCTATGAGTGTAGCAGATTAGGACTCATTTTATCGTTGCAGTTCTTTTAGACCAATATTATTTGTTTTACCTTAGAAGTCTGGGCTATCCAGTCTCTGGCTCCTGGTCACCCAAACAGTGTCCAGTATTGACTCCATCTCATGGAGTGAGGCTCAAGTCACATTAGACGTTGGTTGGCTCTTCCCACAAGTCCTGTGCCACCATTGCCCTAGCATATCTCGTAGGCAGGACCTACTGTAGATCAAAGGTATTGAGGTTGGGTTGGTGTTTCTCTTTTGAGAGCCTGCAGGGTACCTTTCCATACCAAAGATACTAGAGGATGGCGTGAAGGCTCCATATAGGCTCCAGCTCATCTTCTCCATACTCAGTGAGCTGAACGAGTTGGATAGGTGTTGCCCTCAGCAATGGGACCCTGCAGTCAGTTTGCAGAGAGCAACCCATTGTCTTAGCAACAGCCTGGGATGTTCCAAGATTTCCACGGGACCCTCTTGGCCAACAACTTAATTGAATGCAACCCAGTCCAAGTTCTCTAAGAGTCTTTGGGTGACAAGATATGGCCAGTTGGGACTCCATCGACTCCATTATTATTAGAAGACCTCATTAGGATCACCTTCATGGACTTCGTGGATTTTCTGCTATGCTAGGTTTCCATAGCATCTCTCAGATGCTCCTCAATTCTAGCTCTCTGTCACTGCATTCCCTCCTTCAACCCTAATCCCCTCCCCCTCCCCAACTGATCCTCTGATTTGTGTCCTGCTCAGCACCAGGATACCCATAAAACCCATCCTATTTCCCCCTCCCAAGGAGATCCATCCATACATCCCCATAGTTCCTTCCTCCATATCTAATCTGCGTCTAATGGACTGTCACTTGGTTATCATTTATTTAATGGCTAATATCCACATAGAAGTGAATACCTAACATAGTAGTCATTCTGGGTCTGTGTTCCTTCACTCAGGAAGGTCTTTTCCTAGTTCCTTTTGCCTGCAAATTTCATGATGTCATTTTTTTTATTAAGACGATCTTAAGATTTTCTTAATAAATCATAAAGAAAATAAAAAGTAGGCAGAAAGGGGGATAAATAACACTCAACAGCACTTAGATTATAAAAATAAAAACTCAGCATTCAAAAAATATATAGGAGGAAAATTATGAGAACAGCAAGTCTGCAGGTAGACCAAACAGCAAAACAAAGGAGAGTCACAAGTCATGGACCTGAACTGAAATTTAAAAGGAACAACGCTAGAGCTTGACTGACATTTCAAAGAAATCCCTGAAGAGTTTAGGATGTAGATGGTGGTCAGATTTCACTCACAGGAAGCAAGGAACAATTCTCATTTGGATGTTCTTAATTTTTTGAGACAGAGTTTCCCTGTGTAGCCCTGGCTGTCCTGGAACTCTTTCTGTAGACCAGGCTGTTCTTGAACTCAGAGAGATCCACCTGCCTCTCCCTCTAGAATATTGGGATTAAATATATGTGCCACCATGCCCAGAAGCAATGTGTAGCAAACAATATTATAGTCTTACCAATACTCATGACAAGAAATATGAGAAGGTGCTTGCCACCAATCCTGGCTGCCTGAGTTCAATTCTCCAGACCCGCACAGGAAACTCACTCTCACAAGCATGTCCATGTGCCTGCCCTGGCATGCATGTGGCCACCTCCATCCTACTCACAAAACAAAGTAAAATTAAAGAAGTAATCAATTCCTTATTATACACCCAGAAGTCTTTAGTACCATTTATGTATGTATATTCACTTAAATACCATAATCCTAATTATATGTAGGAGAAGAAATGAGAACTGTATTGACTTGAGGAAACTGCCATGACTGAGGTAGGCTAAAGGTTGAAAGGTCTCCAGTGCTGAAGTCATTCACACCAGGTCTCACTGACCAGTATTGTCAATGATTCAGTATTTGTCCAGTTTAAATGGATTCCTCAGCTATCCCAACAAACCCTTTTTCTACTCTATTCTAGGTTCTGGGATCATAGAGATGAGCAAATTTGTCTTGAAAACGTATGCATAATTTACACTGATGTCATTGGAGTTACAGTCCTTGCCCTTAGAACTGTATAACCTAGTTGGTTGTGTACAGATGTGCGTGTATGTAAATCAATCCAAAAGCAGCAAAAGGTGAGCTAAAATCATGACTTAAACTGAGAATTTGGCTCTTCTTGTCTAGAATACACATCTATGAACTGAATCACAGATGGAACACATTTTAAACCATTCTTCTATACAAACATTTTCTCATTATTTTCTCCAAAGAATGCACTGTAGCAACTATTTACATAATACTTGCATAATTGGGTCAAGCACTGTAATCACTTAGAAATGACTTAGGGTATTTGAGGTTATGTATGTAGATTATATTACAATATACCAAGTTATATAAAGGACTTGAACATAAACTGTACTATCCACCTACAGGAGTCAATCTAATGATACCAAGGAACATTGGGATGCAAGCCCCAGGCAGCAGATTTGTGACACTGTTTCATGGAGGAAATGACCTGGTGCTCAATTTTGAAGAAGCCATATTTTCATAAGTGAAGGAAGAAGAGAGGGTTTACCATACCAGCGAGTGATAACAAGAGAAAACCTCAAGTGTAAATAAATGCACAAAGGTTGACTATGGACAGGAAACGCTAAGGACAGCTGAATATAAAGCCGAACACATAAACTAGGTAAGAAGTACCCAATGCTGCAGCGAAAAAGAAAAAAAAATCTAGCTCATTATATTTTACTTCTGTAGATAGAGGGAGGGCAGAAATCTACTTCCGTAGATATCAGAGGGATTACATGAGATGTCCCAAACAATACATGAGAAGGGTTCAAAGATCATTGGATAGGCATGTAATCTCTTAGAAGAAAAAAATATCAGAGGGGGAGAAAAAAGAGTTAGACTTTAACGTGATTCATCCTTGTTCATTTTTTAAAGCCAAAAGCTTACTTCAGCAGTTAATAAACATTGATTGCTGCTTCCACCGAAGATCAGCAAACTGCACTCGAAGCAGGCGTTTTATGCAAGGAATAGCATAGTTGCTGATGCTCTTGTGGGCCAATCAAGTGCCTGCTCTGTTCAAATGACAAGTCGTCTGTTCTTCGGTGCGTCCATAGGATATTCCCATTGCAAATTACCAGCAAATTAGTAAATGTTCTCCTTGACAGGAGCACGCGGCCCAGGAGCACATCCTTCCCTTTGTGCTTGGCTCGGATCACCTCAGTGCAAAGTCCCTCTACTCCCCTGGACTCTTCTAATAACCCCGACTGCCAATTAAACAGCTTCTCTCTCTGCAGCTACACTTGGACATAGGTATCAAGTTTATGCCTGATGAGACTAATTAACTCTTTCCGCCCAGACATGAAGTTATCAGTCCTAAAAGGGAAGAAAGAAAGAAGAGAGAACAAAATCCCCAGGAAGGAATCTGAAGGGCTCCTGTCTCTACTGAACATTCATAAGGTCCCCGCTGAAAGAACGTTCCACCCTAAATTGAAGGTCTGTGTTAACAACAGGGAACAGTCTGCAGCCGCCAGCTCAGCACAGTCACCCCACATTCTAAAGTCATTTGTCGCCACCTGGTGGCCAGAATGAAGTGCGTCCAAGGAAGACATTTTCCTTAATTATCTGCAAGGGCTTCTTCCTATTAGAACTGGAGATACAGCAGCAACCCAGGTTTTTTATGCAGGTGCTGAGGAACCAAACTGGGGTCTCAATGCTCGTACAACTAGTGTTTTATCCACTGTACTATCTTCTTAGTTTTTTTTTAAAATAAACAACTTATATTAACGGCATTAGTTGATACAAAAAAATATAATTTGAAAGCATTCTCTATTTTTTATAGTATGTATACCAAAAATATACAGCTCTAATTTTTTTCTCATTTTGAAGATTCACCTTCCTATTCCCACCACAACCACACAGTGAGGCAAGAAAGACATGTTGATGGATAAGCAAACATCAAAACAATATAGCATAAGTCTGAGGCATTTCTCGGGGACTGCGAAGATGTTTGAAGATCTATGCTTTAAGATAGCAATTGTCTCCCACAACATTTTAATGAAAGGTTTTTATCCCTTCCCATTTACAGGTCAGATCTTCCCCCAACCAGGCAACACAGCAGCCTTAAGCAATTCAATGAGGCTGGCTTAGAAACACTGAACACGAGCAGCTTTCTTAGTTCACCCCGGGGTGAGATTTACCAGAGTGTCCTGTAACTTACTGAGAAACTTACACTTAACGAGTTTTCATTATTTATTGAATTTCGGTGGATGTTCAATATTTCACTGGGCAATCCCATCTGGAGTGGAACAAAGGACCCGCCAGAAAGGAGAAAAAAAATAGGTTGGCTCCTAGCAGAAGAATCAATCACTTTTATGGGTCAAAATATGTTTGTAGGGTAGCAAAATTAAATGGAAAAGCAAAGTCACGACATCCTGAGCATCCAAATACTTGACATATATCTGATGCTTGGCCTTTGAGAAAGCACTTAGTATTTATTATACTCATACTGACTTCAGGGTTCCAAGGCTCAGGATTGTTATGGAATTATCACTACGTGCCATCGGGAGCCAAACGGAATAGCCAGGACTGAATCCTGTTGTCTCTGTAACTCCAGTCCTTATGGTATCACAAAATCTACACAGGAAGAGAGAGTTCATGTGGACTCGACTAAAGTCACGGCGTCTGGACCTTCCGATGAGCATTGTGGTGTAAGGCCAGGAAATCAGACGATGCACCCTGATACCCATTACGCCCTTTCAGACTATGGTACCCAGTTGGAGTTTTAAACTGCAAGTGTTTGTTTTGTCTCCCAAGTACTTTTCCCTGTTTAACCAACACATCTCTGCCACTAATCTTTGCAGGCCACTTACATCTCAGAAAGATCTTTTAACAAAAGCTCAGGATCATACATATCTTGAAATGGAATTCGTGTTGTCCTGGACAACATCTGGATAAAGTTCTTAATAACAATTCTCCTCCCTAGCAACCACTCAGGATGGCTTTTTAAACTATAGAGTAGTGACATCTGGTGTTCACAGTGCACATTGCACCTTTGGCCTACACTTTTTTTTCCCTTTATTTTCTATATTCTTTGTTTACATTCCAAAGGCTTTCCCCTTTCCCAGTTCCCCCCTCACCATATGTCCCATAAGTCTTCTTCCCTCCACCCATTCCCCAATCACCCCCCCACCCCCCATTTCTCTGTTCTGATACTCTCCTACAAACCTGGATCCAGTCTTTTCAGGACCAGGGTCCTTTCCTTCCTTCTTGGGAATCTTTTGATTTGCTAATTGCACCTTGAGTATTCAGAGCTTTTGGGCTCATTAATATCCACTATCAGTGATTGCATTTCATGTGTATTCTTTTGTGATTGGGTTAACTCACTTAGGAGGATATTTTCCAGATCCAACCATTTGCCTACAAATTGCATGTCAATGAAGACTCAGGGAAAAGCTTAATCCTACTGAGCTTCCACACTGCCCACGGATTCCTAGTCTATACATGACTCCCTTACTTTGCTGGGTGGATACCATCTTAAAGAGAGAAGAAACTCTTCTCTCTCTAAGTTGCTTTTGTCAGATGCTTTGCCACAGTGATGAACAAAGGAACTAACAGAGTGGATATTACCTCTAGATACATGCAGACAGAGGCCAGCTCCTATGTGATTTTATATCCTGGCAATTGATATTATTAACTATTATAAGCAGAAATGTAATAGTTAATGGGACAATCTGATGTGAGAATTACAGCCTAGTTTTAGATTTGTAAGTCACAAACTAAAAACAAACAGACATCTTAACTCAAAGGCTTCTCTTCAAAGTGTACCAACAGTATAACATCCACTGTAATTTAATTATGACATTCAGGCCATCTATCAAGAACAGACTAGAAAATACAAGGTGCTTTCTTCCAGGTCAACTGTGGGTTTTTCTAAAAGAAACTAAAGTGCATGCTGTTTCAATGTGGTAAGTACTAAAGAGCTACTGAAGCTTCTATAATGTTAAAGATGTATTTCCAATAGCCAAGTTCTGTGATCAGGACAAACGAAAAAAATCGCGCTGGATTTAAAAATCTTGCTGTTATCCTTATTTTACTGGAGTCAAATAAAAGTTCAATGAAACCTTTCGTTAAAATAACACCGAATGTTTTCTCTAAGTTTCTAACATGTTTTAGATCTGCTTAGTTGAGCATAAATTCTGTCTTCTGCCTTTCTGGTTTGTTAAAACTACTGTCTTCACAACGTGATGGTAGAGCACGCAGCGATGTCTTAGTTTGCCTATGTGTGCATCTCTCATTATTGAGAATTGGTATTCTCTAGAAGAAGAGGAGCCCATATGTGATTGGAAGGCATTGATGCAAACAGCTGTGAGGAGACACAAAAAGAAAGCCTCGCGGATTGCATATTAGTGTCTGAATAATCTCATCATCGGGACTTTGATCAAACTTTAGGGCTCTGTGGATCCGTGGTAAGAGGGAAATCTTACCACGGATGAGCAAGAACAGACTTGAGAGTCAGCCCTTCACCTCCCTCTCCTCTCCTCTCCTCTCCTCTCCTCTCCTCTCCTCTCCTCTCCTCTCCTCTCCCCTCCCCTCCCCTCCCCTCCCCTCCCCTCCCCTCCCCTCCCTTCCCCTCCCCTCCTCTCCTCTCCTCTCCTTTCCTCTCCTCTCCTCGGTTTTGTTCTCAGAGGCAGAATGGAAGATTTGAAACCACCCAAACCCAAGTTCAAATCTCAGATTCCTCAATGCACTTAGCCCTGTGGCATCTGGCAGGTCACTGTGTATCTGAGACTCACTTAATTTCTTTGCAAAATGTAGAGATCCCTACCTCCTTAGAAGAGTTATTGGGGGCAATAGATGCCTGGTGACTGCGACACCCAGAAACAGAAGCTCAGAGCCCAGCTGTGATCGATGAGAGCTGCCATCATGGCTTTTTCTGGTCAGCTTCCAGTATGTCTCTATTGACCACCTGTGGCGGGACTCTGGTCAAGTCCAGTCCTGGAAGCAGTGAGGTACAGGAACATTTCTGTCTTTGGGAGGGGAGGGGTATGCTTTGTCCTTTGAATAGCACAGTAACCAAAGTTTCAGCCTCCACTCTTCACTGGAAGTCCTGCAGCAAGGTCACACTTCTGACCTAGTGTTCAAATAAGAACTTTCACAGACTTATTTGGTTTTTTTTTTTTTTTTTTGCTCATGCATATAAGTGTTTGTATGCACATATGTAAGAGTGCCACATGCATGCCTAGTAGCCCTGGAGTTCACCAGCGGGTATCAGATCTCCTGGAACTGAAGTTTACAGACAGTTGTAAGATGCTATGTAGGTGCTGGGCACCAAAGCAAGAGCAAGTGCTCTTAATCTGAGCCATCTCTCCGGACCCTTAGAAGGACTCTTATTCCACAACGAAATGTCTGTGTTCCACATATTATATGATTACCTTCCCTCCTCTCTCTGTGTGCATGTAAATGAGTGTGTGTGTGTGTGTGTGTGTGTGTGTCTGTGTGTCTGTCTGTCTGTCTGTCTGTTCCCTTCTAGGTAGTCTCTGTTGTTAATGTTCTTTCTTGCATTATTCTGCTAATATTGCCTAGAGTCCCTAACTTTGGACCCTTTCTATTTACAATTACCATTGCTAGTAGTCTAGAGTGTCTTTGTAAGTATAGACTCTGAATAGTCTGAAGGAATATGGGTCTTCTCCTTAGAGGGGGAAAAAGAGATGCCCTTAAAATTATACACATCCATACATGAATTTCAGAAGTTTTGTAGTTCTTGTTTCTATTCCAAAGCCTCTCGTTGTTCACCAGATTAAGGGGGCGGTACAGCTCCACAGTTACATGTGTCTCGGTGACCCTCAAATCCTCATCGTCCACATAATCCATGATTCCAGTGAGCCTGATTTCAAACAGCTAGCTGGACCGTTACACACGAATGCCCTCCAGGCTTCTTGTAACCCATTGTCTTCCCTCTAAATCCACTCTCCTGCGAGGGAGCTTCCTATTCTTAAGCCAAGCAGACCTAGATCCATATCCAGCATGCATACCTCAGTAATAAACTTCACCTTTCTGTGTTTTGATTTTTCTCTCACAATAGTATGTGGATAACAATATCATCATTCCAGGCATGGTTATCAGGAATTTTTTTTTTTAAGTGCTGGGCAAACACCCAAGAATGTGCGTCAGAGTGGATATTCCACAAGTATTACTCTAGCTGATTCTCAGTATTAATAAAAGCAACTCCATTCCCCAAGTATGCTAAGCCAAAAATTTAGAGCATTCCCTGCATTGACGCCAGAGGATCTTTCTAAGAAACAGATCTGGTAAGGTCATATGATGCCCCTTAAATCCCCTCGCTCGTATCTCTTTGCTTCCAGCACGGTGTCTAGCTTAGTATTGTACTTAAGGTTGATTATGGGCTATGCCTTCGAAATTCCTTTGTGGCTGTACGTGTCTCACGCTGCCCATAGTGTTTGGGATTCTATCATGGTACTTCTATTGTGTATAAGGACCTCTACTCCGTATATCTCTTCTTGGTATTTAAACAAACACCTACCCGTCTTTCAAAGCACAGTTCAAGGACCACCTCCACTATGACATGACACCAGCCTCCTGAGGCGGTGTTGGTCACTTACCCCTTTTCTCCTGTCTGCGATTTCCTGTTACGGCAAAGAATTCTAATATATGGTTATGTTAGCGGGGGGGAGGGGAAGCGTACAATCATCAGCAAGAAATTCTTTTATATAACCAATCAGACCAAGTCAGTGTAAGCATTACAGCTCAGATAGAAAACATATCTTGGCAGTCAGGAGTCAAGGAATGCAAAAAAAAAAAAATCACACTGAACAGAAAATCTCATACAAGAGATCTATTGGAAGGGAAAATCCAGAAGGGTGGATGCCACTGCGTGGGAGAGAAGCAGCAGAGAACTGGACAGAACACGGGATTATATAGGGTTTCTGGGGGGGGGAGTTCCAGGAGGGTCTGGGATTGGAGAGATGATGAGGTCTGATCTTGGGACAAGCTTAGAGATTGATGAGATTTTTTTTTCTTGTAGGCACTCTCCCACCTTGGGGCTGGGAACTGCCTATACAGCCCTTAGAAGATGGCTGATGGAGCCTTTTGGGGCAGTTAGGGAAGTATGAGGGCGGGGCCTGGCTACCAGGGCTCCTCAGGCTTGATCACGTGTGAGCCTTACAAAGGTTACAAACTATATAAAATGTACTAAATTTTGGAGTATCTGGCCAGGACAGGGATTGTCTGCCTCCTGAGTTAGTGTGACTAGCCCTGAGCAGCGCAATGGTTGAGCCACGCCCTAACTCCACACGGCTGTCACACACTCTACTCTATTCCTGAGGTACTACTTCCGAAATCTGTTATTTTATCTTTCCTGTCCTGAACCTTGCTGGGCAGCCCTCTGGGGACCGCTTCTCCCTGAACTTACAGGTCAGCAGGTTCTCTGTCCTACACCTCCCCACCCCAAGCCCCACCCCATGTGGTCCGGCTCCTCACGGTGGAATCCTCAGTCTTTTCTCCTCCTCAGTCTCTTCTCAGGAATCCTAAAACTCCCTCCTCTAGCTTCCTGCCCAACCATCTGCTGCCAGTATCTTTATTGACCAGTCATAAATCAACTGGGGACAGGCTTCCTTTAGTCCTACGTGCTGGACACTGCAAACAGGTTTTTGCATAACATAATTAGCATGAGAAAACAAGCAAGTCGCTACATAAGTCCAAAGAGGGAAAGACAATCCCACCTCTTCCTTATTCTTTTGCTCCACAGCTACTCTTTCTCTGAGAAAGCAGTTCTCCTTCAACTGCAAGTCTCAGCTTAAGTCTGAAGACTGGTGTAATGTATAGAGTCATAAACGTTCAGTATTTAAAAGTAGCCGCTCCCAGAATCATTGGCTTACACTGTCAGTGGTATACAGAACCAATGCAAAAGGCTTAACTCTACTCTATGCTCCTCAGCGATCTGAAGAGTTCTGCTAATTCTTGAGGGACCTTGACTTAGGCCAAGACAGGATCTGTGGCTTTCCTGCAGGTTAGCCAGTAAGACACAGAGTCAAGGACTCGCCTCAAACTCAGAAATCTGCCTGCCTCTGCCTCCCAAGTGCTGGGATTAAAGGCATGTGCCACCACCGCCCGGCTGAGTCAAGGACTCTTAGAGACACTTTACTATAGACTTGGAGCATGAGCGTTAAGAAAAGGGGAAAGAATCAGAAAGAAAGACACACCCAGAGCAGGGACATGAATTTCTCAAAGATGAATCACACTTCACTATCTTTATAGTTATCATATGACCTTCTGTGAGTTGGAAGGTTGTTGAAGACTAATTGTGATCACACAGATGCAGGAAGAGAGGACTTCTACCTGCAAAGATAACAGTCTTGTTTGAGATGCCTCCTCTCCCTCCCCGCTGTACAGAGCCATAACCGAGTGTCATGCCAAATGGTAGGAACTTGACCTTGATCAAGGTGAACTTCATCTCCCAGCCTCTGTTGAGCAGGGATTCCTATGCTGTTCAGGATCCTGCTCCACCTAGGGTGGAGCACTAAGAGTGAAGGTGAAGTTCATTGTTCCTCCAGGCCTACGAGTTCCTGAATTAAGCAGGTGACCCACCCAGCTGAGCAGTGGAGCCAATGAAAAGCCAGACCACTTCCCCCGGAACTTAGCCCAGAGTCTGGGGAGGAGGGGCTTGCCCAGGCTGTTATATGGTCTGATCTCCCTTTAAAACTTCAGCCTCGACCAGCAAATGTCACACTGGCCCTCATTCTTTTCGCTGCTTCCCCATCCATCCCTCAGCTTCTCTTCCAGGAACCAGTTCACTATAGCTGCAGGCAGCCACAACCCCTCCCCCCCCCACAAAAAAAAAAAAAAAAAAAAAACATGGAAAGGAATGAGGCTTTATGCAAAGTCAAATACACTCAGGCCTTGAGATTGGGTCATTAAAAATTTTTAAATTAAGTATCCATATGTAAAAGAAATATTTTTCTGTGTGTTGATAACCTTTATAGCAAATGGTATAGACAGTGCTGGAATTCTTGCTTTTCAGCTGGCAAAAAGTTTTCACCAAACTCCAGAAGGCAAGGGTCCTTTCCCGCTCATGTGTGCATACTCTCCATGCCTTTCTGTCCTGCCACAAAGCAGTATACCAGTATTAGGAGGCTGAGGCTGAAGGATCTTCAGTTCAAAACCAGCCTGAGCAACATCCTGAGACAAGAAAGATTAAAAAAAAAAAAAAAAAAAGCCGGGCAGTGGTGGCGCACGCCTGTAATCCCAGCATTTAGGAGGCAGAGGCAGGCGGATTTCTGAGTTCGAGGCCAGCCTAGTCTACAAAGTGAGTACCTGGTCAGCTAGGGCTATACAGAGAGACCCTGTCTCGAACAAAACAAAACAAAACAAAAACAAAAACAAAAACAAAAAAACAAGAAAGAGGGAAGGAAGGAAGGGAAGGAGGGAGGGATGGAGGGAGGGAAGGAGGGAGGGAGGGAGGGAGGGGAAGAGAGGACAATAGAAAGAAGGACAGAAAGGGCAGATGAATGGGGAGGAGAAGGGAAACAGGTAAAAAAGAAAAAGAGAAAGAAAAAAAGCAACAATAATAAAGACAATATAAAAAATTTGGGGGGGGGGGTAATACCCAAGAGGGCCCTACTCAATCAGAGGAAAAGAGGAGAGGGAAGGGTTGTGAGAGGGGATGGCTGGGAAGTGGGAAGTGAGTGGGATGTAAAATGAATAAGTAACAAAAGAATAAAAGAAAAAGTGTTGCTTTCCACACTAGGATTGACCAGCTGTATCTTGCTATAGAAGTAGACATGAAACCCAGAGACGCTGTAGAGGAAACAATGTTCCCTAGGAAGACTATAGACTCCCCTTCCCTGGAAAACTTTAGCTATCATAATCTGTTTATCCTGGGATTGAATATTCACTCACCTGGTTGGCTGCAAGGGTAGTAGATATCAGAAGTCTGTCACTTATTTCTTTGAACATTACTTATCATCGTAGCTGGACATGGATGAAAGCTCTATGTTGTCAACACCTACAATGAGTTATTAAATAAATTTGAATATGATTGCCTGAAAAAAGGCTCAGTCTACCTAACAACAATTTTCAAATGTATTCTAAACTTAGTTTTGAGAAATTATAAACGCTAGGTGCTAACCAACTGATTTAAAACTGTCTATGAAAACCCTGCATGCAAATATTTTAAAAAGCTTTATTCATTGGCATCAAAAATTGGGTGAAAAACTCAAAGATTCTTTAATATAGGAAAGAAAAAAACATAATCAAGCACTCATACATTGTAATACTATTATTATTCAGGTGCTGAACAAAAAGGATGGGAATAATCTATCAAGGCACATAAAAACAAAGATGCTAACTGGAAATAATTTTAATAAATGTAAATATGCTGGGGTGGGGGGTGGGAGTGGATGAGTGGGTAGAGGAGCACTCTCATAGAAGCAAAGGGGAGCAGGGAGAGGAGGGATGGGATGAATGGGTTCGTGGAGGGGTAACCAGGAAGGGGGATATGATTTGAAATGTAAATGAATAAAACGATTAATAAAAAAAAGTCTAAAACATAAAATGGACAAAGAGATGATGGGTATTAATGGTCAAGGGTGATGAAGGGGGTTAATAGATAAAACAAGGGGCATTTTAATAACAAAACTATTCCAAGTGAGATTTCAATGATGTATGCATGACACTGTGTATACATTTGTCAAAACCACAAGTAAAGATATTTAAAGAAGTCTTAGCAACTCAAAGGAGGTGCAGATAAACAAAAATGAGGTGGTAACAGGGACAACTAGGAACAAGAGGGAAAAAAAGAAAGACAATTGACAGTATTTTTAAGTTTGTTAGACAACTCTATTTTAAGAGTGTGGAGTTGCTGAACTATCTTTAGATATAACTGTCTAAAAGCATTGCACATAGTAGGCAAATCTGACTCCTGCAGGCTTAGCTGATCATAGAAACCCCACTATGTGAGTACATTGAGTGTAGTTTTTAACAGTTCTGAACTCACCTTACACGTACACTAGAACTGATGAAGTTAAGCCAATGGATAACAAATGGGGAAGTCAGGTCTCACACTGGGTAAAGAAGATAACTGTGTCTCCTAAGGAATGTGGTTAATACTAGGACTGGAACAGACAGGAATATGCCAGAAATTTCAAAACAATCTCAAGAAATAATGAATGACCAACAAAAATATTGACCAGTACCAAAAACAAACAAACAAACAAACAAAACCTATGGGGTCATGTCAAAAAGCATAGGCACCAACTAAGAGAAACCCAAACTGGATCCATATGAAAAACAAAATCAAAAAGCATTTTAAATGAATATGAATCCACATTAATATAAATAACTAAATGCGTAGACCAAGGGAAGCAGACAGTTCTTCCTCCAGACCTCCAGCTGATTTACGAAGACACTCTGTACTCAAACAAGTGAATGACTGCCCATGCCTCTGAGCTGGGCCTTATGTCCTTGAACAGCCCTAAAAAAGTAACTCCACAGTGGAGAAGCAGGGTTTTATCTCACAAAGGTGATAATCGATACTAAATCATATCGACAGTAAGGACGTTGATGTGATTAACAAGTACAGTTTATATCATTAAGTCCAAACACTCTTACTTCAGTCAATGCATGAGAAAAACAGCAAGTTCCAATTCAGAGACATTCAACACGTGCCTGGTGAATACTTTCTCAAGCTGCTAAAGTTACTGGACTGGCCTCCATAGGCTCAGGCTTTGGAACACTTGGTCATTAAGCTGATGTAGGCTTTTTAGGGGGTTGGTTTAGAAGGTGTGGCACTGCTAGGGGAAGTAAGTTACTGGGGCAGATGGGGTGGGGCACTTGGAGTTTTAAACGCCACCCACCATCCCCAGTGAGCTCTTTGCTTTCTTCTTATGGTTCAACACAGAACCCTCGGCTTCTGCTTCAGCCTCTACATTTACTACTTATATGTTGCCAATAACCCCCAGCTCCCAATTGTGGAGTCTTAAAATGGTAGAAAGTGTCATCCTGAGTGAGGTAACACAATCACAAAAGAACACTCACTGATAAGTGGATGTTATCATACCACTTAACAAAAGCTCAAAATAAACAAGTTACAATTCACCCAGCACAGAGGAAGGAGGACTTAGGTGAGGGTGCTCTGGTTCCTCTGAGAAAGGGAACAAAATACAGGAGCAATAAAGGAGACAAAGTGTGGAGCAGAGACTGAAGTAGAGGCCACCCAGAGACTGCCCTACCTGGGGATTCATCCTATAAACAGTCACCAAACCCCGACACTACTAAGGTCGACAAGAATTGTATACCAAAAGGAGCATGCCATGGTTGTCTTCCGGAGGGGCCTTGCTAGAGCCTTACAAATACAGAGACAGACGCTAGCAGCCAACCATTGGTCTGGACGTGGAGTCCCTAATGGAGGAGCTGGAGGGTGGTCCAGAAGAGCTGAAGGGGTTTACAGCCCCATGGGAAGAACAACAATGTTGGCCACCCAGACACCCCAGGACTCCCAGGGACTAAACCATCAACCAAGGGGTACACATGGTTCCAGCCAAAAATGTGCCAGAGGAATGCCTTGTCGGGCATCAGGGGGAGGAGTGGTCCTTGGCCAGGTGAAGGCTCAATAGATTCCCCAACAAAGGGAAATCGAGGGGGGAGGTGGGAGTGGGTCTGGTGGAGGGGCATATACTTGGAGGCAGGGGGTGGGAGGAGGGGTTGGGGGTCTTTTGGGAGGGGGGAAATCAGGAAAGGTTTTACCATTGGAAATGTAAATGAAGATTATATTCCATAAATAAAATTTTAAAAAATGGTAAGCCCAAATAAACAATTTCTTCTGTAAGGTACTTTTCCCAATGTGTTTCATCATTACAACAGAAAAGTCGTTAATACAGTTATCATAATCAAAAACCTTCAAAATTAACTATGAGGTTCTTTTTCTTTCTTTTTCTCTTCTTCTTCTTTTCTTTTCTTTTCTTTTCTTTTCTTTTCCCTTCCCTTCCCTTCCTTTCCCTCCCCTCTCTCTCTCTCTCTCTCTCTCTCTCTCTCTCTCTCTCTCTCTCTCTCTTTTGAGATAGGGTTTCTCTGTGTATCCCCGGCTGTCCGGGAACTCACTCTGTAGACCAGTAGACCAGGCTGGCCTCAAACTCAGAAATCCACCTGCCGCTGCCTGAGGTTCTTTTTAAAATACATTAAATAAGCTATATGCTATTATCGATACATACATTATGTAATGTACGTATGTTTAGCAAGCCTATTAAGAGTCTAATGCTGTCGTAGAACTGGGACAAAAAAAAAAAAGCTGGCCTCACAAACAATAGTTCTTGACAAACAGTTGTCATGCAAACAACAGAAGACAGAATCTTCTGAAAGATGCAGGAAACTCCTAGGGGAGGATAAAGAATCTGCCTGCCGAAGGAGTTGGAGCGTCCGCGGCTTAGCAGTCAAGAACACAGGCTCAGAGGATCCAGCTTCAACTCCCAAGGTCCACATGGCAGCTCACAACCATCCATAACTCGCGTCCCAGCAGAACCAACACTTTCTTCTGCACATATATACATGTATGCAAAAAAAAACATATACAAAACATAATTTTTTAAATTTAAAAACAACAAAACAACAATCTGTCAAAGGTGCCAAAGAGTCAGTGAAGTAAAGACTCAGCAAAGACTGGTACCGACTCCTCTAAATATTCCCAGCTTGGTCCCGCCCCGTCTTGATCCACCCACCAGTTTACCCAATGAAAGACTAGCTCATCTATGGGAGCACAAGATCATCCTCTACTCGAAGATCGACCAACAGCATCGATGGGCTCGGAGGCAACTACTCAGGCCTGGGTGTCAACAGCGCCGCTGCCTGGACCGCGGTAGCCGCCATTTTGACAGTGGACCAGGTGAGGGCCTGGTCGCGGAGGCCGCGCGGTGGCTGGTACGGATGGTTCCCACCCGCGGTCTCTTCTGCACATTCACGGGTGGCCGTGCCCCTGCTGTCCGTATTGCCCCCGTCGACCCACTCTGCCCTGGGCTCTTCCGCTCGCTCCCCACTCTGCTCCGCCAGAGCCTGCGCTCGGAGCGCAGCCCTGCCGGGTTCGGCCCGGCCCGAGTGCCTGCGCCCGAGTGTTCCCACGGGTTCCCCGGGACGCGGGGCCCGAGGCCGGGTTTGGGGAGGGACACGCCGATACCGCCTGGCCTGAGCCTTCGTCGGTACAGCCTGGCCTGTCACTAGCCTGTTTTGTTTTTGCTCTCTCCCAGGAATACTTTGCAGAGGGGGAAGAATTTGCGTCCGCCTTCTTCACTAGAAATGGCCCATGTAAGTCACTCTTAGAATAAACTTGTTAGGAAATGGAGAGACGAGTTTTATGATGACGTTGGCATAATGGTCGCCTTAATGTGTCAGCAGTGTCGGGGAGCAGAGGGTGTGAAATTAGGTTTTTGTGCTTGGAAATTAGTAGAGACCATTCTATTAAATTCTGGTGCGTTTGATATCTTCATATTTTATACGCATATAATCCAGTTCAGTGCAGGCATCCTTTCAACAATTCTAAAAGTGATTTCAGTAAATATTTAGGATGTTTTAAGCCCTTTACAAAAAATAATAATAATAAAGAGCCTTCAGTTAAGCTGAAGTTTTGAAGTTAGTAGTCTAGTGACTTTACAATTTCTACAAAAGCACACCAAAAGTTCTTATTCACACTCCCAGGCCTGACTGTAAGTGCCTAGATACTGTGCACATCCTAACTTAGATAGTTCTTAAGTAAAGGACATCAGAAATATGAAGATTTGAATAGAAGTAATACATGATAGGGGCAGGAAAGAGAGCAGAGCTCTGAGGACCACTGGGACCACAGGCTGCTGTTGTCAAGGACCCAAGCTCCATTCCTAACACTCACAAGACTGGGACTAACCTTCTGTAACTCCAGTTCCGGGGGACCAGTGCCCTCTTCTGGGCCACATCAGATCCCAGGTACACATGTGGTACACACACATCCATACTTTAAAACACTTTTTAAGTAGCACATAATAGCTTGAAGAAGGTATTGTGAGGGATCTTTGCTTAAGAGAAAATCGGAGTTTAGGATCACCTAATGGGAAAAATGTTTACCTTGAGTTTTGAAAGATGAGTGGGATTTAGATCATCAAATTAGATCTAAATTAGAAAATCAGGCATTAAAAAAAAGCCCACCTTTCCCCCCTGAGTTGTTTAAATATTAGGGTGACATTTCTGTTCATCTGAATGTGAGATGTGCAAGGGACATGATCTAGGAGGTGAAGTTGGATTGGGAGATAAAGGAATATTCAGGAATCTTGAATGCTGTACTCAGTAATTTAACTTCATTCAAGTTGTAATTTAATGAGAGCTGTAGTAGAAAAATTAATGCGGCAACAATCAGTTGAGGTGGCATTCCTTTTGTGAAGTGTTTGAAGGTGTGTCTGTAGAGACTAGTCCTAGGAGAGGTACCACTGTGGGTTTAAGGTGGCTTATCAACTTGCCCTGAAGGGGCGTGATGTGAAGAGGTCTCTGATAAGGAGGGAGGGAAGGTGGACTAGAATAGAATGCTAATATTTGTAGTTTGTTTTAAATGAAGACAGAAGAAGGAAATTATCAAAAGTTAGCAATTCTTTTTTAGAATGATGTTTATGCTGAATTTAAATGCTACCATTTAGATGTAAATATATAAGGATTTTGTGTTGACTTGTATGTGTTGTAAATTCTGGGCATATATTAGTAGTGAAATATGCATATACCTATGTCTTTAATAACATCCTGAGTTTTAAAAATGCACATACTTAGCAACTAGACAAACTAAACTTGCCACTCTTCTGGATATACAGATTTCAAACTTTAGCCCCTTTTTCCTATAACTCAAAAACTTTTAATTTCCCAAGTTACATGATTCTCGGGGAAGGCACAGATCTGCTTTCCTGTAAAGTCAGAGCTACTGCAGCTGAGATGACATCAGTCACCCACAAATGGCTGGACCTGAAGGCCCCTTTTCCATGTGAAAGGCATATTTCAGTGTGTCTAAGCTTTGAAACATGGACATTCATAACTGTATGGTAACTCGCTCCTGATAATCCAGGCCAGGTGATGTCAATATTTTTTAATGCAAATGGGCACCTGGCAAATAAGCTAAGCAAACAGGCTGATGCTGACGTTATGGTGTAAGAGCAGCCATAGGCAGTACGTAAGTCAAAGACTGCCTGTGTTACAGTGAAACGGTTCCCATTGGCTGTACTGGGAAATCATCCGACAACTTCTATGTTAAATATTCTAACCTAAATATTCTGCTAGAATCTGTCCATGCCTGGAGAATGCATGCTTATTTACATATTCAACAATTTAACTCAGTCAGGGAAATAAATGTAAGATCAGAAAATACAATACAAAGATATGCCAAAGTTAAGGAAAGTGATCATTGCCACCAAACTAAGAGGAAAAATAGCTTGGGGGTTGATTAAGGAAAAGATTGAAAAGGAAACATTTAGGTCCCAGGATAAATTCTCAACTCTCTGATTTAAGGATCTTACTAGTCGTTCTACATTTTAGTATTTATTAAATAAGATATTTATAGATTCACTTTATGACCTTTATTAGAAAAAACACAGTTTTATCCCAAAATAATGTTTACTCTATTTGTGTTGTGACCTAAGGTGAATCTGAAGGAAAACATTTATCTACATGTGAGAGAGATTACAGGCACTGTGGCAAGCCAAGTAGGCCGTAGGCAACCCAGGGAAGCCAAGGGTCAAGGGTTTTTTAATTTAAAATACAGAAGGTTGCATCATTTGTTCAATTGCTTTTTGCCCTATGGATCAACACCAGGTACCATCAGTCCAAAGTTGAACAGACAGTTATTGGCTAGGTATCCTCATAAAAGTATTTGACTAATTTGCAGAAGCAAAACTACAGTGGCCTTTGTTCAAGGTTATGGTTTGGATAGTCTTTCTGTGACAGTTCATTTGATATTCTCAGAGATCTCCCTACATCTCATCATGGCCTCCTTGATAGGGTTTGGCATATGTGCACACCTCCCACCCCTTCTCAGAAGTGTTTTGGTTTTAATTGTAAGTACACATATTGTTTGTCACATAGTAGGTATTCTACAGAGGTAGTAAAGTAGTATGTGTTGTTTTTAAAAACTACAACACAATGGGATGAAATAACTTACTATATAAACATAGGAACCTAAATTTGGGTTTGCACCTATGTCAAAGTCCAGGTATGGCTGCACATGCTTGTAACACCAGCACTGTGGGGGAGATGACAGGAAGTTCACTGGGGGGAGCCTTGATGCCCCCCACAGTATCTCCAGGCTCAATGAGAGACTATCTAAAGCACTAAGGTAGAGAGCGAAAGAACTGGACTCCTGCTGTTCTCCTCTCACTTTCTGAGTGTACCCAAGCACACACCTGTGCAGTCATCATACACATACATGCATATACACCACATGTGTGCACACACATACAAAGATAAAACATGATATGAAGGTTTGTCAGAATTTATTATTTATAGCCAAAATTGTCAATTTCTCTGTTATTATTAGGTGCTCTGTAACAGAGCCAGACTGGTTTCCTATCTCCCAGGATTTTGTTCTTTAGTGAAAAGAGTTATCAACCCAAGAGCCTTTTCAACTGCAGGATCTTCAGGTTCTGATGAGTCTCATGTAGCCACTGCACCTCCAGATATATGTAAGTAAAATATTTATTGTTTTATATATATATATATATATATATATATACACATATATATGTATATATAAACAAGTATATAGATATATATATAGATAAATAGATATTAACAAATATATATATATACTTGTTTCAAAACTTAATGATATGCTTTCTCTAATAGTTTTTCTTGAAGTTTTATATTTTTTTTAAACTTTTGTTCCATTGAAAGTAGAGTTCTGCCTAGATATATCAGAAAGATAAAATATTACAAAAATACATTAAAACAATCTTCCTTATAGAATTATATGCTAGTAAAAATACTATAATTGAAATATTATGAGTTAAAAATCCATTTGATATACTTAATCTCTAGAATATCATAGTTTGGTACACAGTGTAGGAAATTAACATGACTAAGAACTACAGCTCACTACCTAACAAGAGAGAGAGCATTGTGTAGTCTATTGCTACCTGAAGAAAAATGTCAAAATTCAATGTTGAGTGCGTATTGTATTCGCACTAATTTACTAAATACTAAATTGAGCCATCGGAAGTCAAGTACTATCTACACTTGGTTCCAAAACTTCTGGGTTTCTTGTTTTTATTTTTAATTCTGTGTATGGAAGTGGGTCTGTGTGCAGGTGTGGGCATGTGAGGGCAGGTTCTCTCAGAGGCAGAAGAGTGTTCAGTCCCTAGAACTAGAGCTACAGAAAGTTGTGGGCGGCCCCACCTCAGTCCTGGAGCTGAACTCAGCAGTTCTTAAGCTCAGTATATACACCCTGTCAATTGCTGAGTCATCCTAAACCCGATTTCATGAACTTAGCTTCTGTCATCTGACATACAGTCTTCCTGAACCAGGTCTCTGATTCTGTAAGCTGTGTTGCTAATGACAGTTCTTTCTAGATCCTGTCAATGAAGCAGGCATTTTGTATGTTTCTTATATATTTGTTGAATAATTTACCTGGCATCTTCAGTATCTCTTTTAACCTGTGATTTGCATCACTATCCTACTGATCGTTCTAAGGAATTTTAATTATGGTGCTTTCTTGATAAATATTCTTTATTTCTCTCAGCAGTAGTTTCTAAATTATGAGTCATTGTCCAAGGCTATTTAAAGAGGCTGGGTAGTGATTAGAAAATTTTTAAAAATTACACATCTCATACTTCATGAAAAAGGCTTTTAGAAGCTTAACCTAATATGTCCAAAAAGTATTAAATATGGAATTCATGTTCCTTTAAAAAACTTTACTGTGATTTAAGATCAGCAGGGCTCTTAAAGCCTGCAGCGCCCTGGGTTTGACTTTGTTATTGTACCAGTTCCATGGCTTATATCACCTGAAGACTAACCGTGCGCGACCGTGTTCCCTTCAGGCTCTCGAACAGTGTGGCCTGATGAGACTATGGGACCCTTTGGACCTCAGGACCAGAGATTCCAGCTGCCTGGGAATATAGGGTTCGACTGTCACCTCAATGGGACTGCCTCTCAGAAGAAAAGCCAGGCCCATAAGACTTTGCCTGATGTTCTAGCAGAGCCTCTTTCAACTGAAAGACACGAGTTTGTGATGGCACAGTATGTGAATGAGTTTCAGGTTGGTTGCTGATACTGCTGCTCTCAGTAATGCTACACTGCTTTCCAGTTCTGCGGACATTGTATTGAGAAGGTGGAAAAAAAGAAGGCAGTATGTGTAAAAGCAGCATAACCAGCTCTCACCAGGCACACCCAGTTTACATGTTTAAATTAATCTCTGTTAAGAGGTCTTCCAAAATACACTTCTAGTAACTATTTACTCCAAATATGACTGATGAATTGTTTTCCATATAGCTAAAGACTAAGGTTTCTTGTCTTTCTAAAGTTCTAGTATCCCTAAAATTCCTATGGAACAGTCATGATGCACATCCCGCAGTGCCAGTACTTGACCAGTAGGAGGACGATAGCTGTAGGTTCAAAACTCGCCTGACATACAGTATGCTTTCAGGACACCTGGGGCACTTATATTTTGTCAACTTAAAAAGAAAGCAGTATAAATGTTTGACTTTAGTGGGGAAGAAAAGAAAAAAAATCTAAAGGATTAAGGGAGGGTTTTTGTTTTTGTGTTTTTTTCCTTTTGGAGAGTGTATATGTCTGTATACATGCACGTATCCATGGAATGTGTGTGTCTGTGTATACACGCACATGTCCATGGAATGTGTGTGTGTGTATATACATGTGTATATATATTTGTGTCCGAATGTTTGTGCGGTATGCTTGCCCAAGAGGGCGTGAGTGGAGGCCAGAGTTGATACAGAGCTATCTTCCGTAGTTCCTTCTACCTTACTCTTTGAGGCAGGGTCTGTCACTGTATCAGAGCTTTCTGCTTCGGCAAGACTGGCCCGCAAGGCCTCCCACATCCATCATTTTTTTTTTTTTTTTTTTTACTAATTTAAAATACTTTATTACATTGAGAGAGAGACAGAGACAGAGAGAGAGAGACAGAGACAGAGATTGAAATAGTAATAAAAAGCCTTCCCACTTAAAAAAAAAATCTAGGACCAAATGGATTCACAGCAGAATTCTACCATACTTTCAAAGAAGATCTACTACTAGTCCTTCTTAAACTGTATTAAGACAAAGGGAAAGGGAAGGAAAGGAGCAGTTCCAAGCATTTCTTGTAAACCCACTATCATTAACCTTAAACCAGATAAAAGTGCAACAGAAGAAAACTACAGACCAGTCTGATGAACACAGACTCCGAGATGCCCAATATAATCCTTGCAAACAGCCTTAAGGCACAGGCGCAGGCGAAGGCAGGCACGGCTCCGAGGAGCAAAATTAGGCCTCTCGTTTCTTTGTTCTTCCTCTTTATACCAAATACTTGATCTTTCCCACAAATTCTGTTCTTAATCTTCTCATTTAAGTTATTCTTTAGTCACTAGTTCATTGGCATTTTCAATTCCTAAATTTATAATTCCTAAGTCAGTATTCTGACATTTGTCCAGTGGCTGTCTTAATTTGGATAGTTGGTAAGTCCCAGATTTTGTGTTTGATACTAAAGTGGTCCTTTTATCCCCTTAATGTTTGTCTTTATTCCTGTCTAATCAATCAGGAGAATAGTATAGCCATCCTTCCTCTATCTTAAGATAAACATAAGGCAACTTATAGTATAACTTAATAGTTAATTAATTATACAATTAATATATTTGTGTGATTATATATAATTTATATAGTAGTATATTTTTTTATTTGTTGTAGGCCCATCCTTGCCTCCCCATGAGTGTGTCCCCACATCCTTGCCTCCCCATGAGTGTGTCCCACAAATACTGCCAGAGTCGCACTGCTCCAGGCTGTGACTTTGATCCTAACTTATTATTGTCAGACTTCAAGACCTGTTTCCTTAACTTGCATTTTTAGGGACATTATATTACAGCATAATGGACTAGGGAAAGAGAATAAATCTTGGTTTAAGTGTTGGCTGTAGCACTTAGTCTGAGACTTTGAGAAAGTCATTTAATCTTTCTGAGCCTTTGTTTCTTTATATGAAAAGGGAAAACAGTGACAGTAATAATGGACTTGGCAGCGCTCCTGTTTGTTGCATTGTTTCCCTCCTGAATTCCGAACCTGTATTCTCCCAGGAAAAGCCCCATCGCTTGCTGCTGTTTGAGCTTTTCCCAAATCCTGCTGGCGAAGCAGGATCCTCTGTACTCCATCCCCGGAGCCTCAGCACTGTAGCAGCTTCATGTTGAGCTGCAGTTGTAGATGCTGTTCTTCCTCTGGTACATCCATTGTATTTAAGAGTAAAAGCTGGACTTTAAAGTATATTTTAGTTTTTAAGTACTCTCTATTCCTCTCAAAGGGCCTAGTATAAGATATGGCTAAATTTCAACTGGGTAGCTACCTCAATGCTTTCTGTAGGCAAAGCTATATGATTCAACTTATTTCTGAAATTAGCATTATCCCAATTTTACAGTAATACAAAGTATCACAAAAAGTAACATTGTAACATTTTTACTGCATTTCAGCCTGTTTCTCAGTCAAATTCTGTTCCTATCAAATGCCAGAATATCAGAGAAATATTTAATATTTAAATACAAATTTAAAGTTAAATTCTTTAAAAATATGGTATGTTATTCAAACTCAAAATTTTCCTTTCATCCTTGTCCTTGTTTCCACAGGATAGTGATGTACCTGTTGAGCAAGAAATTACCAGTGCAGAAACTTACTTTGAAAGTGCCAGAGTGGAGTGTGCGATCCAGACATGCCCAGAGCTGCTGCGCAGAGGTGCCCTCCTGCTTTCTATGCTGAAATGCACAATGTGTGTTAGATAATGGCAGTAATATCTTCATGTGTTTAACACAGGACTCAGAGTACTTGGAAGGTCATGTGTTGATATTTAATGTCTAGATAGAAATGATTGCTTGATCTCTCACATCTGAACTCAATAATAAAGGAATAATAGGATTTATAGTAACTTTTCCCTTAAACTTCACATTTCTACTCTTATAACTATGATTTCTGTAAGTTTATATATAATATGCAAAGGAGAATCTTTGAGACTTTTTTTTTTTTTTTTTTTTTTTTTTGGTTTTTCGAGACAGGGTTTCTCTGTGTAGCCCTGGCTGTCCTGGAACTAGCTCTGTAGACCAGGCTGGCCTCGAACTCAGAAATTCGCCTGCCTCTGCCTCCCAAGTGCTAGGATTAAAGGCGTGCGCCACCACCACCCAGCATCTTTGAGAATTTTTATACAGTGAATTTCAATTACATTCATTTCCATTCCTCTTTGTTCTTGGATCTCCTACCACCTACCTGAACTATTCCCCACCCACCAGACTCCTTCTCTTTCTCTTTAGAAAATAAACTATGGAGTCCATTTAGTGCTGCCAAGAGCATGCTCGACCTACCAGGAGCCACATCCTTAAAGAAACCAGAGTGGTTTTCCCTAGATGCCGTCAACCGTCCATAGCTCCTCAGTTAGGGGTGGGGACTAGTGACCCTCTGTCTGCTCCCTGCTGGAGTGTTAATAGTCTTCATTTTGTGCCAGTCTTCTGCATAGCTTCTCTGAGTTCATAAGTGCAGGAGGTCCTGTTGTGTGCCATCCTCCCTGAATTCTAGGAGCTGGTGTGGCGGAAACGGCCCAGTGTGGCTATATATTAGTCACTTAGTCTCTGCACGTCGGCCAGCGGTCAGAAAGCTCTTAAGACTAAAGTCATGTCAAAATGATGTTAAAAGCCAAGCTGTAATGCAGAGTAACTGTCAGGGCTGTTACTCTGTCAGCTCGCCGCCAGGCTGTGCTCTCCTCACTCTTCCAAAGCTGCCGTGCACCGCTCCTACACCTGCCTCTGCACCGTGGGACTCCTTCTATCTGAGGGAGTTGGTTCTGGGGCCATAGCTCTTTCTGTAAAGCTAATTGTTTTCTTCTTGGGATTTATGTTATTGTTTTTAGATTTTGAGTCACTTTTTCCAGAAGTGGCTAATAGCAAACTGATGATCCTGACTGTAACCCAGAAAACTGAAAATGACATGACTGTCTGGAGTGAAGAGGTGGAGGCTGAGAGAGAGGCGCTCTTGGAGAAGGTAAGGTAATGTTGTCATACTCAGATGCCACTGCACCAGTCATGGTGACACGTCACTTTATAAAAATCCCTCTTCTATGAATTAATAATACATATTGAGGTTACTTTAGACTCAGACTGCTATTCTACTGTAGAGTCAGTGGATTTTGTGTTTGTTTTTTAAGAATTATTTATTTTATACACACACACATACACAGAGACACATATATATTTTATGTTTCTGTTTTCAGACACACCAGAAGAGGACATCAGATCCCATTACAGATAGTTGTGAGGCACCATGTGGTTGCTGGGAATTGAGCCCAGGACCTCTGGGAGAGCAGTCAGTGCTCTTAACTGCTGAGCCATCTCTCCAGCCCCTTCAGCTTGTGTTTTTTTGTTTGTTTGTTTTTGTTTTTGTTAACCTGCCTTTAAGAGAACAATATAGCAGCAACCTTACTTGACTTGGATTTCGCATGTAATCAACTTTTACAACCAAAACTACTGCATAGCTGTAATCTTATATACTCTTTTATGCCCTAACCCAGAATAATCAATATATATGTTTGTGTTAGGGTAATCATTTGCTGAAAGCAACCAACAGTTTGGGAAGAAACCTTACACAATAAATAACCACCATAAATGCTGGAAACAGCACATGGATATTATTTGATAAATGAATGTTGGCTTTTCTAATTGTTTCTGAGGCTGTAGGAGTCTGACTTAATCCCTTGTAAAAACTCTGTTAAAGATTTCTGTAAAGTACCCTTCATTCCTTCCCCATGTAATGCTTTTCTGTGCCATTAAGTAAATACAGAGCAAAAGCCCTTTGTGGGGAACGGACATGGGAACAGATGAGACACAGTAACATACAGGCAGGACTCATGGAACTGACAGATTTATAGATAAACCAGAAACCAAAAGCTACAGGGAAACAAGTAAAGACTCTGTTAAAAGTCTGATTTCCTTTCCTTATAACCCAACACCAATGCATACCGGTAATCCTTGAGTTATCACTAATGTATTTAGCCAGTGCAACTACTATCTTTTGCATGAGAGAAATTGTGTTTTCTGGTCTGTATTTTTTCTGTGAAGTATTTCAGACACTAAAAAAAAAACACCGTTTTTCAAGGAAAAAGACCCGCTACTTTCAGGGGTTGCAGAGATGGCTCAGCAGTCAAGAGCACTTGCTGCTCTTCCAGAGGACATGGATTTGATACCCAGTTCCCACATGGTGACTTGTAACTCTAGTTCCAGGGGATCCATTGGCCTCTTATGGCTTTCATAGCACCATAGACGCAGGCAAAATAGCCATACACATGACTTAAGTAAATAATGTTTTTTTTTCAATGTTTCCTTTCTTAATATTCTTGAAACATTTAGTTCCATTTATTCCTTTTCCAAATTTTTCTAAAATATATTACTCCAACTCTCTGTCCCTCTCCTGCATTTCCCCTATACCTTCTGAAACATATCAAGTAAATACTGAAAAGCAACCCAGTTAGTTACCTCTAAGGAATGTGAAGTAACACTGAACACTGTGACAGGTACCATAATGTTTGCATCTTTTCCCCTGCCCTTTGCTTTTAATCTAAAGATAGATTTTGATACCTTTCTATACCAGTATATGTAGATATATTTTATTTCTTATAAAATATGCATTGTATTATGAGTGAACTAAAAATTTGAAGTTATTTTAATACTTTTGTGATTTATAAATTGAAAATCCAACTTTACTGTTTCTGATACAGCTGTGAAATTGTTGCTACATCCATTTTTATGAGCACTTAACTCCATAGACACCTAGATAGAAGATGGCTGAATTACTGTCATTTTAAATTTTGATAGCTGCTTATGATATGCCTACCCCAGAAATTAACTCAATATTTATGCTATGACCCTAGCTTATCTTCTACCTTAGCATTCTTTTTATCACTCAGATAACATGTTCTGATTATTACTTATATTCATATATATTTAATAATTTAAAACTATATAGTAATTACCTTAAAATTGAGGATGGGTAATATGAATTTTTCTGTAGGACAAGAGAGAGTATTCCTCAGTGTGGTAGATTAAGAATAACTCATTTGTGGGCTGTAGCATGCTCAAGTTGAAAAATTCCCCCGTGCAAGACAGGGTCAGGCATTATATTACTTATTAGGGTTAGCTAGATGGTTCTCTTCATTTGTGATAATATATTAAAGTTTATATAAACAGTATTTTGTGGTAATAACATCTTACTGAAATGTACCATGTAGAGCTTACTAATACATGTCATAGTGTTTTCACAGATGTGAGTACATTTGTTATATCCTAATTACAGTGGAATTATATAGAGGCATACGACATTGAGGCTTGTGTGATAGCCTGCACCTTTGATCCCAGCACTCAGGTGTCAGAGGCAGGATCTGTGGGAGTTTGGGGCTAGCCTGATCTATATAGTGAGTTCTAGGATAGCCAGGAAAACATAGTGAGAAAGACCTTATCTAAAAACAGACTTACTTCCAGATTTAAGAGAATTAAAGTATACAATATTAACAGACATCTTATTTATATATTAAAAGCTTATTAAATGTATAGTTCTTACCACATAGTGAGCTGCCACAGAGCTCATTCTTCTGACCTAGTTAAAGTATGTTAATGAATTTGTTGGAACCACTTGTAACATATTCTCCATGTCCAATTCTGATCTTTTTCCACCAGATGTCAGTGTTTGCCTTTGATGAATAGAAATCATAAGACATTTGCTGTCGCTTGTAATGGAGATTCTTTTAGTTAACTTTTATA
Organism: Apodemus agrarius; assembly: GCA_964023405.1. NCBI lineage: Eukaryota > Metazoa > Chordata > Mammalia > Rodentia > Muridae > Apodemus > Apodemus agrarius. Next base: position 134,585,469 of record OZ030008.1, read on the forward strand.
CATGCTTGGTTGTATTGTTTTGTTCTTTTTAGTTTTTAGGAGTGACTTTTTTCACTAAGTTGGAATATGATATAATGACTTTTAAGACTTACAGATTATGAAATACAGCCACAGCTCTTAACATTGAGTGTAGCTGATAATAATAATAATATATATGTGTGTGTGTATTCATATATAATATATATAGCATTTTTTAATATATATCACCAAAAGTATATGTGGAGAGAAAAATTAGTGTAGGTGCTATGCCTGTGTAGGAGTCACTCAATTTTATATAAAACATGTAAAAAAAAAATGATAAATATAATTCTGAAAAAAAGAAAAACTTGTGGCAAGTAAACTTAAAATTTGAGCAAAGTGGCTTACTTACCAGTGGCCCAGCCCACAGAAGAGGAAGTTAGAGCCCTCCCCAGCCATGCGCACGGGCAGCTTTATAGGCAGAAGGCAGGCAGCGCAGTGATGGGAGCGCTGTTTGCCTTACTGAGCACGGGGTGACCCATTGGCAGCCTGGGAGTGAGTGGGACTCAGCTTTGTGTTATAAAACGTACTCCTAAGTGAGGCTAGACTTAGGCTCTCAAGTTTGTAGTATGTTAAATTGAGGGTCAAAATAGGAAAGCAGGTCAAATTCCAGTTTCCATACGTAACTGCCTTTCTTAGTCTAATGCAGATCAAGTGCTTTTTGAAAGGTGAACGGAAGGCTCTGGCAGTGTGGAGAGAGGGGCTGAAGAGGTGGAAGCAGACCACGGAGCAGACTGGCCCTGTCAGTTCCTTCTTAGCAGGCTCAGAGGAGGGAGGACTGTGTTATCATGGTTGCTGTCAGTCTTCTGGCTGTTTTTGAAAACTGCTATTTTAGATTCAGTTTGATTACGAATTATATGACAGTCGTGTGAGTAATTCCATTTATGGTCTGCCTCATCAGTGCAAACATGGTTGCCTCCTATAACTTTAACAAGTTCCAGTTGTCCTCTTTATCCACCGGTGAGAAGAGCAAGACCGTAACTTTGATTGGAGTGCATTTCTAAGCCTGTGATAGAGCTGGGGTGTGTCAGCAGCGCACTTAACAGTCGTCACCAGTACTCCAGAGTAACTGTTGTTATAGACAAAGTATGTGACTGTGGTCTCCTGTTTTTATACTTTTGCCTTTTGCTTAAAAGAAGTTTTTTCTTTGATGTATGCTAATTGCAAGCATCACTAGTGTTGCACAGCGGGATCATTATTAAGGAAAATAATAGTTACTCTGCATAGTTACTGTTATACCTCCACAGTCAAGCTGATAATCAAGATGGTTTCTAAGTGTCTAACAGGTAGATAGCATCTGTATGGGCGCAGTGAACAAGAGACAGTTCATATCCCAGGCAGGTTCGCCAGGGGATGTGAGATTCTATCACACTACTCAGAATGGCCTGATAATTAAAACCTACAAATTATTTAATCATTTCTAAGATTAGTGTGTTTTGAGGGCAGTTGACCACAGATAACAAAAACCGTAGAAAATAAATCCTTAGATGGGGGACTTGTATATCATAGGAATCTTGGACCATCCATCTCAGCTATAAGCTCTGCCTTACACTGTGAAAACAACCATAGGCATTAAATAAATGAACAGATGAGGCGGTCAATAAAATGACTTATCCAAACAGGCAGTGAGCTTGACTTGCTGTGGAACTATAATTTGCTAGTGTTTGGTGTAGAATATATTCTGCATTCCTGAGTCTTGGCCATTAGAGTCAGTGTCAGCTAAATGCCAGAAGTACTGTGTGTCTTCACTCTTGATGGACCAGAAATCCATGTTCCCCAGCCTGTGTGATCCCTGCAAATTACCTTTCAGTTCTCAAGTTCCAAATGGGTATTTGCCTGTTAGAATAATCTTGCCTCTTGCTTACTCAGCTCAGCTTTTTGCTAAGCAACCAGGAGCCTGACAGACAAATCGCAGGTGTTTCAGCGGTCCAGAATTCTTATCTTTTTGCCTCCTGAACTCGGTGACATCATCACTTGGCTTGGATTTCACTCTGCCCTAGCTTACTTTCTGTTGCTGCAATTAACACCAAACCCAGCTTGGGGAGAAAAGAATTTAATTGGCTTACACGTCCTGGTCCCAGGTGATCACTGAGGGAAGTCAGGAACCTGAAGGCAGGAACTGAAGCAGACCCGTGGAGAAACACTGCTTACTGGCTTGCTTTCCAAGGCTTGCACAGCCTGCTTATATAACCCAAGATGGTGTAGGGATGCCACCATCCATAATAGGCTGGATCCTCCCATATATATCGTTAATCAAGAAAATGCCCCACAAACTTGCCTACAGGCTAATCGGACGGAGACATTTTCTCATCCTCCCAGAAGAGCCTAGCATGTGTCCAGTTGACAAAAACTGGCATGCATGTCATGCTTTTAAATATGTTTCTAGAGATGAAGGTTGATATTTGTTCCCATTTTCTCAAAGACCAGGACTGTTAAAGCATAAAAATAGTTGACTTGCATATTTTGATCAGCTTATGGCTTTCTTTTTTTTTCTCGATATATTCTTTATTTACATTTCAAATGATTTCCCCTTTCCTGGCTCCCCCCTCCCCGAAAGTCCCATGAACCCTCTTCCCTCCCCCTGTTCCCTATCCCATCCCTTCCCACTTCCCTTCCTGGTATTCCCTTACACTGCTGCACTGAGCCTTTCCAGGACCAGGGGCCACTCGTTCCTTCTTGGGCATCATAGTTTATAGCTTTCAATAAGATAGTTTTAGTCTCTCTGTTGCAACTAGAGTTAAAGGCATGCCCTTGGGTTGTAGACATCCATTGTGCTTTTTGTCAGCAGGATAGTCTAGACTTCAGCTTTTTACTGCTTACAGTTGTGGTTGGCAAGCACACCATAGAAATCAAGATAGTAAGACTAAAATGCTGACCTGGACATGGGGTATTCACATGCATACACAGCATCTATAAGTTTGTTCCTCTGCTGCAGTTATCTATGTATTCCGATTTTGTTGTTTTGTTTTATATAATATGCTAGTGATTTACCCTTGGGTAAACTCTGTGATTGAACTATGTCACAGTCCCATTTTAATTGATTTTTGTTTTGTTTTGTTTTTTCGAGACAGGGTTTCTCTGTGTAGTTCCGGCTGTTCTGGAACTCACTCTGTAGACCAGGCTGGCCTCGAACTCAGAAATCCACCTGCCTCTGCCTCCCAAGTGCTGGGATTAAAGGCGTGCGCCACCACTGCCCGGCTTTTAATTGATTTTTAATCACATTTTCAGAAATATTCTGTGGCTATATGGGTAGATAGATACATTTGAAGGACAAACAATAATTGAACCTTTCACAACGTCATTTATATATGGGTATTTGACTATTGTTATGTCTCTGCCTGGTACCCAAAGAGGCCGGAAGAGGAAGTCAGATTCCTTAGAACTGGCATGTTAGACAGTTGTAAGGGGACATGCGGCAGCTAAGAATCAGATCCAGGCCGTCTGGAAGAGCAGCCTTTAACTGCAGGACTGGCTCTCTAGCCCATTTCACAGCCTCTATTAACCAGTACATAGGGGAGCTATGGGGTTTGTTTTATTTTTGTTTGTTTGTTTTTTGTTTAATTTTTTACTTTTTGCTTATCTATTTGTAATCTTCATTAAACAAAAAATAACCTATAGTTTGAAAGTTAGGACATATGAATTAATAGTACAGAACTGATTTAGATAAACTTTTTAAAAAAATAAATAAATTAGAAGAAAAATACATTTAGGTTTTATTATATAAGTTAAACTTGTATTAACTATGTTTTGAAGTAGTGAAAATCTGACTTTACTATCTTAGTTTGTCCTTTTTATTAATCTGATAATTTTCTTTGAAGCAAAAGATACTCATTTATCATTTTATTTTAAGGACTATAAACCAATCTAAGTGCTGCTGGCTTGAGCACTGATTTCACCTTTTCCCCTGCAGTTCATTAATGGTGCTAAGGAAATTTGCTATGCTCTTCGGGCTGAAGGATACTGGGCTGACTTCATTGACCCATCATCTGGTTTAGCAGTAAGTAAATATATTTTGGAAGTTATATTATATGGAGTAGATACAGTTCTTATTATAAAATTATAACTGTCCTATTGGCCAAAAATCCAAAAACAAAACAAATAAAATACATTTAGACTTTTTTACAACTCAAAATATTATCCAAAGAAGTAGGATTATTAGAAGTCCATTGGTTTCATTATTCTAGGAGACATATACTTCACTGTTTTTGTTAATGTATATATGTTTACTTTTTGTAAGCTAAAGCTTAGAAAGTACTGTGGTCTAGTCTAGTTTCTTAAAGGACCAAAGTATTTTGAAGTTAAGAAAATAATAAAGTGCAAAAAATTAGAGAAGTAACTTTTTGGAAGTATTTATGTAGTCGTGGCCACATACTTCAATCACAAGACGTAGTAGATTCATTTTTTAATTTTAAGATACAAATACATACTTTCTGCTTCTCAGTCAAGTACAGTGTCATGTAGACTAGAAGACTTTATCCCTTAGTCCCCTTTCATAGAAGAGATAGATGGAGATGAGTCATGCATGATGCTCATAGGTTTCATTCATCTTTAAAGTTGTATAATGCTATGCATTCAATTCTAGGTAGTTTGAAACATACCAAGTGATTCATTTCCCATTTCCAGCATGCATAAGAACTGGGAAGAGTGTGTTAGAGTAGTTTAGGGTTTAAATGTCACGTTTTATAGGCTAAAGAGTACAGTGAAACAGATGTTTACATTTATATAAATTTTCTTACAGAATCTTTCTAATGAAAATATTACTTCATTTCTTATTTCCTCCAGTTTTTTGGACCATATACAAACAACACACTTTTTGAAACAGATGAACGGTACCGGCACTTAGGATTCTCTGTTGATGACCTCGGCTGCTGTAAAGTGATCCGTCACAGTCTCTGGGGCACTCATGTGGTGGTGGGAAGTATCTTCACTAACGCAACAGCAGACAGCCACATCATGAGGAAGCTCAGTGGGAACTAGCAAGTGGCACTGTGACCGCTGCAGCGCTGCTGTCTGTAACGGATTGCTCTATATAAACACTCATGGACCGTAGCTTCTGGAGGATTCTTGTCTCTAGGTATTTATTTCACCATTTATGGGTTTACATTGACAGGTGACTTGGGGTTTCAGAATTGCAAATGCTAGCTCATATTCTGGAGTACATGTTGAACACATATTCTAGAAAATGAGATCAACTTGTAACCAGAGTATGTATGGTCTCTTAGTGTTAATTCTCCCCTTTATTGGGAAAACTTTAATTATTTTTTTCCGAAAATAAATCATACATTTGTCTATGACGGCTTGTGTATTTTTTATTGCAATAACTTAAATACTATAACTATTTAGCATGTTAAAGAAACTACAACATTAAATTTTGAGTTGATTTTTAGTACCATTGATAATTCTAGATTTACTGAAGACTTTACTCTTCTGATTTTTTTTTAACTGCTAATCAAACTGGCCCTAGTTTATTAATTTGAAACAATGTTATAAGGAAACAATAATAGTAAAAGTAGTGCATCTTTTATGTATAAAGTATATCAGTTTTATTCTTAGACTAGAAATAATTCTTTACCCTGTAGTTGGGACAGTTAAATATAATGTATTTTCAGATGAGTTGATGCCTCAGCTCCAGTGACATCCCTAACTCCATCACTCCAAAGAGGTCTCATTCTCTTACCCTACAGAGCTTATTACACTGTTCTAAAGTCTAAATGAATCATCTTTTGTCACTGAGGCGTCTGCCAAAAATGACTTGTTGATGATAGCAGCAGTAGGAAGCGATTGGTTATTGGGTACTGTAACCCAGGAAACTGCTTCAGGTATCCATTTCATCTTACACAAAGCCACAAGAACATGAAATGGTTAATATTATCTGACTAATGTACGACCCAGCACAGGAACATAGCTGTGATTCTTTTATTTATAGATGTCTGTTCACTCTTAATGGCAAACAAGAGGTCTACTGGTTACAGAATAAGTTGAAAGAACTTTAGGGTTAACTAATGCTAGTGCTACATTTAGTAAAAAACAGGAATTATATTCCACATGCTTCAGATTTCTTTTAAACTTTACTGAAATATATATCTTTAAAATTTTAATTAATACATAACTGAAAATTCAACTGTAGAATGCTACACTTCAAACAGAAGTTCTCTCCCTTCATGTTAAAGAATGTTTGTCTTTCGTGACCTTCCGTCACTTTGAATCCTCATACTTGAACAGAAGTGCTTTTCTTTTAGGGCTTCCTGTTATTGCTTCAAGTAGAGTGTACCCACCACTGTACTGCTTATACTTTGAGGGGACACGTCTTTATTTGGGGGCCTATTCAATACAATGTATGGTTTGTTTAGCATCACCCTGGCCTCTGATTACTTAGAGTTGTAAACCCTTTATGGGAACAAAATGTTTCCAAACATAGCAATATTGTATTAAGGGTCAGCACTTTCCTTTTTGAAGTCAGATATAGCCAAGTGTAACATATTTTATGTAACAGCTCTGCATGCTCTTGGGAACCTTATACCACAACTCCACCTATATAGTTAGGTTACCCTAAGATAGTATTTCATAATTTGCTTCCACAGTCACAGATTAATCTCATTAACCCAAGGAGGGTTGAGCATCAGTATTTTGTTCTGTTTCAGCTTTCGACTTTCTGGGCACAGGGGTTGAACCATTACTGGTTCTAAAATAGTGGGTGAAAGGGCTATTTAAGGAAGGAAGAGGAGAATGCTATGGATTGACTGTATTAAAGACAAATACAAAAGGGGAGTTCTAGGATTTTACATTAAGAACAACCTTATCACATCCAAATCAGTGCAAGGACTTGTACTAATTAGCCTTCCATCTTTTCTCTTCCCCTGTCTGTGTAGGATAGTAACTGGTTAACTGCACACTATTTTGAACTTTATCTTTTTTTTTCTCTTATAATGCATAGTCCTTGATTAACGCCATATAATTTTGATCTATACAAAAAAACATTTTTTTTTTTTGAGGTTTTGGTTGGTCTTAAATTTTACTTTTCATATCTGGGAAATAAAACTCAATTTTGTACTAAAACAGTACTAAACTCCCTTTCCTCACTGTTGGATATTTTAAACTTTAGTAAGTTATCTGTCTCCCTACTTTATGTCAGTAGTATAACCTGTAAGTTATACAAGGACTTAAAATATATATAAGGACTTAAAATAAGGCTTCAAGTATTTTATTACAAATTACTCAGGGAGGTTAGAACCATCTCCTACCACTTGTCCACTCTTTCAGAGGGCACATGAAGTGCATGGTTCCTTGTGGAGAAGGAGCAGAATGGTGAGAAGGAATGGTCTTTTCAGGGCATGCTGAGGGCTAGCACATAGAGGGAAGGAATGGGTTATCACAGGCACCTTTCACCACGCACACAAGTTACTTCCAAATGCATTGTAGGTCTTCATGTGAACAATTAAGGCTTTCAGCAAACAAAATTACTTTCTGAACTTAAAAACATGTAAAAGTAGTTCTCTGAAACAATATAGTAGTGCAAAGGAAATTTCATACATTTGATTGTATTAAAATTAGGCTTTGATCAAAAAACATGAAGAATGCAGTTAAGAGTTGAAGATTATACACACACACACACACACACACACACACAAATTGAACAATGTACATAGCAAACAGACTCATGTTCATAATAAAGAAACCCTAAAATTAGCAAAAAAAAAAAAAAAGTAAAAAACAATTACAAAGAAAAATAACCAAATGGCCAGTAAATATGTGGTCTGTTCCATAAATCATCAAAAATACAATTAAATCCACAGTACCGTATTGCTACATGCTCTCCAGAATAGCTAAAATGAAAAATTATATCAAATACTGACAAGAGTTGCATGCTGGGGCAAGGAATGCCCCTGCAGAACTGCGTGTACTCTGACAGTCACGCCGATGCTTTGATTATGTAAGTCTACAGCAGTCCTATAGCTCTGAAGTAAGAAACAGCCCAATGCCCATCAACGCTGGACTGCATGTCAGCATGGCCAACTCACATAAATGCCATGACAAAACAATGCAGAAATGTTTATAATCACCAGCAACAAAGGGGAAGAAAAGCCATAAAAGAATTCCAAAGCAGCTGCTGGTGCTGGGTCAGCGGATTTCCCTGGAAGAGGAGGCCTCGCTGTTGGATCTGGAGTATACTACAAAGGCTCATGTTAGAGTTAAAGGTTCACTGCAGGTGGTAGAACCTTTCAGAGGCAAGTCCTGGTGGAAAAAAGTTAAGTCACTGGAGGCATGGCCCTCCATCAAAGAGGACAAATGAACTCCCTCTGTCACTTGATCCCTTCGTAGACAGTACTGCTAAGGGGCAAACTGAGCTGCTGGCACTGCCCAGGTGAACCTTGCCTCCTCGGCATCCGCCAGCGTGCTGATGGTGTTTACATAAGCAAAACCAGCACAAGACATGAAAAGGATTCTGGGATGTCAGTAATGTTCTTTTCTGAATTTGGGTGTCTGCTTAACTGATTTAACTGTGCAAGCTTACATGCACTTTTTTTTTATATATATGCATGGTGTAATTAAAAGGGGTTTAAAGTGCAACCAAATATATAAGCAGTGATAGAAACTATTTAAAATTTCTAGTTCCAGCAAAGGAACTTAAAACTAATCTACTTCTTCAAAAGACTCTAAGATCTGCAGTTAACTTACAGAATTTTGAAATCAAAATTCTTTTATGCATTGATGATATTAAAATATCAAATTTGTAAAGCATTTAAATGTTACTTGCAATATATACTGTACATTCTTTAATTTTTGTCTAAAACGTGACTAATGCTTTTAAATATTTTACAAGATTCCCAAGGCCCTCGTAGCCCTTGGATAGTTAAATTATTGTCTGCCAGGATTCCCAGTGCTGTTATTCTTGTGGATTTCCCTGGGAACAGACCTGACAGCTCCTTCTATTCTATTAACTCTGTGAAGGCTGGACACATTCACAGTCTTTTAGTGTGTTTATATATAAAGTAATAATAATAAAAAATACTTTGTTCTCCTGTACAGTAAATCCATTTTACAGTATGGATTTTACTGTAGTAATGTTAAGTAAAGTAATGTAGTGATAGAGTATAAGATTGTATTTGGGTCTGCTTTGATCTCTTTGTTCAGTATAAAATGTTCTAACCACTTCAATTTGGCTTTATACAGAGTTACATACATTTAAGTTACTGCTTACATTGTGTAGAAAGATTTTTGTGGCCCTGTATCAATACAAAAATAGTCATTGAGCTTGTTAGACTCTGGTTTAAATCTCTGCCCTGTTTTGTAACTGTATAGGCCATTTTGCTACAATTGTAGCTTTAGTGGTCTTGAATCACATAAAGCCATCATCGTCACAGACGTCTTGAGGAAAATACCTTTAAGGTCCAGTTTTGTCACTGGAAGAATGCTTGACAGAACACATGCCACATAAATGTTTAGTAAACGTAAGGATGGCTCAGAGTCATAATTTGAGAGTAAGTGGGTTCAAACTGGGGCTTCATCCTGGATCGTAGTAACCTGATAGCTAGGTGTAGGGAGATCTCCCTACAGCCTCAAGTCAGCTCAGCACATAAGTTAAAATTATTGCACTGGGGCTTTGTTGTTGATTAAAATATAGCATCTCATGAAATATGCTGCCTAGCTCTTATGTATGGAGCTTACTTATATCAAAAAATTCTTTTTGTTCTGAAATGGAGAATTATTCTACCTCTATCATGCTAACTCTGTTGCCCTTATATGAATGACAACAGTCTCTATTCAAACAGTAGTTATATTCAATAATAAGATCATGAAAAACTAGGAGATACTGAACATTGTTTTTAAATAGTAATGCTCAGTGAAACTGAAAGGTGCATGGGGTTGAGTAACATGGAAAACAGGTGCTCTGAGCGTGAAGATCACCTCCCTGGCTCCGCGTGAGTTTGGCTCGGGATTTTGCCCTTGGGTGTTCTTTGTTCCTGTACATTGATTGCTAGCTTCTCTCCTGTGACTAAGAGCCTCAAAATTAAAATCAGCAATATTTTTAGAAGAGGGTTGTTTTCTATATTCTTATTTGACTGCAAAGGGCAGAAGACCCATTTGTCACAGAGATATGCTTTTACTTATCCTTGTTTAAAATCATTTTTTTCAAAATTATAAACTCAAATGTCACACTGTCTTAATTGAAAATTGAAGGTTCATTGGGATTCAAACCATGTTAAATTACTTGTGGGGTCACAAAAAAGCAGACATGATTCCAGCACTGAGCAAACCAGCTGGGAAAGAGAAAGGAAACCATGTTTATTGCCATATAACTAAGTTGGAGTAATAAGATTTGTCCTGTATTAAGCCTGGGTAAGTTAAAATGCCCTCTCAGAGTCAAGGGGTAACTCATGAGAAATAAATTAACTCTCCTGGGGCACTGGCACATGAGTTAGTGACCTGGAAGAGGCAATTAATCTTAAGCAGATGACCACTTAGCTTTTAGACTGCTCTCTCTCTATAGTGTCCTTAGAACCAAGTGTAATCAACCCACAGTGTAATTTTATGCAGATACCCAAACTCATCATTGATTCAGATGGTGTCTCCAAGTGGCAAAAATCCTTTTTAGCAATATAAGAAAACAAATTTTGATAAGACTACTAATATACATACCAGGTTCCTTCTAGCAAATTAGAGATGAGACAGTGAAACAAAATAACATTCAGGGTATGTGACATCCTGGCCTACTTCTCAATCCTTTCCTGCATTTCAAGTTCTTTTAGAAAACATGTTAAAGGTTCTGTACAAGCTTCAGCTGATAGCCACCCTTCTGACACTGTGAGTTGCAAGAACTGCTGTTAATTCCAAAAATGGTATGAAAATACCAGTCTTGTTATCATCATCTCAGATACTAGGTCTTCAGGGTTGTGGGTACTTGATGTTTTGCCCCAGCCGCCGGAGGAAGCTGTTGCAAGTCCAGAATTGCCACTGGCTCTCAGCCTTCCTATCATGGCCTTCTAAGTCTTGGTAGAAGGTAGCCTGATGGCAATGCAGAGCGCCCTTAATCCTAACAGCAAAATAGCAGTCACATGTGTTGCCTAGTTTAGTAGGTTACATTAAAATCTATTCACAGATATGAATATCTCAAAAAGGAAGTCTATGTTTTGACCTTGAAGTTGGTGAAGGTTTTTGTTGTTTTAATGCTTCTCTTAGATGTTTTGGTATATTTGGTATATTTGACCAGTAGGTGTCACCATGTAATTACTTAGAAATTCTTCTGATTTCCTGCTTACAGTATTGAAGGCCAAAATATAAGGGCTCTTAATTTTGTGCCTACTAGACAGCATTATGAATCACACGTTTGAGATATATACGATTTTGTTTAGAAGAAATAAAAAAAGAAATAACTTCTATCTAATAAAAATGAGAAGATGGTAGCCAAAGACTGATGTGATATAGTCTTGTTTTACCAGCAAGACATTCCAGATCCGCCACTGTTTACTTTCAAGAGATCTGACAAATTCTCACATTTAAATTAATTCTCAGTTGTTAAGCAACTACTTAGTGCTTCCTGCCCCATCTTAGAAAGAAACAATCTTGGAAATATAAAGAGGGAGTTAAAGGTAAAGCTGTTGTGTTTCAGAAGTATCAATATCATGATGTTACAGAGTCATCAAGCCTAAGTATAAAATTTAGAGAAATGTGCATCAAAGGGAACAGAATGCTACAGGTTATAACAGGATATGTCAGACTCCGGTCTTCTGAGACTTAGATTTTTAAGAACTAGACACATAAGAATATACAAACTCTAAACTTAAGATCAATATAAGTAACAAAGCTAACACCAAAGTAGTTCACAGCTCCCTCCTCCCTTCGCCTGCCCCCTCCTGTGTGTGTGTGTGTGTGTGTGTGTGTGTGTGTGTGTGTAGAAGTCAAAAAATAACCTTGGGCACCTCTGCCTTCATCTTGCTTGAGACATTATCTTGTTTTCCATTTCATAAAGCAGACAAGCTGGTGTGTAACTCCTAGGGATTTTCCTGTCTCTACTTCCCATATCTTGGTAACACCACTGGAACTTAAGATGCCACACGTGTGCACACACACACACACACACACACACACACACACTCATCCTCCTGTTTACCTGAGTTAGAATTTAAATTAAATCTTTATGTTTGTACAGCAAACCCTTTTACCCACTGAGCCATTTCTCTCCAACTCTAACCCAGATTTCTGTTGTGCTGGAGATCCGTTCCAAGCCGGTCCACATGCTAGGTCAAGATTTTACTACAAAACTCCAGCTCCTACACAACCCGCCCCTACAGACTTCCAAGTCCAGGTGCCTGTTACAGTGGCATTCATTAGCATTGCACAGTCGTGAGTCTGGAACAGTCTTAAGGAGCAAACCCCAGACCCTGCAAGGAAGGTCACCCATTCCTGTTCACATGAGTAGCTCTGTCCCTGTGTCACACCAACAGTGACAGAAATGGCTAGAGATTCCATCCAATGGTGGTTCAAGTCCTACTACAGACAGAAGGCTAGTACATTTGCAGTGATAAATTATTGTCTGGGCTCAATGATGTTTACATCTTTATAGTTATACATTTATGGCCCAAAAAATGCATTTGTTGTTAAAATTCATTCAGAAATAGTGTTGAAAATCTGAAATTCCTGTTTTGTTTCCTATCTTTATTATTTTGTTGTTTTGGATCATGCAAGATTTTTTTTTACTAGATAGATTCTTTATTTACATTTCAAATGATTTCCCCTTTACTGGTCCCCTCCCTGAAAGTTCCATAAGTTATCTCCCCTCCCCCTGTTCCCAATCAACCCCCTCCTGCTTCCCTGTCCTGGTAGTCCCCTATACTGCAGCATCCAGCCTGTCCAGGACCAGAGGCCTCTCTGCCCGTTGATGTCCAACAAGGCCATCCTCTGCGGCCTATGCGTCTGGAGCCATGTGTAACCCCATGAGTACTATCTGATTCATGTTTTTGTCCCTGGGAGCTCTGGGAGTACTGGGTGGTTTATATTGTTGTTCCTGCTATGGCACTGCAAACCCCTTCAGCTCCTTGGGTCCTTTCTCTAGCTTTCCCATTGGGGACCCTGTGCTCAGTTCAATGGCTGGCTGAAAATGTCCCCCGATGTATTTGTCATGCACTAGCAGAGCCTCCCAGGTGACAGCTATATCCTGCTCCAGTCAGCAAGTACTTGTGGGCATGGAAAATAGTGTCTGGGTTTTGTAACTATATAGGATGGATCACTAGGTAGCGTAGTATGCTCCACACTTTATCTCTGTATCTCCTTCTGTGGGAATTTGGTTCCCCCTTCAAAGAAGGACCAGAGTATTCATAGTCTGTTCTTCCTTCTTGGGCATCATTTGATATGTGAATTGTGTCTTGGGTACTCTGAGCTTCTGGGCTAAAATCCACTTACCAGTGAGTGCATACCATGTGTGTTCTGTTGTGATTGGGTTACCTCACTTAGGATGATACTTTCCAGTCCCACCCATTTGCCTAAGAATTTCATGCATGTGGTATATTTGTACAAATTCCATTGTACAAATATACCACATTTTCTGTATCTATTCCTCAGTTGAGGGACATCTGGGTTCTTTTCAGCTCCTGGCTATTTATAAATAAGGCTGCTATGAATATAGTGGAGCATGTGTCCGTATTACATTCTGGGGAATCCTCTAGGTATATGCCCAGGAGTAGTATAACAGGGTCCACCGGTAGTATCATGCCCAGTTTTCTGAGGAACCTCCAGACTGATTTCCAGAGTGGTTGTACCAACTTGTAATCCCACTAGCAGTAGAGGAGTGTTCCTCTTTCTCCACATCCTCGCCAGCACCTGCTGTCTCCTGAGATTTTGATCTTAGCCATTCTGACTGGTGTGAGGTGAAATCTCAGGGTTGTTTTGATTTGCATTTTCCTGATAACTAAGGATGTCGAACATTTCTTTAGGTGCTTCTCAGCCATTCCATATTCCTTAGGTGAAAATTCTGTGTTTAGCTCTGTACCCCATTTTTAATAGGGTTATTTGGCTCTCTGGAGTCTAATTTCTTGAGTTCTTTGTATATATTGGATATTAGCCCTCTGTTGGATGTAGGGTTGGTAAAGATCTTTTCCCAAATTGTTGGTTGCCATTTTATTCTATTGACAGTGTCCTTTGCCTTACAGAAACTTTGTAATTTTATGAGGTCCCATTTGTCAATTCTTGATCTTAGAGCATAAGCTATTGGTGTTCTGTTCAGGAAATTTTTCCCTGCGCCCATGTGCTCAAGGCTCTTCCCCAGTTTCTTTTCTATTAGTTTCAGTGTGTCTGGTTTTATGTGGAGGTGCTTGATCCACTTGGACTTGAGCTTAGTACAAGGAGATAAGAATGGATCGATTTGCATTCTTTTGCATGCTGACCTCCAGTTGAACCAGTACCATTTGTTGAAAAGGCTATCTTTTTTCCACTGGATGGTTGTAGCTCCTTTGTCAAAGATCAAGTGACCATAGGTGTGTGGGTTGATTTCTGGGTCTTCAATTCTATTCCATTGATCTACCTGCCTGTCACTGTACCAATACCATGCAGTTTTGCTCTAACACTATGCTCTGTAGTACTACTTGAATTCTGGGATACTGATTACCCCAGAAGTTCTTTTATTGTTGAAAATAGTTTTAGCTATCCTGTGTTTTTTGTTATTCCAGACAAATTTGAGAATTGCTCTTTCTAACTCTATGAATGATTGAGTTGTTATTTTTGATAGGGATGGCATTGAATCTGCATATTGCTTTGGCAAGATGGCCATTTTTACTATATTAATCCTGCCAATCCACAGGCATGGAAGATCTTTCCATCTTCTGAGGTCTTCTTTGATTTCTTTCTTCAGAAACTTGAAGTTCTTGTCATACAGATCTTTCACTTGTTTGGTTAGCGTCACACCAAGATATTTTATATTGTTTGTGACTGTTGGGATGGGTGTCGTTTCCCTAATTTCATTCTCAGCCTGTTTATCCTTTGAGTATAGGAAGGCTACTGATTTGTTTGAGTTAATTTTATATCCAGCCACTTTGCTGAAGTTGCTAATCAGCTGTAGGAGTTCTCTGGTGGAGTTTTTTGGGTCACCTAAGTACTGTCATATCATCTGCAAAATAAATATGGAGAGAGAGGGCAGCCTTGTCTAGACCCTGATTTCAGTGGAATTGCTTCAAGTTTTTCTCTGTTTAGTTTCATGTGGGCTACTGGTTTGCTGAATATTGCTTTTACTATGTTTAGATATGGGCCTTGAATTACTGTTCTTTCCAAGACTTTTAACACAAAAGGATGCTGAATTTTTCAATGCCTTTTCAGCATCTAATGAAATGACCATGTGGTTTTTTCTTTGAGTTTGTTGATGTAGTGGATTACATTGCTGAATTTTCATATATTGAACCATCCCTGGATCCCTGGGATGAAGCCTCCTTGATCGTGGTGAATGATCATTTTGATGTGTTCTTAGATTTGGTTGGCAAGAATTTTATTGAGTATTTTTTCATCGATATTTCATAAAGAAAATTGGTCTAAATTTTGTTGGATCTTTGTGTGGTTTTGGTATCAGTGAAGTTGTGGCTTCATAGAAGGAGTTGGGTAGTGTTCCTTCTGTTTCTATTTTGTGGAATAGTTTGAAGAGTATTGGTGTTAGGTCTTCTTCGAAGGTCTGATAGAATTCTGCACTAAAATCATCTGGTCCTGTGCTTTTTTTAGTTGGGAGACTTTCAATGACTCCTTCTATTTATTTAGGAGCTATGGGACCATTTAGATGGTCGATCTGATCCTTATTTAACTTTGGTATTTGGTATCTGTCTAGGAAATTGTCCATTTCATCCAGATTTTCCAGTTGTGTTGCGTATAGGCTTTTGTAGTAGGATCTGATGATTTTTTGAATTTCCTCAGTTTCTGTTGTTATATCTCCCATTTCATTTTTGATTTTGTTAATTTAGATACTGTCTCTGTGCTTTCTGGTTAGTCTGGCTAAAGGTTTATCTATCTTGTTGATTTTCTCAAAGAACCAGCTCCTGGTATTGTTTATTCTTTGTATAGTTCTTTTTGTTTCAACTTGGTTGATTTCAGCCCTGAATTTGATAATGTCCTGCCTTCTACTCCTCTCGGGTGTATTAGCTTCTTTCCATTCTAAAGCTTTCAGGTGTGCTGTTAAGCTGCTAGTGTATGCTGTCTCCAGCTTCTTTTTGGAGGCACTCAGAGCTAGGAGTTTTCCTCTTAGCACTGCTTTCATTGTGTCCTGTAAATTTGGGTATGTTGTGCCTTCATTTTCATTAAATTCCTAAAAGTCTTTGATTTCATTCCTTATTTCTTCCTTGATCAATGTATCATTGAGTAGAGCACTATTCAGTTTCCATGTGTATGTGGGCTTTCTGTTGTTTTTGTTGCTATTGAAGACCACCCTTACTCCATAGTGATCTCATAGGAGGCATGGGATTAGTTCTATCTTCTTATACCTGTTGAGGTCTCTTTTGTGACCAATTATATGGTCAATTTTGGACAAGGTACCATAAGGTGCTGAGAAGAAGGTTATTCTTTTGATTTAGGATGAAATGTTATATAGATATCTATTAAATCCATTTGGTCCAAATCTTTTGTTAGTTTCACTGTGTCTCTACTTAGTTTGTGTTTCCCTAATCTGTCCATTGCAGAGAGTGTGGTATTGAAGTCACTCACAATTATTGTGTGAGGTGTGCAATGTGTGCTTTAAGCTTTAGTAAAGTTTCTGTTATGAATGAGAGTATTTGGAGCATAGCTGTTCAGAATTGAGAGTTCTTCTTGGTAGATTTTTCCTTTGATGAGTATAAAGTGTCCTTCCATTTCTTTTTTTGATGACTTATGGTTGAAAGTCTATTTTATTGGATATTAGAATGGCTACACCAGCTTGTTTCCTGGGACCATTTGCTTGGAAAACTGTTTTCCAGGCTTTTACTCTGAGGTAGTGTTTGTCTTTGACACTGAGATGCATTTCCTGTATGCAGCAAAATGTTGGCTCCTATTTACATATCTAGTCTGTTAGTCTATGTTGTTTTATTAGGGAATTAAGTCCATTGATGTTAAGACATATTAAGGAATAGTGATTGTTACTTCCTGTTATTTTTGATGTAATTTTTATGTTTGTGTGGTTATCTTCTTTTGGGTTTGTTGAAAGATTAATTTCTTGCTTTTTCTAATGTGTAGTTTCCCTCCTTTTGTTGTTGTTTTCCATTCATTATCCTTTGAAGGGCTGGATTTGTGGAAAGATATTGTGGACATTTGTTTTTGTCATGGAATACCTTGGTTTCTCCATCTATGGTAAGTGAGAGATTTGCTGGGTATAGCAACCTGGGTTGGCATTTGTGTTCCTTTAGGGTCTGTCTGTATGACATCTGCCCAGGCTCTTCTGGCTTTCATAGACTGGGGGTGGGGTGGGGGGATGGGAACTCTGGTGTAATTCTGATAGGTTTACCTTTATATGTTTCTTGACCTTTTTCCCTTACTGCTTTTAATATTCTTTGTGTTTAGTGCATTTGGCATTTTAATTATTATGTGACAGGAGGAATTTCTTTTCTGGTCAAATCTACTTGGAGTTCTGTAAGCTTCTTGTATGTTCATAGGCATCTCTTTCTTTAGCTTAGGGAAGTTTTCTTCTATAATTTTGTTGAAGATGTTTACTGGCCCTTTAAGACAGAAATCTTCACTCTCTTCTATACCTATAATCCTTAAGTTTGGTCTTCTCATTTTGTCCTGGATTTCCTGGATGTTTTGGGTCAGGAGCTTTTTGCATTTTCTGGTTTCTTTGACTGTTGTGTCAATGCTTTTTATGGTATCTTCTGCATCTGAGAGTCTCTCTTCTATCTCTTGAATTCTGTTGTTGATACTTGCATCCATGGCTCCTGACTTCTTTCCTAGGTTTTCTATGTCCAGAGTTGTTTCCCTTTGTGATTTCTTTATTGTTTCTATCTCCATTTTTAGATCCTGGATGGCTTTGTTCAATTCCTTCACCTATTTTGTTGTGTTTTCCTATAGTTCTTTAAGGGCTTCTCCCAGGGCTGGAGAGGTGGCTCAGTGGTTAAGAGCACTGATTGTTCTTCCAGAGGACCTGAGTTCAAATCCCAGCAACCACATGGTGGCTCACAACCATCTGTAGTGGGATCTGATGCCCTCTTCTGGTGTGCCTGAAGAATGAATATATATATAGTCTCCCTGTTGTGTTCTCCTGTATTTCTTTAAGGGAGTTATTTATGTCCTTCTTAAAGCCCTCTATTAGCATTATGAGCTGTGATTTTTAAATCCAAATCTTGCTTTTCTTAAGAAATAGAACCCACCAAGCTGATAAGGCTATTTTACCTTGAGCAAACGTCCCAAGCATTTTGTTGTTCGCAATGCTTATTAAAGTTAGCAACAGAAAACCCAGTTCTACTTCCTCCAGTCCTTGCTTGCTAGTACTGTGTGTTGTGGTTTGATGGATGCATCCCTAAATGAATATGTTAAAACTTAAAACCTGGGCTGGAGAGGTGGCTCCGAGGTTAAGAGCACCAACTGTTCTTCCGAAGGCCCTGAGTTCAAATCCCAGCAACCACATGTTGGCTCACAACCATCCATAACGAGATCTGACGCCCTCTTCTGGAGTGTCTGAAGACAGCTACAGTGTACTCCACATATAATAAATAAATCCTAAAAAAAAAAACAAAAAACTTAAAACCCAAGAGGATTGGGAGGAGGAAGAAGAGCCTTTGGGGGAATAATAAATTCATGAGAGATTAAATTGAACCCGTTTTAAAGAGGCACAGGCAGTATCGCACTGTTTTGCCATTTTCAGCCACAGAAGGACAACTTGTTCCTCCCCTCAGGCTTGGAAGCAGAGAACTTTTCCAGACTCAGAACTTGTACCTTGGTGTTGAACTTCCCAAACATCAGAACTATGGAGCAGGGATGGCAGAAGTCTTATTTATTAATTTTTAGTGTGAAGTATTTCATCATAGCATTAGTGGTCAAGACGTGAATTTGAAAAGAATTAAGCAGTTTAAGACATTTTAGTCCAGAATCTTTCTTCATCTCCACACCTCTGCTTTTTTACTTTACACCACCATGCAGAATTACTGAGTTGCTATTGTGTCTGGCGTCCTTTATTTCTGCTCCAGGAGGGAATCTATCATGTCTAAAGGCTCTGGAAAGAGGAAATTGAAGCCAGCCATCAGGGACAGGTAGGTCTTGAAGAGGGAGAAAGCATATTGCAGACTTTAGGAGCTGTGTGTAGAGTACAAAGAAGGAAGCCGATGGACTTACTCAGCATGGCATGTGGACAGACAACGAGGATGGGAGAAGTTAAGCAGAAAGGTAGGCTAAGCCTGGACTAAAGAGATTTATAGTTCCAGAATGAAGAATTGTTGCCTTGGAAAGTTTTCAAATTAAAAGACAGACCTGCACTATAGAAGAAAAGTAACATGAAGACTGCCATTGTAATGGGGGAAATCAAGGATACTAAATTGGGTTGGGGGTAAAAAAGGAAATCATATATTTTAAGAGAATATATAAAATGTGAACTTTTACTTCCACTTCCCAAATGCCTGCCTGCTACTTCCTGCAACCCAAACAAAAGAATACAGTTTTCACCCTGGATAATTAAGGGACTGAAAAGAGTTAGTTCAATAATCGGTATTTCCCTGGCTGTGACTACCTGCTCAATATTTGTTTAATCTTCATTGTGATCCTATAAAGCAAACATTGCTAGTTCCACATGGGAAATGAATGATAGCCAGGACTGGTAGCTCCTTTGGTGGTCTTATAAACACATGTTCTACAACACATAGACTCTTCTTGACACTAATGTAGAAAACTTAGGAATATGCAGCTTAGTTAGAGATGGGAATCTAGAATCCAGAGAATAGGACTGAGGATATGGAACTGGATGTCATGTTTAACCTGGAATTATAAAAACATTGCATTACTGAGTGTGAGCCTGGAAATTAAAACTTTGGTGTGGAGGATGTGCACATCAACTTGGTGAAGGGGAAAATGGGATGGAGAGTGAGGCAGCACAGGCTCCTGTGACCCCCTGAAAAGTCCTCATCTGCTGTACGAGGTATTAGATCTAAGATCCCCAAACACAGCATTAGATATAAGATGGCTTCCAGAACACTGGTGAGACAGCAAAAGGAACCGAGGCTGGGGTGGCGGCTAAGAGGTGTAGATCCTGCCCTCCCAACCACCTCCCCTGCTGCTTCTGAGTTTCCTCATCAGGCAGAGCTTTCCCTGGGGCACAGAGATGGTGTGCTGAGATATGATTGGCCAGGGACTTAGGAGCTTTGGACTGGCTCGAAGACTGATGATAATTATGTCTATTCTAGGCAATAGACGCAAATCTGCACCCTGATATTAGTCTCCAGAGTTAGAGTCCCAGGATTTGTCACTTGATTCTGTCGCCTCTCACCCCCTCATCCTCTGTCCTGTTCCCACACTTTGGTTTTTCATTTCCTCATAGAGAAGTGCTAGGGGAAGCATGTTCAAAACCAGATTTTCAGACCCATTGGAAAGAATGTTGACAGATGTCACCAAACTGCTCAGTAAGCTTTAATCTTGTTTTCCTTTGTAGTAAATATTTATTTCCTCGTGTACTGTACTGATTTCCATTTGAGTCAAGAAAATCAGGTGTCTTGGAGTGTTTCATGCTTATTTCAAACTGTTTTAGAATCTGAAATTCTCAACACAGCAGCATACTATGGGATATTTTGATGAGTTCAGACACTCCAACACGTGAAAATTATAGTTATATAGCATCATGGTCAAGATACTGGCTCCAGGAAAATGTGTTTGGATCTTTGCTTTGTGGTTTGCAATTTCTAACCCTGAGGAAGTATCTTTTTGTATCTCATAAGTCACCTTGTGGGTGGTTTTCTGGACAGTGACACATGCTATTTGTTGCTATGCTTGGGGAAGAAGTCAGATATAGCTAGATCACTGAATGTATACAAATTCTGTAATGCTCTAAAGAGAAGAATTACTAAAAGATACTCATTTCTCTAAATACAATACAAAACCTTCAAGAGATAAACTTACCAAAACATCTTAGTTCTTAATCTAACCACAGCTGTGAAGGGGGGAAATATACCACCAACCCAAACAGTTCATCACACTGACTACAAGGGAAAGATGCACTCCCATTAGCTGTTCAAACACAGATAGTGTGCTGCTAGGAAATTATGGAGTTCTCTGTGTCAGTTCTGATCACTGTTTGCATGCCAGAGATGCTTCTCAAAACACTTTTATTGACATTTGAAATAGTTTCCTTTTGGTCAGATGGGAGTTACATCAATACTCAACACACAAACCCTAGACTGAACAAACCCCCTTCCTCTATTTAGAACACATGCACTGTGAGAGAAATAAAGCTTTTTTAAAGTATCAATAGTTATAAAGACAGGAGCCATCTGTCTGTATGTTACAGTTATAAAAAATGTCCTACTCAACTGCAAAATATTTCCATCTAAAGAGATTTTCCTAGGCCTGTATAAAGGTCAAACTGTTCTTCATATATGTTTGATGACTATTTATAAGTCAGTAGGAAATTCAAAAGTAATGATTTTGCAAACACATTATCTGTTGTATTAACATAAATATCTCATTTAATATTTGAAAAAACAGCATGGAACAAGTTATAACATCTGCAGCTATAGAAGGGGAAGCTGAAACTCAGAAAACAGTAAATTGCTTGAGGTTGCAAGGCCTCTGAGTAATGAACCAGGAATCTAAACTCATTTTTTTATGTGAAAGTCACATTCATTCAATACTGCCCCCAGAAAAACAGTGATGGAGCTTCCCACTGCAGGAGATAGCCTTTGGGTTATTTCATTAGGAGGGGGCTGATGATTTCAAGAGATGTGATCTAAACTGATTTTAATAAATGATTTTATTTTAGTGTCCCGGAAGCCATGAGAAGAGACTTGCTAGTACAAGCCTATGTGGTAGAGGTCTTGGCATGTTGTACTGATTTCAGAAATTCAAAGTTCAAGGGCCTTGAGTCCTGGTTTAAAAATAAACAGGAAGTATTTTTAGACATATCAATAAAGTTTAAATGAGATTAAACTCTAGCTGTACATCAGTTGTAGGGCACTTACCTGATATGTGCAATAGCCTGGGTTCAATCCCCAGCACCAGAAGAATGAATGAATTGAATGAGTGAATGAATGAGTGTTTTAATATTACAGTCATCAGCAAGAATCATATGGAGGCCAGTTTCTGCTTTATACAATTTTAAGATCAAAGATATTATAAATATGTTAACCCGTATGATCTACAATCTGATCAAGTGCATGAGTAACAAGAAGATCTACTAGAGGAAGGAATGGTGCTCTGGTTATCCTCAGTCAGGCAAACCATCATTTCAGGATACAATCTGCATCTATCTGATGGTGACTAATGGACTCTACTTCTGGCTACATCCTACTGAAAGAAAAGAAAGATAGTGTGAAGGTGTCTTGGTTACTTTTCTACTGCTGTGATAAGACACCATTACCAAGGCAATTTATAGAAGAAAGAGTTTACTGGGTGCCCACAGATTCAGACAGTGAGTCTCTGGTGGGGACTATGGCGGCAGGCAGGCGGGCATGGCACTGGAGCAGTAGCTGAGAGCTTAAATCTTGATCCACAGACAGGAAACAAAGAGATAAGAGAGAGCTAACTGGGATTGACATAAGTCTTTTTGAAACCTCAACAAGGCCTCATCACCTCCTCAGACAAAGCCACACCTCCTAATCCTTCCCAAACAGTTCCACCAACTAGGAACCAAACATACATGAGCCTCTGGAGGCCCTCTCATTCAAACTACCACAGAAGGAACACTGCATGCTCTTAGAAGACATTCTGCGGTAACACAACACTAATCTCACAGTTTGGGGTTTGGGGTGTTTTTTTGTTTTGTTTTGGCAAGCATTAGTCAACGCCCTTACATCACCTCCTCATAGCCTCCCTGTACAGCACAACAAAGGGCATAAGAAGTAAGTGATGGTTTACGAGATCCACCACATCCTGGTTCCCTTAAATGTCTTCTGAGGTAAAACTTTAACAATTTACATGATATTCTATACTCCAACCTTCCTGAGATAAATCCATATTGTGGGAAATATTTTAAAAGATCGGCAAGTTCCCACACTTGATCCAGCTACTCTCAGTCAGACAGTTCTTATCTCATGGAGACTGTCAGACTGTGAGTTCCAAAATCTCTCCACCCAGCTCGCTAAATTCCCCATGGCTGATTGCTACCAAGCCACCCCATGCTTCAAAACCCCCATGGCCTTTCATTACCCTCAGGCAGACCTACCCTTTGCCACCGCACCTTTCTCTCTGGAACCCAATCAAGGCACAGCGTGAGGAAAAACACTGCACAAACTTAGTTCAGAAACAATGATAACTCAATCTCTGAGCGAAACAAATAGAATCCTAACCTTCTAAGCCATATTAAGTCTAAATCCTCCAGTGGCAAATCCTGGCAGATTGGCCATCTAATCCGGAAGATTCTGGTAGCTACATCTTGTCCTGTCACTATCTCTGTCCAAAAAGCTCCTAACTCTCCCCTGCTTCCTCTCTTCAACCCAGAAGTCCTGCCTCCTCACCCAGTGATTGACTCCTTTTTTCATTAGGGGATGGTTCACAAGAAGTCACCTGAATGTGACTCATTCCTCCTTCCAGACAACCCCTCCTGGGAATGTGGAATTGACATCAAAATACAATAGTACCGGGGCCATCACAACGAATCCACTTGGCTTTGGTGGACAAATGTTTTTGCTCAGTGCGAGGTAAGAATAATGGAAGGCGGGAAGCACTCGGTCACTTTGCTGTGTGGGCAGAGCCTGAGCTGTGAGGCCCAGAGTCATCTTTGATGGGCCCTCCTTTCTCACTGTCCCGAGGTGGTCCTTCAGTGCTATTTATCTACTCCTTCAGAGTCCTATTTATTTTGCATCCCAAGTACAGTTTAAACCAGGACTGTCCCTGCCCCTGCCTTACAGCAAGTCCTGATAAATTCCCAGCAGGACCACTCCTTTACCAGTCCTCCTCCCAAGGCCATTTTTCTATTCGTGGTGTCCTAGTTTTTGAAACTCTGAATGTTTGTAAGAGAAAAGCAATTGAACACACCTCCTTCAGGCACTGTTTTATTTACTTTACATATAATTGTTCTTGCACTATATAGGTAGAGGAATATGTTGATAATAAAGCATTTTATATGGAGAGATTAAAATATAAATAGACATAGAAATTCTAAAATGATCTGCTCAAGGTGGCGGGTAGTTAGATACATGAGCGTATCATTTTGATGCAAACTATAGCAGAAACACTACCAGTATTACAGGAAGAACAAAAAAATGACAGCCTTCTGAAACCTAGGAGAAACTAGGCTTGAGTGAAGCCTCTTTAAGTGGTGGTCAGAAGATTAGAGAAACAGCAACCAGTTCGTTGAAGTAGAAAAGCCAGAGTTTACAAGGGAGTCTGAGGAGCAGAAGAGGGGACTCCCAGGTGAGCCTAGGGATACTGCTTCACAGGTCTGGGAAGGTGCTGTAACGGCCCCTGGGAACCACCTAGCCCTCTGAATGCAACGGGTCTTGCTTTACCTTTGCCTTGTAATAGTCCCTAAATTCCTCTAATTATAGAAATGTAATCAGAAAACTACCTCATAATTCTCATGCAAATGCAACTCTGAGAAATCTCCCATTTTCAGAAGACACTGAATGTTGTGGGCGCAGTAGATAATAACTGGCCCACACAGGGTGCCTGGGGCACAGCTAGTTATTTCAGATGCACAACTGTTCGGGATTGAGAGCAACTCCCCACATTGCATCTGATTTTGTTTCATTCAAAACCTCTCTGCAGCTGTCTTTTGCCTCGAGGTTTACAATCTCGGACAGTATAAACAAATAACAATCTTACCTTTGTTTGCTCTCCTTTGAAGGGGAACTCCCAATGCTCCGTAGAGCCTGTTAGAAGTAACGACGCTACATGTTGACATCCAGAATGATCAGTGTGGCACGTGAGGCTCTCGACCCTCAGCTGCCCATGTTCCTTTTCATTCTTACCTCAGGTAGTGTTCCTGATTCCGTTACTCAGCTCGTCTCTCCCTTGGCACGTCTACTCTCCTTCACGTGGAAGGCTCCTCCTTTCTCATCCCTCTAATTCACAAATCACCGTTTCCTCTTATGACACTGCTTGATATTAAGAAAGGTTGCAGAAAGGTGGCGCCTATGAATTGGGAGACATGCCAAATACACAGTGCCCATGACCGCTTCCTCCCACACGTCCACGCTGGAGGTGCTCAGAAGGTGGTTGACAGGTTTAACTTTCTTGTTCTTTTGCTGACACACAGGTTCATGTCTCCGTGTAATTTTGCCCAAACCAAGGGGCTGGCTGAAACTATACCCGTGATATTAAGATATTTTCTTTTTGAGGTGTGCTAGCTAGTTTTCTGTCAACTTGTCACAAGCTAGAGAAAGTCTTTTGGGAAGAGGGAACCTCAGTTGGGAAAATGCCCCTACCAGAGTGGCTTGAAGGGAAGCCTCTGGTGTGTTTTCTTAGTTAGTAATTGACGTGAGAGGAAACGGCTCATTGTGTCCCGGGCTGGCCTCCACAGGTTGTCCTGGCATGTATTTAAAAAACAAACAAAAAAACAGAAAACAAAAAAACAAAACGAAAATACAGAGCAAGCAAAGAGGAGCAAACCAGTTAACAGCCATCTTCATGGTCTCTGCATTAGAATCTGCCACCAGATCCCTGCTCTGTTTGAGTTCCTGCCCTGGCGTCCGTGGGTGATGGACTGTGATATGGAACTGTGTGCTAAAATCAACCCTTCCTTTCCCAGGTTGCTTTTGGCTATGCTGTTTTATTACAGCAACTGAAACTCTAAGTAAGACAGTGAAATATGAAACAGCATTTCAAAAAAAAAAAAAAAACCGGCAAAATGGACTGGAGGGATGGTTCAGCATTGAGAGTGTACTCTGTGGTGTAGGGATAATCTCTTGGGTTCTGTGTGGAAGCATCACCTGTCAATAAAAATTTGACGGCCAATAAGCTGAGGCAGGATTAGGAGGTAGGACTTCCGGCAGAGAGAGAGGAACTCTGAGAAAGAGTCCAGCACAGGAAGATTTGCCATCCAGACTGCGAGGAAGTTCAGCATGTGAAACTGGGGAGAGGAAGTAGCCAGTCATGTGGCAGATATAGAATAGTATAAAGTATTGAGTTATGAGCCAGTTGGGAAATAAGCCTAGCTTGAGGCCTAGGTGATTCCTAAATACTAAGCCTCTGAATCATTATTTGGGGACTGGGGCCCTGGTGAAGAAGCCTCTGGTTACACTGAGGGGCTGAGAGATGCCCAGTACTTAAGAGCACTGCATGCCGTTCCAGCAGATCCCAGGTTCACTTCCCAGCACTGTAGTCACAACCATCTGCAACTCTAGCTCCAGTAATTCAGTGCCCTCCTTGGGCCTTCCTGGGCCCCTGCATTCATGTGTACGTAACCCCCCCCACACACACACACACATACACTTTAAAAACAAATTTTAGAAAGTGGTTAGAAAAAAGGTACTTCTTGATGCTGATTTTCATAAATTTAAAATCTCCCTACGAATTGTCTAATTCCCAACTTGTCCTCCAAAATTTCCCTAGACTTAGGCTGATCTTTGCTCACAGAAAGCACTGGGTAGTATTACCAAGCCCCTTCTCCTACCACATCCTCTTTTAAAACAACTTGCCCTCCCATATTTCATGTCCATATATTTTCCAACAAGAAAGAGCCAGTTCACAAACCACTACCTCCAAAGCAGTCCACATTGACCTACTCTGCCTTAATTTTAGTCTTTAGTCTCAACATGTGACTGATTCATCTTGTCTTGCAGTTAGTCCCAACTGCCTTGTATCTGTTTTGTTTCATGTTCCCCAAAAGGGCAGTAGCCTTGAATTTACAGATATGTGGGAATATCTCTCTCTCTCTCTCTCTCTCTCTCTCTCTCTCTCTCTCTCTCTCTCTCCTCTCTCTTTCTCTCATATATATGTATATATATACATATATATACATACATATAATCAAGATGTGCAAGCAAGTTCTGCCTATCACTATATTTCACACCTGTATACATTAGAACATGTCCAATGACTAGGAAAGGTTTCAATTTTGGGTTGATTGATTTAATTGTTCATCAACGAAACATATAATATATGTGAGTGGATAAATGAGCACTACTTCTTAAAACATGGATAGCATACGTGAAACCTAAGATTTTAATGAGAAAACTACAGACTTTAATTAACTAATGTTGGCTAGTGGCTGCCTTTGGTGGGGAATTGTATTGCCAAGAACACTGAGTTAAAGGGTAGCAAGCTTTGATTTCGGTTCTAGACCCCTCATGTTGGAGATTGGTTCTAATGTTTTGATTCAGGAATCTGAGTGTTCAAACGCTAAAGGTCTGTGTCCCCAATTTGTTTTGGATAATGGCCACTGGCCACTTCCTTAATTGGGCCTAGGGTAGCAGGCAGAGGATTAGAAGTGCCCAGCCATTGAGCTAGACAACATATTAAAAATGAGCTTGTGTGTGTGTGTGTGTGTGTGTGTGTGTGTGTGTGTGTTTCCAAAGATTCCCTGGGCATGTGGCTGGAAGCGCGACCCACGGGAACATAAAGCAGAAAAGCTAAAAACTCACGCTACACCCTCAGACTTGAGTTTCAACTTATACATTTGCAAAAGCTCCTGAGTCACCTCCCCACCTAGAAGGCACACATAGAGAAAACAGTTTGTCAGTGAGAAAGAGACTGTAGGCCTTGAGTAATCCAGCTTTCTTGAGTCATCACCAAGCAGCCTTTTCAATGATGTGGCTGCCCATGTCACCTGTAACAAGTAACCCCAATAAATGAATCAGTGTATCAATTAGATGAAAAGGATACAACTTCTGTTCTTTGCTCTGACATACCCTTATCTGGAGTGTAGAGGCCCTTCTGTGTATCTTCCCAAGAAAAGTAACACAACTGGTATCTCTAGGTATAGCAGTAATGGGAAACTAACACAGCCCCCACCAAATAAAAAAGAATCATGAAAGAAAACCTATGGAGTTTTTACAGTAAAGCAATTTGTGAAGTAATAAACCAACAAGGCAGTAGCTATCATTGTAGGGATGAAGAGCTCTTCCTTTATTAAAACGAAAGCAGAATAATTTAGACATTTGTATATTTTACAAAGCATCCTCTTCAATATTCCTGGTCTCGGAAGATGTTCCTTTTTGAGAATAATAAATATTACAGAATGCTACCAGCAAATTTTTTTATTGATTGATCATTTTAAAAAAAATGATTCCAACAAATAAGCCACCCTGGCTATTCAGTGACTTCGGGAACTCAGAAGACAACTCAAATTGAAGAGGGCATTTATGGCCAACTATGGCTACCAAAAACCAAGTTGTAAAGGAAGGGGTTTATTTGGCTTATATTTCAGATCATGAGCTACCATTGAGGAAGCCTAGACAGGAACTCGAACAGGGATGGAGCCTGGAGGCAGGAGCTGATGAAGAAGCCATGGAGGGTAGAGCTTACTGACTTGCTCCCGATGGCTAGCTCAGTCTTAACTTTCTTTTTTTTTTTTTAAAGATTTATTTATATATGTAAATACACTGTAGCTGTCTTCAGACACACCGGAAGAGGGCATTGGATCTCATCACGGATGGTTGTGAGCCACCATGTGGTTGCTGGGGTTTGAACTCAGGACCTGTGGAAGAGCAGTCAGTGCTCTTACTCGCTGAGCCACCTCTCCAGCCCCAGTCTTAGCTTTCTTATAGACCCCAAGATCACCAGCCCAGGTTTGACACCACCCACCATGGGATGGATCCTCCCCCATGGATCACTAATTCAGAAAATGCCTTACAGCTATATCTCATGGAAGTTCTTCAACTGAGGCTCCTTTCTCTCTGATGAGTCTAGCTTGTGTCAAGTTGAAAGAAAACCAGCCAGCCAGAAAAGACATGACAGAAAAGAAGCCATAAATCCACCATGTGCTCCAATGAAGAACTTTAACATAACGGGAACAGTGCGACTATACCAATTTAATACTATAGAAATGCAAGAGGGAAAGGAAAGAGACTCTTGCTGCAAGTGACTAAAGCGGTTGAAGTGGCAGATGAGAGGCAGTAGCGATCAATAGCAAGGCAGATATCAATTTGGATGAGAATGGCGGGCAAGATGATAAGGAAAAACAAGTGGGTACAGAATCTGCCCTGGAGCTATAAATAATACAACTTGTTGATAAGCAAGTTGTATGTTTGTGTGTTTAGAAGGGCCAGAAGGGACTCAGCACCAGCAGGTGTGGCTGAATGGTGCCATGTACTGAGATGTGGAAGATCAAGGGAATGGAAAGCAAGAGTTCAATCATGCCTGTTAAACTCAAAATGGCGATTAGACTATACTATATTATTGCTTTGTTCAGCCCTTGGGTATCTACCTGTGCCAAAAGCATTGTTCTGTGATTGATAAAACGTATATTCCCTCCTTTCATGTAGATTATAATTAAAGGAATGTATTTGCTAAGGAGACTGCAAAGATGTCAGAGCAGGAAAGTATGATGAGAGTTGCCACGAAACAGATACTAATAGCATGATTGTGGAGAGTTAGATGACCATTCTTTGTTGGATTTGTGGAAGAGAAAGATCATGGAGAACAGGTATTTGAAAGGGGTCTTTTTAGAGAAATAGAGACAGCACTGCTGATGAGAAACTATTCTAAAAGGCAAGCCAGTGAGGTAGCTTAGTGAATACCCCCAAGAAACAGATCAATTTGTTTTCAATTCATTCATGTATCCATCAAGAAATACTCAACAAGTATTGAAAACTTAGTATCTGTCAGTGATTGTGTTGCATAGTTAAGACTCAAAAATGTTGGGTTTCTGCCCCTGGATCCAGTACTCCAGTTTACCACAGTCAATCACCACAACCCAGATGCAGTGAGAGACCCAATTCTCTCCACTCTTCCCCTTCACCCCTTCCCCAAACCGCCAGCCTAATATCCTACACTGGATTCTAGCCCAAAGGTGTAAAAGACAACCAACACCCTAACTCTAGAATCCGGGTGTCATCATAAAAACAAGAACAATATGAGCAACCAAGAAAATATGCCTGGCTAAATAGTCACCAATTCCATGACAGTGCTCCACAAAGAAAGCAATTTAAACAGAATTTCAAAGATTCAGAGAGAGTGCAAAGACCTGAGCGAACTTGCAAAGGATGGGGCTCAACTGACTGAAGCCCAGGAAAGCACAAACAAACGGTTATGTGAGAAGGGAACAATTTAGAATGTGAGAATTGAATTTGATAAAGAACTAGAAGTGGGGAAAAGCAGAATGAAATGAAGCAGGATATGAAAAATTCAATAAGTCTAATAAAAAGCATAGTGGAAAGCCTCACCAACAGAATGGCTCATGCAAAAGGCAAACAGGGCTTGAAGAAAAAGTCCAGAAGATGGATTACTCATTCTACAAAAATGATACATATCCTCAGAAATATATAGAAGCAGTAAAACGGCTCGGTGGGTAGAAGCTCTTGCCACTAAGCCTGGGAATCTGAGTCTGGTTACAGAAACTCACATAGTGAAAGAATTGACTCCCATAAGTTATTCTCTGACCTGCACAGGTATATGGTGGCATGCGCACACACACGCTCCCACCACCCCCCACCCCCACACAATCCATAGCTAAATAAATGTTTAAAAATTAAAGTCATGAACTAAATACGCAGGACGTTTGAAACACTATGAAAAGGCCAAACCTATGAATTATAGACACAAAAAAAGGAGAATTACAGGCCACAAAAATGATACATTGTTTCAATGAAATCACAGAGGCAAATTTGCCAAACCTAGGGAAAGATGCTTATCGAGTTACAAGCGGGACACAGAACATCAAACATGACCAGAAAAGAAACTCCCCTTGCCATACTATAATTAAAACACCAAATTATCAGAACAAAGAAAGGTTGTTGAAAGCCATAAGTGAGAAGACATATAGACATCAGAATAATAGCTTCTTTCTCAATGGAAACTTTAAATGCCAGAGGATCTTGGGGACTCCCAGACTATGCCCAGCAAAGCTATATGCCATAATTGAAAAGAAAAGGAAAACTTTCCATGACAAACATAGATTAAGTGAATATATGACCACTAATAGCCAGGTCTATATAGAGAATATAGAAGATTCTAAACGGAACTAATTCTTCAGACTAAAAAAGGAATAAATACACCCAAGAAATCATAGGGAGAAATAATGCTAGGACAGGACATTAAAAGAGATTTGAGAAAACACCTCAAAATCAATGAAACAACAAGAATTAATACATATCTTTTAAAATATTAATGGTCTCCAAATGTTAATGGTCTCAATCCCCCAATTAAAAAAATACAGAGTAGAAGACTGGGTTAGAAAATTGGCCCCATCTTTTTGATGTTTCCAAGAAACACACTTCACCAGCAAAACCAGGCACTTCCTCAGGCTAAAAGGTTAGAAAAGGTTATTCCAAGCAAATGGAACAAGGAAACAAGCAGACATAGCTATTCTGATATCTTAACAAAATAGACTTCAGACAAACAAACCAATGGCGTCAAAGAGATAATGTTACAGTCATTAAGGAAAAGATTCATCATATTACAATTCTAAACATATATACTCAATCATAGGCACACCCAAATTTGTAAAACAAATACACCTAAATGTAAAGCCACAAAAATATCAACACAATACTAGTCGATTTTAATACTCCATTTTCAGCAACAGACATGACATTTAAACAAAAAAATCAGAAAAACACTGAAGTTAAATGATATCATAAATCAAATGAGCCTAACAAAAATTTACACACCATTTTACCCAAACACTATAGAATATGATTCTTCTCAGCAAGAACAAAACCCTCTCCAAAACAAGCCACATGTTAGACCATAAAACACATCTCAAAAAATGTAGGAAAACTGAAATAACATCTTATATTCTATCTGAACACAATGAAACAAAGCTAGATGTTAACAGCAAGCAAAAGTACAAAAAGCACACAAATTCCTGAAGATTAAACAATACACTATTGAACAATTAATAACTGAAGAAATTAAGAAGAGGAAAATTCCTAGAATTGAATAAAAAAGAAAACACACATACACCAAAAGATATGAACCTTGATGAAGTTAGTCTTAAGAAAATTTGTAGCACCAAGTGCCTACAACAGTCCAGAGATTTCTAACAAATAACAGTGGTATAACTAAGGCCTTGGAAAATAAGCCAAATTTGGAGAAATAATTGTTTCTACAGTAGAAATAGATGAAATAGAAAAAACAAAATTGTAGAGAATCAATGAAAGAAGATTGGTTCTTTAAAGGCTAAACAAGATTAACAAACTTAAGCTAAATTCAACAAAAGAAAGAGTAAAGGGAAAATTAGAAATGAAAGGACACATTACAGTATCTAACCAATGAAATTCATAAAAATATAAGGGCATGCCTTAAAAAGCAATATCCACTAGATTGGGCAATTGAAAAGAAACATGAATTTCTAGATGCATATTACCTACTTATATTAAGCCAAGTTGAAATAAGTAATTTGAACAAATCTATAATCAATGACAAAATTGAAGCAGTAATTTAAAAGTCTTTTCTAGGGAAAGAAAAAAAAGTATCAGCCTAAGAACTTATTGGTAGAGTCACTACTAATTAGTTATCTAGAATTAGATGGCTGATGTGTTCAACAAAAAATTCTACCAGATCTGCAAAGAAGAACTAATATCAGTGCATCTCAAATCATTCCAGAAAATAAGAAATCAAGAAGTAATATTTTCTATCCCGTTTTATGAGGCTAGTGGATAGAAGCCCATTCAAAGAACAGTTAGTCAAAATGCAAATAAGATCATGAAGTACCTAACCCAAATGGAGATCTATAACACAATTCTTATACCTCAAACTTGAGATTATCATGGAAGAGGAGACAGAAATATGGTAAGGGCCAGAGGGACAGCTGCTGATAGAATGTCTTCAGGATGTGAGATACACCTGTTCTTGAACTCCCAACTTAATGGTTGCTTGCATAAGACCTCACCAGTCAATATACAACATTGATGGGGGAAAATTCCTAAGAGTCCATATTATATCAATAGCTACAGCAGTCAATGGCTTCTGAGGGATGCAGAATCAGCTTTCTTTAGAGATGAAACTCTGATAGGTTTATCAAACCTAAGCCCAGTGATTCCTGAACTCAGAAGGCTAAGAGGTTATAAATTGGAGAGGGAGTTAGGGGACATGGGAGAATAAGTCGAGATGGAAATGATGTAAATATAATATAATATAATAAATATAATATAATATAATATAATATAATATAATATAATATCTCAAGTATGAAGTACATAAAAAATGTAAAAAAGAAAATTGTAGATTGATCTCTTTGGTTAACATAGGTGTAAAAATTTTCAACAAAATACTTTCAAACTAAATTCACAATCATATAAAAAAAGATCATACATCATAATCAAATTGGCTTCATTTCAGAGATTCAAGGATAGATCAACTATGTAAATCAATAAACGTAATTCATCACATTAATGACCTTAAAGACAGAAATCATACATTCATCTCAAAAGATTTAGAAAATACAACCGTCTCTTCATTGTAAAAGTTCAGAAGAATCTAGTGTTACAGTGGATGTATTTCAACATAATAAAGATTATATATGACAAACTTATAGTCATGTCAAATAGAGAAAAACTCAAAGTATTTTTATTAAGTACAGAAATGACAAGACTGCTCTACACTTATATCCAATGTTGTATCTGAAGTCTTAGCTACAGCAATAAGACCAGAAAACAAAAATGATACAAAGAAGAAAAGAAGACAAAGAGCCCTGTTTGAGATAATATACTATACATAAGAGGCCCTAATGATTCCGCCGAAAAGCTCTTAGAGCTAATATTTTCAGCAAAGCAGCAGAATATGAAATTAACATTCCTATATATTAGTGGTTCTCCATCTTCCTAATGCTGTGATCCTTTAATACAGTTCCTCACATTGTAGTGGCCCCAACCATAAAGTTATTTTGTTGCTACTTCATAACTAATTTTCTGTTATGAATCATAATGTAAATAAGAGTTTGCCAAAAGAGTCACAACCCGCAGGTTGAGAAGCACTGTTATAAACTAACCAAATATACATATATAATACTGTATGTATGTATACTGAAATATATATATGTGTGTATATATATGTATATATATGTATACACATATATGTGTATGTGTGTGTGTGTATTAGGGGATCAGTCCCATTCACAGCCTCTCTCTCTCTCTCTCTCTCTCTCTCTCTCTCTCTCACACACACACACACACACACACACACACACACACACACTACTTAGGAAGAAACCTAAACAAGGAGATGTATGACATCCACAATAAAATCTTTAAAACACTGGAGGAAGAAGTTAAGGAAAACCATTGGAAGATGTAAATATCTCCTGTGAAAATGTAACCGAAGAATTAACATTGTGAAAATGGCCACCCTGCCAAAGTCACCCAGAGATTCAATATAGTCCAAACCAAAAATTTATATAGATATAGGAAAAAACAATCTTAAAATGAACATGACAGAACAGGTGGCCAAAGATAGCCAAAGCAATCCTGAACAAAAATAGCACTGTGGGCATTCCCACCATATGGACTTCAGTTACACTACAGTCCCAGTAATAAAAATAGCACGGTGTTTGCACAGAAAAGACTCAGAAGTCTCAGATAGCGTAGAAGGACTCAGACAAAAGTCCACACAGCTACAGCTATATGGCTTTTAACAAAGATGTCAAAGGCATGCTCATTGATCCTTTTCACTGAAGACATGACTGGGCAATATAAATTAGAAGCACAACAGTTCTAGCCATGTAATTTACAGCAGCAGCCAACCAGTTTTGCAAAATTGTCAAAATCCAATCATGACTTCAATGTTGATGGCTACCAGTGAGGTAAGATGGCTATTTTTGTTATTTAAGGAAATTCAATCCATTTGGAACATGAACATTATGAAAATTTATACTACCAGCCAGGTCTGTTTTACATGCATTTCAAAGCTAGCTGTATTTAACTTTTTATTACACAAACTAATGATGTATATGATGTCGTTGACTTTTTATTCATCTCTTGATGGATAGTTCTGGTGCTAAAAAGCACATCAGTGTCCTCCTACAGCACTGTTCAATGCTATGATCAAAGTCTCATAGGGAGATGGAGCACTCATGGAGCACCATAGCCCAGTTACTGCAGAGGTAAAACAGGGCTGAAAGGTACCTCTTGTACTTGTTCAAAAATCCTTTAGTATCTTTCGTACATCCTAAAGCTAGTCTGTGGACAAAAGCTAGAGTGTCTCGTGGAACCTCTTTTCCCAAAGTCAATTAGCAAAGCTTGCCTTTCATGGTGTGCACATCCTCCACTTCACGGACCATTAGTAAGTGCTGCTTCCAGAGGCCACAGCTTGGTTATAGTACTTTGACTCCTCCTCCTCTTCCTCCTTTTCCCCCTCTTCCTCCTCCTATGAATCATCTGCCTCTTCTTCTTCTTTTTCTTCTTCTTCTCTCTCTCTCTCCTGCCCATATTTGAGCTGCAACTTCATTCATTCATGTTTTTCCTCTCACTAGAGGCAACGGTGAAGGTTGTTGTTCAAGAGGGCATTGAAAGTGTCGGCTCAAATGAAGTTCAAGGAAATAGTGGACTTCAATTTCTTGTGCTCTGTATGTGTTCTTCAGCCATAGAACCCCGTGCTGGGCCTCTAGTCAGCTATTTGGGTGTAATCATCTCAGTGGGAGGGGGTGGGGTGTTCCACACAAGCTGTTCTGTCTACCCTGTGAGCAGTTGAATACAGTACCAAGGATGGCTTGCTGGTGAAATTTCGCTTCTCCATGGATTTCCAGCATATTTGAAAAACAGACACTACAACGGCAAAGCCACTGCTCTCAGAGGGGACTTCCCAACAGCTGGACTGAGTCTCCCTTGGCAGATTCTGACTCAGTGGGCCAGGGTAGGGACTTAGAACCAGTGAACTTAACGAATTCCCACGCAATGATACTACATCACAGCTTGGCGGTGGAGCCACAGAATTGGGTAGAAAAATCTTGAGAAATCCAGACTTTGGTGTGCATTAGACCAACGTCATTTCCACTTTTACATAAGATCCCGAGTATGGGAGTTACAAAGGTAGCTCAGCAGTTAAGAGTTTCCAGAAGATCTATAACTGTAGCACCAGGGAATCCAACACCTTTTCTGGCCTCTGCAGCCCACACAGACATGTGGCGCGCGCGCGCGCGCGCGCACACGCACACACACACACACACACACACACACACACAAGTGTAAAAATAGAACGCATCTTTAAAATATTTTTAAAGATTTCAGTTATGAGTAACACATGAAGGCCCTTCAGAATGCTGTTCACTCCAGGACAATGTGCAGGTCCTGCTATACAACACCACATTTTAAACATGCTTTATTAAAATGGTGGAATACCTTTCAGGAGAAATATTTTATATGGCTTCAGTATGTAAAGTGGATCACCCTAAACTGTCCAATTCACACACACACACCCTTTGCCTTCCATCATAGGCAATATCTCTCATGATCTGTTTTCCGAAGGACACTAATTTTTAAAAGAAAGTTTTTATTGATTCTTCAAGAATTTCATACAATAGATCTTGATCATGTTCATGTTACTCACCAAAACGCTTCCAGATCTTTCCTACTATTTCATAAATTTCTCTTTTTATTATTTTTACATTAATAAACACACACACATATACATACACACACACATATATATATACATATACATATATATGTGTATATATATATATGTGTATATATATATATACACACACACACACATATATATATATATATATATATATATATATATATATATAACCAGGTGAGCCCTGTTAGTGTTGTTTGTGTGTGTTAAAGATTTCAGTTATGAGTAACACATGAAGGCCCTTCAGAATGCTGTTCACTCCAGGACAATGTGCAGGTCCTGCTATACAACAACACATTTTAAACATGCTTTATTAAAATGGTGGAATACTATTTATTAAGTACCTAGTTTGTATTCTTTTTTTCTTATTATTTATTCTATATTCTTTGTTTACATTCCAAAGGCTTTTCCCCTTTCCCAGTTCCTCCCTCACCATATGTCCCATAAGTCCTCTCCCCCCCCCACCTATTCCCCAATCACACCCCCCACACACACCATTTCTCTGTTCTGGTACTCTCCTACAAAACTGGATCCAATCTTTTCAGGCCCAGGGTCCTCTCCTCCCTTCTTCTTGGGAATCATTTGACTTGCTAATTGTGCCTTGAGTATTAAGAGCTTCTGGGCTCATTAATATCCACCTATCAGTGACTGCATTTCATGTGTATTCTTTTGTGATTGGGTTAACTCACTTAGGATGATATTTTCCAGATCTAACCATTTGCCTACAAATTGCATGAATTCATTATTTTTAATTGCTGAGTAGAATTCCATTGTATACATATAACACATTTTCTGTATCCATTCCTCCTTTGAAGGACATTGGGGCTACTTCCAACTTCTGGCTATTATAAATAAGGCTGCTATGAACATAGCGGAGCACCTAGTTTGTATTCTTTAAAAAAAAAAAAACCCAGAAACTAATAAACAGACAGAAAAATTTAAAATGCATTGGATGGTTTTAAGAGCTACAGAAGAAATTGAAGGTTGGAGTTAGAAAAATGAGGAATGCTGGTGCAGGGTGGTACAGATTTGTCAGTAAGTGGTCAGAAAAAAGTCCTATAGAAGAGAGAGACAGTAGACAACTCAAGGATTTGAAACCATGGGACATTGCCATGGATCCACACGTTGGCTTTGTAGTTTTTAAGGAAACCATTCTTTTCTGTCCATGTCCAAAGTCTTGCAATCGCAAACTAGGTGCTTTGCAAATACAAACTAGGTGCTCCACTATGTTCATAGCAGCCTTATTTATAATAGCCATTTATAATAGCCATTCATCCTCCACTCATGTGTTAGTTATCTACCACGGTAGGAACCCTGTGCCAAGTTCTCAGGATGGTGTATTCAGTCATATGGGCCCTTCTTACCCTCAAGAAGCTGGCAACCAAGTGAGAGAGAGGTACACGCATACGAAATGACAGTCCCCCAAAACTGTGCTAAATGAAAACTCAAACTGTGCACCTGTATAATGAGACTCCAGTGAGCCCAGCAGGCCCCTGGCCAGGCCCAGAGTCACATACAGGCCTGACATAAAGGATGAGCAAGCCACCAGAAATGGCAGTCTGTCTGCTCTTCCGGTAGTCTGGCTGAAAAATCACCCACCAACAGCCAAAGACCTGGGTAAGCAGCTTGTTCTGACTCATGGGAGTTGTCTTCTTTTCTCAGATAACTGTTAATTGAAGTAAATCGTTACCTTCAAATAGTCCTGGACTCTGCAGTCGTGAAACATTTGTCTTAGTTTGTAGAGTAATTTATTTTGCTGTACATTCAATGTGTATGACACTCCATCATTCCGGAAATGCATTTTCTTGATTGTCTGTGGAGTTTTCCAGGGGAGCAAAAAAAAAAAATGTGTGGCCATATTTTGTTGACTGAAGAAAGAAAATGTGTTGGGGAAGGAGAGAAAAAGAGAGAAAGGCAGAAAGGGAAGAAGAGAAAGAGAGACAGATATACACAGAAGAAGAGAGAAATCACAGCAACAGAGAGCAGCGGGTGGGGGGACCCTTGCCTTGTCCAGAAGACTCCCCATCCTCACAAGCAATGCTATGGCCAAAGGACAGAAACACAGCATGTGCCAGGAAGCCCAGCAGTCAGCCTGATGATAGTCACCCAGAATCCTTTGTTCTGAAATAAGCTCTTCAGTAGAGGAACTGGATCAATGGCAAGATATCCCAGCAGAAGGGATTTGCGTTTCACAGGAACCAGACTTTTTGACTGGGAGATCAAAGAGAACAATCTCAGAGAGGAAACCAGATTTCAAAGGATGTCACCAGAGATGCACATAGAGGCCCGCGTCATTCCTTTCTTATCTTTCCCACTCTGGCTTTTCCAGGATGGCAGGCAGACTGCCTTGGGCTATGATCATCCGCCATGTGGGTGTGGGTACTGCTGTGGGCTGAGGACTTTTACTGCTGGCAGGAAACTAGGGAGGGGGTGTTCTAGCACAAAAGCTTAGTGTCCGAAGGGTGACTCCTCGTGCCCCTGCCATTCTTTTCTGTCCAGCTCTTGCTTCTTTGCCCATTCAGCTGTCTATTCCAGGCAGACATAGAAGCCAAAAATAGCTGGGAGGGTTTTTTTTTTTCAGCCTAATTGGGTATTAATTAATAGCCACCCTCACCCCTTTCAAGCTGA
This sequence comes from Apodemus agrarius, assembly GCA_964023405.1. NCBI lineage: Eukaryota > Metazoa > Chordata > Mammalia > Rodentia > Muridae > Apodemus > Apodemus agrarius. Next base: position 134,624,859 of record OZ030008.1, read on the forward strand.
GGGAAACTCCATCTCAATAATTCCCGGGACTGTGTCTGGTGGTACAAATAGCTCCACTGCTCCCTTGTTAAGGATGTAGATTTAGAAGCATTCCACCCACCGTGGAGTGGAGCACTCCCCAGCATTTCAGAGTCTGGTGGCTCAGCCTAGGGATGCCGAGGAGAGGGACAGATGCCTGTCACCTTGGCTGGAAAAGCTCGACTTTATAAAAGAGCAAACGTGCAGCACACTGTACACAATACTCACCTCACTGGTCCCTTCCTGATGTCCAGGGATTAGGTTGTAGAGAACGTTCTCTCGGGTTACGGAGCATGTTAACAACCATCTCAGAAGATAATCCTCAAACATCCCTTGAGAGCCAAAATTTGTTGTAAATTTGTTTCTATACTGTTTAATCCCACTGAATCCTTTGTGGAAAACATGTGCTTACTGTGTGCTGTAAAGTTTTTCTATTTTTTTTCTTGTAAGTATACTACTTTTATCATTTTAATCCTAACTTCCAGCAATGGTGACCAAATCCATGTTCTCTCCAGGATAGGGTCTTGAGTGGTTGGGATATTTAGGAGACACTGAATATGTGTGGATGGAGAGCATCTCTCAGATCTCCATTCTGCTATTTAACTCACCTACTTGTCCTGGCTATCCCACCCTCAAGGCTGGTCACAGGAGCTCAGCTGGCATGTCCCGCCTCTGCCCGGTAGTTTTGATTCAATGACAGGGCATCATTCTCTTCGGTTTCTTTCACTGCTTCTAATGATGACCTGCTTTGTGCCGTTTCAACCATCCTTTTCCACACTCTCCGCAGTTCCTAATAGAATATCTAATAAGCATCAACTGCTACTTAGGGTTAACACTCACTAAAGTGACTTCCCTACTGGGCCATTGCTTTAACATTTTCAAATCCACTCACGACTGTAGAGAACTTTTAATCCAGCAGCATGGCTGCTCCAGAAAGGGGTCACATCCAAAGACTTTCAAGGCCTGTGTAATCCAGCTGGAATACTGACATGCCTTTCATCCCAGCACTCGGGAGACAGAGGCATGCAGATCTCTGAGTTTTAGTCAGTTCCTTTGATTGAGTTGAGTTGAAGACAGTTCTGTTTGGTCAGTTGAGTTCAGTGAGGGCAGTGTGGAGAGCCTTATTGGAGTGCAGAGCTGCCTGGCAGGAACTTGACATTGGCCGCCGAGGACAAGGGCTTCAGGCAGGAATCTGACATTAGGGCATAATAAGGAAGTAGGTTATGGCAGAAGCAAGCTTCAAGAAAGATTCTGGGCTTGGACAGGGAAGTAGGCTCAGGTATTTTGGTCATCCTTACACACCCTTGGAAACAACTGTCACTGAAGTGATGTGGGACTTTGCTTACTGCCTTGACAATTTTGTGTTTACTGTCTTGCTTATTCCTCATTGCACTATTTTTGACCTTCATTTCTGCATGTAATTAAATCATTATAAAAATGGATTGAGAATTATTGAAACGCGCCTTCAGTCTCAGAATTGACTGGGAGTCATGCTGCAGTTTTGTCTAATTGTCTCTTTCTTTCCAGTCCTCGCTCCTGTGCTGGAGAACCTGTTGACTGACTGAGCGGGCTCGTCAGTGCAGTTCCGGGCATTTCAGTGATGGAGTCAGACAGGATTCAGTTGAGAGTCAGTGCAGGGAGTGCAGTGGGGCTGAGTTCCCTCCTGAGTTGATGCAGTTCAATGCAGGTCAGCAGAGGGAGTTGAAGCCAGAGAATGAGAAGGAGCCAGAAGATTAGAGCAGATTTCTACACTTAGTTTGCTGCCAAGCAGAGCAATTCAGTCAGAAACTGAGAGAAGCCAGATTGAATCAGTCAGCTTGGAGAAGAGTTTGAACCAGAATAGCTGAGTTGAACCAGCCAGCTAGAGTTCAGAAAGAGCTAGAAAGGGTGAGTTTATTCAGCAGTAAATGATTACTTTTGGTGAATAAAAGTTATTTTTCCAGGCAACACCTAGAAAGGTCTCACTGTTCAGTATCATATTATTTAAAGGTTACATCCTATCTTGCCCCTTACATTCAAGTGAGCTCATAAGCACCTACACATAACAAGTGAGCAGACTCAGAAATCACAATAAAGACAGAGAACATTTTTGTCAGTCTCAGTGTTTTCCCCATGCCCTTGGTGGCCTGCTCGGCAGCCACTAACCTATTTTCTGGAAAAAAAATGTCGTATAAGTGAAATCATTTTCATACAGCCTTTGGAGCATAGTTTCTTTAATGTGGAACATTTAATCTATATGTTGTGGGCATATGTACCGTGTCTCTTTTTAACTGCTGCTATGTATTTCATTATATTGGTATGCCATGGCATGGTTTCCTCCCTCATACATACAGAAAAAGAGCACAGGATTACCATTAGATTTGGGGCGTTATATAGAAACCCATGCTCAATATTCACATGCACGTTTTCATGTAAAAATGGGTCCTATATCACTTGCTAGCCATTTAGCAAGTGAAATGCAGTAACAAAAATAGGATTTCTGAGTTGTATACTAATGTATGTTTATCTTTAAAAGAAAAAAAAATGCAAGTCCTTGTACTGGGGGCTAGATATATGGCTCAGTGGTAAAGAGTACTTGCTGAACAGATGGAACTTGAAAAAAAAATCACTGAGTGAATGACCCTGACCCAAAAGGACATGCATGGTACGTACTCACTTATAAGTAGATATTAGCCATAAAGTACAGGATACCCATGCTATACTCCACAGATCCAAAGAGGCTAAACAAGAAGGCAAGGCCTAAATGAGGAAGCTTGAATCTCACTTAGAAGGGGGAATAAAATAGTCATAAGAGGCAGATGGAGGGAGGGAACTCCTATGGAAGAATGGGAGGAAGGATTGGGGCCCAGGGGGGATAGGAACTCCACAGGAAGATCAATGCAGTCAACTAATCTGGACCCTTGAGGTCCTTAGAGGCTGAACCACCAACCAAAGAGTATATACAGGACCTAGCCCTCCCCTGCACATATGTAGTAGATGTGCAGCTTGGTCTTCATATGGGTCCTGAAGACTGGAATGGGGTGGAAGCTATCCCAAAAGCTGTTCTTTTTATGTGGGATATGTTGTTCTAGCTGAGCTGCCTTGTCTGGACTCAGAGGGAGAACATGCACCTACCTATAACAATGAAGCAGAGGAAGAGCTCATTGTGCTTCCCAGTTCAGAGGATACTGCCCATAGTGGCATGAAGTCCTGGTGACAGAAGTGGGCAGATGTGGCAGTGGAATGTGAGAATGGTTACATGAAGAATGTGGCTGTTTAAATAGGGACGGCCTCCATAGACGCACGTATTTGAATACTTAGCCCATAGGGAGTAGTACTTTTGGAGGTGTGGCATTGTTAGAGTAGGTGTGGCCTTCTTAGAGGAACTATATCACTGTGGAGTAGGCTTTGAGGTCATATATGTTCAAGCTATGTCCAGTGTGGCACACCATCTCCTCCTGTTGCATGCAGATCAAGACGTACAACTTTTATCTAGCTCTCCAGCACCATGTCTGCTTGTCTGCCACCATGTTTGCTGCCATGATTATAATGGATGAATCCTCTGAATCTGTAAGCCAGCTCCAATTAAAAGTTTTCCTTTATAAGAGTTGCCATGGTTCTGTTGTTTCTTCACAGCATTAAAAATTCTAAGACCATCAAAGTGGTCATCAGGCAGCAAAGCAAGTTTTTGCCAAAACTAGAGACAAATTACAACCTTCATGTCCTACTCTTTTGGTTCCACAACTTCAAGATAGACTCTGTGTCTGTAAAGTTCTGCAGTGTTCCAGAAATTGTACCAATAGCTGGGGAAAGAGTATTAAAGACATGAGATTGTGGAGGAGATTTCATATTTTTTTCTTTTATTATTTTCTATATTCTTTGTTTACATTCCAAATGATTTTCCCTTTCCCGGTTCCCCCTCCCCATAAGTCCCATAAGCCCTCTTCCCTCTGCCCGTTCCCCAATCAACCCCCTCCCACATCTCTGTCCTACATCAATCCCCTACAATGCTGCATCAAGCCTTTCCAGGACCAGGGCCCTCTCCTTCCTTCTTCTTGGGAATGATTTGATATGTGAGTTATGTCTTGGGTACTCAGAGCTTCTGGTCTAATATCGACTTATCAGTGACTGCATTCCATGTGTGTTCTTTTGTGATTGAGTTACCTCACTTAGGATATTTTCCAGTTCCAACCATTTGCCTAAGAATTTTATAAATTCATTGTTTTTAATTGCTGAGTAGTATAGTATTCCATTGTGTAAATATACCACATTTTCTGTATCCATTCCTCCCTTGAGGGACATCTGGGTTCTTTCCAGTTTCTTGCTATTATAAATAAGGCTGCTATGATCATAGTGGAGCATGTGTCCTTACTGCATGCTGGGGAATCCTCTGTGTATAGGCCCAGGAGTAGAATAGCAAGGTCCTCCGGAAGTGACATGCCCAGTTTTCTGAGGAACCACCAGACTGATTTCCTGCGTGGTTGTACCAGCTTGCAATCCCACCAGCAGTGGAGGAGTGTTTCTCTTTCTCCACATCCTCACCAACACCTGCTGCTCCTGAGCTTTTAATCTTAGCCGTTCTGACTGGTATGAGGTGAAATCTCAGGGTTGTTTTGATTTGCATTTCCCTAATGACTAATGATGTTGAACATTTCTTAAGTTGCTTCTCAGCCATCCAAAGTTCTTCAGGTGAAAATTCTTTGTTTAGCTCTGTACCCCATTCTTAATAGGATTATTTGGTTTTCTGGAGTCTAGCTCCTTGAGTTTTTTGTATATATTGGATATTAGGCCTCTGTCAGTTGTAGTAGGGTTGGTGAAGATCTTTTCCCAATTTGCTGGTTGCCCTATTGTCCTTTAGACAGTGTCCTTTGCCTTACAGAAACTTGGCAATTTTTTGAGGTCCCATTTGTCAATTCTTGATCTTAGAGCATAAGCTATTGATGTTCAGTTCAGGAACTTTCCCCCTGTGCCCATGTCCTCCAGGGTCTTCCCAAGTTTCTTTTCTATTAGTTTCAGTGTGTCTGGTTTTATGTGGAGGTCCTTGAACCACTTGGACTTGAGCTTAGTACAAGGAGATAAGAATGGATCAATTCGCATTCTTCTGCATGCTGACCTCCAGTTGAACCAGCACCATTTGTTGAAAAGGCTATCTTTTTTCCACTGAATGTTTTCAGCTCCTTTATCAAAGATCAGTTGACCATAGATGTGTGGGTTCATTTCTGGGTCTTCAATCCTATTCCATTGATCTGTTTGCCTGTCACTGTACCAACACCATGCAGTTTTGAACACTATTGCTCTGTAGTACTACTTGAGGTCCAGGATACTGATTCCCCCAGAAAATCTTTTACTGTTGATAATAGTTTTAGCTATCCTGTTTGTTGTTGTTGTTGTTGTTGTTGTTGTTGTTGTTGTTATTCCAGATGAATTTTAGAATTGCTCTTTCTAACTCTATGAAGAACTGAGTTGGGATTTTGATAGGGATTGCATTGAATCTGAATATTGCTTTTGGCAAGATGGCCATTTTAACTATATTAATCCTGCCGATCCACAAGCATGGAAGATTTTTCCATCTTCTGAGGTCTTCTTTGATTTCTTTCTTCAGAGACTTGAAGTTCTTGTCATACAGATTCTTCACTTGTTTGGTTAGAGTCACACCAAGATACTTTATGCTGTTTTGTCCTTTAGACAGTGTCCTATTGTGGCTATTGTGAAGGGTGTCATTTCCCTAATTTCTTTCTCAGCCTGCTTATCCACTGAATAGAGGAAGGCTACTGATTTGCTTGAGTTATAACCAGCCACTTTGCTGAAGTTGTTTATCAGCTGTAGGTGTTCTCTGGCGGAGTTTTTTGGGTCACTTAAATGTACTATCATATCATCTGCAAATAGTGATAGTTTGACTTCATCCTTTGCAATTTGTATCTCTTTGACCTCTTTATATTGTCTAATTGCTCTAGCTAGGACTTCAAGTACTATATTGGAAATATATGGAGAGAGGGGGCAGCCTTGTCTAGTCCCTGATTTTAGTGGGATTGCTTCAAGTTTCTCTCTATTTAGTTTGGTGTTGGCTACTGGTTTGCAGTATATTGCTTTTACTATGTTTAGGTATGGGCCTTGAATTCCTGTTCTTTCGAAGACTTTTAGCATGGGAGGATGCTTTATTTTGTCAAAAGCTTTTTCAGTATCTAATGAAATGACCATGTGTTTTTTTTTCTTTGAGTTTGTTTATGCAGTGGATTGTATTGATGGGTTTCCATATATTGAACCATTCCTGCATCCCTGAGATGAAGCCTACTTGATAATGTTGAACAATTGTTTTGATGTGTTCTTGGATTCAGTTGGCAGAAATTTTATTGAGTATTTTTGCACCGATATTCATAAGGGAAATTGGTCTGAAGTTCACTTTCTTTGTTGGATCTTTGTGTGGTTTTGGTATCAGCGTAATTGTGGCTTTGTAGAACCAGTTGGGTAGTGTTCCTCTGTTTCTATTTTGTGGAATAGTTTGAAGAGTATAGGTGTTAGGTCTTCTTTGAAGGTCTGATAGAATTCTGCACTAAAACCATCTGGTCCTGTGCTTATTTTGGTTGGAAGACTTTCTATGGGCCCTTCTATTTCTTTAGGGATTATGGGACTGTATAGATGATCTATTTGATCCTGATTTAATTTTGGCATTTGGTATCTGTCTAGGAAATTGTTCATTTCAACCAGATTTTCCTGTTGTGATGAGTATAGGCTTTTGTAGTAGCATCTGATGATTTTTTTTAAAATTTCCTCAGTTTCTGTTGTTATATCTACCTTTTCATTTCTAAGTTTTAATTTTGTTAATTAATTTTAATTTTGTTAGTTTGGATACTGTTTCTGTGCCCTTTGGTTAGTCTGGCTAGGGTTTCATCTATCTTGTTGATTTTCTTAAAGAACCAGCTCCTGGTTTTGTTGATTCTTTCTATGGTTCTCTTTGTTTCAATTTGATTGATTTCAGCCCTGAGTTGGATGATTTCCTGTCTTTTACACCTCCTGGGTGGATTAGCTTCTTTTTGTTCCAGGGCTTTCAGGTGTGCCCTTAGCTGCTAGTGTATACTCTCTACAGTTTCTTTTGGGAAGCATTCAGAGCTATGAGTTTTCCTCTTAGTACTGCTTTCATTGTGACCCATAAATTTGGGTATGTTGTGCCTTCATTTTCATTAAACTCTAAAAAGTCTTCTTTCTTTATTTCTTCCTTGACCAAGTTATCATTGAGTAGAGTATTGTTCAGTTTCCATGTGTATGTGGGCTTTCTGTTGTTTTTGTTGCTATTGAAGACCACTCTTACTCCATAGTGATCTGATAGGAGGCAAGGGATTAGTTTGATCTTCTTATATTTGTTGACATCTGTCTTATGACCAATTATATGATCGATTTTGGAGAAGCTACCATGAGGTGCTGAGAAAAGGGTATATTCTTTTGCTTTAGGATGAAATGTTCTATATACATCTGTTGAATCCAATTGGTCCAAAGCTTCAATTAGTTTCACTGTGTCTCTGTTTAGTTTGTTTTCTTGTTCGGTCCATTGAGGATAGTGGAGTGTTGAAGTTACCAACAATTATTGTGTTAGGTGCAATGTGTGCTTTGAGCTTTCGTAAAGTTTCTTTTATGAATGAGGGTGCCCTTGCATTTGGAGCATACATGTTCAAAATAAAGAGTTCTTCTTGGTAGATTTTTCCTTTAACCAGCAAGAAGTATCCTTCCATGTCTCTTGATGACTTTAGGTTGATAGTCAATTTTATCTGATATTAGAATGGCTGCTCAGGCTTGTTTCCTGAGACCATTTGCTTGTAAAATTGTCTTTCAGCTTTTTACTCTAAGGTAGTCTTTGTCTTTGACACTGAGGTATGTTTCCTGTATGCAGCAAAATGTAGGGTCCTATTTATGTATCCAGTCTGTTAGTCTATGTCTTTTTATTGGGGAATTGAGTCCACTGATGTTAAGAAATATTAAGGAATAGTGATTATTACTTCCTGTCATTTTTATGTTATTTTTATATTTGAGTGGTTATCTTCTTTTGGGCTTGATGGAAGAAGGTTACTATCTTGCTTTTTCCAGGGTGTAGTTTCCCTCCTGTGTTGGTGTTTTCCACCTATTATCCTTTATAGGGCTGGGTGGAAAGATATTGTGTAAATTTGGTTTTATCATGGAATATCTTGGTTTATCCATCTATGGTGGTTGAGAGTTTTGCTGGGTATAGTAGTCTTGGCTGGCATTTGTGTTCTATTAGAGTCTGTATGAGATCTGCCCAGGATCTTCTAGTTTTCATAGTCTCTGGTGAGAAGTCTGGTATAATTCTGATAGGCCTTCCTTTATATTTTCCTTGGCCTTTTTCTCTTACTGCTTTTAATATTCTTTCTTTGTTTAGTACATTTGGGGTTTTGATTATTATGTGACGGGAGGTATTTCTGTTCTGGTCCAGTCTGTTTGAAGTTCTTGTATATTGATAGACATCTCTCTCTTTAGGTTAGGGAAGTTTTATTCCATAATTTTGTCGTAGATATTTGCTGGCCCTTTAAGTTGTAAATCTTCACTCTCATCTCTACCTATAATCCTTAGGTTTGGTCTTCTCCTTGTGTCCTGGATTTCCTGGATGTTTTGGGCTACAAGCTTTTTGCATTTTGCATTTCTTTGACTGTTGAGTCAATGGTTTCTATGGTATCTTCAGCATCTGAGATTCTTTCTTCTATCTCTTGTATTTTGTTGTTGATATTTGCATCTATGGCTCCTGATTTCTTCCCATGGTTTTCTATCTCCAAAGTTGTCTCCCTTTGTGATTTCTTAGTTGTTTCTACTTCTTTTTTTTATTGTATATATTCTATATTTACAATTCATTTCCCTTTTTCTGGTTCCCCACCCCCAAAGGTCCCACATGTCCTTTTCCCTCCCCCTGCTCCCGCATCCACCCCCTCCCACTTTACTGTTCTTGTACTCTCCCACAATGATGTTTTGGTCCATTCTAGCACCAGTGTCCACTCCTTTCTTCTTGTGAGACATCACTTGATATGTGATTTGTGTCTTTGGTGTTCTAAGCTTCTAGGCTAATATCCACTTATCAGTGACTGTATACCATGGGTATTCTTTTGAGACTGGGTCACCTCACTTAGTATGACATTCTCCAGCTCCATCCATTTCTCTAAGAATTTCATGAATTCATTGTTTCTAATGGCTGTATAGTACTCCATTGTGTATATATACCACATTTTTTGTATCCATTCTTCTGTTGAGGGAAATCTGGGTTCTTTCCAGTTTCTGGCTATTATATATAAAGCTGCTATGAACATAGTGGAGCATGTATCCTTATTGCATGCTGATGAATCTTCTGGGTATATTCCCAGGAGTGGTATGGCTGGGTCCTCCGGAAGTATCACACCCAGTTTTCTGAGGAACCGCCATACTGATTTCCAGAGTGGTTGTACCAGCTTGCATTCCCACCAGCAGTGGAGGAGTGTTCCTCTTTCTCCACATCCTCGCCAACACCTGATGTCTTCTGAGTTTTTAATCTTAGCCATTCTGACTGGTGTGAGGTGAAATCTCAGGGTTGTTTTAATTTGCATTTCCCTAATGACTAGTGATGTTGAACATTTTTTAAGGTGTTTCTCAGCCATCCGAATTTCTTCAGGTGAAAAGACTCTGTTTAGCTCTGTACCCCATTTTTGGATAGGGTTATTTGGTTTTCTGGGGTCTAACCTCTTGAGTTCTTTGTATACATTGGAGATTAGCCCTCTGTCAGATGTGGGGTTGGTGAAGATTTTTTCCCAATTTGTTGGTTGCCGATTTATCCTTTTGACAGTGTCTTTTGCCTTACAGAAACTTTGTAGTTTTATGAGGTCCCATTTGTCTATTCTTGCTCTTAGAGCATAAGCAATTGGTGTTCTGTTTAGGAATTTTTCCCCTGAGCCAATGTCCTCAAGGGTCTTCCCCAGTTTCTTTTCTATTAGTTTTAGTGTGTCTGGTTTTATGTGGAGGTCTTTGATCCACTTGGAGTTGAGCTTAGTGCAAGGAGATAAGAGTGGATCAATTCTCATTCTTCTGCATGTTGACCTCCAGTTGAGCCAGCACCATCTGTTGAAAAGGCTATCTTTTTTCCACTGGATGTTTTCAGCTCCTTTGTCGAAGATCAATTGGCCATAGATGTGTGGGTTCAATTCTGGGTCTTCGATCCTATTCCATTGATCCGCTTCCCTGTCACTGAACCAATACCATGCAGTTTTTAATACCACTGCTCTGTAATATTGCTTGAGGTCCGGGATATTGATTCCCCCAGAAGTTCTTTTGCTGTTGATGATAGTTTTAGCTATTCTGGGTTTTTTGTTATTCCAGATGAATTTGAGAATTGCTCTTTCTAGCTCTATGAAGAACTGAGTTGGGATTTTGATGGGAATTGCATTGAATCTGTATATTGCTTTGGGCAAGATTGCCATTTTGACTATATTAGTCCTGCCAACCCACGAGCATGGAAGATTTTCCCATTTTCTGATGTCTTCTTCAATTTCCCTCTTCAGAGACCTGAAGTTTTTGTCGTATAAATCTTTCACATGTTTGGTTAGCGTCACTCCAAGATACTTTATATCATTTGTGGCTATTGTGAAGGGTGTCATTTCCCTAATTTCTTTCTCGGCCTGCTTATCCTTCGCGTATAGGAAGGCTACTGATTTACTTGAGTTGATTTTATAGCCAGCCACTTTGCTGAAGTTGCTTATCAGTTGCAGGAGTTCTCTGGTGGAGGTTTTTGGGTCACTTAAGTAAACTATCATATCATCTGCAAATAGTGATAGTTTGACTTCTTCCTTTCCGATTTGTATCCCTTTGACTTCCCTCTGTTGTCGAATTGCTCTAGCTAGTACCTCAAGTACTATATTGAAGAGATATGGCGAGAGGGGACAGCCTTGTCTAGTCCCTGATTTTAGAGGGATTGCTTCGAGTTTTTCTCCGTTTACCTTAATGTTGGCTACTGGTCTGCTGTATATTGCTTTTACTATGTTTAGATATGGGCCTTGAATTCCTGTTCTTTCTAGGACCTTTAGCATGAAAGGATGCTGAATTTTGTCAAATGCTTTTTCAGCATCTAATGAGATGACCATGTGGTTTTTTTCTTTGAGTTTGTTTATGTAGTGGATTATGTTGATGGATTTCCGTATATTGAACCATCCCTGCATCCCTGGGATGAAGCCAACTTGATCATGGTGAATGATCGTTTTGATGTGTTCTTGGATGCGGTTGGCAAGTATTTTGTTTAGTATTTTTGCATCGATATTCATAAGAGAAATTGGCCTGTAGTTCTCTTTCTTAGTTGGATCTTTGTGAGGTTTTGGTATCAGGGTAATTGTGGCTTCATAGAATGAGTTGGGTAGTGTTCCTTCAGTTTCTATTTTGTGGAATAATTTGAAGAGTATCGGTATCAGGACTTCTTTGAAGGTCTGATAGAATTCTGTACTAAAACCGTCTGGTCCTGTGCTCTTTTTGGTTGGAAGACTGTCTATGACCCCTTCTATTTCTTTGGGGGTTATGGGTCTGTTTAGACGATCTATTTGATCCTGGTTTAATTTTGATATTTGGTAGCTGTCGAGGAAATTGTCCATTTCCTCCAGATTCTCCAGTTGTGTTGAGTATAGGTTTTTGTAGTAGGATCTGATGATTTTTTGAATTTCCTCAGTTTCTGTTGTTATATCTCCCTTTTCATTTCTAATTTTGTTAATTTGAATACTGTCTCTGTGCCCTTTAGTAAGTCTGGCTAGGGGTTTATCTATCTTGTTGATCTTCTCAAAGAACCAGCTCCTGGTTTTGTTGATTCTTTGTATGGTTCTTTTTGTTTCAACTTGATTGATTTCAGCCCTGAGTTTGATGATTTCCTGTCTTCTACTCCTCCTGGGTGAAATTGCTTCTTTTTGTTCCAGAGCTTTCAAGTGTGCCATTAAGTTGCTGGTATATGCTCTATCCTGTTTCTTTTTGGAGGCACTCAGGGCTATGAGTTTTCCTCTAAGCACTGCTTTCATTGTGTCCCATAGATTTGGGTATGTTGTGCCTTCATTTTCATTAAGTTCTAAGAATTCTTTGATTTCTTTCTTTATTTCTTCCTGGACTAAGGTATCATTGAGTAGAATATTGTTCAGCCTCCAAGCGTATGGGGATTTTCTGTTGTTTTTGTTGCTATTGAAGAACACTCTTACTCCATGGTGATCTGATAAGAGGCATGGGATTAGTTCGATCTTTTTATATTTGTTGAGATCTGTCTTGTGTCCAATTATATGGTCGATTTTGGAGAAGGTACCATGAGGGGCTGAGAAAAAGGTATAGTCTTTTGCTTTAGGGTGAAATGTTCTATATATATCTGTTAAATCCAATTGCTCCAAAGTTTCGATGAGTTTCTCCATGTCTCTGTTTAGTTTCTGTTTTCCTGGTTGGTCCACTGTAGATAGAGGAGTATTGAGGTCCCCCACAATCATTGTGTTAGGTGCAATGTGTGCTTTGAGCTTTAGTAAGGTTTCTTTTACAAATGAGGGTGCCCTTACATTTGGAGCGTAGATGTTTAGAATTGTGGGTTCCTCTTGGTGGATTCTTCCTTTGACTAGCAGGAAGTGACCTTCTGTGTCTCTTTTGATGACTTTGGGTTGAAAGTCAATTTTATCTGATATTAAAATGGATATTCCAGCTTGCTTCCTGTGACCATTTTCTTGCAAAATTGTCTTCCATCCTTTTACTCTAAGGTAGTGTTTGTCTTTGACTCTGAGGTGTGTTTCCTGTAAGCAGCAAAATGTAGGGTCCTGTTTCCGTATCCAGTCTGTTAGTCTATGTCTTTTTATTGGGGAGTTGAGTCCATTGATGTTAAGAGATATTAAGGAATAGAGATTATTACTTCCTGACATTTTTTATGTTATTTTTGTTTTTGAGTAGTTATCTTCCTTTGAGTTTGATGGAAGAAGTTTACTGTCTTGCTTTTTCTTGGGTGCCATTTCCTTCCTTGTGTTGGAGTTTTCCTCCTATTATCCTTTGTAGAGCTGGGTTAGTGGAAAGATATTGTGTAAATTTGGTCCTGTCATGGAATATTTTGATTTCTCCATCTATGTTGATTGAGAGTTTTGCTGGGTATAGTAGTCTTGGCTGACATTTGTTTTCTCTTAGGGTCTGCATGATGTCTGCCCAGGATCTTCTAGCTTTCATGGTTTCTGGAGAGAAGTCTGGTGTGATTCTGATAGGTCTTCCTTTATATGTTACTTGGCCCTTTTCTCTTACTGCCTTTAATATTCTTTCTTTGTTTAGTACATTTGGGGTTTTGATTATTATGTGACAGGAGATGTTTCTGTTCTGGTCCAGTCTGTTTGGAGTTCTGTAGGCTTCTTGTACATTCATGGGCATCTCTCTCTTTAAGTTAGGAAAGTTTTCTTCCATAATTTTGTTAAAGATATTTGCTGGCCCTTTAAGTTGTAGATCTTCACTCTCATCTATCCCTATAATCCTTAGGTTTGGTCTTCTCATTGTGTCCTGGATTTCCTGGATGTTTTGGGTTACAAGCCTTTTGGATTTTGCATTTTCTTTGACTGTGGAGTCAATGGTTACTATGTTATCTTCAGCATCGGAGATTCTTATTTCTATCTCTTGTATTCTGTTGTTTATGTTTGCATCTACGACCCCTGTTTTCTTCCCAAGGTTTTCTATCTCCAAGGTTGCCTCCTTTTGTGATTTCTTAGTTGTTTCTACCTCTGTGTTCAGATCTTGGATGGTTTTGCTCAGTTCCATCATTTGTTTGTTTGTGTTTTCATGTAATTCTTTAATATATTTTTGTGCTCCCTCTTTCATGACTTCTGCCTGTTGTTTCAAGTTCTCCTGCATTTCTTTAACTGATTTTCTCACTTCCTCTTTATTGGTTTCTGTCTGATGGCCCATATTCTCCTGGAGTTCTTTAAGTGTTTTTTGTGTTTGGATTGTAAGAGCTTCTACTCTATTGATGTTCCCCTGCATTTCTTTAAGAGATTTGTTTATGTCTTTTTTGTGTTCCTCTAGGAGCATCATGACCTGTGCTTTTATATCTAACTCTTGTTTTTCTGGTGTGCTGGGGTATCCTGGACTTGCTGTGGTTGGCGAATTGGGTTCAGATGGTGCCATATTGCCTTGATTTCTGTTAATAACGTTCCTACGTTTGCCTTTTGCCATCTCTTTATCTCTGGCGCTAGTTGGTCTTATTGTAGATGGCGCCCTGCTGAAAGCACAGCACGCCTGTCCCCAGGAGACAGATCCCTTCTGGCAGCTTGTCTGTGCTGGACTATGCTCGCTCTGAGTCCAGGTCCCTGACTCCAGCTGCTAGAGTGCCGAGCTGTGCCCCGAGGCGGCCCGGTGGCCCCTCGCTGCTAGTCCGCTCAGAGAGCTGGTCCCGGCTGCTAGTCTGCACCCGCAGCTGATCTTTCTGTGCCCGGATCTCCTGCAGAGCTAAGCTAAGCTATAACTCTGGCCACGCACCTGATTCCAGCCGCTCACTGCGTCCAGTGTGCCTGCTGTTTGCGCGCGGGGGTCTGGGGCAAGATGGCTGCCCCTGCTGAAAGCACCGCGTGTCCTTGGCTGAGCTGTTCGTGCCCGGCTCTGCTACTCCCTTCTGGCTGCGTTGACTGTGCTGGACTATGCTCGCTCTGAGTCCAGGCCCCTGACTCCAGCTGCTAGAGTGCCGAGCTGTGCCCCGAGGCGGCCCGGTGTCCCCTCGCTGCTAGTCCGCTCGGAGAGCTGGTCCCGGCTGCTAGTCTGCACCCGCAGCTGATCTTTCTGTGCCCAGATCTGCTGCAGAGCTAAGCTAAGCTATAACTCTGGCCACGCACCTGATTCCAGCCGCTCACTGAGTCCAGTGTGAGTTGTTTCTACTTCTGTTTTTAGATCCTGGATGGTTTTTCTCAGTTCCTTCATTTGTTTGTTTGTGTTTTCCTGTAATTCCTTAAGAGATTTTTGTGTTTCCTCTGTCGTGACTTCTGCTTGTTGACACAAGTTCTCTTTTATTTCTTTACGTGATTTTTGCATTTCCTCTTTATTGGCTTCTATCTGTTGACCCATATTCTCCTGAATTTCTTTAAATAATTTTTGTTTCCCTTGTAAGGACTTCTACCTTTTGATCCATTTTCTCCTGTATTTCTATAAGAGATTTATTTATGTCCTTCTTGTGTTCCTCTAACAGCATCATGACCAGTGATTTTAAATCCAAATCTTGTTTTTGTCATATGTTGGGGTATCCAGGACTTGCTGTTGTTGGAGAATTGAGTTCAGATACTGCCATATTGCCTTGATTTCTGTTAGTAACGTTTCTACATTTGCCTTTTGCCATCTGGTTATCTCTGGCGTTAGTTGGTCCTGTTGTTACTGGCTGGTGCTTGAACCTCCTGTGAGCCTGTAAGGCTATTTCCGCACCACTGGATGACTGTGTTTCCCCTGGCACAGATTGTTGATGTGCTGCCCTATTCTTGGGTGCCGTTGGAGCCCTGGTGTGTCTTGCCCCAAACAATATTGTCCCCAGGTTGTGTCTGTGAACCTGGTGCTGCCTGTCTGCTCAGTCAGGTAGAGAAGATGGTGGCTGCCGCAGGGACCTTTTCCAAGTGCTGATCACTCTGCAGGGCCAATGTCCCTCAACAGGGCTGGCACACAGATGGCCTGCAGAGCTGTCCAGGCCCTGGGCACAAGCAGAAGCCTGACATGTTGAGACCCAAGCAATGTTAGACTCGGGATATCTCTGTGTACCTGGCACTGCCTGTCCGGTCCGTCCAGCGTCCAGGAACCAAGATGGCGGAGACCCCTTCCTGAGATTTCATATCTAAGTCACAAATTCCTTCTCCCCCATCATGGACATCTCATGCACGGACTCTGAATGCATTTCTTCAAAAGTCCCTGTAATTTTTGCATACCCAACATTATTCTGAGACTCAAAGAAATGTTTTTTTTTTTTTTTGCTATGATCCCTTATCAATTAATAAAGTAATAAATTTCCAATATATAATAGCAGGGAATAAACATTTTCATTCCAAAAGGGAAGATATGGAGAGTAGGGAAGAGAGATCAAACCAAAGCAAGATTGAAATTCAGCGCTGCAAATACCAAATTCCAGAGCTCATGTCCAGCATCTGGGCCTAATGATGGTAGCACTGGAGTTCCAACAGGCTTTGTCACCTACTGCTACATCTCTATTGCCTATAGTATACTTTGGTTCTTTCTTGAGCCAGCTCTTCAGCTTTCCCCAGTAGATGTCCAATAGTCTACAACTTAAGCTTCACTTTCATGACTTTATTTTGAGTACTTAGAAGCTCAGTGACCCTCTTCTATGTTGCCTGGAATTAGTAGTTTCCTAGAACCTTTGTGCAAACCTCCATGAATATGCCACTCTTGCATCCTGCATGTCTGCAGTATCAGCTCAATATGAAAACACCAAGCTCTGCTGTCAGCTCAAGATGGAGACTGGCTTCCCAGCATCTTGAGTACAATAGCATCAGGTGATCTGGATGATTGAGCTTGACAAACTAACTCCTTGAACTTTTCTCTAGCAGCAGAGTGCTCTGGAGGCTCTACATTCTTGGAACTCTTCCAGATACTCTTCTCAAATGAATTTACATTTTTACACCCTAGTGGCATATCCAAATCTTTGGCATTGCAATATGACATAGTAATCTACAAAGTTAATGTTGGAGAATAGTCCTACCAAATTAAAATAAAATTAAATAACTCTTTTAAAAGTTATTTCCCTGGACTGTTTCTGGGAAACGTTCCCTGAAAGACTATTTCTCCAACTCTGAGCCTTCCTTGGGTGCCTATATTTCCTTGCGTAGTGTTGAGGCCTTGTGGGCTTTGCCTGTTCATGTTGGCTTGGCTATTATTGCTATTGTTGTTGTCCTTGTTTGGCTTGTGTTCAGACAGTCATGTTGGTAAGGTTTTAAGGATGAAGTTTCTGATATTACTAGGAGACACAATCTCAAAGCAAACTCCTTCATTCCCCGTCTCTTACAATCTTTTCACAATTTCTTCTGAAATGTTCCTTGAGGCTTAGGAATGGTATTGTTTTGTAGATATATCCATTGGGACTTGGCTCAACAGCTCTGAATTTTGACTGGTTATGGTTTTCTGTGATGTTGTTCATCTGTTGCAAAGACATGAGGATGATGAATGGTGAGGACTACACTCATACCTGAAGATTTGGAGCTACGAGTCTTCTCATCTCTTTTTATAACCATGATCATTTTGTTCTTTCTGCCTTATCTGTACCCACATTCTCTGAAACTTTAAGCATATTTGCATTCCAAAACTGCATATGTTTTCATATCTTTCACCTCTCTCTTTTTTCTCTGATTTTACTCTAAATGGAGGGAAAGCAAGCCAACAACCATTTTACACCTATACTGTCTCCTCTGCCAAATCAATGAAACTTTTACTTTTGAATTCAACCTCACTTAAAATTTCAGGACATGGGCACAAAAAAAGATACTTTTTAAGTATCAAATCTGTGTAATTTATATGCATTGGTGTTTTGCCTGCATCTATGTCTGTGCCATGCATATGCCTAGTACTCACACAGGCCAGAAGGTGGTGTTGGATCTACTGGAAAAGTTATGAATCATCCTGTGGGTGCTTGGAATCAAACATGGGTCCTCTGGAAGAGCAGAGGATACTCTTAATCCCAGAGCATTTCTCTCGTCCCCATAACCAGATTCTTTATCAGGCTATTCCAGCTCATGATAGAATTCTTGTTTCCCTTTGAAACCTCATGAGCACAATCTTTCCTTTTCTACCTAGGCAGTAGTATTCTACAAATGCACAGTAATCTTCCTTAACCTCAAACTCCAAACTCTTTTATATTATTCCTGTAAATCAGTTCCAAAGACCTATGGACCATGTGGTCAGGTTTTTCACAATAACCCCCTCCTGATATCAATGTTCTATATTAGTTACTTTTCCAACTTCTATGACACAAACAGCTCAAAGGAAGAAAATTTATTCTGATTCATGATTATGGAGATGTAGTCAGTTGTGAACAGTAAGTATATCAGTTGGAATTACCTATAGTTGTAGTACCAGGAGCACAGGGCAGCTGGTTACTTTGCAGCAGCAATCAGGAAGCAGAGGTGGCCTGGGCTTCAAGAAAGAAGAGCTATAATCCTAAAATCCCACTTTTTTTGCCCTCCATTTGTCAATGGGATCCTATGTACACAGGTCCTAAAGCATTGCCCATGGAGGACATTTCACATCAAATAGTACAAACAAGTAAAGTGCTTAGTGGATACTTGTCTGTTAATCAAAGTGTAACAAAAGTTTACCAAAAAAAAGTAAAATAAAAAAATTACAGGATTAAATTGGCAAATGTTTATTTATTGCTTTAAGAATATGGGGAATGTTTTTCTTTCTAATAAAACAAAATATTGGAGGTTGAATTGTCCTCTGATGTGCAAAGTTGCTGATCCATAATCTCAAGTTGGTAAAATCCCTGCAGTGTGGACATATTTTGATTAAGGCATGTTAGATCTTGGAGTAGATACATGTTTAATTTTATTAGACACCTCCATATCCAGTTTTGTATGAATTTTTTATGATGCAGATTCCTAAAATGATATAAGCTTTAAAACTTTACCAGCTAAGAAGTTTTTACAAGAAAGATTTCTGTCAGTGCCAAAGTTCCAGAAAAAATCTTCCAGTGTGTTGACTCAGAACCCATACAGCGATTGCTTAATTTATTTGAATTTATCTTAGAGTGCAGACAGCATCCTGCTCACAATCTGTGAGGTTTGAATGACAGTGACAAACTAGCCTTATATATTTGAATACTTGGTTCCAAGTTAGTAGAACTATTTGGGAAGGATTAGGAGGTGTGGCCTTGTTGGAGGAGGTGAGTCACTATGCTTTTTAAAAGGCTTACACCACTCTCCGCTCTCTTTGTCTTGTGGTTGTTTGTTGTCTCGGTGTGTAAGCTCTCAGCTACTTTTCCAATGCCATGTCTGCCTGCCCGCTCATCTTCCTCCCTGCTGCCATGCTCACCATCATATTGGCCACAGATTCTAACCTGATTCAACTCTTTTTTTCATATATTGTCTTGCTTATTTTGTTTTTGTCATGGCACTAGAAAAGTAACTAAGACCCGGATGTAGAAGTAATCCTGGTGAGCATCACAAGCCAGAGCTGGGAAGGCAGTACAAAGTACACACCTGTAGCTAGCGCACAACAATGAGTTGCCCAGGTAACTCACGCTCTCACCCTTCTGGCTGACTCAGCTCATTGATATTGCAATGAATAGACATTTGGTGTCACTGTGTTTTCATCTTCATTTGCTGGATGTTGACAGAGGCCTGGGACATCATAACAATAGGTTTGTGACCCAAATTTTCTCCATCTTTAGGAAATGCAACATCCAGCTATTTGTTCATCTCCATAAGTGACATAAGTACTTGGTAGACATACACATAGAGAGACAGGCCTGTGTTGGCAGCTTGTCCCTCCTACCTCTGAGAGGAGACTACTCAAGAGCTTGCCTAAGCTAGAGCTCCCTGCATTTACCCAGACCCTAAACACTTCCCCTTTCCTAGCCATGGTCTAGCCTTCGGTTAGCTTGATTCCCAGCCTTGCTAACCCATCATGCATGTGGTCCATTTCAGAAAATGACACATTGACGAAAGACATGTTCTCATGTGGCCACACAATAAAAGAATGCCCACCCAATCATGCCTGCCAACAAACATGTCTCTCTTGCTTGGGAACCTGATTACAATAGTCTGAATGACACCATGGCACCCCGCCTTCAGGACCACAGATGGATTTCAGTCAGTGCCAATTTACCTGAGCACTAGACTTCAGTTAATCCTATCAAAGGCTGTAGGCTGGAGTAGAGATGAGATTACAAACACAATCGTATTTACACAGATGCCTTTTTTTGAGCCTTGCCACACAGCCAGGATTGCATTTACATCTTGTAACAAAATCTCAATTATCACAGACATAGCTTGTTAGAAATTTAAGACCAGGATATTAAGAAAGATAGGGGGCTGGGAGGAATGCACAGAGCTACGTGGGGAAGGAGAGGCACCTGGGGAGGGGGTTCCTGCAGTCAGCGGGGAGCAGAAGGGCCTTGTTCAGCTGGCATTAGATTCTGATTAGGATGGGTCACCTGCCTAATCAGATTTTCTGCCCCTTTGCAATTTATCTTACTAAGACCCTTCTACATGCCAGGCTTAGGGGTTCCTCGTGGCCACAAGATGATTCAAAGTAACTGCCAACAAAGCCTCTTTCTTTGGGACAGGATTTACTAGATTTCTTCGAAGTCAGAGCTCTCTGAATGAGGAGGAAGACAGATTTGCTCTCTCATGCATTTAATCCTAACGAGAAGCTTGGTTTGTTTTTTTTTTTTTTAATACATCCTATTATGGAAAGTAGTTTCTTGACTAATCAAGAAAGCTCTCTGGAATAGAACCCAAGTAGGAGTCCTTCCACACAGATAAACATCACCCAAACCTACTATACATCAACCACAGGTTCAGCCAGTCAGCATAGACTGCTGGAGGGACTGATGAGGAGCTTCATGCTGAGATACTCAGAATGCCTCTGGTGTACTCATGGCCTCAACACAGGAAATAAAATAATCTGCTTCATTGAAAAGTGCACAGGTGAAGAAAGACAGAAAGTAAGCTTTAGCAGTCTCAATGTTACTCTATAAGGGAACATTGAGAATCCTTTCCCCCTAAAGATCACGTAAGTCCGGTGATTGATGCCTGTTCAGTCTGTAAAGATTGTTAATAGTTACTACCTTTATTTATTTATTTGTATGTGTATGTACTGCTGTTGCTGCTGTTGCTGCTGCTGCTGCTGCTGCTGCTGCTGCTGCTGCTGCTGCTGCTGCTGCTGCTGGTGTGTGGTGGGGTGGGGAGAGATGGTCAAAGGACTGGAGGGAGTCTGTTCTCTCCCTCTACCATATGGTTTTTATTAAACTCAGGTCATTTGGCCTTTATACAGTGAGGCATATTGCTGGCCCTTAAGCAGCTTTTGAAGAGGAAGTGGAATGTTTAAGGTATTCAGAAAACAACCTTCCTCTCCTTTCTTTAAAGCTTGCCTGTTTGGGAGCTATAGGAAGGATGGCAGCAATCTGAAAAAAAAAATAGCGTCGTAAAGAAAAATATGTGGAAATCTACGACACACAGGGTGCTATGCCAGATGCCATGATAAGCAAAATATGGCTGTTTAACAGAGAAGGCAAATTTCACACTATGGCTAAGAAGAATTGAAGTCCGAAAGAAATGTGAGAGGACATGCTAACTTCCTTTCAAATGCCTTCCCCCAGATGGTTGTTAGCATGCCTTCCGCCATTTTACACAGTCACCCTGCACAAGGACTTTCTGAAGATCACTTACATGTTAAATTGTTCAGAAACACTCCCCAAAAAGATGTCCTTATAAATATTCTCCACTTGTCACTAAATGCAGCCATCTCCAGGACAGAATTTCTCATGAATAGCAAAGAAAAAAAAAATCCTAGTTCCTTGTGAGTTACCCTGTCAAAATTCTCACTTCAGAAATCGAAAAGTTGTTTTAGGTTCAGCACTCAGATTGTAGAGTCTCTTGGAAATAGAACAGGAAAGGGATACAGTGGAGATGGGCAGACACTGATCTGCTTTGGGCATTGTCTTAGTGACTTTACACATGGCTGTGATCAAACCTCCTGACAAAAGCAATGCAAGGAAAGAAGGTTCCATTTGGCTTACAGTTCCAAGAGGATACAGTCCATCATGGCATCATGGGTGTGTGTGTGTGTGTGTGTGTGTGTGTGTGTGTAGGGATGGT
This sequence comes from Apodemus agrarius, assembly GCA_964023405.1. NCBI lineage: Eukaryota > Metazoa > Chordata > Mammalia > Rodentia > Muridae > Apodemus > Apodemus agrarius. The sequence goes on from OZ030008.1 coordinate 134,646,650, forward strand.
CATGGTGTCAAGAACCGAAGGCCAGCTTTGGTGCATTGGCTGTCAGGAAGCAGAAAGTGACTAGCTCTTGTACCTGGGAAGTTTTCTTTTTATGCTTGGAATCCAAGCTTATGGAAAGGTGTCACATGTTTACAGTGGATCGTCCCTCTACAACTTAGGAATTTCTCACAGATATGCTGAGATATTTTTTTTTCTACTAGGGGATTCTAGAGCCTGTCAAGTAGGAATTAACTATCACAGTCATCAGGTATATTTGTTGATCCAGCTTCTACGAACCAAGCAACACTGATCAAGGTTCGGTTAATGGGATGATAGCGTTTTCCATGCTGGATCGATGGACCCCCCCCCCAAGCTGCAGTCCCAAAGGGTTCCAATGTTCATTATTACACAGCTCTGAAAATATGCACTTCCTCTGTCTGCTTCAGTGACAGGGGCAATTCCTGTCCACTCCTTTGTGTTCCTGTATCTATAGTCCCTTCTAATCAGTTTTTCAGAGAGCCAGACACTTGGGATTGTTTCAAGATTTAGTTTCCCCCAAAAAGATACTGGAGAAGCAGTATGAATTATGAAAGAGAGAGGGGGAAGATTATGGAATGATGAAACCAGGTTTCTGTTCCACTGTTATTTGGACCAAGAGTTCAGAACAAGCAGCAACTGGTGCCGAATAGATGGTAGGCCACCATTTATACCATAATGGAAACAGAATGGGAATTGGGGAATAAAGGGAATCCGAGAGGTATCTTGATCAACTACATCCTGCTTCTCAGCTACTCTTCTTTTCCTGAATGCATGCCACTCACGTTGGCCCTCTAACCCTGGCTTTCTTGATTCTCACTCTCTGTGGTGGCCACCTCAGTTCCAGCACCTCTGCCACCACCGTATCCACCCTCCTCCCATCCCTCACCCTTCTGCATCCCTCTAGTGCTCCTTGAAACTTCAACCCACTGGGAACCACCACCTGCTTATTACACTGTACTGTGACCAATTCCTTTAGCAGAGTCGCTCCTACTTCCCCCATCAGATACCCGTCACCAGGCCATCGGATACCCATCACCAGGCCCGCGAGGCAGGGGTCAGCAAATTCCCCAGAGCCAGATCCATATTATTGTCCTATTTCCTACCCTCCTTGGTTAGGGGACTCTTCCTCCTTGGAGTCGACCATTTAACTAGAGCAAACTCACACAAACCTCTTTTCTAAGCCTGAAAGTACTCTTCATGTTCAGCGAGGTCAATGTAAGAACAAAAAATATTAAAGTCAGGAGCAGGGTGTACCTTCTTAGCAAGTGGAGTGTTTGCCTAGCAGGCATTGAAGGCCTGGGTTGATTTCTTAACAACACCACCCATGTGTGTTAAAGTGGTGGCCCATGTCCGCTCAGGGCTTGGGCCACTGGGCGAGGCAGGACACAGGAAGGTTTGAATGCCTTCCCCACGCCGCTGGGCAGGTAGGTGTCGGGCTGTGTGAAGCTGCAGGACCATGCTCTGGGAGGTGGGGAAGTGCAGTTTGAGGACCTCTGGGAACCGGTGGAGTTGGGCTCATGGGTTCCCAAGCCGCACAGACGTCTGGGACATCAGGTTCTAACTCTTGGACGCCTGAAACATCGCTGGATTCCACAGAAGAGCTGAGAATGGAGTGGGGGCCCAAGGGGCTAGCTCTAGCCCGTAGCCAAAGGGAAAATAGAGAGGAGGAGAGCTCTGGCTGATGCCCACAGGAGAGAATCTTTTGCGTGTTTGGGCAAGGCAGCTTGGCAGTGGTTTGGCTTGGTGAAGACTCTGTCTGAGAGTGCAGGAGGCCTCCTGCATGCTCTTTAGAGGAAGACCTGCTCAGGTAGATCCCGATGAGAAGAGGCAGTCTATGGCTTTAAAGCATTTATTGTTATGGTGGAGAGTTGTGATGAGTGAAACACCCCCCCACACACACCTCCCTACTCAGGGCAGGCCTGAGGTTAAATACCTTTTTCCCTGGGAAAAATTATCTGGGAAGGAGAGCTTAATTGGCTAAGCTCTTCAGGCTTTTAGGTACCTTATTAAAATGGAGATGCGTCTTGAGGCTACATGATCTGTGGTCACATCCTCTACCTGTGGAGGGGCCTGGGGCGTTGCCCTATGTGACTGATGGCTACAGAATTATGGCGACCCGAGGCCTGGTGTCAGGAGCCTCGTGTCTAGGAGCGTGGCAAACGCCTTCAGTCCCTTGCAGGAACACATGCTAGGTCACCAGGCTTTAAACTTAGCTCAGACAGAAAACAGGGTGTCTTCCATGGTCCCCTCCCCCACCCCAACACACACACACACACACACACACACACACACGTACAACTTTCTTGTAGATTTCTTCCATCCTTTCATTTTCTGCCGTTATTGCTCAGCCATGAAATCAAGGGGAGTACTTAAGAAGAAAAGAAAAAGAAACAACCAATCCAAACTCCCCCCCAATGCTCTCCCACTTGATAGGAAACGTTGCAGCAGGAACCCTTGCTTTGCTCTGTCAAACAACTCTTACTTTGAGAAAACTCCTTAATAAGCTGAATTCCTTGTTCTTTTCATTAGGATGGCTGGTCTAGTTCTCCCTTTTGAAGCGCCATGAAAGAAATTAAATTGCTTTCCTTATATGACAGCCCTCGGGTCACTTGAGACATTTTCACGTATTTCTGCGCGAACGCCTCTAATCCAGACTCGTGAACTTCGGGGGCCTTTGCATGTTCTGAATGGAATACCTTGGCAGTTGCTTCACACATAATTATATTCCCCCCCACCCCCACCCCCGGATATTCTTTGGCTTTTGCATGTCACACGCAGAACTGCACACTGTGCTCTCTCGGTGTGGGTGTGTTGTGATTGGTGGAGTCACTCCCGCCTCTCCAGACCTGGTCTTTCTGTAAACATGGCAAAGAGCTCATTAAGTTGCTGTGGAGGTGGCGATGGCAGTGATCGTTCATTGATTGGGTAACACTTTTTCTCGTCGCCGCCAACTAGTTATAACGAGAAGTTTGTTTTGCTGTTTCTTGGTCACACCTCCTCCGTTGCTTCCAGCTACAGCTGGCTTTTTGTTGCTTGTGCTTTTAATTTTTTTTAATGTATTTATCTTATATTCTGTATATTTCTATTTTGCCTGAATTTAGGTCTGCCTGTGCCTGAAAGTATGCCTGCGCGTGCGCACAAAGCACCCAATGAAAGGCAGCCGCCATGTAGGTGCCGAGAACCAAACCTGAGTTCTCTGTGAGAGTGACACGGACTCTCGGTTACTGAGCCATCTCTTCAGCCCCACAGGTGGCTTTTTAACCAAAATTAGGATGATTAGACTTAATAATATATTTGAACCATCATATCAGCATAGTGAAGATCATTGGATGGTCTGATTTCAGCAATATTTGGCTATGGCCATCCATCCCAGCTTGTTTACTTGAAGATTAATGAGCATGCCTTCTATATCTTCACAGAGCTTTCTCCAAAATATAAATCAAGCCGTGTTAAAGTTAGATGCCCATGAAAAGATACTAAGCAGTGTCCTTCAGGGTAACATTTATCTATTAATCAGTATCCTTTGGATACAACTGTTTAATTCGTCAATTTAAATGTACCTCATTTTTCTTCTAGTTTGTCCCTAAGGCTCTCTTGAAATATGGCTGCCTTATATATATTTCATTTCTCATTTGTACCAGTTTAATAATCACAGCCTCTCCAAAAAAAAAATTAGTTTGATATGATTTTTGCCTTAGTCTATTTTGTAGTCCTGAAACAATACTTTTCAGGGGTACTATACACAAGAATTTTATTTCTGATAGTTCTGGTTACTATCTGATATTCAAGAGCAAGGTATCAGAACCTGGTCAGGGATGAGGTCTCTGTCCAAGATGGCATGTTGAACACGGAGACCTCTGGACAGGAAAAATACGGTGTCTTAAGTTGGCAGAAAGGGAAGGGGAAAGGGGAGAGAACTCCCTCCACCGAGCCCTTTTATGAAGCCTTCATCCCATTCTTGAGGATGGAGCCCGCTTGTCTCCATCACCCCTGAGAGCCACAGCTACTGACCCTTGCACCAGAGAATCAGAACCAAAGTTTCCACTGTACCACGTGCTTCTGTGCATTTAATGACAGAGTCCTTATTTCATTAAGTGTCTCCACCATCCTGTTAATAGCAGTCCCCAGATCTCCTCTAATCTATAAATGTCTCACTGCTCTGCAGGGAGAGCACCCCACTGTCATCATTTGAGACCTAAAGTTGCACTGGCCAACCAGAGGTCTCTCCTTCCTCTGCCATTCCCTTGCTAGAGATACAATCCATTCTTCAACAGAATCTCAGAACTCATGACACCTCAGAAATGGATTTACAGTGACTTCTATTTGGATTTTTTTTTTTTTGTACAGACAGCATATTCCCTTCACCCCACCCTAAGATGCTCTCACTTGATTACAAACTCCTTAGCAACAGGGACATTTTTCTCATCATCCCCGGCAGGCCTTGCTCCCTATATTTGAAGGGTTGAATTGAACTGAATTGCACAAAGACAGAAAATTAGTTAGATCTATGCAGTCTCAAAATCATTTTTTCTCTGTCCAATCGGATTCTTTTCATCTATCTTAATATCTAATTTGTGCATAGTTGAATCAGTCTTGCAGTTAATCTGATGTGGCCGTTAAAACTACCAAGGACTCTAAATTCATTTTCCTGATCTGGTGATTTTTAATCATAGAGTCACAGCCACTCACACAGAAAAATAAAACAGCAGATTAACTAGAAAACTAATAGCAGAATGATGAATGGAACTCTCCCTAGGCCCAAAGGCTACTGCAGATAATCTATGTCTCCACCAAATCCATTCCTCCCGCTTTGACTCAACACTCTTTTGTTAAGTGCTCATAATAATAATCAGTTACTGAGTGTTTCTTTTGAGCTAAGCATTGAACCGAGATAAAATAACTTGGTTGCTATTGCTATAGGACTTGTCTTGTGCCCCGGTTTCCTTCTGTGTGGACTTTCAGAACAAAGCATAATAAACATTACTTATCTCCTTCTCGTTTAATATATTACCACACTGAACGCTAATGAGAACCCGGTGAGTCAATCTGCTCTCCTCTTTTCTTCTCAGTTTGCCACCTCCGAGGTGAAAGCTTCCTGCAAATGACCCTTTCAAAATGAAACTTGGCTCTACCCTCAAGGACTCTGCAGTGAAGCACAATCAACTGAACCTTAAATAATAAACAATTTCATCGAAACATATTTCCCATGGTCATATGAATTGAGAGCACGAGCAGATCCAATTAATGGTTTTATATTAAAGGCAGAATCTTATGTGAGACTGGTGAGAGGGAAAGGATTTCTGGAATGATGGCGGAGGTGAGCAGGGATCGGGTGATGGAGGTCTCACGCAGAGACTGCTAGCACTTCAAACCTGTGAGGCGAGGTGTGCATGCGGACACCAGAGTGTTGACTGACCTGCCGGTTGCCAGAACGATTGTTCTCATGTGGGTTGATTAGAACTATTCCTATATATGGAACGTATCAACTAGGAAATACTACAATACTTTGCACAGGAAAAAAAATTAACATTTGCTTTGTGAAATCTTTGAAATAAGGTGCAAAGGTATCACATTAGAGCGTAAAGATTTGGACTGCACATCTAAGATTAAGAATGGGAGGAAGGATTGAAGGCTCTGAAAGGAATAGGAACTCCACAGGAAGACCAACAAAACCAACTAACCCTGATTCTTGGGACTTTCAGAGCCTGAACCACGAACTAAGGAACATACAGAGGCTGGACCTAGCCCCCCCCCCCCCCCCCCCCCCCTGCACGTATGTAGCAGATGTACAGCTTGGTCTTCATGTTGGACCTGAACAACTAGAGCAGGAGGCGACTCTAAATGCTGTCACGTGTATGTAGGATATGCTCTTCTAGCCGGCTGCCTTGTCTGGCCTCAGAGGGAGAGGGAGCACCTAGGCTCACAGAGACTTGATGTGCCAGGGTGTGTGGGAGGAGCCCCCAGGGAGGCCCCATTCTCTCAGAGGAGAAGGGGAAGGAAGGGGGACGATCAATTGTGGGAGGGAGTGACCAGGAGGGAGGCAGTGAGTGAGATGTAAAGTGAATAAGTAATAATAATAATAATAATAATAATAATAATTTTAAAAAGATGCAAAAAAAAACTGAGATGAGCATAAATGCCTTTTATTGTGGGCTCAGTTTGGAAGACACCAATTGGACCAGCTAGACACTCAGCTGTAGAGAGATGCTCTCTGATGCCTGTGGCAACAGTGCATCCCAGTGGGGTATCAGTCAAGGAGGCAGTCGTGGATGTGGGGAGGAAAAAGTCTAACCATATAGCCAGACCTGAGTGCAGTTCTGAGCTGAGGAAGCGAAACCTCCGGGACTCGTGCTCTTTCTGGGTCTCTTCCTGTCCTCTGTTCATAATCTTACATTCATGACGTTTTATTCCTTTCCTTAAAGACAGACCTTAAATTGTACAAAACTTGGCATCTACCAAGCTTGACTCTGTCCCAGCCTGTTTATATATTTGAAATAATACAGGATTTCCCTGAGAGTTTAAGATATTAATGTGCATTTTGACCTCTTGACATAGAAACTATGTATCTTCTTCCACCTCAAATCTTCCACCTTAAATTTTCTGCAGCCCGGAACTCACTCATAGCTGGTGAATGACTGGCAGGCACTGGCTGTAAGCTCCCTTCCCTTCATGCCAATAAACACCTATTGGTGTGAAAATTTATACTATGGTCAATGTTTGGGAAATGATAATTTTTAAATTTTCACGAGTCAGTTCTCTTTATGTGGTGTGCCCATTTCCACAGCAAAATATAATGTAAATTCTTTTAGCTTAATTTCTTTCTATTTAAAGGAAGCTGTTGGTAAACACTCTCTTTGAAACGCGTGTTTGAACAACCCAGGTGATTTCTCATTGGTGCCCTGTTGCACGTCTCCTTATGTGGCATCCAGACACAGGGGAAGCCCATGGTCCACTTGTTAACCTTTGACCCTTCAGGGTCTTGTTGCATATGGTTTGTTCTGATCACCTCCTGACTGCTTTACACTGCCTGCAGAAGGCGCTCTGGTGTTTTATCACATCACAGACTCCTCACTCCAACCTGAAGCTTTGACTAAGCCTCTGTTCCTCTCAGCACTTCATTCTGCAGAGATCTAGAACCATCTCATGCCTGTGAGAGTGGACTGGTGGTGGAGCATAGGCTCTGGGAGACAGTTTTTGCACATCTCATCTTTGCTTTCCTCTGATTTCCCTTCTTGTTTGGTGTGATGCCAAGTCCAGTGCCAGGCTAATTTGGTGTCAGGCATTCTGATACCACAAGATATCCCTCAGGAGAGTCAGAGCTATCTATCTATCGTCTCTTTATACAGATCTATTGGGATCATCCAACTGGTCACAAGTTAGTGTTGGGAATTGATTCTAATGCTTTGTCTTGTTTCAGTTCCCAAAAAGCCCTGCTTCTGTACCTGAGGGTCCCTGCCCCCTGCATAAAGACTTGCAGTACAGCCATTGCCTGGGCAGGGAGACAGAGTGGGACATTGAAATCTCATTGGCAAGAGACAGAGAGATGGGCGGGAGGAGAGATCAGGCAAGGCAGGGTGGGGCAGAGTGGGGCGGGGCAGGGCAAGGTGAGAATTGCCATGATGGGGAAAGAAAAACTTAAAGGCCCACAGGCAGGTAAGAATCTAGGAAAGTGGCCCTTGAGGCCACTTCCCCATTTGGGTCTAGATTAACAGAGAAGAAATGTTGATTTAGCAAATTGACTCAGGAAAGCTGGAGGGGAGTGTGTATGGTAGCTGCGGGGAGGATTAGAAATGGCCAGCCACTGAGCTACTCAAGGCTTAGCAAAATTAGCTGATGTGTGTGTGTGTGTGTGTGTGTGTGTGTGTGTGTGTGTATGTGTGTGTGTGGTGTGTGTGTGTGTGGTGTGTGTGTGTGTGTGTGTGTGTGTGATGTGTGTGTGTGTATGTGTGTGGTGTGTGTGGTGTGTGTGTGTGTGTATGTGTGTGTGTGTGTGTGGTGTGTGTGTGTGTATGTGTGTGTGTGTATGTGTGTGTGTATGTGTGTGTGTGTGTGTGTGGTGTGTGTATGTGTATGTGTGTGTGTGTGGTGTGTGTGTATGTGTGTATGTGTGTGTGTGTGTGTGTATGTGTGTGTGTGTATGTGTGTGTGTGCGCGCGTGTGTGTATGTGTGTGTGTGTGTGTGTGGTGTGTGTGCGTGTGTGTATGTGTGTGTGTGTGTGTGTGGTGTTGTGTGTGCGTGTGTGTATGTGTGTGTGTGTGTGTGTGGTGTGTGTGCGTGTGTGTATGTGTGTGTGTGTGTGGTGTTGTGTGTGCGTGTGTGTATGTGTGTGTGTGTGGTGTGTGTGTATGTGTGTGTGTGTGTGTGTGGTGTGTGTGTATGTGTGTGTATGTGTGTGTGTGTGTGTGTGTGTGTGTGTGTGTGGTGTGTGTGTGTGTGTGTGTGTGTGTGGCTTGTGAATTCAGAGAGCCCTTGGGAAAATGCAGCTCCAGAGAGCGCGACTTGTCGGGAGCCAAAGCAGTTTAACTAATGCACTGCTCCAGGTGAGACCTCAAGAGGATTCATGTGGTTGATTTCTCCTTTGGAACTTCCTCTCTTCTCAACCTTCTCTCCCCTTCACATTTCCCATGCCTGCCTTATAAGACACACATGTATTGATCCTCCTTACACTGCATAGTTGAGCTGCATAGAGACTCCATAGAGAGAAATGCACCAAAAAATCTTCCGATGGTGAACTGCAGTTTGTCACGGGTTCAAAGCACTCGGACTGATTGGAGGAACATGCTGAGATAAGATACATGCTGAGGCGAGGCATGTGGAGGACATGTGATATTTGGAGGGTCTGACTAGGACCCCAAGGAGCGACAGAGACAGAGGTTGGCTTGCTGGCACAGCTAGCTGGCAACGTGTGTGGGTCTCGAGTCTGCTGATCGCCGCTTTCCTGACAGAGGCATGGCAGAGAACTTCTCCTGGTGTTCCTGTTGGTCCCTCCTGCTGACTCAAACCAAGGCTGAGGCCTGGCACTCTCTGCTAGGTCATAGGTCATGTCACTGCTGTTGCCACCCGACTCTGCTGGACTGCTGCTGTGTCTGTGAAGTGTTTGCGAGTGGTTGGAGCTGCCTCTGCCTGCTAACCTGTGAACTGAACTGCCAATCTCCAGACAACACAGATGGGATTTGCTCCGAAGAACCTTCCTAAACAGGTCCACTTCCCCCTCCCCCACCCCACCCCCGTATCCCTTCTTGTCCACTCCTCTGGTGGGCGGTGGGCTACAAGGGAGGCTGAAACACTTAAGAACCATCATTAAAAGTAGGATTTGAAAAAGCCTTATAAGAAGCCATATTATGTCACTTTCTTCTCTTCTGTTATTGATATTTTAGCCAAGGCTCTGTCCTCCATTTTTCCCCCCAAGGCAGTATTTGTTATTGAGCTGTAGAGTAGATCAGTCAGGAAAAACAAAACAAAAAATAAAAATTAACAACTACAACAACAAAACCCTGATGCCCTGATGATAGAAGAGGGGTTAAAAAAAAAATCAGGAAAGTCTTCTAAATGCCCGATCTGCTTCACTGCAAATACATCTGTTTATTCACAATATTTTCCTTTTCCAGCTGCCTTCAAAATCAGTATCATCAAAGCACAGTCCTTCACTGGCGCTGTGACACAGCTCCGTTACCCTCAAGGATGTCTTTGCCTTATCAGTGTCTTCCTCTGACATCACTACTCTCATGTCCTCTCAATGATCAATTCTTGGCCTAAATGCTCTTCTAGATGCAGCACGATCGCTGGGAAGACCTCTCAGAAAGACATCTCTCAGCCCATTCTGTATCTCAGATCTCTTTGTCCATTTCATCTGCCACAGTTGGACTTCTTCCCAGCCCAATCTATTCACCTGAATCCTGTTATTCAAGAGCACTAAGGACTCCCATGCTACTATTGGTGTGGTAGGGAATAACCCATAAAGACCTGGAACTGGAGGATCCAAACCCACACCAGACTGAGGTGAGCAGATAAGTAGAGAGATGTCCTATCAGGGGGTTGTAATATTAAACAAAGCATCTTTTAGGTTTTGCAGATGGAGGAGGAGAGGTGAAGACATTCGCAGATACCTAAATTCTACCCTCAACCACTGGAGAGAGCTTGGGAGAGACTCCTCCTACAGGGGAGTATCCAGACAAGGTCACGGCTCCAGCCAACACCTTGTCCATAGTCTCGTGAGAGATACTAAGATAAGACCCAGTTACAACACAGCCAGACTCAGGTGCCCAGAAACTTTTTTTTTTTTTTTTTTTTTTTTTTTTTTTTTTTTTTGGTTTTTCGAGACAGGGTTTCTCTGTATAGTTCCGGCTGTCCTGGAACTCACTTTGTAGACCAGGCTGGCCTCGAACTCAGAAATCCGCCTGCCTCTGCCTCCCAAGTGCTGGGATTAAAGGCATGCGCCACCACCGCCCGGCCCCCAGAAACTTTTGAGATAAGGTGAAGATGCTAAGTTGGGGGTAACTTGTTACATAGGACTGAAGTAGCTCATTTAGGACACTACATTGTGTTTAGTCTCAAATGCTTCTGAGGGAAAAATTGTGCTTTGTGTATTTGTGTGTGTGTGTGTGTGTGTGTGTGTGTGTGTGTTGATTATGTCACTTTTCCACAAGAAACTCCTCACTAGCTATCTTACACATTTGCTATAAAATCTTCACTTCTTGCTGTTGACTACGAATGTCTTCACCTCTTCTCCTCCATCTGCACCTTTATTCCAGAATGTTTTTCCATCCCTGAGGGAGCCCTGCTCTTCCCCCTCTCTGGTTCTTCCCTTGCCTGAAGGACTCTGAAGTAGAAACTTAAGGGTTCTTTGGAAAGTCGGTTGGATGGTGTTTTGCTGGGACAAACGCGTGAAGGAGGGTTTTCTTAAAGTGAACACAGGTGTGAAAGGCTAAGGCAGACACGGAGAGGGGATGTTCTGTTAAGGCAAGCATGTTAAAGGACTTGTGATGAAGAAGTCTTTGCTAATGACACACATGTATTGATCCTCCTTACACTGCATAGTTGAGCTGCATAGAGACTCCATAGAGAGAAATGCACCAAAAAAACTTCCGATGGTGAACTGCAGTTTGTTATGGGTTCGAAGCACTCGGACTGATTGGAGGAACATGCTGAGATAAGATACATGCTGAGGCGAGGCATGTGGAGGACATGTGATATTTGGAGGGTCTGACTAGGACCCCAAGGAGCGACAGAGACAGAGGTTGGCTTGCTGGCACAGCTAGCCGGCAACGTTTGTGGGTCTCAAGTCTTTGCTGATCGCCGCTTTCCTGACAGAGGCACAGCAGAGAACTTCTCCTGGTGTTCCTGTTGGTCCCTCCTGCTGACTCAAACCAAGGCTGAGGCCTGGCACTCTCTGCTAGGTCATAGGTCATGTCACTGCTGTTGCCACCCGACTCTGCTGGACTGCCGCTGTGTCTGTGAAGTGTTTGTGAGTGGTTGGAGCTGCCTCTGCCTGCTAACCTGTGAACTGAACTGCCAATCTCCAGACAACACAGATGGGATTTGCTCCGAAGAACCTTCCTAAACAGGTCCACTTCCCCCCCCCCCGCCCGTCCCCCCCCCATCCCTTCTTGTCCACTCCTCTGGTGGGCGGTGGGCTACAAGGGAGGCTGAAACATTTAAGAACCATCATTAAAAGTAGGATTTGAAAAAACCTAAAGTTACAGGGCTCCTTCAACATTCCCGTGTTAGCGTTCTGCTCTCTTTCTTTGAACCTGCTCTGAGATGTCATCTGGGGAATTCCTCTACTCTTCATTCATACTGTCTTGCTGGGCCCTTCATTCTGTTAATCGGAGTTGTAGATTCTCCTATTTGTGCACTTAATCTTTGTAATGGCCAAACCCCCGACAGAGACGAATCTCAGGAGACTACGTCTCCACTCCACAGGACCGTACTCCAAGGTCTGTAACTGGTCTTTACACAATTGTTGAATTATTTGATTAATCTAATATTGATCATTTTGGTAGAATTTTTCTAGAATCAAAAGTTCGTTTCTCTCTTCTCCATGGAAGAAAACTTAAAGCTTCACAGAGAGAGTCAAACTTCATCGACACATGGATTCAAGTTTAACCTTATAGAATATTTTTTTCCTATGATCAAAGACAGTTGTGTGTACTTGACTGAACAAACTAATCCAGTAAATCCTTTATTTTCCTATATTACTTTCGTTTTATCTTAGTTATTTCATTTACTCGTGCTCTCAAAGTTTGGTTTTATTTTTGTTTGCTTATTCTGCACATTAAAAAGCCATAAGCAGACAACAACAGCATCTCCGAGGACCCCAGAAGCAGCCTCCGAGGGGGCTCTGTGGTCACAGAACATGGCTTTTAGACTAGCTATGAGGTGGGTCTCGGGGCTGCCTTCTGACAGCTACAAGCTTTGCGTCCCCACTCAAAGGTTCTGTAGCATCAGGGAAGAGAGAAAAAGGAAGAAAGAGAAAGAGAGCTTGAAATCTCACAGCTTGTTTCTGTCAGAACGCATCAGTTCCAGGTCATGTCTCGACAGCGTGAATGTCACGGGGCCAAGCTCGAGCTGTCAGCACAAAGGACAGAGAAGCTCACTGACAGTTCCCATGTTGACACTCCATACCCATTACAGTAGGAGAACTCGCTGTTCCCCTTCGCTGAGCTGCCTGTCCCTTAGCCGCGTCCCCCAGATGCAGGGTCAAGCCCTGGAAGGGGCCAGGGCTCTGCTTGTCACATACATGAACAGAAGAGAGCTGCCGTGGTCACAGTTGAAGTGAGGGTGGAGAGGGACACACAGGGGAAACAGCCCAGCTCCTGGATAGTGCCTCCTGCCATGCTCTATCCTACCATGTGAGGGTCTTAACACCGAGTGGAGAACCACAAAAATGGAACCTACAGAATTAACTGTTGTTCTGTGAAAACCTCTCATGACTGAAAATGGCATCCAGAAAATGAGCGGACAAAACTCTTGTTTACAAAGTGAACCTGTACTTATTCCTCAGCCCCTTCAGCCTCCAGTTTCCGGAAATGAGGAGACTAGAGAGGAGAACAAGGCAATCTGCTCATGGTTGAGAGCACACATTCTAAAACGGACGGAGAAAGGAAGCCGCGACTTCCTTTGTGACTGGCAGTAGAACGTAGCTCTAAGACCCTGAGGCTTCCTCTCAGAGTTTCCCACTACAGTTCCAGAAACCCTGGAAATATGAGTAGGTGTTTAACCCTGTTGAGAACTGGTGCCAAACTGTTAGGCTATTGCCAAAAACCCAGGAAGAACTTTCAGGAACTCCACAGATATCAGAAATGGCTGGAGGAGCACATTTTCGTGACCTTCCAATCCTCCATTTCTGTCAAGGCCAGGAGCCATGGGAGTCCTAGGTCACCCACACAGCAGGGACAGGCTTGAGCCAATCAGAGAAAGGGTGTCTACTGGTGATAGTGACTATCAGCAGGAGTAGCCCTGACCACAGTTCCCATTAGAAGCCATAGGCTGCGTGGATTGCAGATATTCTGAATGTCAAGATGCCTTTCCACAGTCTAGCCATGGATACAGACAATGTGGTATATTTACACAATGGAATACTACCCAGCAATTAAAAACACCGAATTCATGAAATTCTTAGGCAAATGGGTGGAACTGGAAAATATCATCCTAAGTGAGGTAACCCAGTCACAAAAGAACACACATGGAATGTAGTCATTGATAAGTGGATATTAGCCCAGAAGCTCTGACTACCCAAGACACAATTCACATATCAAATCATTCCCAAGAAGAAGGAAGGAGAGGGCCCTGGTCCTGGAAAGGCTTGATGCAGCATTGTAGGGGAATAACAGGACAGAGAAGTGGGAGGGGGTTGATTGGAGAATGGGCGGAGGGAAGAGGGCTTATGGGACTTATGGGGTGGGGGGAACTGGGAAAGGGGAAAGCATTTGGAATGTAAACAAAGAATATAGAAAATTTAAAAAAAAATTAAATCTGTGTGAGGGAGTGGAGATTAGGCACAGATAGGTGACATCTGAGGAACATCTTCAAAGAGACGCAGTAGGAGGCCAAGACGAAGTCTAAAAGATCTGAAGGCAGAGACTTAAAAGTCTTCAAGAGTGAGGCGAGACAGCCAGGGACAGAGGAGGGGAAAGGAGGGGAGGGGAGGGGAGGGGAGGGGAGGGGAGAGGAGGGGAGAGGAGAGGAGAGGAGAGGAGAGGAGAGGAGAGGAGAGGAGAGGAGAGGAGAGGAGAGGAGAGGAGAGGAGAGGAGAGGAGAGGAGAGGAGAGGAGGGGACAGAAAAAGAAAAGAGGGGAGGGGAAGGGATGGGAGAGGAGAGGAGGGGAGGGGAGGAGAGAGGAAGGGAGAGGAGAGGAGAGAGGAGGCAAATTGCCAGGGACAGGTTAGAGCTTATCCTAACTCTGATGTGGAAGGTTCTGGAGAAGGACTGGCATGCTCAGGGCTGACTGCACACTTTGGTGATCCACCTGGTTTCCCCATGGGCAGAAATGGAAGGACTGACTCTTGTGAATCCAGCTCAGACTGGGCAGCTGAGGATCTGGTGTCGTCGGTATGAAGGTTAGGGGTGACACTGAGCGGAGGGTGTGAAGACTTGGGAGATCAAGTGTGTAGGACACCTGGCCATGAGTGTTAGAGAAGGGTCAGGGTTATAGATGACTTCTTGGTTAGGAACCAGAACGCTCAGGTCAACAGTGGTTCTAAGGGATGCGGTGGAAAGATCTGGGACCCAAGCAGTTTAGAAAGCAAGAAAGTTACATTCTGCATATTCTATTTGGGATGTGTGCATTTGGGGCTACCAGTTTTTCTGTGTGTGTGTATGTGTGTGTGTGTGTGTGTGTGTGTGTGTGTGTGTGTTGTGTGTAGGGAGGAGTTCTTAAGGGAGTAATTCAGACATCTGAATTTGGGTGCCATCAGTGTTGAACTGGACTTTAAACTGAGATCACAGAGAGCATAAAGGGGGATGAAGAAGAGCAGTCAGCCAGAGAGAAAACAGAACAGACCCCAAGGGATGAGAAGAGCCCGAGCAGAGGGCGAGTGGAGAGTGGGAAGTGAACTGGACGATGGCTTTGGCATTGGCTTAATGGAGGCTGCAGAAGGTGGGAAGGACAGTTTGATAAAGCGAGCCAAGAGCTGAAGGGAATTGGTTCAGGACAGGACAGGACAGGGACGTGGATAGGGTAGAGCAGACCCTGCGTCAGGAACGGCATGGCAAAGGGAGCAGAGCAATGGGGTGAGACAGGAAGCACTTCCGGTACGGGTCTGGATTTCTTCTCTTTCTCCATCTGAAGCAGAGAATCAAGTCTCCGTGCTGCTATTCCAGCGTCCTTCCTACTTTATCCCACTGAGGCTTCTGGTGAGCTCAAAGGAGACTCCACGGTGAGTTTTGGAAGTGGTGCTTGCTCAGGTGACAGGACAGTCGTGGCCACAGTACAACTGGTAAAGCTAGAACAGTTACCAAGGACAGGGGTCAAATCCTTCCTAATTTTTTTTTATTGGAACGTAGTTACAGGTATGCCAAGACTCCCAAAGCCTGTCGTACTTACAATCTGGCCCTTTATCAGAAAAGATGTGCTGTCTCCTGTAAACACGAGGAACTGGGGGTAATGGTGGGCTTTGCAGATATGAAAAGAGAGGGTTTGGTTGTACACGTAGGAGCCCTGGTCCTAAAGCTCTCGCCTGTGACTGGCAAGTGGAAGCCAAAACAGTGTGTTGGTAAATATGAAGGAAACTTAGCTGGTCATTTTCTCTTGGCATCCTATATGTTTTTTCCCACGAAGTAGAAAGTGAAGTCATTCAGTAAGAGCGTGTGCAGGGCAGAGCGCTTTGGAGCTGAGGGCAGGGGAAATGGTTTCACGAGCGTCGTGGGAAGGAGGATGACAATGGTGTGTGGTGGGGAAGAACACGGCCAGTGGTTAAACAAAGGTGCATCACAGAGCTCTCCCCTCCCAAGAGAAATGGCAAATAGTCAAATTAAAATGACTAATGTGGGCCCCTACCTGGGTAATCACTGAAAAGAAGAAAACAAATAGAAACTAATAACTTAGGATGAAATAGTAATGCTTAGCAGAACCCAACTGTGCTCTCAGCGCGCCACGATTCCATCTTCCGGTGATGCCCTCGTAGAACGTGTAGGCATAACTACATAGACAAATGGCCTCAGGTAAAGACTTTCATTCCAGTCCCAGTAAGAACAAATATTCCATACCAAGGCATGTGGTCAAGAGCCACGGAGCAGCCTAATTAATTTTGCAGATTGCTCTGCTGAGTCACGTGAGTAGAACTATGGCATTTAAAGCTTAACACTGAGAAGAAACATTGTGTTCGCAAAATATCATGTACAGTAACTTGCTCACATACAGTCTGCATACATATATGTATGTATGTATGTCACAATGTTATTAATAGACACTTGGTACAAGTATAAAAACAAAGCCCAATACCACAAAAACTCGCGTCGACAGTTAACTTCGAGGAGAGAACAAAAGAAAATGTGATCAGGAAAAACATTACCAGGAACTTGGAACAATTGGGAGGTAGCTTATTAGTTAAAAGGCTGACTATGACATGTACTCATAGTAGTTAATTCCAGGTGATAGATAGGTACTTATCTTGTTCTATTTTGGGTACTTAATTTTTCAAGGCAAAAATTAAATTACAAAAGTTTGCAGATAGTTTAAAAAGCAAAATCTAGACACGAGGTGAATTTTTAAGTTTATTGAATGGGGATACAGCATTATCATTTCAGGACATGAGTGGGGGTCTGAAATCTGAGCCCCAAGAGTGAACCTCCTGCTTCCGGAGTCCTTTCTGGTGCCACTCCACCCTTCATTTCTAAGTTTACATGTCACAGACGCTCGGACATGGCTTTCCTAATTTGGAAAAGTAAATTATAGCCCCTCCCCAGAGCTGGAGAAGCTGTGTGTGGCCCTCACCCTTGAAGCACCAGGCTGGAGTCATTCCTGGTCTCCATGCATGCGCATGCCTTTCCTGAGGGCCTGTGGGAGCCTCGGGGTAGGGCTGTGGAAATCTGCCCTTGGGACTCCCGCTGAAATCATGCCTAGTCCCCACTCCCTACGGCCCGCCCGCCTTTTTGCTGAATACAGTAGATTATGGGTCCTCGCATCACAGTAGGGATTCGCATTAACAGAGAGCAGAACAGCATGTAAACACCTGAAGGTGCGACAGAAAACAATCAAAACCAACCACATCCTGAAAGCTTTTCGCAGGCGCTGGAAGCGTTATTATCTGAAGCTGATGTTCATAACCAACAAAAAAGCACGACTGCTTGAATTTTTTTTTTGAATTTTTTTTTTTTTTAAAAAAAGCAGTTACGGGTTTTTCTTTCCTCTCTGGTTCATCTAAACAGATAAACAGATAAGGCAAGTTATCTTAGAAATCATTCCAAGTTGGATTCTCTTTTACAGCCTGTGCCTCAATTGCCCCATTTAACGCCTTTCTGTGTATAAAAAAAAAAAAAAAAAAAACAAGTCCAGTTATTGAAAACAAAGGAAACATATTAAACCTTTCACAGTGACGATGGAGGAAAGGTGGACAGGAATAAGGTGTTTCCCAGAGGGCAAGCTACACCCCCATTAAACGTGACCGTAACCATGTGTAGGTTCTTTTTTAAACAATGCTTTCACTTATTCTTTGGGAATTTCATACAATATATTTGGTCATATTCCTTCCCCTCCCCCAACTCTTCTCAAATCCTTCCCTACCTTCCCACCCACCCAACTTCCTGCTTCTGTTTCTCTTAAAAAAAAACAAAACAAAACAAAACAAATGCCTAAGAGTCCAATTTGTGTTGGCTGACTGCTTCTGAGCATGCGCCCAGCCTGGAGTGTTGACTGACGTTCCCAAGGTAGCTCCATTGAAGAAAGCTGATCTTCCATCTCCCGACAGCTGTACACTGCCAATAGCTCCTCGGTTAGAGGTGGGTCTTTATGGCCACTTCTCCATGCTGGGATTCCATCTTGCTTGAGCTTGTGAAAGTCTTACGTATGACGTCACAATCTCTGTGAGTTGGTACGGGCGTCTGCCCTTGGTGTCTGGAAAAGTCTGACTTCTCCAAGTCATCACGACCCCCTGGATGTGAAAAATCTTTCAACTCCTTCTTCTGCATAGATGATCTCTGAGGCCTGAGGGGATGCGCGCCACAGAGACAACCTGTTTAGGGTTGAACATCCCAAAGTCTCTTATTCTCTGGGCGTTGACGAGCTGTGGGTTGTCTTGTTAGTTACCTTCTACTGAAAGCAGAAGCTTCCCCGGTGAGCACTGATGGATGCACTGGTTTGTGGGTATACTAACATGCCATTTGGAATCATTTTACTCCTTTTTTTTTTTATTTATCAGAATAATAATAGGATTTCCCCTAGGGTCCATGACCTATCTGGCCTCAGATCTTGGCCTCAGTGCCAGTGCCAGCCATGGGTTCCCTCCCATGGAACAGACCTAAAATCCAATTTTAAAAAGCAGTTCATAACATCAATAACATCCCTGTCGTTATTGCACCAGTGGGCATAGCTTGCAGGCAGGTCATTGTTCTAGCTTTCAAGGTCCCTAGCTGTGTGGGATTGATGATTTCTTTCTTCCTCTAGTGACAGGTATAACACCTTCCAGAACTATGAATGCTGGTTAGTGAGGTGAAACCCCCAGTTGAATAGCGGCTATATCTCGCCACGTTCTGTGACACACTTACGTGGTGTCGTCATTAATAACGTCTTACCATCAAGTTGTGGAGGGTAGCTGATAAAGACGGAAGCTCTAGTCTCAGCCCTTGGCTTAAGAATGGTGAGTCAGGACCTGCCGAAAGGCCTGACTGATTTTTGAAGAGCCACGTGTTTATAACCCTCACGTGGCTGAATCTAAGCCCGAATGCTTGGTTGGACATTCAGTTGCCTGAATGTGTCCTGTCCCTTTCCTTGTTCCGTTGGCCTCTTTGTGGCTCGTAGAGCTTCCTGCCCTTGGAGAACTGAGCTGCTCTGCCTTACCCGACTGATAGCAATTGGGCCCAACGTATGCTTTGGCCAATGAAATAGGAGGAGTGACCGTGTGTGGTTCCTGGGCCTGGAGGCTTTCCTGGAGAGAACTTCCTTTCCTTTCCCTTGACCAAAGAACAGCCCGTCTCACAAGGCAGCTGTGAGCTAAACCTTAATACCAGCATGAAAGTTCTTCTCTGAGTTTGCAGCTGCTGAGTGACCCTAGCTAATGTTAAGATGGTCAAGGCAGAGAGGAAACATTTTAATAAAAGTCACTTTAAAAAATGCTTGGAAAAAGCCGGGCGTGGTGGCGCACGCCTTTAATCCCAGCACTTGGGAGGCAGAGGCAGGCGGATTTCTGAGTTCGAGGCCAGCCTGGTCTACAGAGTGAGTTCCAGGACAGCCAGGACTACACAGAGAAACCCTGTCTCGAAAAACCAAAAAAAAAAAAAAAATGCTTGGAAAACCAAGCGAAAGCAACATGGTGCTCTCTGCTTATCCACATATACCGCCAGGGGCTCCTGACTAGGTTAAAAAGGAACTTTGCCATTTATTCGGATTTCTTTAGCAAGAATAATCAAGAAGCCACCAGAGTCCATTTCCCCCCATTTTTGTTTTGTTGTTTTCATGGTGAGCTCCAGTGTCCCACTTAGGTTCTCAAGGAGACTCTTACACCCGCTCACACACAGGCTTTGCCCTTTAAGTAGAATGGATTGTCAACTCTCTCCTCCATATGACTGCCTTGAAATGGGAGCCCTTAGCGGGCCCAGCCCTTCCCGGTGGTGTTTGGCTGGGGATTGAGCGTTGTTCAGTAACGTTGAGCATGTTAACTTCATGACAGAACATCTCTGTATGTATTCTTCACTGTTTTTAGCTCTTAAATAAACAAAGCTGTCAGAAACAAACTACCAAACACCCCCATCCCTTCCTCTTCACCGTCCACCCCACCCCTCCTCTCCCATCCTAGTTTCCCCCAGAGTAATACCAACTGACATTCCCAGACAAAATGAGAATGAAGGCCACATAGGGAAGTCCTGCCGCCATCCTTGAGACTCCCTGAGGCCGTCCTGCCCCACACCTGCTTCTCAATGGTGCTGGAGGAGCCTCAGCACCCACCAGCTTTGGGTACATGTCAATCAAGCAGCTGATCTCTTGGTAACAGTCCCAGCTGCTGTGGAACAGCCTTGACTGTTTAAAAACCACGATGGCTCCCATTCGGCCCCCAACATCTGGAGAAGACGTCAGCTGCAGCCGCTCAGAGAGACATCTTCTCTGTTATCGAGCTACCTCAGCTATTGTCTCATTGTCTACCCGGTCTCTAGAGGCTTTGCACAGACATAGGCACCCTGAGGTGACCCTCCACCAATCATCACTCCTAGTAACTCCACCGTTTGCTGCTCAGCCAAGTGGAGAAGGCACTCCTCCCCAGCCTTTGATAGCTAGCGCACACACCGGGCTGCCTGTGTGAGCAGAAGGCTCTCACCTTCTCCCAGCATGAGGAAAGACCATCCCTCCTGTGAGCTATCTCCTTGCTGCAGCACAGGTCCCATAAAAGCTTCCTCCAAGTGGTCATTCTCCTACTTATAGATTTTTATCATAGGTTGAGATGAGACACACTGGTTATGCAAACAGCAGGCGAAGGGTACCTCAGATGCTTAGAGCAGCTGAGGGGTAGCAAGAAAGTTTCAGAGAGTCAGATAGACCGAGACAGAGACAGAAATAGAGGCAGAGACAGAGAGACAGAAACAGAAACAGAGGCAGAGACAGAGAGACAGACAGAGAGACAGAGAGACAGAGAAGCTGGGATGGAGGCCTGGGAAGAGCTGAGAATAAAACACAAAGCTATGAGGATGGAGCTCCTGATCGGAGCTGTGTGCCCTGGCTGCTGAGAGCATGCCAGAAAGCCCTCCAGTCTCCTGGAGGAGCTAGGTACTGAGGGCCCAGTACCCAAAGATCTGAACTGCTGCAGGTAGTCAGCACTGGCCCACCAGTACTCGAGGCTTTGAAAGCCTAGAGCCACAGCTCTGTCCTCAAGACTTAGACCTGTCGTCCTCTGGCTTCGAAAGGGTTATTTAGTAAGCCTCTTACAACCAAGGCTCAGGCTACGACATTAAGGGAGGCTTTTTTTTTTTTTCAATTTTCATTCGAGTAGAAAAAAAAACCTTCAACCCTTTGTGACAAAGGTACTAGAATGACTCAAATTAAAGCCATTTTTCTATTGATCTTACCATTAGTGAAGATAGCAGCGGTTCCGTGCAGTTACGAGGACTTTCATCTAATATTCCTTGAACCTGGGTGGGGCCCGGAGCCCACCCGTGCTCATCTTTTTAACACAAGCGAGATAAGGGTTCCATAGTTACAGAGAAATAATTTTTCACATTAAAAAAAAAAAAAAAAAACAAACCAACCCAGCACTTTGTGGTACAGTGTGCTCCGCAGGAACAGTATTAGGAGGGAACAGACACCAGGCGGAACAGATAGCAGCAATGCTGGGGACGGACCCTCGTCTATTTAAATCTGCGAATTTAGTGCATCGTTTTATCTTGCACAATAGACACATCCCGTGCCTGAAATGATTCCTTTTCAATATCAGATTGCGCAGGATAGCGAGGATCGGACATGTCAGTCTTATTTGCTGTTACCGTTGACTGTAAGAACACTGCCAATGTACTGTATGACCTAGACTAAGTTAGCCGACCTGTCTGTGTTTCCACAACCTCATCTAGAAAGCAGAGAGTGCTCGCTTTAATTACATCTAAGGCCACCCACTGCAATTTCACGATTGTGGGGCCGGTCTTCCTTTAGCACGCATTAGCTGGTTATTTGAATATACTATAGTCACCTTGGGACAGTGTGCCAAATTGTTTTTGTATTTATTACTGTATGCTGTGGGCTTTGAAATTAGGCATTTTCTCTTATCTAGAAGTTGCTCTATTCTAGTTACCCCTGATATTAGCTGACCTAAGATGATGATACTCTTATTTTGTCAAATTTTCACAAATTCAGAATGCGGGGATTCATACACACAGAATGGGAAGGTGGATGAGAAGGGGCTTTTATTCTACCTGAAGACAGCGATGGTTGCCAAAGAGGACAAGTTCCTAGTTGGCTGTGTATATGGCAGAAGTATTGATTTCTGCTCCACTCCCAGGGACTGAGACAACAGAAGTGGTGATGTTTGCAGCTGGTGTAATGGAGGGGAGAAAGGAAGATCAGTCATATCGGAATGAACTCAGGCCATTGGCAGAGCTGAGACAGGGCCGTCAGAACTGTTGTGTGGCGTTTGATTCACGAGCTGACACACCCGTGGGCATCTCAAGAATTTAGAACAAATTGCGTTCCACGGGAACAACCGAAAGACCCAGCATCACATCTCTCCTGGAAAGAAACATGACTTGTCTGGAAGCCGCTTCCCTTAAAAAGAAAAAAAAAGAAAAGATCCAGGCTGAACAAAGGAAGTTCCCGTGTCATCCGCACCTCCACACCCCTCCACTGGGGTAATGCCAATTTCCAAGAGAGAAAATGAGAGATGGTAAAGACGTCGATGAAAGACGGCGTTCAGAGAGAGGGTCCGGATGCGGTCTCGTGCGCTCTTGTTAAAAACCCTAAATTAACAGCTGTTCCAGAGGGAAACTTGGCAATGAAGCGCAAACCTGAAAATGTGTGAAATCGTCAATGCTCTTCTCTGCGTGCTCCCCGCGTTGGCTCTGAAGGGCGCACAGGTGCTCGCGGCAGAGTGTGGCAGACAGATCTCCACACCGCTTTCAATTAGGCTATGCTGCATTGGAGTCAGGAGGGGAGTGGTTTAAATAAGTTAGCAGTGGATGCTGACGATGGAGTGGGCAGACCTACTTAGAGAACTGAGTCGTCTGTTAGTGTTGAACAATAAAAGGGCCCGAATGTGATTTTTAAACTTATTTTTTGCAATTAAAATATAATTATGACATTTCCCTTCCCTCCAAAACCTCCCATATACCACTCCTCTCTCTCCTTATGGCCTATTTTTCATTAATTATTATATGCATATATATATATTTCACATAATGTTGCTTATATGTGTGTTTTCAAGGCCCTAGATAACCAGCTGATGTGCTCTCCTTGAGGAAGACAGTATGTCCAGCTTCTAGCTTACCTCAGTTGCCCGTAGTTCTTTGTGTCGAGCTGAGGTGATGCTTTGGGGGCTTTTGCCCACCCTCTTTGTTTTGTCCATTACTGTTATTCTCTTTAAGGTCATTGCTCCGACAGTCATGTTGGTGAGACGTTATGGGTGTAGCTCCTGATGCTACTAGAAGACACCATCTCACAGCAAACTCTCGGATTCTGTGCCTCTTAAAATCTCCCTGCCTCCTCTCTCACAATGTTCCCTGAACCTTAGATGTGGGTGTGACAAAAATAAAAATCTCAAAGGCATATTGCAGAACTTTTCAGCATGTGTATATGAATCCGGTGTCAGAGCTATATGAATATATCCATTTGGTTTTGTGTGCATTAAGAACAGAATATAAATGAAATGCACATATGAGATATTATTAATAATGGTGGTTGGGGCAGAATGGTGAGAGGTGGGAGTGAAAAGATTTTGTCTTCTACTTAATGACTTCATATTTCAGTGCACATGCATTATTTTTATATACAGTCTTCCAAAGGAGGGGGGGTGGAGTTAACTAGGCGGCGAGCACTTGCCCAGCAAAGTACAAAACAATAAACACGTAAAAATGGGAGGAAATGGGGAAATAAATTGTGTAGTGCACGCATCAAGCATAATCCCAGCCAACCATTAAAAATGACCTCCTTCCACCCTACTTGATGACATAAAAATGCTGGGGATATATTGCCAAATTTAAAATAGTAGTTTACAAAATAGAGTGGGGGCGTGAGGGAGAGGCCCCCCGCAGACCGTCATGGAACCGGGAAGACACAGTCTCACAGCGAACTCCATGATCTTCTGGTTCCTACAACCTTCCCGCCCCTCTTCCCCAATGTTGCCTGCAACCAGGACAGTTGAATCGGACCATTTCCAGAGACGGGTCCTGGGGAGCAATCGCAGAGAACAGCAGGATATAAGCAATTTCATAGGGAAAATGGGGAAGGGGCTCCTTAGAGGGGGGAGGGAATTAAACTCTAGAGATGAGTAATATAGCAGTTAATTTTTTAAATATGCACAAACATTTCTCTTAAGTCACCCTGTAAAATATTAGTATAAACTGACGACTAGGAAAGTTGTAAAAGCTCTGATTCTATCTCTATCATCAGGTTGGGACCCTTCAAGGGGGGGTTCTTTTAAGACTCTAATGTTGGTCCAATATGCTGGCACAGGCTTTCATCGGAAGCCTCCTGCAGATGAGTCTCATGAAAATGAATCACGGTGAGTTCAAGGCCACCCTGGTCTATACAGGGAGTTTGAGGCCAGTCAGGGCAAGATAGTGAGACCCTGTCTAAACAAATGACTCAACAAATAAATAACACCTCTAATGCCTTTGCCTGTAGAAACTACTGTTATATTTACTTGCATTCTTTATAAATGGAGCTAACATTTGAATAGTCCATTAGGAGAAAAAATTGTCATAAAATGATTTGAAAGATAAAACATACATAAACATAGAGGCCCCTAAGATCATCTCACGTTGTCAATACAAGATGAGCTTCTGATCTTGCAGAGGCCAAAGTAACTGCGTCAGAGTCGCATAAACAGAGTGGGCTTCAGGCACAGAGAGTGAGGAGACCAGGTCGACTTCTGTGGATCGTACTTAGAATGTTTCCAAGTCTCGAGGGACCTACAGGTAGGGAGAGGGCCGTGAGTCACAGCGTCAGCGGTTTGGTAAGGTGGGAGCATTTATGGGCCACCCAGGATCCCCGCCCTGCCAGCTTGCAGGGCAATTCCACTCCAACTATAACGCTTGCTTTAATTGTACAGTTAACTTCAGTATTTGACTTAAATAAGAAAGTTTCCCGTGTGTTTCAACTGAGTGCATTTCCCATTTCTACTCCTTCTCCTGCTGCTTTTAGTGAGTAAAGACCACTGCTCTCCCTTGGTTTGCTGGCACCGTTCACTGGAGTTGTAAGCACCTTTTCCCCTCAGGAGCGTAAGGACTGTCCTCCCTGCTCTAGTCCAAGGGCAAGGATTTCCTCTCTCCTTATCTCCTAGCTATGATCATTTGTGCTGCGAGACATTTTGATTCTTGTTGATGTGCCCAAAGTATTCTCTTAGAGATCTGATTTCCAACATCCTGAATCCATAGTCCAAACGCTGGCTGAATGTTCCAGGAAAAGATATCTCGACCCCAAACTAGAATAAGGCAGAAAAGTTAATTAGAATATACTTGATAGTTGAATTTTACCTCTCTCTCTCTCTCTCTCTCTCTCTCTCTCTCTCTCTCTCTCTCTCTCTCCCCACTCTCTCACTCTCCCTGTCTCCATCTACCTCTCTCTCCCAGCTCTTTTTCTTTGTCTCTGTTTGTCTCTCCTTCTCCCTCTCTCCCCCTTTTCCTCTCTGTGTGTCTGTGTCTCTTTCTCTCCTGCGCCCTCTCCCTCCCCCTCTGTCTCTCTGCCTCTCTGTCTTCCTCTCTCTCCCTCTGTCTCTCTCTGCCTCTCTCGTGAGCCTCTATCTCTCTCTGTCTCTCTGTCTCTATCTCTCTGTCTCTCTCTGTTTCTCTCTGTCTCTCTGTCTCTGTCTCTCTGTCTCTCTGTCTCTGTCTCTGTCTCTCTCTCTGTCTCTCTGTCTCTCTCTCTCTCTCTCTCTCTCTCTCTGTGTGTGTGTGTGTGTGTGTGTGTGTGTGTGTGTGTGTGTGATCAGACAGTATCTGATCTGGCCATAGGCAGAGCTAAAGGTGTCTTGCGAGCAGGTGGGGGAGGTCCGAGAGGCACACCTTCTCATAGCTCATGGCTGCTTCCTCAGAAATCACTCATGTTCTCACTGCGATTGGTTTAGGTTAGATGTGCTTCTCACACTCCCGTTTTGTTCTGATTTCACTGGGACTGAACTGAAGTAGACTATCTGTTGCTTAACCATCTTAAATGGGAATGGAAGCCTTGGCCCGTTTGGTTTGTAAGACTTCTCCACCAGCAGGTCTGCACAGGGGCTGTGTGGTAGCTCTGGGTCTACTGAGGTTGTATGTTTGATTTGTCAATGCTCTCTGTGATCTTTCTACTGAATTTTTCCCTCTGTGCCCATTGGAAGGCATTTCAGACTTCTAATCTAGTCTGAAAATGGATTACCCTCTGGATGAAATGCTGGCATTGTGACAATTCTTAAATGCACCAAATGCACATCCGTTCCATCAAATTGACAACTGAACAGTTATTTTTTATTAGGTTACATGTTCGGATGCCCAGGCCACACCAAGAGTCAGGATGAGTCTTCATCTAGTCTAATCCACTTCCTGCTATTTTAAGTAAGTCTGTCTCATCAACCCTAAATCACATACCACTACAAGTCAATACAGTTCAAACCAATGAAGAAGAGATAAGCAGTTATAATGTGACAGATACATGCTAGATACAGAAGGCATACAGGATGCCCTGGCCTCCATGTCCACCCTAGACAGCTAACAGCATGTGTGTCAGGCTCACTGCGCGATGACAGGTCAATCCCAAGGGCTCCCCATTGACTCCTCAGAGCCTCAGGACAACCTGAAGGTGTTTGGGGTCGCCTAGCTTTTGAACAGTGGCTGTGCTCCATGACTTTGAGTATATTGGTCCAAAGCTGGTCTCATTCTGTCACCTTCACTATAACATGCTTTACATGTGATTTACTTGCGATGCTTCTAAGTTCTACCATTAGTTTACTAACGTTCAGGGAGAAATGTGTTCTTTACACAAATAAGAATCATACATATACATATATACATATATATATATACATATATATACATATAGATAGATAGATAGATAGATAGATAGATAGATAGATAGATATTCATGGAATACAAATGTATGGTTTGGTAATTGTTTACCATGTGGGCTGATTGCTATGCCCGCCATATACTTACCACTCTCTTGTGGAGGGAACATTCAGTCTCTTCTTTTTCATTACCAGGATCTGAACTAGGGCCTCACATGCTAGGCAGGGCAGATGACCTGCTGAGCTACAGCCCATCTCTTGAGGGCTCGTTTTCCACTTTCTATTTTGAGACGAGGTCTCGCTAAATTCACCAGGCTGTCATTGACCTTGGGGTCCTCCCGTTTTACTTCCCTGAGTAGCTAGGATTACAGACCTATACCATTAGGCCTACATAAAGTGCACTTTGTTTTCGCCAGCTCTAAACAGCAAACTTCCATCTCCTCAACTACCTTCTCTTCATAGAATTCGAGTCCAGCTATCTTCGCATTGAACGAGTCTTTGGAATCATTTTGGCTCTGAGACAGAAACTTAAACGAAGGAAAAGTCTCAAGGATGAAGGGAGAGGGAAATGTCCTACCACTCAGTAGGAGAGTTAAGTCTCTCTTTCTTCTGAATCCAGCATTCTCAGAGTCAACCACCATGGGTTGCAGAGTGCGAGGAGGAATGGAATGAAATGCATGTCTTCTTCTGGGGAAGTATGCAGCCCGGAGCCGAGTAGGCATGCCGAGGCAGAAGTCCCCTGTCTGCACCCCCTCATCACAAGGATGCATGAACCCTGCACCTGAACGCCCAAGTGCAAAATGCCAGACAAAGCAGTTCTGACGGTCTGCCCGGGAGCCAGTGGGGTTGTTGGACTCAGAGACACTACTTTCTTCACTAAGCCCCAAAGGGAGTCCACGACAAGTCCATGCTTGAAAACCAATCCTGGGACTCCCAGCCAGCCAGACGCAGTTACTTTAAATGCCTGCATCGGTAGTAAGTCCCTGGCTAGGTGATGGCTTTCTCAGCGGTTGGGAGAAGCAGGCTGGCGGACTGCTGACCGCTTGCTCAGAGGTGGCTATGGATTTCCTGAAGGGCTCACCCCTGAAGCCCTTGTCAGATGTGATCCTTAGGCAGAAATGTCACTAATCTTCAACTGGTGTCTGGATTATGGAATACTTTATGCCCTAGAAAGGAAAGGAGGGGACAGCCAAGAAAGGCCTAAAGAACCCCACAAGAGGACCCAAGTGTGGAAAACGGTGGCCCAAGTACTCTGAGCCAGCAGAGTCTTGGGTGATAAGCAACAGGAATGGATCCAGTCACGACAAGGATTTCAAGGATCAAGCTTGCTCTTGGGAACCTCCTGTCATGAAAACGGATGAGCTGGCCCTGCCCTTCACCTGATGTAGCACTCAGGAGAGTGGGCCCTGCACCTCATTAGGGCTGGCTCTGGTTGAGGGGTGCAATGGTCTGCCGTGAGGTGGCAGGGGTGCTTGGATGATGCCCTCCTCCTTCTCCACCTGCAATAGTTGAAGGAGCTAGCCCCAAGGGCATGAGCTTGGGAGAGCTGGCCCTGCCCTCTCGCTGGCTGTAGCACTCAGGAGAGCAGCTGCTGGGCTTCACCTGGTAAGCACAGTGGAGCAGGCTATGGAGGCCTGGGTGCCGATGGGCAGGCCCCAAGGTCGTGCCAGCAGGACAGCTGACCCTGCCTCCTGCCAATGGCAGCATCGGGTGGTGGAGCTGGAGCAGTGCTGGAGAGCTCACCCTGGTGCTGTGGACAAAGGATAAGGGAGAACCAGCTTGCTGACCAGCTCAGCTACCACCGAGGTCCAGATCCAGGGCTCCGAGTTGGCCCGCCACAAAATCTATACCATCTGTGGGTGATTGGGATGCGTGAAAGGGTCAGTTCTGCTGCTGGAAAGCAGCAGGATCTCCATGACACACGGCAACAACAGGATAACTAGGAGGAAGCCCACAGAGCATCCAATTTCGATGGTGTCCCAGATGTCGGAGATCTTGAACTAGACCAGTGACTCATTGCAATGCACATTTGCATTAATGGACAGAGATATATTGTAATCACAGGCTTTTCCACCCACACTCCAGCTCCCAAAATAACAACTCTGAGAATTTTATGAGTAAATGCCTAGACCATAAGCTCGGGTTTGTTTCCCCCGACTAGCTTCTAACTTAACAACCCATTTATTTTATTCTATGCATACCACATAACTACTACCTATCCTGTGTGTCACGTGTCCGTCTCCTCAGAGTTCAGGGCAAATCTCCTTCCACACCCGACTTTATCCCAGAGTTCCTCTCTTTCTAATAGGAAGTCCCACCTCCTATTTTCTGCCATCAGCTTTTTATTGACAGGTGATGCTGCCATACAACACACACGAGATTCTCTCTACAGGATATACTATGGGACACACACTGTGACATACCACAGCTTCCACGATAAGATGCATTCTATGCTTTATTTGTTTTTGCTTTGGGGGGAGGTTTCAAGGGTGAAGGGCAGAAAAACAGGATGGGGAGACAGGAAGGACTAGAGTCTACAATGCGAAACTCACAAAAAAACAAAGCTAAAATTTCTTTCTAAAGTTCACTCATAATCATTATACTATTGGGATACAGAGAATGATACGTTGTGACACTACTTAAACATCAATGAGTCTTTGTAGACTTTCATAAGTCTTTGAAATTATGGGTTCTGAAGATTTGCTCTTCAGATCTTTGCATCCGAGATCAATATAATGTAAGTGTCTGGGGGCAGATCCAGCATTGGGAGTTTTTAAGGGTGACAAGGGCCTACTGTGAGCTGCTAGTCTGAGCACATGGCTCAGGCAGGAGTCAGAGTCCCACTCTGGGTCACCAGCTACACTAAAGAGGAGCCCTCCAAGTTGCCAAAAAACGTTAGCCAAAATGTATATAGGCTTGACTATTTTATCTGTGCTTTTCATTATGAAAGTATTATAACCACACTATGCAAAAAAAATATTTTCGAAACAGAAAAACAGGAAGTTATTATGATAACGTGAGTAATTGGAGTACTTGGGTTCATTTTCCGTAAGTGCTTTTTGCTGTGTCTTTGCTTCGTGAGAAGTATGACACACTGAGCAGAACGCTATGGTGCCGCTGTGTGTGTTCATTTGACACTGAAAAACATCTTCAGGGCAATCACATTTTACGATGCCGCTCCAAGTGCATGTGCAGTTGTGTATTGACTTCGCCACCCCGCCTCTGCCCACTTAGCTCATCTCGACTGTTTTCTTGAGTTACAAATGGCGCTTCAAGGTACATATCCGATCAGAGCCGTGTTTCTATATTTTAGGCAAATGACCGAAGTCGGCTTATTGGGTTGGGAGATGTCTCTTCACAGAGCCCTCAAAACATTTAGGCACCTTGCTTCACATCGAAGCTTTAACAACGTATGCTGCACCCAGCAAGAGAGGCTAGCTTCACTGCATTTGGCACTAGAAAATTTTATTCGGGTGTGTGTGTGGGGGTGGTGGTGGTGGTGGTATGTGTGTACAAATTTAACATGTGAAAATGTATCTAAAAAGGCCAGAATTAGTAGAAGGGTAATCTTGGTTTTAACTCTTAGTCTGTTAATGACCAGTTATGATACTCGAGAAAGCAGCATCTCTTTTCATTATTTTGTAAATTGAATGATAAATTCTTGTTATACACCTACTGTGTTCCAAGCGCAGTTTTCAGGGGACGTGTAGGTAGCCTGGAAGCTGGGCACTAAAGGAATAGCCTTTGGCTAATTTTTTTTTTTTTTTTTTTTTAGATTGATCTTGACCGAGGATATTTCTGTGATCCTGGCTCTTTATCCCGAAGGCTGTTCAGCCCTTTGTGTTTGCTGGCTAACGATGGCACATCAGGATTGACAGGGGTTGGGGAGCCTCAAAACTTCCTAATGATTTGGAGCACCCCCAGACCACCTCAATCTGGAATCTGAGCTTGGATGCCCCTGTTAACTGAATCATAGCTGATGCTGGCTTTGTGACCCACTGGGAGACATCAGAGGGCACGGGTGCTCTGTAGTTTGGTCTCTAGAGACCCTCATGGAATGTACTAGAATGATGATGTGAAATGGGATTAAAGGAGTAATGCTTCCTTCCACTGTGGCCTCTCGAAAAAGTACCATCAGGCATGCCTGCTTTGTCATGTCTGCTTTCTCAAACGTGTGAGAGTTTAGATGGGCCCTTACCCTTCCTTTCTGTGAGCTTTCCATTAACCTAATTGACTTTGGCCTATCCCAAGGGCACTCCCAGCTCCATGCTCAGGTTTTCCTACCTCACAGAGGCCCGGTAAGCTTTGCCTCAGCAGGGTCAGCAGTGGACAGTGCCCGAGGATATGTTCCCAGTTGTCTCTAAGTCGGTCTTCAACTGCTGTCCACAATGATCAATAATCTTTCCCGGAGCCCGCTCTCGCAGACTGTCTCGTCCGTTCAACTTCATCATTTGCTTACGTAAGCACCACGAATACAGTGCCCTGGCTACTAGGCTGAAGAATCTTAAAGAGACCGCGTCCAGAGTCCTGCTCAAAAGCAGCTTTCCATCGACGGAATACAGTGACAGCCTGACAGTCTGGGGGCAGCCTTGGTCTACGCCGTTGTTTAGTGGATCCAGCCACTGAGCAAGAGATCTGGAGACTGGCTCAAAGTAGATCCCTTATTGCTTTCATGCACCTGGGTTATTGAAGTGAGAGCTCTCAGTGTCCCACTTTCCTGAGTTCACGAATGATGCCACAAGTTACACTGCGGTACCTCTGAGTCAGCTAGATGACTTGCTCTGGGAAGCTTTCACCATCAGACAATGACGGTGCCCTAATGGATGCTGACGGGCAGCTGTAAGCCATTCGGCATGAAGGGCTAAATGACCATCAGGGACGATTGATCATAACCATGGGACAGCCTCTGTGACGAATAGTCCAGATTCATTTTCAAGTTATATTTATCTACAGGTAACTCTCATCTTGTCCCTCATAGCTGTCCCAAAGTACAGCATCTATGTTTCAACACCTGCTCTACAAGTTAGCCCTTATAACTTAACAGAGCTTTCTTTCAGATTTGATATCATTTGAGATCAGGAGAATGTTCTCAAACCTCCAAAATGAAGTTGGGGTCTCAATTCTGGCTGCCATTAGCAACTTCAACTATATCCTAGGTTGGACACATCATACTAGTCTACTAGATCATTCATTCCAAACATAATTTCCAGATTTGTGGTTGCCATTGTTGTGGGGATTGTTTTGTTTTGTTTGTGGGGGGTATGATTTTGGATTGCATGGTGGTCTTGGCCAGTCTGACATCAAGGAGGGTGTGATTCTACACAGGACACCTGGTACTTAGGTCAGTGGCAAAAACATTCACCGAGTCATTAGTGCAAAGATGTAAAGTCAGAGATGGGCCCAACTCTTCAAGCATTTAAAAAGCTTGAAAGCTGGGGTTCAGCCTGCTACTGACACACACCGCACCAGAGAGCCACGCTGAGTCGAGTCATGCTGAGTCGAGCCATGCTGAGTCGAGCCACGCTGATTCATGAGGAAGTCCAGACGGGCTCTCCTCCACGACGGCCCACTCAGCAATCTCACCCAGGACTCCCAGCACAGAATACTCTGCCATCGCCCTCTCATCTGCTTACATCGTGTTGAGGCCCCAAGGCGTTCCATCCTGCCTTTCTGCTCGGAGAAGCCAAGTGGGTGCCAAGCCTAGTCCGCTGAGAGGTGGCTACCCTGGAAACACGGCTGACACGACAGATGTGTTTAGACTCTGGCACAAACTGCCCCAACAGCCAGTCATCTCTGTAGATAGAGTAGGACCCACACACTGCACTGATTTTGAATTCTTCTTAAATATGGATGAGTTTACGGGGGTCGGGACTTATTTTGAGCTTTTCCATGTGCCTCTTGGCTGACTCTGAGGGTGTTTCCCTCCTCGTGCTCACTCAATAGGCTTTTTTGTTTTGGTTTTTCGAGACAGGGTTTCTCTGTGTAGTCCTGGCTGTTCTGGAACTCACTCTGTAGACCAGGCTGGCCTCGAACTCAGAGATCCACCTGCCTCTGCCTCCCAAGTGCTGGGATTAGGATTACAGGTGTGCACCACCACTGCCTGGCTTAATAGGCTTCTTTATGGGTGTACTTTCTATAATTTGACAATTCCTGGCATCTTTTCAAGGGGAGATGTCAGTGGAGGCCCAAAATCTAGGTGCAGAGATAACACATGGTTTGGGAAGGTGAGTTTATAATTCGAGATAAACAGTAACCCCTGAGAAAAATGTATCCTACTAAATGATAGTGTCTAATTTCCCCAGATTGCCCACCCTTTTTTTTTTTTAGTTCCTGAGTCTGAAAGTGATTAATTCTCTTAGTATCTCATATTCCTTCTTTTTTTTTTCTAGTCATTTTATTTGTTTATTTATTTATTTGTTGATATTTCTTCTTCCTGGTTACCCCGCCACAAACCCTCTATCCCATCCCCCTTCTCCCCCTCCCCTTTGCCTCTGTGAGGATGCCCCTCTAACTGCCTATCAATTCCTCACCCCTCTAGCATCCCCCTACCCTGAGGCATCAAGCCTCCACGGGACCAAGGGCCGCCCCTCCCTTTGATGTCAAATAAGGCCATCCTCTCCTACATATGTATCTGGAGCCATGGGTTCCTCCATGTATACTACTCTTTGGTTGGTGGTTTAATGTGGGAGCTATGATCAGTTAATATTGTTCTTATGTTCCTATAGGGTTGCAATCCCCTCCAGCCCCTCTGTCCTTCCCCTAGCTCTTCCATTGGGCTTGCTGGCCTCAGTCCAATAGTTGACTGTATCTGCATCTATATTGGTCAGGTGCAGGGTTTCTGGGTTTCTTATAGGAAGTTTTCCATGTTCTCTGCCATTCCCTGCCTTGGTGATACCCATGGCACCGCCCAACCTACAGCCCAAGTAAAAGAGCACCTCTAAACTGCTTCCTGTTTCTGTGCTTGATTACTCCAGGCCTTCGAAAAAGGGATGCTTGGCAGAATTTGATGCAGAGTCCCAAGTGGCAAATGGTCTGGGTTCTCTGGGGTTCTTTTTGCACTCACAGAAAACAACGCAGGTAGACCAGATGTTTTCTAAAGGTCCTTCCACTTTCAACTCAGCAACCTGAACAGTAGCTTTCTAGTAAAACTACTGGAGAAAGGAAGAGGCCTCATGCAGGTCATCCTGGTGACATGTGTGGAACAAAGAGGCATCAGAGTCTTTTAGGATGAACTGCCAGTGTGACCTTCCATGGACACAGCAAAGCTGTAGCTTTCAAGTAGTAAATGTGTTCGTGTTGACCAGTGGAAGTAATGCACAGAGCGAGCGTTTCAAAGTACTTTGAAGATTAAAAGTCTACACAATAGTCAGTATTGCCATTAGGAGACCAAAAAGGAGGATCCTAAAGAAATAATTTCTTAGACCTTGAATTTCAATTTGAAATATCACCTCGAAAATTTATACTGAGCTAATTCCAATGCCTGAAATTTGCATGAGGTAAGATAGGAATTCGCTAACAGAGGAGATCACGGTTTTAATATTTCACTAACAAGAGAAACTGATGAGGATGGAGCACATTTCAGGAGCTGGTAGGATGGCTCAGTGGGTAACATCTTATACTTCACAAATCTGAACCAACTGTGGAAGGAGAGAAGTCCCTAAATGATGTGCCCTCTGACCTCTATTGGAAGGAAAGAATCAACTCTCCAAAGTTATCTTCTCACCTCCATACACAAGCCAGCACGTGCAAACACACACACACACACACACACACACACACACACACACACTCCACACACTGAAACAAATACAGTAACAATTTTTAGATTAAATTTAAAAATAAATGGAAGGACAGTTTGAAAATTCTTATTGGTTTGTCGTGACCGTTTTGATCAGAAACTTTTATGCTAAAAAAAAAAATCTATTTTCCAGTAGATCCTGGGGGTATTCTCATTTTAAATCATCAAGCTTCTTCTCTATGCCATAGTCCTGCCCCAAGAGGCTGTGCAACTGTAATAGGAGCTCAGTCTCCAAGGCTGCATTTTCTCCTCGACACTGCGAATGGAATCAGTAAGAGGTGCCCAGTTGCCTACCTTTCATTCTAGAAACAGTTCAAGGAAATTCAGTCAAAACATTTGTAAATGCTTTTTAATTATTCCATACCAAAGACTCTATAGGACGGACGGAAGATGGCTGAATTGACATACTGGTGTCCCCTAAATTTTATGACGTGTATAAGATCTTATGAATCTGTTAGAGATGAACCATGACATTTAATTCTTTCATATTCATATTTGACAGGATCCTTTTCAAATCCTGCCCTCATACATGTATGTACAAAAGCATACATAGTCTGTCTTTTGTACCACTTACATTCAATACACAGGAGTTCAGGATTAATTGCCATCGACACTGTGTGCTTTTAAGGAGCACCAATCGCACCACTGACCCCATACCTAACAGCAGGATCACCTCTAATTCCAAGAAAAAGATACATTTTCTTGTAAATTGCAAGGTACACCATCTTAAAGAAACATATGACACAGTCAGGCTGAAGATTTTCAAGCTTTCTTTCAATCCATGTCTATATGAAAAAATATAATAGATGTATTATATACATATTATATATGTATATATGATTCCAGGATTTCTTCCCATTCCAGGAGAAAGCAACAGAGACAAACCTTTCTATTATAATTATTATTCATCTTAAGAATATAGTATTTTAAAAATAAAGTTAATAGAATGTTACACACACACACACACACACACACACACACACACCATATCCATGGTTTTTGATTTAACAATGAAATGTTCAAGGAAAACTATAGGCCATATTGAAAAGTTTGGCAATCTTTCCCTTGATTTTTGGAGCACTTACCATCTATATGAATCATTTGGCATGAGTATCTTTCATGTATGTATTCCTTGACATACTTGGAAAGTGAATGATGGAAAGAAACCCACTGTGGTGCTAAGCCCATATCTTGGCATAAACTGATATATTAATCAGTGACACACATACTTGCAGGAAGAAGCCTAATGAAACACACTTAAAATCTTTATTCATTGATTTACAAAGTATACAGTATTTACATTTAGGCATTAATCCCATACTAACATGGATGTTGAAGAACGTCTAAAAATAAATATGTAGAACATAGGTTAATATACACATCATGGCTCTTTGCATTTTAAGCCATCACCAATGGTGAGGTTTAGTGGAAAGCTTAAAGTGACAACAGTCACATGGGTAACTAGTCCTGGACCTTCTACATGAATGCTCCCTCCTTGGCTTCTTGAGGCTGGGGGTGGTGAGCAGATCCACATTCTTTCAAGAGAATTAAAAAGACACTTTGAAAGGCAGTATGGATGTGTGCAGCACATGTGTACAATGGCTGCCATTACTACCCAGGTGAGGACAGTCTGTACCCTTGAGAACCCAATCCCTGAAAACCAGCCAGGGAGGCTCCCGTGTGGTCAGTTCCTTGTCTCTTGTTCAGATTGCATGCAGACTTGGCAAATGTCAGCAGAATGTGACCATGCACACAAAAACGGTACTTGTAGACATGTACAACATCGAATTCTATTGTCTTATAGCATCTTTAGATGCAAGGTCAACTATCTCCTCTCTTTACCAGAGGATAAATAAGGAAGCTATAACGTTATTCCCCAAAGAAAAAGTGACAACTGGGGACACATGCAACTGTCATCCTGAGAAGCAGGATACGCTCTACATGATAAGATGGGGGAAATTCCCATGAAGTCGGGCCTAGAGATTTTCCTAGCTGAGAAATTCCATCCCCCCTCCCCTGTTTTTGTTTTGTTTTTTTTTTCTTTTCAAACATGTGACATCCCACATAAACTAAATCTGAAGGAAAAGGCTTCATTTAGCAAACGTCTTTGAGCCTTGGGACCTTCATTTGCACACATCAATATGTTCTGTTCTTACAGAATTGATGCAGGGTTATATGGCCTAACTATGTAAAGTGCTTAGCAAAGTGCCGGGCACATAAGAGGTGCTTGGTACAGATCTTTCTCTCCAGTTTTCCCATCCACAGTTATAAGCAGGAAATTGATAAGCCTGCCGAACTCTCCGTTAAGGCTGTGTGACGCAACTTCAATGACTTGCATCGGAGTTTCTGCCGTCAATTCAGATTCGGTCCCTGAGGGGGCGTCTCATTTGAGCTAAAGTTCCCTGTGCAGGGCAGATCTATTTTAACATCATTGACCTCTTCCCACCAAGTTCCCTGTGGACACACCCCACAGCCCTGCAAAGACAGTCACACCAGTGATGGCCTCCACCCTAATATTTCTTGGGCAACATTTCTGGGGAAAGAATGAGTTAAACCCTTGAGGCAAATGCACAGCTCTTGTTCACAGCACAGTAACTTTTTCAGCATCAGTACGAGGATCACAGATATCTTCCCATGGTCAGGAGTGATGACAATCCCTACCCCTGTTGAAAGCAAGCATTCTAACTGATATTTTGTTCAAAAAAAAAAAAGAAATTTTTTTCAAAATATAGTTTTCAATTTATACCATACAAAAATAAATGTTATTTAAAGAATTTACATGGCAGAAGAAAACAACGCAATTATTTAGGTTAAGAAAAATATGTGAAGGACAATGAAAGTCTTTTCTTCTTCAAAAACAGTAGCTGAAAGAAACAAAACCCACTCCTTCGGCCACCATACCACTTACAATTCATCTTTTTCTCATCCTAGCACTTGCGTGTTCTTATCGTATTGATCTAATGAGAAGTTAACCCAGAACTTTCTCTTTAAAGTCACTGTGGTTGTGGAAGGAGACGGCTCTTTGGCAGTAAATACTATGGAAAGAGAAAGAATTTTTGCTTAGCTATTTCTGAGCTTTCCAAATGAGCTAGGACTAACCTCCAGAGAGCTTCCTTTTATTCTGAAGCCCTCTCGCTGACTAGATCAGCTATATCTGAGTAGCATGCAACACCTGGAGAAAATAATCCTATCCATCTAGCAATGTTTTAGATGCTACTGGTCCAGCTGGAATCCAGGAGCTCAAGGTTCATAATTAGTTCCTGAGTCAAGGCCAATTTGTCCAGTTACAAGAAACCGGAGTGGGTTAGTGAGCAGGGGGAGGGGGATGGGATAGGGGGTTTTCAGAGTGGAAACAAGGAAAAGGGATAACATTTGAAATGTAAATAAAGAAAATATCTAATAAAAATAATTTTCAAAAAAAAAGAAGGGATAGCGTCATCTTGTGGATGCTAATTTCATCAAGTTGGAGGAACTCTTTCTCTTTTCACTCCTAACAAATACAACAAACTTTTATAATTGCCTTTTTTATCTTCTACAAAGAGTAGAAGGAACACGTTTCCCAATGTTAAGATAAGAAGACTGGGAAAATTAAATTGAGCAAAGTTCTTTCAACTCTTTTGGGGACTCCATCAGAATCTCAAAGCAACTATTCCATTTATTTCGGATTTAAAGTTTTAAACTTCTGAAGCTGTCAGTGCAGGTGAGATTGCAATTAAGCCAATGGGTCTTTACTCCTTTCCTGAAAAGAGTGACTATCTCCTGCAACCACAGCTTCTCAGAGGGCCCAGGACCTCCTGCAGCTCACGCATGGATTCTGAAGCAAGAAGCCCAGACATCAATAAATGCGGAGCTCTTTCTTGGAGTGAAATCACAGGTTTGTGGTATAGAAATCAGGGTCTGTATTTATTGGGGAACAGGCTGACTCAGATGGGGTTGTGTCAGGCTGGACATGACAGCATGGAAGCAATGCTCTCTCTTCATGGTTAATGGTAATTAACAGCTGGCCGCGATGACTTCCGGCTGTGATGACGTCTGGGGGGGTGGGGTGCTGTGGTTGCGTTGTGGTCACTACTGCCAAGCCAATGACGTCATGCATGATTACGGGTCATGGTGAAACCCACAGAGCTCATCTACATTTGGCAGAGAGGGTTGCTATAAGGTGAGTCCCAGCCACACCCACAAGCAGGACACGATCACCGACACACAGCGCGGGTGCCCATTTGTCTGGTTTATAGGTGATGTGATGGCAAATGTAGCATCGGTGTCATTCCAAGGGAGCGGGAGATTACAGATATTCCCTTCACAGCAGGAGGTGCAGATCTGAAAGGAAGAAAGAAAACAACAGGTGAGGGAGGAGAAACCGGCCTGTTTCAGGAGGCGGGCAGGGCACTGGGAAGAAGTCTCCCTCCTAACAAATGAGAATAGTCTGCTCTAGAAAAGGAACGCTGTCTGACAACCATGAAGGGCAAGAATTATATCCCGTCTGGGAGTGACATACTCAAAATGGAAAGGTCCAGCCCAAATTTCAGGACACCTCACCTGTGGCTACCAGGCTTCCCAGTCCTCTGAGACACCAGTGATTCTACCTCTGGCCTGCGAACTGTGAAACGCGCCATCTTTCCTCAAAGAGGCTTTTCCTGACAGCAGGAAGTCACTGTTAAGAGGGTAAAATGTCTTAAGATGTTCACAGTGAGGATGAAGTGGCCACGCCTCAGGCCATGTGACCCTGAATGCTCGGCTCACCTTCACTAGAACTACAAATATGGTTAACTCCATCCTCCTGCATGGGAAACATCTGAAGGGGTTTCATTTATCCAATTACCTTTGCTTTCTACTGCTTCACTCCTGAACCGCATAAAAGAAGTGAGCCTAATGGTTTATCGACAAGTTATTTTGGGCCACGGCTACACACTGTATTGACCTGCAGCCTCAAAACCAGTTGGGGCTTGTTAGAAATGCAGCATCTCACACCTTACCCAGCACTTGGGGGAAACTAGAATCTGAATTTTAACAAGATCCCCCCTGAGGGATCAAATTTGTAAGGTGGTTATTATCCAATCCAGTTACTTACTAGCCAGGACAGATTTAAACCTTTAGCCTCAGCGTGAGTCCCAAAATAGCATAACACTGAGATGAGACCCGAGGGGTCAGAGGTGAATTGGACGTCCCCTCCATCTCTCTCTTACTAGCTGTAGTGGCACAAGCAACTGAGACATCTTTGGAGTTTCAGTGCTTCTCTTGGTTAAAAAAAAAAAAAAAAAAAAAAAAAAAAAAAATCACACGAATGCTTGAGAGACAGGCCCATGCTGGAAGGGTTAGCCAACAGCCTTGATTCGGCCTTTCTTCAAAGTAGTAGCAAGCAGGCAGATGACATTTTAGATTTTAATTCTTAGCGAACTTGAGAAGTCGCTTAAAAATTGTCTCTGCAGCTTAAAAATTGAAGCAGCTCCCGGGGTGACAGTGCTATTCCAGGGTACTGAGAGAGGGAGCGTCACCCAACCCTAGAGGTGGCCTGACAGGTGGGCACATGTCACAGATCATGACAAGACCATCCAGTCAGTGCTGACCCACTGCGGGAAGAGCAGGACTCCAGAGACACACAATGCTGGCTTCTTTACAGTCTCCTTCCTAGATGTCCCCAAAGGTCACTTTACATAGGACGCTCTGTGTACAGGTACCAGCTAAAGTTTAAGGCGGACGAATCCACAAGACAATGGCTTTCTTACCATCAGTTGTTGTATGATTCGCGTGTCAATGGAGAACTTCCCTAATAATGATATGCACCCTCTCTCTGCAGAAAGTCGTCAGACTGCACTGCTGCCTGCTTCCTTGGGTGGGTGACTTGCAGTGTCTGCCATGCCCTACTAAGATGTGTAGGAATGGTCCCTGACCCTCTCCTTTCAGGGCTCTCCAGCATCCTCTTTGAATGTGCTCAGACACCCCATCTGCGTGTCCTTTGCTCTGCTCTACATGGTATTCTCCTAAATCAAACAGGAAAACAGGCGCATTCCCAAGGGCATATAAAGACAGTGAGGCAGCCTAAGTGATCGATCAGCCCACGAACACCGACGCATCCAGTGAGGACAGCGAGAGCTGGTGTTTGCCCAGACCTTGTAGCCTTCGTGCTCCGCGTCTCGGCAGCCTGTGGATAGACACTCCTCCAGAGAGACGCAGCGTTTGGTGACAGAGATGCTGTTTCCTGTGAGTCCCATCCTGTGCTGAGTGTAGCAGTATCTGGTCTCTGTCAAGAGAAAAATAACCCTTAGTTGAGACGGGAAATGCAAGCCCAGCCTGACCGAAAAAGAACACAGCGGGCTATTTTCCTGGATGTCCCTGAAGTTAATTTTACACAAGTGCTTTCAATACAAGCACCAGACAATGTTTACGGGGACCCCAATAAATGGCTCAGACACCAATAAAGACGTTTTTCTAACCCAGGACTCCAATAATGAGATGAACCTTTACTTTTCAGAAAGTTATCAAAATAACTTGTTTCCTGCTCTCTGAGGAA
Organism: Apodemus agrarius; assembly: GCA_964023405.1. Lineage (NCBI taxonomy): Eukaryota > Metazoa > Chordata > Mammalia > Rodentia > Muridae > Apodemus > Apodemus agrarius. The sequence continues at coordinate 134,687,801 of OZ030008.1, forward strand.
TGACAATGAGAGTCTACCATGCCCTACCACGGGGATCCCTAGGAGGGTGCAGCAGCACACAGGGTGCAAACAAACTCCACGCTAAGATCCATCTCACCACGGCGGAGCAACGGCCTTCCGCAGAACGCTGGTGCCTCTGCCCATCAGAACCCTCAAACCAAGACCCAGCGGTATAACTGCCTTTCCGCACCCTTTGACATTGATCTTATTCTTTATCTTGAAGGGGGCGAACGCTTCAGAGGACGGCTGCTCCCAGTGGTGAGAACCATAGGGATAATTTTCAAGCAGACTTGGAAGAGTGAGAAAAGAAAAGTTGGGGGCGGGGTGTAACAAGGGGCTTTCAAAAGATGGAAGATTACAGCTGCTGTGTGTGTGTGTGTGTGTGTGTGTGTGTGTGTGTGTGTGTGAATTATTCTCACATACCATCAGAAGAGTTAGAAATGGATACATTTTGTTTGGCAAAAAAAAATGGTCCCCGACAAGAGAGCAAACTTGGCCACGATAACAGCCAGATCTTGACTGTTCAGTGAGCATCATGATAGGTCTCCAAATCCGGGGACCTCCTTTCTCCTGCTCTGATTTCCATGTCTGGAAGATGATTCCCTGGTCAATGACGGTCACTATGGAAGTGTAAAATCCTTCTTTATCTTGAGGAGAAAGCTTAAGGCTTCTTCGAGAATTCCAGAGAGAATTTAAGAAGTAAGAAAAGTGGCCTTGCTGATGTGATCATTTATGGCCTGCAGGCAGCAGGCAGCAGAGCGCTCCGGTGCCCCCTCCATACCCCAAGAGGATAAATAATTCTTAGAAAGTGTCACTGAGCTGTTTTTCATCCATATCTTGGCTCCAACTCTGCAGGCTCTATACATTTGGGGTACTTAGTTGCTAATATGGAATTATGACCTTCTATGGTTATTATTTATTAAGCAGTAAAAATTCCCCCCATCAGATTCTGTCATGATTTTGGCATCTTTTAACCAAAGAGCCAAACAAAACGTAAGGTATTAAGTCGAAAGAATGAGCTAATACAGACCATACTGACACATCTGAAAAAAAATGCAGACGTGGGGTGAGGGGTTAAATATCTTCCTAGACATGCTCACCTCACAGGAACACAGATTCACCTCTGAATCTCACCAGTGGTACCTCCTTTTCCAGTGTGACACTGCTGTGGATGTTTATTCCCTTTCTGGGGTGCTGTTCCCACAGTGCACCCTGCCTGGAATTCTGTTTCCTTGAGTCAGACAGTCTCTCAGGGTCCTGCAGAGTTCTTTGGGATTAGGCTAAGTGAGGTCATCTGGGGGTGAACACCTGGCAGCCCCCCCCCACCCCCACTCAGGGCTCTCCACCCCTAAGCCCCAGCCTCTAATTTAAGGTGGAGGTGACTGGCTATCGGATGAAGGGGGGGGAAGGTTTCTCATAGGCCTCTGTCTGGCAGGCTTTAACAAACGAAGACCAAAGACCAGAGGCCTAAGAGCTTCCGTTGGCACCAGACGAAGGACATTTACGGCTGTGATGGGTACACCTTTCCCACTCCCACTTCAAATGCTGTAGAGAGCAATAAAAGCTGGAATGTTCTTATCTCCTGTTTCGGCATCTTGAATGGCTGCCAGGGGCTGTGCCCCTCGAGATGGAAATGCGCACAGTTAACATCACGCCCAGATGGAATAAGTAAATCTTTACAGACTTCGGGCCGGGAAAACTAGGTTTGTCCCTCACGTAATGAACGATCCGGTCTGAATCAGGCCTTGAGATAACAATTGGTGAACTGGATACAACTACGTTCTCTTCATATTTTTCTCCTTAATTTACTAACGGGAAGTTTATTCCTCCAAACCAGAGTGGTTTCAGCAACTGATTGAAATATCTTTTTTTTTTTCCCTCTCTCAGGAAAATGTACAAAACCCTAGCATCTGATAAGTTAATTTTTTGCCATTCTGTGGTGAGGGGAGATCATTGAAAATCCTGGAAAAGAAATTTCTCTTAAACAATATCCTGCGTAACCGATAAAACAAAGATATGTTGAGAAGTGCTATCACCTCTCCCAGTAGAGACCTTAACTCGGACAGCAGTTCCTCGGGGCATCCACTCCACCTGGTAACTTGCAAAGGCCGTGAGTGTGAGTGAGTGTGAGTGAAATGCTAATGGAGAAAAGGGGTCTGTGGTTAAATATGGTTTCAAAATGCTCAAAGAAAGCCGAAGTGGTTTCACTGGTGCGCATTTTATGAGCGCCTTCGATATGTCTTGTGGTCTGTGATCTCCAAGGGTGTGCTGGGGCGAGCAGATGGAATTTCCCAAGCAGAACCAGGTGAACCACGTGTGGCTTATCACCGAGCTGGGGCACGGATCAAAACTGGTTTTTAGCCACAGAGCATGGCTCTCCCTGCATTCTGAATAATCCTGGGGTTGGTAATGAGGTTATATGAGAATCAAGCCTGCTGATAACTTCACACTAAAAGGATTTCAAAGGCTTTTATCTAAAAGATAAAAGATGGATTTGAATTTCTACCAGGTTAGTTTCAGCCTCTAAAATCTCATATTCTGAGACGGTATGGTATTCCCAGAGGTTGAGAAGCCAAACTCTTTAACTCATGGTAAAGTCAGAAATAGGAAAGACAACTTAATCAATAGCTGGATAGCAACAAGTATAATTTTCACAGCTCTCTCTCTCTCTCTCTCTCTCTCTCTCTCCCTCTCTCTCTCTTTCTGTGTGCTAACTTGTGCCTCTGTCTCTCCCTCTCTCTCTCTCTCTCCTTAGCCAAGTTTTGAAATTTAAAACCAGTTCACAGCGGAAAATGAGCTTTCATGAACCTACCATTATGGTTTCCAACAAAAGAAACTGCTTCAACCAACTATACATGAGATTACCTAAGTAAGGGAGATAGCATTTGAAATGTAAACAAATAAAATGATTAATAATAATAATAATAATAATAATAATAATAATAAAGAAACTACCTATGTCCGTGTCAGAGGAGAACACTTCCCCGCTGCTGCCTGTGATTCTCTGTGGCTGTGCTAGCTTAGGTTTTACCCAGAGATGGAGACTGTTTAAAGCACTGCTAGGAAACGGTTCCTTGTGCGCAGGAAAATGAGTGGGAAGGAAAGCAAAGCACTGTAACAGGAGCATCACACGGTATGCTGGAAATCAAAGAGCTGGCGGCCCGACTGTACTCCTTAGCTTCTCAGCACCAGCGCCTGTGCGCCGACTCAAGGGTCTGGTCTGCCAGGGTGTGGCTGCTCAGGCCACCACCACTCCCCTGAGGCTGGAGGTGCAGGGTCGCTTTGCAAGTCCCACTCTGCTGCTTAATCACCTCCATGGGATTGTCCACCAAGACCCTAGAGACTTGTCTTCTCTGTCTCCGTTTTCCCTTCAGGCGCTTGCTTTAACCAGACTGTAGACATTCCCTATGGCTGTCCTTGAGCTGCTTGATTCCCGAATGACCTCGTCAAGTCTCAGATGCTACATCCCTAGTCTTCTTCCTCTATCTCCCGGGCACTGCCAGCACCACACCACCCTTCACGCGTCTGCAACGAAGACCCTTCGTCCACCCAGTTATCTCCATGTGTCAACCCCAGGAAGGCACCACCTGGAATGTGTCACCCCTTCCAGAAAAACGTGAACCAGAAGTGCTCCAAATCTGTACCCCTAAACTCTCTGCAGTGTCTCAATCCTACATTTCCCACTGCAAGATTTCATCACTTCCTGGTCTGGGTCTGAATATCTTTCGAGAAAATTGACAAGCGTGTTCAATTTGAATTCACTTTCAAGTAACAGAATACGTATGTTTACTTAAACAGCCTGGAGACACTGGCTTTGTTGTTGTTCTGAATCTACAGATGAACTTCCATAATCTGTCTACATACCTAAATACTCCAGCCATCACTAAAAACAACCTCTCTAAAACTTGGCAGAAATCTTAAAAAATAAAAATTAAAAAATTTAAAAAAAGGCCTCCCTTATAAATCGAGTATCAGGCAATATGGAACTGTTTCTATTGTCAAACAGTGGGGAATTCTGGATGTGAGGATGTTTCTAGTCAGGAAAGCCAAGAACAGGAGCTGAAGAGGACAGAAAATTAACAGACAGCAAAGGTCTGGGCCAGTGGCTCTCAACCTTCCTAAGGCCGTGACCCCTTCACACAGTTCCTCATGACGGGCTAACCTTTGAACCATAAGATCATTTTCACTGCTACTTTATAACTGTAATTTTGCTACTGTTATGGATCATAATGTAAATACCTGTGTTCTCTCTCTTTTTTTTTTCTTTTGGTATTTTCTGAGACAGAGTTTCTCTGTGTAGCCCTGGCTATCCTGGAATTCACTTTGTAGACCAGGCTGGCCTTGAACTCAGAAATCTGCCTGCCTCTGCCTCCCAAGTGCTGGGACTAAAGACGTGTGCCACCACTGCCCGGCTCATATCTGTGTTTTCTGATGGTCTCAGGCAAACTTTTCTATGTTCTTCAGACTGAGCATTCTCTATGGTTCTGCTTTATCACTGCGTCCCTCCTTTGTTGTTGCAACCCTGTTGGGGTGGCCGCTGAACATTTTTACTTCAAGTACAGTCATGTTTTTTTGTTTTGTTTTGTTTCTTTGCTACTTTTAGTGTAATTATGATTACTAAAGCATTTTTTTTATTGACACCAATTTAAATTTCTCCACCTCTCTCTCAGTTTGGTGTTGTTCATTTGTAAGAGTTGGAGTCTATAGCATCCCTCAAAGACCCGTGCGCTGAAGGCTTGATCACCAGCTTCTGGTGTGACTAGGAGGTAGTGGAGACTTTAAGAAGTGAATGAGAGCGTGTGAGGAAGTTAGGTCATCAAGGACGTCTGTCTGTCTCTCCAACCGTCCCCACCCACAGCCACCACTGTCAGGTGAACAGCTTGCTCTATCCCAGCTCACTGTGTGTGTGCTGTGCACAGCTGAAGACCTAAACCCAACTGTCATTCAAATCTCCAAAACAGTGAGCCGCAATAAAGTTTCCTCTGTGAACAGTTTGTTCTATCAGGCACTTGCTATGACTTTCAGTTTGAGATCTCTCTGGTATGGGGAATGTTTTTTGTTTGTTTGTTTGTTTGTTTGTTTTTGTTTTTAACTGAAATCTGGACCTTTTCATAGGATGCTATAACATTCTATAGCATATGAAATCTCCTGGTTTGAGAATGCTAGGGCTATGTGATAGTCCTCCCCACCCAGGTTTTACAGGTGCTATTCAGAGTATGAGGTGGGGCTTATTGCCGATGGGTGGTGGGAGACAAAGTTTGGACTCCCCACTGACCTGGTGTTTACAGCCGATGGGGTGGAGACAGCTCACAGTTGGTGGACTCAGGAGTCTAATATCCAGCACCATGCTCTCTGTGAGCATTATGGGGACACCTCCAAACTACCCAGAGGGAATGAGGTCCCTCCCCCATTACTTGTCCTTCTCTACACTCATCCTAACAGGTTGGGCGGGACAGCAGACTCCAGCCGGCCATGAACGAGTGGGTGGTCTCTCTGTTCCCTTTTGCCGCTAGAGGTGGAGTCAACAATTTTGTCTGCGATGTTTGCTCAAAGTGATGGCTTTATATGAATGTCTCCTGCTCTTCCAGGCTGCCACCATCCCAGAATGCTGGCTGGAGAGAGGCAGCTTTTGTTAGGGTTTATTGCACTGGTGTTAGTCAGTTTATTCTTAGTTCCAAGTCCAGAAAGAATACTTGGAAGTCACCAGAGTACTACCGTTCTTTGAGTCCTGAAGGCCATGGCTGGTTTGCGATCTTCTTCCTTCTCCATCTTTTGGAGTTCCCCTTTCTTTTTTGGTTGGTACATGATAGTCAGGATTTTACTTGCACTCAGTAAGGGAGCATCGGTAGTGTCTCCCCAGCAATGAAAGCTTTCAGCACCTCTGGCATCAGGCTAGACACTTCTACATTGGAAAATGGTCTGTGCACCGCAGGACGCTCAGCCATCCATATGATATGACTTCTTCAGACTGGATGCCCCCAAAGAGCTCCTGTGCTGGGCAGAATCTGGTTCTGGTCTACTGTTCTAGACTATGAAGAACAACATCCATGTTTGTTGGTGCCTATATTCCCACAACATGTAACACAGCCCTGCACAACCCTCAGGACCTTAGTTTATGATGGTCAATGTAGCTACAGGAAGGACACATCTTCCATGCTCTTCTGCTTAAAGCTTAATCAAATGAACACACTTTAATCTATATCTGTGATACTTATGACATCTCTACCATGTCTGTACTTGGAATGAGCTCATCTAATTTATTTATCATCTCGGGCTGAAGAAATGGTTCAGTGGTTAAGAGCATTGACTGCTCTTCCAGAGGCCCTGAGTGCAATTCCCAGCAACCACATGGTGGCTTATAACCATCTGTAATGGGATCTGATGCCCTCTTCTGGGGTGCCTGAAGATAGCTACAGTGTACCTGCATATATTAAATAGATAGATAGATAGATAGATAGATAGATAGATAGATAGATAGATAGATGGATAGAAAGGTGGATAGATAGATAGATGATAGATAGATAGATAGAGATAGAGAGATAGATAGATAGAGAGAGAGAGAGAGAGAGAGAGAGAGAGAGAGAGAGAGAGAGAGATTTAGCATCTCTATGAGAACTGTAATTTTCAATATAGTGTAGCCACTTGGGGAAATTATTTGCTAAGATCTATTAAGAGTATACTCTATCAATGTAAGTCATACACTCACACATGCACTCATTCTCTCTCATACACACACACACACACACACACACACACACACACAAAATGGTAAAGGGAAATGAACGTTCTAGCATACTTGTAGAGAATTATTTGTACAGCTGAAAACTGGAGACTATAAAAATGCCCACTGGCATCAAAATAAATAAATTAGGGCCTCTATTCACATAACAGGAAAAACAAATGGAAGATATTTAGTAAGGCAAGTAAATGTCATATAACACTGAACCAAAGGATTCAGAAGAACTGAGAAGCCAATACAAGACAAAGCTGATCTATATTATTGATAATCAGGATGGTGGCATATTAGTTTGTTAGGCCTGCTATAAAAGCTACCAAAGAAATGGACTGCTACCAAGGTTTCTCTTAAGTTTTGGAGGCTACAATTTTGGAGTCCAGCTTTCTTCTGAGACTCTTTTCCTTGGCTTATCGATGGCTACTTCTCCCCACGTATTTGTATCATCTTTCCTGTGCCTGTCTAGATATCAATTTCCTCTCACAAGAAAGCCAGTCACAGGGGATCCGCAGTCACCTAATGATGTCATCTAATCTTAATCTCTGCTTTAAAGATTCTATCTCCAAACAGTCACATTCCTAGGACCGAGGGGTGAGACTTTCAATATAGGGTTCGGGGCACGTTCTTCATTCAATATCAGTAACCCTTGTCTATGGGCAAAGGTTAGAAATAGGCATAAGAGAGGCTTCCGAGCTTCTGGAAATGGTTACTTCCTAATGTGAGTTCTGCTTTCACCAGGTGCTGTGTTTGTGATGAAGGTGACACTGTTTTCTCTCCTGTGAGCTCGGTAACGGAAAAGAACTCATGATGAAAGAAAAGCAACCCATGGGAAGATGTCTGCAGACACAGCTGCCAGGGGGCCAAATCACTCACTACTAGGCCTAACAGGAACCACTGAGCCTCTGATGTCCAGCCATCAGGTCATCTTCTTGGCTCTTGGACTCCTACCAAAGGCTCTCCAGAGACTGCCTGCCACTATGGAGTTTTGTTCCCGAGACAGGAGTTAACAGTAAACAGGTGCTCATCAACCCAACTGAGTGGTCACCTGTCTCTTTTCCCTTGTACCTCTTGGGCAAACTGCCAGACAGTCGCATCCCTGTTTTTCTTTTTTTCCTGAAACATCAACCATACTTTTTTATTGGTATCCTTCATTTCTTGAGAGAGTTTTCCTATGTCACCCAGGCTTCCCTTCCTCTGCCTCCCAAGTTCTTGGGTCACGGGCATATTCCACCAAGCTTGGCTCTCTGATCCACACTTCCTAATGACACACCCACATGAGGAAGCTGTGCCTTCGAACACTGACATCCCGAAAGCATGTGCTCATTACTAGGCAGGGGCCACAGTCCTGCCTGGGAAGGTGTGTAAACAGCAGTGAGGACTATGAGACCTCGCAGCAGACTGGTTAAAACGAAGGCAAGATGGCAAAAGCGTGTCACAGAAGCTGCCTACCGGAGTGTGGCACCCTCCTCCCTGCTGTGACAGAGTGCTCCGCTGGAGAAACTTTGAGGGCTTTCATTTTGGCTCACGGCTTGAGAGAGAGGCTCCTCTACCATGCAGAGGCTACAGGGACACGTTTATGGCACTGGGAGTGAGTGTGTCGCTGAGAGTACGCTCTTCTCAGTGAACCAGGGTGCGAGAGCCGAGACAAAACCGGGGTCCACTCCAGCTCATAAAGCCCAACAGCAGCAGCAGCAGCAGCTCCCTCTGGCTGGGACCCACCTCCTGGGGGTTCCAGAACTTACCCAAACAGTATACAGCTGGGAGCAACTGTTTTTTTGTTTGTTTGTGTTTTGTTTTTTGTTTTTGTTTTTTTGTTTAACCAGGCATTTTATTTTTTTTTTGTTTTTTTCTTTCTTTTTTTTTTTAAATTGGATATATTCTATATTTACATTTCATTTCCCTTTTTTTTGTTTCCCCACCCCCCTAAGGTCCCAAATGCCCTTTTCCCTCCCCCTGCTCCCTCATCCACCCCTTCCCACTTCCCTGTTCTGGTATTCCCCTACACTGATGCTTTGATCCTTTCCAGCATTAGTGTCCATTCCTTTCTTCTTGTCAGACATCATTTGGTATGTGAATTGTGTCTTTGGTGTCCCACGATTCTAGGCTAATATCCACTTATCAGTGACTGCATACCATGGGTATTCTTTTGAGACTGGGTTACCTCACTTAGAATGATGTTTGGGAGCAACTGTTTAAACACCCAAGTACACGGAGCACATTTCATACTCAAACTATAAAACCACCAAAGAAATAGAAAATATCTAGACAAAACCATTGTGAACTGGAGTGGGCTTGATAGTCTCAATACTACTAGTACTACTACTACTACTACTACTACTACTACTTTACTACTAAAAATAATAATAATAATTTTATTTATGATGACAGAACTTTTGGTTTAAAATATTTGGATGAAATATCTAATATATCTTCTGGTATTATCTATATATCTATATTAGTTATATGTCTAATATAACTAATATCTAATCATATTGTTAAATGTTATATACACTATATGAAATATGTATAAATAAATAAGTAATGAAAGAAGAATTTTGAGAATTTTACTTGCTGAGATGACCATCCTTGTATCATCTTACAGAATAAGACTGAAATAACAGAATAACAGTAGCTAAAGCTACTCAAATCTGGTGACAGCACAGCAAAGCTTCCAGAACACACAGGATTTAAAGAGCAAGGTGCCAGAGAAGAGAAAAAGCTCAGTTAGGCCTGGCACGTGGGACCTGGGCTCCTCTTGGGGCGTTTGCCAATACAGGAACACACAGGTGCAGAGACGGGGGAGCCAGGCAGAGCGTGCAGCCAAGGGGCAGAGAAATGGGGGAGAGTCTTGGTCCATCTCAGCAGGGTTGGTATGCACAAAGCCAGTCCAGAGCTAGCTGGGTAACTGGGAGGAAAAAGGGGCTGACAGGCTCAGAATGGAAGTCAAGGTTGGCAGTTACTCATACTTAATGGTTAAAAACATACTATGGCCCTCCAGCTTCTGTTGCTTCTGTCAGTAGTAAGTTTGGGCAGCACTGTGTAACAACTGTGTGTGGGCACAGATGGTGAGAGGACAGCAGCTTTAAAAACAAAGCATCAGGCAGTGCTTGGTAAAGGCAATGCGTGTGTTCTCATGCCTGGCAACCGCTATTCCTGAAAAGACCTGCCTGTCAGGAACACATATGTGCATGGTCCAAAGGACACAGAGAAGAACATTGATGCTATTCAAAACCAGAGCCCAGATGCTCACAACAGCAGAATAGATGGAGTTTTAGTGTCTTCACATAATGATCTACTACATACCTGCGACAAAGGCTAACACTGCAGCTCACAGAACACTGTAGTTTCATACCCAATATTGTCTGAAAGCAAGACTATGTCCCACAGAGCTGCATTTACACAGAATGCAACAGCAGTGGTCACGCTGTTGTCGCCGTTATGGGGTGGAATGTGATGACTGAGAGACCAATTGGGTTTTATGATTTCACATACATGGTAGACATTTGGAACCTTAACTAGATAAGGATAATGAGGTGTCTACCTGTGATCTTTCTTATGTCTGTAGTTTGACATTCTTTAAAAGAAGGTCATTTAAGATCTCCATTTATTATGGCAGCACAATGAGAAGAAGGAGCAACTAAAAATCATCTCATTTCTTAGCAGCCCAGGGTGCTGGAATGAACTCTTCAAAGATGGAAAGATCTGTAGGACACGCACTGAGTAAGATCCTGGTTTCCTATTCTGGGAAGTTTCAAAGCTTTGGGTTAATATGTAAAAGTGTAGAAGCCTTGGGCATGGAGCTAAATCCTAAATGTAAACATTTATATATATATATATATATATATATATATATATGTGTGTGTGTGTGTGTGTGTGTGTGTGTGTGTGTGTATGTGTGTATATATATACACATATATATGTGTGTATATATATATGTAAACACACACACACACACACACACACACACACACACACACACACATATATATATATATATATATATTAACTCTTATATTTTAAAAATCAGCAAAGGGTGCACCAGGGATTGGCCTGTCAGAGAAGTTTTTCCTAGAAGGGCCTCTCCTCAGCTGAACTGGAGATCTCATTTCTATTTCCTGCTTGTATGAATGTCCCCACCAGATCAGCAACCAGAAAGAGCCACCAGGGGACATCTTCAGTGATTCATTTTTACAAGGAAACGGTGAGCAGCGGACAAGCTAGGAGCAGAGGACGCCTGTTTCCTATCTTAGCATTTCCTTTGGCTTTTCTATCAGAAAGACTTCAAAGGGAGATTTTAGGGGGAGGCAATGCCATGTCTTCATGAAGGGACAAAGTATTTCTCAGGTTAGGTCTTTCGAGTTGACATATAAACCCCCCAGACTCTTGATGAACATTTATATAGATCCTCTCTCAACACAGAGATGTCACGGGCAACGTGACATGTATCCAACCACGGGACTCTCTGCTCCTATTTTGCATCTTCTGTTTTTTTGGTTGGCCTCTCTCACATGACAAGATCTCAGTATCCTTTCTGGTTTACAAAATCAAGAAAAAGAGGCCAGGTTTGGAAAAAAAGGATGATGAAATTGCAGCAAACCCTGCAGCAACTGGCATCAATGATGGAGGGCATCTTAAACTCTCCTTCTCGAACAGGGAGCACCATGAGTCTGTAAGGCTCGGAGCTGTAATGGAGGAGGAAACTTACTTTCTGCAGCTCGCTGACTGCCATCACTCTAGGGAAGATTCTAGCCAGGGCCCGGCTTTCTTGAAGCACACAGGATACCCTGTGTGTGTGTGGTGGGGGGAGGGGCACAGCCAAGTGTGTCAACTCCACCCATCTTAGATGGATGCCCTGACATGCTAGATCTCAAAGCCCACACACTCCATAGAGTTCTGCTTTTGAAAACGGGAGATTCGTTCATTCTCCCCAGGTAACCAGGTATGTATGTGGCCTCATTCTATAGAGACAAGATTAAAAAGGATCGTGTGGAATCAGTTCTTTCACTCTCAACAAGCAATTTTCACACCTCGTGATGACTAAAACCCAGTTAGGCATGTAACAAGATAAACACACGATGGCCCAGAGATGCCACAGGAGGCCACCATGCCTTTTCGCAGAAGCTTCTCGGCAGCCTCCCCAAGCCAGTTGGTCATCTACTGTTGCTTTAGGCTAAGGTAAGCAGACAATGCAAATACAGGAAGACTGAGTAAAACGTCTGCATTTTAACTTAATAACATGGTTATAATTACTATCGATAAAAATCCACATAACTCTGACTTATCAATAGAAGACTTCTGTACTTTCTCACCTCTTGTCGGGTTCTGACTTTGATTCCCACCCCTCACCCGAGGCTCAAAAGTACTCAAAATAGCCCAGATCCAGAATCGGGCTTCTGTTAAGTAGTCTTTGATACAGAAAGACTTCCTTCTAGCCTTAGGTCAGGTCTCCTCCCCGTCTGCTGGGCACATTTGCAAAGTCCAGTGTCCACCTCTCTGCCCTGAGTTCCTGCTGGAAGAGCTGTCTTCTTGAATATTCTAAACGCATTGCCAGTTGGAGAGTGGCTGCGATCTTCCCAGCCTGAGGAGCCTCTGCCTCTTAGCTCTCAGTCTCTTCTTCCCTGCAGCTCCCACAGCACTTAAGGCCTGGATCATCTGGCACTTAACTTTCACCTGCTGTTCCTAACACCCGATCTGGTCAGATCTTATCTCCCAGGGTAAACTGTCTGCTCCTAGAAAGAAGAAACTAGATTCCTATCTCCCGGTGCATAATTGTCCCAGGGGCCTGGCCTGGCTGCTTTGTGTCACGGACCCAGAGAACAACTGTATTTGTCCCTATAAAGTTAAGGACAGAAAGATAAAAGCAGAGCAGAAAAGGAGGGAAAGAGTAACTTTTGTCTGGACCTTGTGTAAAAACCTCTCAGTTACTTTCGGTTATCTGTACCTCGAAAGGGGGTGGGGGGAGATTCTGATCTGAAAGGAAAGCATCCAGATAGGGCTTTTCTCTCTTCCTGGAGAGGCATTCCAGCGAGTGCTTCTGGTCCCCTGTGTTTTGTCCTCTGTGACAGGGAGGGATTTGTCTGCCAAAGTCTGAATACCAGCTAACATTCCTTCGGTTTCCCTACAAGCTCTGCTGAGTATCTGAAGTCTAAGGGCTAAGTCAACGCTGAGGGGTCGCATGCTGCTACTGGCTGAGTATGTCCTCCAACATTCCCAAGCTGTAACTAATTCATCAGGAGGAAGGCATTAAGGGTGGCACCTTTAGGAGGTAGTTAAGTCAGAAAGCTAAAGTCCTCGTGGGCAGGCAGGGGTGGGACACTTAAAGGTGTACTAGGTCTTTTCCATCCCGCCTTCCAGCCTTCCATTGTGCATATATAACACCGTTCTCCTCTGGAGGTCACAATACGAAGGTGCCACGTCAGAAACTTGGCATCAGACACTCTCCAGACACTGAACATGCTGGAGCCTTGCTGTTGGGCTTTACAGGCCTTCTGAGCAGTGGGAAGTGAATTTCTGTTGTTTTCAGATCTCCGAGATTCAGATAGCATGTTCTAGCAAATGGCTACACCCGTCAGAAGCCAGCTGGCCAGATCTGTTCCAGTAAGAGCCAGTCCTAAAGCTGATCTTTCTGGATTTGTCCAGAGTCACTGTTGACAACTGCCAAATTTTGCTGCATATTGGAGCCGCTCGGGGAGCCCTGTCCTCAAATCTACCCCATGCCAGTAAAAGAGTGACATCTGGGAGGGTCCTTGGTAACCAGTGCGTCCAAGCATTTCGCAGCTGACTGCAGTATGCAGCTTTTGAGAGGCAGCAGTGCAGCAGGCCCCTGAGTGACAGATTCACACGTTAATCCTGCAATGCTAATGTCAGAACATGAAAATACTGACTCGGTTTTGGCTGAAAGCAATGGCCGCAGAAGGAAACAGGACACGGCATGGTTACCAAGGTGGCTGGATAGCTAGCTACCTTGTGATTAAGCTAGCCTCTCCCCCTCCTCATCTCTTTCTTTCCCTTGGTAATCTTTTCAGGCCCTCTGACATCAATACCAATACCAATATCAATATCAAGTAATCAAGAAGACTCTAGAAGTGAGAGGCTTCCCTCCTAGGAGGTAAAGTTCTCACACTCGACTGTTCATCTGATGCAGGGCCCGCACCTCTGAGGCCGGTTCAGTTTGTGTAGAGCTGGGGTACTTGATGTGACTGCACCCGCTCACATGGTGCCCACTGGAAAGCTTCCCAGGCTCGCTTCCGACCTGATGGATCCGTTCTGTAGGTGAGTCAGGGAGTGGGTGGCAGCACACATCTGTTCTGGGAAAAGCCACAGGGGCAGTGGTCGCGCTGCGCTTTGAGAGCCCCTGGAGCAGGCTAGGCACAGAGGTTCGGCACATTCTCTATGTGCTTTTGGAACGCCTCAAGAGACCCTGAGATTAAAAGGCGTTAGCTTGAGGAGCTGCTCTGTCCCTTAGTGCTGTTCTAGATCTCCCCCTTTCTAGTCTATCAGGACAAGCGGAGGGGCACTCTTTGGGCTAGGTATGAGAAGTCTTGCATTATGTTGAAAAAAAAAATACTGGATTTAGTGTGTTCCGTCCTTTTAACACATCTGAATGAAATCAACAGTGAAAAGCATTCACTGCTAAGACAACTGTCAACGGACTGGCCCATACTCCTCACCCCGCCCCCTCAACCAGTCTACTCCCCTCCAGACTAAAACCGCCAATTAACCATGACCTCCCAGCCAGCCAGAAATGTTGTTTTCACTTGCTGGATGGAGAGATGTGTGAATAGGATACGTCTTCTTTTTTTTTCAAATGAGCCTTTCGGTCGAAATTTCAAGCTTCAATGGCAGTCCATCTCGACCTTGAAAGAGGGCTCAGTCGTTTAAAAGGCTCAAGGTTTCTATTTATGCGGCGATGGCATTTAGAACGCCAGCCTTCTCACACAGCCTCAAAATGTAAGTCTGTGGCAAGATGGGCAATAAATGAAATCTTTACATGGGTGTCGATTCATCCTTCACATGAAAGAAGTCTCTATGGATGAAGGCTTCACAGAGTGGCAAACAGGCTGCCCATTCTCTCCTGATCCACACTTGGCTCGCCCCAGGGCGGAGAAGCCCCAGTTACCTCCTGTGGAAATCCACAGATGCTTCGAGAGAGAGAGGGGGCCGTCTCATGGGTCCCTTTCTATCTGAAAGCCTCTGAGGATGAGTTGTGCACATGCTTACAAGATCTGCCAATAGAACCAGACAAGAGGGGCCCTTGCGATCACCAGCAGGCACCGGGTCTTCAGAGCTGCTCACTCGCAAGCAACTCTGGGGACCCGATCTCGCTCTCTCTGAGACTTTACCTCGAGGGCAGTAGATGTCAGGAGCCCATCGGTTGCATTCATAATTGTCTGCCGCTTTTTCACAGGTGAAACACTTAAATCCACCAGGGTACGGAGTGGCTACAAAAAGAAAAAAAAAATCGTTTTTTAGGTTGAGCAAAGAATCCTGTAAAGTTAAGTATATTAATTGGAAGAGGGGTTTTCATGATTTTTTTTTAAACAGTGAGGTATCTGATGACTCGTTTTACATTAGGCAATTTATTCCCGAGACGTGAATACTTGTATCCACACACAAAAATTTATATACAACTACCCAAATGGTTTCTGTTTGATCGAGCTGCCCACTCCTGATTAGAGAATATGAAGTGGAAATTGCTTCCAAATCTGGAAGTTTTGAGCACCAACACTATACTTCCCAGATAGTATACTACACCTGACCTCATGTGACCAGTTACGGTATCAAAAAGGCTCCATGAAAATCCTCCAGGATATGTACAAGGCACATATGAACCTAACAAATGTGGCCTTTAGACCTTGGTCTCCTCTCAAGATATTTCACTACATACATACAGGCATTCCAAAACTCCCCAAAACATTCAACACCTGAAATACCTCCAGTCCCGTGCACTTCGGATCCAGGATATTCACCCTATAAATGATCCGAAGTTGTAAGCAACTCAAACACCTATCAGCAGCTGAGTGGGTTAAACAAACTATGAAGTAACAGGCACCAAGAAAAAGGAACAAATTGGTAATATTTTCAACAGTTTTAATACATTTTCTTGGAATTACTCTTAGTGGGGAAAAAAAAGCCAATCAGAAAGGTTGCATAGTATATGGTTATATTTATATAACCACTTCATTATTTTTACATCTTTATATTTATGTATGAATACATGCGTGCATGTATATATGTGTGTATGTATGTATGAATGTATGTATGTGCTCTGTGCACGTGTGCCCATGTGCCGCAGCATGTACATGGAGACAGAGGACAACCTGCAGGACCTGGTTCTCTCCTTCCACCAGAGTGGCTTCCTGGGGACCGGAACCATGCAGCGACGCTTGGGAGGCAGAGCCACCTCGCGCACCCACAGGTCCATTTATAAAGAACTTCTGAAATGACAGAATTAGGCGTGGTCTGCGTGCTGGTGAGGGGTTGCCAGCGTTACGACGCTAGGTGCAGGTACTGTCTGGGGAGGAGCTGCGGACCACACAACTCCAGCAACGCTCTCTGATCCTTCCCGCCCTCTCTCCAGGCCTGGCTTGGGCTTCCTGCCTTCAGAAGACATTGCCTTCCACCTACCGTTTGTTCTCTGTCCTGCTTGTAAAGCTCAGGTGAGGGGTGTCACATGGGAACCACGTTCTGGCTGTGCTCAGTACACCAGAATATTCTGTCAGCTCAAGGCAAGCAGTCAACGATCAACGTCAGGCCTGGGGCCAGGGGGCCTTCTGGTTTCTAATCCTTTTCCCCATAGGCCTTCAGGTAAGCTGCATCTTACCTGGAATCCTTTGCTTGCCTAGAGATTTAGGTCTCTGAGTTTCATAAACAGATCCTGAGCATTTTTAAAATGTATAACGCTACGTGGCCTAGTTGGAAGCTGCGGATACCTATCCCGTCCATCTCGGGAGCCGACAGCTCTCTGCCTTGCAGATGGCTGAGCCCGAGGACCCCACCGGTGGAAATAATCATCTCAGGGTAAATTGCATGGCCGCATGGAACCAATTAAGTGTGTTATCAAAAAATAAATGCAGGGGGAGGCAGCAGCTTAAGGCCAGAATTATGGTCCAGATAAAACTTTGATTTTCACCTTGCCCATCTGCATACTTGCCGCAATATTTCACATAATAGACTGTGATGGGAGTGGCTGGATCTGGTCAGAAGCTGTGCACTGACTGACACGGACAAGGAACTGGATCTTTGCATGGGCCCCTTTGAAAGCCCAGTGTTTCTCCCACCGGACAGTAACCCACATTTACAAATAGGTTAAAAGTAAGGGTATGGGTCATCTAAAGTGATGGAAACAGCCTAGAGATGTTCCGGTCCCGGGAGGGAACCACACCATGGGAAACCGTTCTGTCATGCCATTTCAGGAAGGAGAAGAAAATATTTCTGTGAAGCATACACAGGTAATGAGTATAGCTCCCTCTTCTAGCACCTAGAAAAGTCTCTCATATTTTAATTGTTGTTAGTGAGCACAGGCCCGAAGAATTGAGGGGTTTAAAAAAATCAAAGTCTCAAATCCCAAAGCCACTCAATGTCTTATGGACGTTTAATAGGTTTGTATTCTATAAATATCATTGTGAGAAAATGATACATCCTATACAACCATTCTAGGAAATTATATTGATTTGATACATTAAAAACTGTCTCATTACTAACTTTAGAATGTTTCACATATAAAGCAAATATAAAAGGTTTACCAAAATCCCAGCATGTTTTCAAACAATGATCATATACACCAAGGTTTGTGACTGGAAGCTAGCGGCACCATTTCAGTCCATGTGGTTAATTCACTAGAATATCCAATTTTATCAGTCTGTCACTGTAGCCAAAACAATTTTTGGCTTGCTTGCTGGTTTAGTAATGCCTGGAAACTTTCCCATCAAAGAGGTAAATCAAAAAACTTTGAATAATGACCACCCAACGGCTCCAAGAATAAAGTTATTGAGAACCAAGCACAAATTGAGTTGCTGTGTTCCCAAACTTGGGTTATTTGATCGACGTCTGAAAATGATCTTTTCATGAGACTGTATGACATATTCAATATCGTAGCTTCTTACACACCTAAACCCTCACTCTGAAATTAACCCAAAGACATTGGAATTTGAGAAGTATGAGCCAGAACGCCATGCAGCGAAAGGCAACTTTCCTTTCAAACCATCCATATCTAAATAAGCTTCTTCGTAGATGTCACTAGTGACTGACCAAACACTTTCCATTTTGGTCAAGTCATTTTTTTATTATTATTTCTTTCATTTATTTTAAACTTTTCATGTATATGAGTGTTTTGCCTGCATGCATGCTGTGCACGCTGTTGTAAGAGCCTAGCATCAGCGGAGGCCAGCAGAGGTCGTCAGATCTCCTGCTACTGGAGTCCACAGATGGCTCTGATGAGTTACTGGTGGGTCTCATGGTGCCGGGAACTGAACCTGGGTCCTATGGGAGAACAGCCAGTGTCCTGATCCGCTGAGCTATCTCTGTAGGCCCTTGTTGGTCTTATTTTTTAAAACCTACAGATCTGTATCTGTTTCCATTCTTAAGCACTGTAGCTTAGTATCCAGTTTATGGGAATTTTTGTTGACCTCTTGCCTGGGGAACAATGGATAGCACTGACTCCTGGCAAATCTTTGCAAGCATATTTGACTTTAAGTGACTATAGCACAATACCAATTAAATGGTTAAATTCTTCCCTCTGGAAATATTTAACCGGAATAAGGTCAATGGATGAACAACTCTCTCCAGTAACTTGTTAATTGATACTGCATCTGATAAAGAGTTTGTTTTCCTTTTAAGAGACAGGGAAAGAGGCTCCTAAGATGTGCTATTTTCTTTTTTATGACTTCAAAGCCTTACAGAGGAAGCGGACTTCAGATCCTGGTGGCCCCAGCTGTGAATGAATCTAATTTGGCTCTTGATCACAGAGCTAATAAGCTTAGTGGCCTGCATTGCAGGGCATAAGGCCTTGGTCCCTCAAGAGAGGCAGATTGTAAAGAAGGGAAAAAAAGAATAAAAAGAAGTAGTGGAGTGCCCAGTTACTTCCTGTAAGATAATCTGTCCATTAACTCTCCTCCTCGTCAGCCATAGCTCAAGCTTCCATAATTCATCTGAAAGGCTTCGGGAGAGATTTGCCCTTTGTTTCCGCCTCCTGGAACTCCTGCCTGCACAAAGACCTTCAGTTACTGAAAACGTAGTGAAAGCAGATGCTTCGAAATGTGTGCCGATGTGCGGTGTGTCTGCTCTCACCAACTCAGTTTCCACTGTTCTTAGAAAATAGATACAAATATAAAAATTCTAAAATCGAATATTATCTTTTGTCTTGGTCCACTAAGCAACAGAATGTTTTTTTTACATGAACATATTTCTAATAGAACACACCTCCTGATACCTATCTAGAAGTCCTCGCACCCTGTAGGATTTAATGAGATGTAGGACTGTGCATAAATATCCTTGGTTCCCTATGAGGGTCATAAGCAAGCCCCTGCAAGGGCAGAGCTCTTTAATTCACAAGATTAAGAAAGACCCGAAACACACATGCGAAAGAAAATTGGATTGTTTTCTAGGAGTATTTTCTATTCTACAGAAAGAAACGAAGGCCAAGAACAGGGTACAGTCATTTTATTAAATTTTCTTGTGTGATTTCTGACATCTGAATAAATAGGTCCATTTCTCTCAATATTAACTTTTCTTTGGGGACTTGTAATTAGATCTTGGTGATTTAACCAGAGAAGAGAAAGAGAACTCTTCATATTATGTTAAGAAGGAGAAGGAGCTGGGAGGAAGAGGTAAAGAAGGAGAGGAGGAAAAGGAAAAGGAGGAAGAAGAAGAGGAGGAGGAGGAGGGGAGGAGGAGGAGGAGGAGGAGGAGGAGGAGGAGGAGGAGGAGGAGGAGGAGAAGAAGAAGAAGAAGAAGAAGAAGAAGAAGAAGAAGAAGAAGAAGAAGAAGAAGAAGAAGAAGAAGAAGAAGAAGAAGCACATACTAATTGTTGAACAGGATGTTCTGGGGGGGGATGAATCTGAAATCCACAGTTTGTTTCTTATAATACTCGGAAACTTCAAAGAGTTGGAAACCAGAGAGTACTGTAGATTAGTGAGGAGAGGGTGATTTTCTCAGACCCAGTTATCATCAGTGATGCTGTCTGGACCTCAGAACCATGAGTTTGTTTGGCTCAGAAAATACGTGTGTTCTCCAGCCCTTTGCCCCTCCCTGGTCTTCTGTGGACAGATCTGCGCTTTGCCATGTAACATTGATAGAATCTGGCTCACTCACTGACCCAGGGAAAGCTGCTTGTACCTCCACCTACAAAGTGAGGCAATTGTATAAATAATTCAAAATCAAGCTAATCCCGTGTTCCCCTCATGTATTTTTTATGGCCAATGTTCAACAGAAAGTTGCTTGACGGCAGAGAATACTCCATCTAAGCAGAAGCGAGGCCTCAAGGGCAGGGAGCCATGGCTGTTTAAAAAGCAGATGTGGAAAACAAACACCTGCAGCACACTTCCCGAGGAGTTTGGAGAAATGTGAAGCTAACTCTAATCCAACGTGGGCGGAATAGCAACGTTCTGCAATCCAGCAAGAACGCTCGGTGCCTGTGACCTGCAAGACCTGCTACAGAGGGACCTGCTTACGGTCTAGTTAGAAACGACTCCCTCAGCCCTTTTCCTGCTTCAAAATCCTGTCAGAAAACCCCTTGATTCTTACCTATTTAGTTAGCATAAGTCACACGAGTGAAGATTTGCCAATTACCTTATTTATTTTATTTTATTGGGGACGAGATATTGCTGTGTAGCCCATGCTGGCCTGCAACTCACTAAGCAGCTCAAGTGGCCCTCAAACTCTCCTGCCTCAGCCTCTGGAGTGGCAGGATTATTGTCACGTGGTACCCTACCTAGCTTCCCTTGACTCCTAAAGAGAAGAGCATAAGTGACTTCCCTGTGGCCTGTCAGAGTTCATTCTTCAGAGAGCGCACTGGTATCAACTTACCAAATAGGGGTGCACTCACCCCAGGCACTAATTGGCTACCCCACTGTGGAAAAAGTAGGTCACTCCACCAGTGAGGGCCCAGGTGCTGTAGGCAGGTGCCACCAGTGAGGGCACAGGTGCAGTAGGTAAACTCCACCAGTGAGGGCCCAGGTGCAGTAGGCAGACTCCACCAGTGATGAGGGCCCAGGTGCAGTAGGCAGGTGCCACCAGTGAGGGCTCAGGTGCAGTAGGTAAACTCCACCAGTGAGTGGCACAGGTGCAGTAGGTAGGTGCCACCAGTGAGTGGCCCAGGTGCAGTAGGTAAACTCCACCAGTGAGGGCCCAGGTGCAGCAGGCAGACTCCACCAGTGAGTGGCACAGGTGCAGTAGGCAGGTGCCACCAGTGAGTGCACAGGTGCAGTAGGCAGACTCCACCAGTGATGAGGGCACAGGTGCAGTAGGTGAACTCCACCAGTGAGGGCCCAGGTGCAGTAGGCAGACTCCACCAGTGAGTGGCCCAGGTGCAGTAGGCAGACTCCACCAGTGATGAGGGCCCAGGTGCAGTAGGTGAACTCCACCAGTGAGGGCCCAGGTGCAGTAGGCAGGTGCCACCAGTGAGGGCACAGGTGCAAAACTCTACAACTGGATGCCTAAAAACAGCAACAGCACAGGAACTACTCCACTGTCAATCGACTACAGGTCTGCTGCTCCACGGGTATTATTCCTGGTCTATAAAATGATGCTACAGCATATGTATAATTTTCCCAGGTTAGAAATAAACTGACAAACTGCCTGAGAATGCACCACAGCTTACACTCGTACAAAGTTCCCTATGCATTACGTTACACAATAGTCACAAAGGCAGGGGGTTTGTTTCAAGTCAGGGAACAGCTGACCTAGGCCCCTAGGTGGGCCACATATCATTTCCCAAGCTATTAGAATTCACCATTCTAGTACTGAGGGCCTGAGCCTCCTCCTCTTTGCACACTGTATGCTTATCAAGACAAAGAATCACTAGCTTAGTTGCCTGTGAAGTCTTCATGCCTATCACAATGCTTTTCATGCAACAGTCATCTCCAAAGAATAATTTGGGGAAATAGCTAAAGTCCAGGATACACACAATATTCTCAGCCTTCACCACCACAGGGGCAATACTGAAGAGGACTGGAACAAAACAAAACAAAACAAAACAAACAAAAAACCAAGAGAACACAGGTGTAGCCCTGAGGACCCAGGAAGTCACACCACACCACTGTTCCCAAAGTGTAATCTCCAAGGAATCAGTAACAGAAAACCCAGAATGCTTGCTGATAGCACAAGGCATAAGTAGGACCCCTGATACATGCAAAGCAGAAACCAGAGGGCTGGGAACGGTCTCTAGGAGCCTGCAATCCTATGGACGCCCAGGAGAATCCAAACCGTGGGACAGCCCAGGAAATAGGAAGCTGTGGAAGGCGGTGACGTTCTAACTGAGGTTCAGATGCCAGGGAGAAAGACCAGCTATTAATCAAGCTATAAAGGTCTAATCCCTTTACAAACAACCCACCTCCTGGGACTGGGCCAGTTCCCTTTGATAACTGGCTGAGAACAACACGGCAAGAGGGATGCGTTCGGAATAGCGGAAACACGCCTCGTCACTTAATGTAAGACACAAACCAAACCTGTGGGAAGGCCATAGTAAAATGCAAGGCGACCTTTATCACCTTCTACACCTCCTACTAAATCACCTGATGTCCCCACCCCCTTGTACTAACTATAGACATGCTTCAATTCCTTTCTCATCAGAAACGAAGCAACATCTTTTTCCCCCCCAGACAACAGAACAAGTAGAACAAAAGTCTTACTTGAAGGGTGGAGGAAGATTATGTCTTTCACCGTGAAGTCTCGGGAGTGAGCAGCTTTCAGACAGTCGGCCACCAGGCTCAGCAGCAGGAGCCAGGCCAGGGCAGGGCTGGGATCCATGGCAGACTGGTACGGTCACTCATACAGAGGGCCTCGGAGTGGGCACTGGAGACGGTGGTAGAGGACCGGCACCTGAAATACAAACGTAGACTCATCTCGGTATCCCACAGGAGGCAGGGAAGGCAGCTTGGCTGGTCTCAGGTAGGTGAGGTGAACCAGGGAGGGACATCACAGCACGCTTGGGCCGGGAGGAAAACAGGTGCCCGAGAGGAGAACCTTATAAATGGTAATCTTAGAGCACTCAGAACATCCCAGCCTGAATCTATTCTTAATCAGGCTGCTCCTTCTGGTAACAATCCTTCCTAATATCCAGCAGAGATAGCATCAAGAGAGATTGAATTTTAATGAAATCCAGCTATTTTTTGCCAGGAGGCGAGGGACCATGTGCCAAAGAGCAACGATAAATAAGTCAGGTGCAAGGCTCAAAAGCCTTTCCTCCATAATGGCCTGGGTCAGCATCCCTTCTGAGTGCTAGCCTCCATAGCAAACTGTAGGAGCTAGACTCAGATTTGGAAAGAAATACAGGTAAGCTGACCTCTTCCAAACCCCAGACCATCTCAGTAGCACAAAAACTCCTTAACAGAACCAGCATTTACTATTGGTGAGCTCTGTGGAACGAATTTGCAAATACCAGTTTGCCCTAATAGTCCTATGAGGCTGCCAGTCCAATTACCCCATTTGCAAGAGGCCCAAGTACGGAAGGGCAGAGCTGGCTTCTACTCACGGGGTAGCTTTCAATTCTGCATTTCAAAACCCAGCAGATGCTGTATTCTGCGGGACAAGCGGGTGACTTGGAGCTTGAGTTGCTACTCAGCACTAAGCAGTCATCTACTGTCCTCCACTCTGATCCTTGTTTGCTCAAAACTGAGAACAGTGGAGCCCTGTGTAGACTGCCCAGCGCTCTCAGAATGCTGGGACTATTTCTTCACAAATGGCTTCCTTTGCCACATTCTCAGTTGTCTAGAATGTCCGGGTCTCCCATTCTGTGTTTCCAAATTCCATAGTCTCTCTTGTTCGTTAGTGGGAGTCGAGGTTAGGTATTTACTTACTTCAACCTAATTAAACACCAGCACTTTGGACAATCTGTCTATAGATGTAACATAAATAAATATTCAACAAGATTTTTTTAAATTGCTTAAATTTTTAAGTTCCCCTATTGGAGATGTGGGGACCCTAAACAATGACCAAAATATTATGAAGGAGAAATTCAATAGAGAAAAAGCAATGTGACTTACTCAGACATTAGAATGTAGTATACAATGATATTAATCTAAACTCAATGGCAAAAGGTATGCCAAAAGCCACAACTCTTCAGAGGACATGAGGATTTTCAAAATGACAGAATAGGACACCATCCGTGAACAGCACTATACTACAGTGTCTACGTGTGCAAAACGCTAACTCAAATCAATATACTAAAATTAGTTACAAATGTTTTATGCTTGTTTGTTTATTTCTTTTTCAAGACAGTGCTGCTCTGTATAGCCCTGGCTATCCTGAAATTAGCTCTGCTAATTAAAGGTGTGTGCCAACACCCTCAGTCACAGTCACCTGCCTCTGCCGACAGGCTGTATAGAATAAAGTTCCCTCTAAGGAACAATGATACAGCCTCGCCACGTCCGGGCTTAGCAGCTGCTCACACTTTGCTTCCTGGAGCAAACCTGCACTCAGGATGAGAACAGGCTGCTGGGCCATCTAATAAACAGGACAGGCAAACACTGTGTGGAGCACTTGGTTGAACAGTGTAATGAGAAATGAAAGGAGGGTCAGCGGTGGCCTTCCCTGACTTGTAACAGTCCGGCTTCACCCCAGAGGAGGTGACAGCGCTCTTTCTAGCCAACAGGTGAGGTCAGGAAGGTGACGCTGCCTGGGGTGGTGGGATGTCCAGGGGTGGGGGGTGGGGGACAGGTGGCACTCTGGTGCACTCTGGTGACTTCTACAACACAGCCACACCTCCGCCTGCTTCCTTGACAGTCATGAGAGAAAAATGGCTGCAACAGTATGTTCAGAGCCTCAACCATGAACTCATAAACGGAGGCAGAAAACATGCTATATAAACAACAGGGCCCAGGCCTTGGAGTTTGCTGGGGCTACCACAGCAAACAGCACAGGCTAGCCAGATGGACTTTCTCCCAGTGTCAGACGTTATGGGTCAAGGTGTCAGTAGCTCTGGCGCATCCTGTGGCCTTTCTCCTTGGCTACTGACGTCCACCCTCTGTCCCCTCAAGAACATCTTACTCCTGTTTCTTTCTCCTGTTCTTATGAGGAGACCAGTCCCTTTGGAATTAGGGCTCCATGCTTATGACTTTATATCAATCCTAGTCACCGCCTTAAAGCCTGTCTTCAAAGAGAACCACACTCGAAGGCACTTGACTTAAAATTTGGGGAAACCACATTCCAGTCCACGGTGCAAGGTTTCTTTCATATTACACTTCCTGTCCCATGATATGGCGTGGAGCTGTGTAAAATTATAAGTGGTGATATAGGATGCCACAGAGAAATGTAAATGTATTCCTGCGCTGTACAGTCATGAGATCTTCTAGTCAAGGACTTCCTGTGGCTGGCATTACTTCCTCTGGATTATAACCCGGTCATAGAGGAGCCTTGGCTGCCACTGTGGTAAGATAGAGACATTTGCCTCAGACCATTCTAATATTCCAGGGATGGTCTCCTGCCCTCTGATTATTGCCTTTGCTGGCTTGCCCTGTGGTTTTCTATAAGAGATAAATGAGAAAGAAAGACACAAACTAACTAACAAATAACAAAATTATATCTGCTACAAAGGAAACGCAAACCCAGGTCTCACTACAGAATAAAACTCAATTTGAAAGCCACAAAAGCTATGACCATTTCTATTGCATAACCGCAGATATGATTGGATAGGTATGGGGAATATCTGGACATAATGTTTAAGTTTATATACTATCAAGAAATCGATCTTCATAGCAAAATAGATGATACAGAAAACTCAGTGTAAAACACAATGGATGCAGGGCAAGAATTTAAGGGCTAGAATGTCATATGGGATCCCTTTCACTCCTAACTAGGTCTTCCACGGCAATTGTAAGTAACGGCTTCTGCTCTCTGGTTAGTCTTCAATGTCTCTCTTCCCTGCTTCCGAGTCAATTACTTATCATTTAATTGGTGTCTGCAGAGTGGAGAACTCCAGAGTACCTCCCTGCTATGGGGCAAACAACTCAAGTCTGAGACTGTTTTAGATTTTAATTTCAAAACTAGTAGAGATAAGCAGTTCCGTTACAGAATTAAAGGTGAGCTCACCTTACAGTTTCTCTTCATCGTTCCTGCCACCTTCTAAACACCCTAGAAAACTCTAGAGAGCATTCCTTTCAAACTTCTCTAACCTCCTGTGCACTGATAGATGATCTCTGAAAATACACACACACCAACAAGACGGTACCTGTGGGGGAGGCTGAGTGGTGTACCCTCTCCCCAGAGGCCCACCCCTCAACCCCAGAAATCAGTGAGGGTAAAAAGGAACTTGAAAGTGACTAACTTAGTGTTCCTGGGGTGGGGAGATCCAACTGTACTATCCAGGGAGAGGAGAGAAAACAGTAGTTTCTGCTCCATGCAGATAACAGGGGAGAAGAAATGCTCCAAACTCTAGAGGCTGAAAAGGACAAAGAGTTGCTGTGTCGTCTCTGAAAGCCTTGAGAAAGACACAGACATCCTCCATTTAAACTTCTGCCCAGAGATGGGTGTCGGCCTGCTGACATGCAGAAAAGAAAAGTTTTTTTTTAAATCCGTTATTTTAGGCCATTAAATTTGTAGCAGTTAGAGCCAGCTATAGGAGACGGAAGACCACTACTTTAAAAAATCATTTTATACCACAATACACTCCATAGAAATCTGTAGAAAATAAATGCAAAACTACATTTGGGACTGCCACAAAACCTTTTACATGTTGTCTCCTAGGGGTTTTAATGATGATCAGAGCGGTATCATGTTGAACCATGCGAGACTGTCATTTTCAGAATTAAAAGCGTGGTTACATTGTAATGACCTTATCCGGCTTCATTAAGACCTTCAACTGCTGGGACAGACAGAGGCACAAAGCTAAGAAGTCCAACAACCATTGGAGTAGGGGATCTAACACTGTGTGAAATGCATTGCTCGTACCATGTCCTTGTCTTTCCACTTTGTTTACTTTACACACGTGTCCTTGAACACCGTCACCTACTAGCTCCAACCCTCAGCTTGGCTCCAGGGCTCACATGCCTGCCGAATGCTGCTCTTCACCCCGGCATCTCATCAGAGGGGCCAAGGCTCTCTCCTGTCCTACTTAACAAACCCAGTGACTTCTCAGCACACTGTAAATTGTTCATGAGTAATACCATCTGTTATGTGTTCCAGGTCCAGGGAAATACTTGTGTGATTGTGTGTGTGTATGTGTGTGTGTGTGTGTGTGTGTGTGTGTGTGTGTGATTTTGTTTTTGTGCATGCCCACATATGTGTGTGCTTATGATTGTGCATGGGAGTACATATGCACAACGAGGCCAGAGGATAACCTTGGGTGTCCTTTATCAAGAGCAACTACTTTGTCTTTTTGGTTTGATTTTTGTCTTTTTCGAGAGTCTCTCACTGGCCTGGGCCTTGCTAGCATGGCTAAGATAGATGTCCCGACAGGTGAGCCCCAGTGACTCACCTATCTCTGCCTCCCCAGAGCTGGGATTACAGATTGAACCCAGGTTCTCACACATGTCAGGCAAGCACTTTGCTAACCAAGCTTTCAGCCCAGCCCTTTGTGTGTGTAGTATAAACAACTATAGACATGCGCACATGTGTGTGCAGAATGCATTGCTTTTCTTGTGTTGTAGATGACAAGATTAAACGCCTGCCATATGTGAGATTTGAAGATTTGTCTGTCAGCCCATGGCATTAAAATACCCAGATGAAAACTACCCACACAGGTCTTGCTTATAGAAGGGGTGACAAGAAAAGCTAACCGAGGAACTGTTGTGGTTTCACATGAAATACGGACTAGTTCAGAACCTGAATTCTTCACTGTGCAACTCAAGGTTAACATCAGTGCGTCCCATGTTTCAGACACTGCAAGTGGCATGTGTTACCCATGATTGTCCTTCTGGTCTTGACCTAAAAGTCGCATTGCACCAGTTGCAAAAGTGTTCCGCATCAACGGCATTTAAACGTAATCATCATTGCAGTCTTCAGCACGCTCTCCCAGATCGAGTCTCCAGGTTGTAGACCATGTTGAAAATGTAAGTGAGTAACATACAGGGGACGGGGTTGAAGAGTCAGTTGTCTAGGTTTGAAAACAAGTCTTGAGCCTAGGTTCTCAGCTGGGCTATGACTCCATTTCCTCTCTTGCAAAAGAAACTTACTTCCCACCTCGAGAGTTTATGAAGATTTCAAATGGTACACAGTAAAAAAATATGGTATCTCCTAGTGCCTTTGCTATTATATGTTTTGCTTGGAATCAGGCAGTGTGTTTTGTAAATGAAAGTAAACACAGCGAGGCTTACTTTGTTCAACATTCAATCCACATTCCTAAGTCAGAAAAAGAAAAAGAAAAACATTCAAACACCTCAAAATGGCCAAGTAAGACAAATAAGGATCCATATGTTTCTTCCTCCTCAACATCTGCCCCCATGGTTACCAAGGCTGGGGACAAGGCCAGTAGGGAAAGGAGAAAGTGTGGTTGAGGCTCATGTCGACCTTGGGACTTTCTGCCAACCACCACCAGCAAAGCCGTCAGCTGGGCGCTGCTCTTACAACTCTCCCTCTAATGGTCTGTGCTGCATAGCATATTTACACACTGCTTAAGCAGACTTTGCTTCCACATAAGGAACTAATGAAGGCACCGAGCGCACCTTTCATCCCTGCCCCCACACCTATCCTTGGTATGAACCCATACTCATCTTGGCGGGTTATGGAGATGAAATTAAAGCAACTATGCTGTTCGCCCCAAGAGATCTGGTAATAACATTTCCATAATGTAATAATATGCAAGAGGTAAGTTATTTATAGGAAGGAAATGTCTATTTGGGTTTGTGATTTCAGAGACCTCAATACATGGTCAGCCGACTCTGTTGTCTGAGAGCCCACAGGAAGACTGAACGTCATGGCGGCGGACTAGAAAGCTGCTCACTCACTCGAACGCAGCCAGGGAGAGGGCAGTCACACATCTTCATCAAAGACATAGTAACTTCTTCCCACTAGACAACAAGTCCAAAGCTTCAGCCACCTCCAGTGGTGCCACAGACTGTCACTCCAGCCGCCAGCACATGGTCCTTGGGATATCCTTGCCCAAAATACAACAAGAACCACCATTTCCCACAGGAAAAGGCAAGCAGGGTTCCTCTGACCCAATTTGTTCCCGAAAGACTCTCAAATTTGCAGAGTGCCAATCCTTTCTTAGCCATGAATTTTTAGGTATTAAATGGAAACCTTCTAAGTTCTTAAGTAGTTAATTCTCCCAACAGTTTGTGACATTGATCCTTCTTAGGAAAAATGAGGCCTTTCCTACGCGCAAGAATAATTAGAAAAACAGACTAAACCGGGAGACACCAAAGCTATGGAAGGTTCTAGAAGCTTAATATTACTAAAAAAAAAATGAGCATGTATCATTGCCACAACATGAAACTGTTCTTAAAAGTCTGACAATGAAAATTTCATTTTTATGTACAATTATTTTGTAAAAATTTTACTGAAATAAAATTAATATAACATAAATCTTATCGCTTTATAATTCAGCAATATGTGGTATAATTCTTAACACTGTAGAATCATTAGCTACTTTAGAACATTTCATTCCATTTAAAAATCCTATACGCATTAAGTGCAGTCCCTCCCAGCACCTTCCGCAGCCATATTCTGACAACCACTAATCTAATTCTCATCTCTATGGATTTCATGTGAGTGGAACGATACAGTACGTGGCCTTTGGTTTCCTTGTCCCTCAGGTTGTCATAATGTTTTCAAGGTTTACCTACATTATAGGATTGACAATATCCCCTTTTATAGCTGGATATCTCATTGTAGGAAGATAGTACATACATCTATTCATCAGATGATGTCTATTTAAATAATTTCCACGCATGGATATTATGAATAAAGTTATTTTTAACATCCATGTACATTTCTTGGGGCCAAACATACACTTTTGTGTTTGTTAGGTATTTGCCCAGGACTTGGTCTCATGAGTACCAGGGTCTAACTCCGAGGTGAGCTGCCAGGGTCCCTTGGCAATGGTACTATCTTACATTTCCAATGAAAGATGCTTGAAAGAGGCTGGAGTTTTCTCCACCCTCACCAGCACCTCTTCCTTTCCTTCTCAAAATGAACGATTAGTTTACCCAGTCCGGGTGAAGTGTGTCTCACTGTGTTTTATTATCTACTGGATTTTCTTATATTTATTTTCATTTCAAGTAAGCAATGTGGTTGAGCACAGTTTCGTGTGTTCCTCTTTCCTCTTCATTCGTATATCTTCTCTGGCTTTTCATATTATTTACCCAACTTTTTAACTGAACTATTAATCCTCTGTTTTCAAGATGTGAGAGTTCTTATATCTAGATTCTAGACATTTTCAGGTGCAACACTATTATCAAATATGTTCCCACATTTCAGATACATTCTCTGTATCTCTGCCTTTTTTTTTAAAGGGGTCTGACTCTACTGCCTTGGTTGGCCTGATCCTCCCAAAGTAGACCAGGCTATCCCTCACAGAGACCCACTAACTATTGCTCACGTGCTAAAGCTAACGGTGAAAGCTGCCACACCTAGCATTATTTCACTTCCTCGAGAGAATCTTTTAACGTACAGAAGATGTAATTATGCATCAGTTTTTAAAAATATAGACTTAGTTCCCTTGGAAAGAGGTCAGGTTCAGTTCAGCACTAGAAAGACCTATCTACAATGTGCAGTAAACGAACTTGTCTACATTGTAGTAGTCAAAGCTATATTTTCCACTTTCCTTTTCATGAGAAAAACAGGATGGGCTGGGCCAGCTATTAATAGCCCCAATGCTGACATCCCTCCATCAATCATAGACACCAAGCAACCTATGACTATTTTTTAGGAATGGAAAAATGAAAGACATTTGACCAGCATTCACCATTAGTCTAATATGACTGAAATACGAGCTCTGCTGAGGGGCCTGAAGATTCTCAGGACCAGATGAAGCTTTAATCCCCCAATGGCATAAATGCTCAGATAGTAACATGACAGGTCTCTTCTAGGACTCTGGCGATTTCCTGAGTTCACTGTGCTTTCTAGACTGTTCTAGACTTTTAGAAAAGACGTTGTGTCTCCATTTTATGATGCTGCCATTTGATTATGAGCTGGGGGCCCCATCCCTGAACAACAAACACAGCACTTTATAGAGAAGTGTGCACTCGCTTTCACAGTTCTGTGACCTTTCATTCGTTATTTATGAGCTTTTGCAAAATCTAATACCACTCTGACAGATTTAATTTGTGCTCTAAATTACCTTTGCATGAGTTACTCAACTGCTGGTTTTATTCCAATAGATTACTTGCTACATTCTGGAATAGGGGGAAAAAACAAGTACTTTGAGATCTATCAGACATCCTCCCCACAGAAGACAATTGAGAAAAGCTGAGTTTGGCATGAATGGTACCAGACTATATAAAGGAGAATTTCTAGAATAGAGTCCTATCCTAGGTCAAGTTTTCCAAATCTATACTCCCCTCATCTCTATTTTATATAGAGCCCAGAAGTAAGTTTCTCCTTCTCTGTCTACCAGTCACCAGAAGAAACTCTGGTGCTTCTACAAGTTATACTGAGCCAAACCTCAAGTACTGCAGGACGAGAGCTTAGTACCAAGTGAGAACCAGGGCAACTGCGAAACACAAATCTAAAGCAACAGAAAGGTATTTGGAAGCCACGTCATTTAAATTTGAGATGTCTAATAGGAATATGAAATGAAGTTCTGAGGCCTGAAAGATCGTGATAGGCCTTGATTTCATTTTTAATATGAACAGGTTTGATGACTGTGTAATTACCAGAATAGTTCATTCAACTGCCACCTGTGTAAACTGGAAGCATGCACTTACAACAGAGTCACTTAAAAAAACATTCAGACCAAAGGTAGCAACTTTTTGTGTGTGTGCTTGGGAACTGCTCAGCTTACGTGGTGATTTTTAAAAGTGCTTAAGATTTCTTTGACATGTCTCTACTGTGATGGAGAGCCCTTGAGTCTGAGGGAACTTTAATCAGTTGACCAGAGGGTATAGAAATGACATAATCTGCAAGGTAGACCATAGAAGGTGATGCCATTTGTACACAGTATGCTGGGACAGGCACGCTAGAACCCTATGGTGTTTGTAGTGAGTCTTAGAGATGAGGGTAGTATTGTACGAAGAGGAGGGCACTGTAGCAATCAGAGCTGCTGAGACTCTTGAAAAAAAAAGAGTCCAGTCACCTCTCTTCCCTCTCACCCAGCTCCAGCACCATCAGATTCCATCGGAAGAGAGATGCTTAGGATAGTCTAAACCCTTTCTAATTCCTAGCCCACTAACCACGAGCAGTAATGATTGTGGCTCATGTTTCGTGGTGATTCCGCTAAACAGGAAACAGAGCAAAAGGACTAACTAGGTATTTTAAATTTGAGATATTGTTCCCATTGTTACAAAACTCATCTATTCAGATCCAGCGGGCTGTAACCCCAGCTAAGAATGGGCAGTAACAAGAAACACTGTCCTCCGCCCTGCCCTTCATTGTTGGGGCCCAGCTACACCAGTCTGTTCACCTTGCTTTCAGGAATTCCAACCCCTCCACTCTGCTTTGAGGTTCCTTCTATCTTTTTTTCTTACTCTGGTCCGTCCAAAGTGTGGCCCCTGTAACAGCATCCCCGGGGAGCATCTCCCCCAACCACCGCAAAGGGTTAATTTAACAGAACAGGGGGGTACATCCCTGGATCCCTAATGGCTCAGGGTGACTTGGCATTCCAATCAGAAGTCCTTTATCCCCAGAACAAAAGCACAGTGCGAAATCCATCGAAATCAGAGCAGGGAGAAATTGGCCTCTGAAAGGAAATGAAGGTACTGTGGTCTGAAGAAGACTGCCTGAGAGCTGGGATGGCAAATTCCTACGTGTCCACTCTGATGTACAATATAAATATAGCCTTTGAATAATGCTTTAATCTGGATTAAATATTTCTGCAAATGCCAAGAAAGTGGAAATAATGTCTTCCCGTGTGATCTTCTCCACATAAAACAGCTAAAGCAAACGACGGTAGTCTGACAAGCCATCCTACACAGCCCTTCTTCTTACCTGAGTGGGTTTACACTGATGGCACTTGCATACTGACACCAGAGAGCACACGGGCAATCACATGTGGCCCATGCTATTGGCAACTGTTGCTGGGTTCAGCACTGGACATATGAGCCAAGCAGGTGAATTGGTGTTCTTGGATAGTTTTCTTTTAGAAAAGATAAGTAGCCTTCCTCTCTGGAGTAAAAGACTAACATATAAAGCCCAGGGATATACAAACGCCACACTCCTCTCCAGTTGGAAGATGATAATGCAGCTTGCTGGCTTAGAGAGACAAGGAGAAGACGGAGAGGATTCTGCCCATGGTCAGAGCTTGACTTTGGGACAGTTCGTCATTTTTCCCTCAGAGTGCTGAAAGTCCCTTCATTTTCTACCCATCAGATGGTCCTGGTGTTCAGGTTAGTCTGAGAGGTATTTCCTGTCCCTTGCCACCAAGAGCCTTAACATGAGTCTTCTTAAAGGGTCCATCTACCAACACAGAATTTCCTATGTAACTAATGTTTGTTTGTTTCTATGCAATAAAGCTTTAAGCTCAGTCAGCTAAAGGTCAGAGCAGAGAAGGTTTTTAAAACTGCCCGCTATGGAGAACAAGCCAGAGATGACTACTCTTGGGATTTTACAGACAATGCTGTTTCATTGCCAGTTTATGGGGAGAAACACGCTCGCCTTCCTGATCTGAACTGAAGATTCATTTGCACAAAAGTCAATACTTTAAAAAAAAAAAAAAAAAAAAGATGTGCATGTCTTTTTCTGGAGCCATCAGCAAGGCTAGAGTTAGAGGAAAAGGCTGCCCTTCTGCTCGGTCGCAAACCCATTTAATAGACAATTGCATCAGAAAAGCTCGGGTTCCTGAAAGACAAATGATGCCTGGGAATTATGCCCAGCAACGCGGTTTCGCATTAAAAGATGCTGAGTTTGTCCTAGGAGACGGCTCCCTTGCTCGTGTTCCTACCGACTTGAATACTTTTGAGAACTGAAGATTAGGCATTTTCAAATCTAAGCAATAGGGTAGGAATGAATCACAGTCCCCCACACAGGCGCTGGCTGAACTCCAGCCCGCTATTGTTGTCTCTTTTCTTTTCTTTTCTTTTCTTTTCTTTTCTTTTCTTTTCTTTTTTTAAGACTTGAAATTGGGGGAAATTTTTGTTTAGGTGTCTTTTTCTATTATGTTTAAAAATGTCAGAGTTTCATCTTAATTTTTTATGGCATTTTTATCCTGAAAGACATATCCGATGGTGCTCAGAAGCAGTATGAAGTTATCAGTGAGTTAAATAGGAACAAGATAGACTCTTACGTTCAAAATAGCCCAGTTACTAACCCAGCAGTTCATATTTCACCTTATTTTGGGTGAATGACTAGATAGATGCCTGTGCATCACTTGTGGCCCTGGTGCCCACAGAGGTCACAAGAGGTCAGAAGAGGTCAGAAGAGGGCATCAGACATGCTAGGACGGGAGCTATAAAGGGATGTAAGCCATCATGTGGGCCCTGGAAATGGAACCCCAGTCTTCTCGGAGAATGGCTCCTGCTCTTTACTGCTGAGTCATGTCTCCAACCCTCCAAAGCCAGCATCATGAGACATACACTTCCACCTCCTGACCACAGGGCAGTCATCCTGGCCCTCAACCAAGAGAATCTACTCTACTTTTGGAGCGACACAGTCTTCCTTCTTCCATTAATTTCGAATGCTCTGAAGCTTCAACAACATGAAGTGTTATTAGTCATGGGCTGTTGTGGATAGCCCTGGGCTCTGTACTTTGATGTTAATTCCACTCCTCAGAGGGGCTGCAGATGAGGAGTGGCCTTGTGAACCGTCTCCCCACCTTAACTTTTCAAATAAAGGCTTGAGCCAATGATTGGGCAGGAGGAAGTGGGAGGAGCTGAGAGTCTAGGGGAGGAGCTACGGGGTATAAAACAGGAGGAGGAGGAGCAACGAAAAAGAAGAAAAAAAGAAGAAAAAAAGAAGAAAAAAAGAAGAAATGGAGGGAGAGAAACGGAAAAAGAGAAACGGAGAGGCGGCAGGAAGAGAAGCTCGGGGCCTGGAGTTTCTGCAAATTGTATGGGATTAATATAGATTGAAACAGAGTAGTGGAGTGGGAGGCCTGCTCAGTCAGTCTAGGCTTGTAGCTTGTTTTGTTAACCGCTGAGTTGAGCTTTCTTTCACCAGGGAACTGGGTTGGAAACATAGTAGCAACAATGGGCCCCAAACAGCGCCCCCTCTTGGATCCATGAAGACTTACATGATTAGAACCAACTTTCATCATACGGGAGTATCCACACGGGTATCTGAGGCCACCTTTTCATTTCTTGCTTTAGAGGGATGGAAAGACTCTGTTCAAGGACAGGGGTGTGGTAGTCCTTCCCTGTCATTCTCCCAGAACCTTCTGCACAGCCCCTCACCAGTGCTGAGAGTCCAAAGTTCAAGTTGACATGTGCAACCCCCATCTGAGGGTACATTTATCCTCTTCAGAAAAGAGGCCTTCTGTCTGTCCTTCACGTTAACTACATCGCACAATGAGAGTGAAATTGATTTGAAGGCTAGCTACAGTACAGGGTACTCATGCTTGGAAGGCCCAGGAGCCCTGGGCACTTGATTCGGATGGCATTCCTTTCCTCGACTACCTTACATGTCATATGTCTCTTCGCATAGTCTCTTCCTCTCCTCAAAAGCCAAACCGTGTGCCCTGATAGCTGTGACAGTAAAGTGAGAAGCATGACTATATTGCAGCTCGACCCCTTACACTTTGATAAACCTTAGTTCTTGGCCAGGATTGAAAACCGGCCCATGCTGAGTCCCCAGTAACATGTTTCCTTCCACAGCGCCCCACCTACACAAAATCTATGAATTCAGTTAGTGATTAAGATACAATCACGTTCCTAAGGCCGCCACCTTCCCTGGAGCTGGGTTTTTTCCCATGGTTCCAGAAATTCTGACCAAGCTCTTGTGAAAACTATTGTCTCTTTGTCTCTGAGTCAGTTCAAGTTCAAGAATGAACTGGACTTGCAAGTTTCACACGTATGAGGAGACCTTCTGGAATTTTCATTTTAGATTTTTTAAAAAACTTATTTATTTGATAGATATGATGAGTACACAATAGCTGTCTTCAGACACACCAGAAGAGGGCATCAGATGGTTGTGAGCCACCATGTGGTTGCTGGGAATTGGACTCAGGACCTCTGTAAGAGCAGTCAGTGTTCTTAACCACTGAGCCATCTCTCCAGCTCCGGATTTCTTCTCATGGGAGATCAAAAGGTACAATCAATATTATAGTTTGGATATGAAATGCCTCCCTAAAGGTGCATGTTGAAAGGCTTGGTTGACAACAGATGGGCCTTAGGAAAGTGACTGTACCCTAATCCCTGGCTGGATTCACCCGATTTTGTATGGGTGGGGCTCTGTTGAAGGAAACATGTCACCGGGGAGCTGCTATGCAGACAGACTTCACGCCCACTCCTGCCCACCTCTGGGCTTCCCAGACACCGGAAGTGAGCAGCTCTCCCTGACCACAGGCTTCCCCTGGCATGCTCCGCCTCACCACCAGCTCAGACACAACGGAGCCAGGGACCACGAGACCTCAGAAACCACGAGGCAAAGGAAACCAGGATCCCTATCATGTGGTTTTCACAGGTATGTGTCACAGTGGCAACAAGCCTTTCAAAATGAATTACATCATAACTCTTATGGCTAAAGGGCTATTTTCAAATCACTGGATTCCTCAGCAGCTAACTTCTAAATCCTAACCATGTCTCTCACTTGATAAAGGCCATGTTTAAGAAGTGGACTGTCCTAGCACCTGCCCACCAGCTCTCTGGTACCCTGAGGTACATACAACATGATATTCAATGTTAGTTTCATTTTCTTTTGGAATTGGCCTAAAAGGGTTTCTTAACCTGTACCCTGGTTGTTTTTAAAGTACATCTTATCTATTTAACCCCAATACTTAAAGGAAGGAAGGATCTCATCACCCTGAGCATGAACGTAGTGAGTGAACAAACGTAGTCAGTGAACTGCACGTCCCTGTCATCGAGGTTGTAATCCTTTCCTGAACATGCACCATCTTCATTTGCAGTCTCTGTAAATAATGGCTATTAAAGCTTATTATTGTAGCCAAGGAGAATATAATAAGATTTTACATAGTATCCATTCAAGCAGAAAAGCTGTAGGGGTTATTAATAAAAGAAGGCTGTCCTTGAAAATCAAACATCTTGTTTTGTTTTTCTAGATAAACAAATTAATTTCTTAGGGTAAAATACTGATTAGCCTCGGTGGCTAAGGAAATCCAGCCATCCAAACTGACCACAACAGCCCACATGGAAAGAGCCAAGAGCTACTAGCCCCACGGTCCTCTCCAGACTTCCGTGTTTCCCGACCTACGCCTTAGTTGTCTTCCTGGTTTGCTCTATCACTCGTCCATCCAGCCAACCGATCAGCACCCTCCATGAGGCATACTGATCATGTATGTACGTGGTTAATATCTCCAGCTTAACTCCCAAATTCTTTAACTCTGTTTGAAAAACTATTCATTTTATTCTTCAAAAAAGGTACCCATGAAAACAGAACTGCTAAGAACATGAAAGGGAAAGTCCATATCCATTCAATAGTCAATACTATTCAAAAAGAATACTGAGGGGGTCTGTGATTTATTTAGCCAAGAATGAATATGAACTCCGAGTGTGAGGGCTTGTGTGTGTGTGTGTGTGTGTGTGTGTGTGTGTGTGTAATCTCCATTAGGAAGGAGACTGAAGCAAAGGGAAGTGACTTATGGGGCTCTCTAGGATATTTTCTATGACTCTGTCCCAAAATAAGAGAATGAAAGGGGGGAAGGCAGTGGTGAAAGGGGAGGAGGAAGATGAACAAGAAGGCAATGATACAATGACATGGTTTGATGTTGGTGCTAGGTAAGATGTACATACCAGATGGCGGAACCATAGGCTAGGACCACACTAACCTTTTCCAGACCCTGTGAGATGCAAATCACGGGCATTGTCAAACACTCATATTGCTAAGTCTTCTCTGACTTAGGAGGTAGCATAAAGAGAAACAGGGGTGTCAAACATCCTGAGGGATGGGTTCTGGCAGTGGAAGGCCCTAGGACTGGGATTCACAGTGATTCCACTGAACAATGGAGACTGAATTCTAGCCTCTGAACAACCCTAAGATTCCAACACCTGTCTCTGTGTAGGAATCTTGGAGAAGACTGAGGTAGGTGTTCCAACGACGATGGGAACTGTTAGAACTGGGAAGTCGACAAGGCCCCCCAAAATCTGCTTCCTGATTACTACTTCTCCCTGGATCCACAATATTCATATGACTAAAGTTCCTCAGATATCCAAGGCACCAGGCTGTCTCTTACTCCATGTCCTGGCTTTAGATATCTATCTTGCTATATCTCCATTCTCTGCTTAAGGATAGAGTCACATGTCTCCTTTAGAAAGCCCAGTCTTGTTGGGAAAACAAGGTCAGTATTTTCTCTGGTCCTTGTATGGCTTTTCCCTTTTTATAGTTAGAGGCTTATTTAACAGTGGTAAGACAGTAAGGGAAGTTGACTTTGTTTACTTTATTCTGTTTAGTTTTTTTTTTTTTTGACAGATTTGAGTTCAAATTTTAGCTCACCACTGGTTAGGACTATGACCTTGGATATATAACTTTTCATTTCTTTATCTTTAAAATGGGACATCATCTACCTTGATATGAATGTGAATTAAATTATTATGGAGAGCTTTCTCTAATTATCACTATAACAACTCACATTAGCCTGGCTCAGCAAGACAAAATGCTGCACGATCTCAGGGTAAGCATAGTTTAAAACAGTGTGAACACACAGGAACAGAGTCGAGCGATGGTCCCCAGAGGCTGTTGGTATATGGGAGTGAACCGGTCGATGCTGGTCAAAGCACAGGGTTCCAGTTAGACAAGGGAAGCTTACTGTTCAGCATGATGACTACAGTTAATAATAGTTAATACTTGAAATCTGCTTAGAAAGCCTAGCATACATTTCTCAACACACACACACACACACACACACACACACACACACACACACGCCAATAGGTATGGCCATCAGCTTGATTTAATTATTTCTCAGTGTATATCCATTCCAAAAGATCACGTCATGTATCACAATCTTTAAAAATGAATGAGTATACAGCAAATAAATAATATGGAAATCTTTGAGAAGTGAAGCCCATGGCCGGAGGCACAGAGACGCCGGAGCGAGGGAAGCTCAGGCGTTGATGTCCCTAAGGGCACAGGCACCTCGGAACCCCAGCTCCCCATCCCGCCACTGCGAGTCTGCGCTTCTGACCTTAAGGGAGGCTTCACTTCAAACACCTGAATCAGGAGAGCCTGGTCAGAGCAAGGCAAACGAAATACTCAGGATTTCTAACCATTAGCTTGCCTTACTTGGATAGGTTAATAAATTCTCTTTTCACAAAGCAGAGCCTTTAAGGAGGGAAAGATGGCATTCTGACAAAAGGCAGCCCCGAACCCAGGAAAGTGGAACAGGGGCCCCGAAAACCACCAACCACACAAAAGACCCTCTGGAAGAGTCCTCCTGCAGCACTGCTTGTTGGGAAACCACTCAGGACCACTTGAAGGGACAGGTCTGAGACTTCTCAGCCAACAGACCAGAGATGGCCTTGCTGGAGAGGGCTTGTCTGTCAGCCATCTGAAGAAATCACAGGGAAACATCGCATTCCACTAGCTGGCCCCGTGGTCTGGGACTAGACGGCTTCTTCCTCCCTTTATCCTGGAGCTGGATGGGGGGTGGTCCTGAAGAACACCAAAACTATCCAGAAGCCAGGCTGTCAGGAATAGCTTGTGGTGACCCAGGTACTTCCCTCAACCTTATGATTATCACGAGGATAAAAATGGACTGTGTGTGGAAGGCAGATAGGACAAGCCTAAGAGCCATCCAGCCCAGGCTAGACTTTGCCACACCTCAGTAAGCTTCCTAACCCACCCTGCGCCTCAGTCTCCTCCTCTACAGAAGACAGCAATTACAACCCAAAGTTGCTATAGCTCTCCTAGGATTAGCAGGGGTAAGGAACTGAACAGATTTGGATCAATGCCCAACAAATGCTCGCCAGATAATGGAATTCTCAAAGCCGCCTCGGGCTGTTGAGGAAGGCACCTGGTTATCCATGTGGGTCAACGCCCTGCTGGGAGCTGTTGGCTTTCCACTCTGGAAGCGACCTGTGACAGGCTTCACAGAGGTATTAAGAAGCACCCATTTCGGTGGAAAGAAGCCAACAAGGACAGAAGCGGTTTCTACCGGCTTTTCTGTCTTGCCCTGGGCTAAGATCAGTGTCCTTTGTTGAGGATGAAAAAACAGGGCAGGTGGAATAAGGCAGACTCAAGAAAGCCTAGGGAGAGCTTTCCAAATTTGAAAATGCCATTTCCATAAAGGGGAGAGGGTCTCAGAGCCACCAACTGTCCTACCATCAAGGTTAACTGACTAATACTAATCAAAGATGCTGTTTACATATGCCTAGAAAACACTATATGCTCCTTAATGCATAAAGCCTATATCTACCATTAAAGTTAAATGACAATCACCAAATAAAGAAAAAAATACATTCAGATAAAATAATTAAATACAAAGGAAAATAACAATGACATGATTTATTGAGGAGTTAGTTACTAGAGGGCTAACTGGTTAGTCACGGTGCCAGCATTGTTTTTTATTTTTATTTTTTTACAAAAATGGCAATTTCGCTCAATTCATCAACTCTAAAGCACTCTGGCAAGTGATGGCTTTAATCCCCACCCCACCCTCATAAACTAGGCTTATTATAACCCCACTTCACAAATGCATGGACTGGGACACCGAAACACTGCACGCACTTAAAAGGAGGTGGTCCAAGGGCAAGTGACAGGATTTGAGTAAGGTCTTCCATGAAGGAAATAAAGTATTCCTGGTGATGGAGGCAGGGTGGGCACTGGGCAAGGTTTCCGGCAGTCAGTGGGCACGAGAAGGGACTGAAGAACTCCATAGCGCCCCCTGCTGCAGGGAAGAGACCACTGACCGTAATCTTGACCTTGGTTTTTGTTCAGAGGTGACCTGGTCAAAGACGCTTGAGTCGTACTCACTGGAAAAATGGGGTGGCGCAGGTAGGAAGCAACAGTTAAGTCTCTGGTGAAGAGAGAATAAGAAAAGATGAGGAAAGAGCATCAGGAGAATGAGAGAAACATTGCCAAGTGATTCCAAGATCCCAGCACGTTGTTATCTGCTGGGGCTGCAGCCCTCACACGGCATTAGCATTCTGTGCATTCCTGGTGCTGAGAGTTAGCCAGTGGGAATCACCCCTGAAAGAACACTCCGGAAGTTCAGATTGCGGTAAAGTTTAGGAAACTTTAAGGGTGTTTCTCAAGTTATTAGTGAGAGGAAACAGCCCCAAAGGCCTTTTGTTCTTTCACAGGCCCTGGCAAACACCGCTCAGTTCCCAGTTCCACTCAATTAAGGGACTATTAAGCCATCCGCTGTAAGCAGAAAGCCCTTTATTCCACATGGTCTCCTCCCTCCATCCGTCCAGTGGCTTCTCCCAGTCTTTGAGGGAAGGAAATGGGAAGGCCCTGACCTATATAACCACCACTGCAGCTCCCCTTGCTTCCGGTGCTCTGCCCTTAACTGAATGGCATTCTCCTGTTTCCTTGGAGATAATTTCTCTCATCGCCTTTCACCATCTCGCATCAGATGGTCCCAAGCTGGCCTTGAGCTCTTCTTAAGTGAAGCGCTCTCTTCCTGACTGACCTTACGCTTTGCTTTTAGGACAACCAAGCCTGGCACTAGCACGCTATCTCTAAGGGCCCCAGGATCTTCTCTAGAGAGCAACATGCTCTCCAAAGATTTCCAGAGAGGTGGGTAAGCCACAGAACAAGCTCGAAGTCATGTGCTGCCGCAGAAAGCCACATGGACGTGAGCAACCCGAGTCCGGTGGGATTCAGCCTCACATCCAGTGCGACACAAACCATCATGCTTTCAGCTCACAGTGACCTTCTCAAGGACGCCACGCTGGGAGTGACAATAACCGAGGGTTAAGTCTCGGTGGTTGCTTGAAAGGCAGCAAGTCTATCGAATCTGACTTCCTTATCACTTTCTCTGATACTATTCACAGAAGGAAAAGTAAAAGCAGGGCTGAGCTGAGGGCTGAGGGAAAAGGTACACACAGCAGTGTAGTCACTGAGAGGAAGGAAGAATCCCGGATCGGGCATCTTGAGCTCACTCTGGAAAGTTGGGGCAACCTACTCCCCAAATCGTATCAGATAATCTGCAAGGCCTTGCTCTCGCAAGTGGAAGGGAATACCCCACCCAAGTGTGTGATGCAAGACAGCAGATCAGGAAGGCAAAGGAACGAGGTTGCAGGTCCCGAAAGGACTTGGGTCTGATATGACTCACTGCAGATCTTGCTGTTCACATCTATAGCCCTTAAGTACCAAGCCAGTCTGTGCATGTTCAAAGCACCAAAGTACCCAGCAGCCTGGGTGTGCGCGGAGCTCTCAAGCACTCAGCTGGCCCGGGTGTACACAGGCACGTGGTTGTCAGGGGCAACACATGAGCCTGTGTCCACAACCACAGCAGACTTACCACCATCTGGCAGGGCTGTCTTAGAGGACAGGCGCGTCCTTCCATGAGGTCACCACCATGGGGCTACAAGCCCACACGACTAGTGAGCGACTGATTTGTTCACTGGAGAGTTTAATTTAGTTCTACTTAATTGTAGTTTAAGCTAAAAAGCCACATGTGGAAAATAAAAGCCACATGTGGCCAATGGTCAGAGTACTCAATAATAGAGCCTTGAATTAATAATAAATGAGAAAGTCACTTAAAACTTGTGACTTCAGAATCAATTAGGACAAAGGTGAAGAACGGTTATTACCTAGTTAAGTGCTTACGCACAGACATTAATTAAATCAGAAATGCTGCACAGCTGTTCCTATGGGTGTTTCTCAAAGTCTGGTTTTTCTGTCCGGGGGTTTGAAGGGAGGTAAAGAGACCCATGGGTCTGCATTTGAAAAGTGCCACCAAAGCCACTTTGGGTCTACCTTCCATCCTGAGTCTACGGCTAATATCTATACATATAATTCAAATAATTATCTTATCAGGAAAGTTATTTTATAACTCCAAGTTTAACAATGAGTACACTAAGGGAGAGAAGGGACAGGCTAGTCGTTACCCAGGTACCAAGTAGTAGAGTCAAAGTCTAGCCTCGGGCAGCCTGGATTCGCATGGCATTGACATCTTAGTCTTCAGTCATCCTCCATCTCAGTGTTTCTTGGATGTACTAAAAATGTATCACTACAAGCTTATAAGCCCGTGTCTTCTTGTTGACATAACACAACACCAAAGGCTGGAGAATGTATAGGAGACATCTGTTTAGGTCACTCTGCCGGAATCTGGGATGTCTAACCAGGACGTGGTTAGAGCTTCTGAGGTGGACTTTGATATCACATCATGACATAGATGAGATTGCAAAGGCAAATGAGCCCATGTAAAGAGAGAGCGAGCCACCCTCACGGCCCAGCACCAGTCCATCCGCACAGGCTGTCTTAGGGTTTCTATTGCTGTGATGAAACGCCATGACCAAAAGCAACTTGTGGGTGGAAAAGGTTCATTTATTTACACTTCCACATCACTGCTCATCATGGAAGAAGATCAGAGGAGGATCTCAAGTAGGGTTAGAATGTGGAGGCAGGAGCTGATGCAGAGGCAGAGGAGGGGGGCTGCTTATTAGCTTGCTCTCATGGCTTGTTCAGCCTGCTTTCTTACAGAACCCACCGATGCCCCCTCCCTCAACAATCGGCTGGGTCCTCTTACATCAACCACTACGATTAAAAAAAAAAATTGCCAGCAGTCGGATCTTATGGTGGCATTTTTCTCAATTGAGATTCCTTTCTCTCCAGCCAGGACGTAAGTGTAGACCTCCTGATCTACTCACCAGGAAAGTCTCATTTTCCAATCCAGTATGGTGGCAATGACAATTCAACGTGAGTCTGGCAGCAGGCGCTGGAACGGCACCAACAGGAAGCTGGCTGGCTCTTTGATCTCTAGTTAGTATTAGCAAAGGCATCTGAACACTGGCTACCGACAGGAGGACGAGGAGACAGGGAAAGGGAAACTCCGTGCTCTGGAGTCTCAAGCTACTGGTTTGTTTTCCCAGACCATCGCTCGGCTTCTACATCTTTCTCAAGTCAGTGAAATCAGGGGATGAGGGTGGACAGGGATGTAGGAGACTCAAAAGTTGATGGCGAAACAGTGGGGGGGGGTGATTGGGGAATAGTTGGGGGGGGAAGAGGACTTATGGGACGTATGGTGGGGGGAACTGGGAAAGGGGTAAGACTTTGGAATGTAAACAAGGAATATAGAAAATTTAGAAAAAAAGAAAAAAAGTTGATGGCTTCAGAGGGAAGTAGCATTTCATTTTATGTAGGAAGCTGATCTTGGGCTAACATAGCTTGGATACAAAACTGT
This sequence comes from Apodemus agrarius, assembly GCA_964023405.1. Classification (NCBI taxonomy): domain Eukaryota; kingdom Metazoa; phylum Chordata; class Mammalia; order Rodentia; family Muridae; genus Apodemus; species Apodemus agrarius. Next base: position 134,732,242 of record OZ030008.1, read on the forward strand.
GACTTTATAAATCAAACTGCAGGTAGTTTTACAGGGCTAAGCCCAGGTCAATCCCTAACCGCTACCTCTTTCAGACAGCTCCAAACTTTTATGCTCTGAAGGAATGCTGAGAAGCAGCCTTGCTGTTTTAACGCACCGTCTGTTTCCTATCGTTTTCTTAAATTCCTGAGATGGGGAGAGGGGAGTCAATCACAGGACAGTGGTCTGTATGAGTTCCACTGTTAGGAGTGCTAACCAGAGGTTCCCCCTTCCCTGGAACGTGTCACACAGTGATAGTATAGTCCAGGATGTTTGGTTTCCCTGCGTGCAATCCAGAGAAGGGAGAGACTACAGCTCCACCCTTTCTCACTGTAAGCTTTGGTAAAGCCAAAAGGTAAAATCTAGTAACATCTGAGTTACCTATCTATCCTTAATAGAGTTGGTCTCTGCTTAGCATAAGACTTGTGGGCCTGGAGAGATGGCTTAATGATTAGAAGCACTTGACTGCCCTTCCAAGAGGTCCTGAATTAGATTCCCAGCAACCACATGGTGGCTCACAACCATCTATACTGGGATGTAGTTGCCTCTTCTTGTATGCATGAAGACAAACCACTTATATACAAAATATATAAATAAATAAATAAATCTTAGAAAAATGCATGTAGACAGGTATTTCTCTTTGACTGTTTATGACCCTGGAATTCAACATCTGCCAGCAGCAGCTTAGTACCCAGTGGAAAACACTTCTGGGTTCAGTATTAGTCAAAAAACAAAACAAAACAACAACAACAACAAAACAATAAAAGACAAAAAACAAAACAAACAAACAAACAAACCAAAAGCCCAAAGCTCATTCCCTTAATCATTATATATTCTAATAAGTATTAGACCCCGTTCTAAGTTCTAGGGCTACATAGGGAACGCAAGAGATAAAAGCAGTATCTGATATTGTACTTCAATCTATTTCTGACTTATCCAAGCTCTGAAATTTTGGAAGGGGAAAAATTGGTTCAATAAAATTAATATTAGCGTTCAGCTCAAGAACCAATTGATTAAATGTAGCTTATTAACATTTTTGGCTCGGCGCAGCTCAAATGTCTTCTCCAGGCATGATTGCTGGGAACACTTTTAAATACAAGAGCAAAAACCGTAACAGATGGATTTCTTTCAGATTACCTGGCAGATCTCAACATCCCAAGACTGTGCTAGACAGGCGCTCCCTCCAGACACACGATTTTACCATTGCTACTTTCTGAATGCTTTTCCAAACAGTCCTCGCCTCCTCATTCCTGGGGCTAGCTCTCTGCTCTCAAACTTCACTTTTGCTTAGGCTGTGCTAACTTCTAGACTGCTTTCCCAGCCTCTGGCTTCAATTCTGTCCTGTCTTCCAACATCACAGACTTCTAAAACAGAAATCTACTAATGAAGTTTTACAGCTGGAAACCACCTTGGGGTTCGACTGCTGCCAGGATATAGTTTAAATTCTTCACTGTTGTCACATGGAGATATGGAACTTAAGCAAGCCCCAGGAGAATCATAAAACAGGTGGCTGGGACTGGTCATGCCATCCTAGGTAAAGAAGTGCATACCTCTGGAGAGCCATTTTCTGGCAAACCTCTGCTTTTCAGTCCTATGAAAAAGAACACTTGCTTGTAGGATACCAATAATATTAAGAAAGGCTCAGTAACATGCCAGGGAATTAAATCCTGGTGGGCTTAGCCAGTGATTCTGACAGTTTAAAGACCATCTTCTCAGGAGATATGAGATCCCCACAAGGTCCGCTTCATAGAGAAGAGGTCAAGGACTGGGACCAAGTCTGTGTCAACCATTCTGGATTCCATGCTGCCAATGGCTGGCATCATAGAGCTTTGGCCAAGCCTTCTAACTATCTTGGCTCAAAAGTTATCATCCCTCAGAAGGGATCAGGTACTGTCCTTCAGAAGATGTGAGTCAGGCCTCTAAATAATGCTCTGCCCTGAGAAGAAAGACCATATGGGCCCCAAACCAAAGCACGGGAGCAGAGCGGCTCCTCTTCGAGGAATGTTTCATTTTCCACCCACGAACCTCTGCTCTAGAAAGCTGTAAGTCCCTAAGGACATGCCACCAGGCATGACAAAGGTTCCAGTGGACAGGCTACAGATGCCACAACAGCAGCCGGAACTCTCTGTGCCCCGGGGATCTACAGAATACCATACTGCAGGAATAACTCACCCAAATTAGCGGGGGAAAGGCTTAGCTGCCTCCACTGAAACCCACTGCCGCGGTGAACAGTCAGTGCAGCCATCCTAGCCCAAGAAAGGCACAGCCACAAGACTTCAGAGCCCAGGCAGAGGATACGGCAGGCCTGTCATTAAGAGCTGCCAAGGCGAGGATTAAGGATACGGTGAGCTCAGAATGGGCAGTGTGAGACCCAAGGTTAACTGCAGTAAGAGAAGGATGGTCTGTCCCACTCAGCCGAGAGCAGCAGCTCGCATGGGCGATGGGGTGGGGATGCTTCCGCAATGTGAATGTAGAAGAGTCTGCAAGCCTCGAGGGATGCGTTCAGCAGCTGGAACCAAGGACATCTTGCATTTCCAAGCATGGGGAGCAACGACATGGATACTGAAGCCACGCTTCCCACAGGCTGCTGCAATGCACTGCCTAAGCACGCCCTGCCCGTTTGGAGTGAAAGTATAAGAATCCTTGACAGGCAATGCTGGCTCAAGAATTCTTATAATCACCGTTGAACATCAGATCCTTCTACTCAAGCCTTGTCTTCCCTGATTCTCTTCCTCCTTCCTTCTCTCCCATACTGCAGTCTGACAGTTCTCCCAGCTCCATCCCAAGTCCTTCAAAGATGCTTATCCTGGTGTGTTTCGGGGTTAACCCCATCTGAGCAGGGTCCTCCCTCCTCCATCTCTACCATCTCCAGGGGCATTCTCTCTCCCTCTTACCCCCCCTGCTAACAGTGTGCCCACAGTCACCACACTCATGGCCCAAAAGCTTTCTGCTGTCAGGCCTGGGGAGATGTCTACGGCGCCTCTTGGGAAGAAGCTCTCCCACCCTTCTCTCCTCAGCCTGAGGTGTTTGAGCTTAGTCAAGCAGTGGACTCTGGGTTGGCCTTTCTCCAATTTCTGTTTATGCATGGCTTGCCTGCAAAGCAGCCTATACCACGTTGCTGGGTTCCATATGACACACAGGTCTGCATGCACACAAGACTCCTTTCCCTCTAGACAGGGAGAAATCAAGAGAAATGCTCACCCAGCAGTACCCAGGAAACACACTTTGTGGCATACACGCTGCTGTGCGGACTTACCAGGAAGCTTCTACTGAGGCCTTAATAAAAATCAGAATTTGAAGTAAGTGCACGTGTGTAATTGTGTGTGTGTGTGTGTGTGTGTGTGTGTGTGATTCCCTGAATTTTAAATATTACACACTCACTCAAAATTAACAAGAAAGTCAACTTGAGGACAAATCAAGTTGAGTGGATGGACTGTTCCCCCAGTTTGACAGCCTGTTCCTACCACTCTAAAACACTTCCACAGTCCCTGGAAGGCACCCTAAGAGGCCAGACTGATGGGCAATTGGAAGACACTGAGTGTCTAAGTTCATCGGATGCTTCCCACCCCATGCTACCACGGACTGCATTCAGCTCACCCAGAAGGCAACTGAGTACTGGCTGTCTTCCTCAACCAAAGACCCTAACAGAAGCCAAGCCCTGCACCAAGTCGTAAACATCTAGATTTGACTAAGAACCATCCCTTTCCTTCCAGGAAAATAATAATAATTTACTAGGAAAGAATAACATGAAAAGGGCACAATTCTATATTATCCTGAGCAGATTTCATCAATGTATTTATTTTCTGCTAAAAGCAAACATCTTGACTTTTCTCATCATTCAAACAAGCTAATGCCAATATGACATAAGCGAAGATGCTGTTTCAGGAAAGTCTGATAAACCACTTGTCTGTTTCCAGGATGTCAACAGATGAACTCTTGTCCTTATAAACTTGTGGAATGTAGGGGCTGGGGTGCTCTCTTAGTCAGGAAAGTGCCTGACTTGCAAGCATGAAGAGCTGGACGTGTTCTCTGAACCCACATAAAGAGTCCAGTGTGGCGGCATGTTTGTTTTCCCTGCACTGGGAACGGGGATGAGCATCTCACTGGGGCCTGCAGGCCAGTCAGCTTAGTCTACTCAGTGAGTTCCATGCCAGTGAAACACACTCGAGAGGAAGTGGGCATTCCCAGAGAAGCAATAGCTGAGTTGACCTCTGACCTCCACATCCTCCTGCGCACACACTAACACACGTAAGTAAGAACTTACGCAATGGGACTGCGGAGCATTTCAAAAGTAGTGGTGGCGGGGGGGATGGAGAAAGGGCTCAGTGTTCGGGAGCACTGGCTGCTCTTCCAGAGGTCTGAGTTCAATTCCCAGCCCCCACATGCTATCCCACAACTCTCTATAAAGGGATCTGATGTCCCCTTCTGTAGTGCAGGCATACATGCCCTCGTATTCAGAAAATATATAAATAAATCTTTAAAAAAATAATAGCAGCAAGCATTTAATAAATAGTCCAGGAAGTGCATCAACCTTCCAAATCATAGCTTTTCTCACCATACTCACTTGCTTGTTTTCACAATGCTATAAGCCAAAGGGGGGTGGGGTGGGGAAATCTGAAGAACAATCCTGCTTCTTAACCAAGCATCTTTCTAGTCAAAATCCTATCACCTACCTGTTACCTCCCATTTCTAGTGCCTTGGGTGTATTTAAAAACAAAACAACAAGCCACAAATGCAACAGCATTTATTTCTAGGGGATGGTTCACAGACTCTGAAGTCGCTGAGGACCTAGCTATCCATCCTGAAGGTAGAGCTGGCCAGCATGAGGCTCTGTCCATAACTTATCCACACGTGCGGCTCCCTGCATTGGTTCTCTAGGATGTTCTCAGTGGCTATACGGTGTGCACTGTGCACTGCACTCAGGAGGAGGCTGGACTTGGCACTGCTTCCAACCCCCGGAGGCCTCCTTCACCGAGCAAATCGATTCCCAGGCAATGTCTGGGCTCTACAAAGTAGATATGTGCACTTCACATTCCTAATGACCCTGGCCAGCACTTTTAAAACACCCAAATTGAAACCGCTTCATGTCAGTGAGTATTGGGAGAATTTTTAACAACTGGATTAAAAGGCCAATCAATTGGTAAATCCCCAGGGGAGGAGAGCTAATGCCAGGGAATAGATTAACCGTTAACTGATTTCAAGAGCAAATGGAAAGTGCAAATCTCGGAGAACCAAGGTGAGAAAGAAAATGAAGAGGCAGAGGGAGCAGGAGCTGAAAGAATCCGGAGCAGCAGAGACCAGTGGGCTAAGTCTGTATGGCGCGGGAGATAGTTCTCTCTCTTTCCTAGTGCCTCCCCTAGCCCACGTTTTCCATTTTCTTCATGCAAATAAAATGTAGGCTGCTTTATTCTATTCATCTGTTTCCTTGTATGTAGGTGTAATAACTAGACACTAAAAATGTGCCCAGTGTTACAGAAAGAAAACGATGTTGAGCCTTAGGAGCACACATCAGTCTATGTGGTTTGCATTTTCTTAATCATGAACAAGTATTCGAAGTCATAGGAACTGTTTTCTGCAGGATATGTTTCATTCCAGGCCGGCTTTCCCTACTCTCGAGTCCATTTCTTGGTCAAACACTTCTACTGGCAATCACTCTGTTGAGCAAGTCAATTTATTTCAAATTATATCCCACCCCACCACTGCCAATCCACTTACTAGCAAAATGGATTTGAGAAGGCCTATAATAAAAGATTCATAGTAAGGCTGTTAAATAAAACAAGCAAATCAAATGCATGGGAAGGACGGGGAGATGAGAGGCCCGGGCATGGTATTGACCGTGATCGACACAGAACACTGTTCCAAGTTTCCCGCAGAAAAGGCAGACATGGGAACATGATGGGGTGATCATTCTTGTTGTCTGCAACAAGATTTTATGCCAGTTTGTCAAGAGAAGACATTTTTACCAGGTGCTGAATTCTCAGAGACAGTCTGTCAGGCACTTTAGGAACATTTTGATTTTACGGCCGTAAGCCTAGACACTGACTGGTTCTCAAATCTGACCCTGAAGGAGGAAAGCTTATTACAGTTGGCGGAGTCCTGCACTCACAAATTCAGACTCAGATGTCTAGGGGTTGGGGTCTGAAGCTCTGGCGTTTCTGACAGATGTACCGATGCTGCTACTGTGAAACCACACTGACACCATAGGACCCAAGACTACCCATCCCAGAGTACTGCTAACAATGGTTCTGTACGGGTTCCCCCCCCCACACACACACACAACTTGACACAGCTAAGCTCATTTGAAAAGATGGAACCTCAATTTTAAAAAAAGGCCTCCCAGATAGATGGAACTAGAAAATATTATTGTGAGTCAGGTAACCCAGACCCAAAGGACATGCATAGTATGTACTCACATATAAGTGGATATTAGCCACAAAGTACAGGATAACTAATGCTATAATCAACAGACCCAAAGAAGGCCCAAGAGAGTATTGCAGAATCTTTTTCAGAAGGGGAAGTAAGATAGGTATCAGAGCTGGATGGTGGGAGGGAACTGGATGGGAGAGGGGACGGGGAGGGGGATCAGATATAGGGAGAGAATAGAAATGGGTCGATGGGAGGGGGAAAATCTCTAGAATGTGCCAGAGACCTGGGATGGGGGAGGTCCCAGGGGGGTCTATGGGGTGACTCTAGCTGATACTCCTATCAGTGGGGGAGAGATATGGATCCCGAAGTGGCCACTTCCTGTAGCCAGGCAGGACTCATAATAATAATAATAATAATAACAATAATAATAATAATAATAATAATGACAGCAACCCCACCCACAAAACCCTCGACCCAAAAATATATCCTGCCTACAAGATGTGCAGAGACCAAAATGGAGTAGAGACTGAAGGATTGGCCAACCAATGACTGTCTCAAATTGAGACCCATCCCATGGGCAAGAATCAATCCCGGACACTATGAATAATACTCTATTTTGCTTGCAGACAGGACCTTAGCATAACTGTCTTCTGCGAGGTTCCACCTAGCAGCCAACAGGAAGGGATGCAGGGACGCACAGGCGAACAGTAAATGGTGCTTGGGGAGTCTTACGGAAGAGCTGAGAGAAGGGCCGGGGGACCTGAAGAGCATAGGGACTCCACAGGAAGAGAGTCAGAGTCAACTAGCCTGAACCCTTGGAGGCTGACAGAGACTGAACCAACAACCAAAGGGCAAGACCGGCTGGCCCGAGGCTCTCTGCACATGTGTTACATATGTAGCAGACGAGCAGCTTGGTCTTCATGCAGGTCCCCCAACCACAGGAGTCGGGGATGCCCCGAATCTGTTGCCTACCTGCCCATGGACCCCATTCCCCTAACGGGGCTGCCTTGTCCGGCCTCAGTGGGAGAGGAGACGCCCAGTCCTGCAGTGACTTGATGTACTGGGAGGGGGTGGGGGAGAGAGGGGATGGGTGACACCTAGAGGCGAGCCTCCCCTTCTCCAAGGAGAAATGAATGAGAGAGGATCTGCATGGGGGGGGGCGCTGGGAGGAGAGGGGGCTCATATTGGAAGAGAACGTGAATAAATTTAATAAAAATTTAAAAAGAAGAAGAAAGAAAGAAAAAGAAAATATCTCCATCAGATTGGCCTGTAGGTAACCTGTGGGGGGCATTTTCTTAATTAATGATTGATTTGGGAGGGATCAGGCCAAGCAGTGTAGACCGTGTCCCCCCCGCCCCCCCACACACACACACTGGGGAGGAGGGCCTGGGTTGTGTAAGAAAGCAGGTGGGCAAGCCACAAGGGAGCAAGCGGGTATGCAGCATTTCTCTGTGGTTTCTGATTCCATGTTTGTCCTGAGTTCTCGCCATGCCTTCCCCGGTGACAGAGCGTGGCCTGAAGGGTATAAGAGAGAAACAAACAAACAAACAACCCCACTTTCTTCCCCAAGTTTCTTCTGATTGTGGTGTTTTATGTGACAGCAATAAGAAGGTCAGGATAGTCCCATCAAGTGGTTCTGCTGAAGCCGCGGAGGAATCCTTCACACCACTGGCATTTCAGTAAAAAACGCCAGAAAAAAAAATAACCCAGTGGAAGGAGTTCTGATGCTAAGGACCCAAACATGCTCGTCAAATGATCTAATCAGAAAATAAACCAAGAGCTTGAAGGTGGTCCTGGGTATGACCCTTCCTAACGCAAACAGGTTATAGCACCTCAGATCAAACAGTGGCTAGACAGACAGACAGACAGACATCCGTAGACAATTTATAAAGTGCTGACTCATCAACAACAGAAAAAACACAAGTTTTCCATTGGAAAGCTGCTTTCCAGCCAGCATCCGAAACACATTGTAATTCAGTTCCCAAATCAAGACTCAACGATCTTGGGCCAGCTCAGTGGGTAAAGCCACTTACCACCAAGGCTCACTGCCTAAATTTAATCCCCCTCGGAACACACGTGGTGGAAAGAAGGAATCAGGCATGGAGAGACATCCTCTGACTTGCAAGAGCACACACAAAAGCACCCAGTGCCTTTAGAAAATCTGCACTCTCTTTAATTTCATTTCTGTTGACTCGGGAAAAGAAGATCAACTGTTGTTAAGAATTAACATAAACCCTTTTCCTAGAGAGGAGAAACTAGTTACTTTCAACATAACAGCATCACTGACCTTCCAGCATCCCTGGGTACCAGGGACCTGAGCCGCAGCATTCAAGGCCACACCCGAGGCCACTCGTCCCTGAATTCTACTGAGCTCATACTTGTCAAAAGCACTTGGAGGACTTGGAAACAATGAGTGCATTCTCCAACTGCACCCAGATACAAACACAGGAAAAAAAAAAAAACCAAACACAAACATATCAACACTCACACAATAGGCTTGATTTATAAAATTAAAAACACCCCAAATGGCCAGGCACTGTGGTGCAAGCCTGCAATCTAAGCAATTAAGAGGCTAAAGAAGAAAAATGATAAGTTTGAGGTCAGGTCCTGCACACTCCCTGCCCTTTGGGTCGCCGGCATCAACCGAAAACAAATCAAGCAGATACTCTTACTTGCTGATATATGCTTTTCAGGAAAGGTTAAAATGACAAATTTCTTTAAAAAAACAAACCAAAACTAAAACCTTCAAATTCTGATAGTTCAAAAAACCGAGTTCAAAACGTTTTAGCTAAGTCCATATTGTACACCAAACACTGGAGCAGATGCTGGGAATAAGGACACAGACCCTAGCTCTTCTGGCTGTAATTAGCTCTGTGGTAAAGCAGAGATGTCCATGAGATACAGTTAAAGTGGGTGCTGGATGTGTGGCCCAAGGGATGGACACAGTCAACTTCCGGGGCTCTCATGGGTTCTGTGGAAGGCATGACCCTTAAGAGGAGCCATAGCTTGTGGAAACAAAGACAAGACTAGTAAACAACCCTGAACCAGTCACTTCAGGTTGTATAGACAAGTTATTCACCCCTTTCCTCATTACACACCAAAAGATTGTATCCAAGGGGGAAAGTGCCGGCCCAAAACCCACTTCCCAGAATTCCTTTCAGAAGTGATTATGGCAGTGGAAGCCATTAGCAGGCTCCTGAGGACGCCTCTTATTCAACTTTTGTTTTCCTGTCTTTGTCCTTCACCCTTTCCGAAGGGTATAATACAGACAGGAGGTCTAGAAGTGTGGCTGCCCTTTCATGAGAAGAAGGAAGTTCAGACAGATGTGTAGAAACACTGGAACTACCACACCTTGCCAGGACTGCCCACATCCAGGGTTTGGACTTTGAAGAGAAGTAAATTCTGATTGAGTTACTGCCTTGGCCCGAGATACAAACAGAGGGCTATATTATACACATAGACGGTGCTGGGCAACAATCACCATTTATTTTCCTTATCATCATAAAAGCGGATAAGCTTGGACATGGTAGCACCATCCTCCAATCCCAGGTCTCGGGAAGCTGTAACTGGAAGATCATCAAGCAAAGCCCACGTCACACGATGAGTTACACCGTGTCTCAAAACACCAGGGAGGGAATGCTATGAAATACCGTGATAACAATGGTTAGCACCATTTAGTTTAAAGTCTCCTCCAAAAAAAATATGTCATACCAATGCATAACCCCAGAGAGTAAAGATTTGTTTTAACATTTGCTCTTCATCCTGTAAAAGAAAACAAAAAACAAAAAACAAAACACGGAGCTATGAGCATACCAATGTGTGTATGCACGCATGGCTGTTTATCTTCTCCTTCCATGCTATGGCCTGTCTCAAGCTCTGATGCTGTCCTTTCCTCTTGCCATAAAAGCAGCCATCTGTCACCTTAGCCCAAACAGCCAGCGAGAAACAATGCCAGACTTCTAAATTCATTGTTTTTTCTTATCTTCAATAAGAAGGTTGAGAGCCAGATAGTCCATACAGGTTCAATAAGAAATCCAAAATGCTCAAATGATACATAGTCGCTGCTGTCCACACAGCAGTGTGTCAGTAAAACTTCCTTCTGGCCGAGAAGCACCGGGCCATCAGGTTGTCACTGCTGTGCCTCAACAACCACACCCAGTGTTCAGGGCCAACTTCTGGAGCACTGGAACTGTAACAGACCTAGTAGTGCAGCAGTAAGGGTGGGGAGGGGGGTTGGAGGGACACAGGATTGCTGTCCTCTATTACAGTTCCAGACTCTCGGGTAGTAGAGGAGCACGGCAGGAGACAGGAGGCAGAAGGCTGACACTGCCTTGACTTGCCTAAGTGGCCAAGAGATAAAACGAGACGGCACACGGGCAGCCAACCTCCGCCAGCCCCGCCACATCCTAATCTCTAGGATGAAGCCGGGAAGACTGAAGTTCGTCATAGTAATTCAGACTCTCCCAGGTCAAGCAGTGCCACCTCGCAGTCACACAAATAACGGGGGCGAGTGTGCAAACAGTACAGAAAATGGGAATCTAAGCAGAGCAAGCAGTCGCTGAAAATGTCAGAGGTGCATGTCTTCACTTAGCAAAAGTCTGCACTCCATATCAACGTTTTCTGTAGAAATAGACTCACAAGGTCTTGCTAACGACGATCAACAGCAACCAAAGGAAATAACCTTTTTCTTTCAAGTATCTACTTACTTGTCACATCTGATATCTTCTACGATGTCCAACGGTTAATAAGTGCTTTAGCTATCTTATTTCTGATTTCAGGCGTGGTGGCTCGTGTCTGTCATCCCAGTACTCAGAAGAGACAGGCAAAAACCTGATCACTGCAAGTTCGAGACCAATTTGGTCTACGCAGAGTTTTCTAGGCCAGTCAAGGGACTGCACTCTCAAAATACAATAGAAAGACGGACAGTCAAAAGTATAGGAAGTTACAAAGGAGAAAGATCAGAATGGCCTGTACTCTGCTTATGCAGGACCCAGAAAAGAACTCACTCCTGGACTTCTGTACCCAAGCAGGGTGTCACGTGACTTGTAGAGCAACAGAAAATGTACAGGGAAGACACAACTCTACCGGCATAGCTGGAGTGACAGTTGCTACTCCATCCCAGAGTCTATTCTATGCGCTTCACTTACCATGGCAGGTCATCTGTAGATGTGGCTACTGTTCCTGCCTCCCCCACTCTCCGCACATGCCAGCCACACTTCTAAACCCATGATGTATTCAAGGTGAGAGGAGGGAAAGCCGTAAGAGTTGTTACCGTGGGTCTAGCATTAAATCTAAGAGGATAATATGCCATGACTAGGAACACGTCAGTTAAAAGATAGAGATTCCTTCAGTAAGAAATGAACCCAGAATATTTTGACATAATAGACAAGAATGGAAGAAAAAAGATGTCAGGAAGAGGCAGGGATGAAAGCAGGAGGGGAAGGTGGAGACAGGGACAGGGACAGGGACAAATCATCCCTAAACTCTCAGTATGAACTGCCACAGATAGAAATTAATATAACTGACCTTAAAAGTGGGGAATTGAGTAGGCCAATTACTGTAGAAGAGATTGGAAATGTGGCTGAATTTCTATCATTAAAAAGGAGACGTGAATTGGGTAATTTCACAGTGGGTTGTATGGATCTTATACAGAATAGAAATCATTAAAATTAATGATTCAAGATGATGGAATCTCAGGGAAAACCCTCAAAGGCCATCATCTTAGGGGAGTCATTGAGACTTAAAATGAAAACGAGTTGAGGTAAGTGTTAAGGAAGTGGAGGTGCTACCATGCGTGTAGAATCCAAACCACGTGGCTGACAATGGGGGCAGGGTGTGGGGCAGGGAGGGAGAAGAGTCACTCCAATGGGTAGTTTGCATAAGACCATTACCATCATCATGGCAGCTACACATGTGAACTGAAAGCAGTGGGCTATACCAACAAGGTCTAGCCAAAGGCATTTGGTGAAGCTAAGTATCCATTTAAAATAAAGCTTAGTTCAAGGGAAGAAGAAAATTGAAGTATTTAAACATGAAGGGATTAACCATTAAAAAAAAAAATCCCAATCCACACCTCAGGCAGAAGCCTCCTACCTTACCAGAGGTCAGGCTAGCCCCCCTGAATTCAAGGAAAGACTGCCCTCCCTCACCTTGCCTATGTCAGCCAGCATTACCTCAACCATCTCTCCTCTCCTTGTTACCACATCCTGGCCAGCACCTCCAGGGACAGTCTCGTACTCCAACAGTGGCCAGGCCAGCATCCTGAACCCCAGAAGACCCCTCAAGCTGATCAGAGGCCACACATACCAACAAATCTCCAGCACCCAAATTGGGTGGCAACTCCCTGATGGACCAGGGGCCATCCAGGCTATTAGAAGTCTAGCCTCCAATTTGGGCAGAAACCCCCTACTCAACCACTGACCCCTCTAGCTAGAAGACCTTTTTTAGCCACGCGGTGGTGGTGCATGCCTTTAATCCCAGCACTTGGGAGATAGAGGCAGGCGGATTTCTGAGTTCGAGGCCAGCCTGGTCTACAGAGTGAGTTCCAGGACAGCCAGAGCTACACAGAAAAACCCTGTCTCAAAAAACAAAAACAAAAACAAAAACAAAAAACAAAACAAAACAAAGAAGAACACAACCAATAACAACCAGAGTGATATGTTACCACCAGAGTCCAGTCATCCCACTACACTGATATTCCAACACAACTGAAGGCAAAGAAGATGAGCCTAAAACCAACTTTATGAAGATGTTAGAGGTCCCTAAAGAAGAAATGAAAAAACACCTCAAAGCAATCAAGGAAAAGATAATCAAAACATTTGAGGAAAGCAACAAATCTCTTAAAGAATGTCACAAAGGCCAAAAAACAAACAAACAAACAGGGCAAGGAAACAAAGCTGCCCAAGAACTGGAAATGGTAATAAGGCAATAGAGAAAATACAAACTGAGGGAATTCTGGAAATGGAAAAAAATCAAGGTAAGCAACCAGGAACTACAGACACGACCATCACCAACAGAAAACAAGAGATGGAAGAAAAAACTGCAGGTGTTGAAGACATGATAGAAGAAATAGATCATCATTCAAAGAAAATGTTAACTCTAAAACATTCCTTACATAAAACATCCAGAAAATCTGGGACACTATGAAAAGACCAAAGCTAAGAATAATAGGAACAGAAGATGATTCAACTTCTTCTGGCACTTTCAGCTCAAAGGGCCAGAAGAAAATATTTTTAACAAAACCATCGAAGAAAAATTTCCTAACCTAAGAAAGGACATGCCTATAAAAGTACACAAGCTTATAGAATGCCAAACAGATCAGGCCACAAAAGAAAGTCCCCTTGAGGAAGATCCTGGAGGACATGGGCACAGGAGGAAAGTTCCTGAACAGAACACCAATAGCTTATGCTCTAAGATCAAGAATTGACAAATGGGACCTCATAAAATTACAAAGTTTCTGTAAGGCAAAGGACACTGTCAGAAGGACAAAATAGCAACCAACAAATTGGGAAAAGATCTTCACCAACCCCACATCCGACAGAGGGCTAATATCTAATATATACAAAGAACTCAAGAAGTTAGACCCCAAAGAACCAAATAACCCTATTAAAAATGGGGTACAGAGCTAAACAAAGAATTTTCACCTGAAGAACTTCGGATGGCTGAGAAGCATCTTAAGAGATGTTCAACATCATTAGTCATCAGGGAAATACAAATCAAAACAACCCTGAGATTCTACCTCACACCAGTCAGAATGGCTAAGATTAAAAACTCAGGAGACAACAGGTGCTGGCGAGGATGTGGAGAAAGAGGAACACTCCTCCACTGTTGGTGGGATTGCAAGATGGTACAACCGCTCTGGAAATCAGTCTGGCGGTTCCTCCCAAAATTGTGCATGACACTTCCAGAGGACCCTGTCATACCACTCCTGGGCATATACCCAGAGGATTCCCCTGCATACAATAAAGACACATGCTCCACTATGTTCATAGCAGCCTTATTTATAATAACCAGAAGTTGGAAGGAGCCCAGATGTCCCTCAAAGGAGGAATGGATACAGAAAATGTGGTATATTTATACAATGGAACACTACTCAGCAATTAAAAATAATGAATTTATGCAATTTGTAGGCAAATGGTTAGATCTGGAAAATATCATCCTAAGCGAGTTAACCCAATCACAAAAGAATACACATGAAGCCGGGCGGTGGTGGCGCATGCCTGTAATCCCAGCACTCTGGGAGGCAGAGGCAGGTGGATATCTGAGTTCGAGGCCAGCCTGGTCTACAGAGTGAGTTTTGGGACAGCCAGGGCTATACAGAGAAACCCTGTCTCAGGAACAAACAAACAAACAAAAAAAAAAAAAAAAAAAGAATACACATGAAATGCAATCACTGATAAGTGGATAGTAATGAGCCCAGAAGTTCTGAATACTCAAGGCACAATTAGCAAGTCAATAGATTCCCAAGAAGAAGGAAGGAGAGGACCCTGGGCCTGAAAAGATTGGATCCAGTTTTATAGGAGAGTACCAGAACAGAGAAATGGTGGTGGGGGGGTGATTGAGGAATGGGGCGGGAGGACTTATGGGACATATGGTGAGGGGGAACTTGGAAAGGTGAAAGCCTTTGGAATGTAAGCAAAGAATATAGAAGAAATAATAATTTAAAAAAGAAAGTCCCCTTGACACAAAATAAAAACAACACTAAACATGCAGAGTAAAGAAAGAATGTTAAAAGCTGCAAGAGAAAGGGGCCAAATAACATTTAAAGGTAGACCTATTGGAATTACACCCCCACTTCTCAATAGCAACACTAAAATCCAGAGGGGCTTGAAGAGATATGCTGCAGACCCTAAGAGACCAAAGATGTCAGTCCAGACTACTGTAGCCAGCAAGACTTTTCTGTCACAATACATGGGAAAAACAAGATACCCCGTGATAAAAATCAAATTTAAATAATATCAACCCATAAACCCAGCACATTATAGAAGTTATTAAAAGGAAAACTCCAACCCAAGGAGGTTAATTAGGCCCACAAAAACAGACGCCATAAATAATCTCACACCAGCAAAACAAAACAAAAGGAAGGGAAAGACGTGTACACATGTGGGGGGGGGGCACGTGCATACACACACACACACACACACACACACACACATACATGCACACCACCACCACCACATACACATACACACTACCAACAACTACAACAAAATAACAGGAATTAACAGTCATTGGTCAATGAAATCTCTCAATATCAATGAGATAGGAGTCTCTAATAAAAATATAAAGACTAACAGAATGTATGTAAAAACAAGATCCATCCTTTTGCTGCATACAGGAAACACGTGTCAGCATCAAAAATAGACACTCTCTTACAGTAAAAGGATGAAAAGGCATTTTCCAAGCAAATGGCCCCAAGAAGCAAGCTGGTGTAGATATTCTAATATCCAACAAAATAGACTTCAATTAATCAAAAGAGACAGGGAAAGACACCATACTCATCAAAGGAAAACTCCACCAGGAGGATATCTTAGTTCTGAACATCTATGTGATAAATGCAAGGACACCCATATTTGTAAAAGAAACATTATTAAGGCTTAAATCACACATTGACACTCACGTATTGACAGTGGGAGACTTCAGTGCCCCACTCTCACCAATGGATAGGTCACCAGACATAAACTGACATAATGTTGGATCCAGCAGATGTTATGAACCAAGTGTACCTAAAGATATCTATAGAACATCTCACCCAAACACTAAAGAATGCACCTTATTCTCCGCCCCTCAGAGAACATTATCAAAAATAGACCCTATATTTGATCACGAAGCCAGTCTCATTTAAAATAACACTCTGTATCCAATCACACTATCACAGACTTCTGGACACCACTGGGCTTCAACAACAACAGAAAGCCTACAAACTCAATGAAACCGGGCAACTCTCTACTGAATCAAGAAAGAAATAAAGAAGAAAACTAAAGACTGCCTAACATTCAAGTAAAATGAATGCACAGAATACCCAAACTTATAGGACACAATAGTGCTAAGAGGAAAGTTCACAGCACTAAGTACCTACATAAAGTGGAGAGATCTCCTACTAGCAAATTAGCAGCACACCTGAAAGTTCTAGAACAAAAAGAAGCAAATACATCCAAAAGGAGTAGAAGTCAGGAAATAATAAAACCAAGACTGAAATCAATAAAATAGAAACAAAGAACAATACAAAGAATCAACAAACCAAACAGTTGGTTCTTTGAGAAAAGCAAGAAGATAAACAAATCCTTACCCAAACTAAAAGGCAGAGGAAGAACATCCAAATCAAAATCAGAAGCAAAAGGAGAGACATAACAACAAACACCAAGAAAATCCTAAGAATCATTAGGTCATACTTCAAAAACCTGGACTCAAAAAAATTGGAATATCTAAAATAAATAGACAAGTTTCTTGATAGATACCTTACCAAATCAAGATCAGAAAAACAATAAATACAATTATAACCTTTAAGGAAATAGAAGCAGTCATTAAAAGCCTCCCAGCCAAAAAAAAAAAAAAAAAAAAAAAAAAGATTAGGGCTAGATGGTTTTAGGGTAAAATGCTATAGAAGCAGAGGGAACATTGCCAAATTCATTTTATAAAGCCACAATCACTCTGATACCCAAACTACACAGAGTCAACAAAGAAAGAGAATTACAGACAGAAATCACGGAAAGAGAAATTACAATTTCTCTTATGAACTTTGATGCAAAAATAGTCAATAAAATACTTGCAAACTGAACCCAAGAACACATCAAAAAGACCCACCATGATAAGTAGGCTTCATCCAAGAGATGCAGGGATGGTTCAATATATGAAAATAGGTCAATATAATGCACAATATAAAAAAAAACTGAAAGAAAAAAAAGGATCACCTCATAAGAGGTTGAGAAAATCTTTGACAAAACCCAACCCCCCTTCCTGAAAAGTCTTGGTGAGCTCAGGGACACAAGGAATATAACTAACTATAATAAAAGCAATTTACAGCAAGCCTATAGCCTATTTCAAATTAAATGGAGAGAAACTCAAAGCAATTCCACTAAAGTCATGAACAGCATAAGGCTGCCCACTCTCTCCTTATCTATTCAATGTAGTAATTGAAGTTCTAGCTAGGGCAATAAAACAACTAAAGGAGACCAAGGGGTGTATAAATTGGAAAGAACGAAGTCAAAGTAAACCTGCTTGTAGATGATATGATAATTAATGTCTCTAAATGACACCAAATATTCTACTAGGAAATTCCTTCATCTAATTGGCTGGATACAAGATCAACTAAAAAACAAAATCAGTAGCCGTGTTACATACTGTGGTAGTTTGAATGTAATTGGCCCTCACAGGCCCATAGAGAGTAATACTATTAGGAGGCGTGACAGCCTTGTTTAGTAGATGTAACCTTGTTGGAGGAAGCATGTCAAAGTGGAGCTGAGCTTTGAGTTCTACTGTATTCTCAAGCCATGCCCTGTAAGGCAGTCTCCTGCTGCCTGTGGCTCATGATGTAGAACTCTCTGCTCCAATAATTCCATGTCTACACTGCCATGCTTCCTGCCATGATGATAATGGACTAAACCTCTGAAACTGTTACCCAGCCCCAGTTCAATGTTTTCCTTTATAAGAGTTCCTATAAAACTCAAACTAATGATAAAAGGGCTGAGAAAGAAATCAGAGGAAAAAACACCCTGCATAATAGTCACAAATATGAAATATTTGGGTATTTGGGGTAACTTTAAATAAGCAAGCGAAAGACCTAGATGATAATTTCAAGTCTTTGAAGGGGGAAACCGAAGAAGATATCAGCAGATGGAAAGATCTTTCATGCACATGGATCCACAGGCTCAACATGATAAACATGGCCACCTCTTACCAAAACCAATCTAAGTTTCAACACAATCCCCATCAAAATTCCAGCACAATAGTTTTGTACCTTGAAATGATAACATTCAGCTTTGTATGGAAAAAAAATCAGGATAGATAAAACAATCCTGAACAATAAAAGAACTTCAGGAGGTATGACCATCCCTGATTTCAAGCCATAAAACAGAACTATAGTGAGAAAAATTACATGAGACTGGCATAGAAACTGACAGTTTGATCAATGAAGTCAAACCGAAGATCCAGATGTAAATTCACACCTATCAACACCTGAATTTTTTAAAAAAAGAATCCATAAATAAACAATGGAAAAAAGAAAGTATCTTCAACAAATAGTGCTAGATTAACTGAATATCTGCATGTAGAAGAATGCAAAATGATCCACATTTATCATCATGCACAAAACTCAAGTCTAAGTGGATCAAGACTTCAACAAAAAACCCAAAACACTGAGTCTAACAGAAGAGAGAGTGGGGAATAGCCTTGAGGGTGTTGGCACAGGAGACAACTTTTTGAACAGACTGCCAAGGACTAAGATGAACAATTAATAAATGGGACCTCATGAAACTGAAAACCTCCTGTAAGGCAAAAGCCACCATCAATAGAACAAAATGGCTGCCTACCGAATGGGAAAAGATGTTTTACCAACTCTTCATCTGACAGAGGACTAATATCCAAAATATATAAAGAATTCAAGAAACCAGACATCAACAAACTAAATAATATGATTTTAAAAATGGAGTACAAATCTAAACAGAGAATTCTCAACAGAAGAATCTCAAATGGCTGAGAAACATTTAAAGAAATAATGTTTGGCATTTTTAGGCACAGGGAAATGCAAATCAAAACATCTTTGAGATTATATACACCTGTCAAAATGGCTAAGATCAAAACCACAAGTGACAGCTCATGCTAGTGATATGGAGCAAGGGGAACACTCCTCTGTTACTTGTGCAAACTTGTACAGCCACTACGGGAATCAATATGGCGGTTCCTCCGAAAATTGGGAATCTATCTACCTTAAGAGATAGCCATATGACTCCTGGGCATACAACAAAAGGACACTCCATCATAGCCAGGGAAATTTGCTCAACTATGCTCACAGAAGCTTCACTCTTAACATCAGAAACTGGAAACAATCCACCAAATAATGGATAAAAGAAAATGAGGTATTTTTACACAGTGGAGTGTTACTCAGCTGTTAAAAAATCGCATCATTTCTGTCTTTCTGGACCTCGTTGACATGGGTGTTGACATTTACCACAACAAGGACCAAAAGGTTCAGCACAAGGAGTCGAGGAGTAAGGACATCTACCTGCAGCTGCCAGTCATGCTGGACAGACCAACTCCACCTTCAATCAGGTTGTGCTCAAGAGGTTATTTATGAGCCACCTCTGTCCCTGTCCCAAATGATCCGAAAGTTGAAGTTTCCTGGCCAGGAGAACAAACCCCCCGCTGTGGTTGTAAGGACGGTCACAGATGATGTGCGGATTCCGGAAGTGCCCAAGCTGAAAGTGTATGCACTGCAGGTGACCAGTGTCCCGGAAGTTGCATCCTCCAGGCTGGAGGGAAGATCCTCACCTCTGACCAGCAGCTGGCCCTGGAGACTCCCAAGGGCCAAGGTACTGTGCTCCTGTCTGGTCCTCGGAAGGCCCGAGAGATGTACCGACATTTTGGCAAGGCCCCAGGAACCCCACAGAGCCACACCAAACCCTATGATGTCTGTTCCAAGGGCCAGAAGTTAAAATGTGCCCAAGGCCAAAGGGCCAGCCATGGCTACAAAAACTAAGCCTGGCTTTTACTGTTAATAAAAACGCTTGGATGTTAAAAAATAATGTTATCATTAAGTTTGCAGACAAATAGATGGAACTAGAATCAATCATCCCGAGAGAGGGAACCCAGATCCAGAAAGACAAGCGTGGTACATATTTCCTTATAAGTAAGATTAGCTGAACGTTAAAGAATAACCCTGCTACAATTCATAGACCCAGAGAGGTTAAATAACAAGGACAGCTTAAGGGGGGCTGCAAGGATGCTCCTGGGAAGGAGAAATAGAATAGATTTCAAGGGTGGACTGGGGGCAGGTAGAGATGAAAACAGGAGGGATTGAAGTAGGACTCCAACCCAGCCAGAAAACCTCCAATTTACAGTTTGTCTAGCCTGTAGGATGTGCAGAGCCTAGCATAATAGTCACCAGAAAGACTTCATCTGGCATCTGATGGAGATGCAGAGTCCCACAGCCAAATATTAGGTAGAGCTCAGGGAACCCTGTGGGGTAGGAAGAAGAGGAGGGTGTGGAGGAGGAGGAGGAGGAGGAGGAGGAGGAGGAGGAGGAGGAGGAGGAGGAGGAGGAGGAGGAAGAGGAGGAGGAAGAGGAGGAGGAGGAAGGATTGGAGGAGCCATGGGGATCAAATGACACCACAAGAACAGAGCTCATAGAGTCAACTGACTGGGACTCAAGGGGGCTCCCAGGGACCAGGGGACCTGGTCGGGTCTGATCCAAGTCCTCCGCATCTGTGCTAAGGTTGTGTAGCTTGCTGTTCTTGTGGGATCCCTAACCCACCAGCCACTGAGGGGCAGAGGCCGTCTCGGACTCTTCTGCCTGCCTTTGGCACTCTTTGTCCCTTACTGGGTTGTCTAGCCTTGGTGTGAGAGTCTGTGTCTGGTCTTCCTGTAGCTTGTTATGCCATCTCTGGTGGAGGTAAAAGGGAGTTGTGGATTCATGGGAAAGAGGAGGTGGGGGAGGGGAGAGAATTGGGGGAAGGGAAGTGTGAGACCCTGAAAAGCAGCCTGGTTCCTCGGTTGAGCTAAGACTAGAAGCCCTGGTAACCCTGAAGGGATGGCAGGCACCAGGCCCCTGTCACTAGCTGCAGCCCTCCATAGATTTGAGGCCATCAGTCACTGTAAGGACACCACCCCAAACCCCTCAATGGGTAGAGGATGTGTCCTGTGGTGTAAAGACAAATCTCCATGTTAATGAGGTACCTAAAGGCCTGGAGGCTTAGCCATTAATAAGCTTTCCTTCCCAGACATTCCTTCCTGCAAAAGGCATTTAATCTCAGGCCCACCTTGAGAAGTGGGGTGTGGTTTTACACAAACACTTTCTGCCGTGAGAACAAATGCCTTAAAACCATGGGCTTCCTCTCTTTATCGGGATCCGCTGCTTAGGCCTCTGCTCTCCCAAGGGCCTCAAACACCAAGCCACCACCTGAGCCAAGCCCTGTGGCAGAGCTGACTCGGGACCCATAACCCTACAGGGAAGGAGGGAGAGCTGCAGTAGGGATGTACTATATGAGAGAATAAAGAAAAAGGGGAAATGCAAAAAGGAGTCCATTATAATTCTCATTCCAATCAAACGGAAGCAATAAGACGAATCACTGCCACTCTTACAACTCCTCAGGGAAAGAGATACTTTGTAGCCATGTCTGTCCTCTTACTTAAAACATCCCCTCCAGGAAAAGGGAGGGACTACTCACAGGGGTCAGGAAACTCAAAAGGGTACCATACCCACAAGCCCCTCCCCAAGGTTATAGAGGAAGCAACTCCTGCCCGGAGGAGGAAACTGGTGACTGCAGGGTGGACAGGGCGTTCTGGCGATATAGCCGTCAGGACTCCTCTGGCTAGGGTAGCTTTTCAGTGGTGTATCTGCTTTTCAGGTACCCATGCCCTGTGAGGAATAAGCTCGTGGGCGTGGGCTCCCTATGCTGTAGCTGGATAGAACCGCTTCTTGGGTCTACTGTTAGTGTCCTATCTTGAGTGAATGAATTTATTTATTTATTCAGGAAAGATTGTACCAGTAAGTCCCAAATGCACATCCAGGGACTGTCTGTCAACAACATATAATACGATTTAATCGGTGGGAACATGGGTACCCACTACATACCAGTATAAAGGGGGAGGGATCCATATGTCAGCCGTCACCTTCATCGCAGAAGTGTGGAATTTCAAATGACTTAGTTTATATGACAAGATGCATCAGAGATACGATTATGATACATTAGGAATGAATGCCGAGTCAATGCGTGGGGAGCGCTCTCCGTACTGTTTCTCAAGATGTATAGAGTAGACCCATAGCACAGTCCCTGACACAGAATGACTGCATTCTTTCTCTTCCTTCCAGAAACTTAAAGCTCGCCTGTCCAGACTCTAGGTGCCGCACAACTGTGACCCTGAGGGAAGGGAAACTCATTAGCACCAAGGGCCCTGAAATCACCTCTGGCCAGAGGAATGAGGACAACCCGATGACTTCCTCAAAATAGCTGTGCAGCCAGAGACAGGATGCTATCCCAGTTGGCGGGTGTATGAGCTGAGAGCAAAAACCTACACTTCTGACTCTGCACACAAAAGACCCAAACACAGTATACTTGCCGGCTGCTGGGAAGGTGCGTTTTGTGTTTGGGACCAACAAACCTCCCAAGTCACAGACAAGCTTTGTGTGATATCGGCACGCCTCCACTGCCTGCTCTAAGCAGATCTTCCCGTAATATGGAGTGCACACCACAGTGGGGGTTGAGAGAGCTGGCTCAGAGGTAAAGACCTCTTGTTGCTCTTGGAGAGGACCTGGGTCCAATTTCCAGCACTCGCATGATCATCCACAAACATCTGTAACTGCTCTTCCAGGGCATGCGATACCCTCTTCTGACCTCGGTGGGCATCAGGCATACACAAGGTTACACGTACACACATGTGGGCAAAACACCCGCTCACATAAAATAATCAAATATTTTTTAAAAGCCCACCACAAGAGAGAGAGAGAGCAAGACTCCATGATACTGAAACAGCCTGTGGTGGTCTGTATGTTCAAGGCCCGGGAGCTAAATCAATGCTAAAACGTAGAACACCCTCCGTTCAAATGTCATTTAAACCCTATTTATTCTTGTTGGCTGGGGAAAGCTAGTCTCATCCCTTCTCACAGTATAGGGATGCTCTTGCTCTTCAGACCCGTGCATGATATCCTCTGATACTCAAGTGCTATCATGTCAAATAAAGCAGCTCTGGAGCTCAGACATACCTCTGGGGCGGATCCTTGTACGCAGCAGGCAGGACTGCAAGAAACATCCCCTTTCTTGCTGAAGCCACCCTGCTGTCCTCACCCTGAGTCTACGGACTCAGCCTTAATGCTTGATGAACCGGCAATTTAACATCTTCTAATACCCTGGAAGAGCAACCCTGGGGCTTTTTTTTTTTTTTTTTTTTTTTTGACTAAAATGTATGCTTGTGTAGTGGTGTGTTAAAAATAACGCAGTTACCTCTACATCAGCCAAGAGCTCTGAATTCACAAGCACACCACTAGTTTTGACCAGACTGACTTCACCTGTCATCCTGCTGGAGAGGCTAGAAACACAGAATGCATTTTAAATGGCATCTTTTCCAGCCCAATCAGCCCTCAAAACCCTTTCTGATGGCAGCTATTTATGTGTGAAACTGAAAAGCTCTGGGTGCATAAATGTATTCAGATGACTGATTATAATTACCATGAAAAAGGGCTCGTAGCTATCACGGAATCATTTCGGCTCTGGGAGGGGTAAAGACTTTACTCGGGGCTCTGCGCTGTGGATGCCAGAGAGAATGCAAGACCATACATGCATTTCCCATCCCGCACCTGGGACAAGGAGCAAGGATTTTTCCTGTGCTCCTGCAGAAAGCTACAGCCTGCTAACTGACATGGACCTTTCCTAGAGTCTCAAATCCGAACCTAAAGAATTCTGAGAAAAAAAAAAGTATATCCAGCCCCCTTGTAAAGCTCCCAGGAAATAAATAACATCAAAAAACATAGCACTGCTGTCTTGCAGCATCCAGCTTCTGGGAATGACAATAATTCCCATAGTGTGATCACAGCATCCCTGGTCACTCAGGACAGCTCAAGAGGACTCTGAATTTTATAGAGTGGAGGGGAAAGCTCTACCAAATGCTCACAAATTCTGCCCTCTTCACTCCAAGTTCAAACAGCCACTAAGGGACTGTTTTCCACAAGCATATTAATGGCACTTTCCAAACCTGCATTTGTTTGTCCACATACACGCACCTCAACTGTTCCGACTTGTATACCATAGACCGTGCTACAGTCTAAACTGTGTTGTCCCTCTGCAGCTCACAGGGTGAAGTCCCAGCTCCAGGGAGACAGCATGCGGTGGTGGGACTTTGAGAGGTGTACTGGCTGGTTTTGTGTGTCAACTTGACACAAGCTGGAGTTATCACAGAGAAAGGAGCCTCCCTTGAGGAAAGGCCTTCATGAGGCATTTTCTCAGTTAGTGATCAAGGGGGAGGGGCCCTTGTGGGTGGTGCCATCGCTGGGCTGGTAGTCTGGGGTTCTATAAGAAAACAAGCTGAGCAAGGCAGGGGAAGCAAGCCAGTAAGTAACATCCCTTCATGGCCTCTGCATCAACTCCTGCTTCCTGACCTGCTTGAGTTCCAGTCCTGATTTCCTTTGATGATGAACAGCAATGTGGAAATGTAAGCTGAATAAATCCTTTCCTCCCCAATTTACTTCTTGGCCATGATGTTTGTGCAGGAATAGAAATACTGGCTAAAACAAGAGGTACCCGGCATAGGTGTGTTCAAAAGGAAGAGATTCTCCTGATAGGCAGAGACCAGAGTAAGACCTCCTCCCTGCTGTCGTGTGAGTGTGGACATCTATAAGTCCGGGCCAAGGATTCACAAAGACCAGATTGGCTGGCGCATTGCTCCAGCCTCCAAAACTCTGATATAATAAATGCCCAGCGTTGAGAGAAGCCAGTCTGTGTGTGTTTGTCATGGCAGCCTGCGCTTACTAAGACATCTGCCTTCCGTGGAGTCCTGCTGCTCCCTTTCCTGGCACCAGGCAACCAAACCATCCATCCCACTGAGGGCCCTTCAGCTGTTCTTCCCTAGGATACTGAACCACATTTCCTTCTAGTTGATCCATCGATTGCAAAAGGCTCTATTCTTCCTGCAACATCCCTGTCTGTAACCGGAAGGGAGGTATGCGACAGCGAGTGGGAACGTGGGGTCCTGTCTAGCTCATCACACCTCTTTGGATGGCCTGTCAGTCACACTGTGAAACCAGGTTTTAATATGTCCCATAGGAGGCTCAAATGATGTACATAGAAAACATGAGGTGGGAGGGGCCATGTAAGTGTAAAATACAATTACACTTTCTTAGCTCTTTTTTTTTTTTTTAAATCTCACTGCAAATCAATGCAAACGGCACACAACACCAGGAAACACAACCACAACAATGACGACGACAACAACAACAACCTACACACATGACAACAGCCCTAGTAGACTGTGCGTCACGAACTGTGCTTCAAGTAGCTTCACGAGTTACTTCATTGCCTATCCATTCTGTGCAAAGTAAGAGGAACCCTGCTTCCTCAGGAAGGCCCACACACGTGCTGCAACTGGAATCCAGTGCTTGCTGGTTCGCCCTGCCTTGGGAATTTAAGGTCTGAGTGATTATAGCCTGTCACCCATTCATCCAATCAATGCCACTGTAAAATTGTATGCGGCTCCTACTAAACTTGGAGAGAGCTGGCACTGTAGTTCATTGTTTACAGCAGGGCAAGACGTTTTTCTCCATAGCCAGAAAAAGGGGGAGAGAGCAGAATAAGAGAAGACTCAAAGGCATGGTGAACATTTTCCTACACTAGCCAGTGCTGCCCAGCAAGCGACTCCATGCCGGACTGAGATACTCGATGTCGGGGCCGGGTCTTAGCTTCAGAACTGCAGGCTCCATCGCTGCACCTGGCACACAGCAAGAGCCGATTTATTCAGTAAACAGTCGGGATACACACGGAAGCGAGTGCTTGTGCTGGCTTTCTCCCGCAGACAGCAGGTTCCTAATCCTAACCTCCAAGTTCTCCTTGGAGAATTTACAGCTGCTGAGCCCACCTCTGGCTCTGAAGTCAGAACTGTGGCTTTATACCCCACAGTGACAGTGACCCTGCTCCTGACATGTCTGAATTCTTTTCTCCATAAAGTAGTGGGGGGTGAGGGCGACAACCACCATGCAGGCTTGTTGTAAACACTGAAGAGATACATGCACAGCTCTTAGAGCATTATCTAATATACTATAAGTAATAGAGAGTCAAAACCATGACCTGGCGCGTAAACAAGTGGTTTACCAGTTAGCTATATCCTAGCCCCTAATCTGCCTGCTTGCCTGCGTATCTATCAATCTATCTATCTATCTATCTATCCATCCATTCATTCATCTATCCATCATCCATCCATCTACCTTTCTTTCTTCTTTTTCTATCTATCTATCTATCTATCTATCTATCTATCTATCTCTATCTATCTATCCATCCATCTACCTTTCTTTCTTCTTTTTCTATCTATCTATCTATCTATCCATCTATCTACCTTTCTTTCTTCTTTTTCTATTTTTTTCAATACTATGCAGCTCTGGCTTGCCTGAAATTCACTATGTAGACCAGGCTGGCCTCAAATTTCCAGAGATCTGCTTGCCTCTGCACCCTGGGTGTTAGGATTAAAGCTGTGCAGCACCATACACAGCTTGTTTTTGTTGTTTACAAATCTTTCTGAAGAAAAGGTTAAGCAAGTTATGTGAGCCACAAGCTGTTCTCACATGTAAACTATATCTAGCAATATTTCCACGCAAGTATCTCTCTACACTATTCTATAACTTAATGAGTCGGGTATTTTGTGCTGGACAACAATAAACCCTAATATTGAGAAAGCTAGACTTTGCTGTAAGATTTCAGGTCCTCAGATTTAAAGCCAAGTACATATCCTGACGAACAGCATAATCAAAAGGGGCCTGTGCCACAGAGGAGTGGACAATGCTACAATTCTCAGAAGTAATGTTATAAGGACTTTCCCAAAAAGCCCAGCTATCTCCAAGTAGGGCCACCAAACAAGAACAGAAGGAGCCATATGCAATTCTGCAATGCCATGGAACTACCACGAAGCACTGGGTGAAAGGGAAACAGACCGTGGCCTGTCAGATCTTCTTAAACTCTCAGGCCAGGGAGAACGAAGCAAGCACTCGCGTTCGGGGCCGTAGCATGTGTGTGGATCTTCCTAAGGAATCAGGGTTTTCCTACACACACACACACTCCAACACACACTCGCTTTCCTAAAAATGGATAGGTACGAGGCAAGCAAATGAAACCAGGGTGGGGGATTAGCCACCGGGAGCTAAAGGAGTTTTTTCCAAGATCAATCAAAGCACCTTGCAAATCTACTTAAGGATCCAAACTGCAGATGAGACACCTGGATGGACTATCTGCTGGCAAGGAATAGACGGCAAAATAATTATCAGTGACACTGAAGAGCCTTGTACTACTTAGAGCTCTCAGAGGGAGAGGGGTCCCGTGGAAACAGGACAGATGCAGCAAGGACCCTGGGGAGTAACTGGCTAATTAGAAACATGAAGCCATTTACCTTACTCATGCCTGACTATGGAAATCAGCAGTGCCTTGAGCAATAGACCTCCCAGAACAAAAACAGACACACAAACCAAGCCATTCAAGTGACTGGCCAAACCCTTCATCCTGAACCTTTTGCTTCTTCGAATGCAAACATCGTAATGAAAATGTCCCTGGGTTCAGTCCTTAAGCCAATAAGCAGATAGATGTATACACGTTCCCATGGGCCACTCATTAACAGACAAGGCCATTTCGACCCCTCTACTCCTGATTTTCATATTTCTCCAGTTTCGTTCCATAAGCCTGCATGGGTCATTCTCCCTGAAGATTGTCCCATTCAGGATAGGCGAAATGTTTATTTCCTCAGGTGTCTTGATGTCTTTAAACTAACAAAAGCATCTGCAAATCAGCATCCGTTGAGGAAGCGCCTTGTCCAACCTCTGTGTGTGACTGCCCCTGACCCTCACAAGCAGGACTGGGACATTATTTCTATGGCATAAGAACTTGCTTAGAAAAGATGAGGGTGACTGTTATCAGAACAGAAATGGATAAAAGTACCTCATAGAAAGTCACAAGGGGGCTATAATTTCATCCATCTTTAAAATGTAAGGTTTAGGGTAATTTAAAAAACCTTTATTACTCTCCCTTCTGGAAACTGTGGCATAATTGGCCTTTAAATACTGTTCTCTACTGTCATCTGATAAAGCCCACTGTAAAATTTCACAAAGTGTCAAGTACAGTACGAGCATTCTGTTGCACAAGGAACTTCTGGAGTTTCTCTCATCCTCCTTCCAGGAAGTGAAATAAAATGGCAGTATTAGAGAGGGTGACATTCACCAAGCTGTTGACTATTTTAATCTTTCTTTGAAAGTCAGATTATCATTAATTAGAATGTTACTGAAAACAGGTTTTTTGATGGTTTTTTTTTTTTTTTGACTGCTTCATAAAATATTAACCCAGCCAAGGGAAAAAGCCATTCCAACTTCAGTGAAGTCAAGAACATGTAAGGAACAGGTTTTTACATCTTGTAAAGGGAAGCGAAGCATTGAAAGATAATTTCAGGACTCCTCTCTCTCACCTGCCACACCCCAGATTCCCCAAGCCTTCATTCCCTGCAAATGAGTTTCATTTATTGAGCTTCCCGTGGGCAACAATTCATCCCCAGGTCGGAACTCCTGACACATCAGTTTTCCACACGGGCTCCATCACGTAGCTTTTCTTGATTAAGGGGCTCCGATTATGTCTCATTCTCTCTCTTCAACTTCCCCCAACTGCAGAAGAGAGTACATTCCTACCCGAGAAGGGGAAGGGAGTCAGGACAAAGAGCACAAAGTAGAATTAACCTTGATAGAACATGTTTGTTTTCTTAGGAAATAGCATTTTCTTAACAGCTATGTACTTTTCTACAAAATCTACATGTTTCTGAATTTCTCTGCACAGCTCAGCATGCTGGGCCCTGGTGGACCTCTAGTCCCCTGAGAGAATCGTTTTACACAAGTTTCGATTTCTGTAGGAATTCCCTCTAAGGTTTAACTCTCTGTAATCGAAGACACATGTTAAAAGAAAGATAGGGTCAGGGGAGTGAAAGAAATGTGGCAAGACATTTAATTGTTTAAATAAAATGTAAATCTTTACTTGGGAACATCCAGAGGGGGGAAAGATTTCAACTCTTCTCTTCTATCTTTCCTCTCCTTGGTTCTATTCTCTGGTCTATTTATCATGGACCAAGGTAACTAGACTCTTTGATTTTCTGTAGGGCCCCATGCTAGTGAAATTTGTATACTAAGCAATTATGGTGGTTATTCCTCCAAATCAGTAAAAAGACTGATGTTTTGCCTGGCCGGGAAGGAGTGCCTCCCTCCTCAACTACTAAGATTGACCAGAAATGGGTATCTGAACCCAACTAAAGAGTTCTACCTGTACCTGTACCATAGAGTGTGTAAGAAAGGTCCTTTCCACTACCCTATATTGCTGCCCTGTGAGATACAGATCTGAAAAAGTCAATTTTCCCCTTTAATGCATGAAATGTCCTAAGAATTAAGTCAACTCAGCACCAGGGAGCCAGGATATTCCACAGCCTTCTGTGCATAGCCAGCCAGAAAAGAGTGATCTCCCAGCAGTGCTTTCACTTCTGAGCTCAGAGGTGAGAGCTCCACCTTCTCTCTGGAGGGGACCAGCTAGGAACACACAGGGCCTAATTAGGATCAGTGTAGCAGCTGGGACAGAAGTCTTCCTGCTGCCATTTGCACCAGGGAGCCTTCTGTGCATAGCCAGCCAGGAGAGAGAGATCACCCAGCAGTGCTTTCACTTTTGAACTCAGAGGAGTAAGGACACAGGCTTACAAGCCCACAGGAAGAACAAACTCCAGCCAGAGACAACAATACCAACTAGCACCAGAGATAACCAGATGGCGAAAGGCAAGCACAAAAACCCTACCAACAGAAACCAGTGCCACATGGCAACATCAGAACCCAGTTCTCCCACCACAGCAAGTCCCGGATACCCTATCACACCGGAAAAGCAAGAGTTGGACTTAAAATTGTATCTCATGATGCTGATAGAGGGCTTCAAGAAGGACTTAAAAAACTCCCTTAAAGAAATGCAGGAGAACATCAGTCAACAGGTAAAAGCCCTTAGAGAGGAAACACAAAAAATCCCTTAAAGAAATACAGGAGATCATGGGTCAACAGGCAGAAGCCCTTAAAGAAGAAACACAAAAATCCCTTAAAGAATTACAGGAAAACACAAACAATCAAGTGAAGGAACTGAACAAAATTATCCAGGATCTAAAAGTGGAAGTAGAAACAATAAAGAAATCACAAAGTGAGACATCTCTGGAGATAGAAAACCTTGGAAAGAATTCAGGAGTCATAGTTGCAAGCATCAACAACAGAATACAAGAAAGAACCTCAGGTGCTGAAGATACCATAGAAAACATTGACTCAATAGTCAAAGAAAATGCAAAATGCATAAAGCTGGTAACCCAAAACATCCAGGAACTCCAGGACACAATAAGAAGACCAAACCTAAGGATTATAGGTATAGATGAGAGCAAGGATTTACATCTTAAAGGCCCAGTAAACATCTTCAACAAAATTGTAGAAGAAAACTTCCCTAACCTAGAAAAGAGATGCCCATGAACATACAAGAAGCCTTCAGAACTCCAAACAGACTGGACCAGAACAGAAAATCCTCCTGGCACATAATAATCAAAACACCATATTCACTAAACAAAGAAAGAATATTAAAAGCAGTAAGGGAAAAGGGGAAAGTAACTTATAAAGGCACACCTATCAGAATTACACCAGACTTCTCACCAGAGACTATGAATGCTAGAAGATCATGGGCAGATCTCATACAGAACCTAAGAGAACACAGATGCCAACCCAGGCTATTATACCCAGCAAAACTCTCAATCATCATAGACGGAGAAATCAAGATATTCCATGATAAAACCAAATTTACACAATATCTTCCACAAATCCAGCCCTACAAAGGATAATAGATAGAAAATGCGAACACAAGGAAGGAAACTACACCCTAGAAAAAGCAAGAAAATAATCTTCCAACAAACCTAAAAGAAGATAACCACACAAACATAAAAATAACATCAAAAATAACAGGAAGCAACAATCACTATTCCTTAATATCTCTTAATGTTAATGGACTCAATTCCCCAATAAAATGACGTAGACTAACAGAAATATTTTTCATGTAAGTCTTCAGTTTTATCAGAAAGTTTGTAATTCCTCTTTCAATTTGTTTAGCAATTTTTTATGTCTACCATTTTATCTGCATTATTTTTCATGATAATCTTCAATTTTAATATGTCTTTCTATATACTTCCTCTATTTTATCAGAAATGTTTTCCATGTAAATCTTTGACTTTATCACAAATATTTCTAATTCCACCTGCAATTAATTTAGAAAGAATTTTTATATCTACCATTTTATATGTAAAAATTTCCATGAAATAGTCAATTTTAACATGTTTGTCTATTTATTTCTTGAATTTTATCAGAAATATTTTCCATGTAAATCTTTAATTTTATCATAAAGTGTTTTTATTTCCCTTAAAAAAAAAAGAATTAAGTCAACTAATAGAACGGGTGCTAAAGCAAAAACAGGAGGATACTTGAAAACAAAAAACAAATAAACAAACAACCCAGACAGAAAGAGATACTCATATTTGGAGAGAGACTGACACGAGGAAGAAGAGAACAGAATTCCCATGAGCCCTGTTTAAGCCCTGGATTCCACTCTATCTGAAGCAAGATCACTCTCAGACCTTCTGGCTATGTGAATAAAAAATACACTTCACACTCAACAATCTGTATTCCTTTTTAACAGTCGCACTACACTTTCCAAAATTAAAGTATGGACATGTACTATCTAAAATCAAATCCTTTGATGCTTCCTTTCAAAAAATTTTTTAGAAGGAATGAAAACGTCTAAGTAGAGAACCAAGATCATATGCTGTCTAGAGCTCACTCTCCAAGGGTCCAAAGCAAATGCTGGATGAGGATGGGTTCAAGACACTCTGTAATGCTGAAGGGAAGATGCTAGTCGCTCAGCCTGTTCCAGTGTTCCAAGCTGTGTCTCTCTCTGTTTTCTCTGGCTTGCCCCCTATTGCCTGACCCACAGCCTTGCTGGAAGTAACCCAGGTACACTGTTTATCAATACACACCCTCATCCTCCATTAGAACTCAATAATTTGTGTTCATTTCAATAGTCACACGACACTTTCCAAAATAAAAGTATAGACATGCAATATCGAATCCTTTCCTACCGAGTAGCCAACTTCTTTAACGACGCTCAGCGGTACTGTACAGCATCCCGACACACCCAGCTCCTGCCTCCCACTAGACCAGGAGCTGCTCCAACCTGCATCTGTCCTGTTTACTGTCACATCTCCAGCAAAGCCACTTTCACGGTAAATATTCACATGAATGTGTGCTGAATAAATTAAGAGAATAAATTGGGGGAAAATTCACTTACACTAATCGGCGACGCTCTCCTAAAAGGTAAGAAGGAAATAGATGTCAGCTCGCTTCTCTACCCAGAGTCCCCTGCCAAGACTCTACCACTCAAGAGGACAGCGCCTGGGAGAGAAGCATCCCAGGACCAAGTCACACAAACAGACACATTAAAGCGTTTTCTTCCCCATCCTATTGTCTGCCCTCTCTTGCACCCTCCTTTCTTGATACTATCCATTTGAGAGAAGCATTTTCTTCCCACACTCATATGGCAACTAAGAGCCCCTCTACTCAGGAAGGAGCTATCCTTCTAGAAAAGCATACCTCAGCGCCGATGGAGGGACCATGATATCCCAAGTACACTGGATCTTCTGTTACCTACTGTTTATTTATTACCACTGCAGTCCCCAACACCTAGAAACCAACAAGTCTGGTAGGATGGGATGGGGCGGGATTCCAGGAGTCTTCGTCACCTCAAAGTGGGGTGCTGGGGCTGTGCCTTGACTTGTGCACAAGACGCAGAGACGTTTGGAAGGACATCCCGAGTCCATGTTCTTAATTTACTTTTATTGTTTATACTCTACAGCCAGGGAACACGAGGTTCTACTGCAGCTGCCTGCTGCCTGCTGCCTAGCTAGAGGCTGGCACACAGGAAGGAAAGAGTGGCCAACCAGAGACTCCCACTGGGCATTATCTACGGCACACCTTCCTTCCAACTCTCCTTCTTTAGAAATTCCATCAGCCTGCAAGTTCGCTCTAAAATGCTCATCTCCCGGGTGTTCTGTGGAAGACATCATGGCTCTTCACGGGCAGCATCACCCCCACAGTCGCTGCCTTAGTTTCGGCAGCTGGTGAGACGTCTATAAGCCAGGCTCTCACAGTTTCCATCTGGGAAGCAGGTAATGGGTCCCCTTCTGAGTCTGATAATCAAGGGCCCATTTGTGCCCTCACCACTGAGCGCTGAGGCTGCAATCAGACTCCTTTCAGCCCGAACGGTTCCCAACAGCTGAAGGTAAGAGGATGCGATCCCACAGAGGAGAAAAATCAGGACCTTCCGTGTCGATAAGAACATTAAAATGTGAAGCATGTGGTGGGTAAGCAAGCCGAAGTCATCGAGTGAAGAGGAAACACTCAAGCAGCTGCCATGGAAACAAAATATTCCCAGCTAAGCGCTACAAGAAGCACACTATCCCTCTGCCATTGCTTTCCGAGGATTCATCTTCCTTATTATTAAAACCAAGTTCAGGTTAGCGTCCCTCTTCAAGAGGTGGTGGCTCCCACCACAGACTGTCTTTTGGCAGGTTTTTCTTTTCTTTTCTTTCTTTCTTTCTTTTTTTGTTTATATATATATATAATTTTTTATTCTATATTCTTTGTTTACATTCCAAAGATTCCAAAGGCTTTCCCCCTTTCCCAGTTCCCCCACCACCACCATATGTCCCATAAGTCCTCCCCCACCCAACTATTCCCCAATCACCCCACCACCACCACCACCATTTCCCTGTTCTGGTACTCTCCTACAAAACTGGATCCAATCTTTACAGGCCCAGGGTCGTCTCCTTTCTTCTTCTTCTTTTCTAAAGTTAATGTATATGGCTTAAGTTTTAAGGTCATTTTCATTTTGGAAAGCACGGGCACTTATATGGGTGATGACAGGTTTGGGGGCTTAGTCAGGGTTTCTATTCCTGCACAAACATCATGACCAAGAAGCAAGTTGTGGAGGAAAGGATTTACTCAGCTTACACTTCCACACAGCTGTTCATTACCAAAGGAAGTCAGGACTGGAACTCAAGCAGGTCAGGAAGCAGGAGCTGATGCAGAGGCCATGGAGGGATGTTCCTTACTGGCTTGCTTCCCCTGGCTTGCTCAGCCTGTTCTCTTATAGAACCCAACACCACCAGCCCAGGGATGGCACCACCCACAAGGGGCCCTCCCCCCTTGATCACTAATTGAGAAAATGCCTTACAGCTGGATCTCATGGAGGCACTTCCCCAACCGAAGCGTCCTTCTTTGTGATAACTCCAGCCTGTGTCAAGTTGACATATGAATCCAGCCAGTACGGGGGCAAATCCTGCGCATTTGCCAAGATGAACCCATTTACTACATGTGCATGGAGTTCAGCGGCCATCCTCCGGAGCCTGGTGCTTCCAAACTGGCCAGTTCCTAGGAAGAAAGCCGCTGCCAGCACGGGTGCTTGCTGCTCTTTAGTTCCTTTGTGCCCCAGTGTTTGTTCTCTCTTTTTCCCCCATCTCCTTGCCTTAATTAGGAGTTCTATTTGTGCCATAAACCACCATGGCCAAAAGCAACTAGGGTATGAAAGGGTTTATTTCCTCCTATAGTCCATCGTTGAGAGCAGGGACATTTCAGAGGAATACTGCTCACTGGTTTGCTCAGCTTGCTTTCTTAGAGCATCCAGGATCACCAGCCGTGGGGTGTCACTGCCCATAGTGGGCTATGCCCCCCTCCTGCATCAATCACCAAGCAAAAAAATGCAGTGCAGGCTTGCCCACGGGCCATTCAGGGGGAGGGAGGCATTTGCTCCCCTGGGGTTCCATCTTCCCAAAAGACCTTCCTACTGTTCTAGCTTGTGTCAAGTTGATATAAACTAGCCAGCACACACACCCTCTCCTTTTCTCTCCCTCTCTCTCTTTTCCTCCCTGGATGTGTATGATTTTTCCAGTGCCAGAGCTGGTCTGTTCTGGAAAAAGCAATCACAAACAAGGCTTGATTTCTCTGTTGAGGACAGGAAAGGAAAATTCAGTACCTGTTTAAAAAAAAAAAAAAAAAAGCCAATCTAATTGATTTCAGTAACTTCGCCGGTCATTTTCCTCTAAGGAAGTAAATAAATCTCCCCACTCCCTCAGCCAGGAAGGCAAGTTAAACGCCGGAATCCTTAACAATAATAAAAAAAGATAGCCTCATGCAGGCATAACTAAAGTTAGGACTTGGTTTTGAGTTCTCCGAACTGTCTGTTTCGGTAGCACGCGGTGGCTAGCCTCGGCTAATACGGCTAAGAGAGAAATGTAGCGTGCACTAGTGGAGGCACGGTGGGAAGAGTGTGTGTTCCGGGTGGAGCTCTGCGTGCTGCGTGCTGACTGCGGTGACGAGGATCCACAGACAGCAGGGCTGGGCGTGCGCGCGCGGCACATAGAAGGATGCTTCTGAGTGCTCGCATTTTGCCACCTAAAACTTTGTAAGCGGTCCTTGGCGGTAAAGGTGGTGTCTAATGGAAATGGGGATAGTTGTAGAGAGATGGAGACAGTGAGAGAGGAATTTCATGAAGCTGTTCGTAGGGAGAGGTGAACACAGGATCAGAGTCCCTCTGGTGGGTCACAGCTATAGGGTGACATACGTGAATAAGATGCTCATTCTCTGCGGCACCAGCCAAAGTGCCAACACCTTCACCCAACAGCAAATGTCATATGGAGCGGAATGCTGCCCTTGACAATGCCCGTGCTAAGGACCAGCAGGGAACTTGAACACGGTAACAGTGTGGATGGACCAGTGAAGATTCTGCAAGCTGGCTTAGAGGACTTGGAGCAGACATGCTAACCAGGTCATGTCTTCTCAGGGCTTGGGACAGACAACACAGACATCTACAAATGCCTTTTAGAACCACCGTGAGTTTCTAAGATCACTGGAGAATGCTTGTGTGTACATGATCACTTCAGTAGCATCAAAGAAGGGTGTGCCAACCTCATATAAAATCAGGCTGTAGATGATGGCCTTATTAAATAAAATATGAACATCTTGGAGTAAAAACTGTCAAAAAACCATAAACTCAAGATAGGTGCTTATATTGGATGAATACATTCACCCATCCATCCATTCAATACATCAGCCAACAAGTATTTATGGGGTTCCACTGTGTACTAGGAGCTATGCTGAGGAAAAAAAAAAACAGAGCTCTTACCCTTAAGAAGTTTCCAGTGTAGGAAGAAATGAAATTTTTATAAGGGTTTTGTAGAGTCTTACTAGACCACAAACGATTATATGACTGTATATGGGAAGTGATGAAGGCTTCACAAGAAAGAACACAATTCAGATTCCTTGGGGATGGTAGGAAAGAGGGTATTGGCTATAGCAGGCACTTCACACTCAGGAAAACCCTGTTGTATTGTTGGATGATATGTACGCTATGATAACATATATATGCCTGCATTACCAGTTCCTAGCAACCATCACCACGGTCTTTTAAAAGCAAATGCTTTCTGTTGGAGGGTTGTTGGTTTGCTCTCGCTAGCCTCCGATAGTTTAGATTTTCCAAACTGGTTCCTCTCTGTGGTTCTTACCCAACTCAGGGAAGAAGGTTTGGACCACTAATGGCTCGGCAAGATGAAAGGCTTTCATTCTCACTCATGTCCCCTTAGATCCCTTTAGTCTCTGTTCTTTGGGGATCTCTTGAAACCAAACCAACTTTAATCTCTGGCCTGTACATGCGGCAGCACACGTGATCGTCAGCTCTCTTTGATCTGAAACCAACACATGTCGAGTTCAATTTTGTGGTACTTTGATGAAGGGATTGAGAGAGGACGCATGAAAGCAACCTCTTCACCTGGAAACCCAAACTTTCACAAGAATCCATGAGGCCATCAGCGTGGTTACACTCAGCCTAGCAAGAAAGGCACATACTCGAAATAAATCCTCATGACGAGTAGCTTTTACCCTGAGTCCGTTTACTCATCCATTAAAACACAAAGCATTATCGAAGGTGAGTCAGCTGGGGTAGAAAACGTCTTATACTTTCGCATCATTTAAAAGGCACTTGCTGTTCTTAAGGTAATAGGAAGTTTTTGGAAGTAGATGGTAGTCATAGGTGGTACAGCTTTATAAATTAAAAGTTAAATAGTAGGTTTCAAGTTACATATTTTTTTTATCATAAAACTCACTTGTTGGAATATTTTCTTTGAAAACCAGGCATTTATTGAGAGTTCTTATTACCATCTCCTATGAGATTTTATAAGAGGGGATACCCTGGTTAGCATCTATTATCTTACATCCTGGCAAAATCATGTGTGAAA
This sequence comes from Apodemus agrarius, assembly GCA_964023405.1. Classification (NCBI taxonomy): domain Eukaryota; kingdom Metazoa; phylum Chordata; class Mammalia; order Rodentia; family Muridae; genus Apodemus; species Apodemus agrarius. Next base: position 134,769,901 of record OZ030008.1, read on the forward strand.
CAGAGATATTGTAAGAAAACCGGTCTATCCTAAAGAAGTCTTGAGGACAGTCTGCAGGGTTTTCATGTGTCCCTTCTAAGTCAAATTAACCCAATTATGATGCTCTCAATTTGAGTGTCCGTGACTTTTAAAGAAATTCTGAAATCATTTGAATTCCTATAGTATTGTATGTCTGAACAAAATTTTCACATAGTTAAGTCATCCAGACTCCAAATCCAACCGAATCTCGAATCAGGCTCTTCCACTATGTAGACTCTTCCATGATTTACGGTATGGTAGTAGTGGTAGTGTCACCCAGCAAAGCTGACTGATGTCAGAGTGAACCCATAACCGAAAGCCACAGATGCGGGTCTAAAGGTGAACACAAACACGAAAATTCGGAGGCTGAATGCATAGGAGAATTAGCATTTTATGGAGAAACCGGAATTGATTAAGCTGCTTTTAATACAAAGGGAAGATAATTAATCCCACCATAGAAATTCTAATCAAACTGAAAAAAAAAATGAGAGCTATTCTGCCCCAATATTACTTATGCATGTGGCAGAATTAGCATGAGATGTGACGCCAAAGTGAGAGGAGTAATGTTACACACCTCAGCCCTGTTTATTATACTACTTTGCACTTAAGGAAATTATAACTTCTCATGCTAACAGAAGTATCTCTAAAATGTATTTATGGTCTGGAAAGCCACCAGAGCCTCCATTAACAGGGCTATGTTTTTCCTATTAAACAGATCTCAGTTTTAAACTCCGGGCAGATTTTCTCACCATTAAACTTGCTATATCCTGGACCACAACTTAAAATGATGGGATTGAACACTTAATAGTAATGGACAGAGAAAATTAAATAGGACTTTTTTTCCCTTCAAAACTACTCAAAGGGGTAAACCTGAGAAGGGAAACAGAGGTTCTAAGATTCCTTTCATACCTGGAAATCACCAGTAATTAGGATTCATTTGCAAAAAAAAAATATTAATATCAGGGAGGAAAATATTAATATCAGGGAGAACTTCTATGCTGCAATTCAGAGGACTGGGATTTGAAGACCACACTCCAACCTCGAGGGTATGACATTAGAATGTCCAACTCTGCTGGCCGCAGAGCGATTTGGGGATTCTACCTAGGAGAAAGTACTTGGAAAATGGAAAAACCCCATGGATATGTGCACGATTGTAAAAATGACTCCCACCAGAAATGAGTCTGCAGTGCCTGACGGCAGGACTCGCATGGCCTCTCACTGCCACACTACCCTGCAGTCAGACTCTAGTCTAGACTCTCTACTTCACCTCCATTTCGGAAGATAAATCATGTTTCTTGGTACAGGGGAACCTCTGTATCAGACCCCGTTCCTGCCAACTACACACACACACACATACACACACACACACACACACACACACACACACACACCCCTCCCTCTGCGTCATCGTTCTCTCTTTATTAGATCAGCTGCTATAGTGCTCGCTTTGGCAGCACATATATCAGCTGCTATAGCAAAACCATCCTAAGCAAAGGGACAGTGGACCCGCCCTCCTGACTAACATATATGGCCCGGGGTGATGCCCATTCTCCGTTTGGCAGCATAACTATTAAAGTTTGGTGCCCATACAATGCCTGTCCTTCCAGTTTGCCTCAAGCCTCCCAACCACCCCAGCCAGAAAGTTCTCAGCCAGTTGTGACTCCAGGATGCCCAGCTCAAAGGACTGCCCCACTGACAGCTTGCTTGAACTCCGCACAGCTGAAGTCATCTTTCTATATCCATCATTTGGCTTCCAGGATGCCCGTGTCCTAGTTCTCTTCTTTGTCAAATGGTCTTTTCTCACTCTCCATTGCAATCTCCACCTCCCATCCAGACTCTGAACCCTGAGTACTCCAAAAGTCAGTCCCGAAGCCTCCTCCCCATGAGTTTGGCTATGGTTTGGATATAGCTTGGATGCGTTTTCCTGAGGCTCATGTGTTGGAAGCTTGGTCCCTGTTGTGTCAATGTGAGAGGTGGAGAATGCTTTAAGAGGTAGAGTCTAGTCACAGGCCACTAGGGATATTGTCCTCACAGAGGATTAATAGAGACTTTATGGAACTCTGAGTTAGTTCTCACCAGAGTGGATTGTTATAAGAGAATAACACTGGTCCTGTCTACTCTCCAGGTCCTATCTCAGCAGGGGAAGCCTTCCTCAGCACATCCCTAGAGTTAACCCATGCAGAGACGCTATATGGGTCGGAGCTTGTGCCACGCTGTTGGACTTGCAGCCTTTCAAACTGTGAGTGCAATAAATATCTTTCTTTATAAGCTAGTCACCTAGCTGTGGGTTGTTATGTTATAGCAATGGAAAATGGATTAATACAACTTTTATTCCACATTCATTCCAGGGTGATGGGTCTAAACACCAGCTACACGCTCATGACTCTCAGTATAGTACACATCTTCCACATCTCTGCACTGAGTTGCATATTTTTATAACCAGCATCAGCTCAGCAATTTCTCTTGGGAGAGTCTAATGCACACAGAGAACTTGAAATGCCTTCCAAAGAAGAGTTGACAACTGTCCCCAAACACCTGTTACATTAATAAGGCCTCTTGCCCTGCTCGTGACAACCCTGTCTTTTGCGTTTGTGATGGTTAATCTTGTCATCGTGGCTGAATTTAGAATCTCTTAGCATAAACACTTCTGGAAGCAGCACCATTCTATGGGCTCCAGGCTGAATAAAAAGTGGGGGAGAGGAAAGCAAGCTGAGCACCAACCCACCTCTCCCCCTCCCCCTCTCCCCTCCCCCTTGCCCCCTCTTCTTCCTGGATTCGATGTGACCAGACAGCTCACACTGCCGCCACGCCAGCTATGACCATTCTCACCGCCACACATTCCCAGCCGCCGTGCCACACACAGAACAAAGGAGCCCTGCCTTCCTTCACAGCGCCATGAAAACTAACTCATAGAATTACTCAGACCAAACTGGGATGCCTGACTCCGTCATACACCCCCTTCCCTCCATGTTCAGATTCCCCCAAACTACCCAGAATCTGGCTGCTTCCTCCCATTTCCCTGCCTCTAGAAACATGTCTCCAGAACGCTGCCCTAGTCTCTAACCTGGCTTCCCGTTCCATCTTTGGTTTCTCTGCGGTGTCTTTGCCACATCTTGGGCAGAGTAATCTTTTGGGAAAAAATGTACCAATTAATGTTCTTCCTTTACATTCAACTTCCTCATACACCGTAACATCAAGAGGCACACTGAAGTCTTCCCACACACTTTATAATGTAGCCCCTGGCCGTCTTTGTATCTGGTCCTCTGACCCCTCTCACTGCTTACTGACTCTCAACTTGCCCAAAAGCCCAGTGTGATCATGAATCTAAATTGTCCACAGGATTATTTAGGTTGAATCTAATGCAAGTTAATAAGGACTCTTTATTTCCCCCAAATAAATTTTTAAATGAAGGCACATTCTATCCCAGACTCACATATCCCTTGGTAAATGTCTTTTAAAGTCTCAGATTTGAACCACTAACTGGTGGTTTACTAGTTTTACATACAATGAGCTGCAGCAGATACAGCTCCTCCCGCCATAACCCTGGGCAGTGTCGGCTTTGCCGCTACCTTCCCCTCACTGCTAGACCTGAGTCCTGCAGGCTTAGTACACGGCTGCCCATCAGACTGGCAGGACAGCCCTGGGACCACACTACACTGAACAGCTTCTGCCCAGCAAAGGAAACAGTCATCAGAGTGAAGATATGGCTTACAGAAGGGGAGGCGATCTCTGCCAGGTGTTCGTGGGCAGCAGATTAATATCCTGAATCTATAACGTGCTAGAAAAGCTAACCCTGGACTTGGGGGGGGGGAGACTGGATTGCAGTGGTAGGAAGCCTGTCTAGCAGGCTTGAGGCTCTAGGTCTAAAACCCAGCATAGGAGAAAACCATGTGACACCAAAAGAATAAATAACTTACTACATCTTTGTCACAGTTAACTCCGGCTGCCAACCCAATACCATCCGGAGTCACCCGGGAAGAGGGACCCTCAAAGGAAGAACTGACTGCATCAGCTTGGCCTGTAGGCATCTCTGTGAGTCATTTTCCTGGTTGCTAATTGATATAGGGGGCCCAGCCTGATACTAGTGATTCCATCCTTAGGAAGGTGGACCTGGCTGAGCAAGCGAGAGGAGCAAGCCAGGAAGCTGAGCACCAACCCACCTCTCTCCCTCCCCCTCCCCCTCCCCCTCCCCCTCCCCTTCCTCGGTGGCCTCCAGTTGCCTGCCTTGATGTCCAGTCTTGGCCTCCTTCTATGATGAACCTGTAAGCCAAATTCTTTCCTCCTCCAAGTTGCTTTTGGTCAAGTGTTTTATCACAACAGAACGCAGACTTGGACAATCTTCATTCATGAGAAGAATCCCCTCCCCTCCCAATCAGAGGAGTCATCATGAAGATTATAAATAAATAAATAAATAAATAAATATTGGCAAGGATACGAGTAAAGAGGAACCTGCACATATTGTTGGCAGGAATACATATCAGTGATACCCTTGCAGAAATCGGTATAGTAGACTCCTTTTTTTTTTGCATTTTTTATTGGATATATTCTATATTTACAATTCATTTCCCTTTTTCTGGTTCCCCACCCCCCAAAGGTCCCACATGCCCTTTCCCCTCCCCCTGTTCCCTCATCCACCCCTTCCCACTTCCCTGTTCTGGTATTCCCCTACACTGATGCTTTGATCCTTTCCAGCACCAGTGTCCACACCTTTCTCCTTGTCAGACATCATTTGGTATGTGAATTGTGTCTTTGGTGTCCCAAGTCTCCTTGCACTAAGCTCAACTCCAAGTGGATCAAGGACCTCCACATAAAACCAGACACACTAAAACTAATAGAAAAGAAACTGGGGAAGACCCTTGAGGACATTGGCTCAGGGGAAAAATTCCTGAACAGAACACCAATTGCTTATGCTCTAAGAGCAAGAATAGACAAATGGGACCTCATAAAATTACAAAGTTTCCGTAAGGCAAAAGACACTGTCAAAAGGACAAATCGGCAACCAACAAATTGGGAAAAGATCTTCACCAACCCCACATCCGACAGAGGGCTAATATCCAATGTATACAAAGAACTCAAGAAGTTAGACCCCAGAAAACCAAATAACCCTATCCAAAAATGGGGTACAGAGCTAAACAAAGACTTTTCACCTGAAGAAATTCGGATGGCTGAGAAACACCTTAAAAAATGTTCAACATCATTAGTTATTAGAGAAATGCAAATCAAAACAACCCCGAGATTTTACCTCACACCAGTCAGAATGGCTAAGATTAAAAACTCAGAAGACATCAGGTGTTGGCGAGGATGTGGAGAAAGAGGAACACTCCTCCACTGCTGGTGGGACTGCAAGCTGGTACAACCACTCTGGAAATCAGTCTAGCGGTTCCTCAGAAAAGTGAACATGATACTTCCGGAAGACCCAGCCATACCACTCCTGGGAATATACCCAGAAGATTCCCCAGCATGCAATAAGGATACATGCTCCACTATGTTCATAGCAGCCTTATATATAATAGCTAGAAACTGGAAAGAATCCAGATGTCCCTCAACGGAGGAATGGATACAAAAAATGTAGTATATATACACAATGGAATACTATTCAACCATTAGAAACAATGAATTCATGAAATTCTTAGAGAAATGGGTGGAGCTGGAGAACATCATACTAAGTGAGGTAACCCAGTCTCAAAAGAATACCCATGGTATGTACTCACTGATGAGTATAGTAGACTCTTAAATAATCGAGACCTACCAGATGGCGTCCCAGCTATACCACGCCTCCAAGTACCTTAAGAAACAACTCAGCATACCACAGAAAACCTGCACACATACTACAGCGCTCTTCCCAAAACCAAGTCACAAAACCAGCCTCGGTGCCTGCAATGAATGAGTGAAGGAAAACATGAAACGCAGATGGCGCAGTATCACGTAGGCAGAAAAAAGAATGACATCATGTTATCTCCGGGAAAATGGATGAAACTGGAGATTGTCATGGAAGTAGAATAAACCAGATTCGGGAAGAATTGTGTATTTTTCTTGGAGGTGAAATCTAGGAATAGCGATGGCATGAAAATAGAGGGAGTAATAGAATAAAAGGGGGAGGGCGAGGGAGGTGCAGAAGGAAAACGAGTTATGAATATGATAAAGGTATATGCGTACTGAAATAATCACAGTGGGGCCAGCGGGGTGGTTCAGCAGGTAAAGGTGCCTGCCACCAAGTCAGGGGACCAAAGGTCAGCCTGGGCCCACATGGTGGAAACAACAAACAAACAAAACCAACCAACTCTCACAAGTTGCACACTGACCTTGTGTATACAGACTCACACATAAATACACACTCCTACACATACTCATAAACACACATAAACACAGACACACGATCACACTCTCACATAAATAAGTAATTAAATAAATGTTTAAATAAATAAACGATAGGTATCATCTCCCATGGATATTTTACTAAAATAAGGGCTGCTCAAATAAGGTGAAATTCTGCTGCTGAACTTGCCACTTAAAAACAAAGCAATTCAAGTGAAATGGTGGGAAGACGGGTGCTCTTAAAGGTTGGATCGTATGGGCTTCCTAGTTCTGCCCAGGAACTGGATTCAACTAGGAGCATCCCTCGCAAGCATGGACCAGGCCGGCCATCTCCAGCCTCAGGGAGCATGCAGAAGAAAGAAGCACAAAAGGTGCTTGAGAACCGTGTCCACTGTGGGGTCTCCAGGAGCCAGCCCTGGGCTCGTCACGCAGGGGACACTGAAGGTGTGAGAGAGAGAGAGAGCCCGAAGAGCAGTGGACAAGCCAGCCACAAAGATGCTGACAGACTGGAGACTCAGAGGACCCTGACGCAGCTTCCTTCGCTTTGCTCTAGCCCAGCGTGCTGGCCCGATGAGAGCCACGTGTGCCCCACTTAAAGCCACACCTGGGAGCACTCAGTCTCCCGCAGCATCTTTTCAGGTCTGATAAGCAGCTCCCGTGCCCACTTCAACCCAAGACTTGATCAGCAACTGTGGTTTTTCTCAAGTCATTAAGCAAAGCAGGCAGGTTCCCGTATCAGCTCCTTGTGCCAAAATCTGCCAACAGGCCACAGAAAATCCATTATTCAGTACATTTCCATAAAAAAGAAGAAAAGGAAGGAAAAACTTAGTTCACCACGGAAAAACCACTGGTCTGATTCAAAGAAGAGCGGACCCTGCATCTTTCCTGTTAGATAAAGTACTAAAGCGGGGCCCGTCAATTTTCTCAGCACCAATGGTCTAAAACCCTGTCAAGACTGGAGTCCTGCGGTGAGGTGGCTCATCTGTGCCTCACCGTGTACAGTAGAAGTTTGACTTAATGTCATCTCCTACTGCTGGTGTGAAAGAGGAGCCGGGAAAGGGTGGTGATCGGGGACTGCAGTGTGGATGGCTGGTATGACATCAAGACAGGAGATCACACAGGCTTTGTGCTGTTCTGTATTTAATGAATGTAGACCCCACTGCTGCGATCAGGTGCCAGCCTGCACAACCCGGGACGGCAGCAATGCTTACACAAGGGCTCTGCTGTCAGTTCCAAGTTCAAATCTCCGTTCGGTCCATGAGCTTTGGGGGCCTTAAAGCACGTTACTTACTTGTCCAAATGAGATACTGTCTGTACGGCCAGCAGTGTAAGGGCGTGGTAAGCACACAATAATGCGGCTCCCTAATAATAAAAGCATTGTCACACTGTAATAAGACAAGTAATTGCATTCGGTTATTGTAATAACCCTGTAAAGGAATTATTACAAGGAACATCTTACAAGTAAGGGTTTAGTCTACCTGACGTGTATCTTTTATTCTATAGTAGACGCCCCCCCCAACACACACACACACACACACACACACACACAAACACACACACACACAGAGAACACCCAACGGAAGGTGGTTTCTCCAGACTAGGAGGGACTCTCCTGCCTAGAAAATCAGCAGGCCACAGAGGAAACAGTGAATGTGGGGTGTCTGAGGAGCTGCTGCCTCGGCTTATTTTCACAGTATTCAAACCAAACTGCAAGGTGTATAGACAGACAGACAGACAGATACGTAATGTGAATCACCAGCCAGAAAGCGCCTTGGTATGACCAAGCTAGAGAGCTATGCCCTTGTGTGCTCGTTTGGGCTGCAAATATGGAGTCTTCATAGACAGGGCTCTTTTCCCAGGGCCTACACAATCTAGACCCAGGCTAGAAGCTGTACCTTCCAGCCTGAAGTTACCCAACCTAGCTTGTTTTCCATGCCAGCGCACGGCCCTTTTGTGTTTTTGCAGTTCCGTCCCCAGCCGGCATTCGTTTAGGTGCACTCAGTATCTCCAGTTCAGCTGCCTCCTCCGAGGCTAAAAAAACATTTGGCTTCTGAACTGAGAAAACGCCGCTGCTGGGCTTTTGCAGGCGTAGCACTTTCTGGATCCAGACGCCTCCTAAGTCTGTGCGCTTCGTGCTTCTTGTGTTTACGGCTTGGTTATCTTTAGTCATATCCTGTCTGGCTTGCCCCCGTCTCAGTTCTCCGGATTCCCTTCGACCCCGTGTGCTCCCTCTCAAACTGGCCTCCTTGCCTCTCTGCAGCAATACGAATGGGAATGAAAAGATAAGGATAAGCAGCAGTAATAGTGGCTACGTGATCTGTAGTACTGCAAAGGATTCCTAAACGTCTTGGTGTTGCTGCAGAGACGGCCTACACGGAAACCGTGAGAGGTAAGGTAGCGAAGGTCTACACAGAGCACGCGACACCTGGAAAAGATGCTCTCTAAATTTTGCGGCACACACAGTCCAGGGAGTGAGGTCTAAGAATACGTATTTTCTGTGTTTCATTTTATGGCGTGCAAACAGTGCACAACAAAGAGTGGGTATCTATCATTCTAACCAGCTAACCATTAGAAGAAAACAGACGTCTCATCCAACTTTCTCCCCATCTACCTCCAAAAGCTCCAGGACACAGATCCATGTAGCTTGACACCATAGGAATATCAAAGTCTACAAAGCTCACACACACACACACACACACACACACAGGTACACAAAGGGGACAGACATATTAGAGAATTTCTACATTCTGATGGAAAATCATCCAGAAATCACTATAAGCCTTGATTTGGACACCCCCAAAATAAATCTGTGCACAGTCCCATTCCCAGCTAAGAAAGATGTTCAAAAAGTCTTCTAATCTAACCCAATTAGACCCTGCTCTTGGATGGACACCCCCAAGTACCTCTACAGACTTACTTTTAAGGAATCAAGTTCTCCTGAGCCAATAGCTCAGGAGACCCAGGGGACTCTCACTCAGTGCCAGAACCCACAAGCCCATCACATTAAGCCCATAACCCCATAGAACAAAGAAGACGCTCAGAGATGGATATTTCCTCTGTAACATTACTTAGTATTTAGTACCATACATTGGCATCCCTTGCAAGGCTGGATCCAGGTAAGACCCAAATCACTGTCATTGTTCTTAGGATGGGATGTGTGTCGGATGCCATTGTAGTTCAGAATGTAAGAGCCGCAGTCCACCTGTACTTTTGTTGACCCTGAATGCTTATTGACAGGCGCCAATCACACTTTCCAGCCTGAACCCTGGAGCATAACTGCGAGACCTTATATAGGTTTGTTTGTTGTTTGTTGTTTGTTTTTTTAAGTCAGCCCAAACAATAAGCTTAACTTCTGGAATGTGGCATGAAAATCCCTGCCCTGGACACACTCCAAAATCACAATTTCTGCAATGAACTTAAGTAAAAGACACTATTCATTTGGCCCAAGGGACACTCAGCCTCCCTCAGCAAGTCGGAGAAATTGAGAAACCCAGAAATTCCCCCCAATGCTTCAGCCCCTAGCGTCTCGTAAACAGAGTACTACGAACTCCATCTCTTCGTGGTTATGAATGGCAGATGAAATGACCCCTTCCGAATCCTACTGAGAAAATGCATGGCCCGAATTTCCCCCGCAGCACTTTCTAAATTCAATTTCGCTCACTAAAATAGCTAGAGAAATAAGACGTCTAGTTAGTCCCCCTTTACACTGCACTGTACAATGAAACTTCAATTTAAATGGTACACACTTGATAGTGTGTGAAGGACTGGTGTTTTGAAAACATGGCTCTACCTCAGGGGAAATAGCGCTTCCCTTGCCCTATAAAGTTTCTACTACCTCACTTCCACAGAAGCTGCTCTGCTGACGTGGACAGTGGCTATGAAGTCACTAAGGATGTCAGTCCTCAACTAGCCATCCACCTTGACCTTTGCCACTTCTACAGAGCTCTCCTTGGATGGTTCCCACTCCTCGCCCCTTGACCCCTCTCCCTGTCAGTCTCCTTCCCAGCCTGACCTCTCTGACTACAGCAATTCCTAAGGCCTTTCCCCAGAGTCCCTTTCTTTCTGTTCTATTCTCTCTCTCAAGATGATCTCATGCATTCGCATTGGCTTTAAATGCCAAGCCAGCAACACTCAATTGTATGAGGTTAGCCCCACGACCTATTTTGTGAATTAAGATTTATATATTTAAGCCAGGCGGTGGTGGCAGCTCACGCCTTTAATCCCAGCACTTGGGAGGCAGAGGCAGGGGGATTTCTGAGTTCGAGGCCAGCCTGGTCTACAGAGTGAGTTCCAGGACAGCCAGGAATATACAGAGAAACCCTGTCTCAAAAAATACAAAAACCAAAAATCAAAAAAAAATTTATAATTTAATTATCCACTTGTCATAGTATGCATAAGGATGCATGCATCCTTATGTCCAAAAGGATGGCGCACGGGCACCCAAAATGTGGGTCTGTAGCTGCAGTCTCCATCTCTAGGCAATGGTCCTTTCATCCACCCTACACTGCTGGGGGACTTCCAGGACTAACTCTGAATACTTCCTTTCCCAACTCCCCCACTCACTCGTCCATCCATGCCTGTCCCCTCTCATGCTCTAATACAATGGCCTGCTATCTCTTAGTGGACCCCTGCATCCACTCCACAACCACTGTCATCTCTCACCCACCACCAACAGCTAGACCGGATTCCTTGAAGCACCCGTGAGAGCGTGTGACTCCCCGAAGATTTTAAAACCAGAAGTTTGCACTGACAAACCGTAACAAAGCTCATAATCGAAGAGGTACGGCATAAGCTCCTGGATGAGACTTGCTTTTTTTTTTTTTCACCGATACGTTGTCTTACTTAAGGTTTGTATTGCTGGGAAGAGACACCATGACCACGGCAACTCTTATATAGAAAAAAACTTTTAACTGGGGCTGGATTACAGTCCAGAGTTCTAGTGCATTATCATCATTGTGTGTGACAGTGAACAAACCGACCAGGTGCTAGAGAAGGATCCAAAAGTTCTACATCCAGATCTGCAGGCAGCAGGAGAGGGAGCGAGCCACTGGGCCTGTCCTGAGCTTCCGAAACCTCAAGGTCCAGCCCCAGGGACATGTCCAGTTAGGCCATACGGATTCCAACAAGGCCACACGTCCTAATCCTTTCAAATACAATTGCACTCCCTATAAGTCAATGTGGGCCGTTTTCATTCAGACTTGCAACATGGCTTATGAAGTTATACATCCGTATGCCCTTTGGGATGATTCGGATATCCGTCACCTCCCAAAGGTATGTTGGAATCTCACCGACAACGTAACAGTATTGAGAAGTAGACTTCTGATCTGTCCTCTCGAATAGATCCACGCAGTTCCTGCGGGAGATGGCTCCTTAGCGTGGGGCTGGGTTCTTCACAGGCGTCAAGTTCAAGCGGCAGTCTGTCTCTCTAACCCTCTCCGTCCGTCCGTCTGTGGTGAGATGACTGTAGGCTCCCACCAGATGCCAGCTCCTTGAGGTTGAATTACTCACCCTCCAGAGCTATGAATCAATGCAGTTTTGTGTGTGAGCTAGCAAGACGGATCAGCAGATACAGGCACTCGCCACAAAGCCCTAAATCCAATCATGTTGAGCCTACGCAGTGAAGGAGAGAACAGACTCCTCCAAGCTGTCTTCTGACCACTACAAGTGTTCTGCTACATACCCATGCACGTGTCTATGCACACATACACACATACACAAAGGGTAGATAAGTAAATGTAAAAAATTTTTTCTATTCAGTACAAATTAGCCAGCCTGGGGTGAGTATCACCCAGACACACAGCACAAAAAGAGATGAAGACGGCCCTGTACAACCCCAACCTAGAGCAACGCATAAATATTCCCAGCATTCTAGAAAGCTCCTGCCCCAGCCACACCCTCTTCACGGATTATGCTAGTGCAGCTTTTAGATTCGTTCTGTCTGCTCTTGACCGCCACATGGGTTAGCTCATAAAGATTAAGAGTATGTTTTAATGAAATCCAAGTTAATCGCATGCTCCTGCAAGATCATGATTAGGCCAGCTTTAAGATGGGGAACCTTCTGAAGTCACCAGAACCCAGGCACTCAGTTCTAGTGAAAAGGAAATGCACACAGCCCTCCGGGTTCAGCTGTTCCTTTGACCTGCCCCTCGGTATTACGATGGCATAGCTCTCCTCCTGGGCTTTCAACCACCTGCTATAGAGATCCAGTCAGTGTGAGCAAAGTGCCCAGCAGAAGGCCCCAGCCGAGGAGGTCTCCTCTCTGGGCATGTCTCCCCAGGAGCACCGCTATTACAGAGGTTAGGGATCAACAGGATGGATTATAACAAGGCAGCTGAAAGCTGGACGAAGTCTCCCTACTGCCTCGGCACCCTGTCACCCTGGAGGACAACTGTCATGTCTACCTTCCAAAAACAGCCTACGATTTTGTCTCCCTAACTAGAATGAGGGTCAGTTCCAATGAACAACCCAGGCAAGCCATGCCCCTGGAAGGCCTGGCCCTCCTGAGAGCTTATTCTGTCCCCTGACATCCAAAGAGACCTTTCCCCACCATGTGGCGATCCTGGAGCTTGTACAGACAGACAGCAGAGGCCGCAGGGACTTCTTTGTGTTCACTGGGTCTAATTATCCCTCCCTAAGACAGAAAAAGAAACCCTAGGCCTACAACTACATTTGACTAGGAATATTCGAGATGCTTCGGCCTAAGTCTTGACAAACTGACACAAACAGCAGACACTACAGCGCCCGTCCTCACCTGTCACCACGGCAGAACACATCGGCTATCCTGGTCTCCCCACACCTGCTAAAGCCGGGCCTTTGCTTTTTGGCGCGACGCTTGGCTTTTGTAAGGCACTAAAATTATTGAAAACTGTTATCATGAAGGAATCCCCACAAATCACAGATTTTGCTTGCTAAACAAGAGAGAGGAAAATGCCTGGTTTTTCCTCATTCTGAAATGTGGGTGGGGTAGGGTGGGGTGGGAAAGTTGTAAGAAATGAAGGGATGAGAAATCTGAGAAACATCAGCACCATCTCAAGTTCTTTTCGATGAACTGAATCAGATGACCTGAAAGGGGCAAAATACACCTTCGGAAGATCTAACGACCTCTGAGTGTGCCTTCTCTTTCCTCACCATAACTAAAATTCTCTTGAAACTCAAGCTAGTAAATCTCAGTTAACCTGTCAACGATACAACAGAAATTTCCAGATCCTCTGGTGGGTGGTATTGGGAGTCCACCTCTGCTACTTGGTTGTCATTGTCAACGTGATATAATCTAAAGTCATCTGGAAAGAGAGCACTTAAACCAAGGAAATGCCCAAGCTAGATTGGCCTGTGGCTACGTCTGTGAGATTCTTCTTGATTGATGACTGAAGCGGGAAGGTCCAGCCCACTGTGGGTGGCACCACTCCTAGGCAGATGGGTCTGAACTGTAGCACAAAGCAAGCTGAGCATCAGCCAGGGAACAGGCCAATAAGCAGACTTCCTCCTGCTTGGTTTCTGCTTCAATATCAGCGCTTGCTTGTTTCCTTTCCTCCCTGGTAGACTGTGAGCTGGAATTTTAAGCTGAAATAAATCCCTTCCTCCCCAAGTTGCTTCTCGTCATCACAGCAACAGAAGCGAACTAGAACATGCCAGACAGCATCCCCTATTTTCTTTCTTCACTAGCGACAATGGAAGTTGGAAGGATCCCATCGTCTCAGAATCCCAACTCTGAGGCCTACATGTGCACCTGGAGCCAGCCTCGGAGAGAACAAAATGGCGGCCGAAAGACAGAATAAGAGCTTGTTGGCTGCCACCTGACCCCCTCCTCGTTTCCACAGACTCATGTTTCTCCTCACAGGATGTTCTTGGGCTTGCTTAGGAATCGTGCTTGTCTGTATAGCTATAAGAAAACAGCTCAGGTTAGATTGTTTATAAACAAAAGGAAATTGTTGTTTGTAGTTCCAGGGGCTGGAAAGTCTTGGACCAAAGGCAACAGAATATCCAGTGTGTTGCAAGAGGGCTGCAGTCTTCTTCAGTGTTAGTTTCCTGTCGCTGCATCCTTATACAGAAGAAGGGCTGTGGAGAAAAAAGGGACCGAAAGGCCTGAGGACAGACAGCTCCCCTGCACTTACTGCGAAGGGTCATTAACTCCACTGATTTACTCTCCTTTTACAGGCTCCAGTTCTTACTACTTTACTACTATCGGATTGGTGATGAAGTTCATGAGGAACGTGTTCAGTCCACAGCATGGATGCGGGGGCTTTTTATCAGACAAAGGACCCGAGTCCAACTGGGAGCCCCCAGGAAGAGGCCTCCCTGAAGCTATCCACACCAATCCGAGGCGTGTGGGATATCTGATCCCTGTGCTACAAGGTTACACAATCTCCGGCTTTTAACATTTGTTCAGCATGTTTAAGGAGCTGGGGAAGGACCTTGGGTTTTGTTTAAAAAAAAAAAAAAGTAAATAATTACTGATAACAGAACCTGGACTTCGACTCCACCTCTTCCCTCAACACCGAAGTCTTTCTCCATTCCGCCACCAGGCACCGTCTCCAGAGCCATGGCCCCTTCCTGCCTGTTGATCTTACCTCCTCAGGAGTCTTATTCACCCATTAGGCCTCCTTTCAGCTACATTTTCTACTGTTCCAGCTTACAGGCATTTCAAATTCCTCCCGTCACACTGAAAGATACTACCACCACTCCTATCTAAGTAAAAAGCAGTCATTTCCCTCAGCTACTCAAATGCATCAAAGCAGAGCCCTGATCTTCCCCGACCTGGACCTTCCTGTGGGGTCAGCAACAGCTCACACAGTAGCCACTTCTTATGCCTTGAAGTTCTTTCAGCTGGCCCACACCACACACACACACACACACACACACACACACACACACACACACACACACACACGGGGGGGGGGGAGTCTGTCTTTTCGGCAGCTCACAGCAGACATGACCATAAAATATGCCCCTTTCTGTAGAGCTGATGGTCGCCATAGTCAGGACAACCTGTCTCTACGGTACATCTGAGTGCAGTGTGAACACACCCTCTCTGCTCATCTCATCAGCATCTTCTATGGCTTCTGCATCTCCTAACACTTCAACCCTCTTCCTCAAACTCAGTCCGACATGGCGGGATGCAGTTCAAGCTCCTCAGGGCAATTTCAGCCCTATGTATTTCTCCAGGGCCATCTTTTACCATTTCCCAAGTAAACACTGTCCAGACTGAACAACTTTCAGTTTCCTGCGGTGACAAACTTACCCCGACCTCACATCTCGTGGCCACCCCTCCTTGACAAGCCTCCCCACGGTCTTCAAAGGCCATCTCCAACGGACTCAGCTCAGCCGTCCGTATTCCAGGCAGCCATAGGTGCCGTCTACCAACCCTAAGTAAGACCAGGGTTAAACTCCCGTGCGTCCACGTACCTCTCACAAAACCCTTCTAGGGGCTTTCTGAAGACATTTGGTCATCGTCCAAGTGTCTCCTCTGCATGGCTTAAGGAGAAGGATGGCATCTTTCTAATGTAGCCATGCAAAGCTTAGTGGCAGGGCTATGTTCTGAGAAATCCATTATGAGGTGATCTTGTGGGACAGCACCAAGGTGTGTTTACATAAACTAGGGCAGCTAGGTTGCTACTAAGCAATCACATGTTATGGGCCCACAGCTATAGATGTCGCTTGTCATTGACTAAGATGTTATGATGTGCTGTGTGACTGCATTTATATTCACAATGCCCGCCAGTGAGGAGAGAAGGACCTTTGGATCTATCATCCTGAACCATCTGCAGGGAGCCAGTGAAAGAAAACACTGAATATGCTTTCAAGACAGCACATCCTTCTCTTGTGCTACCACACTGACAACAGGGAGCTGGGTGTTTTCTGGTATCGATGGCTAGAGCTTGGGAAACTTTCCTGCTCTTACACGGAGTCTCCTCAAGGAGGCTCTCCTCTAGGAGTCCGCATTTGCATGTGCTGACTCCGAACATTAGAATTCCAGGCAAGGTGTGGGCCACCACCCAGCCAAGCCTCCAAAGGCATCATGACTCAGAAAAGACACAAGGTATGGGCTCTCACAGAACCCGAGATGTTCAGGGCTCAATCACAAGGAGTTGTATAGCTCCTTTTAAAAAATTCTGAAGTGATACCCAACCAGACACTAACATTCTTCTTCTTCTTCTTCTTCTTCTTCTTCTTCTTCTTCTTCTTCTTCTTCTTCTTCTTCTTCTTCTTCTTCTTCTTCTTCTTCTGAGACAGGGTTTCTCTGTGTAGCCCTGCCTGTCCTGGAACTCACTCTGTAGATCAGGCTGGCCTCGAACTCAGAAATCTGCTTGCCTCTGCCTCCCGAGTGCTGGGATTACAGGCGTGTGCCACCACGTCCAGTCCAACATTAACATTCTTGTGTGATCTCTTGCTCCTTTAATGGGGGTCCTGGCGACTTTCTAATCAGGGGCACAGATTGAAGGTGACAGGGTGTCCCGTTTGCTGACTGTGTCTAGCTTTGACCAAGCCAACTGTACTGTTATGAAGCCCAAGTAACAAGGCTCTGAGGCCGTCCTCCTAATCGTCCAGGAACTGAAGCCCTTGGGCCCAAGGCCAGTGAGGAACTGAACAATAAATCAACCACGTAACCCTGGATGTAGACCTTTCCCTGGCTGAGCTGTGGATAAGACCCCTGCCTTTGAACAACTGATTTCCACCTCCCTGGACCCCCAGAGCAGACCCAGCCACAGTGCCTGACAGAGAACTCCAGAAAAGGAGCATCTCTTTAGTTCCAGGAGCTCCCTTTGCAAGAAGAACTAATACCATTCCCTTTTAAGCCCACGGGAAGTCTAGGAACTAGAGAAAAGAAAAAAGAAAAGAAAGGAAAATTCTATATTCTAGTTCTAGCAGATTGACGGTGGACCTCATCGTCAACTCCTTGTCCAACAGCAGAGCAGTCTCAGGTTAAAACTAATGCAAAAACAACAACAACAAACAAACAAAAAACAAAACAAAAAAAAGCACACAAGCCACAACATTAAAAGAAGGAGAAAAGAGAAGGAAAGAGGAACCTTTTGAGAGGTCCTGGAGAAAATGAGCAGGCTCTGCTGCTTTATTTAACTTCTAAATCTTGTTGAATCTGCTGGATGCATGTTAGCGTTCATGGTTCATTTACTTTTCTTCTGACTTCTTCCATGCAAGTGCCCGGTGAGCCCTGATGAATGACTGAGAATCCTGCTTGACTCCAATAAAAAAAATTAGCATGTTCATCTTAAAATTCTACCCCGCAGAAATAAATGGAAGCCTGCCTTCCCAGCCCAGCCTCCCTGCCCCGAAAAGGGCGCTTCCCAGCCCCTCCCCACCGCGCTGGCTCCTGTGCTCTGGCTGGCTTATTAGACCTGGCATCCTCCAATGCAGTTCAGATCTGGCCTCCTTGGGAAAGCAAACAGAAGCTGCCCTGAGGCTTTATGTTCCCTCATTTACATTCCTCCTTGCCAAGGGTCAGCGCTGTCAGAGTCGGTGGCAGCCGGTCAAGCTCCACACAGCCTGTCTTATCTACCCGCACAGCGTTTTCCTGCCTTGGAACAAGCCAGCACGCATTCCTCTAAAACAGCAGACAGAAAAATGTATGTACCCGCCACGCACCCGAAGCCTGGAAAAATGAAGTCTGAGAGCTCAACCAAGAACCCACAAAGCTCACAAAGAGGGCACAGGTGTGGGGACACGGAAACCCTTCGGGCACTAAGCACAATCCCTAGAAGAGCTAAGAGTTGGGTCCATTCCTGTGTTAAGACAGGAGCAGAAGCAAGGATCCCGAAAGGCAGCACTGGGAACTCTGAACGTGAGGTCCAGAGACTGGTGGGCCAGCTCCTAGCACACAGCCAGGAGCCGTACATCCTCAGAGAGTGGCCACTCATGAAGAAGATCTCTTTCTCTTACTGTAACAGGAGAATGAAAAGGTCTGGGTCACACTGCCACTGTAATACTTAAGGAGTTGTATTATTAATGAGGAGTTCTGCCAACGAGCAGGCATTGTCCCGATTACTAGGTGTGCTGGGACACAACTGTAATCCCAGAACTTCAGAGGCAGAGGCAGAGGCAGAGGCAGAGGCAGAGGCAGAGGCAGAGGCAGAGGCAGAGGCAGAGGCAGAGGCAGAGGCAGAGGCAGAGACAGAGGCAGAGGCAGGAGGATCAGAATCCATCTGTCTCAAAAGGAAAGAGAAAGACGAAGAAGAAAAAGGGAGAAGATGGGGAAGGAGAGGAGGAGAGAGAGGGGGAGAGTATCTAGTGAAAGGTACACCATCCTGCAAACATTAAGGGATCTACATGAGCCATTGTACATATCACCAACCCTGGAACTGATGCTACTGAGAATTCACTTTAAGATAGTGTTCAGAGCCAAGTCTCCAGTCTCCGGGTCAATATATAGAAACTGCTCATCAGAAATAGCATGTCCTGCATAGGCTATAAGAAGAGTGATCCAATGAGGTGCTTTGAGGGAAACAGTCACAGTGGGGAAATTTTTCCTTTTTCCTCTAATATTCTCATATCGGTTAAGCCTACACCCAGGATCACCTGGGGTCTGAGCCTGGAAGACTGTGCAAACTTCATAAATGTTTACAGAATACACGCTTCCTGGCTCACTCCGCAATGTTTGCTGAATACACAGCTCTCTGCTTCTAGCTATGCACTCACAATCCATGGGCAGGGAATGAATTAGTTCAGTCTTTGAGGGGAGCAAGTCTATGAATAGGAATCCAAATTTTTGTTTCCTTCAGTTTAATGTTTTGTGTTCAGGGTTCTCGTTGAGTAATCCCATGGCTGAGAATCCATCCCCGGGAGACAGTCAACAGAAGGAAGAGGCAGGCATACAGAAGGCTGCCCACCAGCCTTGCTTTATGACCAGATGGAGCAGCATTTGGGTGAGCAGACCTGCTCTGAACACAAGCATTCCTAAGACACTTAGACTCTACAGACCTATGGTATAAATCGAATATCTGTCCACTAACAAAATAAACAGTAAATCAAACGAGATGCTACAAAAAAGTCAGGAGGGATGTCAACCAAAACTCAGATGTTTAAAAAAAAAAAATGAGACCCCACCAAAGGGTTCAGAACCAGGCAGGCCAGACTCCTTCTTCCATTATCCTGGTGATCTCGTCTAATCAGAATCAAACAGCAGGCAAACCCTGAGGCAACTGTATAGAAGGAACCAGTAACTACAGACTGAGGCACAGCCTGGAGGGGAAGAAGGCTAACACATGCACACTCTGGAGTACACACACACACACACACACACACACACACACACACTGTTGCCTTCTTTTAAGCTCTCTATCTCCTCAAGACAGAACACCCAGGATTTGCAGTTCATCAATGGCCTAAGATTTTCCACCTCAAAGGATGACAATCCTCAAGAGATTAATTGTTCTCTTAAGACCCCACTGAAAAGCTCCCAAAATCATTGAAGGCCTGCCTTCCTGTGGGCATCAAGAGAAATGTTCTCAAAGTTTCTCTATGAAGTGCTTGTTTTCAAAGGGAGAGGAATGAGTCTCTATGCAGGAGACTAACTTCTGGGCTTCCATGTTGTTAGTGATCATTGATTTAAAATACAAGAATGATAACCAGAAGGAAAAAGACACTTATCGGATATATTTATCAAGTATCAATAGCCTCAGCTCAGCTAGTAAGTCAGCCATCATAGATAATCATTGCGCACAGAAGGATCTGTGAAGACACACAAGCTACTAAATAGATAGTGGTACCCAGCACAGACACCATCGCCAATATCTCAAAGTGTGTTCTCTTGTGACTTATCATCTGATCTTCTACTAACCCTGTATGTCAGACCGGAACGGGAAGGCTTGATGAAGGCAGCCATGGAAATCTAGGTCAGCTGACCTGCGCACCTTAACAGAGCCAATTCAAAGTCACTTCCAACACCGATGCTCAAAAGGGCCTCTTCCAGTTTCTTCACACCTCATAGCATCCTGGGATGGGAACATCTAGGCACGTGATGTGAGGAACAGAAGAGTCTGTAGCCATAGGCCACAGGCCAACCCTCCTCACATCTGAGCATTACCACATCTTCTTGGGGAAGGTGAGCTGGAGATTATTAAGTTACAATGTGCATCTGTTTCTTCATTTGGCCCACACAGAGGATGACGGAACCAAGGCCCAGGGTTGGAGTGGGGATCGGGAATAGGGCTCTGACCACAGTGCCTGGCACAGAGCGAGGGGCTCAAAGACTGAGCTAGGGTCACCATGAAGGACACTGATGGAGGATCAAGAGAATGTCTCTGATTTTTCCAGATGAGAAGCAAATAAAATTGAGTCTAGCAATGTGCCAAGTGCATGGTGGGGGTGCTTAGAACATATATACTACCCCTGAATATGATGCTCAGAACATATATACTACCCCTGAATATGGCACTCAGAACATATATACTACCCTGAATATGGCGCTCAGAACATATATACTACCCCTGAATATTATGCTCAGAACATATATACTACCCTGAATATTACGCTCAGAACATATATACTACCCTGAATATGGTGCTCAGAACATATATACTACCCCTGAATATGACACTCAGAACATATATACTACCCCTGAATATGGCGCTCAGAACATATATACTACCCCTGGATATGACGCTCAGAACATATATACTACCCTGAATATGGTGCTCAGAACATACATACTACCCCTGAATATGACGCTCAGAACATACATACTACCCCTGAATATGGTGCTCAGAACATATATACTACCCCTGAATATGGCACTCAGAACATATATACTACCCTGAATATGACGCTCAGAACATATATACTACCCCTGAATATGACGCTCAGAACATATATACTACCCTGAATATGGCGCTCAGAACATACATACCACCCCTGAATATGGCGCTCAGAACATACTTACTACCCCCGAAGATGACACTTAGAACATACATACTACCTCTGAATATGGTGCTCAGAGCATACATACTGCCCCCTGACTGTAGCTCCTTGCCATCCTAAGCGCTTTGAGAATGCCACGGAAGCAGTAGTCTTTCCTGCTTTCTCCCATCTCTTTGTGTACCTGCATGCCTGTAACACTTCCAAAGGATTTTTCTGATCTTCCTGGGGGTCATGAGACCCTCCTGTGAGCCCTGCCTTCACCATACGAAGAAGGGAGGTGTTCCCTTGAAGACGCGGGTCACAGAGTGGTTAGGCAATCCTCCCTCGGACTCCTCCGGTTACCATCATCAACTCTTATCCAGGTCCCTAGTCACCTTTCTCCACGACTTTCCACTCTTCAGCAAGCTTAGCATAAGAACAGCTTTAGGTGTGCAGAAATTATTACATAAATATGGGCATTTTTATCTGGTCAGTCTGTCTTCTCATGAGCGCCTCAGTGACAGGTGGGCAGGGGAAAAGTTCCTTCTCTATACCATATGAGTTTCCTAATGCAGCTGCAACAAATCACCAGAACTTCGTGACTCCAAAATAGCACAGACATCATCTTACTGTTCTAGAGATCTATCGTCACTAGGGTTTTACTGCGCCCACGGTGTTTTACAGACACCCATGACTGAGGCAACTCTTATAAGGACAACATTTAATTGGGGCTGGCTTACAGGTTCAGAGGTTCAGTCCATTATCACCAAGGCGGAGGAGCAGTGTCCAAACAGGCATGGTGCAGGAGGAGAGGAGAGTTCTATATTTTCATCTGAAGGCAATTAGAAGACTGACTTCCAGACGGCTAGGACTAGTGTCTTAAAGCCAACGCCCTACTAGTAGTGACACACCTACTCCAACAAGGCCACACCTACTCCAACAAGGTCATACCTCCTAATAGTGCCACTCCCCTGGGCCAAGCATATACACACCATCACAAGATCAGAGGTCTTACGGGGTCCGGCTGGGCTGAAATCAAGTGTTGGCACCCTCACCTTCCTTCTGGAGCCTGTAAGAGTGCTCTGGAGTCACTTCCGAGCGTCTTCTCCATTCTTGGCTCCTGACTCCTTCCTCTGTCCTGGAAGAGCACCATTCCAACCTGGGCTCCTTTAGCTCTCTCCCCTTCTGGCTTCCCTCAGCAGTCACCCTCCCTGAGCCTAGAGCCTCCCTCTTACAGTGAGCACATGAGGAAACTGATACCTCCCTGTGAAACTGATACCTCCCTGTGATGGCTACTCTTGGTTGTCAACTTAACTATATTTGGAATTCACTAACTACCACCACCCCCACCACCCCCAAAAAAAACCTGGGCACATGTGTGAGGGACTTTTACTTAATAATTTGTATTGGAATGAGTCACTTCAAATCCAAATCTTTGAGGTGGGAAGGCACACTTTTAATCAAGGTATGTGGAGGTGGGAAGAGTCACCTCTAATCTGGGCCACACCTTCTGCTGGAAGCTTATGTAAAGGAAACAGACAGTGAATGCTCTCTCTCTCTGTCTCTCTCTCTCTCTCTCTCTCTCTCTCTCTCTCTCTCTCTCTCTCTCTCTCTCTCTCCCTGCTTGCTCTTGCCCTCACTACAAAGTCCATTCCCTCACGAGCATTAAAGCCTACTTTTCCCTAGTATATACTAAAGACCAACTAAGACATCCAGCCTTATAGACAGAACGACCGCTGAATTCTTGGACCTTCCACTTATAGACAGCCACCATTGGGATTAGGTGGAACACAGTCCATAAATCATTGTAATAAATCCCATTTCTAAAAGTAGAGAGAAGAGATTCATACTCTAAGTTCTGTTACTCTAGAGAACCCTAATTGATACACAATTAATATTAATACCCTGATTAATACCTTATCATATCTGCTGAACCTTCTTCTGTAGGTAACAGAACCTCACACACATTCCAAAGATTGAGAAGTAGACATTTCTGGGAGAATCCTGAACAATCCACCAGTATCCAACAGAAGCAAGGAGCTTAGAGGGGTAGACAGTCTAAGGCCTTGGATCTGATCCTCATACCTTGTATCCTTGTCCCCAAACAGCCTATGGCATCCCAGGTGTGCGCAGAAAGGATTCAGAAACTACGAACTAAAAACAGACATTTAAAAAGATTTACAATCCTAGTCTGTCCCTTGAGGCCTGGAAAGAGGACAAAGTGCTGGGGGGCGGGGGCGGGGGGGGGGGAGGTTGTCACAGAGTTGGGACATTTATCTCAACTAAGCAAGTTGAGAAACCTCACAAAGTGCCACACAATAATACAACCAGAGTGCCAAGCCATGTCACCTTAAAGAGGGTTTCTCTTTAAAGTATAGATTATTTGAGAAACTGCAGGCCTAGGAGAGGCTCTGGATCAGGAATTTCTTTATTGATGGGGTTTTACATCTCTAAAGGAAGTCTCTCCTATGGACTCCAGAGCAGATGGGAGGGCTGTGGAATTCAAAGACCTGACGCTATAAAAAGCTTTCATGTTTGCTCCCTCCTTTTGTTCTCTCAACCAGGATGAGAAGGGGGGGGGTCTCCAAGTCACCAGAAACTCTCATCAAAGCAGAAGGCTCTGGCTTAAACCTGCATAACAAATCTCGCCCCTATATCGCATTTTTCTTGGCCGATAACACCATCAGCCCTTTCCTTCTGTGACTCGCTCGGAGATGCGACTTAGGCCTGAATGCAAAGCTATGTTTCTGAGAGCTGCTTCTTCCTCTAAGTCTGTCCCATGTGTGTATGAGGTATCCGCGCAGCAGACTTCTGCCGGGTTTTTCATGGTGAACCCGTCTTTCTCCGTACTGGAGGCTGTCCCAGTTTAGAACTGGGCAAGGCAGAAGGAAGTCAATCCCCCCACCGTGTGCTACACTGGCCACGAGCACGTGCTTCATTGATGATGAAAAGGAACATTTTGGGAAAGGGCACAAAAAAGTTAGACATAGTGTTGGACCAGTAGGACTAGTGACTAGAAAACAATGGGAAGACAAACATCCAGACAGTGTTAGGGAGGAGCATTGAGGCCTTATTGTAAAGGGCCGTATCAAAGCGGAGGTACTTTATGCAGTAAAAAAAACTGTTGATTGTGCTGTTTTTCTCAATCGGTGGATAAGGACTTCACTAGCACTATGTAGTGGGCTAGGCTTCAAGCACCAGACATGGTTTCCTCCTTTCTGTGTGGGTCTTAAGTCCAACTAAAGAGCTGTTGGTCATCACCAAGAATATTGATATTTTTGTCTTCTATTTTACATCCTCAACTACAACTTTCCTTTTAGTCTTTAATATGTATTCACTCTACCAGAATAACACATATATTTTCTTTGAAAATATATGGGGGTTAGGGAAGCAGGAGGCGTGGGCATTACAGGAGCTTAGAGAGAGACAGAAGAGGCGAATACGTAGGTTCTAAACTTATTTCGGATAAAGAATGACACATGACACAATGCTCTAATGAGGTCAGTGATATTGAAGGCAGCATCAGCCACAACTTGAAACTCTCCGTGGCTTCTACAGCCTACAGGTAAAGGATCTTAATGTAGGTAGGGGTCCATCGCAGCCATTGGGGAGTTTTGAAGATAACTAAAGTATCATTTTTTTACTCCCTACAGGATACTTATACCTCCCTAAGTTAACAATCACAGGCATATCCATAGCCCTCCTAAGTTTGAGGATATATAACAACATAACAAGAAATATCACTACGTAGAATAAAATTTATATTCTAGCCTGATGCCTGTTTCTCCAGGTGAGTTGTCTTTTATCTTTTTGTTCCCCCGCTTTGACCTACCAACTCCTTTAAATGCTACATCCTAACCACAGTCAATCAGACGCCTTTTCCCAGGTCAACACCCTGCTAGATACTGTGTCTTAGTTCGCACTCTTCCTTTCTGTCCTGCTGGGCACCGCTATTTCACAGAGACAGCCCCTTCCACAACTACCTCAGCTCAGGCTATGCCTGAACTGAGTAGCTAGCCCCTAATTTTACCTTACACTGTACTTGAGGCCATATCTTTTTAATAGTAGGTTCGTTACATATCTCTCTCCCCACACTGAGGAATAATAATTGATGTTTGGTTAAGTGAATGAATGTTATACGAGATGAAATAACCAGTCTCACCCAAGCCATTTACATTTCCAAAATCCTCCTTTGTTTGCTATCAATAATTAAGAACTTTTTAAGGAGGCGATTCCTTTTCAATACAGTACATTACATGATTTAGGGACCAAAGACTAAATCATACACACAATGTGTCAGTACAAATTTATTTTGGCACACATGCAGTACACATGCTCAGGTACATACAGCGCACACACATACACTAAAAATGAATATTATGAAATTTGATTTTTTTATTTTACTTATTCTGCTATTGTATCAAAACAAAGAGGGGGCGGGGGGGGGGGCGGCAAGGGAAGGAGTAGGAATTGAATTATCCCTCCCTTAAGTTTCATGTAGCAGTGGGATTTCTACATGGAACACTAAAATGATAGTTTATTTCTTTCTTTTCCGTCTGTGCTGAAGCAAGTGCAGTTTTATGCTTCGGGGATACTTAATGGTCATATCAGTCATCAAGGCCAGCGAAACAGCGCCCGGGCAACATGCTCCTGGCCGACAGCAGGAATAAAGTAAGCATGGTGACGTGTCGGTGAGGCTGTCTCTGACATGTGCATCTATTAGACGGTAACCTGGACAAGACTGTCAGAGAAGTACGCAATCAGGTCTCTCCCCCCATCTGGAAGACAATGGGCCTTCGCTGCAAAAGTGCTTTCTCCGTGTGTGTGGATTGCAATGCAAACATATCAGCCAAAAGGAGGCACAGGCTCTTAAGGTTAACACTCCCAAAGCTCTCTCTAGCACGACGCTCTAAGTCAAGGGTTAAATGCAAATCAGGGCAGGATAACCAGGCATGAGCCGAGAACGAGAGGTTTAGAAATGCACTCAAATCCTTAGGGAATGCATCACCACTGCACGGTTGTCAGAAGCAGAACACAAGGGACTTCAGACCCTTAATTTAGGAGGAAGACGGAGGAGAATGGCTCCTGCTTACCCTACGGAGAATCTGGCTTAAATTATTTAAGAGCTGAAAGTTGGATGGTTTTGGAAAACTTTCTCAGGCTTAAGTCTATGCAAGTGAACCTAAATAAAGCAAACAAACCAGGAAATAAAACTCCCAAGCATAACTATTACACATTACATCCGTGTAAAAGATAAAAACATCTCTGAAGGAAGTCAGAAAATCCTCATAACTGGGCCATTCATCTTGAGAAACCATTTTAGCCTTGGGAAAAGGGCATCATCTCCTGGGCCAGCAGCAGATGGCGAACATGGCTGTTTGACCTTTTCTTCTGCCTCCTTCTCAGCTGCCACCTGCCTCTGCTTTACAAAAAGAAAGGAGGATGAGGCCAGCGGAGACAGAGGGCAAGATCAGAGAAGAGCTGCCCTAACTCACCAGCCCTCCCCTCTTCTTCCACACAGGACATGTCTCACCTAACCATGGCACGGAAAGTGGCATCCAGGAGAGATCAGAAGAAGCCAGGCAGTCATCATGGCTGCAGGGAAGGGGACAAGTGTCCACGAATGAGAGGGAAACTCATGAGTGTCGTGCCTTCTTCCGTGAGACACAGTAAAGGGACCACGGGTGACGGGTCATGCACTGGAGTCCTTCCTCCAGCCACACCGACTGGTCCGCATTGGTGACTGATGCCGACTGAGGCAAGGGCCTCCATTTCCCCAAGGTGGCTGGATTGAGGTTGGCGGGGACCACAAGTTAGACTGTCATAGTGGCATAAAGCATGAGAGTTGCACATCCATCCCAGGAACCTTTGAGCACAGAATTCCCACATTGCCTGCATGGTCTACAATTAAATATATGAAACTAGCCAGTAGAAAGACAGCACAAGGCAGAGACAGAGGCTGGTCTCTGCTGGAGAGGCCCAGATCTAGCCCCATTCTAACACTAACTGTTACTATTTCTAACTACTGTATCTAGATATATCTATCTATTTCTAACACTAACTGTATTTCGCCATCTGTTTCTCCCTTCGAGTGTGCTATGCCAGCATATCCGCGGTGCTTGTGTTAAGTTAACTGCTATGGAGGACGCTCCCCACTATGGGGCTCGCCAGTCCCTAAGCAGAGAATCCTCAACTGTGTCAGAGCGGAGAAATCAAGCTGAGGGCAAGCAAATAAGTGAGCACCTGCTCGCTCCTCCTCTCCCTGCTCTGGGTTGGGGATGTGGTGTGACCACCTGCCTCCGGCCCCTGTAACTGTGACTCCCCCACTGATAAACTGTAGCCTGGAACCGTGAGAGACAATCAACTCTCTCTCCACTCACTTGCTCCGGTCAAATTACTTTGTCATGCCAACAGGAATGAAACGATAACACTACCAATAAAAATGAGTTTGTCATTTTCCAAAACTGTATGTAAGACTTATGAAATGCTTACGGTAAGACTTTCATAAGCCATCTGAGACGCTTGCCTTAAGATTTATATGATAATAATTAGAAGACTATGTCTTATGCAATCAATTTAAATTAACACTGGAAGACAGTTAATCCCTACCCACACCCATGTTTTAGCAAAAGGCAATGTTACCAAACATGTATTACAATATTAACCATTTTAATAGTCATAGAAGCTTTCCTGGTAATAGACTGGTAGTAGATTGTTCTACTGGAATAGAATATTTAAAACACTCTGAATTAGCATTAAACGTACCTTTGAAAATATTAAGCCATTTACCAGAAGCAAGTTTCATCCCACAGGATGAAAATGTAGGTAACAGGGAAGTTTTAATGAAATAAATTCTAGTGTTCTTGATAACAATGTCTCAACAAATACTTGAGAACACCTAAGTACTGTGGACTCACAAGTGTGTGGTTCCTCAACCCCCCTGCATGCCCCAATTTGCAGGGCCAAGGCAAACACAGCTATGCACCCTGGAGTGGGTACAGGAAGATCAATTTCCAGCTTGTCCCACCATTATATACGCAACCCTTCCAAGGTTAGCATCACCAGGTTTATGGGCCATTAATATTCTTGAACTTCAAGCTTGAAGTAGTTTGCCATTTTCAAAAAAGCAAAAGGTCACCTGCATTCTCAAACCCCTTACACTGCAAGGAGGGAAAGGGTGAGCGTGGGTAGTGGAGGGGATCATCCTGACCTTGTGGTGTTTCAATCAGCACAGACACACCCCTTCAGGCAAATTAGATCACTGTACCATAGGACACCAGTCTAGTCCTACCTGGTCTCTTGTTTCACCACCACGGGCACTCTGAACCTCAACATCAAATAGTTTGTTTCTTCAAATGCTACAAAGAAGCCACAAATTTGGTGTGAACTACCAGGGGAAGCAGCCTCAGTCACCACCATAGTACATACTCCTGTTTGCCTGCTTTAGACCAATGCAATGTTCATGAAATCAGTGCCGGTGGTGTTACAGGGTATTTGATCACACTGTGACCCCCGAGATTGTGTTGGGACTTGTTTCTGGTTGTGGTGTTGCTCAGCCCTTAGCACATACATTTAATCCTTCTGGCTGGAATCCTTCTTACACCTTTAATCCCAAACAATGAAGGTAAAGTTAGCTTGCACAAGGAAGCAGCCATGTTTGAAAGTGAAGTCTACTTGAGTGGCAGAGAAACTGACAAATGAGAGAAAGATATGTCCAACCCTCACAAGGGGAGGGAAGAAAGGGAAGTTATTTGAGGGGCACGGCAGAGACAGACGTGAAAAGAGGCAGATCTACCCGGAAAGTGTTCCGGAGACAGGCTGAAGAGAGAACAAGCTAGACACGGGTGAAGACAGAATGAGCCAGAGAGTGAGAAGGCACCAGAAGAATGGAACAGATTGCCAGACGTAGCTGGAGACCAAAAAACTGGAAACCAAGAAAGAAGTAAGATAGAGTCCATCATCTTGGAGAGGAGTTTGAGCCAGAATGGCTGAGTTGAGCCAGCCAGTCAGTGCCAAAAAAAAAAAAAAAAAAAAAAAAAAACAAGAAGGGGTGAATTTATTCAGCAGTGAATCTCAGACACTGAAAACTTTCTAGGCCTAGATAAGATTGTAAGGAGGCTAGAAGCTTCCAGGACTAGGCCTAGGTTAGCAGATGGAGGAAGTAAGCCTCTGAGATGACAACTACGTCAGGAAAATAAAAGATACTATATCATGACGGTGTAGGGTTATCTGGACAAGAGACACATGGGCCCCTGTTTATATCTCTTTAACGGAGTCCTTTTTCCTGGCTATACTGTTTCATGCCTGACTTTACAATAGCACTTACTCAAAGGAAACGAATAGGACTGGAGAAATAGCTCCAAGGTTAAGAGCACCTGTTGCTCTTGCAGAAGATCTGAGCTCAGTTCCCATCACCCACACAATGGTTCATAACCATCTGTAACTTCAGTTCTAGGGAGATCTGATTACTCTTCTGAACTTCACGGGCATCAAGCATACCAAGAATGCACATGCAGGCCACACATTTACATACATAAAGGAAAATAAATTTTTAAAAAAGAAAACGAGATTCAAATGAGCTTTCCTCAGGTAAACTTTGGACCTCAGTGTAGAAGGTAGAGATACCCCACACGTCTTTCCAGAGCAGCAATCCTAATCTTCAGCCCTACCACTGTGACCGCCATCTGTGGAGCTCCCCGGCTTTAGATTTACATGCCGGAAAAGCCAGAGGAAGGAGCCTTTAAAAGATAATTTTTAAATGGGTATATTTACATTGTGGGAGTCGAATTCAAAATTCAAGTCACATATGAGCAATTTTCACAGAGGGGGGAGCAGCCGGATGTTCAAACGCATTTGCCTCTCATTTCTGAAGTAATTCATCTTTAAAATCTCCGTGAAAATCCTACAGAGTTGCCCAGAAAATGGCACCAACCATCTGTAAGTAAAAACACTGGCTAGCTCTAGTATATATCACAGGTTCAAAGCACTTTGGCACCGGCAGATTGAACGTGTTATTAAAAGAATTTTACTGCAAGAAGAGCTCCCATAATTACACAGCAGCTGGTCTAATGTTGACAAAACAACTTTTAAAGGCTTTCAGAAGCCTTAAAGGCTAATCAATTAAAAAGGCATGAATAGTAATGCACACCCTATCCTGCGCACTGCCAAGTGACATCTCCTGAAATACAGTGAGGTTTCCACCCTGCAACAATAATTTCTCCCATCCTACAATTAAGCCGAACACACGAATAAATTCCAGTTGTGTCTAGGTGAGATGATTATCCTTAAAACAACTCCATAAAACCCAATTACAAACATGCGACCTAACGAGCATCACCACAGTACAAAGTTATTACCAAACTGCCAACAGCAAGCGGCAAAGTCTGTGCATTCTTTCTCAAAAGCAGGCAGAGAAGTGGTTTGGAAGTGTCCTGGAAGCACCACGAATGCCTGCATGAACAACGGTCGGGATCGGCCTCTCCACGGCAGGCAAGAACGGTGGCTGGCGTAATCCTGCTGAAGAGCCAGATGCCCAAGCGTCCCTGCAGAATGGCCTCCTTGGTTAGGACCTGTGGGCTTCCTTCAAGATCGAATGGAAAAGCCCGACCCCACAAGAAGCCTTCTCCGTCATTTCCACATGCTTACAGTTTCCTT
This sequence comes from Apodemus agrarius, assembly GCA_964023405.1. NCBI lineage: Eukaryota > Metazoa > Chordata > Mammalia > Rodentia > Muridae > Apodemus > Apodemus agrarius. The sequence goes on from OZ030008.1 coordinate 134,800,738, forward strand.
TTATCTCTGAATCCCTTTCAAAGAAGTTGAAACGATTCCACATATTATAGGTCCCAACCTTTTATAGGACTCTTTTCATAAATGCAAAACAATTTAGGCTTCGTGATGCAATGTGTGTCGTGGCCACTGACCCGGGCTATGGGAGGGCAATGGCTACCATGTGTGACGTTGAAACGAATGGGCCTGGCTGCATTCTCATAAAACTTTACTGACACAGGGCAGCAGCCAGATGGATTTGGCTGACGGACACTGTCCAAAGTGAGACGCATGGGACTTGCCTAGCTCCTGGATCATCGGGTCTATTTAGTCTTATGACTTGAGTGTAGGAGAAAGGCCACAGAAAGATAAATCAACTTGCTCCAGCAAATTCTATTGTGATGCTTCCTTCTGACAGGGGAGGTTAAAAAGTAGACCTGGCACAGAGACCAACCTCTTCCTTCCTTTGCCATCTGCAGTGCCATCGGAATACACTGTTTATTGTTACACACATACCACCAGTGTTCAGTGTAGGGGTTCTAAGGTTGGCCCCGTGCATTTTGGTCACCTACTAGACTCTTGGTTGGATTGCTGGGACCCAATCCTGGCCATTTTACTATATCCTGTGCTATATATATATATATATACACACATATATGTATATATACACATATATGTACACATATATGTATATATATACACATATATGTACACATATATGTATATATATACACATATATGTATATATATGTATATATATACATATATGTATATGTGTGTATATATATATATATATATATCACTCTTCCATAGCTCCATCTCAATACATACACGTATTATATTTCTGTAAAAATATAATGTAGTAGAGCTTCAATAATTTACCTTTATGTTTTAAAAACTAATAAGCACCTCAAGAATAGGCTCATGAGCCTGCAAATGTCCCCATGCCATGGACCTTTCATAGAAGTCTTGCATTCAGAACACTAGTGAAATGGCAGCTCCTGCTATGCTAAGATCTACTCGCTGGGATTTTATTCTCTTGCTCAAACAGTAGGAAAGCACTGAAGTAGGCTAGTTTGTAATATCTGCGCTAGAAAGAGGGTCCTTAAGACTGTCCGAATGACGCCATCTCCTTCTGTGTCATCCTGCTTCTTCCTGTTGTTTCCCCATCACTTGATCTCTGGTTGGCATGGTCCGGCCAACACCTCGAAGACTCGGTGGGTTCAGATGAAGGCAGGCGCATTTCAGAAGGATGGAATCTCGGGTATGATAAACGCTCACTGAAAGTAACCGAAAGCTCAGCTGCAGGGACTCAGCAGCTTAGAGGCAGGGTGGCATCCGCCCACCAGCCCACGCTGAGCTCTCAAGTTAGGCCACACCGCCATGTGAGCTAACTGGTCTAGAGAGCACACACCTGCCACGTGTCGCTACTTAAATTACATCACTTAAGGCGAAGTCAGTGCTTCTCCACTAGCCATATTCCAATGCCCGGTGGCCACAGATAGCTAGCCTATCGTACCGTCTGGTGCATGTGTAGATCACGTCGTTACCATAGAACAGAATGGAAGGTGCTTCTGGATAGGGCTAGGGCTAGTGGGCCGGTCCATGGGTTCTTTATCCATCCTAAAACCCTCCCTGCAGCTCCTTACAGGACTCAAAAGGTGCATATGCTTTTCAACAGGTCATTACGCTCTGTGCCTCCCCAGGGGGTAGACGGGGACTCGAAATCATGCCCTGGTCATTCAAAACAGCACCACACTGGGGTGTCAGGTTTGTTGTATTTGGGTTCTGTTTTGTTTTTGAAGCCTCTTTCAGGAAAATGAGTAAGGAAATCCCTAGTTTGTTCCTTCATCAGTCAGGGTCCCCTGCTCTTCCCTCCCCCCACCCCCGGCTTTCACAAGGTCATGAGGGACTGTCACACAAAAGGCAACAAGACCGCCTTGTCATGATTGCCATGTCCATTTTTTTCCTTTCACAAAAATAAAAGCCGAAGGGAAGGGGGACAGAGGGAAACTCTCTAATCGTTTGCTCTGACGTTGGAATCTTTCGTAGTGCTTTATGAGGCGCATCCTAGCTTTAATTATCACGTTTTATAAAAAAAAAAAAAATGCAGAATGTTTTTATCTGTAAAAAGAAATATGACTCCAAAGTTCCAGAGAAAAATGCCAAAATGCTTGGAAGCTTTGGGTTTAATCACCACACAAGCAGATCTGCCCCTAGGTATCAGAGCACAGAATATTTTAAAGGTGTGGTTAAACTGCCACATCTCTAAAACCTAAGAACAAAAGAGAACATTGCTAATAGATTAGGTTTTTCCACAGTTACTTTGGAGAATATGAAATTATTGAGAGGGATGAAATTCAAAGTCCAGGCTACTTTCTGAAAGATAAGATGACCGCCCAATAAATACTCTATAAAACCAGCGAAACATCTGTTCTGTTAACATATGTGCTTAAAATTCACCGTGCGTTGGTTTCAAGTCACTACAAGGCAAGGCGCACCAGCTGCAAAGATAAGAAGGAAAGATGTTCTCAGGGCGTTCCGTTGGGAGAGACTGAAGATTTGCCTGAACCCTAGTCTCCCACCCGTTTCCCAACCACGATCCAGGATGCAGGCCAGGCAGGGACTCGACGACGACATACACTGTGACCTAGGCATGTTTTCCTGGCCACCCTTCCGCTAAGCACTGTTGTGTGTTTAATTCTGGTATCCTTTAACCAAAATGCCTCCCCCTAATTACGTGTAGCCCTCCAGATCCTAGCCATCGGCAAGGACCATGTAAAACTCACACTTTCCAAGAAGGTCTTCATTTCTTTGTGTCTACCGGCTCCTATTTCTCTATACCTAAGAAGTAACAATACAACTTCGATCTCCCCACTGTGTTTGTGATAGAAAGATCTGCCTTCTATGCTCTTGTGGATTAACCTCCATTTCATGGCTTTTATAGACTGGAATAGTCTAAAACAAATTGTATCTGCAGCTCACATACCTCTCCCAAACTCAATCTACTTTGCCACCCACGCACTCCATATCTCTATTGGGAAGTTAACAGACATCCCAAGTCTATGGTGTTAAAGGCTGTCTGGACCTCCTCCAATCCCGATCTCTCTACAGCTCACCCTTCCTGGGACCAACCCTTGGACCTTTCTTTGATTCTGCTTCTTCATTCATACCCATGCTTTAGTCACCAGGAAATCGTATTCCACTTCTTCCAAATAGTCAGCAAATGCTCGCTCATTCACCACCTCCTCCAACACCACCCAGAGCTAAGCCACACCGCCCGAATTATTTCAGTAGCCTCAGCCCCCCTCATTCCAACCTCCCAAACCTATCACCGATTCCCACAGAAACTTGGGATTTCTTAAACCGTGCGTTGGATCGGGTCTTTCCTCTGTACAAAAGCTACCGTGTAACATGATAACCTCCAGCGTCCGCAGCACAAACAGCCCACTCCTTACACCTTAGAGCTTCGAGAGTTCTCTCTCTCTGGCTCACCAGACTTCCACTCTGATCCATTCAGAGAGCAAGTTAGGTATGCTGTCCCTGTCTATATTTCTATCTAGATGATGTTGTATTACCAATAGCTAAGACAATAGGATTGAACGTGAAAGGTTCAGTGTGCTCAGTCTATAAGATTTCAGTCAACAAGCACCTATGCCCATTGCCTTAGACCCATGGGGACACGTGATATCATAGTGAGAACACACACAGTGCAAATGTGTGTGCACTTCAAGACCCAGTGCGGAAAGAGACCGGGAGCTCTCTCAAAGGTACATTCCCGACAACTTAAATCTTCCCTTCAGGTTTCATCTGCTAAAGTGTCCGTCCCCTTTCAACCGTTCCTGAGGGTGAGGCGTTTTGAGTTTAGTGGGCTTTGGGGAACACTCTAGCCTTCCTAATACCGCTACCTTTTAACACAGTTAGTTCTTCATCTTGTGGTGACGCTTCTCCCCAATCATTTTCGTTACTACTTCATAACTATAACGTTGCTGCTATGAATAGTAATATAAATATTTGTATTTTCCAATGTTTTTAAATGACCCCTGTGAAAGAGTCATTCAACCCCCAATGGGGTCGTGAGCCACTTGTTGAGAGCCAGTGCTCTAACCAGAAGACTTTTCCAACTCTTCCCACAGGGGTCTACAGGGCTTTCTTGGCTGTTCCAGGTTCTCGGGTGACACTTTTCCAGTAGCTTCCAAGGCCATCATATTTAAAGATTCTAGCTTCCTCCTATCCTCCCGACACTTCCGCGCCCTCGTCCTCCCCTGCTGTCCCCACAGCACCCCTCACCATCTGCCTTTCAGAGCCTCCTGTTTCCTTGTCTTCTGCTTTCTAGAATGTAAGCTCAGCTCACGTTGGGGGTCTGTGGGCTGACTCACTTTATCCCAAAGATCTTTTGCCTGCTTCCTTGACTGGTTTTGCCCCTTAGAACTGTACTTGGCAAGAGCTCAGTCCCGAATCCTGAAAGAGAGAAGGAAGGAGAAGCCAACGGGGGCTCCACAGAAGCAGCCACTTCCTTCTGTGTGGTGCTTGCCTTCCTGGGCAGAGCTTCCTCCAAACCCGCCCCACAGAGAGTATGTGGTGCCTGGTTATTGATTTTTGCATTAGAAAATATAAAATATTAAGTCATCCACATCACTGGACAAGTAAAATCTAGAGAGTGCTGATATAGCATTAAAGGATGTTATCATCTTTGCAAGATTTCAAAAGCTGGAATGTAGCTCAGTTGGTAAAATGCTCTCCCAGCATGCGTGAAGTCCTGACTCCAACCTCAAGCACCACATAAAACTGGGCATGGTGGCACATGGCTATAAACTCGACGACTGGGAGGCAGGAGGATCAGGAGTTCAAGATCATTCTTAGCTACACAGCAAGTTCAAGGACAGTCTAGACACATGAGACTTTGCCTCAAAATTTAAAAAAAAGAAAAGATTTCAAAACTCTTTAAAGTGTAATCTCAATTCACATGTGAAAATCCCCCAAATCACAAATATAAGAAAATTTCTTGAGACAGCAGAGAGGGTTCAACAGTTCAGAGCATTTGTTTCTCTTGTAGAGGATCCACATGGCAACTCACAGTCCTTCCAGAGGATTCGACACTGTCTTCTGTCCTCCTCAGGCACCAAGAATGCATACAGTGCACATACATACATTACATACACACACACATACATACACACATACATACATACAGGCAAACACGTATTCACATGAAATAAAAATAAGTATTGTTCAAAAAAAAGAAAATTCTTAAGTCCTAGCATAAATGACACAATACCTTCTCAAAAACAGATCTCAAAAAAAAAAAAAAAATCCTCAATCTTGTCACTTTTTGGGGTTATATTATAGCACATAAAAATACACTTTGATGCCATATCTCAAAACAAGACATTTCAGTTGCTTAGTCATTAGGTTGATTAATAAAAACCAGCAGGTGCTTTTACAAGTCACCTCCCCTTTACCAAGCAATGATCCTCCTAAAGACAGAGTGAAATTAGTAACGAACTGAGAAAATCAGAAGAATTCATTAGAAAGACAAATGACCCTTTCCTCTCCCCCCCACACACACTCCCCCTCCCCCCGCACGTGCAAGCGGGTGCATCTCTCCTATAAACTGATTGTCCTTGCCAAGTCTAATATAGTAAAACTCCAAATCTCCATGTGACAGTATTTGGAGTTGGGTTTTTGGTTGTAATTAGGTCACGGGATAGGGCTATTTCCAGTCAGATTGGTGCTCTTCTTAGAAGAGACATCAAGAAATTGTTTCCTTAGTCTCTCTAGACCTGCCATATGGCGGTAAAATAAAAAGATGGCTGAGTTTAGCCCCAGGAGAGGCCCTCACCAGACACCAGATTTGCCCACATAATGACCTTGACCTCCTCAGTCCTCACAGTGTTGTGTGGAGAATGTCTGTAATTTGAGGCATTAAGTTTGTGGCAGTTTGTCCTGTGGCAGTTTGTCCTACATATCTACCCTAAGACACAGTGTCATGTCCCTACAGTCAATCAGTCTATAGAGACGGATCCGTATAAATCCATAAACCTGACCAACAGCTGGGGTGCCCCAAGCTATCCGCACATTGAGTGTTGTCTATAACATTTTAGAGGTCACGTGCAGCCAAATGCAAACTCAATTCCCTTTCATAGAAGATGACTTGAAAATTCTAGAGAAGACTTGATGGAAACCCGTCATCCATCAAACAGCTAAGAATTCCGGAGGGGCAAATGCTGAAACACCAAAAACAAACCCTCCCAAGTGGCTTTATGACCCCTATGTTCAGTCCCACGAGGAGCATCTGAGTCCTGTGTGAGGAGACTCGGGTCTCTTCCAGTGCTCAAGAGCGGCCGTGGTTCACACGGACACAAGGGTTCGGCTTTGAGGGACCTGTGCCAAAGTTTCTACGTCGAGTTCTTTTGACTTTATCTGTGCATCTTAGAAAACATGAAAATAAACACGGCACACTAATTAGTATCACGCTTGTGAGTTACAAAAAATATATACTTTTAATTGTTCGGTAAAATAGTGTTGGGTGCCAGGTAATAGCTGCAGTACTGGCATGAAAGTGGGGACAATTAGCATAAATTAAAATAAGTGCTGCTCATTAAGTAATCTGTTCATTTACTCAGCAAGCACCGAGGGAGAGCCTCTCATCGGATCCCTACCTAGCATCTGCTCTGCGCATGAAGCTACTGAGGAGAAACAAACACTCACCAGTGTTTTGGAAGATAGCAACGGCCCTCATAGACTCGAGTGTCTCAGTGCTTGGCCTGTAGGGAGGGGCACTGTTAGATGTGGCCTTGTTCGAGGAGGAGGGGCCTAGTTGCAGGAAGTGAGTCACCATGGGCTTTGATGTCACCTATGCACAAGCTACGCCCAGTATAGAACGCAGTCCCCTTCGGCTGCGTGTGGATCCAGAGGTAGAACTCTCAATTACTCCAGGACCGTGTCTACCGGCACACTGCTGGCCTCAATGAAACGTTTGCCTTTATAAGCCTTGTTATGGTCATGGAGTCTCTTCACAGCAATAAGACCCTAGCTAAGGCAGGCTGCTTCTAAGGCTGAAAGAGCTGGAATTTAAAATGATAGCGTGATACAGACGACTCCTCTGTAAGGCAAGTCAAGCAAGTCAAGAAGGCCAAGGAGGCAGGGGACCCCAGACATGAACCAGAGAGTGTGTGTGTGTGTGTGTGTGTGTGTGTGTGTGTGTGTGAATATAGGCACAGGGATGCCAACACACATAGCTCTTGGGAGTCCGTTCTCTCCTTCTCCAGTGGGTCCTAGGGATCAAACTGAGACTGTCAAGACTTCTGCAGGAGTTGCAAGCCCTTCTGCATCTTGCCAGCCCTAAAGTATATTTAGGGGGAAAAAAACCACAATTATCAACTTTTCATGAAATTTCAGAATATAACTTGCTATTCCAAAGTATATATAACTAAATGTATATGGATATAACTGATTCTATTTTCAGATTAACTAAAAAAAACATTTAATTTTGTTTAGATTCACAGAATTTTATTTCTATTAATACATATGGGTGGTACAAATGGAGTTCAACGGGAAGTTTCCATACATCTAGACATTACGCACTGATTGAATTCAGTCTCCCCTTCTCCCGTGCCCCCGGCCAATCCTTTCCCAATTTACTATTGTACTTTCAAGGCCAAAAAAAAAAAAAAAATATCTCACCTTCCATATAAAAAAACATGGTATTAACAATATGTCTAGTTTGTTTAATACAATGCGTCCTTCTCCTTTATGTATTCTTTTGTCAGGCACTTGGCTGACTTTGTACCTTAGTGTGAACAGTGCCACAATAACCATGGCCATGTATGTATCTCTCTGACACACTGATTTCATTTCCCTTGGACATGTATCCAGAAGTCGGACAGGTCACACGGGACATTTTTAGTTTGCTAAACAAGACCAGAAAGACTAAGAGGAATATTAGCATTTCGTCACATGTATCTTTAGACTCAAACAATACATAACTGCGTAAAATTATTCACATTTTAAAAATGAAGGCATGGGAACAACAACCAAAGGTTTGAAATGGCGGAAGCATCTAAACTTAATCATGAGAAGGAGGGTGTAGTCAGATTTTAATCCCTTTTCTAACACTCTCTAATAAACGATTTCCTCAAAAATCATGAAGAGAAGTGTAGATGGATAGCCTAGCTTCTGGTGCCTGCTATAGACTACCTAAAAGTTACTGAAGGGACCTACATCTCCTAATTTCAGGAATTTCGCAAAGTAGACTGGCAGTCTACACGAAATAGGCACTACAGATGCTCTCTCTTCTTGACTCAACATCTATGTGCACCTTCTGTTCACCCCACACCCAGCAACCCTTCCATAAGGCACTATTCAATAGACAGAGTTCCGACCCAGATCTAGCCGTGCTCAACCCACCCGCCTCTCCTCCCCACTCGTGCCTCACGATCTCTTAACTTTCACCAGCTCCTCACCACAGCGGAGTCTGATAGAGAAACCACGCTGGAACTGGCTTAGTGGTTTCCAGGTATTCGAAGACGCTCTGCAGGCTGCTGTGGGAAGAATGGTCAGGCCTAGGCTTAGCCAGCCGTAGACCACGCATGCATGCTACAGTCCTGGCCTGCCAGGTAAGCCGTGCCCCCTGGCGCAGCGTGGCCATGACACTCACAGGCGTAACCCGCTGCTTTCTGACGGGGCTTAAGACCGCTGCGCGGGATGGAGTTCATGCCTGTTACTGAAAAGCAGGTCACAGTCCATAGCTAGAGGGGCCGCACCTCCTGGGTGAGAACCGGCCACGGTTGCGTCGCTCACTGTGCATGGTGTTGCTGACAGCCATAGATTAGTCTTGCTCTCGATCCTGTTCAAAGGCATTTTCATCTTAGTTTATCCTATTTTATTCCGCAGTGGGCGGAAGAGGTTCCTAACTGGTCGAGGCTTTAGAAGTGACTATGAGCGTTCGGCCCTAGATTAGACCTTCATATCGACGCCCGCACACAAAACTCAGAGCACATTGATGTGAGGGCAAAGAAATGTAAGGGATGGTAGATAAAGAGTGTTATGAAATCCTATCAGTCGATACATGATAGGACATGATACGTGATAGCTGTACATGATACAGCTAATGTCCGCATGGACTGTGGCTAGCGAGAGACACACACACACACACACACACACACACACACAAGTCAACATTCTATAATGGACAGGAGAGGGGCCTGGTGAGGTTTTGCCACTATATGAGTTGCTATTGGTGACTGATGGCCACTGAGGGAGATAGAGTCAGACTTTTCAGGGGTCAGGGTGGTGATAAGTTGCCGGCGCTCCGGAGGCCCACCCGAGTGTCGGCTGTGTGTTATGATAAAACAGAAAAGAAGGCATAAAGGTGGGGAGGTAAAGTCCTGGGGACACCTGGTGGGTAATGGAATGGGGATTTTGGGGTGCAATATAGCTAGATCATATTTGATCTAGCTATATTGCATACGTGTATGACATTGTCAAGGAATAAAATTTAAAATCTCTTTTTTTTAAAAAAAAAAAAAAGGAAATATCCTACAGAAGCCAATACAAAATCCAAGGGTGGTAGAGCAGGTGTTCCGTAGTCACAATGCCACAGGGAAGAACGGTGAACGCTTTGAACATACTCAGTATTCATCTTTGCATCCTCATGCTACAGTTCCATGATTAATTGTGCTGCTTTGCTCAGAAATGCTATCAGAATAAAACTTGAGTCTTCTATACATTACCTTTTTTTCTGAAGAAGTATCCTCTCTATTAACATCATTGGTTCAATGTTTTGTTAAGGGTGTGTGTGGGTGTGTGTGTGTGTGTGTGTGTAAGCACGTGGAGAATTCGTTATTTGTACTTCAACTGCCTGTGACTGAATTCAGTCTACAGTGTCAAACTAAGGAAAATACATAGCTCGCAGTGGTTTTCTTTCCTCATTTTGGGCTTATTTTAAAGTAGTAACAGGGATTTTCTAGCAGAAAAAAATTTCTGATCAAAAGGCTCACAGACAACACACTCTTCTAAGCAAAGGGTCTCGCTGCAAAAGAAACAGGAGAAAGAATGAATTATCTTGCTGTGGATTCACAGAATTTTGAAACAAGAAAGACTGTAGACAGAGAGTTTTGTATTTTGTGTTGCACAAATTGCTGACCACAAGACAAGGATAAGCACACATGATGAAGACCGATGTCAGGTAGACTGGGGGGGGGGGCGGAGTGGGGAGTGTCTCTCTGCCACAGCATGCCTCCTGTAGATACTTAATGTCTGCATCCAGTTACTAACCGTACTGCAACTTAAAAATAAATAAACAAACCAAAAAGCCCACACACACACAAATGGGTGTTTTAACTTACTCTTTCCCAGGCATATTTGTCTTTGATGGCTGCTCCATCATGGCCTTCCGGTTTCAAGGTCATGCTGAGAGAACAGAGCCATCAGCCACTTCCTGCAACACAACTTTTGATTTGTAAAGACTGTGGGGGCTTTTAAAGTTATTTAGATCTTGGGGATGAATAAGAAAGCAAGGGTTGAGGCTTAATAGTGATGTGTTTGTGTGTCAAGTTGACAAGGGGTCAGTTGTTTTGTGTGTCAACATGACACAGGCTGGAGTTATCACAGAGAAAGGAGCTTCAGTTGGGGAAGGGCCTCCATGAGATCCAGCTGTGGGGCATTTTCTCAATTAGTGATCAAGTGGGGGAGGGCCCCTTGTGGGTGGTGCCATCCCTGGGCTGGTAGTCTTGGGTTCTATAAGAGAACAGGCTGAACAAGCCAGGGGAAGCAAGTCAGTAAATAACATCTCTCCGTGGCCTCTGCATCAACTCCTGCTTCCTGACCTGCTTGAGTTCCAGCACTGACTTCCTTTGGTGATGAACAGCTGTGTGGAAGTGTAAGCTGAATAGACCCTTTCCTCCCCAACTTGCTTCTTGGTCATGATGTTTGCGCAGGAATAGAAACCCTGACCAAGACAAATCCATGCCGGGTTACACCATCTGGAAACACCAATGTTGATCTTACAAACAACGCAACTGAAATTTTAGGAAGTTAGTAGGCTTAGCCAAAATCCTTTACCTTCTCAGTAGTGACCAATCAGCACAGAAGTAAGAAATGAGTGAAAATCCCAGCATCCTCCCTTTCCATGGCCTCTTACCAGAAAGAGTGGCCTCCCCAGTCCGTCTCATTTCTCTTGCGTGGACTCACAGTCTCTCGACCTTTGCTTCCTGACAGATCCCTGTTTTCCAGCTCAGAATCACTCACTGATGAGCATGGTCCTCCCCCAGGAAGCCTTTCCCACTAATCCAGACTGAGGAGTCGAGGGTGGTTTTTATATGGGAGCAGAAGACCATAGAGATGAATCATTTAAGATTGGTTTTTAGAGTTCTCCACTGGCTTATTTGTTTATTTCTAGGACGTCCCTTGATATCATCAGAACAGAAAGTGTCATTAAACTGACTATAAAGCAGGTGACCCCCGTCACTATCACCTGTCCATCGTCTTCATCTCCACAGTATCTCCTTCCTACTTTGTGTCCAATCATACGTAGTTCCCTGCCACTCCAGGACAGATCCAAACCTGAATGCAATATCAGAGCAGCCCACGAGCTAGAGAAAACGACTTTGCCGGCACTGTTTTACAGATGCTGTCGTATACTACATTCGTTGAACGCGCATGGCCTAGCCGAAAATTGTCCCCTCTGGCAAAGGTCTCTCTAGCTCGGCTCCCAAAACGAAAAAGAAGTATACCACTTTGACAGCCTTTTAAAATGCTATTCTGCTTTATGAGACTGGTCTCCCTTCGTCTGGAAAGTTCAATCTGGAGAGCCTTGGTGGGGGAAATATCGTCCACGTCGTGATGTGTTTGCCTGTCTCACTTACCTTCAGTCGCAGGCCACCAGATGCTTCTTAAAAACATTTCTGTGGGTCGCAGTTCCAGTCTATGGGAGTGGACATGAAGAACTCTGGCCAAGAGAGATTAAACAGATCTAGCCCCGTCTAGGCCTCTCTTTCTTCCTTCCTTTCTTTCTTTCCTTTATTCCTTTCTTTCTTTTTCTTTCTTTCTTTCTTTCTTTTTTAAGGATTTGTTTATTTATTTTATGTATATGAGTACACTGTAGCTGGACAGATGGTTGTAAGCCATCACATGGTTGCTAGGAATTAAATTCAGGACCTCAGCTCTCTTTAGCCCCACTTGCTCCAACCCAAAGATTTATTTATTATATATGGGTACACTGTATCTGTCTTCAGACACACCAGAAGAGAACATCAGATCTCATTACGGATAGTTGTGAGCCACCCTGTGGTTACTGGGTCTTGAACTCAGGACCTCTGGAAGAGCAGTCGGTGCTCTTAACCACTGAGCCGTCTCTCCAGCCCTAGGCCTCTGTTTCAAAAAGCACCTTTGCCCTGTGTGTTATTTCCTCTGACATGGGAGAGGAGCTTCATGAGAGATGGTTCCTGGAAGAGGTGTTCAAAAGCACAGGAGGACAACGTACCTCTTGCCTATATAGATCAACCTTGCTACAGCGCCCTCTGTTTTATCTAGGATCAAATATCTGACACGGTCTGTATTTATAACTCAGAAGCCTGCATGTGACCTAGAGATAGATATGGGTGACAGTGAAGAAGCAGTAAAGAAATTACACAAGAAGAATTAAGTCGGGATAGGAAAGAGAGTCATTATTGTCTTCCTTGGACTTTTAATAGAAAGTGCTTACTTAGCTTAGCATGCTCTGGTAAAGAGTACAATGCAGCCCAGTTTTATTTTTATCTGTGAAGGTGTCAGATGTAACTTTCTAAAGCCCTGAGTGCAGGCGACTCCACAGCTTTAAGTCTATTTCCCAGCATCCTATATACCTGGAGGGTATTCCTAGGACACAGAGGCAAGGAAGGTCCTGGGGAAGACCTCCACGGTTTGTGAGATCCATCTGTTGTCGTGGAAGCCGAAGTTAGATGGCAGTTGTCATACTATGGCTGTTCTCTGGGAGGGTTATCACACCAGTCGGTGGCTTCGCTGAGAGCTTTGGCTGGGCTAGACAATGGGCTCAGGCTGGCATCCAGGAGAACGAACTCACCATACAGACAACAGGATAGGATGCAAACAAGTTACAATAATGCAAAATACAGGGACCTGTGGAAGAGTTTAAAACCTTCACTATTGGGGAAACTCAGGACAAAAGACTTCTTCGGGGAGGGTGCACTGGCTGGGCCTTGAAGGATAAGAAGACTTGCCAACAGAGAAATGATGGAGGGCCACTCCCCACCAAGCAGCACATCGGAGAGAACGAATCAGAAATGCTGCAAAAGGGGGCCGTGGAGTCCCCGAGCTGGGTGACTGGAATTCTGCAATAAAAGAATTTGATAAAAAGAAAATGTTTCTATGAAGTTCTACATAAAAGAGAAAGCATGTATTTCTAGACAGTCCTTTGATCTACAGAAAGTCACTACATACATGCCAAATATGACTTCTATTCAAGTCAGTATTTTAAGATGGCAAGATTTCAGAATAATTGAAAGTAGATTTTTTTTAAATCTCCAAGATAGAAACATTCTAAGAAATTCAATGTATTCCATATGGATGATCAAGTCAAGATTAAAAGTTCCAGGAAGATGTACAAGACCTTCAATTATTTATTACAGACCTATGTTCTTGGAAGACAGGGTTTCCTGTACATAGAACTCCATTTGGACTGGATACCTAATTCATGCTTCACGTCTAGTCCATCAGAACTATTTCATTAGGTCAGTGGAAACGAGAAGTTTTAAATGTCGGGAGATAGTGTGCTGTTTCGTAGTCATACAGGGCTTTAAAGTTTCATGGCAGAGCCCCCTTGACTTTATCTTTGAGGCAATGAAGTCCAGACAGTGGGTGACCAACTCACTAAATGTCAGCCAGTCAGTGAAACTGAAGGGAAAGAAGGTGCCGCAGGCAACACAAGTGGGTGACTGGAAGAGCCAGTGAGCCAGTGAGCCATGAGCACAGGCAAGCATTGACCCCAAACCTGCCCAGGCCAGCTGCCAGGGAAGATTAGCTCGGGTGCTGACAAGGTACGGTGCCGTAGACAAAGAGTTTCAGAGACAGAAAGGAAAGGGTCACAAGCGAAGAAAGTGTACACATTATCTGAAGCTCCGTGCACAGGAACGGGAATTTCTGGATGTCCTGAAAGAAAATTTAAATAGCATGCACAATTGCTAATATATACTTGGGATGAAAAAAGCAGCAGCAGCAACAGCAGCAGCAGCAGCAGCAGCAGCAACAACAACAACAACAACAACAACAAAAGAAGGTTGTAATCTTTTCTTCTGCTTCTTAGAGCATCAAAAAGTGTTGACACCACACACTTCAGGTGCAAGGCCCAGAGGCTCCTGGGATGAAAGTTCTTTGAATTCCCCCTCCCTGAGGACTAGCTTGTACAGTACCAGAAAATTCTATTCAAGCTTCCAAAGGAGAGAGTTAGCCAATAGTTCTACCCAGCTACAATGCTTATGAACCAAAGCACCCAGCATAGCCCTGGGGATGTAACAGTGGTACCCATGCCTTGATAGCACCCAACAGCTCTCTAATTGGCTCCAAGCACACTGTGTTCTTACACCCACAAATCAACACAGTTTTCACCCTCTTCAAGGAAACGTCTCTTTGCAATGGCTGAAGGCCAGTATAGAAAAGTGCAACCAATCAAGATGCAGACTTGTGGAGACCAGTCCCAAGGAATACATCTAAAAACAACTCCCACTGGTAAGGTCTAGGGAACACTGTGGAAGAGAAGAAAAGATTTTAACAGTCAGAGGAGGAGGGCATTTGCCGTGAGGCTGTCTCCTAGTAATGTCACAGCCTACAACCATAAAGTCCCACCAGCCAGACTGCCTAAGCGTGAGCTGAACAAGGACATCTGACAGATGAGGAAGAGCGCATGAAGCCCCAACCCCATTGGAAGAACTGTAGGCAACGGAACGGAACAAGAACTGCAGCTGAGAGGGGGAGGCTTGGCCTTCTCTTTCTCTCTCTCATTTTTTAAGGGGTGGGGTGTTTGTTTGTTAGATACTGTGTTGTTGTTGTTGTTGTTGTTGTTGTTGTTATTGTTGTTGCTTTAAAACAGGGTTGTTTCTCTGTGTAGCCCTGACCATCCTGAAACTCGCCCTATAGACCAGGCTGGCCTCAAACTCAAGAGATCCACCTCTCTCTCTCTCTCTCTCTCTCTCTCTCTCTCTCTCTCTCTCTCTCTCTCTCTCTCTCTCATACTGAAATTAAAAATGCGCCAACCATTGGACTGAGTGCAGAGTTCCCGATGGAAGAGATGGAGAAGGAACTGAAGGAGCTGAGGGTATTTGCAGCCCCATGGTGGGGAGCAACAGTGTCAACAGGCCAGACCCCCTGAAGCTCCCAGGGACTGGACCACCAACCAAAGAATACACATGGAGGGAGCCTGGCTCAGGCCAAATATGTGGCAGAGGATGGCTTTGCTGGGCATCAGAGGGAGGATCGGCCCTTGGGCCTGAGGGTATTCAATGCCCCAGTGTAGGGGATTGCCGGGGAGGGAAGTCAGGAGTGGGTGGGTGAGTGGGTGGGAGAGCACCCTTATAGAGGCAGGGGAGGGGAGATGGGATAGGGGGTTTCCAAAGGGGAGACCTGGAAAGGGAAAAACATTTGAAATGTAAATAAAGAACATATCCAAGGAAAAAAAAAAAAAGATGTGCCCAGGCACTGCCAACCATGAGATTTGGTCTTTTACAGGGAAGAGCACATCAACTGTCTATCCAATATCAAAGATCAGCTCTGAAAAAATACAAGTAATATCATATAGACTGAGCAGAGTATATTAGGAATACATACATATGTGCATATGCTGTGTAACCACCATAGGTGAAAACAGGCCATGAAGGAGAAGCACTGGAGGGGAAGGTTTGGAGGGAGGAAAGAGAAGTGGAAATTGTGTGGTGAAGTTTTAATCTCAAAACCAGTAGAAAATAGTAAAAGATGGTATATTCCAATGGTCACCCCAAATGCTACCTTGCCAATGAATTAAGTGCATTGCTATGTAATGATCTGGAATATTCAAAGATATCCCTGTTGGTGGAAAACAGTTATTCTAAAGAGGAGCAGAAATGGGAGTGTAACACAGAGACTCTGGGTTCACCGTGAGCACAGGGGGAAAAGAAATCAAAACTCAGGCACAGTAACTGGATAATCCTGTATGTAAGAATTCTTCTAGGTAAGATTTACAAAAAGCCCACAGAAGATCAGGATTTCATACCCAATATCCTTTGCCTAACAACCCATTTTGTGGCAACTATTGATAAATACACTAGAAAGCTTTTCAACCTACGTCCTTCTCTGTATCCTCTTATCAAAGGAGAACAAGGATACGCAGGTGGGGATGCCGGGAGACATGGAATTACATTACATTACGGTTAAGCTTGACTTTATCTAAATCCCTTGTTTGCCAATAACAATGGATATGTTCTAAAACTTTTTTTCCCCATGAGAAATGAACCAGGTTTATTCCACTTGTAACTATGTATACTAAATTAGAGTTAGACTTCAGATAATCTACCTAGATCTTCCTATAACACACCATAAAGGGTCAAAACAACAGAGTAGCCTGGGAGAAAACTAAAAGTGCTGATGGGGTATCACCCTTGGGCATTCTCTGAAAGCCAGGAGTAAACTAGCCACGTCCACAGGGGCCAGGACGCCGGAGACGTCTCTGTGGAGCTGTTAGAGAGACGGTGATATCTAGAAGGATGAGGCTCCAAGGTCAGCAGATCTTTCCCTGAACAAATCCAGTGATCTTTCCCCAAACCAATCCAATGTGGTTGCCATAATCACACTCCCAAGCTGCACTGTGTGGACCATTTCAAGAACTCCCTAAAAGGAGTATTTATCCCAGAACATTCCTTAGGTAAGCTTTACAGAAAGCCTACAGCAGATCAGGATTTTATACCCACTATCCATTTGCCTAACAATTCTTCTAGCTGTTAGGCAAATGGATATTTTGTATATATAGAAGTATCCCTTCTAGCCAGGGTTTTTAACATTATATCGCCAGTAATAATAACGACTTCATCTAAACCCTACCCACAGTCCTGGGCACCAACTCAACATCTGTGTGCTCCTATTTGACTCTTTGTCACCCAGCTTTCAGAAATGACAGGAAGAGCAGCATGGTGTAGACAACAGATTCTACGTAGGAACAAGATGAAGCTCTTCATTTCTCCCACTAAGAGTCTTTCTGACAATATATGTAATACTATTTTAACCACAATCGCTCAATAAGTTGATGTTAGAAAACAATAAAGACTCCTGAATCCTTTGTATAGATTAACTATGAAGATATGTCATAATCCGACCAAGTTGCCACAACAAAATGCCTTAGACAGTTACTTTACAAACAAGCAGAATTTATTGCTTAGAAAGTTAGAGGCTGCGAAGTCCAAGGTGAAGGAACCCTGGCGAGGGTTCATTCTCTGCCTTCTCAGACGGCACCTGTTGCTTATCCTCACAGGGCAGCAGGGCAAGGCACTCGCTTCAGCTTCTTTTGGGAAGGCAGCAATACATGGGTCTGGGCACTACAGGCCCCACTTCTAACACCTGGACTGGGAGAGGTACCAATATTCCGACCACCGAAAATCAAGAGTAGTTAGCGGTTCCAATGTAAAGTGCTCCTTTGCAAGAGCTTGAGTTTACCCGAAGAGCCAAGGCGAACTGGACAGGAGTACGCCAGGATCCACAGTGTGGAAACAGATAGGGCGACCCCAAACCAAGGACTGGGGGACAAACAAAATCCAGAGCAAAGAAAGTGCCAGTGCCCAATCATGGACGGTCGAAAGAAGAGAAAGGTGCAATGGCCAGAGAGAGACCAGAAATCAACATGTCGGTAGAGAGACTACAACGATAAACAACTGCCACTTTCAAGATACAAGAACAGCCAGGAGACTAAGCAGACTGGAGACTAAATCAAGAGCAGCGACTCACGCTCTACCAGAGGGTAAACGGCCCTCTGAACTCCTTACTCTCACGGCTGTGAATCTCTGAGGCTTTCGTCCCCTTCGCTCAGTTCAGAACACTCCGCAGTATTTATTCCTGGGAGACTTCTCTCTGCACTGTCCTAAGGCAAATACTAATTCCTCGAGGAAGTGAGAAATATGTCGGCTCTTGTTGTCACGGGGCTTACATTCTTGGTTCTTCGTATCCTAAGAACCAGGGCAAACAGAATCCCGCCAGACTCTGGCCAGCTGTGGCTATCTATAGAAGCACCACTGCCAATCAAAACTGACAAAAATTCTCATTTCAACACGTTGCCCTTTAGACAAAGAATGCAGGGCAGGTGGGCAGCCAAACTGGCATCCACAAAAGTTCAGAAGACAGAAAAAAAATGGATACGCACACAAACAAGTCTTTCTTTACACTATGACTCTGTAAGAGCAACAGTTCTAAAAGTATAACTTTTTACTCCCCCCCACACACACAATATGGTTCTTTATAAGAGCAATGTATCACAAGTACTGTAGGAATTTTTGATCAAGGGTTAGGGACGTGACTCAGTGGATAAGAACATCTGCTCCATGAGCATGAAGACCTGAGTCTGGTCCCCTGGCACTCATGTAAAAAGTCAGGAATGACAGTGCATGCCTGTCAACGCAGCACTGGTGGGCATGCACCTGGACATGCAGACACACATGCGCACACATATGCACACACAGAGAATAATACTGGAAATTTAAAAGAGAAGAAAAATTCCTAGAAAATCTGCAATACCCAGAGATAGTCATTGCTAATATTTGAAGGTTTTTCTCTACCTTGATAAGTGGCAGACAGGGAAAGTTTAGATAAGCTCACTCCATTACAGACTCTCAAAAATAGTAACACACCTATGCAGTTTTCTAAGCTTCTGTTTTCTTCACATTGGCTTGAACGTTTTTTTACTAAAAAGGAGAGCTGAGAGATAGCGCCCAGTTGTGCTGTCAGCTGCGAGGGACAGACTTGAAAACCACATCCCAGAAGCATACGAGGGACTGCTTCTCCAAGTACACTTATCTTCAATCTTCCATTCTGACTTTAATCCTATTTCTATTCTTTCCATTCAGGCTGATCCCGCAGAGTCATGTGAGCAAGGTGCCCTTACCACAAACATTGCCCCCTATCTGTTCAGATCTGCACCGGTGTTAGAGCTGCTGGCCATGTCCAAACTACTTCCCGGAAGAGCCCGCTTGTCCTCTCAGAAGTGCTCTGCTCTGCTTGTTTCTTGGCTTACTTCCCATTCCTAACAAAAGACTGTGTGAATCAACAAGAAACTGGGACTTATAATGGGAATTATTGCAACCTATTTTCCTCAATCTCTAATCCTAACTCCTCATTTTCCCCCCAAAATAAGTCATTATTTTTGTTACCATCTGTTTGCTCTTAACACTGTATCCCTGTCACAAGGACAAGGTCTGATGGGATATGGGCCACGGTTGTTTCCTGAAGCCTTGTCCTAACAAGCACCCCGCAGAGCACCAGCTAATGCCCCCCTAACACTCTGAAGAGCTGTCTTATGAACCAAGTCTTACACACACACACACATACACACACACACACACACACACACACACACACACACTGGGAGGAAGGCCAGCTGGCCTTGGTGATTTATCTGTATCTAGCCTGTTGATGAGGTCTGGAGTCCTCTGAGCACGTGTTGCTTCTTGATCTATTACCTCCAGTGTGGGAACTGCTTGGGAGAGCCCGAGTGCAGGAATCTTACTCAGCAGAAACAGCAGCGAAGAATTCATTTACACTCTATTTTATCTCTCTTGGCCTCTGAAGACATGTTTGGCATATAAAAAGCCCACCAGTGCCTCGCTGAACAGCAACTCTGTTTCAAAACTGTTTCAGACATCTATCCATCCCAAGGACGCTTTGCAAATTCATCTCTGGCTGTCTCATATCTATTGTACACAGAATGTATCACCCTTTGTGGTGATCTATTATAATGGTAACTTAATAAGTCAGCCCTTCAAGTATTCCATTTCATTACAAGTATTCAGGCATTCTCTTCTTTCCTTTCCCCTGCGTATTTAGTGTTCTAGAGCACTTAGCTCTAAGACCTTTATTTCTCTGACCACATTTGGGCACCTATAGAGAAATTTACATATCTCTCATTTTCTTAAGAGTCATTTGATTTTCAAGTATTTCTTTTATCCCCCCCCCACCGTGTCAGCACTGAATTCCTTTTTACAAAATGATTGTGTATTTGATCTCTTTCTTTGGCCCGCCCTCTCCCAGGCTGAACCAAAGCTACTCTTCATTACATACTGTAATCTACGTTTTAGACAGCAATCACTAAGCAAACAGCTACCGAAT
Organism: Apodemus agrarius; assembly: GCA_964023405.1. Classification (NCBI taxonomy): domain Eukaryota; kingdom Metazoa; phylum Chordata; class Mammalia; order Rodentia; family Muridae; genus Apodemus; species Apodemus agrarius. Next base: position 134,821,045 of record OZ030008.1, read on the forward strand.
GAAGGGATGGTACTTCCAGCTACCAGCCAGGGCGTGGCTCCTAGGTACCACACCCCACGCTGAAGACTTGACATACATTCAACCTTGTGCTCGGGCACCAGATTATAACCTCCGGCAGCACCTAGGGTGGAGATGCTAGAGCTAGAATATCAATAAATACTTCGTGAACAAATTGAAAAACTGTATGAAGTTCATTTTTCAACAGTGCAAGAAAATTCAAAGATAGAGTGCTCTGATCCCTTCCTGAGGTCGCACAGTATACGATGCCAAGACTTGAATCCAAAGCCCACGCAATCAATTAAGACTTAACAGTTGTAAAGTCAGTATGCACTTAACATTAATGCAAACAAAATTAACTTCATAAATCTCAATAGAGAGAATGCCATACCCCGAGTAAATATACTGAGCCATGATTTTCCAAGAGAAGATCTATAAATGATGGGTGCTTAATTTAAAAAAAAAAAATCACAGAGGCAGAAATCTGTCACCTAGCCATGCAGGTAAACACGTGACTTCTCTTCTCTTCCATCAGTAGCCTCCACTGAGGCTCTCCCGGACTTTTTGATGCTGGCTATTGTTTTCCCTATTGTAATTCTGGGTTGGCACACTGCAGTGAGCAGGCCACTCCACAGACTTTGACTGCTCCTATCTCTAGCCACCAGCTAGTGTGTGTGTGTGTGTGCGCACACGTGCATGCATGTGTGTGTGTGTGTGTGTGTTTTTGTGTGCGCGCGCGCGCGCGCGCACGCACGCGTATACACACACACAGTGTCTACTTAAAGCCATCTTTTGCTTTCTTCTCAAAGCTTAGCAGTCGAACTTTAGCAGAAGCACTAGTGGACCACAAAGCCTTTCAGCAGCGACATACCGGGAAGCCATGGGTTAAACAACCATATGCGGCACAAAAGTCATAGATCGGCAAGCAGCATGCATCCCCCCCCCCGTGGGAATGTTTAAAAGGGAGGAAGGACAAGAAATACAGATGAGGCAAAGGAACTCTAATTTGAGCACTATCATTCACACGTTGGAGGGAGAAAAAAAAACACCAATCCTAAAGCCTCAATTGTTCCATCTGGAGAATGGGGGTGATAAAGTATTACTTCCTCACAAACATGCCAATGTATCGCATAAACCGTACAATATATGTTGTCATTTCTAATCTGTCATAATCTAGAATCAGTTCCATTTATGCATCTCACACTATAAACATTCAACATTCACCTTACAAAGCTTATCAACAGCTTCCAATTGTAGCCCATTGACCCATGTCTGCCTGTTTTGGGTGGGTCTGGAAACATTTTTGATATTTTAGCCCCGTACAATACATTTCATAACAGGCTTTGTGTGCCTACGAGCTCGGAAAGCTACCGTGTGCTCACAGGATGAGTACTGTAAACCACTGTTTAAACAAGGAAGGCTCTTTTTAAGTCCTCCTCCAGTCAGCTGCCTTTGGAAGAGGTACAAACTAAAACTGAAAAGGCATCGATGTTTTTTACATTTAAATAGGTTTAACATTGGTGTTCATTAAACTGCTGCATGGATGATCGCACAAATACCTTTCGCAAACTTGGTACACGTGAGCACATATTATACAGTCGTCTACAGAAACCGCGGCACAGGCTCAGTTTTTCTTAAACAGCTACACGGGGTTCCCGTCACTTGGAAGAAAATGCAGTGGCTTTAAGTTGCTCTGGTATCTGCAATGGCTGTCCGGAGCAGAGTACAAACCATGAGTCAATTTAACAAGAAATAAGCTTTCTGGTGGAGGATCGAAAGTCCCCGTCCTCCCACAAAGAAAACTGGATTTTGGAAGTCAAGCCTTGGGTTCCTTACCAAAGAGGCAAGCATACTATTCCTTTTTGTCTTAAACTCTGGCAGGTCAAAGCTTTTTGCCAAATTGCTAACACAAAGCCTCACCTTCTCCAGTGCCCCAAGTTAAGACAATCTTTGTTGTTCCCAAGGATGGCAAGTTGTCACCCTAAAGATACTTGTGACCATCCTGTATAAAGCTATACCCAAGCATTAAGTTTTGAACCATGGGACCAGGCAAGTGACAGAAACGGGAGACTGTGTCGGGATCACAATGAGTCATACAGACCAACAAGCAGAGCGCTTTCTGTTGAGATTAAATGTGAAATCAAAAAGGAATCAACCCAACTGCTGTAACCTGAGAAGAGGGCAAAAAATCAAGTCTAGGTGAAGTCCACACCTTCTCTGCAGTTCCCCGACTCAGGGTCGCCGGGGTGGGTGGTCGCAGGGCCCAACAGCAGGGCGGTGCCCTAGCAACCGCGCCTCCTACTACAGCCTCGGGTGGGCAAAGCCCGGCAGCAACACGTGGGGCGCGGCCACTCCCGCCCGGGAACTCACTCCAGCGGGAGTTCCTTGTGCTCGCCCTCCGGGCGGCCCGCAGCCAGGGAAGCTTCGCCAGCTTTGAACTTGCAGCTCCTGACATTCCCATCCCTCCACGGCGCGCGCGGGGCGCACTCCCGACCCGCCCGTTGCGCTCAGCTCTTCCCCGTGTACGGAACGCAGTGGCCACGACTCCCTCCCCGCAGGACAGTCCCGGCCCGGGTGGCACGCCGGGTCGCCCTCACCCAGAGCCTCCTTTTGTATCTCCCCACACTCCCAGGCTGCCCCCTTACTCACCCGGGCTGCTCGCGTCCCTGCCGCCAGAGGCAGCCCGCTGCCCCATCCCACGAACACTGCGGTGCCCCCCGCGTGTGCAATGCGGAGCGCCGCCTGCGCGCGGCCCGTGCCGGGAGCTCAGCGGGAGAAGGAGGGCGCGAGCGCGGCGGGAGGGACGCGCGGGGCGGGGGAGGGGGGGCGCCACTCCCACTCGCGGCCGGCCTCGAGGGTCGCAGGGCCAATCAGCGCGTGCAGGAGGAGCCGAGCCCTCTGCGGGATGCGATCATTGGCCTGGCCCGCGCCGCCCAACTCTCGGGGACCCGGCCCCCCGAGGCCAAGTCTGCAAACTCAGGCGGAGGTCCGCCGCACACAGGTGGCGGAAAAGGGGGGGACTCGGGACCTGTCCGGGAAGCCGGTTCCCACGGAGCATCCACGGCGATCTGTTTGCTCAGGTTGCAGGTCCCTTCCTGTGCGCGACCCTCTCTGCCCACCGCTAGCTGCGCAGCTCTCGGGCGGCCAGCAGCTACGGGTCCCAAGCACTGCTGAGCGACAACGCCCAGACCAAATCACACGCCCAGCACTTCTCTAGGCTGAAACGCACTGGGCATTAAAAGCCAGGCTCCAGACCCGAGGCCACTTCACTTTTACAAGAACACCACGGGCGGGCGCTGATCTCGAAGGTGGAAACCGGGCAAGCAGGACTTGGCGTTGGGCACAGGAAGTTTTGGGGATTTAAAGAAAAGCCCGAGCAAAAAATGTTACCTTGTCACCCCACACAGACACCTCAACCCAGCTTGCCCAATTCTCAACCTGGGAACTATTGCTACTCCTCCTCCCTCATCTGGACAGTTCCGAGAGATAACGGGGAGGTGGGATGACCAAGGAAGAGTCTATGGGTCCACCCTTAGGCTGGAAACTCAGGACCAGCCCTCCCCCCCCCCCCACTACCCTCCTTACCCCTGTGGCCTCTGCCTGGTCTATCTGCATTTGGCCTGTAGGGCTGCCTTCAAGAAGGCAGTGTGGCACTGACAGCTTGGGTCCATCCTGTATCTTCCTCCTGTTGCGCTCCCAACATACAAACATACGTTTTCTATAGCATCTCCCCGTCTTTCCCCCAATAGCACCTTTTGGTGTTTTTGCTCATCAGCTTTAGGGCCTCGCATCTTTCTTTCTCAATTTATGTTCATTCACGCCTTGCACAAACTTACACAAGGTCTCGGGGTTCAAGTCCATGGGAGTAATGTGTGCCCTTATATAATCTCTTGGCAAACAAGGAGATGCTGCTGGCTTGGGCTCAGCATTTGGAATGTGCATTTTATGAACTAGTCAAGGTGAACCTGCCTGTTGCTCATAGTCTGTGGGCCGGTTACACCTGCAGGTTAGAATGTGCGTTTAATGTCAGCGTGTCAGGGTGCTGGCGCCTGCTGGAACGAAACCTTCCGGTTTTGAAAGTTCACTACTACAAACCTAGATTGGAATAAAAAAAATTATTCAAGGCTGGGGTTTTATTTAATAAAAGAATCCTTCCCTAACATATAAGAAGCTTGGTTTAATACACATTACCACAAAAATCAATCCATTAATTTAGTATATAGTATACATTAGGTAAAAACCTTAATATTTGGATTCTAAATAATGTCCAGACTAGATCTGGTTGCTCATGCCTCTAATCCTACCACTCAAAAAGATCATCATGAGTTCAAAGCCACACTGATGTACAAGAAGATGCCATCTCAAAACTAAACCAACCAAATAAAAACAAGAGGAAGAGGAAAAGGAGAAGTTACCATTGTCATTATATTACACTCAACTATATTACAGCATTTCATAAAGCCAGAAGGGTAGAAACAAAATCCATAGGCTAATTTTTAAATGTATTTTAGAACATATAAAGGACATATATGTAAAATGGCAGATTATCTTTTATGTATTGGAATAGTGGGTGGTTTTTGTTTCATCTTTTATATTTTATTGTACTTTTGAATTAAAATACAATATTGGGAGAAAAGCTAATATGCCAACTACTAACATGCATTACCCCTCAGGCATCAGAGAAGCTAAACATTCTAAATCTACTATTCTACACTTCATATCTTTCCATCGAGGCCCATAACCCTGTTTGTAGAATAACTATGTGGTCAGCACTTTGTTGACAGCAAGTTCCTACCTCGGCTTCAAGAGTCATTTCTGATGTCACACACACCCCCCTTAATCAAAACTGCCAGGGGCAGAATTAATACTTCCTCCTCTTCCTCCTCCTCCTCCTCCTCCTCCTCCTCCTCCTCCTCCTCCTCATTATGCTTTCAGTGCAAGCACTTTATTTATTCAGAGATTGTTAATCCAGATCCTGCTAGGTGCTGGGCACAATGAAGGAAACATATATCGTATTTCTTCTCCTGGAGCACACCATGAGAGAGACAGACTTTAAATCAAATATTCACACAAACAATTTCACACTGAGATAAGGATGATGAAACCACTACATCTACAGAAAGAGGCCATGTTCACTCTGAACATGTGTCTTATCACAGGCCATAGCGAGTGGTGTTTGTCTATTCCTTTATTTATTGACACTTCTGTCTTTCATTGTATGCTTCTGAGTACATCCATGTAGACAATAGGGCTTGGTTCATAGTAGGTGGTCAGAGAAAATGTTAGAATAAATACGTGGGAGAAGTAAAGTTTAAATACATTCCCCAGATGCACCAAATCTCATGTGTTAACACACTAGTGTCCACAGACCTCAGTTCTATGTTGAGAGCCTTGCCTTGTGTTTCTATACTCTTAGTTCTCCCTGCATAAACTCTCTGATATCTTCCTATTTGATTCATATTGAGGAGATAGAGCTAATGTATTGTGTGTAGGTAGTCTGAAGGAATTTGCTTTTTCTTTTTCTTTTCTTTTTTTTTAACAAATTTTACTTCCAACATAAAAACCCAAGGCTTGAAATTTGAAAATTGAAGAACAACTAAAAAGCATAATCCAAAAACTTAATTGAATTTTGTTCATCTCGAGCCATTTTTCTTTATAACATCACCCCCATTAAGAGAATGAAAAGGCAAATATAGAATGGGAGAAACTCCTCCCAAGTTGACCCTGGCATTGGGTTGATAGCCAATATGCAAAGAGCTCTAAGAACTCAACGATAAGAAAATTAAGTAAGCAATTATAGTAAATGGACAAAAGATATACAGATGCTAAGAGGCACAGCAAAGAAGTCTCAATATCATTAGTGAAATGCTAGTTGAAACCACATGAGATACTCCACACATTTGCTAGCATAACTACAAGACAGGAAAACCCAACAACCACCAATGCCAAGTCCTGATGAGTGACAGCTTACATGTATGATTGCAAAATGCCATAGCTACTATTGGTGGCTCTCCCAAAACTGACAGCAAGCTCCTAGTGTTGAAGACAACACCTGTACAGCTCATGGAACATGAAGAAGCCTACCTAGCACTGTCGGCATTACAGTTCAGTATCCACAGTACTAGAAGGTATTCATTATAATGCCGAAGGATAAAAGTAAACACCAACTCAGCTACAAACCCTCCAATATACAAGGTGACCTGCCTGGAAGACTCACTGGTTCAACAGTGGCACAAAGTTTGCAGATGCATTCAATCAATATATATGATTTAGGTTAAAGCCTGCTTTGTGAGATGGAACCCGAACCCAACGCTGCTTGTGTGAGCAAGAACTAAATATCCAGGGACCTAGGATAAAACCAAATAAACTAACCCAGCTAAAGGACATGGCAGTAAAATGACTCCTAACCACATCCTTCTATATTCACAGATCATCAGTGCCTTATTCAGAGAATCATCAGAGACGCTTCCTTCTACAACAGATGAGAATGAACATAGAGATCCACAGCCAGACAATATGCAGAGACTGAGAGACGTTGGCACACTCAGCCCTAAAAGGGAAGTCTTCATCCAATCCCTCCCCTCAGGGTTCAGGGAGCTCTTCGAAGGAAGAGGAGAAAAGAATGTACAAGCCAGAGAGGATGGAGGATTACCAACAAATCAAAGCCTTCTATACCTAAAAGGGCTGGCTCACACATGAACTCACAGTCTGGTAGTTTGAATGAAAATGGCCCCAGTAGACTAATAGGGCATAGCATTATTTGAAAGGGTTAGAACATGTGCCCTTTTGGAGTAGATGTAGCCTTGCTGGAGGAAGCGTATCACTGGGGCTGAGCTTTGAGATTTCAGAAGGTCAAGCCAGGCCCAGGGGCTCACTCTTTCTTCCTGACGCCTGAGTATCCAGATGTAGAACTCTTGGTTCCTTCTTCAGGACTGTGTCAGTCTGCTTCCTCCCATGACGATAATGGACTAAACCTCAGAACCTGTCAGCCCACTCCAATTAGATGTTTTCCTTTGTAAGAGTTCTCCCTTGTACTATGTCCAGTTTTCTGAGGAGCTACCAAACTGATTTCCAGAGTGGTTGTACCAGCTTGCAATTCCACCAGCAATGGAGGAGAGTTCCTCTTTCCCCACATCCTCACCAGCATCTGCTGTCGGCTGAGTTTTTGATTTCTGCCATTCTGACTGGTGTGAGGTGGAATCTCAGAGTTGTTTTGATTTGCATTTCCCTGATGACTAAGGATGTTGAACATTTCTTTAGGTGCTTCTCAGCCATTTGATATTCCTCAGCTGAAAATTCTTTGTTTAGCTCTGTACCCCATTTTTAATAGGGTTATTTGGGTCTTTGGAGTCAAACTTCTTGAGTTCTTTGCATATATTGAATATTAGCCCTCTATTGGATGTAGGATTGGCAAAGAGCTTTTCCCAATCTGTTGGTTGCCGTTTTGTCCTATTGACAGTGTCCTTTGCCTTACAGATGCTTTATAATTTTATGAGGTCCCGTTTGTCAATTCTTGTCTTAGAGCATAGGCTATTGGTGTTCTGTTTAGGAAATTTTTCCCTGTGCCCATGTGTTCGAGGCTCTTCCCCTATACCACTCCTGGGCATATACCCAGAAGATACTCCAACATGTAATAAGGACACATGCTCCACTATGTTCATAGCAGCCTTATTTACAATAGCCAGAAGCTGGAAAGAACCTAGATGTCCTTCAACAGAGGAATGAATACAGAAAATGTGGTATATTTACACAATGGAGTACTATTCAACTATTAAAAACAATGAATTCATAAAATTCTTAAGCAAATGGATGAAACTAGAAAATATCATCCTAAGTGAGGTAACCCAATCACAAAAGAACACACATGGTATGCACTCACTGATAAGTGACTATTAGTGCAAAAGCTCAGAATACTTAAGATACAATTTCACAGACCACATGAAGCTCAAGAAGGAAAACCAAAGTGTGGGTGCTTCAGTTCTTTTGAGAAGGGGAATAAAATACTCACAGGAGCAAATTATGTAGATAAAGTATAGAGCAGAGACTGAAGGAAGGCCATCCAGAGACTGCCCCACCTGGGGATTCATCCTATATACAGTCACCAAACTGCGACACTATCATGGATGCCAAGAAAGGCTTGCTGAAAGGAGCCCAATATGGCTGTCTCCTGAGAGGCCCTGCCAGAGCCTGACAAATACAGAGGCAATCATTGGACTGAGTGCGGGGTCCCCAATGGAGGAGTTAGAGAAAGGACTGAAGGAGCTGAAGGGGTTTGCAACCTCATAGAAAGAACAACGATATCAACCAACCAGACCCTTCTGGAGCTCCCAGGGACTAAGCCATCAACCAAGGGGTACACACGGCTCCAGCTGCATATGTAGCAGAGGATTGCCTTGTCAGGTATCAATGGGAGGAGAGGCCCTTGGTTCTATGAAGGCTCAAAAATGCCCCAGTGTATGGGAATCAAGGCTGGGGAGGTGGGAGTGGGATGGGTGGCAGAAGTAGGGGAGGGGGCTGGAGAGATGGATCAGCAGTTAAGAGCACTGACTGCTCTTCCGAAGGTCCTGAGTTCAAATCCCAGCAACCACATGGTGGCTCCCAATCATTCGTAATGAGATCTGATGCCCTCTTCTGGTGTGTCTGAAGACAGCTACAGTGTATGTAGATGTAACAATAAATAAAATCTTAAAAAAGAAGAAGGAGGAGGAGGAGGAGGAGGACGAGGACGAGGAGGAGGAGGAGGACAAGGACGAGGAGGACAAGGAGGAAGAGGAGGAGCAGGAGGACGGGGAGGAGGAGGAGGAGGAAGGGGAGGGGGAGGGAAGGGGGAGGGAGAGAGGGAGGGGAGGGGGAGGAAAGATGGGATAGGGGTTAAACAGTAGGTGGGGAAACTGGGAAGGGGATAGCATTTGAAATGTAAATAAAGAACATACCCAATGAAAAACAAAGAATTGCCACTTGTAAATTGGCAGCCATTTGTAAATGAAAATATTGTTTTCTCTGGGAGAGGGAGAGAGAGAGAGAGAGAGAGAGAGAGAGAGAGAGAGAGAGAGAGAGCTGTCTCATGCTGATGCAGGCAGGCACTCTGGGGTCCAATAACCTGAGGTTACCTGAGGTGATTGTTGTAACTGTTCTTATGGGTTTCATGTCACTGACACAGAATTAAACGTCATTTTTCCTAATGTATGAATGCATGAGTTAATTGCCTGAAAGCTCCACTCAGTCTACGCTTATCTTATTCACAGAAATATTACCAATGGCTTCCTGTGCTACTGGCTCACAGAGTAGATATGCAATAAATATCAGTTAGATGCATAAGCAGATAAAATGAAGACAGAGTTAGGATGTTGCAGGAACAGAACAAAATTTTATATTCAGATTCAATGTGTCCCCTTCAAAGTAGCGACTTTGGCACACCACATCTTTCATCCCAGAGATGGCGCTTCCATCTCCAAACAGATTCCATGGCCCTCTCTACTTAGTAAAATATTGCCCTTTCTTTAAGGCAAGTTGTTTCCTTAAATAAGTTATTTGCTTTCTTTTTTTCCCTCAGTAGGCAAACAATAAATCTAATGTGTGTTAATATTTTGCACATTTTTCCTATGCAACAAGTCATGTCTAATGTATCTTCTTTATCTCTATCAAATATAAGAAGTTTATGTAACCAGCACAGAGTACGAATAAAAGCTCCGGATTTTATGCAAAGCTTGAGAGATTCAGGCTCAGAAAAAAAATCATCTTATTTCCAGATGTATCAGTAAAAGTAATTTTCCTTTATTGGACACTGATGGTTGACATTAAGCTCTTGAAATATCATTAAAATAGTTCTGCTCTAGCCAGTTTGCACAGTCAAGTAACTTTTAAAAAATCATTTACAGCCAAGCTGCTGCAGTGCAATTTATTATAGAAACTCAATTTTCTCCACCAGTTTTCAACTGGGAAACAGTGATCCTGGCTGCAGGCAGGGACCCACCTCAGATGATTTAAGGCCTTACTTTATATTTTGTTTCTCTCAGAGAGCATTTTTTTTTACATAAGAATAATGTGCTCGTTAGTTTTATGTCATCTTTGTACAAGGTACAGTCATCTTGGAAGCAGGACCTCAATTGAGAAATAATTCCACTAGGTAGGCAGGAAGGAAGTTTATAGAGGACTTCTTGACTAATGATTGATAAGAGAGGACCCAGCCCACTGTGGGCAGTGCCACCCCTGGGCAGATGATCCTGAGTTATATTAGAAAGCACACTGGGAGGTGAAGAGATGGCTCAGTGGTTAGACCACTGGCTGTTCTTCCAGAGGTCCTGAGTTCAATTGCCAACAACCACATGGTGGTTCCCAACCATCTGCAACGGATCTGAAACCCTCTTCTGGTGTGCATGAAGACAGTGTGTGTGTGTGTGTGTGTGTGTGTGTGTGTGTGTGTGTGTAAAAGAAGCAGACTGATCAAGCCAAGAGAAGCAAGCCAGTGAGCAAACATTTCTTCATGGTCTTGCTTTCCCGCCCTTGCCATGTTCCTGACTTGAACTCCTACCCTGACCTCCCTCCATGACCACCTGTAAGCTGTAAGCTGAAATAAACCCTTTATCCCCATGTTGCCTTTGAGTCTATATTTTATCACGGCAACAGAAAACAAACTGGGGCACACAGATTCCTTCCTACAAGTGCTCTCCATTATAATTCTTCACACAAAACACGTTTCCTAGTAAGTGTCGATAATAAAAATATTTGGGAGGAAAAGGGAAAAAGTGGAAAGATGTGGCCAGAAATGTGTCAACTAAACAAGGTACTACGAAGAAAAACTATGGAGAAGTCTAAAAGCATGACAACCTTTGTTTTTCCAAGTTTTCTCTGTACCTGAGATAATGAAGGACTGGTTGAATTACCCCTGCCCCTTCCCCTTTTCCTCAAAACCAAGGAGGATAAGATAGCCACAAGTTCATGACATTAGATTCCAGTTACCCCATCACTGATGCATACAGTCCCACCAGAACAAATATCCTTGATTAGAGGACAGAGACGGCAGTGTGGTTCAAATGTGTTTTATCACATACAAAATATGTGATAAAAAATACTCCCTCCAGTGTAACAGAACTAGTTCTTAATTCTTAAGAACTGGTATTCTTCAGAAGGTGGCTTAACCACCTGTGCTCTCAGCCTCACAGAAGGAGTCTGTTATAAAGGGAGAGCATCTTGTCCCCTCCCTTACACCCTGTACCAGTCTTTCTGCCTTTGTCACATTTGCAAGGGATGACACAGCTTGAAGACCTTCCCCAGATGCCAACCTCTCCATCTTGGACTTCCTAGCACCTAAAACTTTAAGAAATAGATCTCTGTTTCTTTTTTACTTAGTCTCAGATAGTCTACTATAAATGCACAGAACAGTATAAGACCAAGTATCTTGGCTGGCAATTAATCCTGGCTGTTGAAATCAGCTAAGATAGACAGGAGAACACTGCAGGCTACAGAACGCAGGTAGGATCGTCCAGTGTGGAGTCGGCTAAGGGGGTTCGAAGCTCAAGTCAGATTGTTTTTGAGACTTATGAATAAAGCTCCACTCCTCTTTACTTGTGTCCATGGTAGACCTTGTGAAGTAATCATGTTTTGGTCTGAAGCCACTTCTTGGTATATGACTTCTTCTAACTACCACCGCCAACAAACAGAACAAGAAATGACCATTAATTTTCAACATACGTTATAGGAATAGCAAGCTTAGTACTCTGTGAATGAGTATAAGACAGAAGCTGGACCGGTGAGATGAACCACTGAATAAAGGCGCTTACCACCAAGACTGATGACTGGGTTATCAGAAGGCAGAAGCTGCAGAGGGTGGGAGAGGGAGAGGGAGAGGGAGATGGAGATGGAGAGGGAGAGGGAGAGGGAGAGGGAGAGGGAGAGGGAGAGGGAGAGGGAGAGGGAGAGGGAGAGGGAGAAGAGAGGAGAGGGAGAGGGAGAAGAGGGGAAAGGGAGAGGGAGAGGGAGAGAAAGGAGACAGAGAGAGAAGAGACAGAGACAGAGAGACAGAGAGCTCTCATGGGTTGTATTCTAACCCCCATATATGTTTGGGTTTGTGCTGGAAAGATGGCTCTAGGGTTAGGAATGTTTGCTTCTCCCCCACAGGACTCCAGTTCAGTTTCTAGAAACCATTAGCGCGTTCCCAGTTGCCTATAACTTACTCCAGGTGACCCACTATCCCGCCTGGACTACAAGGGCACCTAAATACGTGTAGCATTCACTCACACAGACACAAACACATAAACATAAGCAAAATGATTTTTTTTTAAATCACAGAAGTTAAGCATTCCTAGTGCCAAAAGATTCTGTACAGCGTGCTGTGGGAAAAGTCACCAAATAATGTCACTGTTTGTATACTCTGCCTGCTGTAACACTGACAGCCGGATGTAATATGCTCAATGATTCAATAGAGGCATAACTGGTACGGGGCCACTATTGATCTGATCGGAGTTGGAGCCTGTTTCAGCAGGAAGAACTCATGCCTGGTATATACGCCTAGTCAAAAGACCACAGCTATGGAGGCACGGGGAATCTATTTTAATTGTTTCTTTAAATTGACATGTTTTTCAAAGTGCTTTCTAAATATCTTTGTTTATCATGATAGACTAAGTAGGCTCTCAGCCGTGGCGAGTGGCTGGCAGTTAACACAGAGACCCAGGACTGATCAAAGTGCTAAAAACAGTGACCCTTGATGCCTCAGCCTTAAATGAAATATCTATATCACCCCTTTCAAGATCTGGGGGGCATGGTGGAGAGGCTAGAAGAATTGTAAGAGCCAGAGAATGAAATTACAGTACTGGGCAATGACATCTTCTAGATACAATATGACTCTTAAACGATCTCACAGAAGCTGTGCTTACATACAAAAAAAACCTACACAAGAACAGGCCTACAACAGTCTGCCTTGGATGGTGGAGAGCCTCATACTATCCTTCTCCTGCTTGAAGTGCTATTGATAGTTAATGGATTACCAGGAGGGAAGGAGTCATTTTCCTCAGTGGGATAGCCACTAATAAGTTGCCCAAACTAAATAACCCTGCATCTCTGCTCATGTTGGCAACTCTGGTTAAACTCTGGGCCCCTAAACAGAAGATATGAAAGAGGGATGGGGGGCTAGTTGGATTGAAGAAGGGGGCTCATCAGGAGATGAAAGGGAACAAGAGAGCGTAAAGAGGAGTGGGTCTGAATTCTTTAAATACATGTACAGGATTTTTAAAAAGTCCACATTTTATATTCATGCATGAAATTATTTAAAAAAAAAAACCCAGAAGCTGTGATAATTACAGAATCATTCAAGTGACTAACTGTGATGTCTGGGTTGGTTGAAGGAAGGGGAAAAATTCAAAATAGACTCAAAATGAACTCTTTCTCCTCACCAAACCTAAGACTTACTACGTTCAGGTACTACCGTCACTCACGTGGTTTCTTTAGCTCTTGTGAACACAATTCTGTGTTTAACTTGGCGTTTCTAGGGGGATGGGCTTTAGAGAGCTCTATCCCACCAGACATCCATCCCAAGAGCTGAAACCCACATGATTCAACATCCTTGGATAAAGCAATTCTGGGTTCAGTAGGGCTCTTCTCTACTGGGTTAAATATGACTGAAACCGAGTGACTAGATCTTTGCTGGATGAAATTCATGCTTTTGGATTCTCAAGGAGGCCTTAAAGTTTCATCCCGTGGCGCTTCCTAATCTATGAGAAATGGCACAAGCTACCATTCCCTGTGTTGCTGTTCTAAAACACTAGCCAAAAAGCAACTGGAGCACGAAAGGGTTTATTTCCATTTGCACCCTGCAGTCTATCATGAAGAGAAGTCCTGACAGGAACCCGGAGGCAGGAACTGAAGCAGAGTCCAGAGTCTGTGCAGCAATGCTGTTCCTGGCTTGTTCGCCATAGCTTATTCAGTTTCGTTTCTTACATAGCCCCTGCCCAGGGGGACCCCCATGCATTGCTGGCCTGAGCCCTCCAACGTCAAGTGCGAACCAACAAGTGCCCCAATAGACTTAGCCTTGGGTCAACCCAACGGAGGCATCTTCTCAGTCAAGATTCCCTCTTCTCAGAGGACTGTAGCTTATATCAAGGTTACAGAAAGCAAAGCAACAACAATAAAGCAAGTAAAACACACAAACGAATGAAAAACACACCTAACCAACTTAGCTACCTATTCTAGCCAGTCCCTGCTTTACAAAGCCTGCCTTGAATCCAACCAAGTCCCGGCTCTAAAATATTTATGAGTACTTAGTGGAAATCTATGATGATATCAGAAACAGAACAGTAGCTGTGTATTCGGTTTTGGTGAGCACAGGAAAGTCAGCTACCGCCATTTATATAAAGCTTTATGGTTTAAAAATGGGCAGTGGGGTAGGCTTTGGAGGTGTTCTGATGAAGTTATTTTGTTGCCATAGAGAAGCTGGGAGTAGAGGTAGAAGGATCACATCTACATGATTAGGTCTGCAGGCATCGTTAATTTTCTGTGTTATATCCAGTGTTGCAAAGCCTAGGGCAAAGTGAAGGGGATTGCCAGAGGATTGGTTTCCTGCGTTGAGCTGATCCTTGTCTATTTGTCTGCACATCTGCTAGTATTCTTCTTTAGTTTCCCAATTTGAAGATGTTGAGGCTAAACTCATTTCCAGGAGATGGTGTTCCCATTGCAGTTCACCTACCCAGTTCAACCTTTCTTGTTCATAGACTTCGCGTGCAGGCAAGTCTGCTAGACTTGATGTTTCTCAGGGGATGAAGTTTAGAGTGAACAGTTCTACCAAACATGCATCCCAATGCTAAGAGCTGAAACCAACATAATTCCATACCCGTGTGTAATTCCAAACCCTGTATTAGAGTACAGTATATAATTCACATCTAATATTATATACTATATCTGGTCATAACTATCTGTTTTTTCTGCCTTTTCCAAATGAGGGCTTACGAGGTGCTTAAATAGGATTCCATAGCTCTCTAGCAGTGTGTTCCTTCTCAGTCCCTTCTATGTAGTGTATAGATCTGCTTTGGAAACGTCTTGGATGTCACAGGTTTCTAGAGTCCAGCTTCCAGGATCCCGGCAACAAGTTATTCCTCTTTTGTCATTGGACATAGGCAAAAATCCTATCAATCTAACACAAAAGTGTCTTTTTGCCACTGTTTTCTCTGACCAGTAAAGAGGATGGATGCCATGAAAATAAACAGAATAATCAAACCTGGAAGTAATAAAGATTCCTGAAATTCTGTGTGACTAGCAGTAAGTTTTGCTGACATCACAGGTTCCTTTACTAACTATAAATCAAACCAAATTTATATAGCATACCCTTGAAAAATAATGAGCAAAAGAAAAACATAGTTGATATCATCATGTCTTGTCAAGTTTTTCAGCCTAGCAAGGGCCAAAATCATTGATCAAATATTCAAACAAGTAAACATGAAATATGAGAGTGTTAACATGGGGAATTTGGAAGCTCTCAGAAGGTGGGCCCAGAAGATTAAATACCTAACTTACTTGACTATAGAATACACTCATGCAAAAGGTATTTATAACAAGCCATTAAACAATTCATTAGATGGGCCCTGGTGGAGCTCTGCTTCCAGAGAAGACGGAGTAATGGAGTAGCAGGGATCAAATGTACCCCTTGAACTAAACCTACTAAAAGCCAGACAATATTTGTAAGACACTGAAGATCAGACTTCAAAAGACATAATTCTGATGGACAGAAAACATTAAACAATATTCCTGTTGGACATCTCACTGTGAGAAACAAAAGCTACAAATACGGGGAAAGAGAGAAATTCTATAGAATTCACTTGAACACGAGGAGAATGTGAATTCAATCTCTTGTCTCACTTGTGTAGGTGTGTTAGGGTGGGGCCCTGTAAAGTAAAGCCACCCCTGCAGGTATCTTCTTTCTTTCTCCCTTTAATCCTTACTCTTTCCTTGGACTTCCAAAGGAGGAGAAGGTTCCGTTTATAAAACCTTTGGCACACCCAACAAACTTGAGGATCTTGACTGTAGCTGGTTAGCCTCGTGCTACTTGTATTCTAATGCTAATATTGGGCCTCCAAGATTGGTTACCTCAGAGATGAGAGTCCACAGGTAGATGCTAGCCAAGGGACCCTGCCCCCAGATTCCTTCTGATTGGTAAATAAAGATGACAACAGCTATGAGCTGGACGGAAGAGACACAGGTGAGGTTTCTTGGGCTTGAGGTCTGAGTGGAATCATGAGGAGAAAGAGAAAGATGCAGATGAAGCAGCCATGGGTTAGGTAAGCCATGAAAACATGGCCCCGAGGGCTGGCCAAAGTTAGGAGCAGTCCAGATGGAACATATTAAGTAATAATTCGGGGTTATTGATAGGATAATAGATTCTAATAGCATAGAGGGTAGGTTTCTACCCAGCTCTTGTGTTGTTCAAGGCTTATTGTAAATATAAAGGTGGTGTGTGTCTTTTATTTGGGAACTAAATGGTCAAGGCAGGGTAGACACTCCAGGATGGGATTAACCATTTCTATAACACTTGACCTTCCAATGATTAGAATCCTGCCATCACTGACTAACTCAGTCCCTGGAAGTTCTTGGGAGGCTATAAGGTTGAAAAGCATGACCTTCTTCAAATACAAAATGCATATATGTCAAAGGTTTTCTTCAGCTCATTAGTTAGTAAGGAAACAATATCTTTTAATGTAGCCCAAGGAATAATAATAATAGCAACTGCAGTGTCTGCAACTTAATAATAAAAACATATCAGGGTAGGGTTGGTGAGAATAAAACTGGCTCATAAAGTATAAACCATCTACTATAATCTTATGACTACATTTTCCAGTGTGCATACAACATTTAAAGGTGTTTTTACTTTTAATTTTAGTTTACCTTGCTTTATTTTATGTGTATGGATGTCTTGCTTACATGTAAGTGTATGTACCATGTGTGTGCCTGTGCCCACAAAGGCCAGAAAAGGACATCTCCAATTCCCTAGAACTGGAGTTTCAGTTAAGAGGCACCATGTGGGCGCTAAAACCTGAATCTCACAAAATTCTACAAGCTGACTTGTTGCAATCAATATTCATGGTTAAAGATCCCATTTCAACTGGTAGAATTTTGTCATAGAAATGCATAAATAATTTATGCCCACGGGTTAGAGAGATGGCTCAGCAGTTAAGAGCACCCAGTGCTCCTCCACAGGACCTGTGTGATGTTTTTTGGAGAAGGAGATATGGATCAGATCTGAGTGAGGGAAAATTAGGGGTGTTGGCACAATCTGGCATTCCTTCGTTCACTGAGCCCCCAACTGATTGGGACAAGTCATCATGGAACAACCAACTTTTCTCACTAACAGCGCTTTAGAATTAGGTGGACCCAATCAGAAGACCAAGCAAGGAGGCCATAAGTTCATGGCTGAGCATGTTTTAAAAGTCATTATTTGGGAAGGATATACAGAAAGAAAACTATGTCCATTTGCCTAAGTCACAGTAACAAAGCAAATATTTTTTACAAACTCTAGGAAAAGACTGTTGGTCCTGAAATGAAACAATATGTGTGTTGGGAGAGGAGTATTATAGAAAGCATTAAAAAAAATTAAGTATAATGAAGCCTAGGAAAATTCCAGAAACTGGACTACCAAGTCTTATCTTTGTTCAGGGAAATAAAATTCAGTACAAACGGCAAATACAATGTAGCAGGCAAGAAGGCTTTATAGGTCAACTCCTGTCCCCAGTCCCCACCTGTTTAGGAGTTATTTCCCTGGCAAATCTATACAGAAATGAATGAGTGACTGAACAAGGTTAACTGGTGATGGATTGTCTCTGCTTCTCTTGGCTTTAGCTGAGACATCTGAGTGGAGGGCTGGAGGGTGACAACAGGACACCGCTGTCTGCGGCCACCTACAACCTGTGAGCCCTGTGAGGTGCGTCTTAAAGGGCACTGGATGGCCGAAGAACTAATGTTGGCCTGACCTCAGCCTGCCCCTCATTCTCTCACAAACCAAGCCACAAAGCTGTAATTCTCCTTTGTAAGGCAAGCATTCCAAACTCCAGGGCTGTCCCCCCAAGCAAGCCATAGAACCCATAAAAGACACTATTATAGCTTTCCCTGCCCCTCTGTGTCAGAGCTGGCTAGAGCCGCTCACTCTAGAAGGGGCCTGCTTCACACCAGGAAGCCGAGCAGAAGCCGGCCAGCCAGGCCTTCCCAGCTGCCCTCCGGGCCTACCCTTTAGTTAAGTGCAGCTGTTTGTTCTTTACGAAATCTAAGCATAAAAGTAGACAGGTTTCCCAGGGTGTTTGAATCATCATTCGGAGGGCTCTGGGACACAAAACACTCTCATTAAACCACTGTGTCATACTCTTCTCTTGTCTGACATTTTTGTAAAGTTGTGAGCTATGGTCCTTAGATTGGTGGGTAAATCTGTCCCTGTCATGGCTGACCCGCCTATAGCTTCCTCCCTGTACAGTAGGAAAGCTTCCTGAGGGGAGGAGGAGCAGTCAGAAGACCTCAGGCAGACTGCCTTTGGTGACCGGGTACACCAGTCCCCTACTGTCACCACTGCCTACACTGACTCGGTCAAGAAAAACTACTTTTTCTCCCCATCTTTCCATAGAAATGTCAAAAAATGAGAATACATTTAAATACATCTTAAAACCACACAAGAATGATATTTATTATCTATCCTTTACATTCACTATGATTTGCTCTTATAGCAATAGATATGTTTCAGTTTGGTGGTTTCAGATTTTCTGGTCATCTACATTCTGGTTTTCACTATAGGGATGTCTGCTCAGATTTTAGAATGATTATATTTTCCTTAATTTTCTTGTCTTTTCTTTTCCATTTGTCCATCTTCCTCTGCATTTTTATGTGTACAGTTGCTCCAATTAATTTTCCAATCATTCTAACTATTTAAAAGGTTCTGTCGACCTGTTTTCGTTACTAAGACTCCTTTGTCTTCTGATTTCCTGGACCCTGTTCCTGTTAACTGAATGCAATTACCCTGATGGTCTAAATACATTCAAAAATGTGGCTCTTTGTAAAAACCACGAGTTTGTGCTAATGTGGCAGGCTCCCTTTGCCCCAAATACTCCTCATCTAGTTCTTCCAAATGGTTAACATTTAAGCACAGACAGCTGGCTAGCTGAAAAAAAAAATCTCTATTCTAAATCACTTATCAGAAGCCTAACACACACATTTGCCCTTGTGTTTGTGTCTTTGGGCTAGCCACAAATCAGAAAACTTTAAACAACAGAAATTTTTTTTTCTCATGCTATGGAGGATGAAAGTCTGAAAGGAATGTGTCCTTCCAGAGGGTTAAGAAGGAGAGTCCCTTCTCAGTTATCTTGGTTATTCCTAAGCTGGCAGGCACTGCATTCTGATCCTGTCCTTGCTGTTACACGGCGCTCTCCCTGTGGGGCTTCTGTCTCCTCTGTTTTCCCTTCAGAGCCATAGTCATTGACTAAAGCCCAGCTTGAGCCAGAATGCCTCTTCATAACTAAATATGAACTGTCTTCAACTGACATTGCAGTTGAAAATACCAAACACCAAGACTTTGACTTAAGTTTGGGGAACACAAATCTATTGTGTACACCCACCTCTTCTGTGTTCCCCATCATAGGATCAGAGACTTCACTAAATACTTCCAACCCCCATAGTTCCTTTATGTCAGGCCCAGCCCTTTACCATTCACAATGTCCCATTTTTAAAAATCAAATATTTCAGCAAGTATATTCATTAAAGCATTTTGCTTTCGCTTGAGCTCGGTTGGTGGGGGGGGGGCATTAAAGCCTTTCCTCAGGCTCTACTCCTGATTCTAACATTCTTAAAATCTGTCAGCTTACGTCCATCTCATAGGTTAGAATGAAGACACTCTCTAGTCTGTCTTTCTCGTGACTAAGCTGAGACTTGAAAGGAAAACCAGAGCCCGGGAGTAACGTGCAATCACTCCCCAAAGTTCCTTCTAGTTCCCTATCTCTTACTTTCTCACATAGGCTCATGGACGCCATATGTTCCTTTGATAGCAGTCTTCGCCACTCTAAGCCAGGAATTGCACATGTGTGTAAGTATGTGCTGAGCTCACATGGATTTGCTTCCCTTTTCTCCTGCCATAAGTAAAATGTAGGTATTGTCAGGTAGAGGGAGTCCCATGTCTTCCAGCGAAAGCAAGATTTCCTCTATTTTTTTTCCCCAGTAAGCAGTGGCCTGGCTAAATGCCCGCTTGTATTGCTTCTGCATATGTCACACCTTGTCACCAGCAACCCCCACCGTGATGAGAACACCCTACAGACATCTGTTCCTTTTGAGCAAATGCCACCCTGCAATGGGTTTTAGCCTTCCTGTGAAATAAAGCATGCTTTGCACTAAGTCCATTCAACGAAGAGCACAAAGAACTTTCTCCTCAAAGGTAAACAAATGACTTAAAATGTAGGAGTTGCAACGTTTTGCATTTTCCCCACCGTCTGCATCTCATCAAAGGCGGGATTCCTATTGCTATGTCAGGAACAGCTGATGGTGTGCATTAGTTAATTTACTGGAGCAAAAGAAAAATAAGGAAAACTAATAAGTGTTTTGGTTGACAGACGGGGGAGCTGTGCCATACAGCGTGGTGAAAGGGCCTGGAAAGAGATGTTGGGTTTTTTTTTTTCCCCTGTATTTCTTTACTCTTCGCCTGGGGCAGTGCAGCCCCAGTCTTTGAACAAGGTCAGGTGCATTGTGTATACCCACAATTTAAAAAGTGTTGAAAGATTCCTGGAGGGGGTGTATCTCCAGCAACAAATGGCTTTGTGGGGGGAGGAGATAGGGAGACAAGACCCCACACAGGCTTGTCTCTTTATGTCCCAAAGGCTGAGGCCCTGTAGGTTCTTAACAAGCTAGGGTGAGTTAACACCTGCTTCTAGCAAGAATTCACTCAGACCTTCTGGTCACAGGTAGCTGACTTCCTGATGGGCAGGGCTGGAGGCCCCCTTCAGGGGGGAATTTTTGTCTCGGGCATATCGACGGAAAAATGAACTGCAGACAGCCATACAATGTCTTAAGGCCATTCGGTACTTGTTCCCAGAGCACAAAAGAAATGAAAAATGAGCCCTAAAAGTGAACGCATATGTATATGTTATATATAGCTGCTCACTCATATTTTGTCACATTTGAACATTCAAATATTTTTATTAATCAGCCTAGAGTATTTGAATGAATAAAGAAATGCAGGGTGTTATAAATATAGAATTAAAGAAATTAAGGAAATATAGGACAAATTGGTCTGATAATTGTTTTTTTGTTTTTTTTTTTTTTTTGGTTTTTCGAGACAGGGTTTCTCAGTGTAGCCCTGGCTGTCCTGGAACTCACTCTGTAGACCAGGCTGGCCTCGAACTCAGAAATCCGCCTGCCTCTGCCTCCCAAGTGCTGGGATTACAGGCATGCGCCACCACGCCCGGCTGATAATTGGTATTTTTAATGAGCCTTACTGCCCTTAAAGAATGTATCGTTTGAGTCACGCTTTAATGATAAGCTCTGGTCCCAGCGTTTGAGCGGTCAACAGACTATTTACACAATGGACCATGTACACATGGTCGGATGAACTGACATGTACCAAACTGTGAAACACATCATGAGTATTAATGGAAGACTTTCCTGCTCAGGCATCAGTGAGAAGAGGAATAAATAAGAGTCACTGCAGGGATTTTACAAGGGGCTTGCAAGGGGGCTGCAGGGCACATCGAGCTTACTCTTGGCCTTGGGTAGTATCATTCGTTTACCTTTTTCAAGACTTGTAGAATGATCACATGGCAGTAAGTTTACCTTACTGATCTACACATGTAGAAATGATGTTCTAATGAAACTCCCTGCAGGGAGCCTGTGTCTACAGTGACCAATCGGCTGATTAGGGTTTCCATACTGTGGAGAAACTGAAATGTTGCTTGTCTAAAAGACTAGTTACCTTATCTTTGGTTAGTTCAAGCCCTTGTCCACTTAGGTGTCAGAACTAGCATCCTGTGACTAATAAATAAAACACCTTTTAGAATCTATTAACTTAGAAGACCTCTAGCTTCCTCCAATCCAAAAGCTAAGGATGTCACCAGATGGCTTGCGGGGCCTATAGAATAGCTCCCCTCCCAGACCCTCTGTGGCATAGCCAACCAGTGCATTTTAAACTCGCCTTGATTTATTATTTTCATTGTTCTATAAAATTATAAAGACTTCATGACATCACTTCCACATTGAAACATGGAATTTGGGGTGACCCAAATCTGTGTTCCCAGGCCACGGTCACACAGAATGGTTCCAGAATAAACTACCTTTTATTCTCTTTACGATGAGAGCCACATTTTTTTTTGCATTGACAGATAGATGTAATATATATATATTTTAGAAAAAGTACCCACCTTGGGCAGATATCTGCTGCTCAAGTGCAGGACGCACCGCCAGAGGAACAGATAGGCTGTCCATCTGCTTACAGAATGTTTTCCCTCCCTCAGGGAAGGCTATGCTTGTCAGAAGAACAGACTCAGGCACCAGAACTGCAGATGGAGACATCCTCCACTCTCTCAGTGCCCCCCCAACTATTCCTGATTCTCCCTCCCCTCCTCATCACCATGCCTCACCCAACCCCAACTCAGGCAAAGACCCCTTGCTGAACCAATGGCCACACTAGCCACCAGAAATCAAGTCCCCTCAGCTCAGAAAGAGACTCACTGCTGGATGCCAGAATTCTAGGCCACAACGACCAGAAGACCAGAAAGGAAACAGAAACCAAGGAACAAAACATCCATCAACAAAGACAAACTCAGAAACCTGCACCCAGACCTATAACCACTCCAAACCCAAATTCCTAGGCGACAGCATAAGAACACAATGAAGGAGAGCCAGGACAATATGCCCACTTGGATACAGAAAGCCCTGAAACTTCCAACACAGCTGAACTACAAGAAAACGACCTTTAAGCCGACTTTATAAAGACAATAGGGGTCCTTAAAGAGGAAATGAATGAATCCCTCAAAGAAATTGAGAAAAGGGCAATCAAAAAATTGAAGGAAATCAATGAATCCCTTAAAGGATGTCAAGAAAGCCAAGGAAACAAACAGTTGAAGGAAACAAATAAAACTGTTCAAGACCTGAAAATGGAAATAGAAGAAAAAAAACCTGAGGGGATTCATGGAATGGAAAATCTCGGAAAGTGAAAAGCCACTTCAGATGCAAACATCACCAACAGAATACAGGAGATGAAAGAAAGAATCTCGGGTGTGAACATATAATAAAAGAAATAAATACATCAATCAAAGAAAATTCTAAATCTACACAATAAATCCAGAAATTATGGGACACTATGAAACCTAAGATGCATGTGAATCAAAGGAGAAGATTCCCAGCTCAAAGGCCAGAAGATATCTTCAAAAAAAATCATAGAAGAAAATTTCCTAAAGATTTCTTTACAGACCTTGAAAGAACAATATTCAACTCCACATAGAAATGCAAACAAACAAACAAAAATGGGATAGCTAAACTAATCCTGAACAATAAAAGAATTTCTGGAGATATCACCATTTCTAATTTCAAGCCACACTACAGAGTTATAGCAATAAAAAAAATGTAGTATTGCTATAGAAACAGACAGCTTGATCAATGAAATCCAATCAAAGAACCAGATGTAAATCCACATATCTGATTTTTTTTTTATAAAGAAGTCTGAACTATACAATGGGAAAGCATCTTCAACAAATGGTGATGATCTAACTGGAGGAATGCAAATAGATCTCTATCACCTTACACAAAACTTAAGTCCAAGTGGATCAAAAGCATCAACGTTAGAGCAGACACACTAAAACTGACAGAAGAGAAAGTAGGGAATAGTTTTGAGTCATTGACAAAAAAGACAACTTCCATACAGAACACCAATAGCACAGGCACTAAGATCAACAATTAATCAACGGGACCTCATAAAACTGAAAATCTTCTATATGGCAAAGAACACTGTCAATAGGACAAAACAGCAGTCTACAGAATGGGAAAAGATTTCACCAACCTCCAACAGAGGACCAATACCCAAAATTTATAAAGAGCTCAAGAAACTAGACATAAACAACCAAATAACCCGATTGAAAAATGGGGTACAGATCTAATCAGAGGATTCTCAATAAAGGAATCTCAAATGGCTAAGAAACACTTTAAGAAATATTCGACATGCTTAGCTGTTAAGGAAATGCTAATCAAAGCAACTTTGAAATTGTCAGAATGACTAAGATAAAAAGCCCAAGTGATAGCTCATCCCGGTGAGGATGTTGTGTAAAGGGGAGTACTCCTCCATTGCTGGTGGGAATGCACACGTGTACAGCCACTATGGAAATTAATATTCCTCAGAAAATTGGAAATCGATCTACCTCAAGACACAGCTATAACACTACTAGGCATATAACCAAAGGACACTTCGTCCTAGCACAAGGTCACTTGCTCAACTACATTCATAGCAGCTTTATTCATAATAGATAGAAACTGGAAACAACCTAGATGTCATTCAGTAGAAGAACGCTTTTTAAAAATGTGGTACATTTGAACCAACCAGTACCCCCAGAGCTCCCAGGGACTTAACCACCAACAAAAGAGTATACACAGAGGGACCCAGGGTTCCAGGCACATGGGTAGCAGAGGATGGCCTGGTCGGATATCAATGAGAGGAGAAGCCCTTGGACCTGTGAAGGCTCCTTGCCCCAGGATAGGGGAATGCCAGGTCAGAGAAGCAGGAGTAGGTGGGTTAGTGGGGGGGGGGTGATGGGAAAGAGGGATTTCAGAGGGGAATCGAGGAAAGCATTTGATTTTATTTACATTTGAAATGTAAATAAAGAAAATATCTAATAAACATATAAAAACAAAAAAAGACATAAAATAATTGTGGTAAATTTACACAACAGAATATTACTCAGCTGTTTTAAAAAAAAAACAACATAAAACTTGCAGGCAAATGGACGAAACTAGAAAGAATCATCCTGAGTGAGGTTAACCATACCCAGAAAGACAAACATGGTATGCTTTCATAAATGGATATTAGGTATAAAGTAAAGGATAGTCATCCTACAAAACACAGACCTAGAAAGTTAAATAACAAGGAGGAGCTCAAAGGGAGGTGCATGGATCTCACTGGGAAGGGGAAATAGAATACATTTCTTGGGTGGACTGTGATAGAGAGAAATGGTAGCAGCAAGACCCGGGGAATGGAGGGAGGGAGTACTGGGAGAGAAGCCTGAAACTGGAGGGCATTTCCGGGTGATAGGAAAACCTAACGCAGTGGAAACTCCTTGGAATCTATGATGGTGACCCAAGAAAATGGTAGTAATGGGGCTACAGAGCCTGAACTGGCCAGCCTCTGTAACCCGACAGGCTTCCTTCCAGTGGGCGGGACTCGAGCATCAACCCAGCCACAAAACTTTCGACTCACAATTTGTCCTGTCTACAAGATGCGCTACGGTAAAGGTGGCACAGAGCTTGTGGGAGTGGCCAACCAAAGGTCGATCGGTCCAACTTGAGGTCCACACCACAAAAGGGAGCCCACACCTGAAACTGCCTGGATGGCCCAGGAGCCAAAACTGAATAGCCCAGCGATCTAGGTAGAACCAGCGATGAGGGGCATGAATAAACAAGTATTAATGAAATGTTTCCTAATGATATTCTGCTCTACTCACAGACCAGTGCCTAGCCTAATTATCGGAGAAGCTTTGTCCTGCAACCGATAGGAACAGATGCAGAGACCCACAGCCAAACTCTAGGGGAAGTTCAGGGAATTCCAAGAAATTGGGGAGGAAAGATTGTGAAGCCAGAGGGGTCAAGGACACCACAAGAACATGACCCACAGAATCAACCAACAGGGGCTCACAGAAATGGAAGCAACAATCAGTTACTCTGTGTCGGTCTGAGCTAGGTCTCTCTCTCTCTCTCTCTCTCTCTCTCTCTATATATATATATATATATATATATATATATATATATATATAGATAGATAGATATATAGATAGATATATATAGATATATATATAGATAGATATATATATAGATAGATAGATAGATAGATAGATAGATAGATAGATAGATGTATATAGATAGATATATATATAGATAGATAGATAGATGTAGATAGATAGATAGATAGATAGATAGATAGATAGATAGATAGAGATAGAGATAGAGATAGAGATAGAGATAGAGATAGAGATAGAGATAGAGATAGAGATAGAGATAGAGATAGAGATAGAGAATACACACACACACGTGATATGTTTGTGAAGTTTGGTGTTCTTGTGGGACTAGTAACAGCGGGAGTGAGGCTGTCTCTTACTCTCCTTTACTCTTTTGTCTGCTTTTTAGGATTCTTTCCCTCATACTGAGTTGCCTCACCCAGCCTTGATATAAAAGTATGTGCTCATTTTATTGTAGCTTGTTAGGTTCCGTTTATACTCCTAGTAGGTCTACTCTTTTAGGAAAGGAAAAGGAGAAGAATTTGATCTCTGGGAGAGGAAATGTGAAGAGTGGAGGGAAGGGAAAACTGTGGTTACGGTGTAATATATGAGAGGATAGATGATAGATAGATAGATAGATAGATAGATAGATAGATAGATGATAGATGATAGATAGAAGATTGATAGATTGATAGATGATAGATAGATGAGATAAATAGATAGATGATAGATATAGATAGATAGATGATAGAAGATTGATAGATAGATAGATGATAGATAGATGAGATAAATAGATGATAGATATAGATAGATAGATGATAGAAGATTGATAGATAGATAGATGATAGATAGATAGATGATAGATGATAAATAGATGATAGATAGATGATAGATAGATAGATATAGATAGATGATAGATAGATAGATAGATAGATAGATAGATAGATGATAGATAGAAGATAGATAGATAGATAGATAGATAGATGATAGATAGATAGATATATAGATGACAGAAAGATAGATGATAGATAGATGATAAATAGATAGATGATAGATAGATAGATAGAGATAGATGATAGATAGATAGATGATAGATAGATATAGTTAGATGATAGATAGATAGATAGATAGATAGATAGATAGATGATAGATAGATGATAGATAGATAGATAGATAGATAGATAGATGATAAATAAATAGATGATTGATAGATGACAGGTAGATGATAGATGGATAGCCTCTGGATAAGGTAAAGATTTCTGTGGATAAGAAACAAAAGGAAACCATAAATTGTGTGTTGTTTAATTCTGAAAGCATGTGGTGGTGACCAAGAACTTGGGCTCTGTGTGAACAGGAATTCTAAGTAGGTGAGACCTGCAACAGAGCCCACTGAATAGACGCCCGTGGTTTGTCAGTGGTGGTCAGGGCCTCCACCTCACTGTGGTTATGGCTTCAGAGCGGGGAATGAGAGTGGAGAGAAGAACTGAAAGAAAATGAGATTTATTTTGTTTAGGAGCTGAGGTAGCCTGTGGCGTCCGTGATGGGTCTGTCATTTCTTCCAGTGTCTTTCAGAGGACAGGTCAATTATGAGCCTCTTCCTAGCTTAGGAGTAGGAGAGCTGTTGCGGTAAAGGAAACCTTTCATGTCTGGGGGGGGGTGGGGAGCGGGGAGGAAGTTGGGCTCTGGCAGTCAAAATGTGCCTGCAAACGGAAATTCCAAAACAAACAAATTCTAAGCCCTCAAAGGACAGCAAGAAACAAGAGACTTACTACAGTGATTTACTTCAAATGAAATTTATTTCAGAGAACAGTATGAAAAGACACCAGCATAAATTTGTTAGGGTGGTTTAAAGGCACAGATAACGCCATTTGTGCATTAGAGAAATAAATTATTGGACAGACACAGGCAGAAGGAAATGCAAATGAGCAAATTAAATCCCATCCTCCATTCCCACACTGTTAGCATCTCTGGAAGCCAAACTAAGGTCACAGTGAGACTCTATCCTATCCCCATGAGGCTCCTGTTAACGCTGTAGGATGAATCCAAGCTCCCTCTGGCTCCTATGATGGCGGAGCTACATGAGTTACAGAGGGTTAGTGATCTCGCCGCTTACCTGTGTACATCCATGTAGAGACAAGAAGTCACCTTCAGGTGGTGTTTCTCAGTCGTCACCCCCTTGTTTTGTATTTATCTATTTGTATGTGCATATGTGCACACATGATCAGAGATGGATGTTGCGTATCTACCTTTACCATTCCCCACCTTATGTTTTGGTGCCATTTTGCAGACTGGTTGGCCAGTGAGCCCCTGAGCTCCTTTGGTCTCTGCTCCTAAATGCTGAGGTTGCAGCTGCAAGCCACTGTGCCCTGTTTCTTCCCTCGGCTTCCTGGAGATCAAGCTCAGACCATTATACTTGCGTAGTAAGTCCTTTACTGTCCATGCTGTCTCTCTCGTCCTTTCCTAGCCAGACTACAATTTTACTTTCATCACCAGCTTGGAACACTTTGATTATTATGTACCTTGGCCCAGTGGCATTTCTGAGTCTTGTGCTTTGAAGTCTTTCCACTTCTGATACCTGCGACCTTACAGAGTTCCTGTAATTTTAAACATATCTTAGTCACTGTCCTTTCAAATTCATCCTCTCCCGACCGACCCTCTGGCAGCATGATGCTTTCCCCACAATTCTATGAATCTGTTCACTGTTTTAATTGCTTTTGCATCTGGGTTTCACTCCAGATAACTTCTATTTCATGTCTTAGGCTCATCTATCTTTTGCCTCGTAATGTCCGAAATGGCCCGGATGGGACACGGTGGAGTATTTATAGCACAAGTTTGTGTCTTTGTGTCCAGAGGTTTGATTTCCACCCTCTTCACCTTTCCTCGTTCTAACACCCTTTCGTCTGCCACTTTATGATGTAAAATATAGTTATCACCGAATTAATGCCTTTTTTGGCAAACCAATTCCATAGCTTGTTCAGTGTGGGATCAGCTTTGCTTAATTAATTTTTCTCTTCCTGCTTTCTTGTACGGCTGGTGATTTCTTACCCATTATCAGAAATTCTAAGTTTACTTTCCTGGGTGCCGGGGATTGTGTTTAGGATATCATGTCTACCTGGCAGGTCGCTCCCTTGATGAGAATAATACGCCATTCTCTAGTCTTCTGATCCATTTTGGTTGATAGTCTTTTTTGTAGTGATGCCTCTTTGTCTTCTGGCCCCATTTTCCTTGAAAACTTTGTTCCATTCTTTCCTTCTAAGATATTGTTGAAGGTGAGGCATGTTCCACAAGAAAACCCTGGATCCTACTCGTCTACCCTGTGTCTGTTGACTAACAAACCAAAGCCTCTACGGCCCAGAGTCATGATTGACAGGTGTGTCCTTAACCTCTGCCATCTGGAGGGTTTTGTGGTTTGTCTTCTCAGTCCTACTTTGCATTACCTCATGCATCTCTTGGTCATGATCATCCTCTTCTTCCGTCCAAAGGATTCCTTGCCCATCTTCCGCAAAGGGCTGGTCTGATAGTCATAGATTCTCTTAACTTTTTTCTAACATGGAGAGTCTTTGTTCTCCTTTAATTATGATGAGTCGTTTGCCCTCAGCGAGGCTGGAGCTTCTCTTCTCTTTCAGGACTTGAGTCACATCACTCCGGGCTCTTCTGGCCTTAAAGCCTCTATTGAGAAATGGTGACTGTTCTGATGGAACTGCCTTTTTACACTTCCTTCTCTCTCGCGGCTTTCAAAACCCTTTCTTTTGTTGTGGACTTGGTGTATTAACTCAGTCTGGCCCGGGGAGTTTGCTTATGGTCCTATCTATTGAATGTTCCGTGTGCCTCTCATATGTAGAAGAGCAGCCTTTTTCCTAGGATTGAGACATTTTCTTCCATGATTTTATGGAAGGTGTATCCTATGCCTTTGACCTAGAATTCTCCATAATTTTAATTGATTAAATGGTATTCCAGAGTTTCTATATGTACTATAATGAGCTGTTTGAAATGTCTCACTTTCTTTGATAAGTGATCTGATTTCTCTACCTTGTCTTCAAGGCCTGATATTCTGTCTTCTATATGGCCTCTTCCATCAGTGAGGCTCTCCAATGAGCTTTTCATTTGACTTATTGAAAATTTCATTTCCAGCTTCACTTCTTCTTAGGCTCTCCTTTATCATTTCTATCTCCTTATCACACTCTGTTTTAATATCCTCAATTGTCCTCTTGGATTTCAGTTTATTTTTGTCGTCTTTAAATTCATTCAAGTGTTTATTCATGCCCTCTTTGAGTACCTTGAACTAAGTGAGCATGTTTATAATTGTTCTTTTTAAATACTGTGTCTTGAGTTTCACCTAAGTCATTCTTATTAGGAACCATTTTTTATGGTGTTTGGTGATATTTGAAAGTGACACATTGTCTTGGTTTCTTCTATTGCTTATATTCTTAAGACAGGAACTGTACACCTGGAGTTAGTTTGCTGAGTTTTTAAATATTTTTTAATTAGGCTAGCATTTCGAGGCAGAGCATTGGGCTGAGACATTTAGTGGGAGAAGGGTCTTAAATAGATGGATCTGAAGGATCCTATTCTCTTAGACAGTTGTATGGGTCCTTGGCCAAGAGGTCTTGAGAGAGTAGGGGTTCTAGTAATGTGAGCCAATGTGGTCAATTCCCTCTCAAGGGTAGTCTGCAAGAGCAGGGTAACTGACCAAGTCCCAGGACAGGGTAGGTAGACTCATGAATAAAGCCAAGTCCATTTGGTTTGGGGGACTGCTAGTATAATTTTCTAGGCTGGCACAACCTGGAAAACCTACCTAGTGGTCCTTGTCGGTGTAAAGGCATGTGGAACAACCTAAGGCCCTACCCTGCAGTGAAATCAGCATAAGATGAAGCCAGTTACAGTCTAGCAGCCTGGTAAGGAAGAAGTAGAGGGCTTTGACACCCTGCAGTACTATAGGTGCAGGTCCAGGGGAATAGAGGTGGATGCTGGGGCGTTGGACATTAGTAACTTTTAAATAAATATTTTAGACAATTGACCTGAGATATAGTGAAATTTCTTGGAACCAATTAAAACCTGCTTGGGCTTCCTTTCAAGCACAGCTTTTGTAAGGTAAGACTAAAGCAGAATTTAGTCTGGGGCTAATTTTCCCCTACTATTGAGATAAGCTCATCACGAATACCATTGGTGATGAGGTTGAGTTGGTGACAATAAACATTTTTCCCAGACCTCCAATATTTTCAGATGATTTTTCCCCTCCACCTTTTGGTTGTGGTTTTTTTTTTTTTTTTTTTTTTTTTGGCCATGTTCTGTGTCTGTAACAAAAGTCCCAAACCCAAAAAGTTTATTAAAACTAGTTTATTTGTTTTACAGTTCCGAAGACTAGGAAGTTGAAGACCATGGTGATGACATTTTCCTGGTGTCTAGTGAGGGCCTCCTTGTTGAATTATAACATGGCACGAGGCATCACATGATGAGACAAAGCACAGGTCTGAGGCTAGACCTTGTTGTGATCATAAAAAGAGAAAGAGGTATGTTATACAGCGGTGTGGGTGAAGGGGGTGCCTCAGCGGGCCCATGCCAAGGCAACCCTTCCCAATGAGGGACCAGACACACACCGGTATAATATATAATAGGGTTTATTCAGGGCATGGGGAGGGGAGTTAAGGGGGTAGTAGAGGCAGAGAAAGGCAGAAAGAGGAAGAGACTAGAGAAGCAGAGGTCGGCTATGACCACATGGAGAGAGTGGGGAGGGGAGGAGAGTCTAAGAGGGGCGAGAGAGATGCTGAGAGTGAGAGAATAAGAGCTGTAAGAGAGAGAGGGGGGAGGGGCTGAGCAGCCCCTTTTTATAGTAGACCAGGCCTACCTGGCTGTTGCCAGGTAACTGTGGGGTGGAGCTTAAACAGAATCTTAACAGACATCACTTTCACTTTCTATAAATCTGTGAATGTCACATAGGGATATGATCTCATCTAACTCAAAATATCTCAGACACTCCACAAGCACCACAAGTCATGGATTCAGGGATGCAGTTAGTAAATTATGACCTCTTAGAGGATGCACTCCAGTGGCAGGCAGTCTCTTCATATATTTCTATACATCAACTGATACTCAGCTAAATAGTTGAGAAAAATCCTCTTCATATCTTGAGTTTTCTCATTGGACAGATATTCTGTACCTAACATTGTGGCATCCTGGTCACCAATCCCATCTTCTTGGCTTTGGGAACTTCCCAGGCTCTTTGAAATTACGACTTCCTATGCTACATTTGGAAAGTCTTTCTGAAAATAGACTTGCCTCCTCTCAAATATCACAGGCCATTAACTGAAACTTACCATCGATTCGAAGTCATACATTATTCAAGGGAAGAAACCAAGTCTCAAGCGGGACAAGAGATGAAATGACACCCGCACAATTTCTTAGTGAAATGAACGAAGCAAAGTCATCTTTTCTCTCTGTGACCAGTGTCCTTGCCAATATTTCACTCTTTTAAACTACTTTAGATCTGCCAATTAAAAAGGACAGATTCCACACTCTTAGTAAGATAAAGAATGTGGAATAAGATAGACTTAATCAAACGATAATGTCTTTGCACTGAATGCATAAAAACAGACTCTGGTTTAATTTGGTTGTGACATGATAAAAATACTCAATCTCTTTATAGATATTTTAGGGAGAAAATTACTCACATTTCTTCCACTAAAATTAAATTAGTTTGCAGTTCATCTGGAAAGGAAAAGGTTTGTCTCATGTCAGCGACAGAATTGAACACCGGCCTGAGGTCATCTCCTTCTGAAAACTCTGCTATATTTATGAGGAGCAGGAGGACACATCAGCTGCCACAGGAAATGTTCCCCTGGACACGTTTAATCTACTGGGCATCATGTATATAATCGGCTGAGGCCTTGACTTGTCCACAAGGATTTCCGAGACCTGTGAAAATGTTTTGAGATGTGAAAAAACCAAACCAAAAGCTAACTGCATTCAGACATTAAAAAATAAAAATAAAATGTTTTGAGAGAACATCTTACTACATAACACAGACAGACCTGCAACTCCATGTGTAGCCCAGGCTGGCTTTGAACTCATGATTCTCCTTCACCTTTCTGAGTGCTGGGGTCCCTGGAACATGCCACTCTTCTCTGTCCTAAAGTTTTTTTTTTTTTCTGAAAGTGCAATGTGGGAACCTGTGACTGTAACTTAGCTCTTACATTTTTATATTTATTTGGTTACTTACATGTGGGTTGTCAGTTCATTTTCATAGGGTTGACATGATATGACAGGAGTGTGCACAAACACACCTGCACAGAGTCACTGCGGCCATTTAAATGCCTCATGTTGTGACATAGCTTGAGTCTTTAGTGACTTTTGTTTAGGAACAGTATGGATTCCAATGAACATCTATCTGGCTAAGATTTTTCTTCTCTTTATTTCTCCTAATAATATGTGTAATTCTTTGTCTGTTTGTACTTTTGTTTGCTAAATTGACATTGCCTGTTCAGGACATCCTGCAATCAAACCAGAGGAATATTCCTTCTGACGGCAGCAGGTCTGTCTCTCTGTCATCTTCTATAGAAGACTTTCAATGAATCGGAAATGCCCACTGTCTAGAATCTTACAGCATTGTGTTCCCTAAATATTCTAAGTAAAAATACATCTTCTTTTAACCTATTTTCACCAGAATAATGGTAAGTTTTGTTACTGAGATGCCATAATTAATCTTAGAGCTTACATGATTCCAATGTTGATATAAAAGGCAAAAACAGAGAATAGGCCTGCTGGAACGGTGTTTTTCTTTATTTTGTGGACACTTCTGTATATACAAAGCACCTGTTGCAACTGACAGTCCCTCAAGCTATCCTCTATACCCAGGACACTTGAGTCTACACTACCTGATTCCTACTACTAAAATCATTCCTGCCTGATATTCTACCCTCTCTTAAAACATGTATTGTCAACACCCCGTCTCTTTGACCTAGTTTCAAGAAAACCAATGACACATCACACCCAATGACAAAATGGAAAATATAAACTCTTGGTTTGTGATGTAGGGCTTCTAGAAACCTCAGTTTTCTAAGTGATAAGGATGCTAGAACATCCTTGGTATTAATCTTTCACAATGATTCCTAGACAGGTCTCTAAATTCTTGTAATCTTCCAGGGGCCAAGATATTGTGTTGCATTGTGGCAACCCAGGATAGGCTAATAGATAACTTAAGGATGGTGGGTTTTCTCAGTCAGGGTTTCTATTGCTGTGAAGAGACACTTTGTCCACAACAACCCTTATACACAAAAACATCTCATTGGCGCTGGCTCACAGCTCAGAGGTCTAGTCTATTATATTCATGACAGGAAGCGTGCTAGTGCCCAGGCAGACACGATGCTGGAGAAGCTGAGTGTTCTATATCTGAACTGATAGGCAGCAGGAAGAGAAAGTCATACATGGCCTGACTTAAACATGTGAGATCCAAAGACCTGCCCTTGGCATCACACGCCCTTCAACGAGGCCACACCTACGACAAGATCATACCACCTAATAATGTCACTCCACATTTAAGCCACCACAGATGCTCAGAGCATCCTTTGTAGTAACAGTTAGTCTTTGTCAGTGATTCCTGATGCAGGGTTCCTTAATTCCTTGTAATTTCCTTGGGGTCAAGAAGATCTTTAGTTACTCTGCAACCTAGCTCTTCGAACACTCTATTGGTCCTAAGTTAACTAAGTTGAATTAAACTTCTAAAGCCAGCACTCTTGCTATAATTCTTTTTTCCCCCTCAGATACTAAGCAAACTAATAAACTTTGATATCAAAAATCATCAGCCACAGCCAGAGGAATGTAACACAATCAAATGCAGGGTTGTTTTATTTTTTAACGCTATTTAAGGCTGTCTCCTAGGTGGTTTCCCTACATGGATGCTTCAGAGGAAGCTCTGGAAGTGCTTCTTCCTGACCAGTGTGTCCCATGCAATTAACACCTCATTCCACCACATTCTCTTCTCCGAACTTGACTCTTCGGCACATTTTGTCCCTGTAAAATATACTTAATTATCACATTGTCTTGTCACTAATTGCTATTTGAGATTATTTTGTTTCCCCAACACAGTTTTATACTTCTGGTGAACAAAGAGTATTAGAACTCTTTGGCACACCATAATAGCTAAAATAAGCCTAAATACCTAATAAATACACAGCTATGTAACCAACAGTTAATTGACTCTTAGGTTTAAGCCTCACATCAAAGATAAAGTGAAACCCCATTATGTCTGGTCACCCACCTCCCACACAGACATACAAATTAGACATTGGCTCAGAGGTACTTCAAAATATTAGATTATTGGTTATAAAATGTTGATTTTATCTTCTCCTTCTAAAAGACATTTGAGCTGATGTGAGTTGGGTGTTAGAAATGAATCCTCACTGTGATCTAAAAGATGAAAACTTGATTCAACACTGAAAGGTGCAGTGTGGCTTTGGCGGGTACACTAGGACTAGGGGAAGTCACTGCAGTTGAGCCCCTATGTTTGAATATAGTGATTTTTATGAGAGAGAGAGAGAGAGAGAGAGAGAGAGAGAGAGAGAACAAAGAGAAAGCATACACATGTACTCTCTGTGCCTTTCCATGTGCTACAGTTTGAATGTGATTCACATGTCTCTAATAGTTCGCTGTGATGAGTAGGATTGATCACCATGGTGGTAAGACTCTATGAGGTGGGGGTCTGATGGGAAGTCTGTAGTTCCCTGGGGACAGGACACACTATCAGAAGGGACTTCTATTGTTCTAGTGAAGGGCAACAGAAGGTAGTTC
This sequence comes from Apodemus agrarius, assembly GCA_964023405.1. Lineage (NCBI taxonomy): Eukaryota > Metazoa > Chordata > Mammalia > Rodentia > Muridae > Apodemus > Apodemus agrarius. The sequence continues at coordinate 134,856,741 of OZ030008.1, forward strand.
TAGATAGTTCAATAGAAGGTGGAGCAAGGCTGTCCCTCCTTCTCCATCTTCTGTCTCTCCATCGTGTGCTCTTTCCTCAGTACAGCCTCCACCATCTCCCATCTCCCTTGAGGCCCCTGCCAGAGCTAGACGAGCATCTATTTGGACTTTCATCCAAGAGAACTGTGGGAGAAATATAAACCTCTTCTCCTAAAAAGGGAGCTGCCTCAAGTATTCCATCATAGCAACACAAAACTAATCAACACGCACGAGGTTCAGCCCAGATGTGGACCCTTGGGCTTCCAGAACTGAATTGTGATTTCTTAAAACAGTTAATCTTCATAATGCACTATAGCCCTTCAGAATTTAATTATAACAACATAAAACAGGCAAATGCAGACTGATGAGAAAAGTGCAACGCCCTAAAGAGTTGTTGATACCAAAGAGTTTGAAACAGCAGTGGGCTTTCAGCAATATAGTTGATTTCATTGCAACCTGAGTCCTAAATTAAATCACTTACATTAAGAAGACCCGAACCGTGCTTTCAGGCTTATTTGGAAGAGTTCAATTTGGGGCATGTAGAAGACTAAAACGAAAAATAACAAGACCCAGATCAAAGGTCTTCTATGGAAGAGGCTTCGTGGCTACCGATAAAACTTTTAGCATCTGTCCACCACAATCTTCAAAGCACATGACAGCACAGAGCCCAGAGCAGCCTGTGGGTCACTCTGCCCTGGGATTAGAGACAAGATCATGGAAGTGCAGGCTGAGGGCCCCAGCTGCTGAGTGAAGCCGTCCAGCTCTCCTCTCACCAGCTGACTATCTCTTTGTGAGTGGCCAGCTCCCCCTTCCTGTCTGGTAGGCATCATCGCTGACAATGCCGCTTCTTTCTCTCTTCATTCTTCCTCAGGCTGCCCATTAAGATGAGCACATTCTACCTCAGGATGAGCTGGTGGACAGCATTCATGATAAACCGAAGTAAGTGATTGAGGTAATGCATCTAAAGACATGGAGGAGGAGGAGGAGGAATAGGAGGAGGAGGGCTAGGAGGAGGAATAGGAGGAGGAAGAGAGGAGGAGGAGGAATAGGAGGAGGAGGAGGGCTAGGAGGAGGAGGAATAGGAGGAGGAGGAGGAATAGGAGGAGGAGGAATAGGAGGAGGAGGGCTAGGAGGAGGAGGAATAGGAGGAGGAGGAGGAGAAGGAGGAGGAGGAGGAGCAGGAGGAAGAGGAGGAGGAGGAAGAGGAGGAGGAGGGCTAGGAGGAGGAGGAATAGGAGGAAGAGGGCTAGGAGGAGGAGGAATAGGAGGAGGAGAGGAGGAGGAGGAATAGAAGGAGGAGGAGAAGGAGGAGGAGGAGGAGAAGGAGGAGGAGGAGGAGAGGAGGAGGAGGAATAGAAGGAGGAGGAGAAGGAGGAGGAGGAGAAGGAGGAGGAGGAGAAGGAGGAGAAGGAGAAGAAGAAGAAGAAGAAGAAGAAGAAGAAGAAGAAGAAGAAGAAGAAGAAGAAGAAGAAGAGAAGGCGGCAAAGGGCACCTGTGCCATCTTACAGCGCACACCCTGATTTCGTCCACCACATTTCGTTTTCATAAAAGTGGAATAGAGTGTCAGAAAGTCAGATCTGGACCAACAACAACGAGATTTTTCTTAACGGGTCCTTTTCTCTGGACAGCCTTATAGCCACTTCAAAATCCTCTCTCTGGCCAAATTCAGTGAAGTTCCTTTTTCTTCCTGTCTCTGACTGAACCGCAGCTTTGGGAAAGGCGGTGAAGTAAGCTGAAATGAAATTGCCAAAGTTATGGTTCTCAAGTAAATGAGATTTTCTCTAATGCTTACCAACTGTCACCAGGTTAGATGGATTTTTCTGCTTGAAGTCCCTGGGTGCATTAATTTCCCTGCTGTCTTATGGTATCCCTGCGAAAGTAACTTCGGCAGCCGTAAAGGCATAAGTAGAAAATGCATAACATCAGTGGTACACAAAAGGACAGTAAGAAATGAAAAGCGGGGAGAGGGATGGAAGAAAGCTTCCCAGACCAGGCTGTTGTCTGCTTGGTTTTCACATCAGAGGGCATTTCACACATCACTGTACCCAGCGCTCCTAGCAAATGGCAGGATGTGGTGAATCCAGGTCAGCTGAACTAAATGCCTAAAAGGCTTGTTGTTATTCTCTTTGTTGTGTGTAGCACAGTGGTTTTTAAAAACCTTTTTAAAGCAGCACAGACATTATACAAAAAGTCGCCGAAAATGGTGCTGCGCTGACTAAGGTGCGGACCTCAGCCAGAGGGCGTCCTCTTCCCCTGGGAGTAGCCCACAAGGGCCTCCAGGGAACTGTCAGCTCGGAGGTGGCTCAGCAGCACTGGGGGGAGGGGAAGGGGATTTTGATGAGCTGGCATGTGTTACGCAAAGAGTTTCTCTGTTTGCCAAGAGCTGTGGCCTGCGTTAGAGAACAAGCACACATCTCAGCTTCTCCCGATGTGTGGACACGCCCGGGGGACGGGGGGGGGGGGGAATGAGGGAATGGGGGACGGGGGGGGGGATGGGGGGATGGGGGATGGGGGGGCTCGGTAATATTATTTACAATAAATTCCACCAGTCTAACCATCTAGATCTTTTCATCTTTCTTCCTTTGAAGGATAGCTCAACAGAAGGATTTTGAATAGTTCTTACAATCAAGGCACTAGCTGGAATTGAAACACATGCACACACACACACACACACACACACATGCATGCACATGCACCGAGGGAGGGTGTCAATGGACAAATTTAATTTTAAATGAATGTGTAATAATAGGACCAGTGGTCCTGATGAGAATAGAAGAGAACACAGACACACCCTTGCACACCATTTACTAAGTGCCAGATGCTGCTCAGATCCCTACACATGGATTTTGACATTCACTCCTTAATCACACCCCAGGAAAGAGATGGCCATCGCTCCTAATGGGCAGAGGAGGAAGCGGCAGCAGGGCAGTGAGGTGGTTTGCGCGGGTCTACGCCCGGCAAGCAGCCGAGCTGGGCTTTGGACGTGGACCGTGCAGCCCTCCCACCTCCATTCTACCCCCATCTTCTCTGAGATCCCTCAATACTCTTGGTTCCTCTCTATGATGCTACAGAGAAGCGTCTGCTTGAAGGTCCTTTAAGCTCCGCGCCCTTCATAAAGGACTATGGCTAGAGCGTTCGTGTCCACCGCTGCCTCTGCCTTTCCCTCCAAAATTGACCACCAAATACTGGTTCTTTGTCAGGGATTATATGACATCAGTAATCTTCTGGGGAGAACTTTTTTTTTAACACTAAAAAAGCTGGAGATTTAAGAAACTTGTTAATCTGCTTTCAGGAATAAGTATCTATGACGGGTTACTTTATTCTTTATTATTTTATATGTATGAGTACGTTGCCTTCATATACGCATGCGTATTGTGTGGGTGCTTTGAATCCACGGAGGCCAACAGATAGTACTGAATCTTTTGAAAATAGCATTATAGACAGTTGTGAGCTGCCATGCGGGTGCTGGGAACCAAACCCAAGTCCTTAGGGAGATTAGCCAGTGCTCTTAGCCACTGAACTACTCTCCCACCATGCTCCTCTCTTCGTGGATTCTGAGCCACAGTGATCTCAATACCATGGCCGTTCCCTTCATAGTCCCTAGGAAGGTTATTCTCTGCCAACTTGCCCAGTAATGCCTCTAGCATTATTAATACCACGTATCCCCTTCTTCCACTTTCTCCTCTTACCCTGTTTGTGTCCCCACATAATCCTGCTGTCTCCCCATTTTACAAAGCATAGCCTTTCCCTTGTTGACCTGAAGTGGGGAAAGGGGGAAGATCCTCCCCGCCTAGTCCACAGACCATGAAAACAGCACAGGGCAGGTTTTGGGGCTCAGCCACTCTAAGTCCTGTGGTATTCACCCGCTTCATGTGGAACCCAGAGCTCTAGCCTGCTTGCAAATATCCAGACATTGAATATTTACGTTTCCTTCCCCCATCAACACGCGGCACAGAACTTCGATTACTTGCCAGAAGCTAATGGGACACGGGGAGGTTGGATCAGGACACTTGAGCTAGTTTGGAACCCGGGCAAGAGTGACGACTCTGTCTCTAAGATGGTTTGCACTTCCATTTTCTATCAAGGCAGCAAATAGTACAGATGGGATTGGAACACAAAGTGATGAGTTAGCACTGGAGCAAAGACTCTGTAGACACATGCATGCTCTAGAGAGGACCGTTTGCATGTCCAGGTGCCATTCCATTACCATTTAAAGAATTGCTTGCAGCCCCACTTACGCATCGCTGCATGCTGTAGCAGCATGGATCTGGCTGTTGCCTACTCTGTAGAAAGAGGAGACCCTTACCATTACATGTGTGGGATTAAGAAGTCATGATGCTACCAGATGTCACTGCCACTGAGGGTCCTGTCTGGACTGAGTGTGAGGGGTCAGTAGTGGTAAAAGAGCGTGAGGTTGAAATATACCACTTACATTCCTCTCTGTGTGTTTCTCTGTGTGTGTGTTTCTGTGTGTGTGTCTGTCTCTGTGTATGTGAATACATGCATTAAGTATGTATATATGTATATATATTCATATATATGTGTGTGTAAGAGAGAATGTGTGTATGTATTATATGTCTGTCTGTCTGTCTGTCCTTTTTATTTTTGGTTCTTGCCAGGTAGGCCATGTGAGTCGGCCAGCAAGTCCTAGGCATCCTACGATGTTTCCCCAGTGCTGAGATCAAATCACCTACCACTACTATGCCTGACTTTTACAAAATTTAGTACAGGAAAGGGGCAGAGGGTACCAGCTTTCATGCACTTAGGCTAGCGGAAACCTTGGACGATTGAAATTCAAGCTACAACCATGACACTTGTCACTGTGAAAAGCCTGGGACTAACACATTACTCAAATAACATTTGAGCTGGTGGATGCAAAATGTCTACTATTTTGAAGAGAACTCACAGAGAGATGCTTGAAACTGATGCCTCTGAACCTTTTCCTTGTGTTTGTACACTTTTGTCTTTCCAAGTTCAGTAAGTACTTGCTGGATTCCTAAGTCAAGGTTAAAAACACAAAAATGCACACACAACAACAAACCTGAGCTAGCCTCAAGGGCTCTTGCAGCTTAGTGGAGGCTCTGACCTCAAAAGAGCAGAGCCGGTACAGTATTGAGGGATGTGTGCGGAGGTGACGGTAGATACGGAGGAGAGGACAGAGGGGCCGAGGAGGCTTTCTTAGTAAACAAGCTATCTGGGTCTTAGTAGGTGATATGGAGTTTGCATGGGCACCTGAGCAGTCCCTGGATGATGGACCTGAGCTGCAGAGCCCCACAGAAATACCCAGCAGCAGCTCCAGGCTGCTCATCTCCACTGTGTAGCCTGGCAGCTGTATTGATAAGGACCACTTCCTCCTTTGCCCTTTGCCTTAGAGCTCTGTATTACTTAGAGGAGATACCAGCAGGTCGGAGAACAAAGAGAGAAAGAGAGACAGAGAGACAGACACAAACAGACAGGGAAACGGACAGAGACAGACAGAGAGACAGAGACAGAGAGGACACCTTCTCTTCATGGCTTCATTATTCCAACTGAAGCCTCTGAAGGAGTCCCTCCATGTAACTGTGTCCTGTCATTTTTCTGGGTGCTCCATCTGCTTCCCCACTGACACCCTGCATGATACATCATCCTAGGCATAGTATGTATGCAAAAAGACGTAGAGAACAATATAAAACAACCAAGCCCATCAATCAGAGCAGGGAGCTGCAGCTGAGAGAGCTCAGAAGCCTGGCCTCATGGAGTCTCGTAGCTATGTGGCAGAGACTTTATCCTTTATCGCAAAGATGGCTAATGGCACTGGGTGATGTTTGGGGGTCTTTTCTAGTGATTTCTTCAGAATTTGTAGCCTTGATTAAAGGCATTCCCTGCCTCTGAATTGTAGAACACAGTGTTTCCATTTCTTAGTTGTGTGGAATGAGAACTTTCTCCATGTTTCTCTGAGAATCTCCATGGAATATTCTTTCTTTTTTTTCCCCTAGTTTGATGGGTTTTCATTTTGTAATGAAATTCTTTTTTTTTATTTTTAATTTTTTTGAAAAGCATGTTCTTTTATTGAAAAAGGAAATAAAAACATTTTATGATGAAATTGAAGATTTACATGGAAAAATATTTCTGATAAAATAGGAGAGATATATAGGGAAAAATTGACAATTTAAAATTGACTTTAAAATTAACAATTTTCATGGAAAATTAAAGAGTAAAATGGTAGACATAAAAACATTGCTAGAGCCGGGCGGTGGTGGCGCACGCCTTTAATCCCAGCACTTGGGAGGCAGAGGCAGGCGGATTTCTGAGTTTGAGGCCAGCCTGGTCTGCCGAGTGAGTTCCAGGACAGCCAGAGCTACACAGAGAAACCCTGTCTCGAAAAAAAACAAAAACAAAAACAAAAAACAAAAAAAAACAAAACATTGCTAAATTAATTGAAAAGGGGAGTAGAAACATTTTATGATAGAATTAAAGATTATGTGGAAAGTATTTCTGATAAAATCATAGAAAAATATAGAAAAACATGTTAAAATTGAAGATTATCATGGAAAATTTTATATAGATATAATAATGGTAGGCATAAGAGTATTCCTAAGTTGATTTAAAGTGGAATTATAAACATTTTCTGATAAAGTTGAAGATTTACATGAAAAATATTTCTGATAAAATTGAAGAAATATATAGAAAAACATGTTAAAATTGAAGATTATCATGGGAAATTATACAGATAAAAGTGATGGGCATAAAAATAATTCTAAGTTGATTAGAAGTGGAATTATAAGCATTGCATGGAATATTCTTAAGAGAGAAAGCCAAAGACATAGTGAGGGAAGCAATTCCCACCTCAGGGCGGGTACTCTGCGGAAACTCCTGGACCAAACTGTGTAAGAATCAAAGGTGAGAACTGATGCTTCTCCGGGAATAAAGTGTGGGTATCCTGGGACATCATCTCTCTCCACTAAACAATGACTGACTTAGGCTGGGAGCCTGAGCCAAGGAAGAGAACCACTTCAATCCCTGTCCGTTCCACACGCCCTTTCAAACTCAGACCTTTACACTTCCTTAAAGAAGAACCACTCAGCAAAGAAGGAAGACAGGTCTTAATATGCATTATAGTACATTTATTGTAAGAAGACATTGCTCGTGGACTGATGGCTTTAAAGAGCTGTTTGAGCTCCCGGGAGACCACTGGACAAGACATCTTAAGAGTGAGCTGACCTCTACCCCTTCCCAGTCTTGGCTTCTCTTGTCAATCTGGATCATCTAGATTGGGAAAGAATACACTTCATGTTCTCTCTTGCAGCGTGGAGATCTGATGAGCTTTCGGCTAGTGACATGTAAGCAGAATTCTTTTGGTGGTTTCTGAAAGGGCTTTTGATTTTTTTTTTCTGGCTTTGGAGTGGGGAGGGGTGGGAATCAGGGTTAGCATCACCCTCTCCTCCTTTCATCTTGACTTGAACCGAGAGTTGCTAGCTGGAGCCGCGGTGTCTTGTAAAGGAGGAGGCAGTCACTATTAGGACAAAAAAAAAGGATGAAAAAAAAAAAAGATTGTGGCCAAGATGGCATTAATAAGCAGTTAAAGGGATGATAGCAACGGTTTTATCTCTGGAGTTCTGGTTATGTTAGCTGCCATTTAAAATAATATTTATTGAGTAATCTGCTCTTCTAGCGAAATGCGTTCTTACTTCACACACCTGGATCACAGAATAACCACAACTTCCCCGTCTCATCTTCTCGATTAGAATCGCAGGGTTTTTTTTTTCTTTTTTTTTTGAAGATAATAGCATGTCTCATATAATAAGCTGTGCTTTTTTTTCCCCCTTCAGAATGACCTTTACATGTCTCTGCACAGGAACTATTATTGTTCCTATCCTACCCGACACCCATTTAACAGAAATAATGAGTCTACCTGCATTCCTGCTTAGCTTAGAGACCTTAGTCATCACTGCAGTGCTTACAGACCCCTTCTCCTCATTAAGCCTCAGTGTTTCCGTGGAAACTTCAGCCATCGAGAAATCCAGCCATCCCCTTCCCCCTGTGGGCACCGAGGCTGCTACAGACTGACTTCCTGCCGGGACACCGTTGCGAATCTCCAGTGGGTCCTCAGCTCTGCCCCAAATCCAATTTCCTTTAGCCCACTCTATGATACGTGCTTCTCTAATTCCCTCTTAATCCCTTTTTACCCACCCCTACAGCGTACTTGAGTTGCCTTGTTCAGCAGCTGCCCAATCGCCGTCTCCGAGCCTCTGAAAATTGGGGAAATATATTGTTTGTTTACAAGCCCCGCCCCCTTACTCAAAATGCTCTGTGGACCAGCAGGACCTTGGAGAAATACTAGAAAGAGACTCAGAGACCGTCTGATAAGCACAGAATCAGAATCTGTGAGGTCACAAGCTCCTGGCTGTCGTGGAGAGGGAGGGTCACATGTATCTTGTACTTATCAATTGATATGCTTTTGGTTGTTGTAGGGCTGGAGGTCCAACACAGGGATTCTCGGATGCAGGGCAAATAGTGTATATGGGTGTGCCTTGTACATGGGTGTGTGCTTACACACACACACACACACACACACACACACACACACCTCACACTAACACTCACACACACACCTCATACACACACACACACAAGCTAAAAATACTCTTGACTATTCCTTCTTACGGCTTCTCATGGCTCCTCGTTCTCTCGAGTTATCCTTTTTCCCCCCCTGATTCAACAGCTCAGTCCTATCAGTAAGTAAACACTGTCAAGTACTTCATGTCTGAGAAAACCCAAACACTCCAAGGCACGCGCACTCCGTCTCACGTCTCCTTTCCAGTTTCGTGAGACAATCCCATGTATGCATTCCCTTCTCCTTTCCCATGCACTCGGAATCCAGTCAAACTCATTCATCCTTACAAGGCGATTCAGAACAAGTTTTGGAACAAGCTAAGATACTCCTTCATCGGGTACCTTAGCACAGGGCATGTTTTCACTGGAAGGATTCTGAGAGCCCCACAGAAGCAAGATCGCTCTGACATTTTCCTTCTCTTCTTCCCTTGAAGTAAGTCGTAAGATGTCTGTTAACTAACACCTTCCCTCTGAGGACACAAAGGACACAAAGAAGGGTAAAAACAAATCCACCCCTCTGATTTCCCTCCAGCACAGCACCGTTGCATCAGACTCTGTCTGCCCAGGTATCCTCCTTTCTGCATGGCTACCACCCTTCGGTGAGTCAGGCACACAAATGGCTTTCCTTTTTCCTTTGGGTCTTTATTTCTGAAGTCACTTGTGTTATGTAAACTTACATATGCATGGTTTCTGTATCATTTACATATCCATCTCTGTGACCATGATGCCTTGCAGAACGACATCAGGGAGAAAGCTGTATTTTGGCTCAGAGTTTCCGTCTCTCTGGTGGCAAGGGGCGGGATATAGCAGGGCTCACAGAAGAGGGGTGAACGGCAGAAACTCCCCTCTTTCGTTGTAGGAAGGGTGTAGAAAGCAAGGCCAGAGCCAGCAGCCGCAGCCTTGAGAGGCCCCTCTCTAAGGACCAGCTTAGGCTGCACCTCCTGAAAATTCCTCTGCCTCCAAATCCTGCCCTGGGTTAGGAAGTGAGCACGCAGAACAGAAGCCTGTAGTAGTCAACACAATCAAGCCATACATAGAGTGCTCAAGTGTCTCATCTGGCTTTTGTTATCGGAGTCTCAGATATAAACGGAGAAGTGGATGAGGAAAACATCGGCAGCAAAACCCAAGGCTTGCTTTTCTGACTTTCGTCTCGGTCCCTCACAGCCAAGCGCTCTCCCTTTGGTCTTTCTGGACACTTTCCTTCTTCTGCCACGGTGTCCTTTGCTTCTCCCAGTATTGGGTTTCCCACAGTTTGATCTCAAGTTTCTTCTCTGCCTTGTCTTTCGGTGGTCTCGTCCAATCGTCTAGGGTTAAATATCCTCCCTCACGTGTTGGTGCTCACTAACGTGTTGGTGCTCACTAACGTGTTGGTGCTCACTCACGTGTTGATGTTTTCCAGATATATCGCTAGGCCCCGAATTCCTCTCTGGAACATTCGCTTTCTTATGTGCTATTTGCTTGGATGGATCTCAAAGTTGTTATATTGAAAACTGAAATCTGATTTTTACAACCTTCTCCAGACACATTTCCTTCCAAGGCCTTCTCCTGCTCCGTGGATAAGAAGACCACCCACCCAGAGGCATAAGTCAGGGACTCAGGCATCATTCCTAGCCCCTCCCTCAGCCCCTCCCTCATTTTCATCCGTTTCTCTTGTCTCCCAGACACATCACACACCGTGTATCTCATCGCAGCCAAGATTCTGCCTTCTTCACTTGACTCTTCATAGAAGCTTCTCCAGTATTCTCCCTTCTTGGCCGATTTTTCCTCCTGCAACGTTTTTTCCCATACAGAATCCACAGCAGCCATCTGAGCGTATTCTGATGGAGTCTCAGAACTGTGTGAAACGGCTGACCGCACTTGGAGTAAAGTGGCATTATCCACAGGTAGGCGATTCTACCTGGCCTCCCCTCTCCCCAGTCTCCCCCTGCCCCTCCCTATCCCTACACCTGAAGTGCCTTCGCATTGCCCAAAACCACTGACTCTTCCACACCTGAGAACCCAAGGTAACTTCTTGGCTGTCCATCCTCCTTATGGAACCTTTGACCTTCACATTGGAACATCGTCCCCACCCCTCACCCCGACCCTTTCCTCTGTGCTCCATGTGCTTTTGTTTTCAAAGCACTTCCTATGCACAGGGCCAGCACTTCCCTAGCATGGAAGTCTCAGGAGTGCAAAGGTGTCACCTTCTTTGTTCTTGTAAACTGCAAGCCTAGCACCTCTCTGGGAATTGATATATGTGTTCCTCCATAAAACTCTCTCCACCCTGATGATGACGAAGACGACGACGACGACAACAACAACAACAACAACAACAACAACAACAAAGCCCGTTTCTCTCACCCTAACAAGGATTTGAGTATGATAGAATATAAACACTTAGCGAGAACTTGAAACTGGGATGGACAGAAATAGGAACAGCCAATTTTCTCATCACATCATCTCGACACACACAGAAGACACTTCTGTTTACTCGTTTGAGAAAAAGTTGCTTTGGGCTAGGAAACAGTGCTTGAAGGGATGAGTATCAAACTAACAAAAGTAGAAATTGAAACTCTTCCCTAGGCCTTGGCTCAGAGGAACAGACATGCCTGAAGAGGCTGAGGTGGTTGGCCTGGCCTCTGCCCCTGTGGTCAGGCAGGAGCCAAGCCAGGAGGGTCTGGGCTATAAGACTAAGGGTATCACCAACTAAATACATTGTTAATTTATACTTTCCTACCAGTGGTAGTGTCCAAATTTAGGGAAGAAATGAGAAAGCAGAAAGCAAGCCTGGCCCCATCTCACAAGGCAGCTTGGTAGTAGTGCCAGGTCTTGGAGAAACAACAAGAACTCATTATACAAAGTGGCAGGAGTGCTGTGCCTGCATGGCCAGGAGCAGAGACTGCCAGGGGACTTCTTTAGGGAGCTATGAGTGAGCACCCTGCAGGACAGGAGGTAGCTGGAGACATCTTGTTTTCTTGTCCCCATCTCCCATATGACCAGAATCTAGCTTCTCTCATAAATAATCCTTTAATATCTATGACACTACACTTTCACTCACTGGTTGGAAGGATGCTCTCTTGTTTAAGGAATCATTCATGATGCACATAACTGGCGGTTTGTGCTAGTGTTTGGGTCTTTCAGATTCTGTGGCAGACAGAAAGGGATCTCAGTCCCTCTCATACTTGCAAAGGCCCCCATACTTTAAAGGCTTGGGTGTAAATAGCTCAGGGACTCAATTCAGCCCAAGCCCATGCTTGCTCTGGTATTCTCTTGTATAACTATTGTCTCCGAGTTGAAACATTCCCTTCTGGACAGAAGAGAGAGGCTCACAAGACCCAGGAGAAAGCTACAAGACTCAAGAGCCATCTCCCAAGGCTAATAAAAGCAGGAAGCTATTAAAGGAGGAGCAAAGAGGGGGGAGAATTTCTGATGGAATTGTCTACAAGTTGGGCAGGGAGCTCAGAGGCGCAACTCTAGTGAACTGTCACCCATTCTGGAGGGGAACTTTCAATGATGCATGTACTTTTGAACCGCCCATGTCATTGTCATTGTAAGTAACCCCTCCAATGTCCCTATCAGCAATCCCAATGACGTCATTGATTCCCCAAGCTAACCTTTTGTAGAGTTATTTCTCTGGTCTCCATGATGCCCTGTCTGGGGGTTAATAGACCTTTGTTCATATCTCCCCAGGGAAAGTGATAGGATTCCTCTCCCCCTGCCTCTGATTTATCTGGGGGTAACTTTGTTATTGGTCAAACTTCATGATGTAGCAAATAAAGTCCTACTAGTCCTAAGCTGAATAAGCATATCCAAGACACTCTGAATGAATAGCTTCAATGACAGAAATCACAGGATCATCTCAATAGACGAAGAAAAGGCCGGTAGCAAACAGACAGACAAAAAAACCAAGCAAACAAAGCAGAAAACAACTGCACCCTTCATGATAGAACCCTTGAGAGACAAGAAATATAGCGAGCTTATCTTAACATTAGAAGGCTGTATATAACCAATGTGCAGACAATATCTTCCTAAATGGAGGAAAACTAGAAGCATTTCTAGTAAATGAGGAAAAAGACGAGGATTTCTACTCTCCTCACTGTATCTAATATAGTAATTGGTGTCTTATCCATGGTGTTAAGACAATAGAAGGTCATAAAGAATACAAACAGAAAAGAAAGAAGAAAACTAGTCATATTTGAAGATTATATAAATCTATACATAGACCCTACAATTTCCCGCAAAACCTCATAGAGTTGTTAAAGGCTTTCTGCAAAGTAGCACAATACAAAATTAGTAGATTTCAAAATTAGAATACAAAAAAAAAGTAGCTTTCATATATGCCAAATGACAAACATAGTTATAAGGAAATTAGAGAAATAAAACTGTTCATAATATTGAAAAACAAAGGAAAAAAAAGAAAAAAATGATAACTTGGATTAAACTTAAGCAAGAACACAAGAGATTTCTACAGTGAAAAATTAAGATACTGAAGAAAGAGCCGGGCGGTGGTGGCGCACACCTTTAATCCCAGCACTTGGGAGGCAGAGGCAGGTGGATTTCTGAGTTCGAGGCCAGCCTGGTCTACAGAGCTAGTTCCAGGACAGCCAGGGCTACACAGACAAACACTGTCTCGAAAAACAAAAAACAAAACAAAACAAAAAAAAAAAAGATACTGAAGAAAAAAGACAATGGAAAGACCCACCATGCTCATGGATGGATAGAATCAACATGGTGATAATACCTGTTCTACTAAAATTAGTCTTTATATTCCATATAACCAATTCCACCAAAGAAGCCAGTATGGAAGCTCCTCAAAAAGCAGAAGGGGACCTAGCAGACGATTCAGATTCACCACGCTTAACCCCAACGTGCTATATCCTACCACAAAGACACATGCTCAGCCATATTTGCTGCTACTTTATTCACAAAAGCTAGAGCTGGAATCAGCCTACATGTTTATAAGGAAAAATGAATATTTGAAATTGGAAGGTAAATGGATGGAACTGGAAAAGATTAAACCAAGTGAGGTAACTCCGGCCCGGGGAATCTTTAACCAGAAATAAAGATAATTGAGGGGGACACATCAAAGAATGGGGAGCAGCAGTTATCAGTGATAGGAAGATACTGGGGCTAGTTTAAGCAGGGGTGGGGTTAGGGAAATGGAAGAGATGAATGGGGAGGAAGGGTTAACCAACATAAAGGGCACGGGAGAAAGCCATAGGAAAACATACTTCTCGGTGAGTCTCTGAAAAAAATATTTAGTTATAAGATAATAATATTCATGGTTCGATAATGTTTCATCCAATAATGGCCAAGGCTTATTAAACAAATATTTCAGTACCAGAGGCTCCCAGTGATACAAAGTCTCTTGGTTGTCTACTGGAATCAAAAGATAAACCCCTATTCCTGAAGAAACCACACACCAGGGTACAAAATACAGAGAGAGAAAACCGGAATGAAGCTGTCAGTGTCCTCCATGCTGGTCAGTTTCCATAGCGCTAGACAGTTTAGTGTAGTCTGCTGGAGCAAAGGGATCATCACTTTTACTCCGTTGAGAACTGCATAACTACAAAACGAACCTGAAAGGTAATATGTTTCCACCTATGTAATACTGGCGCAACTGTTATAGGGAATAACCAAGGGCTCTCTTATTTGCTCTGAGGGTCACTCTACAAGAGAAGATTTTGTACAAATTTAGTACAAATTAAACCTGGTTAGAAACCATGATTGAAGGGGCTATCTGCAAAAGAGGGAACTTAGCATTACTGGTTAGCTAAATGAACAAAATGCCAAACTGCCTTCCAAATACTTAATGTTTATGCCCACAAACAAATGAGTACAACTGCCAGGCTCAAATACACAAATTTCTCTTTGCAGTGAATTGTGGTGAGTGCAGACATTTATGACTGTTCTGGGTGCTAAGAATAAGAGACGGTCCAATGCTCAGTTGTCCCTGAACAAAACATTAGTACCATCCCATCTAAGGCTAAATGACAATGCAGAAGAGGTGGCAAGATTGTAAGAGCTGGAAGAGAGAGAGAGAAGAGCTATGAAATACCATCCTCTCTACATGACTCAGCCAAAACAAGCATTATCTCATAGCTGTAGTGCCTACATGCATTAGGTGTGCACAAGACTAGGCCTGTCAGTAGTTAATACAGATTAGGCAGGGGCCCTCATTACCTACCCCTCCCTGATGAACTGTGGACTACTGATGAATTCTGGGGAAAGGTCAGATACTCTTCAGTTGTGTACCTCCTGATGAACCCACCATGCTCCGATAGATAGTTTCCTACTCACGGTCACACAGACAAGTCTAGTTAAACTCAGGGAGCCATACAAACACCATGATACAAAGGTGGGAAAGGTACTTATAGCAAGGAGCACAAGAGGTGAGAGGAAAACACGGCAGGCAAAGGGAACAGAAATCAACACACTATCCACGTGTATGAAGTTGTCTAAGAACAAAGTGTGTGTGTGTGTGTGTGTGTGTGTGTGTGTGTGTGTGTGTGTGTAGTTTCTGGAAGGTATAAAATGACTCTGAAAGCCAAGGCCTTAGGATATTGAACCCAAGGCAATGCATTTCTCTTTCATCAACAAAGAGGGGGTTAGTCAACATTAGGTGAAGAGATACAAAGGGAAAAGGCATTCCTAAGAAATGACTTAAATTGATGTTTACCCTCTCTCAGTTTCTATAAGTTAAATTTCTATGTAGAGGATTCCATTTTTTAGAAATGTCGCTAGAGTTCTCAGACAGTGGTATATCCACTTTCAAATTACCAGGATGACTTGAAATCATACGCATATGATCAAACATATGGGAGCCTTGACTGTAATACCCACAGTAGCTAAACATGGAGAAAAAAGATCTCAAGATACAGTTGAACTACAAATGGTTTTAACTGGGTCTAGCTGAATCTCTGCCAAGAAGCCCCTGGATCAATGGCTTTCTTGCGAAAGATAAGTATCTGCAACCAGGGCAGATTTCATAAGCTATCTGGTACCAAGCATATGGGTGTCCTCACTTTCGATTTTTTTTTTAAGAATAGGATTGATAAGGGCTAACACACAAACAGGAAAGGGAATGAGGGAAGGATTTTAGAATATGTGGTATCTGGCAGCTTTTATTCTCAAGCAGCCCTAGACCACCGAGGCTGGAAGGCTTGTTTATCTAGGAATCTCTTTCTCACACACAACAACGGCCTCATAGAAGAGCAGTGTCTAACCTTAAGCTTTTCCTTTACAGTACAGCTATTTGTCCCGGACCATCCGCATAGTGCTGGGCTCCTCTTCTTTCAGCTCCTCCCCTGACTGACAAGACATCTCACATTCTTAAAACAGTAAAGAAAGAGCAAACCATCTAGATCAGTGGCTCTCAGTTTTCCTAATGCCGAAACCCTTCAATACCGTTCTCTCCTGTTGCAGTGACCGCGAAGCATAAAATTATTTTCGTTGTTACTTCAGGATTGCAAATTTTGATACTGTTCCGTGTTGTAATGCAAATCTCTGAGATGCAAAATATCTGATGTGCCAAGATATCTGTGAAAGGGTCGTTTGCCCTGCAAAGGGATCTTAACCCACTGACTTAGATAAAGAGCCCAGCACATAGGAGATTGGGTAAGAGATGAGAAGAGGAAAAAAAAAAAAGACAGTTTGTTTTAAGTGTTTATCTTTCAACCAGTCCCTCAGGGGAACCAGTCAATTTCACAAGAAACCATCTTTGCAACTGAAACACCAGCCATCATCTATGTCACCATCTCCGGGCGCCGTTCATCCTCCAAATGCAAGAGCTGGCATACTATCTCGCTTGATTCTGAAAATACACTAATAAACACCACACCTTGTGGATCCGTCTTAATCACCCCCCACGTCTTGAAATGGCTGTTTACCAATTTTGTGTAATGTAATTAAATGCTCCAACACTATATTTAAGAAACATTAAAGATGACTTACACTGATGAAGGCTGGGAAATTCCAGATCTGGAATGTCTGCAGTCCCTGGCGCTATAAACATAAGATTCCCCAAGAGAACATAAACTAGAATGGTAACTAGAGAATATTGTCTCCTTCCTGTTAAATATTATGATCCATGAAGAGCACAAGACACGCGCGCTCGGAGGCGTAGGATTTGGCTCAACACTTTCTACCGTAGGGAATCCGAAACCTGAATTTGCCTTTAGGTTTCAGAGACTTGCTTCCTGATGGTTTACAGAAAAAGGAAAGAGAGGTGTGAAAGGATTCACTTCTCCCATTTTCTAGACTGGAATTCCTGCACTGGCATCTGATGTTTTTCCCACCCACCCCCTCCACACCAGCTGGAAATAGGCTTCTCACTTCAAGGAACAAGCAGGACGCCTAGAAGACATTTGACGGTGTGTTTGAAAGTCTTCCCTTCAACAGTCCAGCAGTCTACTCTGCGGGGGTCTCCCCGCCATTTGCACATCAGGAGCTCCAGGCTGGGATGTCTGCTTCACACTGCCTCATCTCAGGAGAGCAGCAGTACAGGGAAGAGTGGGGTGAGGAGACAACGTGGCTACGGTAGTTTAATAGGATGTTCTGTGCAAGACCACGATAACAATCCTTAGGATTATCTTGCGCCAGACAATAGCATAGCACTGGAGGGCAAGACTTTGATTAGATGCAGCTGTCCATCTCAGGAGAAGGGAAACTGGTTTTGAACCTACTTTCTGGTGTAGCCAGAATGGCCAGATGCACATTCTAGAGCCTGTATTTAGGTGGCTGTGTTGGTGTGTTCTAGTAAAGATGGAGCATACAGCATAGCTGCTGTGATTGATGCTGATGTCTGTCTGGGTTTATGGCCTTACACTGGAATTCGCAACAATCAACCCCATCCCACCCACCCCCAATGGCGAGGTTGCTCTGTTAAACACATAAACCAGTGTAGCGAACACAAGGGTACCCTGAGTCGATACTGTCTTCAAAGCTTATTCAAAGAGTCTTTAAGATCACAGTAGAGATGAAAAGCGAGTTTATCTTCAGCCCCGTCCCTCCACCTTTTTCAGTCTGCTATGCAAAATTAACCATTGACTCACACAAAGCACAGATACCATTGCTAGAAATAGGTATGTTCTGATTCTCTGACTACCTTGGCCAATGTTCCAGAATGCTCCCTAGGCTGAAGCAGTGGACACTGTATAGATAAAGGGACTGGGGGTGCACAGGGTCAAGTAAGGATGGTGTCAACCCCTATCCTAACCTTGCTGGGAGCATTGGGCATTGTGAACCAGGCTGGGGACAGCGTACCCTGTGTCCTAGAGGTGGTGTTTAAGCTGAGTCACTTGGGTGTTGGGAATGCTTACTTGCATTCCAAAATCACATCTCCTCAGGAGATAACAAGGGCAGAGTCGTGACTTTCCCCCAGTCATGTCCATTCTCAGGCATCCAGAGAAGCATCAGTTCCTGGGACAAGACAAAGATCAGAGAAGAGCTTTCAAGGTATTAATACCATGGGAAGATAATCACATAAACAAATGATTATTAAAAAGAAATAATTATAAGATGGAGCAGGAGAACGGGGCGCTGTTATTATGTCCTCGCACATTCGGCTGCCTGAACAGGTTTAGCCTAAAATCCTATGAACAGGTTCCACATAGCAAAGACCCACCCAAGTGAAAAACAACCATTTATCCCTCAAAATACTTTCTGAGCTGATGGAAGTGCTGCTGAGGACAAATGGAAAAGCCCAAAGCAAACGGTTGTCTTCCCTCCTCAAAATCTTTGATGGGAAAGACCAGTCCTGACCCATACATGGGGATTTGTACTGATGCGATTGAACACTCCCAGAGGTGAGTCTAGCCCCCATCATTCACCGAACCAGCCTGGGGACTTGCTTGCAAGGTCAATCTTAGGGTTCTTGTCTGCTTGATGTTGCCTTCCTATTGCTCAAGGCATTCCTGGGACCCTCTATGTCAATGTCTTTCACTGCATCAAAATAGAAAATGTTTCTAGGCATAGATCCTAAGGATCTTTTATTTCACAACAGAATTTTCTGTATGTACACTAGTTTCTGAGGCAGAAAAAAAAAAAGACTAAAGCTGGTTAAAAGATGATTTCCCCCACCCAGTACCATTATCAGCCCACAGGACAAGCGTGGCGATGCGATATTAGACATTATTTTGCACCACTCCAAAGAGCCTAACAGTTGCTAGGCCTGTAAAAGTAAATACTAAATTTATTAGTCTGATTTTTAGACCACAAGAAGAAGCAGCTAAGCTTTACACCTGGGGCTTGGCCCATTCTCTTCATAAATACATCCTTCATTATACTTCTTCACAGAGAGGCTAAATGGTATTCTTTGGCCTGCAGCTAATGGCCGGGCGCCTCTACTCCACCTTCCCTCAGCAGCTGTGGCCATCCCCTAAATGAATACATGAATTGAATTAATGTGCAATGAGCGTTCAATATGTCCGGAACTACATTAAGATGTGGATTGATGACTCTGGGAATAAGTCTCTATTTCTTTGACTTCCCATATCTTGTATGAGGTGCAAATTAACTATCTAGTGCACAGATCGTTTCTCAATTGTGAACCACGGAAACACATGCCCACAAACTTTATTCGAAAGAATGGAACTCCAGTGTGAGGCTCTGACACCACTTCCGGTTGAACGCACATCCCGGGTTGAGAAGATCGTGCATAAGGTAGTCAGAAAGCTCACACCGAAGGCACGTTTCCATGGAGCGCTAGAGAGAGTGAAATAGAAAGAGCCTTTGGAGAGGCTTTGGTGTGGGCAGAGAAACATTCAGAAAATGTTGAGTGTCCCAGGACCATGTGAGAGGGAGGGATTATCACCCTAAGATGGGATAGGGGGAGAGGAAAGGCCGTGCTGTTGAGAGCACCAGAAGAGTGGAGGTGTGTCAGAACAGAGAATCCGCCATCATGGAAGCAGACAGCCACGCTAGAGCACTGGAGGTGTCCAAGCAGAGGGAGCAGGAAAGACGCGCTCTTCCTCCTTTGGTTCTGCCTCCTGAATCGCATTACCTCACCTTCTCCAAATGCAACCAGACACCAGAGGCTAAGAAGGCCCCTGCATAACGGCACCTACACCTCTCAGGTTGGAGGAGAGAAGTGGGCCTGGGGGAGCTGACCAGTTAGTGACCGGTGCCGTCACCACGCACATCAAGATAAAATTCCTAACTTCTGCTTCTCTGTCTTTTCTTGGCTAGTAGAGCATTTCCCATGTTGCATTCCAAATGAGGGTTATGCGAGGTAGCACCAAGGGGCAAGTTCCCTTTGTTTAAATCCACTTAAGAAACACTGAACTAGCACATTAAATAGGTCTCATTAGCCCAGAAAATTTCAAAGCTGTACTGTATTTACAATACTTTTTTCTTGTCAATAACAGTCATGGAAGGCAGTGATGGATGAAGCCATGTGCCAGACACTGGGGCTCTGTAGTAAGTGGGGCAGACACCTCACTCACTCACAGTTTGTATAAATAAATGGAGGACAGGCCGCAAGCAGAAAACGAAAACCAGAAACAACGCGCTGCAGTGCGGCTCTCAGCTGTGAGTAAAAACCGTGCAGAATGTCTCAATATAAGTGACTTAGTATTAGAGAGCTTCAATTCTGGGCAACTGTTAGGGTGTAAGAGATGGGACAAGAACAAAACAACAAAAACAAAAAAAAAAAAATAAAACAACCAACCAATCAAACAAAACCCTAGCTGTCCTCTGATGGTTGGTGCGCATTTTGAAATGAGATTTACATAATACCCTCATTCCTAGTTGTGGGTGACAAGTTTTCCTCTGCCAGCCTTGGACAGTTGGTCAGATTAATATTCATGGAAAATGGGCGCCGAGGGGTAACGTGAAAGAAGAAGCTATGTGCCTGTCTTCAGAGCTGCATGCACAACCTCATGACCTCTGTAAGATGTGAGGCCCTCTAGTTGATAAACCAAGAAATCGGAGTTCCTGGCTATTATAAGGCTTGCTCAGGGTCTCACAGTTATTAACTTGTACAGTGAAGATTTGACAGGGTTTTTTTTATTAGCAAATTTAGTCCCTTCTTTCTTTATTACCTATTTTATCCACTCTATCATGTTTTGCTATTTCTTAAATTATCAGAGTTTTGAACACCAGTTCATAGTGTAGTCATCACAAATCTCTATGTTGCTATTTGTATTTTTTTAAAAAAAGCACACAGACCCTTCTAGAATTGTTCTGTGGTAGTAAAATGGGCTACATAATTAAACATTTACCCAGCTTCTAAGAGGATGATGGATGAAGATTTTTATTTCTTTCCACTTGCAATGTTTGACTTGTCTTTTCTGTAAAATTAATGTCCATTGATTTCTCAGAAAACTGTGTTTTCCTCTCACAGAGGGCTTGGTTTTAGGAGAACCAAGCAGTACATCATTATCGAATATGATTGCCTTTCCCGAAAGCTGTTGTGAATGTGAATACTCTTCTAAATGGGTACTCGGACAAAACACTTTACTTAATTCACTTCCAAAATGTAGCTTGTCTCCTGGCAAATGCAACATAATTCACCTTAGAAACAACACATTTTTTTCATCAAAAAAAAAAAAAAGTCAAACAACAAAACTATTATATTAAGCATTAGCTTCTATACTCAGAGAAAACATCTTGCTAGGACACCCTAAAAGAATCTCTCCTCTGGGGCTGAGAAGTGTGGACTAGTACCCTCCAAGTGTGTGCATTGGGAATATCGACAAGGCACTGAGCTGTTGACGGGCACAGACATATCTTGGAAATGATCACTCCCAATGCCGTGTGAGCTTATTTCTAACTTTGAGCAAGCCTGAGAGAACCAAACAACTTCATGTAATTGCCATACTCTAAGGGCTCCAGAGGGAAATTACTAATCACAATTATTTACTGAAACACAAATGGGAAACTCAAGTCACCCCAGGGTTGCATCGAAACAGCTCCAGACTTGGGTTACGACTTCAAAATTAATGGGAATGAGCAGGGGGTGAAGCTGTTGAGCACATCGAACAGCCTCGCCGTAATTAAAGACCCACATGCAGCCAGATGAGATTATCCCCCACCCTGGGAGGAGTGTGGGCTTACCCACTCGCCCGAACCTCGGAACGCCAGGTGGCTCCAAGTCCTTGCCCACAATTCAAGAAGCAGGCCTTCTCCCCCGTTGTTGATGCAGCAGTTGTCAGGGCAGTCATTTTAATTACTTTTTAATCTTTAATAATCACGTTATCAAATGATTTATTTAAACACCATTCTGTGCCCGGCATGAGGCGTCAGGCAGCACACACTGAAGGTATCCGTGGGCACTCCACTCTAACAGGCATAGAGAGCTTAACTCTTGGAGCTTCCAACTTGTGAGCTGATAACTTGTGAGTTAATCAACTCTGCCAGGGCCAGAGATCTGTTAGTTTCATGGATGATGATTGGAAGAAGATGAAACAAGGTTTGGAACACAGCGACAGACTCATGTGGAGCCGGACTGCCATTGTGCTACCAAACAAATGTACATGTGATTTGAACTCGAGGTGGACTGAGACCACTGCAATCATCTGGATGTTTCACTCTAGCTGGGAGGGAAGGGTGTGCTGAACTCTTCCCCAGAGAAGATTTCCCCACAAGAAAATAGTGTCTCTACTATTCGGCTTCCAGTAAATAGTGCTTTCGCCATTAGCTCTTAATAGGAAGATATCGAGGGGACAAGTTCATGGCACTATGGGTATAAGGAATGCAAAGAACTGAAGTAATATAGTACTTAAGTTAAATTAAAAATGCACCCATCAGAATGGCTCAAAAACTCATGAGACAGCACATGCTGGCAAGGATGTGGAGCAAAGGAACACTCCTCCATTGCTGATGGGAGTGCAAATTTGTACAACTACTTTGGAAATCAATTTGGTGGTTTCTCAGAAAACTGAGGCTAGTTCTACCTCAAGACCCAGCTATACCACTCCTGGGTATATCCCCAAAACATGTCCACCATCCCACAGAGACTTGCTCAACTATGTTCATAGCAGCTTTATTTGTAACATCGAGGAACTGGAAACAGCCTAAATGCCCCTCAACTGAAGAATGGATAAAGAAAATGTGGTACGTCTACACAATGGAATACTATTCAGCCATTTAAAAACAAAGACGCTGTAAATTTTGCTGGCAAATGGAGGGAACTTGAGAATATCATTCTGAGTGACGTAACCCAGTCCCCAAAAGACACTCATGGTATATAATTATAAGTAGATAGAGGCCATAAAGTACAGTATAGCCATGCTACACACCACAGACTCAAAGAAGCTAAACAAGAAGGAAGGTATGAGCAAGGATGCTTGAATCTCACTGAGAAGGAGGACTCAAATAGACATAAGAGGCACAAGGAAGGAGGGACCTGGGGAGGGGAGGGGATGAGAAGGAGAATGGAGGAGTTCATGATTAGTTGCGGGGAGGGAAAAGAAGGATGGCCAGATGGCCATGAGAATGAATAGAAACCTGTGACTGATTCGGTTGGGGAGGTGGGAGGCATCCCCAGCACCAGACAGAGACCGGGGATAAGGAAGATGCCTAAGAATCAGTGGGAGTGACCTTAGCTCTGACTCACTACATTGAAGATGTGGAGCATGAAGGGGCCACCTCCTGTAGTCAGGCAGAAACCCCAGTGGAGCAATAGGTACACCAACCCACCCACAAAACTGGGTTTTGACCCCAAATTTACACTGTCTACAAGAAATGCAGGCACTGGGGATGGGGCAGAGTCTGAGAGAATGGCCAACCAATAACCAGCCCATCTCCTGGGCAAGCACCAATCAATGACACTCTGTTATGCTTGTAGGCATATGCCATGGCTGTCCTCTGAGAGGCTCCACCCAGCAGGTGACTCAGGTGCAGACACCCACAGCCAAACAGTGGGTGGAGCTTGGGGACTCTTAGGGAACAACAGGAAGAAGGATTGTGGCCCCAAAGGGGATAGAAACTCCACAGGAAGACCTACAGAGTCAACTAACCTGGACCCTTGGGGCTCTCAGAGACTGAATCACCAATCAAAGAACATACAAAGGCAGGACCCTGCACATATGTAACAGATGTGAAGCTTGTCTTCATGTGGGTCACACACAACTGGAATGGGGACTGTCCCAAAAGCTATGGCCTTTATGGATATGTTCTTCTAGCTGGGCTGCCTTGTTTGGCCTCGTAGGAGAGGACATGCTTAGCCTCCCAGACACTTGAAGATCTACCAGGGTTGGGAGGATACTTGGGGGCAGGGAGGTCCCCACTGTTTCAGAGGAGAAGGGGAGGGAGGGATTTGGAGGGGCAGTGAGCGAGATGTAAAGTGAATATGTAAAAATAAAATATACCAGGCAGTGGTGGCTCATGCCTTTAATCTCAGCACTTTGAGACAGGGGCAGGAGGATTTCTGAGCTCTACAGCCTGTTCTACAGAGAGTTCCAGGATAGCCAGGGCTATATATAAAAACCCTGTCTTTAAAAACCAAAAATTAATTAATTAATTAAAAATGAAATAAAATAAAATATATATTAAAATGTAGAAATCAAAAATATAAACTATTTTTCCACAAACTATCTGATGACATTATTTGTGGAAGAAGGGTATGTTTTGTGCTGTTTGTATGGACTTGTATTGTTTTACTTAGAGTCAGTATTTTGGTCTAAGGAGTCGATTAGTTTTGTTGTTGTTTTTCCTTTAGTTTTATCTGAATCATTTCTTCCAGTTCCATCTGTTTGTTGGTGATGGTTGAACAGCCACCAGACCCCTCACAGGGACTGGAGGGATAACTTTAGAAGCCAAGACTGCTGAAGCATCAGTTTGCCTGATGATGGCCAGAGCCACACAGAATCAGCAGCAAGAGAGTCACGATAATAGGAGACTCAGTCACACTGAATTTTTCCACATGCCACTATGAGAAGGTCTGCAATGGAGACTCTACAGCCGTTAAAGAATTCATTATCTAGATCTAGTGAAATGGACGGGTTCATTGTGGCTATTATGTGACGAGGAAAATCTGGTTGGTAAACCAGCCTGAGACTAGCTGCACACCCACAATTCACCAATTTTCAGCTAAACCGATATCTAGTAAGCACCTCAAAATAATGAACAGTGCTTGGGGTGCTCAAGAGCTCACCAACATCTTTTCGTGTCATGGATTTCAAATTCATTACTGGATCATGCTCTTTATTTATACAGGCTCAAACTGATACTTTTTCTGCATGGAATATCAACAAGATACCGTTACCAAGTATCAGTGTTAACTCTAGCTTCCCGGTATAACTCAATCATATTATAAAGATCTACATACCCATACGAATGGGGGAATGAAGAAAAATATTCTCTTTTCTGATCTGACAAAATATTTACAGTCTTACCCTCAGACTTTGTTTTCATGTTTCTAGAAAAACTGACAGATTTAATATCGGGTCCAAGTGGACTGTTAAAAATGCAAGGAGAATATTTTTGCTGCTAAAAAGAAAAATGATCTTAACTCCTATCCTAAATTATCCATGTGTGCAGAAGACAATTCCAGACATTTGTTCCCGTCCAGTTGCCTCCAGGACAACTATACCCACTGTCTTGGACAGCGAGGTCAGAAGCATCTCATTTCTCTGGAATCTCTCGTTGGGTCTCAAATGAAAGCATTAGAGTAGACGGGTGAAGCTGCCAACAGAGATGGTGCAGAAACCACAGCTCTTCCCCCAGCACAACGCCACTTGTCCCGGTCCTGGTCCTTTTGCTGGGTGCAAATTTACTTCTTTAACTCAGTGCAACACTCTTGTTCTCAAACAAATCCATCAACTCTCTTTAGATGAAAAAATATTCTCTTTTCTGAAAAAATAAAAAAGAAAGTACTTTATGAACGGAAAGTTAGATCATATGTAGTTTATGGGCCTTTTCAATCACTGATAGGTGGAGTTTTTAATGAATGTCTTTTTGTTTCTTGACATGATTTCATCTGTTATGTATGCTGTTCTTTATTATCAATTAATCCAAGGCCCAAGAGCATTAATTATCCCAGGAGCAAGTCAAAGAAAAACACTGGGGAGAGACATTTACACTTTGGCCTTAAGAGGTAGTTACTCTTTGGCATGATTTATTTCACTTTTTCTCTCCAGAGTTCTAATCTTTCAACCTTTCCCAGACAACCTATAATTCTGCTCCTTCGCCCTCTCTGAAATTACCTGAGTGCTGGCTGCCTTTGGGAAGAAATATTGCCCTGTGGCAGAAGTGGTGAAGGTCAGTTCAAAGCTGTAGGTCCATCTGCCTGGGGACAAGGGATTCCTCAATAATTTCATCCCACGACCCCTCCCACCACCGACTGGTTTTAGTGACTGTTGACAGGAAAAGAACTACCTCACACAGCAAGGAAGCCCTCTCCTACTTCGAAGAACTTGCCTGAGTTCTCTGTATGACAGTAGCTAGTGGTGGGGCGGAACAGCCAGGGCACTCACATGACACATGAACTAACCTGCAGACAACAGCCATGTCTCCGGGAATATGGCGGTGTGTAACGCTACTGTTGAAAGACACACTGTTTGGTTCTCATGTCAAGCCTTTCCCTTGCCTGCCTTGTGGATGTGCAATACAGACTGAGGTGGTTCACTGTTCATCCCTGACTGCCTAGATTCTCAGAAAAGATCCGTAAAATGAGTCCAGCAGACTTCTCCCCAGGGTTTGGTCTTAAAGCCAGGTTAGCATCCTTAATTATTGTGGGCTACAAATGGACACAGGCTGCACTCATCAACTCTCCATTACCTGAGACAGAGCTACCTATGACTTCAGTGTCACTTCCCACCTAGTCTCAGCTAAGACTCTGATCGACTCTGTGACTGCCACTGGGTCCCCTTTCCCTACCTGCAGTACCTGGTTGGTCCTCAATAGGAGAGGATGTGCTTAGCCCTTCTGAGACGAGATGTCCCAAGGTTGGATGACACCCAAGCAGGGCTTTCCCATCTCTGAGGAGAAGAGGAGAGGGAAAGAGGGAGGGATTTGTAAGGGCAGGACTGGGAGAGTAGCAATCAGGATGTAAAGTGAATACAAAATAAATTATTTTTTAAAAAAAGAATTTTGATGGATCAGCCCATGAAACACCAAAGGACCGTATGTCTAGTCGGATAAACTACCAGGGCATAGAAGCTGGTCTGTGCATGTCCAATACTGACCTAGGTTTAATTAAAATTAACAGGCTAGTGTTTTCCAGATTTTCCTCCTACTAATTCCATGTTTAAATTCTAAGACTAGTCTGTCACAAATGTGACCCTACATTTTTAGACAAAGCCATTGGTCCTCTTAACCAACTTTTAGTTTCAAGTGGACAAAAACTAGGAAAGGTTACATAGCAGAAGCACGAGGCAAGGATCTGGAGTAGCTAGGAGACGCCTACTACTAGAGACTACTAGCTACAGTGCAGTCTGTATTGCACTAATACTGCCGCCAGCTTTAGAGCTCACATTATAGCGAGCATGACTAATTATAGTGCACTTGGCATTCTTCTAAGTGATACAACCTCATCTCAGTTCCAGTGTCTGCGTCTAAAATTCTGCAGAGAGGCCTGGACACACAGACACATACAGAGACGAGAACGATCTCTGGTCTCAGGTTGCGCACTGTTGTTCTATGATTCATGAAACCTTCACAGAGCGTCCTTGTGGGTTCCATGACTCGCACCCAGATTTCCAGGGCCTCTCACTGATGTCCTCCATCTATCTGGATGATGAAGAATCACTCCTTAGAGTCACGCCTTCCCTGCCCCACTTACATTCTGCTTCTCCAGGGTCCTACAAACTTCTCAAGGTCATTTAGTGATGCTTCCTTCCTCTCGATGCATAAATAAAATCGCACAATGTACACATAAATGCCTAAGCTAGCTGTATCATTTTGGACCCTGCTTTAAGGCAAAACTCATTCTGTTTGACAAAAAACTCTTTCATAGCAATATACATTTTATATATGTATGTATATCATTAACTGATATACATATATGCATATATGTATATATACATATACATATAATATTTTATATGTGTATGTATATGTAATGATATACATATAAATATGGATATATTGATATATCAATATCCATATAATATATATCAGTATTCATGAAACATATACATATATCAATATATCCATATGTATATCATTACATGTACATATACAAATATATGTATGCATATGATACATATGTAATATGTTATATATGTGATATATATATATCACTATACTGATATACATCTAGATAGATATAGATATAATACACACAGAAGGAAAGACATTGGTTTACTAAATACCAATCCATTACCTCACTAATTGCTATCCTTGTTTAGAGCTACTCATCCAGGCTTAAGGATCATAATTTAGCCAGGCTTAAATAAGTTTGTGCCTGATTTTTCTTCCTGAATTCAAACTTTTGTTCCTTTTTTTTTTATCCTTCAGTTTGATTATTAATCATCTTTAATTTGACTTCAACCAAACTGAGATTAAATTTCTTAATAAAAATCTCTTGACTATTAAACCAGCAATTGATTCGCAGCAAAACCCACGGTCATCCACACCATGCTCAGAATTTGTCCTATCCTCAAGAGACCGAGCTAGAGGCCGTGCCTTGTTGACGCTGATGTTCGGGGTGGTGGTCTACCTCCAGCTTTGTGGCCTCATCACCATGATTTGCCCCTTTCTTTATGCTTGTATTGATGACTGATGTATTCACTGCTATGACAACTTTCCTTCAAAACTGAAAATAAACCTGCCCAAACTCAGAAGTGTGTTTTATTTCTTTTGTTGATTTCCTTGCTTAGCGTGGTGTTTTCAAGGAAAATAGCCCTCATTTGCATATTTGAATATTCAAATTCTCAATCATCAGTTGGCGGAACTGTTTGGGAAGGCTTAGGAGGCAAGACCTTGTTGGAGGGGGTGTACTGCTGGTGTTTCCAAAAGGCCCACCATCCCCAGTTATCTCTCTCTGCCTCACGTTTGTGGATGAGCATGTAAGCTCTCCCCTACTGCTCCAGCGCTGTGTCTGCCTGCCTACCTGCCTACCATATTGCCTGCCAAGACAGTCATGGGCTCACCCTCTGAAACTGTACCCCAAGACACTCTTAATTCTATAAGTCGTCCTGGTCGTGGTGTCTCTTCACAGCAATAGGAAGTAACTGAGACAATTACCTTCTCACTTTAAGAGAAGCGGGTGACTTTCGAAACCTGTCTTTATCCTTATTTGTCTACTAAAGCCAATGGCCAACGCTGGCTTGGTAAGAGTGACACAGCATTGGCTGCACACACATTTCTCTGAATCAAGTAAACCCTGCACTAGGTCCCCCAAGGTTCCATCGAGGTAAACATTCTCATATTTGGCTAAGCAAGTGGACCCTTTGAAGCTTTGTACAGAACAGCGCTGGCATTTACCGAGCACCCTCTCATATATCTGTCATGATGCCACATTAACTCACTTAATTATTGCAAACAGCCTCATGAATTATGTACGGTTAGATCTTCTTTGGAAACAGAAAGCCGACCACCTCCCAGGTAAAAGCGAGTGCCTACAAATTATGCAGCTGTTAAACAGCAGAGCGGAGAGCAGTGCCCAGGCCCCACCTGACTTCAAAACAGCCGTTTTTGTCTGCAACACGTATATATCCATCTTCCTCTCACCAAACTCTACTTCTTTAAGAAACACAATAAGACTTTCTAATCTATCTTTTCTCTAAGCCAACACCATAATAAATTTACATTCTTTGTTAACGGCCCACCATATATTTTTCCCAGACAAGCCGGGACAAGCCAGTCATCTCACGAGTGTACATGCTGGAGAGATGGTTTTAAAAAATCATTTATTATCTTTAATTCTTAAGGTGCATTTACATCTCTATGTAAATCATCGTTACGCTTTAATATCACTACTAACTAGCCCTTGCATGTAGTGAAAATATATTAGCTTGTTCTTGAACACTGAGGGCTTTTGGGTAGTTTGTAAGCATCTCTGTGCTCTCAAACTATCTATTATACGACGAGGGGAGAAAAAAGTACCCTTAAACATATAAATGTGTGGCTTATTCATGTTTAAGAGTTGGAGATAACTGTTGGATGGATATAGGTGTATTTCCAGCCACTCTCAGCTCTTAAGCAAATATGATCTGCATGTTGCTAGCATTTATTTGTTCCTTTAAAGAATTTCTTGAGTTTATCCCTTCCTTTTGAAAATGTTTGTATCATACTTTATGTATCTATGGTGTTTCTGTGTGCATATGCAGGAGTTGGTTTGTTTTCTCCTTCCACCATTCATGTGTGACCCAGGGATCAAACTCAGAGCCTCAGAGTTGGCAGCAAGCCCTTTTGGCTCACTAGGCCGCCTCTGTGGCCCAGTTTTACCTTTTTCTCTTTATTCTTACAAACCTGGTCCGTGGAGATTCATTCCTTTGTTGCCAAAAAACCTTGCTAATTGCCTTCCCCCTGCCTCAGAGTCCTTGGACACACCTTAAAAGCCAGACGAATCTTTTATTATTATTATTATTCAATATATTCTTTATTTACATTTCAAATGATTTCCCCTTTCCTGGATCCCCCTTCCCTGAAAGTCCCATAAGCCCTCCTCCACTGCTGGTGGGACTGCAAGCTGGTACAACCACTCTGGAAATCAGTCTGTCTGTTCCTCAGAAAACTGGGCATGACACTACCCGAGGCCTGGGAGGAAGGAATGACTTTTTTTTCCCCTCAACACAGTATTTTTATTGGTTATTTGGGAGTTTCACACAATGCTCCCCATCACAATCACTTCCTAGTCTTTCTAGGCCCACCTTCCTGACCCCTGTGACTTCCTCCCAAAAAAAGAAAGAACAGAAAAAAGCAAAAGAAAAAGAATATCAAGTCTAATTTGTGCCGCCCATGTACTCACTGTTCTCTTCACTGTTCTCTTCTCACTCATTCTCTTCAATGGCTTCCTGTCTAGACTGCTTCTTTTGGGGGGGGAAGGGGGCTCTCACAAGAAGCCTCCTGTGTCTCTCATTCTCAGCTGTGAGTCTGAAGTCATCTTTTGCAAATATCACTGTAAAAGGAGCTTCCTTGTCCTTCACAGACAGCTTGCAGCATGGACAATAGGCTTCCACATGACTTCTGGCAACAGCACAGACCGTGGACATCCACATGACCTCCAGAGTCCACATGGACCACAAACCTTACTATAGTCTCTGGCAGCAGTACAGACCGCAGATATCAATGCAGCCCTAGGCCTACAGTAAAGACATCATCAATAGCTCTTGATGTCAGGTCACGGACATCTACACTGACTCAGACAGCAGACCAGGCCACAGACTCCAAAATGACTTTAGGCATCAGCACAGACCACCATTGCTGTTGGTGATTACATGGACCACAGACATCAACATGGCCTCTGGCAGCAGCATAAACCCCAAACATCAACCCAACCCTTGGAAGCAGCACAGGTCATGGTCATCTACACAGCCCTCGGCTACAGCATGGACCACAAACGTCATTATGACCTCCAGCCATGGTCACAGACACCAACATGGCCTCTGGGGGCAACACAGCCCATGGACATCAGCAATGTCTTTAGTGGTAACACCAACCATGGATATCAGCAAAAGATGTATTGTTAGTTTTTATGTGTATGGATGTTTTGTCTAAATGTATGCATGTGTACCAAGTGTATGCCTGGTGCCCACAAAGGCCAGAAGAGAATATCAAATCCCCTGGAACTAGAGTTACAGACTAGAATGGATGGAAACTATCCATCCATTCCGGCAAGGTCCCGGGTGATGGGCTATTTGCTGACTGTCTTAATTGTGTCTAAGACAGTGAACCACTTCAGCTTCAGACAAATCATGGCTGACGTCCACTCACTGCTGGCCTGGTCAAACTTCCTTTCCCCGTGTGATCATTGAGGATACAGCCTGTTGATCCATCTCTCTGCTGGTCTAGCCCAGCACACCTCACAGCTGCTGGCAGGAATAAGAGCTGAGGGCTGACAGCAGAGTCACACAGATAAGCTTCCCTTCCACAGACCTTTCCCCGAAGCTAATCAATCCATCTCCTCTGAGGGGACGCCCAGAGGATAGATAGCAGACTTAGGCTTTGGTAAAGGCATTGTCCACAGATTTCTTGCCTTTCTCCCTTCTTCTCCTAGCAATTGAGTTCCGCTGTGTACCTTTAAACTTCCAGTCTGTACCCCTAACCACTCTGATGCTGCACATAATACATTTCTTCTATTTTGTGTCTTTCCATGGTATATGCAAGTAGGCACATCTGTGCATGCAGATGTTCATACCGATATACATACATCTTTGAGGAGGATGTGAGGGGTTCTCTATTGCTAGCTGCCTAATTCCCTTGATATAGAGGCCCTCACTAAAACCGAAGCTCACTGGTTTGCTGTTATGGGTGTTGATGTTGTTATTTTGTGGTTTCCTTTCTTTTTGTTTTGGCTAGACTGGCAACCAGCCAGCAAGCCCCAGAGGCCTGACCTTGCTGTCTCTGATACCCTATAAGGACCAACTTCCAGGAGTCCTCGGCTTTTCGTCGGGGTGCTGGGGATCTGGCTTTCGTAGCATTCATTACTCATCCACTGAGCCAACTCCCTAGCCCATGTTTAATGTATTTTTATTTAAACTCCCTCATTGCTTATTAGGTGACAGCCCCACCCCCCTCTCCTAGGGAAAGAGAGATCATCTTGCTAATGGCCTCTCTCAAGAGAGACCTCAAGTGCAAATTAGAAAAAGTCACAACAATGACATTAAGGAAATGAGGGAGGGAAGAATGCATAATTGCAGGGGGAAAACCTTGTCAGGTAAAAGAGACAGCAGCTATTAAGGGCTTGTGGTGGGTGATTACCTGCCACAGGGACAGCATTGGGACTTGTGGTACTTCTGTTGAGTCCAAGGAGAAGAGACTCATGGGAGATTAAGACAGAAAGTGTTTGCAGACTGACTACTCAGGTCACATCTAAGACTTTGACTTTTCTTCTCTATAGAGGGAAAGGCTATGAATTGTCTTGAATGGGAGAATGGTTTGACCTAAGTTGTCATGTTTTTGAAACCCTAGTTGTTGAAATCGCTCTGGGAATGAGAGACCCAAAACCAGTGCACTCCTGAAGTACAGAATAAGGAAAGACAGATGTGGCAAAAACTACATGTCAACGATTTCTTCTGGTGGAGCAAGTGAGTTTGGTTCAGAGCCACGTTGAGTTCTGGTGGATCAAGTGCGTCTGGTGAGGAGCCATGTTGAATTCAAGATGTCCGTCAGACACCAACTGGGAGTACCTAGCAGGACTTTTGTACATATCACATACGAACTTGGAGTTTCAGATAAAGATCCTGAAACAGCCCCTCACATTAATAAATAATTTTGTATAAAGGCACAGGGAGAAATAAAGTTATTTCCCTAAATCCTGCTGAAGATATCTGTGTAGAAAAACATTTACAATATTGATGTTTATCTCATGCATATATACATTAATCTGAGATAGAATGTGTCTAATGTAAAATTTTAAAGCATTCTAAAGGAAAGACAAGAGAATCTGTGCCATGTAAATTAACCCATGTGTCTTCAGAGAATTCCCTCATATCGTTTCCAGCCAACTCTACCTCAGTTGTGAGGTGGCTGTTCCTCACAGCATAGTTTTCTCTTTTCAAATTCAGATAAGTGGAGTCTTGTTGCAGCATGTACATTTTTTGAGGGGTTTACAAATTCTGAGTCAGCAAAATGTTGAATATTTATATTGTCAAATGTGCCAATAATTTATTCTAGTTTTGCTGGGTAATATTTCCTCTTATGAATATACCACATGTATTTTATAATTTTGGATGCACATTTAAATGAATGCTGTTGTTTAAAAGCTGCTGTGAATAATTTGCATATGCCTGTTTTAGAACATTATTATATATCTCTTGGATAAATATCAACTAATGGGATGGCTGTCCAAGGGTAGTTGTATGCTTAACTTATAAATTACCATCATAATTTCTCACTGTAGTTTTTCCATCTTAATGTCTGTGTGGAACTGTGCAAGAGTACCAGATGTGCGTCATCCTTCTCCAAAATTGACATTCTTAAGTTAGTTAGTCAGTTCATTTTGGAATCAACCATGGTACTTTATAAGTTATAATACGATTGTTATCACCACTGGAAAGCTGGCAGCAGGGAGGAATAGTGGCTAGAGAAATAGGCTGAAAACTTGCATCTTAAACCACAAACATAAAACAGAAAAAGCTCCGGTGCTTTGCATGAAGCTTTGCAACTGTGAAGCCCACCTCCAAAGCATAGTTCCTCCAATGAGGCCACACCAGTGGAGCCTCCCATAACAGTGCTAATACCTAGGGACCAAGTATTCAAACATCTGAGCCCATGGGGACTTTCTCTTTCAAGCCCCAAGAGCATTATATCAAATGCATTCATTTATCCATTACTCGTGTATGTGTGTGTGTGTGTGTGTGTGTGTGTGTGTGTGTGTGTGAAGACATCAGGTGTTGGCAAGGATGTGGAGAAAGAGGAACACTCCTCCACTGCTGGTGGGACTGCAAGCTGGTACAACCACTCTGGAAATCAGTCTGGTGTTTCCTCAGAAAACTGGACATAATACTTCTGGAGGACCCAGCCATACCACTCCTGGGCATATACCCAGAAGATTCCCCAGCATGCAATAAGGATACATGCTCCACTATGTTCATAGCAGCCTTATTTATAATAGCCAGAAGCTGGAAAGGACCCAGATGTCCCTCAACGGAGGAATGGATACAAAAAAATGTGGTATATATACACAATGGAATACTATTCAGCCATTAGAAACAATGAATTCATGAAATTCTTAGAGAAATGGATGGAGCTAGAGAACATCATACTAAGTGAGGTAACCCAGTCTCAAAAGAATAACTATGGTATGCAGTCACTGATAAGTGGATATTAGCCTAGAATCTTGGGACACCAAAGACACAATTCACATACCAAATGATGTCTGACAAGAAGAAAGGAGTGGATACTGGTGCTGGAAAGGATCAAAGCATCAGTGTAGGGGAATACCAGAACAGGGAAGTGGGAAGGGGTGGATGAGGGAGCAGGGGGAGGGAAAAGGGCATGTGGGACCTTTGGGGGGTGGGGAACCAAAAAAGGGAAATGAAATGTAAATATAGAATATATCCAATAAAAAAAAAAAGAAATGTAAAAGGCTCAACTTTGCTTAGTCAAATACTGATATAACAAATAAATTTATGCCAAATATTTAATTATTTTACATAATTTAAATATAAATATTGATTTCAATACTGTTATATCTCCATGTATTATATTTTGTTTTGTACCACAAAAAAAGTTAAAAATTAAGGACTGGAGAGGGGGATCCATGGTTAAGAGCCCTGGTTATGTTTCCAAAGGATCTGGGTTTAATTCCCAGCACCTACGAGCCAGCTCACATCCATCTGTAACTCCAGGTCCAGGGGAAGTGGCGCCCTCACACCCGTGTACATAAAATAAAATAATTTTTTTAAATGTTAAAAATGTATTCTTCTAGATAATTTTACCTATGGTTCTGTGTGGTGCAATAAACCACTGAAGTTTATTCCTCCTTGCTAACAGAAAGTTTATACCCTTTCCAATGTCTCTTTCTCTAAAGTTTTTAGCTATAACCGCCCTGAGCTTGAAGTATTGTTTCCTGGGTACTATGGTACTTCTTTTTAGATAGCTAATGGGGTTGAGCACATTTTTAAGCTTATTCTTATGCTTTTTCACCTTCTAAAATGTGGGTTGTCATTTTATGACACTTTAAAACATTCTATGCATGTTCAATGCATGTACAATGTATGACAATGATCAGATATCTTAAATACTTTCTAACATTTGGAGACTAAAATTAACATTAATTCATTAATTCATCCATTGATTCTGAATCTAACTTTGTTAGTACTTTAAGAAATGAAACTTAGAAATTCTGATAAGGTTACTACCAATTCTCTCCCTACAGTAGGTGTTCTTTCCTAATGCAACCACCTGAGCAATGACATACATAAACAGTTCCCTGGCTGAGAGAAGCCAGTCTCCCAGAAGGAACACACAGTATAACATCACTCAATTCATGTGGATTTTAAAGGAGAGAAAACTAAGAACGAGGTTCAAAAATCAGATATCGGGAGTGGCTTATCTATCTTGGATGTTGGATACATGGGTTTCTTCAAGGTGGCATGGACATTCTTTGATGTTTCCCATCACTAAAACTCACAGGCACCTCTTCGTGGAAAAAGTTATGGAAAGACAAGGGAGAGAGAAAGAACATACATCAACATAATAAAAAATACATACAACAAACCTATAGCCAGCAGCACACGAAATGGAAGACATGAGTTACTAAATGAAATTTTCAGTGGTGATTATGGGATACCTCACTGTGATCTATTGGTCAAGATAGCCACAGATTCCCTAAAACAACACAGGTTATACGCCTTTGCCACTGGTTGCCCACCGTAACTGCATGGTAACATCCAGTAGCTAAAGACACCACCCACTTTGGTGACAGGAAATAGAGAAGTCCATCTCACAGCTACCAGGAATAGCTTTTATAATGCCTGTAGGTACTATTCAGGCTACCGGGAGAGAAAAGACATCAATGGTCTTTCCCAGCACTGGGTCCTGTGTGCCATGATGCTGACCTGCCAGGCAGTATGGGGGTTCACCAGGGCAATAGTGGCTTAACTGTAATAGGGCAACCAATTGCTTTCAGATTGAATTTGAAGCCTATTCCATATAAGATAATTATACGCTTGGTACTCCAAGCCTGATTAAAATTCCACAATGAGGACTTTGTAGGCTCTAAGATAGAACCTCCCATTGTTATTTAGTCAAATTACTACTTCAAATGTCTTTACTTTAAACCTGTAGGTGTAGGCTGATCTCAACCTTGGCCAGAGAAGCTTCTTTTTGCTTTCAGTAGCAGTCAATGCAAAGATTCGTAATTTGTCAAAGAGAGCACATGACTATTAAGTGCTCAGCCCTAAATGGAATAGCTTTATCAACCCTCCAGTTCACACACCCATCAAGTCCTTTCGTACAAGAACGCTGTAGAAGAGGAAACAGAAAGAATATAAGAACTGGAAGATGTGGAAGAGAGTCATGAAATACTGTCATCTTATTCCATTGTATACATGTATAAGTTTCACAAAGAATAAATAAATAATAAAAGAAAACTAATAAAATTCCACAAACCATTCACTTAACATCTACTAGTTTGTTGTTGTTTTTGGGTTTATTTACTTCTATTAGCAGTATCCCTAAATGTATGAATGTGCAGCATATACATGCCTGGTGCTTATGTAGGTAGGCACCTCCAGAAAATGATATCAGATTTTCTGGAACTGGAGTTAAAGATTGTTGTAAGCCGCTATATGAATCAAACCAAGTCGTTTGCAAGAGCAAATGCTTCAAAATACTAAGCCACCGCTCCAGTTCTGATCTAAATGTTTTAACACGTGAGAACTCACTTTGGTTTTTAACTATACAACTGACCATGGTTGAGCTCCTCTTCTGCATAAGCATATTAGCTCCCTGTTCTCCCAATGTTGGGCCAGGGTCTCCTCAGAGCAATCAAATCAGTATAGAAGCTCAATGGGTCCCTCCCAGTCAAGACTGCAGAAGGTACTTGTTCTTTCGCCTTATGATGATGGCAGGAGGGAAGGGGAAGATTCATGAATGAGGGAGAGTTAGTTCTTACAGAAATGCCAGGGATGAGTTGTTTATTCTAGTATTTCAGCTGTCACTATTAGGTCCAAAGTTAAAACAACCCTTTTGGAAAGTTGTACATGCTATAGGACAACCCCAAGATGGAACCCTTCAACAATGAGTGTTCTGAAGAAAACTGTGCTTGTCAAAGAATTGATTCAACTATTTAAGAACTGACTTAAATGTGTGTTCCTTATTTTCTTGTTAATACAGAGCATAAATGCAGACTCTATCCAGTCCAAGCTCTCTCCATCCTTCACCATGACCCAGTTCCGTCTAGGGGACAGGCTCTGATTCTGAGTAAGCATATATTTATTTCATAGCCTAGATTCCTCCTTATTAATATCAACCATTTAGTAAAAGTCTCAGAGGTTTGAAATCTTTAAAGTTTCTAAAGGTTTGATATACATTAAGTAATCACAAATAACATCTATTGAATCCTTAAACGTACTCTGTAGTGTTTTCTGTCACTTACTGTGTGTAGTCAGGTTAACACCAGTGACCTTTTGATGTATTCCTGCTTCTTACTAATAGCCTTGGAGTTTCTTCTTGTAATTTATTAAGGGCCCAGGAAGCTGGAAACCTAGCCCAGCAATACATAAATGTATGTAAATTCAGAGTGTATACAATAAAAATTAATACCAGTCTAGCACTGCTGACAATAATTAATTGTATATTTCATGAGGACCTGTAGAGGATATTTATTATGTTCCTAATAGGCAGAAAATAGTAGTAAATGTTTAAAGTAAAAATACACAAACACTGTCTCTGTGGTTTTGGTGAATACAAGGTGCATTGAGGTGGCTCAATGAAGAGGTGAGAGGTAAGAACTCAGAATGTTCTAGACTCACAGATACCTCATTTTAAATCCTGGCTCACAGTGTATAATATGAGTTCTTAAAAGTACCAAGCCATACTTTCCTACCTTTAATACAAGCATAACTAAATTTGCCTATGTTATAAAGTTACTGTGAATATTCAAATCTATAAAAGCTTCTTCCTGTGTGACTAGCACATAGGAACAGCTAAGCTATTGGTCCCATCTTTATTATGCATGAAGGATATCAACTCTCCATTTTCTCCATTAAAAATGGACTAAACCATCGGAGGGTAATATAGTTCATTCTTTGTGGGCATTCATCTAGTACAAGGGTTAGAAAGTGAGGTGTAGTACTTGACATCAAGTACTTGTTTTAACTTTGGACCCTTCTTGGGCTCAATGTTACCTCTAACACTACCCTGCCTCTCCCCCCTGGGACTCGGGGCTCAACTGCTCTCATTTCATCTCTTACTGTCCAGTATTCGGCTCCAGAGAAATGCAAATGAGGAGCAAGCTAGCCTCTAAACAGGGATGCTATCACTGGTGTGGTGGGGCATGTGGACAAGTACTTGGACACAGGGTTGGAGAATTAGGTGTTCAAGGCCAGTTTCATTGAGGATATCAAGCCTGTGCTACGTGAGACCTTATCAAAAACATAACGTATTTTTTGAGAAATAAATAGGCCATATCTACTAATGGTAATAATTAGGACCTTTGACCTATTGTAAGTCATGGTGTTTCACGCATAATGAAAAATGTATGTCAATTTTCCAAACAGCTGGAATTGTGTTAATCTCTTATAGCAGTAATTATGCCATATTAATCAAGAACCATTTTAAAATTACTTAACAAGGTGAACTCATTTAATGTGCTCATAAAAATAAGAGCTCATTGGTAGTGAAAAGTTCACGAACCAGAGATGTGGGCAGTGTCAGTGAGCATCGGCTGTCCACTGACACTGGACAGGAAAGCGCAAGTCAGCACTGAGGGCGTCTATAAAGTGTGTAACGTAGAAACAACAAAAGTGCCCAGTTGTGTGGGGTGTTACCAGGACCCAACTCTCCCAGTATCTCTACATGGATTATTTTCTTTAAGCACTACAACAATTTGTTTATATCCACTTTACAAAGAAGGAAACAAATATTTATAGAGGAGACCAGCTCTCCTCTTACATTGCTGGGTCTACAGAGCATCAGTAATTCAAGAATCAAGGCACCTATAAAAAGTATCTTTAAATATTTCACTAGTGATATGCAAATCATAGGCGTAACTTCACACTTCTCTTAATGATCCAGCTCTTTTTTAAAAAATATGTATTTGTTATATGTAAGTACACTGTAGCTGTCTTCAGACACACCAGAAGAGGGTGTCAGATCGCATTATGGATGGCTGTGAGCCACCATGTGGTTGCTGGGAATTGAACTCAGGACCTCTAGTAGAGCGAGCAGTCAGTGCTCTTAACCGCTGAGCCATCTCACCAGCCCAATAATCCAGTTCTTATGAGGGCCAACAGTGAGTGTAATATCTGGGTGACTTTTTCTGTCATTTAGAAAAATCAATTCTAAGCGTATTTATCCATTTAACAATTATCACCAGAATGATTTTAGTTTACTCTGAATGTCTTCTTGTGATTGAATACCCTCCAGGTTTTGTAAATTCCGCATAATCATCATGATAGTACTAAAAATACACATTCTCATATTAAACCAAGCAAAATGTAATTAAGGGAGTAAATCTATAGAAGAAAAGAAAGCACAATCATATATGCTTTGTAACAGCCAGGAACATGGCTTTCTGATTGTCTGTTAATTAGAAGGTATTTTGTTCCTCTTTCCCTCTCTTCTGCACATTCCTTACTTGCTGCATAATTACAGGGAACCTGCTAAACAGCAGGAAAATGGCTCTGAATTAAAGAAGAGCATGGCGAACTGATGATGTCAAACGATTGCTGAAGGGCATTAACCTGAGGTCTCAGCCCCGAGTGGTGCTTCGATCTTCAAGTAGAGGTACAGGGAGTCCAAAAGACAGAAGGGCCAACACTGGCCACACTTCAGCTTTGCGTTTTAACTAAAAGGGGATCTTCAGATACATCTTTCCAACTGAATGCCAATTATACCTCCCAACATCATCCCATACACCCCACTGGAGCTGTCTTAATCTCTCCACAAATGAAGAGGTCACACTGAAACAAACTCTATTATCAGACTTACTTGTTCTTTCTCTGAAAAGGAATGTCATGTAAAAATGCTTCAGTTATAGAACTTAATCAGTCCCTATCAATACTTGTATGTAGCAACAGAGTAAGGAGGAAATTAGATTATTTTCTATAGAATGAGTTAGTCTCACTCTGTCTTCTCCATGTTATACGTAGAAGCAGAAGACAGCAATGCCACTTCCTCCTCCTCCCAAAAATTGTAAAACACAAATAGAGAATGTTCTAGAACTTTCCAAGTTGGAGAGGAATTGCAAGGAAAACTGTATTTCTCCTGGAGGTATATCACAGGGTTAAGGAATGCAGTTCCTTAATGAAAGAGTAATTATCCAACAAATGAGCTGTAACTTACTCATGTATTCAAAACAGGAGTCCTCAAAGCCTCATGAGTCTCTTTTCCTAGACATGTATGTTAGGGCTCGGCCAACCCTTCATATTCAGTTTTAATAAGGATACCCAATTCCAGAATTCTTTTTCCAGTTCCAAACTTTTCAGGGATTGTGTAAGTGTGAAATGGAAACCTTGTGTTTTACTGACTCCGGGGTACTCAGCTTGAGCTATATGAATAAAATATGACTCTGGTCATGAAAATGTAATAAAAGCTTATACTTTGAAGTCTGAACCTAAACAAGACCACTCTCCGGTCGGTCTTTGGGGCTGCTTTGGCTGTGTTCTCAGCAGGCTTCTGCTGCAGCGAGCCTAGGTTTCATGGAGAGCACACAGCACCACACACAGGCAGAATCATTCCCACAGTGGGTGCCCAGGTGGCTTTCGGAGCTCTGTCATCCTCAGCCTTCCAGAGTCCTTACTCTCTCTCACCAGATAAAGCTTGCCACTGGCAGGTTGGATAGACACTGTTTGCAGTTGAGGGTCCTTCATTTTGTCTCCTGCCACAACAAACATAATCTCCTTGTGGGAGAACAGAGCACGGTGCCTTTTCGGACAGACCATCCTTGAAGGGAAGGCAGGATGGACTATTAGAGGTTCCTGCAAATTGGGCGATGGGACTCAGCAAGGAGGCACTCAGGTAAAGGTGCCAGGCAGTGCCCCTGGCATATCCCACCCATGGATATGTGCTCCACATAACAGTGGGTGGA
This sequence comes from Apodemus agrarius, assembly GCA_964023405.1. NCBI lineage: Eukaryota > Metazoa > Chordata > Mammalia > Rodentia > Muridae > Apodemus > Apodemus agrarius. The sequence goes on from OZ030008.1 coordinate 134,898,136, forward strand.
AATGTTATGCCCTAAACTACTACAATCACCCCCCCCAGGATTCTTCTTCCAGGATGTACAACGTTCAGAGATGTTCTCTGGTGGGCTGTGTTCCCAAGTAGGCATGAAAGTGCCCTTTCAGCCCACAACCCAGGATGAAACACACGGTATCGGTTGGAGACTTCGATTCAAGATTCCTCTCTCCTGTTATCCTACAACACAGCCAGAAAGCAGAGCTAACAGCCTGAGGAGAACGTGTTTTCAGTGAAGGAAAAAGAGACAAAGGAAAAAAATATTAAATAAGCAGATAGCCAACCCCAGTTACTAGGTAACTAATAGCGGGGTTTCTGTTGTGCTTTTCAGAAGGAAGGAAATGCTTCCAGCAAAAGTAGTCATTAAGGCTGTGTGTAAGATGAACTTGGGGCAGCCATAGGAAAAAAAAAAATGCTAACTTCTTGTGGAAAAGATGTAAGTAAAGGCCCAAGCAAACCATGTGCTACAGAGATGTGACCATAAGAAGATTCTTAATCCAGCTCAGATACTGATCATTGGTAAGTTCTATTTGTAATAGCTGGCTAGCAGAGGAGAGAAAGATGCCTAACACACCACCCACACCAAGGCTGCCTAAAATTGGCGGGGTTTCTGAAGCACGTGCCTGTGACTTATGACATCCCTCCCATGCAGTCTTTCTTCAGGCCTGGAACTTGGATGAGGAGGTGCATTTGAAAGGTCTGATCAGAAGCTGGAGCACCAAAAGAGATCAGACCTTTAAGAGAGCTGAGAGCAGACATTCCCGAGAATCAGCACTGCCAAAATTCTATGCTCAATGGAGGTGGTTTTCTTGGCCTCACTTCCCTCAGGAGACAAGTCAGTGTAATCTCAAAGTCTGTCTGATACATGGAAAGCATTGGTGGCATTCACAGCAGTTTTCTCATTCACTTAAGCCAGAGTCAGGGACCCTCTGGCTTTTATCCCCTGCTGACATCCTGTTACTTCTTCTGCCAGCAGAATGACACTGATTTATGTGGCTGACATCCAGGAAAAATTCTCTCTATCCTCCATATCACAACAGTGTGATTGGCGAAAGGAAGAAAGAAAGAAAGGAAGGAAGGAAGGAAGGAAGGAAGGAAAGGAAGGAAGGAAGGAAGGGAAGGAAGGAAGGAAGGAAGGAAGAAAGAAAAAAAGGAAGGAAGGAAGGAAGGAAGGAAGGAAGGAAGGAAGGAAATAAGAGAAAAGAAACATTTACATGTTTGCCAACCAACCTCGTAGCCAGCAGAGTAGGATGCTGGATCCTCCCAGCACAGGAAAGGATGGTTTCCCTTCCTGTTGCTGGAATGGCAGGGGTGGTTCTTGAAGGAGAGCTGAGGCATCTGGAGAGATGGAGTCACGGTTGCTCGTTAGCATGCATTTTAGGGCTGACAATTTAAGACTGGATTACCATTTAGGGGGCAATGCTAACCAGCGAGGAGGAGATAGAAGAGTCTCAAGGCTAACTCGATACATGAGTTCTTCTTCCCATCATATTGGTTTATTCTGGATGAGTGTGCAGAATAAAGGATTCCCAGACAGTAGGACAGAACTGGAGTCCCTACTGATCGTAAGGGAGATCAGTGTACCCGATAGCTAACCTTTAGAGTCCACTTTAAAGCTTCTGATGCTGAAAGGACAGGAGAAAATCACATCTGGTGCTGAAAACCTAGCACTCGTAGGTTATAGATTTCAGAGAAGGATCTATTGCTTCTATTTTGCTAACCATGCTAATTGCTTTCAAGATACCATTATACCCACGGGTAGTTGTGGCTCTCTCTCCTCATCCCAGGTCCTCTTTTCATCATAGCCGACTACTACAGGCAATAGCTGGTCCAGATGCAGAGAAGGACCCACTCTGGAGTGCCCTCCCCCGCAATGCACCTACAGTACAGCCCCCTCATGAGGCCCGGGGAACAACGCAGAAGAGAAGCCAGAAAAGCTACAAAGGCAGAGCACCGTGAAGTCTACTTTGAGGGTGAGCGCTCTAGATGTGGCGGGCGAGCTACATACCCGTAAAACCTAAACAAAGGTTGCTGTGTAAACAAGACCTGAACAATGATAGAACCAGTTGGCATAGCACAGGGGATGGAGGAAATCAAACAAGACTCCATTCCTATGCAGATCTATGCAATTAATAGCTACAGGGAGAGGGAGAGGGAGAGGGAGAAGGGAAGGGGAGGGAGAGAGGGAGGGGAGGGGGAGGGAGAGGGAGAGGGAGAGGGAGAGGGAGAAGGGTAGGGGAGGGAGAGGAGTAGAGAAGGGGAAAAGGAGAGGAGGGGAGGGGGAGGGAGAGGGGGAGGAGGAGGGAGAGAGATGGAGGGATGGAAGGAGGGGGAGGGAGGGGGGAGGAGGAGGGAGAGAGATGGAGGGATGGAAGGAGGGGGAGGAGGAGGGAGAGGGATGGAGGGAGGGGGAGAGGAGGCCAGGGGAGGGGGAGAGGGGGAAGGGAGGGGGTAGGGAGAGGGAGAGAGAGAGGGGGGGAGGGAACTAGTTTTCTCCAAGGATGAGCTCCCTAAATGGCTATCCAATACTAAGTGGTCAGCCCTAAAAATTATGCATGCAAGCAATACTAAACAGACTCAGCAGATTGTGTTTATATACTAATTTGTATATATGTTTGTATGTAATGATAGTAATTAAAGAAGAAGAGGTCATGGATTTCTTTTCCTTTTTTGAGATTATAGTTGCATTTCCCCAGTCCCTTTCCTCCCTCCAAGCCTCCCATATGCTCCTCCTCGCTATCATTCAAATCCGGGCGGAGCCCATGAATTTCAAAGGAGGGGGCATGCAAGAAGTGGGAGCCAGGGAGAAACTATATAATTATATTTTAATTTTTTTAAAAAAGAAAAACTTCTTTGCTTCTTTTGCAGTCTTTCTGTCCCTTTGGAATCTTTCAGGGGTTATCTCTATTATTTATATTTTCTTATGCCCAATTTTAGCATTTCCTCTCCCTTCCTACCTTAGAAACGTCTCCATGTTCTTTGTTTGTTTGTCTTTCTTGCTTTCTTTCCCTCTCTCCCTTCTCTCCTCTTATCACTTTGTTTTATCACCGAAATATATTTGCTTTTTTTTTTTCTTCAGTATCTTGTGTGAGTCACTGTGCTTTGTTGTTGCAGGGCTACACAGAAAGAAAGGAATACGGAACATAAAGGAGGCCTGCGCAAAACAAGCCTTTGTCTCATCTCTAAATTACCCCTTGCTTCATCAAAGGCGTGCCGTTGTTCGCAGCAGTCCCAAGTCAACAAGCCAGACGACTCCTTTCTGTAATTTATCTGATTGTACTGTCTAGCCAAGGTCGCAAGGCCAGCCACCGGGCTGCGAGCCCCTCCCTAGCGTCTCTACGCTACCTACCAGATTCCCTCACAGTCCCAAATTTTCGTCGCCTCATCCAAACCTGAAGAGGACAGCTAAAGCCCCTCCAATAAAAGCCGTCTACACCATGAAGTTCAGTCAGCCGACTTGTGAAGGGGATGCCATGGCTACCAGAATGCACCTTGATCCTCCAGGTATGGCGGGAAAGGGTAGCTGGTCCGCAGCACAGCGGTCCCCCATGCATCTGGCCAGCGGCGCTTGTCTTGGGTTGGTTCCCTGTCCACCCCTTGGTCAATCAGCTCTGGCTGGGTTGGCCAATAGGAGACACTGGCTGGAAGGAAGCTGAAGCAGAGTTCCTTCCTTTTTATTCCTGCTTTGAACTACCCACCACCACCCCCTCATCTTTGCTGCTTTAGATAGGACTCATGACTGAAACAGCCTATCCCTGCTAGTGAGACAGTTCCCTGAACTGAGATCGCTCTGTTGTGTTAAATGTTCAGTGCTTTCCATGTTCCTGGGGAGAACTTAAAGGTTGCTTTTTTAATTAATTAATTAATCAATCAATTAATTAATTAATTTTTTACACTCCATATTTTATTCCCCACCCCACTCCCTGTCCACCCTCTGACTGTTCCACATCCCATTCCTCCTCCCTACCTCCCTGCCCCCACGTGAATGTCATCCCCCCCCTACCCTGACCTCTAAACTCCCTGGGGCCTCGAGTCTCTTGAGGGTTAGGTGCATCATCTCTGAATGAACACAGACCCAGCAGTCCTCTACTGTACGGGTGGCGGGGGTTTCATATCAGCTGGTGTATGCTGCCTGTTTGGTGGTTCAGCGTTTGAGAGATCTCGGGGTTTACGATGAAATGAGACCGCTGGTCCTCCTCCAGGATTGCCCTTCTCCTCAGCTTCTTTCAGCCTTTCCCTAATTCAACAACAGGGGTCAGCTGCTTCTGTCCCCGTTGGTTGGGTACAAATATCTGCATCTGACTCTCTCAGCTGCTTGTTGGGTCTTCCGGAGTGAGGTCGAGCTAGCTCCCTTTTTATGAGTGCTCCACAGCCTCAGTAATAGTGTCAGGCCTTGGGACCTCCCCTTGAGCTGGATCCGGCTTTGGGGCTGTCTCTGGACCTTCTTTTCCTCAGGCTCCTCTCCTGTTTCCATCCCTGTAATTCTTTCAGAGAGGCACAATGATGGGTCAGAGCTGTGACTGTGGGATGCCCCCTCCCTCCTTCGATGCTTTAAAGAAGCAGCCACCTTCTTACAAGGCACCACCACTCCACCTCCCCCAGCATGCCCGCTCCGCATGACACATGAACTCGTCACCTGAATATCTATGCTTTCCCTTCTGCCACCTTAGTTACACTTCCGACATTATAGACCCAACTTTCTTCTACTAGAGAAAATCTTAAGGCAGGGTATGGAATCCGTAGCCTGGATTCACAGCACTGCAGAATGGGAGCACATCCAGAATCTAGGGTCTGCGCCAACTGCAGGTCGTGCATGGGGAACTGCGCAGAGCAGTCAAACAATGAGCACTTCCCCTGTGGACAGGTCTGGAGGATTCAGGAAGTCTCCATGAATGAGCATCTGAGGTTGAACTGGAATGTGTTAGGGTTAGGGTTAGAGTTAGGTTGGGGCGGGGAGGGAGGAGCAAGATATGATCTAAATATTTTATTGATTTCTCAAATGAAATACAAGTCAAAAACTGGTGAGGAAAAAAAGAGGCTTTATCAAAATCAAGAGCTTCTGTGCAGTGAAGTACATAACTAACCACAGAGAAGAACCCAACCTATGAAATGGGAGAAAGACTTTACAAATATAATATTGGACCAGATGTTAATATTCGGCCTATACAAATAATGGCTATAGTTCAAAGTAAGAAAAATGAACAAAGAAATCAAGTAGATATTTCTTCTCATAAATAGCCATGAATCCTTTGGAAAAAAATGTTTAACATGACAAATATTAGGAAACTACGAGTGAAATTCACAGTAAGATGCCAACTCATACCCATAGGATGTATATTATTAAAACATTTGAAAATAACAAATGTTATCAAGGATATGGAGAGGTTGGGGTATATACATTGTTGGTAGTAAAGTCAGTGTGGCCAACGTCACAGTACAATAGTTTCTTAAAACATTGAAAATGGAATTAACACATGATCCAGTGCATTATAATCTGGATATAGTCTCAAAGGAATTGGAAGCAAAGATTCCGACAGGTATTTTAAAGCCACATTCACACCAGCATGATTTAAAATAGCTGCAGGTGGAATCCAGTCAAGTGCCCCCAACATTTGACTCAATTGGCAAAATGTAACAGATCACCCAATGGGAGATTACTCCACCTTAAAAAGGAAGAATAGCTTGATACACGTTATAGTGGCTGAGACTTAACAACATTATGCCCCGTCAATGATAAGCCAGATACAATAAGGCAAACACTGTAGGCTACCCTTCACGTGAGTTACCAGGCAACGCTACACCCCAAGCCCAAGGGAGGAGGAAGCCAGCGAATGGTTGTTTCAGACTACAGTGTCTCATCTACGTGAGGCAATGACACATCACACAGCATTGTTAAACTCTACACTTAAGAACTGCTCAGATACTAAGTTTGATATGACACACATCGTACAATCTAAAAGATGTTTAAAAACAAACACAGGGCCAGCAAGATAGCTCAACAGGTCAAGGCACCTGTCACCCAAGCCTGATGTCCCATCCCTCAACCCACATGGTGAAGAGAACTAAAACCTAAATTGTTCTCAGACATGTGCATGCACACCCTCACATGAACATACACTCAGACACTCATGTATACACACACAAAATTATATATATATCCATATATATGTATACATGTAAACATGCATATACACATACATATATGTGTATATATATACATATGTGTGTATATATACATACATATATATATATTGAATTCTATTCTATATACTCTTGAGTATCTATGTAATAGCCTAAAAGAATATATTAAGGACAACTGGATTCATTGAATTGGGGTCTGTGCAGAATTTCTTAGAAGGTGCTTTTGAAGATGCGGTGGGAAGTAGTGGCCTGACTCTGGGTTTCAGTGAACAGACACTGTACATGACACAAGCTCTTATAGCTGTGGAGCCAAGGCTCTATGTTCTGGTTAAAAAAAAATAGATAAAAGGCAATTTGATATGGTGAAAGCAACTCGAAATTTTAATTGAGGACCAGGTTACTCAGTGGGTAGGGTCACTTATACCCAGTGTACCCAAGCCTCAGGACCTGAGTTGGTAGAAGCCCTGACCCTGAAGTTGTCTCTCTCTCTCTCTCTCTCTCTCTCTCTCTCTCTCTCTCTCTCTGTGTGTGTGTGTGTGTGTGTGTGTGTGTGTGTGTGTGAATAAAAGCAAATAATTCAGGTTAGACCTGGAAAATATCATCCTGAGTGAGCTAACTCAATCACAAAAGAATACACATGAAATGCAATCACTGATAAGTGGATATTAATGAGCCCAGAAGCCCTAAATACTCAAGGCACAATTAGCAAGTCAAATGATTCCCAAGAAGAAAGGAGAGGACCCTGGGCCTGGAAAGATTGGATCCAGTTTTGTAGAGAAACTGTGGGGGGAGGGGGAATGATTGGGGAATAGTTGGGGGGAGAGGAACTATGGGACATAGGGAGGGGGAAAATGGGAAAGGGGAAAGCCTTTGGAATGTAAACATTGAATATAGAAAATAAAAATTAAAAAAAAATTCAATTTGAAGTTTGGAAATCCACTCATAAATTAATATGAAATGTATGACCTTTTGAAAGTCAAAAAAATATTCTCGAAAACCTTGGGTCCTTTATCTGTAAAATGAGTGATGTAATAATATCTATGCCTCTACTTTATAATGCCTTTTATGAGGCTCCACCTGGACACACACACACACACACACACACACACACACACATATATATATATATATATATGCTTTATAGACTATACATGGAATTCCAAAGCCTCGCTAATGTAAACCACACTTCATTCATTGGTTTGTGTTTTCCCAAAATGAGTTTGTTATTTTTCAAAGCCCATCTGTTATTTATTCATTCTGTTAACTCAAGCAATTTAGTACACAATAAAGAACACGCGAACAATTAATAGCAGCCTTGTGCAAACACTTATCTTTTCATCTTTATTGACACGCAGGCACACCTCTCCGTAGTGTAATTAGCTGTTGTCTACCTCCTTGTTTTCTTCCTTATCTAACATCATACAGCATCCTCAAGCATCGGCACGCTGTGTGAAATAGCCATGTTGCTGCAAAGCATCAACATGATAGAGTTTGCAGCATCATTCTTGAATATATCTTGAAACACCGTGCAAAGATACCAGGTATAAATAACCTGATGGAGTTGGGAGCCCAGGCAACACTAACCTCCTCGGCTGAGAGGTTTCTGAACCCTTAAATAAGCTAGACAGTGATGAATGTGGTGAATGGTGGTTCTACAGGAGAGAAACCTAAAAGCTGCTAAGTTATTAACCAGAAAGCAAAGGTAGATTAGTCATGAGTGAAGGGGTAAGACAGTGAAGCAGAGAGCATGGAGCCAGCCTGCAAATGGCACACTCGGTCAGCAGGAGAGTCCATGAAAGCGTCATTCTGAGGTCTGACTCTGCCGCCAACGGTCGCCACTGACTTATCTGTCAGAAGGATGAATCACCCGTCAATCTTCCATCTTCATCAGTCTTCCATTGACATGACCAAAGGATGCGGCGAGCAGCTTAAGGGAGGAAAGATTTATTTGGCCGATGGTTTCACGGGGCCAAGTTCCTGGCCTCTTGGCTCTATGTGCTTGGGAAGAATATCATGGCAGTGGGAACAGGTGGTGGAGGGTTCTCACCTCAGGCCAAATAGAAATCAAAGAAAAATAGCAAGTTAGGAACAAAAGACAAAATTACCCCCCAAGTGACCTAGTTTATCGGACTCAGGTCCTACCTCCTAAAGTTTCCATAAACTCCCAAAATAGCATTAAAAATATCTGAGGCTTCCTGGTTAGCTTCAGTGGTCAACCTGACACAACCCAGAGTTATTTAAAGGAGACTGGAGTGGGGGGACTGTCCAGATCTGATTGGCTTGTGGCCTTGTCTGTGAGGAATTGTGTGGATGTGAGGAAGTGGGAGGGTCCAGCCCACTGTAGGCAATGCGGTCCACTTGTAAGTGGTCCTGCGGAGGGAGCTGAACATGCGCTAACCACGAAGCCACACTCCTCATGTCACTTTACTTGACACTTGAGTCCCTGGCCTGACTTCCCTCCGTGATGGGCTTTGACTGCAAGAGTTAAGCTGAATCAAACCCCTGCCTCCCCAGTTGATTTTAGTCACGGCACTTTGTCACAGCAATAGAAAGAAAACCAGAACATGAAACACTTACCAAGAACTCAAAATCATGGTTCCAATACACAGAGGCAGAAGCAGAAGGATCACACACTTGAGACTTGTCTGGGCTACTCGAGATCCTGTCTCAAGAACAAAAGAGAAAAAAGAAATGACAGAAGAAAAAAAAATAGGACCAAAAGGAAAGGGACAGAAAAGCAGAGAGAGAGGAGAGGGGAGGGCAAGGGAGGGGTGGGGAAAGGAAGGGAGGGGAGAGGCAGGGCAGGGCAGGGCAAGGTACAGGACTGTGGATAGGAAATGAAGTCTGGCATTGTTTCTGCTTCTTAACCATCCTCAGCGTAGAGATTCAATGAGGTCTTTACAAACTGTCTGGGGCTTCTTAATCTTCTGAGACCGGATGGACAAGCTCACATAACGAGCTGCCAGCTGATCCCTTCTAAGAGACATCAAATGTTCTATAAAAGCGCCGCTTCCGTTGCCTTCGGAAGAGTTTGTGAAAGTGTAACGCCCCTACCTCCTGCTCCAAACCCATGCTGCTCCCAGCTACGGAAGAAAGCATGCCAGGCTGCCCCAATCTGATCAGTCAGCATTAATAGCATCATCCCTGATACCCTTGCTCTGAAACCAGGAGGCTCAGAAACTGTCAGGGTGGGGGGAAATAAATCCTTCATTAGGTATCTATTGACAGAGGAAAATGCCAAAGTCCACTCTCGACACTACAGACTCCCAGTGAATGGCAAGCATTTCCAATGCTGTTAACAAGAAGCAAGACTTAGCCACATGTGAAAGCAAACTCTGTGATCTGGGGAAGGCAAATGGCAGGAAGGCAGTAGGGGACAGGGAGGGGAGGGATGGTTTTATTGGAGTGAACTAATGGGCAATGCCACATAACTTCACGGATGATATGAAATACGTACTATATATATATATATATATATATATATATATATATATATACACACACACACACACACACACACACACACACACATATCAAATGCATTACATTCGTTTTCTTTGTGTGTGAGTATATAAACGCATACATGCTCTCCACGGCTCAAGTATGTTCGCAGGCACCCGTGGGGCCGAGAGGACAACTTGCAGGAATCCCTTCCCTCCTCCTGTCACGTGTGTTCTGGGAATTGAACTCAGGTTGTCAGGTTTGGAGCAGGTGCCTTTAGCCCCTGAGTCATCCCCACTGGTCGTCAGTCTTATTTCATATCATGAGTCTAAGAGAAATGCTGGACTTACCAGCTACAGCTTCAACACTATTATAAGGGCCATTCCTTTGCCCAGATAACTTATTCTGAAGCTAAAATCCAATAACTTATTATTAATTTCTTGAAGTGGTATTAGTTTATTTGGCTTAACAAATAAATGGAGTCATTATAGCTAGAAAAATATTTCCTCCTATATGTGTTTAAAAGAAAAAGCTTTAACATGCCAAGACTATCTTACCAATCCTAACAGACCCAAATTTATTTATTTTTTTATTCATTCATTTATTCATTTGTTTGTTTATTTAAAACTGGTTGGCTTTATTTCTTATTGTTTTCTTTATTGCTTCTTTGAGGAGGGTCTTGTTTGTTTTAGTTTTGTTTTTTAAGTTGCAGAAAGGTATCAGGAGGGGGTAGTGTGAGGAAACACACACATTCAGCAGTTACAGAGAAAAAGGCGTGCAAAACAGAGGGGGACTCAAAAGCCAGAAGAACCAGTTTCTCCTTAGGGGCTGGGGTTTTAAAGTCTGAAGAGTTTTTCTCCCCTCATTTAGGATTGGTCATTTAGGAATGGTCATCTTTTTGAGGGAAACAGATGGTTGATTGGCCAGAAACTGTGTCCCAGAGCAGGCCTTGAACTTGCTGAGCCAGTCCTGCTGGGGGGAGACAAAAGACTCTAAGGCCTTAATTTTAAGCTGTCAGAAGGGCAGGAAGGACAATCAAAGAAAGTCTTTATCTACCCTACTGCTGGTTCCTGCTCCCCTTCAGTCTTCCTTTAATACATACTCCTCCCAATTTCGTGTCTTTAAAGAAAACAAACCAAAACCAAACCAAAACAAAACATGGAGTCCAATTAGAGCTGCCCAAATGTGCATGGGTGCGGGTCATTCCCTGGAGTGTGGGTAACCTAACAGAGCCACACCCTCAAAAGTGTTCCTCCTCCTCTTCCTTCTCCTCTTCCTCCTCCTCCTCCTCCTCCTCCTCCTCCTCCTCCATAAGAGTTAGACCCTTATAAGCTCTTCTCTTGTCTACGCTGGCTGGTCTTGTGCCTGTAACCACAGCTGCAGTAGGGGTGAAAACACGGTGTCCAGAAGCCAGCATCCCACAGCGTTCCTCCCAGACTCCAGCTCTTACATTCTTTCTGCCTCCTCATCTGAAATATGTTAGGTTTGACTAGTTCCCTAAATCTGACCAGTTCCAAGTCTCTGGATTTTGACTGTTACCTACCAGCAGACCCAAATTTGATTCACAGATTTATTTATTTTTATGTTTCATTCATTTATCAATATGTTCGGTATATTTTTTTTTCAAACTTGGATTTTCAGATTCAACAGTTCTAGCGTTTTTTAAATGATGCTTCTTTTCATCTATGTGTTTCTGGCTCTCTAGTCATCCTTAGTTTTTTCTCAGGACTGGGGACAACCTATATATCTTTCCTAAGTCAATGAAATACTTATGCAGGAGGAGCAGTCCCTGCACTGGCTGATCATCTCTTCTGTTGTGTAGCAGTTCACTCTGAAGTTAAAACCTATCCATCTTAGAGGCAAGCTCATTTAGACATGGCATGTTTATAAGAAGGTAAATTAACACAATGTTCTAAGGGGGGGTAAAACATTCTATCCTGCAAGAATGCTAGTAAGTAAACAGGAAGTAAACAACTCAATAGCTTCAGGAAGTAAGCAAGTAAACAGGAAGTAAACAACTCAATAGCTTCAGGAAGTAAGCAAGTAAACAGGAAGTAAACAACTCAATAGCGTCAGGAAGTAAGTAAACAGGAAGTAAACAACTCAATAGCTTCAGGAAGTCACTAAAACTGACCAGATTCACCAGGCTCCTCCCTCCCCAGTTGTGTATAAATAGTAAGGACTGCTGGTAGACACTCTAGGAGAGGCTGAAATTCCACAAAGACTCTCAGACAAGCAGCACAGCCTGAAAGAATCAGATTGCTGCTGAGTTGCCTGGAAAAGGTTCAGATCAGCCAAACAACCTGAATAGTGCATTCTCCAACTTGCTGTCCTGCCTGTAGCTGTGTGGCATGATCCAGGTTTCCAGCTTCCATGAGCTGTCACCCATACTGTGGTGGGCTCTTGGGGATGCAGCTGCTTTTGTGTCGCTTCTGCTCCTGTGAGTAACCCCTAGGCCATAGTCCTGTGACTTCCATAAAGCTCATTGGTTTACCATGTTGGACTTTGGTGACATGCATACTTTGATCTGTTGTTGGTTCTCTCTTTCAGGTGAGTAATGTTTGCTCATATCTCCCCAGGAAGAGAGTCAGACGATGCCTTCTCATACACAGCCTCTTGTAGACTCATTGGCATTTTCAAGAAAGATGGCCCATCACTGGCCTGCCTGGTCTGGAAAAGAATTGTTAGCTCACTTCTCACATATATTATGAAAAAATTACTTATTTTTTTGCCAAATTAAGGTCTTTCTGCCTCCTTTTTTAGAATTCATATCACCTTATGTGAGCTTCCTAAGATAAAACCATAGAAATGACTCCTCGAGTTCTGTCTCTCTTTGCATACTTGGAAACTTTGGTCTGTACTTTGACCTCCAAAACAGTCACAAAACATGCAGAGCTCGATGAGTCTGCGGTGATGCCCTAGTGACCTCAGGGTGAGCCTTGATCCTCCAGAGAAGTGTGCATGCAATCCTTAGTTTATATAAACCACCAATCACCTGACTTCTTATTCTTGGTAACACAGTTCCCAAAGTCTGAAATCATATATCTTAGAGATATGTTTGTCATGAAATTCAGCCCATGACTTTAAAAATATCCAATGCCTATGTGATGACACTTACCCAATGATGACAACCATCATAACCAGCTATGAGGGAGTGCCATGCACTGAACCAAGCACTAAGCGGGTTCTTACTCTTTTAATCCTTCCAAATGGCCCGTGGGATAAATACTATCAACATTCCAAGTTTCACAGCTTACCCGAGGTCGCCTATCTCTCAAGTGGAGGAGTGTTGATGTGACTACAGACATACCTGTCCCTGACCTTCACAGTTTTCCCACACCACTGCCCTCTTCACCTTAGCTCCCTACAGAGTTACATTAGACAGACCAGGCTCGGGGAAGACAGCATTCATCCTCAGTACTCTAAAATGAAAGTACTAAAGTCCATTTAACGTTATATTTACACCCATGTTGAATTAAGAACACTCAAATTGTCTTCCACTATATAATCAGTGAATGGTGGCCAGTGTTTAACTGTCAAAAAGAAAGATTATAAAAGCAGTTGGAAAAAAATACTTGACCCAAATGGAATCAAAGAAAACCATGCAAAGAATCTTATTTTGTTTCTGCTTTACTGCTATGGGCACATGTGGTCCTGTAGTACTGAGGACACTGATGGTAAATCAACAGGAGTTCTCATATGTTACTTCACCTTGTTCTATCTTCCAGTCTTAAGGAAGGAAAAGCAGGCTTCACATTCAGCCACTTATTTATATTAATGTAAATAATATGAACCCTGCTTTATCTTTCAAGGACCATGATAAACAGGCAGACACCGATCCACAAAAATCTCAGTGAAGTCCAACTTGAACCATCAGAGGAAAAGTTAAGGGACAAGGAATCACTGAGACCATCGTGCCAATATATGGATATAGATGACATATAGATATATAAACCAAGTATCAGAAACTGGAAGCTTTTCACTTAATAGGTAAGATGAGTTAGGGCCACCATGAATGAATTCCTCTAAGAGTTCAAAGCACAGACGAGGGGCCAGAGCTGCAACTCAGAGAGAGGGTATTTTGGCGAGCCTGTGCAAAGCCTTGTGCTCAATCCCCCAATGCCTCAAGAATAAAAATGACACAAATGAGAGGCAAGGAGAGTTCTTAAGTGTAGTTTGAAGTGGACTGCCAAAGGAAACCTGATGGTGAAGACGCGCTGGACAGCAGTGACTGCCACGCGTTTCCTTCCGAAATATTTTTTATACTCGGCATCATTAGCTCTGTGACCGAACCAATTCAGGCACTTGAAAATTAATTATGTATCTGTTCAGAAATGGAGATAAGCCAATACACACAGGCCCAAGACAGGCTCATTGATGGAGCCAGTTAACACAAAAGCTCTGAGTCCATGCGATCTCCAGAGCAAATCTCAGCCATATCTATAAACTGGGCAATGAAGAAGAGGAGCAGTGGGGCCCTAAAGACAGTTTTCATCTAAAGACTGAGTCATTTTGACCAAGGTTTGTCCAGTACCTTGAAAGTCATAATAAAATACCCGCCAGGAATGGACTTGATCGGGAGCAAAACGAGAAGAGCTCCTCCATCGGATCGTGACCCCTGTCTCATCCACCTCAACCACAGCTACATCAGGAAAGGAGGGGAGGATGAAGGCCAGGAAAGGAAGGAAAACTTTGAAAGCATGCAGGGGAAGTAAGGGCTACGAAAGGACAGCACACCCCTTCTACGTCAGGAGGCAGCAGAGTGCTCATCGCAATGCTACAATGGCTGGTATCTAAAAACTCCCTCATCATTGGGCGTGGTAGCATGTCAGGTCTGTAATCAGTTACATGGCAGACCTTGGAAAGAGGGCAGCAACTCAAAGCCTGCCTGGTCTACCGTGTGAGATCAGTACCCACCCTAGTAAGTAGGTGAAACCCCTTTAAAAAGGCCTGGCAAGGAAGTGGGAGGACCCAGAGCTATTCATTGGTCCAGCAGGGGAAGTTCACTGCTGGACTCACTAACCTAACATCACATTCCACAAGTGCATCCTTTGACTCTGCTGTGCTTTTCTTCAAGTGTTTGTTGATGCCTGAAATGAGTGTGCGTCGCGTGTCTCTTTATCAGGGGTTTCCCCTACTGAAACGGAAGCTCCACACAGGTGAGGCGTGCCGGCTACTTTATGTCAACTTTGCACAAGATAGAGTCATTTAGGAAGAGGGAACCTCAATTGAGAATATCCCCACCACCACCAGAGTGGCCAAGCCTGGGCTGCTTTTTTTTTTTTTTTTTTTTTTTTGGATTAATGATCGATGTGTGTAAGGGTCCTGCCCACTGTGGACGATGTCACCCCTGGGCTGGTTGTCCTGGGCAGGCTGTGCAATCCCTGAGGAGCAGTGTTTCCCCCATGGCTTCTGCGTCAGCTCCGGCCTCCGGGTTCCTGCCTTGAGTTTCTGCCCTGACTTTTCTCAGCGGTGGACTGTGATGGGGAACACAGTCTTCTCTTTCTCTCATTGCTATTGGCTGTGGTCTTTATCACAATAGAATAGCAATTAAGTCAAAGGAGTATTTTCTTGAAGCAACTATACTTTCGGCTTCCAGATCAGTGCCTAGAATGGTAACTTCTCATTCTTCATCTCTGAAGTTACTGCATGAATGAGGGAGCTGATTAATTGATGTAAAAGCTGAGGCTATCAGAATATCTGATTACTCCAAATATTGACATGAGAGTGAGATGATACTGACGTGACACTCCGAACGTTCATCGAGATTTGGGTTTGTGGTCTCAAGTATGTATACAGATGTACACAGCAAATTCAACAAAAATGAGGATGGATGGATGGGTGGATGGATGGATGGATGGATGGACAGACGAATAGACAGATAAATAGAAACATAGATGTGTAGATACATAGATACATAGATTGATTCTGATATTTCTATATATGATTATAATGTAATATATTAAGCTAAGAAGAGAAAACAATCTAACAGAAAGGGAAAAGAGTGGAAGGGAAATAACCAGGATATGCCTTCTGCAATGGTTTGTAAAGTAAGATCAAGATCAAAACAGTAACGAGCTGCCAAGTTTAATCGACATTGCCATTTGGATGGAAAAAAGCAATGTCAGTATTTGCAAATATGTGGTGAAATTAGCACTTTTCTATGTTGCAAGTGACAGTGTCAAGCGTTGGAGATGTTCTTCACTCCATGTGGTCTTGCTAGGACCATCAACCACAAGTGCATCCTTCTGCTACAAAAGTAAACTCAAGGCCGCAGGAGCCCTGAGGGCACAGAGGTGCTGGAGAGAAACAAGTCTTCACTGCCGTGAATGGCTACAGAGAAACAAAGGTGTTGGGTTTGTTAAGACAAATTAGTGGCTCAAGGAGTGATGTCCCAAGGTTCAGGTGGCCACAAATGGGAGTCCTCAGGTGG
Source organism: Apodemus agrarius (assembly GCA_964023405.1). Classification (NCBI taxonomy): domain Eukaryota; kingdom Metazoa; phylum Chordata; class Mammalia; order Rodentia; family Muridae; genus Apodemus; species Apodemus agrarius. Next base: position 134,914,162 of record OZ030008.1, read on the forward strand.
CTTCTGGGAAGGAGCAGGGAAAACAGAATTGCCTTCTTTGATTTCAGAGCTAAGGGGTCCCAATAGATGGCTTAGTGGTTAAGAGCACATGCTGGACTTGTAGAGGACTTGAGTTCTGTTCCCAGCACCTATGTCAAGTGGCTCACAACCAGCACCAGGGATCTGCTGCCCCATTTAGGTCTCTACAGGCACCTGTACTTATGTTCACAAACCCACATAAAGACTCACAATACACATGTTTTAAATAGTAATGGTAATCAAAAGAAATCTTTTTAAGAGCAAAGCTTAGAAAGATGAGAACAAAGGAAATCATCCTGCAAGTCTCCAACTCCACCCAAACTCCCAGAACCACATCATCATCAAAAAGAAGGGAGTATAAAAGAAATGCCTTTTGAGCCACATCCAGACCCAAAGTAGGTCTGTGTGCATACCTGTTCCCTTCCTGCACTTGCCTTTTCCTTGAACAAGTGTGACTTGGCCATAGTCAGCAGACACTTGTCTGTCTACACAGCAGAGGACACTATAGGCTACTGAACTAGTGACTCACATTTTAATAAACCCATCTAGAACGTTTTCAGTCTTTTACTCATTTTTTCTGAGATGATTTCAAGTAACTAAATGGAAGTAAGTTCTCATTCCCACGGGGAATTCAGATCAGCTTCTGCAGTTCCTCAACAAAATGTCTTCCCCTGAAACAGCACGCAAGGACATGTCCTGCTGGATCAAAAAAAGAAAATATAAAATCTGAACTTAGGAGTTGTAACTGCAAATGTAAGTTTTGAGTCTCCCAAGCTAGCAGATGACAAGGAGGAGAGAGAGAGAGGGAGAGAGAGAGAGAGAGAGAGAGAGAGAGAGAGAGAGAGAGAGAACATCACTTTCCAGAGTCACAGTGGACTTTTATTGTTGTGGGATAGAGGCTCAGAGGTCTATTTAGGGTAATTTCCCTCCATGAATCCTTTCCAGAACCTAAGGGGTTATGTTTGCTTGGTCTGTAATGGTGGAACACAGGAGAACTGAGTTCTGCTGTTGCGTGGAAGTCCATAGAAAGGTTTCATTGTTGCTTCTTGTTCTACATGCTTGCCTGAAGGTAACAGAATATTCCGCTGAAAGTACCTTAAATTACAAAAAAAAAAAAAAAAAAAAAAAAAAAAAGACCTTCGATTTTACTACCCAATCCAGAGTCGCCATCATTCCAGAATTACCTGGTTCAAACTCGGTTCCCTCTTAGTCACGATGTCATTGTCCTCAGCTCCAAGCCTCAGCCCCTTCCTTTACATCATCAGAGAGGGAAGAATCGTGGTTCGATGACTCAGTGATTTCTTAGCAAGATTAGTGAACACATTGTCAACCCAGAAGTTCTGAAAGAGAAAGTAGACGCTATTAAATATATCAGAACCATGCACATACATTTAAAACAACAGTTAGGAAAACTAGGGTGGATGTTCAGTCCACTTCCACCACAAAAAAGCCTTTGCCTGGATCGTAGGAAGCTGGGAAGGCGATTCCAATCCCTGAACGCATCGCCTCCTATGAAGGAAGTTGGTGAGGTGGAGCTGTGACACCTGCCGTCATCTCCAGCCCCTAGTCCGGTCTGTGGCCTGCTGGCCTCAGACACCGAAGATGTCTGGGAGAATAAGCACAGCAGAAGGACAGATGACTATGGTGGTGGAGGCCATGCGCCCTCCAAATCAAAGTCTCACCCATCCCGTCATCAGAGTCCAGACTTGACTCTCCCCTTTGAGTTGGCCTACTCCAAGCCTGTAGAGCAGAACTCATGGGCAGAGAGAGCTCCAGCTGGCTGTGCGGTCAGGCATCTGTTGTGTCAGCTGAATTCCCTGCTGAAGAGTGTTTACCTTCTCAAAGTTGGTCCCGCCGGAGCAAAAAGATATTACAACTTCCTCCTAGGGTCACACTCCAGGTCATGCCAGTGAAAGTACTGCTTTGTGGCATCTAAGGGTATCATTTTTAAACAGTGAAAAGTGCCAACGTCCTGAGAGGCAATTGCAGACGGTTGGCAAGCAGTCAGACAGACGTGCGTGGAATAATTAAAATATCCGTACTCATTTCTGGAGAACATCTGAACCGTTTGAGAGCACAAATTCGACATCTTGTTCCAGGATGTGTTTTCCTTCTGGTGGCAACACATACACAATGTGCCTTAAAACCTGGCTACTGCCCAGCAGTCGAGGCTCGCCTCACTGCCGTGGGGCCCTGCCTTCCATCTCCAGCATTCCAAGAAAGAAAGCACCCTGGATTCATGGGGGTATTAAATCAGTGCAAGTCTGAAACGGTCTTCACCAAAAGGGGAAATCTCAGTATCAATTCTCATTGTTATGGTTTGTATATGCTTTTCCCAGGGAGTGGCACTATTAGGAGGTGTGGCCTTGTTGGAGTAGGTGTGTCACTGTGGGTGTGGGCTTAAAACCCTCACCCTAGTTGCCTGGAAGTCAGTCTTCCACTAGCAGCCTTCAGATGAAGAGAGAGAACTCTCAGCTCCTCCTGCACCATACCTGCCTGGATGCTGCCATGTTTCTGCCTTGATGACAATGGACTGAACCTCTGAGCCTGTAAGCCAACCCCAATTAAATGTTGTCTTTTATAAAACTTGCATTGGTCATGGTGTCTGTTCACAGCAGTAAAACCCTAACTAAGACACTCATGTTTTCTTCATGTCAATGAAGGTTAAAAAAAAACTAAGATTTTTTAAACACCCAGCCTGAGAAACTATTGTTAAGTCCCTATTGTATTTCTAATATTAAATCTTCACTTCTAAATGAAACAATTGACAATAGGTGGTAGGAATAAAGAGAGACTGTCTTTGCGTGTGTTTGAAGCCTGACATAGCAGGGGAGGCAGCATCCCAGAGTGCAGCCAGCGCTCCTGACAGACGGAGACCACGGGATGCGGTGAGCGGGAGCCTGCATTGGAGGGGATGGTGAGGCTCACTAGAGGAGAAGCCAGAGTCCCTCACCACGCCTGTAGGAGCATCCGTTCTAAAATCGCTGAAGAAGGCAAACACCCTACATGCCATAATCTTCTCAGCTTGAGAAATGTTGAAAACGCCTTGTGTACGAGGCCATTGGAACCCAGCAAGATGATCAGTTTTAACGTAATTACATTAATTATAATTATCATATTAATTAATTCTATAACTCTGTTGACTTCTACTCATTTTCAGTGTTTGTGGGGAAGACATGTTCGTTTCCAGAAGTGTACTATGCGTCCAGAAAACAGATCAAAGTGCCTCTTAGACTTCAGTGCCTATGACCATTTTTACTAAGCAAGACTGGTGTGCTTGGAACGGCTGCCCCACAACAGACCATTCTCTCCTAAGCCAGCTAGCTGGCACTGGGATTTCCGTCCTGCGGCATCTACCGATAACAAATGAAAACGAACTCAAACGCTTTGGTTATTATTATTATTATTATTTTTTGGTTTGGATATTTTCTTTATTTACATTTCAAATGTTTTCCCCTTTCCAGGTCTCCCCTTCGGAAACCCCCTATCCCCTCCCTCATCCCCCGTCTCTATGAGGGTGCTCCCACCCACCCACTCCTGTCCTCCCACCCTGGCATTCCCCTACACTGGGGCATCGAGCACCCTCAGGCCCAAGGGCTTCGCCACCCACTGAAGTCCAACAAGGTCATCTTCTGCCACGTATGTGGCCAGCCCCAAGAGTAGCTCCAAACTCTTTTTTTTGGTAAATCTCAGAACTGCCTCTGAGAGGATCTCCTACATAGCTCTTTCCCTCTCCCCTCCCTCTCCCCTCCCCTCCCCCTCTCTCTCCCTCTCTCTCTCCCCTCCCCCTCCCTCTACCTCTCTCCCCCTCCCCTCCCTCTCCCTATCCCCCTCCCCTCCCTCTTCCTCTCCCCCTCCCCTCCTTCTCCCTCTCCCCCTCCCTTCCCCTCCCTCTCCCTCTCCCCCTCTCCTCCCCTCCCCCTCCCTCTCCCTCTCCCTCTCCCTCTCCCCCTCCCCTCCCTCTGCCTCTCCTTCTCCCTCCTCTTCTCCTCCCCCTCCCTTCCTCTCTCCCTCCCTCCTTCTGTCCCTCCCTATCCTCCCATGTAAAAACAAAGAAATGGTGTTACCAGGGAGAAAATGAAGCCCTTCCTGGGAGAAGCAATTTTTCTGACGTAAATAAATTGTCGATAAGTTATCAAAATAAAAAAAAATTAAAAAGCCAGTTTTGTGCCAGGCACGCAAAGGCTCTCTCTCTCCACACACTTCAGCATGAGTCTCGCAGGCTCCCTCTGCAGCCTCTAATCCAGCCCCAGAAGAAACCCGGCCTTGTGACTTCTTCCGAGGCCCTCACACGAAGATCACTCATCAAACATGTCACCCTAAAAAAGGCACAAAGGCACAACGCAGTCTCTGGCTCTCATCCAAGAGTATTCCGCATCCAAGGGCCAGCAGTCATGGAGATGCGGGCAAACGCTTTGAGACCACTCAGTCACGGTCTGGAAAAGACACACACCACTCCTTTGTTTACACTTACCACGCCTCACTTACCTCAAAACCACGCACACTGTTTGAAAAATGGGTGTGTGCCTGCAGAATGCGGACGAATTTCATCGAGAATGAATGAATTGCCCCAACCTTCCAAAGCACGGAAGTTCAATAGCGGTTCTCATGAAGGCACAGGTAAGACAGAAAGCCACACCAGGAGAAGAGTTACAGGGCTGAACAACCCCAGCGACGACCAGGACAGTTTCATTCCAAGCTGCCTCCAAATTCCCATGTTTCTTTTACAATCTCTAAATAAATAAAACTGTTCTTGATAAGCCAATCCATTGTATTCTCTTCTGGAACTAAGTGCCCTCCCCTAGAACTCAAGGCCAAACACAGATAGGACACACAGTGCTAACAATGTTGACACTCAATACTGAGCTTCTGGATCATGGCTATGGAAACAATGCCTTTCAGCTGCTTTGTAACTCCTCTGTTCTGAAAATGGAACCCACTTCATCTTTCAACCCAGGGAATGAAAGATGTTAGTATTGAGCATTAAATAAGAAGATTTAATGGATCAGCTGCTTGTGATACAGGCATGAAGGCTTGAGTTTAGAGACGAGGGGAGTGTGTACTTACAGCCCCAGTGCTGAAGACCCAGATGGAAGAGGATGCTGGGACTTGCTGGCCAGCCAAATCAGCAAGCTTCAAGGTCAGTCAAGGAGCCTGTCTCAAAGAACAAAATGGGAAGTGACTCAGGAAAATGCCATACATAAACCTCTGGTCTCCACATGTGTACACACACACACACACACACACACACACACACGCACATGCACACGCACACACAGTTCACAGGTACAGGATAATGGCAATTTTGTGAAAGTGGGAACAGAACTAATATTTCTATTTTTAAGCATTTCTATAGTCTTTCCATAGGTATCTGTACTATTCACAAAAAGAAAGCACATAGAAAACAAAGTCACAGTAATTATATCGTTGCTGTATATATAATTTTTTTTGAAAAAGAAAAAAACAATATCTGGAGTTGCGGACGTGTGCATCTGAGGCATTTGTATTCAGCAAGTTTATCTCCAATGCAACGTCTCTCATCATTTTTTATCCCTGTTTCATTAGAATTTCCAGATTTCTTTTGTTTGTGGTGGACAGGGCTCTCCCTTTGGTCCTCTTTAACAGAACTTGGAGATATTAGTAGAATATAAATAGATCCTATATAAGGGACTGTGGCATATATACCTTCTGTGAGGCTGTGTATAGATCCTTGGTGGAGAAAAGCCTTAACCGTGGCAAGACTATGTAGCCATGAGTGTACACAGCTGTAACCGGGAGGGCTTAAGCCCAAAAACGTATACAGCTTCTATTCTCTTACCCAGAGGAAAGTTTTATTTATTCATTATCTCTCCCGATGTTCTAAAACCTAATCAGCTGAAGCCCTGGAGTCCCACATGGAAGAGATGTCCTTAACACAAGACATTCTGAAGTTGGGTTTATCAAGGTTCTGCCTCCACCCACCCCCCCCCCCCCCAGAATACCCTATTCTTCCAGAGACTACTTAATCTTGGAAGAAGACTATCTAGCAATGAGCTTGACAGAGTAGCTAGCTACAAAATATTCTTCTAGGTAAATCAATTAAACATCCCCTCTGGTACACCTTGAGCCTGGATATAATACAGTCTCCAAATTGAGATGAAATTATTCACACACACCTCCACCGTGCTGAACACTGGATCCCCCAGTGGGCAGGATACTTCCTTTCCCACCCTCTCCGTATCTGAGTTCTTGTCAAATAGTTAATGTGTGTTAACTATTTGTTTGGTGAGTCACTTGACTACATGGATTATTTAAACCAATGGATAAGCACAGCCATCACTGGGAGAGGGGAAAATGTGTTTTGTTGTTGTTGTTGTTGTTGTTGTTGTTTTGTTGTTGTTGTTGCTGGTGTTCTGTTCCTTAGATTTTGTTTTCTGTTTGTTTGTTTGTTTGTTTTAAAAATCTGATTTATAGACAAAGATTAGCCAGTATAAAACACTTCTGCCTGACCTGCTTCCCCTCCTTCCTTTTAGGAGTATTGCGCTGTCCTTAACACCCAACACCTCTAAGTCTGTCTCAGCGTCTCCTCTGAGTGGACCCACCTCATGGCTGCTGGGAACAAAAAGAAAGGCAAGTCGCTGGAGATTTCAAAGGAAACCAACTTAACAGTCTCTGATCAAATGTCACATTTTCCAGGAGACTGAAAATGTGGCTACCTTGTCTCGAGCTGGGTCCCTTTTGTCCTTCACACACCTGTGTGGCTCTGCACGTCCCTTCCCTGGCTCTGTTTTTCTTGCTAGCAAGGTCTCGTCCCAGGTGTCTGCTTGTTCACTGGCTCCCGGTGCTAGAAAACAAACTCCCCAAAGCATAGGCTTTTGGCTTGGATTTGCTGTGAGGCCCACACTGGCAAGCCCAGTCTAGAATGTGGAAAGCGTTCAATACATATTCATTGAATGAATAAATCATTATTACTAGACATATTATCTTGGGCATGGAAAGGGAACACACAGAAACCAGGTTCTGTGGACCGAGAGCTTATATTAAATGTTAAAAAAAAAATCAGATGCACCAACTAGTCTCAGATATTAGATGGATTCCGTGGCTACAATGACGAGCCTTTGTGCAATCAGGGGAGTAATTACTAATTCATAAACCTGAGCGAATAGAAATTTGAGCTAAACCTAAGGTCGCCTCTTGCTTCTTGCCCCTACTGCGTTTTGGTTTGGTTTCCATATGGCCCTTGCTCTTTGTTTGGTTTGGGGTTTGTTTTATTTTTAAAGAAAACTTCCAAGTTTGTTTTGGGGGGAAGATCTCTTTCTGACACCAGAGAGAGAAGATTTGCAGCCAGGAAGGTGACAGCAGGGCAGCAGGCCCAGCCTGTTCGTTAGTACATTTTCAAGCGAACCAAGACTGAGGGGACTTTAAAGCACGTTGGGGACGATCATACCATCGAGGGGCATTTAGAACAGCGCCTTTTCACCTCGGTGCTCATTAGCGCTTAGACGCCATCCCTTCACAGTCCACCTCTGACACCTCCTGCTTCTTCTCCTTTCTCTTTGACTCTCCCCATCTGCCAATCACAAAGGCAAACTTCACACTGTGTAATCCAGTTGGTCTCCCCGTCCGGCCCATGCAGCCTACCATCATAACTTCCACGCTCGCACACATTGCACACCACACCTTAAAATGTGACCATCTTCGCTTTTAAGCAGCCAGATGTCTTTCCAGAAAATCTGAAGGACAAATTTTCTATCCTCCCTGTATATTTTTTTTACACATCTTCCATGTCCTGTGTAATTCCACTTTCATCTCTCTGAGCTTGAAGCTTTTATAGTTTCCTTTTCTTTTTTTTCTCCCCTTTGGGTGCAGTTTTTCCGATTGGCACACACTAAACATACATATCCATAAATTAGTTATAATATCTTGGGATTACCATGTTCGTCATCTCAGTCATCTCTTCATTCTGTCTGGAACATCCAAGTCCTCTCTCTTGTAACAAGCCCCCAGATCTTAACACAACTGATGGCACTTTGGAGGTACTATTCTGATCTCAAATCTCAGCATGTAGGTCCCAACACCTGCCAAAATGGAAATAAAAGAACCTAACCCATTAAAGACCTAGTCCATAGGTCCAGGAAAGTCCTAAATATACTAACCTTGCTTGTTGACTTCAGTAGTTCTGTTTTCTTGCTAACTTAACTGTGACAGTTTGAATGTGGTTTTGGAGCATAAATGACAAAGGGCTGTAAGGCTCAGGGTTGCATGATTTGGACAAGCTCCCCATGCAGCCATTGGCTGGCAAGAAAGACTTTCTTTTCAGCTCATGTGCATCTGTGTGGTGGTCTCTGTTGGGCTTACCTCTCAACGCTCCCAGTTGTTTTGAAATCTGCAGTGCAGTTAGTTGTGGTCAGCTCTAGTTAGTTTGGGGTGCCTTAGAACATTTGACGCTATCACTGCGTCCCAACCCTGGACCCATCAACCACCCTTCATTTCAGTGCCCTGCTTTCATAATATCTGACTTAAGCTTGAAACATGCTTTCAACTGAGACCATATATGGGAACAGAGGAGGGTAATGAAGTTTCATTTTCAAAGCTGGGAATGTCTGTCTTAGGGAAATTATCAGGAACTGCTTGGTACCTGTCTTAGGGTTTTACTGCTGTGAACAGACACCATGACCAATGCAAGTTTTATAAAAGACAACATTTAATTGGGGTTGGCTTACAGGCTCAGAGGTTCAGTCCTTTGTCATCAAGGCAGAAACATGGCAGCATCCAGGCAGGCATGGTACAGAAGGAGCTGAGAGTTCTACATCTTCATCTGAAGGCCGCTAGTAGAAGACTGACTTCCAGGCAGCCAGGGTGAGGGTTTTAAGCCCACACCCACAGTGACACACCTACTCCAACAAGGCCACACCTCCTAATGAGGTCACTTCCTGGGCCAATCATATACAAACCATCACATTTCACTCCCTGGCCCTCATAGGCTTGTTCAAACATTAGTCTATGGGGGGCCATACTTAAACATAGCATAATGCAAAATACATTTAGTCCAACTTCAAAAGTCCCTTTAGTCTATAGCAGTCTCCACACTGTTAAAAGTCCAAAGTTCAAGGTCTCTTCTGAGATTCATTCAATCACTTAACTATAATCCTCCAAGCAAGACAGGAAACCAGCTGGGCAAAGTCCAAACTTTGCATCTCCATGTCTGATGGCAAAGCAGTCTTCAGATATCCAACTCCTTTTTCATCCTTGTTGACTGCAACTAGGTTCTTTCTCCTGGGCTTGTTCCACTCCCTGTTAGCAGCTTTCCTTGGCAGGCATCCTGTGACCCTGGCATCTTTAAAATCTTGGGTACCCCAAGTCAATTTCAGCTTCACAGCTTCTTGTTCCAAAGTCTGAGATCCACACATGATCTTCTGTGTATCTCCAAAGAGCTGGTGTCACTTCTCCAGCTCTGCCCTCTGTAGCACTATAAGTTCAGATTGATCCACTCCACTGCCACTGCTGTTCTTGGTGGTCATCCCATGGTACTGGCATCTCCAATATGCTAGGGTCTTCCACTGCAACTATGCTTCACCAAAGCCTCTCATAGGCTCTCTTCATGGTACCAAGTCTCAGCTCCTTTGCATGACCCCTTCAGTCCTGGGCTGTCAATTACAACTGAGGGTACACTTTCACCAATGGCCTTCCATGGCCTCTCACAGTACCAAGCCTCAGCTGTTCTTCATGATGCCTTCATGCCTTCAAAACCAGTACCACCTGGATGATTCTTACATGTTACCAAGTAGAGCTGCAGCATGAGGAACACTTGGCTATCTCTGGAATGCAGCTTCTTTGTGCTCTCAGGAAACACTTCCCATATTTCACCTCAGTGATGCTGGTTTTTTTTCTTAATCATCACTAATTTCTTAGCTCCAGCTAACCAGCATCAATTGTCCCAGTAGTCTCCTTCCTTTGAATATAAAGTCAGAGACACGTGACCGAAGCTGCTGAGTTCTGCTGCTTGCAGGAGCTGAAACATTGGCCACCTTGTTCTATTACATTATCACTAGCTTCCTTTTTCCCAGCTCCTTCACTGCCTAAGTTGGCTGTCCTGAATCTTGCTCCTTAGACTGACTTTGAACTCAAGAGATCTGCATGCCTGTCTCCTAAGCACTGGGATTAAAGGTGTGGTCCACCAAGCCTGGATTAAAGTTTTTCTTCACCTAGAATTTGCTCCCTTCTAGGCTGGCCTTGAACTCAGAGATCTGCTTATCTTTGCCTCCTGGGATTAAAGGCTTGTACTACCTTACCTGGACCTAAAGTTAACTGGGTGAATCTTGCCCCCAAGGTCACCACTCCTTTAATTCAGTTTAATATCCTTGAATTCAGCTCCATTTCACTTTCTGGAGTCCCTTTAATACTCAAACTATATATTTTGTACTTTTCCTTTCTCAGCTTGCTATGTTGGTTCAAAATTCTCTTTATCAGACTTAACCAGAGAACAAAGTCTTTGTTGGGCTTTTTTGAGACTTCCTTTGCAGATGCAATTAATATAAATCTCTTTACCTTAGCCCTAGGCAGTCTCTTCAGACAATGGCAAAAAGCAGTCATGTTCTTCACCAAAACATCACAAAAACAGTTTCTCAGCCACATATTAAAGTTCTTTTCCATTGAAACCTCTTGCGCCATCAGGCCTACACAGTTCAAATGACCCTCAGCACCACTGTCTTCCATATTCCTACTAGGCTGGCCCATTAAGCCCCACTTAAAGGATTCTGTGGCATTCCAAATCCAAAGTCCCAAAATCCACATTCTTCCAAACAAAAGCATGGTCAGGCCTATCACAGCAATACTCCAGTCCCTGGTACCAACTTCTGTCTTAGTCAGGGTTTTACTGCTGTGAACAGACACCATGACCAATGCAAGTTCTATAAAAGACAACATTTAATCGGGGCTGGCTTACAGGCTCGGAGGTTCAGTCCATTGTCATCAAGGCAGAAACATGGCAGCATCCAGGCAGATATGGTGCAGGAGGAGCTGAGAGTTTTATCTCTTCTTCTGAAGGCGGCTAGTGGAAGACTGACTTCCAGGCAACTAGAGTGAAGTTCTTAACCCCACACCCACAGTGACACACCTACTCCAACAAGGCCACACCTCCTAATAGTGCCACTCCCTGGGAAAAGCATATACAAACCATCACAGTACCCTTCTGTATATTTCATGACTTTCTCAGTGTGTTGCACGGCATGAATGGAAGCTCGGTCAGCCTAATGAGAGCAGCAAAGCACATGAGTGGACCTGGTACTCAGTAAGGGATGCAAAACAGAGGAGGAAGAAGCAGGAGGCACAAGGGGACCCATCCCCTAGAGGCTGTTGCGTCCACCAAGAAGAGTGTGTTGCGTCCACCAAGAAGAGTGTGTTGTGTCCACCAAGAAGAGTGTGTTGCGTCCACTGAGAGAGTGTTGGATCCACTGAGGAAGGCAATGATGAGTTTGTTGGCTTGTGGCAGTGAAGGTAGATGAACCACGGAGCCTGGTATGGAGTTGGGAGCCATGAAATGGTGTGAAGTTAAAAAAAAAAAAAAAAAAAACTAAGATGGTGTTGGGATGACTCGGTCCTTGACGGTCAAGGAGAAGGCAGAGATCAGTAGCCACATTAAGTGACTCCCTACTATCTGTAACTCAAGCTTCAGGGGATCCAACATCTGGACTCCTTAGACACCCATAGTCACTTGTGCTCTAGCGTATGTATACACGCATGTCCTTAAAACCTTTTTACAGACTGAAAGTTTTAACTTGGCAAATTTTCTAATAAAGAAAACTTTAGGCTAGAAAAATAATAGGAACTTGGAGTTGAACTCATCTGACAAACTAGAATAGAGCCACCAGATAGTTATTGTAGGCCTCAGGGAGGGCCTAATGCCCATGAGTCAACAGACAAACTGGATTCAGAGAAAGAACTTTAGCAAGAAAGATTGTCTTAGTTAGGGTTTTACTGCTGTGAACAGACACTATGACCAAGGCAACTATTATAAGGACATTTAATTGGAGGTTGCTTACAGGTTCAAAGGTTCAGTCCATTATTATTAAGGCTGGGAGCATGGCAGCATCCAAGCAGGCACAGTGCAGGAGGAGCTGAGAGTCCTATATCTTCATCTGAAGGCTGCTAGGAGAAGACTGGCTTCCAGGACGCTAGGTGGAGGGTCTGAAAGCTCATGTCCACAATGACACACTTCCTCAATGACACACATTTACTCCAACAAGGCCATACCTCCTAATAGTGCCACTCCCTGGGCCAAGCATATTCAATCTGCCACAAAGATGACTCTAAAAAGCTTCCAAGCATTGGGTAGCAGGAAGGTGGGTGATGATGGGTGCCTGGAAAGAGAGTGGGACTTTTGAAAAATTCTGAAATAAATAGGGATGAAACATGGTAGAACATATCCTGAAGGTCTTTTAGAAGGTGGAGATTCAGTACTAGAGTTATGGACCTGAATATTTAGTTCCTACCACCTCAAAGCTCTTTTGGCAGGAAAATGATTTGTGAAAACTCTCTGCAATTTTTTCTGAAGGTTTCTGACACAGACATGGGTAGGTGGATGATAAACTCCACCTCAGTAGCAATATCTAATCTGCTGAAATATCTTTGTGCAATTCATATCATATATCCATCCAGTTTGGAGGTTCACCCATAAACCCTAAACCTGGCTTACACAATAACTTTCAAAATACATAGGTGGAGATACTTGTCCCAACTATCAATAGAAAATAGTCTTATATCCCCTTATTGCCAGTTATGATGAATTGGGCTTGCTCATGAACAAAACAGGGACATGAATACTGAGGCTCCTCTGGGTGGGATTAGTGCATGTCGATGAAGCTTACACATATGGTGCACAGATTGTATGTTTTATAATTGGACCATGTAGAGTGATGCAGAAAAGGGGTGTGAAGTTGGACTTGAACTCAATTTACAAGCGCATCTCAAAGAAAGATCCCAAGTCTCTCTCATGCTTGAAAACTACATAAGAGAAACTATATCATTTCTTGAAAAGAATAAACTCATTCCTTTATTATGAAAATGTGTCACAAGATAAACAATATCCACCCCAAATGACCTTCTGAAGTAGAAGGCAGTCACACTGTAATGTTAGGTGCCCTTCCTGTGGCCCTTTCGACAGGTATGTGTTTAGATGCCTGCATTTGTTTTGGAGATCACTAAAACCCTGTTTTGTGCTCTCAATAGCAGGTACTCAAAGGGTCGTATTGAGTGAGATGGGGGTGTGTGGCAAAGGATGATAGGTGACTGCTGAAGTCTGGCAGGGAAGTTGACCCCATAGCTGACAGAATTATTGTCCACATTTTTCGTTCAGTTTCTCATGAGAAGAGTTAATAAAATGCCACAAATAACAAAATGGTTAGGATCGCTCTTAAACTGAGCTTGAGCTTGGAACGGAACTGTCCTGAAAAAGAGTTGAAAGCTTCAGGACAGAGACAATGAAGAGGATCGTCGATTCATCACACTGTGCCAGTGTATTGGTCTGGGTTGTCTAGAGTCACAGATCGTATGGGCAGTCTCTATGTAGTTAGGGAATTTGTCGATGACTTACAGTCTGTAGTCCAACTCCCCAACAGTAGTCAGCAGCAGCTGTGGATGGAAGTCCAAGGATCTTGCAGTTGCTCAGTCCCACGAGGCAAGCCGGCAAGGAAGAATGAGTCTTCCTTCTTTCAATGTCCTTATATATGTCTCCAGTAGAAGGTGTAGCCCAGATTAAAGGTGTGTGTATCCATGCCTTTAATCCCAGATGTTCTTGAACTAGAATCCTAGCCATAATCTGGGATTAAAGGTGTATGTCTCCACACCTTTAATCCCAGATGATCTTGAACTGGAATCCATGCTTCAAGATCTCCATGCTAAGTCCAGGTCAGAAACTTATATCTCTGAGCCTCCGGATTAGGATCATAAGTGAGCCTTCCAATTCTAGATTGTAGTTCATTCCACATATAGTCAAGTTGACAACCAGGAATAGCCACTACAGCCAGGGACCGGGCTAGGCCAGAAAACTTGTTCAAGGTGTAGACCCTGGGGCATCAGCTGGTGGCCTCCGCGACTCTAACATGAGCATGCCACACCCCACCTTGACACAGACAATCTCTCTACAGCACCAAGGAAGCAGCTCTGCCCTTGGCACCAGCTACAACACTTCTGGGACTGCCATTTTGAATGGCTGCAAAAATCCTAGCAGCTTTCCCAGGCGCATTAATAGAAAACAAGAAAAGAGCAAAAGAGTGACTCTCTGCTCAAGGAGAACGGGGGAACTGGTATATAAATGCACGCTTGATTTTAAAAGGTACATTGGAATATATTCCTTCTGCAGAAGTCATTGCAGCCGAAATCTTAAAGGGAAATATACCTACTGTTTTGTTTCTTAAAATGACATGCTGGTGTACCTGCTCCCCATGCCCCGCCCCATCATATCCTGGTGATCCTCACCTTCCCTAAGTGTCTCTGTGCAGTTATAGTCAGTCTGTGAGTGGTAAGATTTTGTTTTCGCATATACGGTCCTATTTTTCTCATCATAGTAAAGATGTACAAAGGATATGCTTGCTCTCTTTGCTTCCTTTCTGTCTCTCTATCTCTGTCTCTCTCCGCTCCCCTTCCCTCTCCCTCTCCCTCTCCCTCCTCCTCTCCCTCTCCTTCTCCTTTCCCCTCCCCCTCCCTCTCCCAGGCTCCCCTACCATTCCCCTGTCTTCTGTCAGCCTCTCTAGCTTCCTATGTAATTTCTCCTTTGTAATTCTCTCAAGGGCATTATCTCCCTCCTTATTTATAGCACATCATCGCTCTCGCCCTGAGTTCCCCCTAGTCTTAGATCTTTGCTCTGGAAAGGAGGAAGCATTCCACACAGACAAAGGAATAAGAATGGCCTTGGACGTGAATGGAGCTGACTTCAGCAAAGCCATTTTACCATGCCATTACTCTGAGCAGCAGACCTCTGTGAGGAGAGAAGTTTGCCTTGGAATGACGTCTTTTAGCCAGAGGAGGAAAGGAATGTCGGCCTTGGGGATGGAAAGAGTCAGGGTCACATCTTCTTTTCAGGCCTGGCACACAGTGAGGAAAAGAATCTATTCCTGTTAGAGTCTGAAGCCAAGACTAGACATTCCTTGGAGTCACTGATTGTCCCAGGCACACTAGGGAGGCCTGGAAAAATGTATGTGCATGGGACCTAAAAGACATGACAGATTTCGGGGTGCCACTGTAGGAACAGCTGGAATAACTTCAAATGAGCAAAACAATCAAAGCTTAAAAGCTTATTGCTTGGGCTAGCAAGATGGCTGAGTGACTAAAGATTCATTCTAGCACACCGGCTCGCCTGAGTTTGATTTCCAGGAGTCACATGGTAGAAAAGGGGACTGATTCCCCTCTCTCTTTCTGTGTCTTACACACACACACACACACACACACACACACACACACACATATATCCCACAAGTGAAATAGTCATTCTTCTGTTATTTCTAGCCCAAAACCTCTGAAGTGATCAGTGGTCCTGAGTCACTGACACCCCCTTCCGTACCGGGCATGTCACCCTCTGTAAGACTGCTGTACGCCTCCTACCACCCTGAAGAGCTTCCGTCCGGAGCTGAGCTGACGTGGCACCCACCGGCTGACATCATCCTTTTCACAGCAGCCACCCAACCTCCGCGACAATAGATGGCGTGAGCCGGGCTCCTGGACGTCTGTCCATGGAAGATGATCAAGTTAAGTCTGGATCCCAGACTGAAGCAGATACAAAGAGAGTTCTTAGAGAACCTCCAGGAAGAAAGCCATCATGGAAGGAAGAAGGTCTCTATTGGTGGCAGGCTAGAACCTCAAGACGTTTAATGTGACCATTTAAATAACGGCTAAAGAAACCAATGAGGTGGGCCTGGCGAGATGGCTCAGCAGGTAAGTGTACTTTTCACGCAAGCTTGACAGCCTGAGTTCAATCCTGGAATCCACGTAAAGATGGAAGGAGAGAAGCAACCCACACAGGTTGCCACCTGACCTCCACATACACTGCGGTGTGCACGTCTATACATCACACATGTATATACACTCACATGCACACATACATACACACAGAGAGAGATGGTTAAAACATCTTATCTTAATGAGAAGGGGGGAGAGGGAGAATAGAAAGCCATAGGGAACCAGTTCCCACAGACCCAGCCCTTCGAGAGAAGACTGGGAAGTATCTAGACTCATTGGTCCTCGGTGAGCAGAACCTCTCCAGGAATATTTCACAGCCATCCTTGGTCTTTACAGTGGAAGCCTGTTCAACAGCTGAGGTGTCACAGTTCCTCCAAGAAGTCGCCCCTGTAATGGACTAGCCATGAGTGACGTCCGCATTTGCCCAGATTCCTCTCATTTGCAATCTGTTTGGTAGAAAGGAACAAATATCATGGATTGGTGACAGTTCTGGCTTACTGCAATGATCAAGGTTAATACATCGTGCATCTTAACTAGCGTGATGGGTTAGCTTCGTCATTATGGCTCAGAGGTAGGCTTTAAGGAATTTTAACTTTTAAAGCCTTATTTTATTTTTAGTCCTGTGTATATCTACTTCTCAGTATGATTGTGCGCATTTGTGTGCCAGTGCCCATGGAGGCCAGAAGAAAGCGTGAGATTCCCCGAAGCTAGAGTTGTGGGTGGTTAGGAGCTGTGGGTCCTAGGAGCCAAAATCTGGTCCTCTGCAAGAACAGCATATCCTCCTAACTGCTGAACCATCTCTCCAGCCCTGTATTTGAGTTTTTAAATTCTCCTTGGGACGTGGAAACCCAACTCATTCTCCAAATTCTTTTCTTCTAGTGAAGAGCCAGCATGTCAGACAACCGCATTTGCCACATAATGTGTAAGCCTGTTGGGCTTAATCAATGAGTTACGCTCTAAGCCTTTTTTGACTTGCTTTTGAGGGCCCCTGTTTCTACATTAGCTAAACGAAAACCTACCCTGAGATCACTGAAATATACTGGAAATGACCAACGGAATGCTGTTCTCAAAGGGCTCCTCTATACTCCTAGACCTATACCTAGACTCCTGTACCTTCAGGGAATATGAGAGGGAGCCCTGTCATCAGCCCTTGGCCTAATTCAGCCGAGTCCCAGAGTTGACATTATTTACGGAAACATAAGCAGTTGGTTGGATGAGTGCCCAGGGGCCTTGGCATCGCAGGTACTTAAATAAATCAAATGGCCCAGAAAACTGGTGTGATGTGAGACCTCCATTTGAACTGCCACCTCCCCCAGTTCCACTGGCAAATGTGAGGGTCAGGAAGAACTCTCCTGCCTCATAAGGGAGAGCAGAGCCAGGGCAGGAGGATGCCCAGTTAGACTTGCCCATGTTGCCAGTGACATGGAGACCTCGTAATGTCACAGCAGGGGACAGAAAGAAGCCATCACATTCACAGAGTATGAGGACTGCTGCTTAGGTAATTTTTGGTTAAAAAAAAAAACTGGATAGGTTTCTCAAATCAAGGCTGTGTCTCCCAGGACTTTACTCTGAAGACTTCCTAAAGCCTACTTGCATTTTTAATCAGATTCTGCTTTTTGCTATTTCTATCATTTTTACTAAACAGCTTTACCCCTGTGGCTTTGTTTTTAAAAAATCTAGCCATCTTGCAATCTCAGGCATTTCTCAGAAATTTACCCTCAGGAGAGATAAATCTTACATGCGTGTTAAAGAAGTGCAGCTCTGCCACCTATGAAAGTCAGGATAAAGAAAAAAAAAAGATATAATTGAATATTGACCAAATAAAAACCGTCTTGTTCATTCCTTACTTTAATATTCTTTCTTCAAGCAAATTCAAGCAGTACAGCCTCTGCTGCCTAGACTGATGGTTCAGCAAGATCAGCAGGAAATTAGAAATGCAACATTAGGGTATTTGGAACATAATTTTTGAAACCAGATCCACATCTGTCTGCTGGTTCAGTGAGGATGCTTGGAGAGACCAGTCAATGAATGGTACATCAATTATCACACCAGCTAAAAATGCTAGAGTTACAGCTCAAAAGCACTCAGGGTGGACTTCACTTCCCTGTGACTTAATCAGATGTTATACACATAAAAAACACCACGCATTCTAATACCTATCCCAACCTTGGTAACCTGGGATTGGAGCCTCCCACCTTGTTCTGTCTCTAGGTGTCAATTTCCAAACTAACCCCTAAGGACATGCAAGCATGCCAACTGCCCCCTCTCTCACCTTCCTTATGTCTCTGCGGAGTTTCTTCTCCTATAAACATAATTCCATCATTTAGAACAGTGGGACAAAGAGTATCTTCCACCAGACCTTCGCTTCAAGGTTTCTAGACACAGTTGATATCTGGCAAGCTATAGTCACCCTTATTGAAATTCAAAAGCTATTGAAAAAAACTGATATTGGGGAGGGTTAGGTTCTGGAAATGAGGGGAGACCACAAGATAAAGGTATCCCATTATTGCTACATTTAGCTTTAAAAGGCTCTGCAAAGGGATGGTCTCACATACTTTTTAGGACACCAAACTACTTGCTGTAGTTAGCCCACTCATCCATCTGTGTTCATTGCTAAGGAAATTGTCTTGCCTCAAGTCCATGCAAGGGAGAAATATGTGTATGGTAGTTTGAATAAGAATGTCCCTCATAAACTCATCTGTTTGAATGCTTGGTCCATCCGGAGTGGTACTAGTAGGGAGTGTGGCCTTGTTGGAGTAGGTACGGACTGTCACCGTTGGGGTGGGCGCTGAGGTCTGCAGTCTCTCTCTCCTTGGTGCCTGCAATTCAAGGTGTAGAACTCTCAGCTCCTTCACCAGCACCATGTCTACCGGCACACTGTCATGTTTTCTGCCATGACAATAATGCACTAAACCTCTGAAACTGTAAACCATCCCTAATTATATGTTGCTGTTTTTAATAAGAGTTGCAGTGGTCACGGTGTCACTTCACAGCCAACAAAACCCTGGCTAAGCCATGCTCGCATGCCTGGGAGCCATGCCTCTCTGCTCTATGCCACCAGAATTCCATGGGCCCAAGGAAGCGACATGGGGAGGGGGACCTGTGTGAAGCTCAAACCTGCAGAAGCTCAAACACCAGAAAGTACTGAGAAAGTTGTGCAGTTTTCACAAACACAGAGAGGTCATAAAAGAAAGACTTGACTGTCTCCAGAGAGCAACAGTCGCCACTGGGTTTCCAAAAGCACAGACAATATCAGGAAACCAATTCCTAGGAGGGAGAAAATGAGAAGACATCAAAAGAGGTATAATTGGAGAGTCATACCTGAAGGTATTTTCATGAGGCTGAGCCCCAAGCTCCCCTGCTTTGTAAAGGCCCAGAATCCCTGTGGGCTGTTAGGTCATCTCACCAAGACCTGGTTAGAGTCACTTCTTCAGGGCCAGTTCCTACACAACTTCTTGACTTACATTCTTTATTTCCCCTCTAACCATGACTTTAGTTTTCTGTTACTGGAATAAACCACTTGCCAAAAGTAACTGGGGGATAAAAGGTTATATTTTGCCTTACAGGTCATAGTTTATCATAAAAGGGAAATCGGGGCAAGAACTCAAGGCAGGAACCTAGAGGCAGGAACTGAAGCAGAGACCCTGAGAGAACACTGCATACTGGCTTTATCTCCAGGCTCACATTTAGCTATCTTTCTTCACCTCCCAGAACCACCTTCCTAGGAGTGACACTGCCTACTACAATGTGGGCCATCCCAAATCAATCATCTAGCAAGAAAATGATCCCACCAACTTGCATGCAGACAATCTGATAGAGGCATTTTCTTAATTGGATTTCCATATTCCTAGATGACTCTAGCTTGTGTCAAATTAACCAAAGCTAACCAAATACATCCATATATAAATTTAAGATGCTAATAAGCTTGGGTGGTATTTTCTGATAGGTATGTTATAGTCTCGCTGTGTGACAAAAAGCGAGAAAAATGTGAGAACACTTGAATTCACTTTTAATTGTCAAGGGCAATAGAATTGGTATCCATCAGCACCTTGATATGCAGGCAAAAGGAGGATAATTAAGCCCAGCTTTTCAAATAAGCATCATTGCAAAGGTTACTAAACACTGCAGTGTTGCCAAAGTTGGTGAAATCAATTTCCATTTTGCTGCAGTGTGTGTCATGCAGAGATTGCTGAAACCAACAAAATGAAAAGCATTAATAATTGGTATTAATAGCTTCTATAAATTAATTTGCTTATTTGCCTAAAAACATCAGCCAAACAATTCATCAAATGGAAGCTATGTACAGCAGATAATAATAATAATAAATAAAAAGCAGGTACTTTCTGCTGTTTTTAAAAATGAGGCACTGGAAAATGAAGAAATATAAGAAGATACAAATGAAAGGAAAGTCCCTTTGCTAGGAAAAACAAAGCCAACTGAGTGGTATACAGAAGGAGCAGTTTGTGACTTTAGGTGTTTCGGGGTAAGTATAAAGCCTGTTACAGAGAACTAACGACTTAAAATTGGGGTGATACAAGTTCCTATGTGTTTAGTGCACTTTCTATCAAATAATTGAAAACACCACTGATTAATCCTCCTGCAATGCCGTAGAAACAGGCGAGAAATAAGCAATAAACCCTGACAAGAAATCAAGTGGCTTTGGGGAAAGAATTTCATGGATTCAACTTGATGGACACTCATTGAAAAGCCAGGGTTCACTGTCCTGTTAGGGAAGCGAGGACAGTCGCCAATGCCCTCGGATGTAGCAGGAAGTGAGAGAGGCAGAGCATTAAAGAGCCTCTGCTCTTCACTTGCAATCATCGCTTGTGCTTGCCCAGACTCTGCTCAGTTCCCAGAGACTAACCGTAAGATCTGAAGGCGTTAGAACCTCGGCCCCTTCCTCTACTCTTCCTCCGCTCTGCCTGCTTATCTTTATTTCTTTTCCTGTTCCTGTGACAAAATACTGACAAAAGCAACCGAGGGGGAAGAGAGTTATTTTGGCTCACAGTTCAAGGTGAGGTCCATCATGGCGGGGAAGTCAAGACAGCAGGAGCTTGCAGCACTTGGCCAGATCACAGCCACAAACAGGGAGCAGAGAACAATGAATGCGCTCTGCTGCTCAGTTAGTTCCCTTTCTGTTTATACAGTACAGGACCAGGGTTAGGGAATGGCACCGCCCACAGTGGGAGAGTCTTCCCACATCAATTATAATAATCAGTACAATCTTGCACAGGTATGCCCAGAGGCCCATCTCGTAGATGACTCTAGCTTCATTTTCTTCTTCTGACTAAAATTAAAAAGGACATCCTTGAGAGCATGTCCAGAGAGCTGACAAAAAAATGCATTCCCAGTTCATTACAGAAGCCTGGTCTGAATTTGTTAGTTAAATTAAGGTTCCATGCATAACATTCAGAACCTACTCTTTTTTGATTTATGAATCTCAGTATTGATTTCATACTAGACTTAGAAATAGCGTAAACGATCTACTTGACAATTAACGCTAGTTTC
Source organism: Apodemus agrarius (assembly GCA_964023405.1). Classification (NCBI taxonomy): domain Eukaryota; kingdom Metazoa; phylum Chordata; class Mammalia; order Rodentia; family Muridae; genus Apodemus; species Apodemus agrarius. Next base: position 134,935,618 of record OZ030008.1, read on the forward strand.
TAGCCGCTCCAGATAAAGTTTGAATACATAAAAGACAATAATCAGTCTTAAAGATTTATCATAAAAATGCAGGAATTGGGGCCACGTAGGGACGAAACAGGGAAGGGGATACTCAAGTGGGATGGCACATAAAGCCACTTCCAGGGTCACCTTGTACGTTATTCCCATTGCCTGAGCTACACAGCAGCATCTTCTCATCTTCTATTCAAAAGAACTGCAAGCAATAACCAACTGGGCACCCATGCTGGGCCAGGCACGCGTAGGTTAGCATGACAAAGTCATTCAAAGCTCGGCCACTTGTAAATACTCAGAACAAAGCTGCAACAACCCATGTCTTCATTATGTCAGCCTTGCCCCTTCTATTAGAGATTTCAAGACAGCAGACATCAGGCTGCCCTTTGCCTGTGCAGTTTCCCTATTCAGCCATGCCAGTTTCATAGGACACGTCCCCCTCAAGGCAATGCAGGCTTCTCTCAGCCGGAGAAGTAAATGCTTATTAGGATTCTGCATGTGCATCCTGGGAGCTGCATCCTGAATGTCCCGAACTGTCCTTGCATCGTTAACACAAACACTTACCCACAGCTGACAAGAGACATCAAACTACCACAGGTAATTGCATTTTCAGAGCAGTAGATAATGAAACTGGAAAGGCTTGGCCTTGGCCCTTGCCTCGCTCTGGAAGCAGATACGTAAAATTTTGCTTTCCCTCCCCAATAATGAGACAAGAAAGTTGAGTCTTAAACTATTTGACTTTTCCCACACCCTAGCCCACCCCAGCCATGAACTCTTAAATTTTAAAACATGCTCCTTTACTTTATGATCTTATTTAAGCTTGAATTACATTTCTACTTAATTAAACTTGCTGCTTCTTTTGAAACTTTGCATTGAAACAGAATATGCAGACGCCATGTAGAATGAATGATCCCACTAATCTATTGCATCAGTCAAACAGCGGCAGGCTGCACCCAGGTGATAGAGAGACACTTGCAATTATGATCAACATCTTTCTTGCTTTTCTTCAAATGAAGTTCTAAAAGTACAGCCTCTAAAACAGCTAAGAAAACATCTTCTCCAATTTAGACTTATGTTGGATTGCAAGAAAAAAATAAAAGACCCACTGAACCAATATGGATTTACTAACTTAGGCAAAATCCTGCATTGTTCCTATAATATGCTCCTCCACTTAGGTACAGCTTAATTTTCTTCTGCTTCCTAAAGTCAAGAAGAACATCCTTTAGGGGTATGTGCACACAGTGGACAAAGATGCATTCCCAGTCCATTAAGAAAACCTGCTCTGAGCTGGGCGGCGGTGGTGGCGCACGCCTTTAATCCCAGCACTTGGGAGGCAGAGGCAGGCAGATTTCTGAGTTCGAGGCCAGCCTGGTCTACAGAGTGAGTTCCAGGATAGCCAGGGCTACACAGAGAAACCCTGTCTCAAAAAACAAACAAAAAAACAAAAAAACAACCAAACAAACAAACAAAAAAAAACCAAAACCAAAACAAAACAAAACAACAACAACAACAAAAAACCTGCTCTGAATTCATTAGTTAAATTAAGGATACATACATAACATTCAGGACTCACTCTGACTAGTTATTGATTTCATACTAAATTTAGAAATTTGTAGAAAGAGTAAATAGGAATTTCTGGGATACTAAAGGACACACAGGAAAGGAACAAAGGAAGCAATCTAAAAGACATTCTTTCCTGTGAATTACAGGGGCGGGGGCTGTGAGAGTCCTGCCCACTGGTTGAAAATCAGCACCTACTAGTCAACAAAAATGAGGAGAGAAAGAAGATATTTGAAGCTTCTGCTTTTAAAGGCAGCACCTACATTCACTTCACCTCATCACGATGGATGGGAGTCCCCTGTCTTGGAGGACTCATGAATGTTTCTGATTCATACACTCAGCACACATTCCATTAGACCTCAGGATGGGCTGTGTATTCGAGGAATGTCTTCTGCACCTCTGTGGTTTTTTGCAGGTTTCCCAGTTGTATCGCTTCACCCACGTGAGGCGATGTGGCCCTCCAAAACGTGTGATCCAGACTACTGGCGGAGGAAAGGCCCCCTCGTGGGATAATTTGGAACTCCCATCCCCCCTTGCAGATTCGCAGTGCACACTGGTCACACAGCGCCTGAAAGGGGTTGCAGTCTGCACGATCTCCTCTGCTCTGTCTTCAGCTGTGTGCTGAGGCAAGTCTCAATGGCTCTGGTAGGCCTTGCTCTCCATCTCTAGCAGGACGGCATTGCCTCGGCCATCTTGACAATCACCCCTGTACACAACAGCCTCTCGCTGTGGAGACCAACAGATGTTTACGGCTGCCCACCCAGACCTACTTCTTCCTGCTTTGCCCCCCCCCCCCTTTATGGTTTCCTGATTGCTTCAGATGTCTTCTCTCCACCATGTACAACATGTTCTTGAGGGAGCACTCACAGCCTGATGGCTAGACTAGCCTGCGGGTCACTACTTCTTGCCTGCTTGTGTTTTATTGGGACCTAAGTGTAAATGTTCATCTTCTTGAAGCGGTTCCAGCAGTTTCCCAGACACTAAGTGGACAATATAACATATGGTGGACAGTAAGTATGAAGCATCGTCTTACCAAAAGACATGAAGGGCATGGACGATCAAAGGAGTTGGACCCACTGGATCAGGGCCATCTTGAAACCTCGTTTTCTCCTGGACTTCCCGATATGTGAAGCAAGAAAGTCATTGAGCCATTTGATTGAGGTCCTCTTAACTTGTCTTTGAAGTCATCCAATGGACACAGTCACTTAAATACAAAGACCCCATGCCTGCCTACGAACCCTCTGAAACCTTATGGGAATCTGTCTCCAGGAAGTGCTTGTCTCTTTGGCCTGGCCTCCTTGAAAGACATTTGCACTGGATCTGTTTTGTAATCTGCCTTCAGCCCCTGTGCATGAATCCCATTTGATTCACACTTGTCTCTCCACCCCCATGACTACCAGGGCCCACAGCTGATGGCTAGTGTTACTGTCATTTACTGGCCTGAAGGTGCTGCACACTGCACCTCCTTAGTGTTATCCCAGCTCCTAGGCCTCTCGAGACTACTCTCTCAACATTGTAGTCCTGCCCTGTCAGTGTCTATCATGTTCTTCCAAATCTCTTAGCTGGAACTGATTTTCATGAAGTTAAAAAGGTTCTTTGCCGGGGTTTAAGCAGGATGAGATGTTTTTGTACTGGAACTCCACAGCCTGTGCAGAGGTCCTGTTTCTCTCAACTCAAACCATGCTTACCTCATACCTGAGTCCTCCTGAAGTCAGCTCAGCTTCCAGCCTTAGCATCTCATGACACACAAGACAGAAAATGAAGAAAAGACACTGGGGAAGGGAACTATGGAGATGCGGGGTGAATGGGAACTGTTCTAATATTAGATGCTGTTTCATTGACAGTCAAAAGACTGAACCTAGGCATACTTGAACTACAGCAGCTATTTATTTTGTAGTGTGATGGTTTGGATTTGTGGCACTATTAGAAGGTGCAGTCCTGTTGGAGTAGGTGTGTCACTGTTGTTGTTGGCTTTAAGACCCTCATCCTATCTGCCTGGAAGCCAGGATTTTGCTAGCAGCCTTCAGATGAAGTTATAGAACTCTCAGCTTCTCCTGCACCATGTTTGCCTGAATGCCACCATGTTCCCACCTTGATGATAATAGACTAAACCTCTGAACCTGTGAGCCAGCCCCAATTAAATGTTGTCCTCATGAGAGTTGCTTTGGTCATGGTGTCTGTTCACAGCAGTAAAACCCTAACTAAGACATGTAGCTTCTTTAACCCTGCCCACACATCTGTAGTTCCTCCTCTTCTAACATGGTTTGTACCCAGATGTTCAGAGCAGTCAACAACAAGAAATAAGGCAGAAAATGTCCAAGACCCAAAAGTCATAATACAGTTCTGTTTGCTGATAATCTAGCAATAACAAAATGTTGGCTTAAACATGAACTCATTTCTTACATGTGACATACATCTTTCTATGACATAACTTACCCCCCAAGGCCATGTTCCTCAGTGATTCTCAGTTTATGCTTTGTGCTGTAAACATAGTTTCTTATGAACTATGTTTTACCCAGGGACTAAATGATGGAATGTAGACTTCATGGACCATAGTGCTTGTAATTTCTGATTGCTAATTTCACTCAGACTTGAATTTAAAGAGAATTTAGACATTGCTGAGAGTGGAGGGTGAGTGCCAAACACCATGCCCCTGTTTTTGAAACAAACAAACAAACAAAAATCTGGGCAATTAATTGTGGTCCTACTTTTAATTCCAGCACTCAGGGGCAAAGGCAGAGTCAGGTGAATCTCCTTATCTATAGAGTGAGTTCCGGGACAGTCAAGGCTATGCAGTAATATCCAAAAACAAACAAACAAAAAAAGCAAAAAACAAAAAAACAAAAAACAAAAAACAAAAACAACAAAAAAAAAACCAACCAAATAAACAAGCAAACAAAACCATACTGATGGAGTGGAATTCAAAGCTTATTCTAGAACACAGAGCTATATTTAACATGGCTTGGGTCATGGTAAACATAATAGTTTACAGCCTATTCCTTTAAACAACTCTCATACTTATTTCTAACCACACAACTCCTTTGTAGCAACAAATCTACACATCTTCCTTTCTTCCTAACTCATTACTCCAATTGTCACTGAACATTTTGAAACCACAATATTTCCTATTTTCTTGATAACTAAGAAAAATTAAATTAATCTGAAGTTTTAGATGCCTGACCATTCCATATCCTTATGAAATGGGCTTCTTAAAAAAAATCTATGTGACAGATTCTAATGACTGGATTTACTTTTTAAATTCTAGCTTTCAAAGTACATTGGAATGGATCATAAAGTCAACTTCATAGGCATAGAAGGCTGGGATGGTGGGGTGGCTCATTGTTTAAACCTGGTAACATTAATTCAATCTCTGTATCACTGGTTGGAGGAGAGAACCAACTCCTGTTAATTGCCCTCTACCTCCACATATGTGCTGTAGCATGTGCATGTGATAGACTTGCACCTTCAAAACTAGGATCCAAAATAACTCTGTCTAGTAAGAGAGTTGGGCAAACACACAGGCACATTGCAACACACACACACACACACACACACACACACACATACACACAACTACTCTAGACACCAGAAACAAATTCAGAAGAAAAATTAGAGTCTATTAAAGATTATAACTTTACTAGACAATATGGCAATTGAATGATCAAAAGAAATGCCAGTATATGGAGAAAACACTGGGGAATAAAAAGACACTGAAGATGCATGTTCCAAAGAAAGCCACACATAATGCCAAACCAGCAGGAGCTATGAAGACACAAATACCTCAAGGTACTGAAGGAAAGATGGGATGAACTCTTATCATGCTTCAAAACTGATGCTTTCAGAAGAGTCTGAGGTTGAGTCAGATAGGGCAGATAAAGCACCTTCCCTCTCTCTGGTTTATGGAGAGCTGAAAAGCCTTAAGATGAGTCACTCCCAATATAGTCTGTGTCTGACATAGCACATAACCACCATCAGAATAAAAATACATAGAACAAAAAAATCAAAACAGAGAAGACAAACTCATTGATGCAGAAGTCAAAAGAAGTATTCGGCAAATTACTACCCAGACTCAGTGTTCCCCACTCACACCATGGACTAGAGTGAGAATTTTGGTTTCTTTGAAAAACACAGAAATTGAAATATGCTTTCATTTTAATCTTAGGTATGGGGTATGGGGCATGGGGCTGTTTCAGACTATCCACAGCAACTGACTGTGATTTGCCTCATGCTCTACAGGGGCGTGATTTTGCCAGCCTTAGATGGTTTCTACAATTGTGTGACGTTTGGAATTCTAGGGACTTTTCAAAGTGTATATAAGTGCTAGGACCCTGAAAAACAGGAGGGGCTCTTTATTGTTTGCAGTTTGATAAGCAGTTGTGCACAAAGAGGAAACAACAAGAAGAAATTAGATATCCTGAGGGCAAATATCAAACTTGTCCCAAGGAACTAGACACCCTTAATCAGCAGGAAGTAGTCTAAGAATAGCTTTGTCCTCTTTCCCCTCTATCCCTTTTTCTCTCCTATCTAGTGTTACAGGGTGGAAAGAGTGGGAAAATGGTAGATAAGGGTGAGAGAAAGGGGAACTCACAAAACAGCAAAACACAGGCTACAGGGGACCCTGCAAAAAACACACCTTTGTCTTTAGTCAGTCTTAACTTCTTGTAGGTTACAGGTCAGAAAGCTTTTCCTGTACAAGATTCTTGTCAAAGGCCACACCATCTCTTTTGCCCCTAGCTATCCTGGATCGAAGGCAAATAAGTGTATGCGGAAAGAAATGGGGGTGACCATGTTCTAGTAAAATTTTATTAACAAAACTAGGTGGTAGAATGGATTGGACTCATAAGCCACAGTGAGCCAACCTACGTCAGAGATGAGGCCAAGCAAGGACAGCATCGCTAGTGGGTTCTAACAAAGTAGGCACCTTTCCAGTGGCCCATGTTTGGGGTGGGGAGACATTTCTTTCTGACACATGAAAGAGCAGAAGTGGGAGGGAAAGAAATTGAGATTCTGGAAATATCAAAGAGATGTTCACTTGGCATTCTGAAACTGTGCTATACATGGGAGAGGACAGCAAGGCCAAACATTCCATTGCATATTTAGAGTTCTTCTGCTGGACTTGACATCCAGAGAAGAGTAGGCAACTGGATTGGAGAAGAGAACTCTTCAACTTCTTGTTGGGTCTTGGTAGGCTGCTGCTGTCGGTGGACATAATACAGTGACATCCATCTCCCTTGGTCAGGGAAGTTTACTGACTTTCTCAACGCACTCTTTGTATTTAGCCTCCCTGAAGTGTCTCTTCCCCCGCCCCTACCCCTGTAAAAAAGGAAGACCAAACGAAAACGAAGTCACATCAGCATAAAATTTTATTCTTTCAGACAGCACGTATCACCCACGGTGCCTGGAAACACAAATTTAGTGACACTGGTCAATGTGCTTCATTGGAAGCCTCCACATTGCCAGGAAACACGCAGCATGCATTACACTATACAACTCAAAGGTGTGCACCCCATCCCTGACCATCTCGTAATTGGCAAGTGGATTCATAGGATTAACTGGAACGTTCCCTCTAACAGCTGCCCGTTTCATCCACTAAGTGGTTAGTGGGTACTGTTGTCTGGGTCTTGGCTGTTACAGGGTTAAAGTTTTGGTCTTCAGCCCATTAGTGCCATTATGAGGTGGTTGAGCCTTTAGGAAATGGGGTTTAGTTTGAGAATTTAGGATGCCGGGGACATGACCGTGAAGGGTACTATAGAATCTTAAGTGCATGCTCTCTCTCCCACCCCTGCTTCTGCTTCTTTCTCCTTTTCCTTCCTTTCCCTTTCTTATAAAGAACTATGTATGTGGGTATTTCACCTGCATGTATATGTCTGTGCACCACATGTCTGCAGTGCTTACAGAGGCTAGAGGAGAGCATTGGATCACTTGGCCCTGGAGTTATCAGTTGTGAGCTGCTGTGTGAGTGCTGAGAACCAAATCTGGGTGGTCCAGGAGATCAATCACTGCCCTTAACTAGCCCATCCTCTCCCTCTTTTCAGGTTTCTGTTATGAGCGGCTTCTCCCTCTCTAACACAGGCCCCAAACCAGTACAGACTGCAGTCTCCAAAACTGTGAGCCCAAACAAACCATTTATCTTTATAAATGGATCCTCTCAGGTACTTATTACATTACAGTAGTGGAGCATTAACACGGCAGAGACTGTTTTCCCATGGGCAGAAGGTTACATTTCAGAGGTGCTCTGAGCTAGCCACAGAAACCAGAGTCTGAGCCAGCAGCCTCTGAAGGAGTCCAAGAGGTCAAAAAAGTTCTTCCAGGTGAAGGGCTGGGCTTATCAAGCTACTGTTGCTGTCAAGAATACTGGTCGGCTCTCCTACAGAACTGACAAAATGCAGCATCTCTAGACCGGAACACTGGAAGTTAGGTAGTCCTCTCCATTCCTACCAAGTCCTCATTCTCAGTGCTGTGACCTCATGCAGTGGCACTTCAGCAAAGCAAACTTTTGCCTACTTCTTTGCAGTCCAATGTATCTTCTTTCTCAAGTGCAAGACGGACCTTCGCTCCAGAGTCTGTTGGTCCACTGTTTCTGTGCTTTACATTGTTGGTCTCCGCTTCTCGTGGGAACAACGATATCAGAGCCAGGGAAGCATGAAGAGCCAGGCCAGCACCGGGAGGTAGGTTCTGGGGACCATGGGGACACCGCTGCCAGATGTCCTCTGAGCGTGCATTACGGCGAAGACGGCGTTGGTGTGGTTGGTGGGCAGCTCTACATTGCAGATCATTCCTTCACAGCAAGACCGACACTCCTGCGTGCAAGGAGGAAAGAGGAACGGGAGTGAGGAACAGGGAAGAGGAAGGAACAAAACCCCAAAACAAAAGAAAGACACAAGCCGGAGTTGATCGGCCAGCCTGTGCATTGCCCCAGCCTTTGGGCACCCTTACCTGCCAGCAAAGACTACCGTGAGAGTCCTCATCCTAACTCTTGAAGTGTCAATGCCAATCCCAAGTAAAAATGAGGCAAAGGAGGGAGACTGAGTTAGACTGCTCAGTTGCCACATCTCAAAAGATTGATTACAAAACAATGAAACCAAAAACCGTGACCTGAAAGTCAGCAAACTTCTGGACGTGTTGGTCCTCTTTCTTAGTGTTATCTATTATGTGATAACTGTGACTTGCTATTGTCACTGTACCCTCACCTGCGTCCCGTTAGGACCGCAGTGACAATTTGCTAAAATAAATAAAAATAAAATAAAGTCTCCATTCTTAAGAGTACTTTCAAGGAAAGTGACCTGTGGCCCCAACAGTGATGCATGCCTGGCCCGAAGCCATGACTTCATGAACTGGCCATTCAGACACGTTTCCAGGCCAAGGAGGCAGCAGAAAGGCAGCAACTCCAACCACAGCCACAAACGACTATCTAACCAGCTGTCTGTCAGATTTATCCTGAGGAAAGCTTTTATTTTCCTTTTCAAATCTTGCTATGTAGTCCGAGCTGGCTTCATACTCACAATCCTCCTGTCTCAGCCTCTAGAAGTGAGCCACTGTGCTCACCCCGGGGAGAACGTTCTAGCGATCTTGATCCCCTGGGCCTCCATGTGAAGTTCCATGTCACTCAGTCTGGGGTGCTCCCTTCCTGCCTCTCCAGCTCCCCTCAGCACCGCTGCCCATGTGGCCCTTGCGTGATCAGAGCCAACAACAGCCACTCAGCCAGACTCAGTGACTCATCTGTGACACTGAATTCCAAAATCTCATGAAACGTATTTTCAGATCGTTTCCCCTCAAACGTTAGGATCTCTGCATATGAGAGTAAATTTTTCTTTGGGATGGTAGAATGAGACTATTAAAGAGATAAACTGACCCAATACCTGTCTAAACTTATCTTATTCTCTTAGACTCGTTCTTCTCTGAGCAGAGATGCGGAGTGAGATACAGTTTCAATGGCAAAAGCCATGTGTGTTTTCTCCTTTCTGCCTCCTCGTTACACCGGGATGGGCTTGGTGGTGATTTTTGGCTAGGAACAGAACATACACCATCCAGACTCCAGTGTTCCTCACCCTCTGACGGATGGGGAATTCTCAAGCTTCCAGCATGGGTTTCAGTCTCTTCAGACCATGCAAGTTCTGAAGCCCACAATTTAGCTCTAGAGCCTGGAAATGTACATTCCTTCTTTTTTTTTTTTTTTTTTTTTTTTTTTTTTTTTTTTTTAGTTTTGGTTTTTTGAGACAGGGTTTCTCCGTGTAGTCCTGGCTGTCCTGGAACTCACTCTGTAGACCAGGCTGGCCTTGAACTCAGAAATCCGCCTGCCTCTGCCTCCCAAGTGCTGGGATTACAGGTGTGCGCTACCACCGCCCGGCTTGCACATTCCTTCTTAATACCATTATTTCCTTTTGAAGACAGAATATCTTCAATTGTCTGCTCTCCTCGTCGGCCCTGTAGTAGAGCCCTTTTTGTTTGTGCTCAAACAAACCTAACATACTGCTACTCCTTCTTGGTTCTCCCGTGATGCAAAGCTTACCGCCATCCCCACGGAACCTGAAAAGGTAAGTCCAAGCACACACAATCTTTACCGTGTGTTCCGAGTCTCGGCTGTGTCGGCAGCCGACAAAATGACATTCATTTCTCGAGGCACACTTTTTAGTGATGGACGTGCTTCTTCCGTGGCTGGTGAAGTGATGGACTGTCAAACAATACTGTGTGTCTAGGAAAATTTAACAAGAATAAAAACAAGCTTATTTTCCATATTGCGAAAGAGACCCCCTTGACCATAATGCCAGAAGAGAGTAAAAAAAAGAAAAAAAATCAGAATAATTTTAAGGCTCGTAGGTGAGAAACTTAATAGCATTTAATGTTAGAGTTTGTGGGTGGTATTTCTGCCAAGCTTCCAAAGTACACATGTGTTTTAAAAATGAATATAAATGGGTATCCAGTGCCTTTGGCATGAGCTGAAGCTGAGAAAAATGTGCAGCGTTTTCCCCAGTCCTTGGGCCTGGTAATTGAATATGCAAGTTTTTAAGTTCCCGGCCTGCCCTTTCTTCCTCTGAAGCAGGTGTTCAGGAACTCTAAATTAAGTCAAAAACTGTGAGCACAAAGACACAGCATGTCTGGGAATGTGGTGTCTCACTCAACATTAGCTTCTTACAGGCTACATGCAAGCGGGTCTCCAGCTACATACCAGCTCCCTTCTTCCTCAGCTGGCTTATTCAGATTTGAAGCCTTCTGGCACGTTGGACTAGTCCTCGTCAATGCCCTCCACTTCCCCTGGCCTCTTCACGTCCTGTCTCCCTGCCTTCCTGCTCTGGAGAGTTAGCTCATTTCTCTACCGCTATCCTCACTGCTGTAACCATCCATTTTATGACTTAGCATTCTTGTCAGAACGTGGTCCATTTCACATACATAGGATATTCCGTTTTAGTCCTGTGTCTCCTTGTTGCTATCAAAGACCGTGGAAGTGTCTGTTAAGTTATTCACCATGGATTCCAAAATGGACCAAGATGGTGAGTTCCTGTCACAAGCAAGTCTTGTTTGATCCTTTAAGAACAATGTGATGTTTTGAATGAAATGTTAATGCATACAGTGGTATTTTGATAACTTTAGTAATATTTACAATGGCAAATACATTCATATTGTAAAGGAACTCTATTATCTTCTAACTATGTTCATTCATTTAGTCCTCACCATGAACCTTTGGAAGGCTATAAACCATTTTAACCTTGTTTGCTATTGCTGTTGTTGCTTTAGACAACATCTCATTATGTAGTCCTGGCTGGCTGAAGCTCTCTATGCAGACCAGGCTGACCTAGAACTCACACACAGATTCTCCTGGCCCTTCCTCCCATGTGCTAGGGTTAAAGGTGTATGCCATCATCTTGCCCACAATCAAAGAGGTAGAAAGTTAGATAGTTACAAGTAAGATAGAATGGTAACCAAGGAAGGTGTCAAGGATTCGTGCTTTTAATCAGTACACGTAGCATACCGCCGTCCCGGATACTCATCCTTGAACTCAACAAGAGTAGCAGACACTGAAGTCTGAAGGCCATTACACGTTTTGGAAAAGACATATAAACGTGCACTCCAAACTCAGAATAAATGGAAACCTGTGGCTGCTTGTGTTAACCCAGATCACTGTGGACCTCCCACACAAGAAAGTAGCCTCTACCCAGTCAACACAAATGCTGTTGTAAATGAAACAGGAGATACCCGTGTGGTCACGTTGTGTTACATAGACAACCTTTGAACAACACAGGCAGACCACAGGTGAGGCTTTATAGAGAAAGGGAAACCTGAGATGACAGAGGTCAACAGCTCCAGGCCTGCTTGCTGTGGATGAACGGACGGTTGACTATCGTTTCCCTAAATAATGCCAAAGGGAAAGGTAAGAAGTGGCACCTCAGTTATAATTCCAGATGGTTAATGTCTTTGAGACTTCACTAGTGGGTGATAAAAAAAAAAAGAGCTCTCATGCTGTGCTGGAAGGTAGGGATTCCACACTGGTTCCTGTAAGAGTCGGCTTCTCAGGTGGGCTTGGCAGAGTCCACTACGCTGCCTTTGCTGCTGCTGAGACTGTTTGGGTGGGAAGCTACCCTCTTCTTTTTTTGCTAATCTATGGTTCAAAAGAGATGCTATTTGAGCTGGAAAAATAGCTCGGTGCTTCTTACTCTTCTGAGGGAGCTGGGTTTCATTCCCGCACCCACATGGAAGCTAACAAGCATCTATTAACTCCAGTTCCGGGGGATCCAATGTGTTCTTCTAGTCTCCTTGGACTAGACATGCATGTGGAGCACAGACATACAAAGATGCAAAATGCACATAATATAAATTAGTATTTAAATGCACATAAGATAAATAAATATTTAAAGATTTTTTTAAAAATTACAAAAGATGATATTCTAAAACCCAGAAGCAGATGAAAGGTTTTGGTTGATGAACCACAAATTAGAGCAATACGCACAGATATGCTATGCTTCCATGTGGGTGTGGGAATGAAACCCAGCTCCCTCAGAAGAGTAAGAAGCACCGAGCTATTTTTCCAGCTCAAATAGCATATGAAAGGCGATTCAAAGAACCACATGATTCGTTAAGGGAAGGCCAGTGAACAGGTAAACTTTAAAGCCTTCCCTTCCACCAGTCTACTTGGTTTTCAGCAGAATCTTAAAGACATATTTAATGAATTACATTGACTTACCTGAAATAAATTAGGAGAGACAGTTATCAACCAACCTTAAAACTTTAAAATAATTGTAACCAGTCTCTTCCTGAGTGGGTTTAAAGTCCATTAGATGGAACTAATGCCAGGTATTATTAACTGGACTAAAACCCGGTGGTTTTAGTGTGGCCCTAGGTCCTAGGAGAGAACTTTCTGCTACTTCCTGCTAGACAAGCATAGTAATGAATCACCCCTATGTTCTTACCTTTGTACCCATAGATTAGTACATCTCTGAACCCCCCATCAAAGAATCTTATTTTTACAGGACAGAGCGATTACTACAGAGAGTCGCAGCAGGTCAGTGTGCTAGAGGGGACAGTGGTATCACAGCCCCTACTCCCAAGGCTCAGGGATCATCATGGAGAAGAAGTGGACAGAAAGAGTTTAAGAGCCACAAGAAGTCAGTATCTGCAGGGCAACAGTGTTTGCCAGCCACGACAGGGCCATCACACACGCGAACTCACAGTGGCTGTGCCTGCATACAGAACACCTGCACACGCTCAGGCCAAACAAAATCTTAGAACAAGCAAGGCGGGGACTCAAGCAATCCCATCCCTAGCTGAGGAGTTATCAGCAACTGATGGCTGAGGTTTCTTCAGGATGTGGCCCCTGAGCGGATACTTACGATCTAACAGATTGTCTTTCTCGCATCCCCACTAATGGGCGGGGATGGACTCAATGGGTTTAAAAAAACCAAAAAACAAAAACCTTAAAACCAAGAAAAAACAGAGGTGTACATAAGGGAGAAACTGGAGGAGAATGAAAGGGAGATTTATTAAAATAAATTATATGCATGTATAAAGTTCTAAATAGAAAAAAAATCCAGCCGGGCAGTGGTGGTACACGCCTTTAATCCCAGCACTTTGGAGGCAGAGGCAGGTGGATTCCTGAGTTCGAGGCCAGCCTGGTCTACAGAGTGAGCTCCAGGACAGCCAGGGCTACACAGAGAAACCCTGTCTCGAAAAACCAAAAACCTAAAAAAGAAAAAAAAATCCTTTGAAATACTAAGAAAAATGTTGTGGAAACATGACAGAAGATGCACACAATCGCACATGAACAAGCATGTAACAATGAAAGAGCACTCACTCTACTGAAATGTAAAAGAACCCCAAGGGAAAAAAGATTCTGATTGCTTCCTCTAGAAACAAAGATAATAAACAATGACCATGTGGATGCTACAGGCAGGAACACTTAACTTATCAGTGGTTCTCATTAATATATCCAGTAGGATTTTTTTTTTTTAGGAGGTGGAGGGAATTCCACGGGTTTCCTCTATCTGCAAAAAATTAGGCCATTCTACTACTACAAATACTTCAGTAGAAACTCCCAAGGATTCGTGGTAATAGACACAAACCAGCAATCTCTAATTCTGGAGGTCTGTTCTGCTATTGGTTTTTCTTAGGCCATTGCATCTGACAACCTAAAGTCAGAACAGCCCAGTCTCCTTATAGCTCCCTCAGTTGCAAAGTCCTAGCAGCAGATTGTCTGTTGTACTTCCAACTTTGTGTGGAAACGTTCCGTTCCCTCACAACTCTGTTGCTACGACCTGCAGGGAGTTGCCATCTTCCGACCAAACGCTACGGCAGTCCCCACTTGATGTATTCTTTGACTCTTGTCTCCGGCTGTCCAACAGCAACGTTTCAGATCACAGTCTGCATTGTGCATTCCAACTTCCACACTCTATCAGAATAAAAGAAATCTCCGCAGGTCTGTGCTCATGGACCTCTCTCAGTTTGATCCTCTATCTCCCACTGTGCCGCAGTGGCCAGTCTCTTTGTGGTCACTGAAGAGTCCACACACCTATTGACTCTGGAAGTCTTTACCTCGGAACTTTCCCTTCCACGTACACTTTTCCCTCAGGCTTCCTTCTCTTGTCCATTCAGGTCTTTGTTTTAATGTCTGTTGAGAAAAGATTCCCCATGGCTACCTAGTCAAAGGCATCTTTTCATCATCTTTCAGCAAGTATTTACTGAGCCAGGCATGGGACTGGGTTCTGGAGATGTGTCAGTAAACTATCAAGGATAATCAGTTGTTTGTTAGGAGAGTGAATGAGCGTCCTAAGCAACAGTGAATCTCTAGAGTACAGAACACTTTCTTTGATTTAAGCCAGTAAGTTTGACTTTTCTAGGGTATCATCAAGCATCCAACATTTCTGGGATTGATTGAATGCCTTAGTCAACACTGTGGTTTCTGTCTTCTTGATAAACACCTCTTAAGACATTTGCCTTCATAATGCATACAACTGCGTGCCGAGTGTGTGTATCCCCCATGCCCAGGTTCTTTCAGAATACTCCGGTATGTGGACAGTCTTTGGCAAGAGATCCAGGACCCTATTGGAATCCCATCAGCATGTACTGACATACTAATCTGTAATATAAGACATCGTCCTCCACCTAAGGGAAAGATTTAAGTAAATAAGTTCACAGAAGAATCTAGAAGAGTCTTCCAAGCTCTCAGATACTCACCCTGCGGACACCACTTGTCTTCTGCCCATCGATTGCAGTTATAATTATCTCCTGCATTCTCACAGGTAAAACACTTGAAACTGTTTGGGAATGGTGTGGCTTTAAAAAAAAAGAGAGAGAGAGGGAATGAAGTAAAGTCACAAAAGGACAAAAAGTTCCAACATCAAAAGCACAAAATTCACAATTTTATCAGATGTAACAAAGCATACAAGACATCCTCCTCATTAGAATGCCTGTGTCCCAAAATGAAATGGCTCCGGAAGCTATTTTGAATGATCCATGGTATGATTCCATTAGTATTTAATCTTCGGAAATAAGAGGGGTTGAAACAGTGGGCAAGGATGGAAGTGGTGTTTGAGATTATACAACATAGACAGACACACAACATAGACATACACACAACATAGACAGACACACAACATAGACAGACACACAACATAGACATACACACACACAAATACATACACACATATACATGTGAAGGAGCTAGACAGGCTCCTTCACAGATTCTTTGGAACATCCTGAAGAGTACAGAAAAGAAAAAGTGAGGAACAGCAATGACGTACACCTCGAGTGGGGCTAGGATGAAGACAAGCCCTCATCCTGGCTGGGCAGCGGCAGCAGCAGTAAAGCATTTTAAAAGAAGAGAAAGGAGAAGAAAGACACGCCCCTCACCCCGCCCTCTGGATTGCTGTTTGACTACTACATCAATGATAAAACTTTGATGATAACATTAACGGTGCATAAATCAGTAATGAAGACCCAGGTCACACTCTCTTCCCAATTTCAAACACTCTGATGAGTTTTCAAAAAAAAAAAGTGTTAATGTCCTTTTGGAAGAATGGCTGTATCATTTATGCAGGAAATTTCCATAGCCAATTATCTCTGATGAAGACAACGAGAAAGATCCCCGAACTCCCTCTGCCAGGCCATGGTCCGAGACAGTACTCACAGGAGGCTTATTTGTGTTTGTGTTCTTAAAGGAAAAGCCTTGTAAGACTGGAGCAGGAGGCCAAGCCATTCTAAAGAAGAGAGATTTCCATCCCTGCACTCTCATCCCGGCGGTGGCTAGGCATGTCTCTTTCACTCTAGGTAAAAACCAGCCATTCCAGAAAGGAGTGGTAGATAGAAGGGAGACACCAAACCAAACGCATATAGAATGAGGACCACAGTCCCTACTTACGATCGAGAGGGGGCCTCACATTGTAGAAGTTGATGTTCTTAGCAAACGCCCAGTTGTCTGAGACGATCAACATCTGAAGGATGGCCAGAGCTAGAACGTGGCAGAGGAGCAGCATCCTGTCCTCCCTGACTGGGCGGGTCAAAGCCGTGTGTCTGCCATGAAAACACAGACTGGGTCAGCCCGTTTGTTTTTATACATCGATGAGTGTTACGTTCTGTATCTGCTTGGAAAGCTCCATTAATCCACCTGTCCAAAAGGGTTGGCACCACGTGCATCATTCAGATCAAAGTTAAATAATTACTGCCTTCTACCGGCCTGATAAAATTTCAACCGGACACTCAGTGTTCCTCTCTGTCCAGGAACACAAACTTCTGGCACTGGCCTGGCTCCACCAGGTTCCTCCTGTCTGGGGATAGCTGCTAGTCAATGCTCTGCTTAATGATGGAATTTTTTTCTTTTCTTCAATCAACTCTGCTTCCTGGTTTATTTACCTGGAGTCCCTAAACCACTTCTTTCTGAAATCCTTTCTCTGGGTAAACAGAGGCATCCGATCAATTTTGTAACTCCATCTAACCCTGAGAGAAATCACGAAAGTAAAGCCAAGGGAGCAAAGAGTGAGTTGGGCACAGGAAGTCTGGGCTAAAGTCTGGGCTGATCCTGGAGTAGAGAAGGGAGCAGCACGTGAGGTGCTAGCTCCGCCTACCCCTCCCTGTCACACTGGGTGCAAGGACAAGCCACCAGAGGAAGCCATAAAAGTTAAGTGTTGGGCACAATATAATGATACCCCTGGCTCACCAACATTATTGACTGTGTTCATAAGGGATTGAAACTCAAAGAGTGACAGACATGCCCACAGTGCTGAGTAAGGTCGTTTGGGACCCCACAGAACCCACAGGCTCTAGCCCTTTGAAGCCAGCCTCGTGGGAGGAGCTACATCTGCAGTCTCATCACTGACAGGCTTTCTGGCCAGAGAGAGGTGAGTGTGGGCTGCGAGAGACAATGTGCAAACTTAGACTCCAAAGGTTCGGGTGCTGGATCTGCTGTTTATTAGCTTCCTGACCTTGGGCAAGCTCTTTAAACTCTATTAACCTCAATTTCCTCATCTGTAAAATGGCTTAATAATACCCACACTGCCCACTCATTTGGATAATTGTGCGCATCAAACGCAGGTTCAGATAGGATCGCATAGCCTCCTGCGAATGAAACACACATAAAAAGAGACCTGCGGAAATGTTAGAGTTCAATAGAATCAGCCAGACTCATTTTCTTTTTGCTGAATCGACTATCTTAGTGGCTCAGGGAAACTTTCAAAGAAACATGGTTTGAGATGAGATCCACACATTCATGCATCTAGGTTCTTCTTCACATTAACTTTTTGAAGCCAAGGTACTAATGTAGGGGCTCTAGAATTTTACTTCTCTTGTGTCTTTTGCATGTAAGTAACATGTAAGCGAGGGTACTGAACAGAGTACCAAACAAAATGTAGTGGCAACAACCTTTTCCCTACAGAGGACCTTTGTGAAGACAAGACTGAATCACTAAGGATTCAGTCAGTGAAAGAAAGCAAGCTGGTGTGGAATTTCTAAGAATACAATAAGGCTAAGCTTCCTTGATTTTGTTTTATTTACATCAATACATCGACCCAGAAATACTAAATATATTTTTCTAGTTCGTTTTAATAACCAAAATTGAAATTTTAGAAGTTATGCTTACAAATGTCATTATTGAAGATCTTTCTGAAGAAATAGTCAACTCCACTACCACATCAAGTGGTTATATTGAAAACAACTCTGCTTTTCCTAGTCACACAACTAAAGTGGTCCACCCCAAAGTTACAATGAATCAATAGTCAAAGGTTAGGACCTAGTATCCCAAGAGAGACTCTTCATAATGGCGAGATGAGTTCTTTGCCCCTTGAACCTCAGAATGACTGTGCTCTAACAGCAGTCCACATTGTCTGTGTCAGATGGGCAGCGTCCTGAGATCATGGATTTCAGATGCCCATTGTCTACACTTAGATTCCCTTTCATCACTGAAGCTGTGGGGCCTTAGATGAGTTTCTGAAGCTTTCCTAGTCCAGCTTCCTTCTCTGTAGTATAGTCATAAGAAATAGCAGTTTTGAAGTGAGGTTTCCATGACCTCATGCCTATGAAGGCAGAGACTGAATGCTGAGCCACAGTCAAAGCTATGGTCATCGGATGCTTTCTATTTGGTGGTAAGGAGCATTGGCTCAAATACCTGTTCCAGACCCAACCCTTGTGGTGCCTGACTCAAGTTCATTAAACCTCTCAATAACACAGATTTTCAGCTGTGAAATGGGAGAAGTAATGTTTCCTTGTAGAAACATTGCAGTGTAGGAATAACATCGGCTAAAGCAAACACAACATTTGAATTATTTAGTTAGTTGTGTGCCTGGATGTTGGCTAGTTCTCGTAAGCATTGACAGTTTGAAATCACAGCTCAAAGTCCCTGCTTTTCCTAAAGTAATTTCCCTTTGAACCCAAAGCTTATTCATTCATTCCACGTGTCACTGTTGACATCCTCTGTGGGTCACAATTGTTATTACTGACTTCCCAACTACGCCCTTTCTTTCATGAAAACTGCACTTTTGAGGGAAAGGGCAACCCATGGGAGTGTGTAATTTCAAATTATACAGTTATAAATCGCATAAAGGCAAAGCAATAAGGTGATACCTTAGTAGGAGAGGAGGGGTTATATCACATATGACAGTCTGCGCACACCTCTCTGAGTAAGAGACATTTGAGCAGGTAAATTAAGCGAAGAGAAGACACAAGATAAACCCAAACTCTAAAGAAAAGCAACCTAGATCCTATAGAAGGAACTCCCGAAAACAGATCTGGACACATGGTTCAGTGGATAAGAGTCTGTACTTTATGCACATGAGGCATGAGTTTGGATCCCTATGAAAAGTCGGGTACACCACAAGTACCAGCTGTACCCCACATGCATGCCTGTAACCTGGTGTTGTGTAAGTGGAAATAAAAGCCTGGTCGGGCTCATTGGCTGTCTTGCTAGCTCCTGATCTCTTGTTAACAATAATACAGTGAAAAATGATACAGTAGGACACCAATTCCCTTATCTGGCTTCTGCATCACACACAGGCATGGACATCCACACACACACCTTATACACATCCATGTATACACACACACACATACACACACACAGAGGCATATATATACACACACACACCCATACACACTAAAAAGAGTAATAGCAGATGTGTTTCAAGCACTCGGTGTACTGGTTTGGGGAATAGACAGGTAGTGAATGAAATTTTATTACGTAAGCAAACACCACGAAGAGTTGGATCCAGGAAAATCAAGACCTTGAGAGGAACCACAAATGTTCTGTGTCTGTAGAGACATTCCCAAATCTCTAGCTTGTTTGTTGCTCCTGGAATAAAAGGAACTCGAGTGATGGTGAAGGCAGAGCGAAGCGGAGCTCAGATCAGCCAAAGGCTTCTCTGAAGGACTAGAACTACCGAATGGAGCTAGAACGGCCTAGTCAGCAAAGAGCTTTGGTGAGTGGGATCTCTAGCACCCTGTGAAAAGCCAAGCAGGCCACTGTGTGTCTGTAATTTCACCTTGGGAAGGTGGAGACTGGGGGAAGGGGGGGGTCCCTGAAGCTGACTGGTTAGTCACTCTGGCCAGTGACATCTAGGTTCAATGAAAGATCCTATTATAAGGTGGAAAGGGAATTCAGAAACTTGCTTTCTGACCTTTATAAGCACAAGCATACTTGTGCACACATATGTACCTCCCCCAACACACACACACACACACACACACACACACACTCACACACAAACAAACAACCTAAATGAACAAGTCTAAGCATAAGACCTGCTTTCTGGATTCTCATGCTCTAAAGCAGGACCACAGACGCTGGTTTATTACCACTGTGCGGCTGGGGAAACTGAGGTTCAGAGTCAGGAGACTGCCACTGATATAGTAAGTTTCCCTTCAGAATTTTCCAACTGGTGCCTTTTTGACTATCAGTGATAGACAAAACAGAGAGGGATTGAGTTCCTTCGAGCTGTGTCTACACAGCCTAACTATATTTTCATTTCTACTTCAAAGAGAAACAGCAAAGCCTTATTCTAGCAGTATTCTCCGAAACTGAAAAGGTTTGCCTGTCAAATGAGGGACAAACTCAATAAAAGTGTCTTCTGTTTCCTGAGCAGGTCTTATAATGTATTACCACACACTGTCTACTGAACAACAGTTGTCTATATCTTTTTTTCTGTCTACAGGCTTGTGTTACCACAACTGTTTTATTTTTCATAAGCAGATGATATTAGGGTAGTGAACAAGTAAATGGCTAAAAAGAGTGTCCCGGGGTTGCTGTCCATTGAGAACCATGCACGGGGCCCCTAAAACAGAATGCATCTGTGCGGACATGCTGAGCAGGCACTAACTGCAGTCTCTGTCATAGGCAAGGTTATTGGGGAGCTTGTATTTTGTTCCCTGGAGGCACTGGGGTCTATAATTTGTGTTAGATTAAACCAGGCTATTTTCTCCACGGCCACTGCACAGACTAATGTTGCTTCTTCTTGTAGGATGAGGGGTAACCCGTGAGGTTCCCAAGGCAATTGGTGAAACTGTGTGTGTAGCTATATCTTGCTGGGTGGAGGAGCTCAAACTGTTCTGAGACCCACATCATGGTGAAAAAATGCAGCGTACTGCTTCAGAATATAGCTGTGATGATTTTACTTCCTGTGAGCGTGTTCTTTTATTCGGACACTAAGACAAAAGTTCCACCGTACACCGTGGGATGTGCGTCTACAACCCTCACACTGGGCAGAAGCTCTAAACGTCTTTCTCCAAGAGAGCTTACTACTTCCATACATGTTTCCCAGAGACAGGCTTGGGCAGAGACCTCGTGTGTGCGGTGCTGGCCTTCCCTTGTGTTTTGAGTCCCTTCTTTAGATGATACATTAACTTGCTTCAGAATGCAAACAGTTTCTTTGCCAGGAGAGGGGAGAGATTTCTTCGAGGCACATTTGTAAAGATACAGGAAGCAACTCTCAGGCATTCCAGAGAATGGCAGGTAGCCAGATTTGTCAGTCAAGGAAGCCCCCCTCCTGAGACTGGCCCATGCCTGCCCAGAATAAAAGACTTGATTCACGGGAGGGCATGTGGTTCAGAAGCGGGACAGCTTCCCAGGCCTCGGTGCTCTTAACATGCCATTGTCTGAAAAGCTGGTGGGGACCTTGAGAAGCAACATAGAGCTGACAGCTTTAGAGGCAGTAAGACGACACATATTAAAAAATAACCCCTTGATGTGTGCTCAGCACACACCGCATAGTCAGTAAATATGTTCTGGAACAGAACCAACCTCATTCTCTCTGACCTGGACGGAGTGCCTTTCATAGAGAGTCAGGCAAAGGCATCTGCACTAGGGCACTGGCAGGGCATCCAGAGTGGTGAAAGGAGGGACTCCCAGGAGAAGCCCCGGACCGAAGCCCAGCAGCCCATACTGCATTGCTAAGACGTGAGTCAGCGAGCAGGAGAGTGCCCTCAGCTGCTAAGGAAATAATGAGCGGGTAATTGAAGGGAAGCAGCCGTCTAAGTCCAGCATGCCCGTCAGCACTCACATCCACGCCTTCCTGCAAGCACCACTCACTCCGCAGTCAGCCACTCTGACTGCAACACTCTTAATGAGCCGGTTCGCCTTGTAAAATGGACTGAAGGCCAAGTTTCCACAAGGCCAAGTTTCAAAAAAAAATGGGTGCTGAAATTTGACTGGGAAAGGCTGGGAGAGGTGAAAACGCTCCCTTGGAAAAGGAGACATTTTGCCAGAAGGAAACGTCACTATCCACAGTCAGAGAAAGGTATGGGATGCTTCTGTCTACGAAACCAAGGTGGTGAAGAGACATTCACGGCCCTATTGCATCTTGGGAGAATGTCATGGGATGTGCACTGTACCCACTCCCTGCAGAGGAGCTGAAGGCCAAGGTGCTGGGCCGAGCCTAGGCCCGGGGGCCAGTTCCCAGGGCTTCGGTTTCTAGCTTCACTGATGGTTTGCTCTCTGTGTGACATAAAATTTGTGAAGGGCTTCCGCTTCTCCGCATCTTGAAAATTCATAATTTGAAGTCGCTCCATTACAGCATTCTGAGTGCTGAGTTGAAAACAGTAAACAAGAAAGAGCAAATCCGAGAGTCCCCACATGTCACTAGTAGGAAAAGAAAATGAGAGTCACTGACAATGTGGCCGACGGTCTTCGAGGGAAAGTAAACCAACAGCCTTAGCTTCAAAAGGATCTAGAATAAAATTCAGGATCTTTATTTACTAACTAGACAATCACAGGGCTAAGAAGTATTGTCCCCATTGGCAATAAGGAAAGTGGGCTTAGAGTTGTGCTGATAACTTAGGCTGTGGTATGAATTGAGAGCTAACTATTAGTATATAAAGTACTTTTTATTTAACCTCAAAATACTGAAGCACCAAATTCACCCTCTTCTCCCTCCCCCAATTCCTATACACACCATTACCAGCAGACTAAAAAATCAGATCAAGAGATACAATTGGGCAGACTTATTCTATATTTATCCCAAGCGGGACAATGTTGAGGTCTAGGAACTAATGTCTTAAGAGGACTCTGAAATTCCTCCTATTACAACCAAGTGGGAAGGGGAGAAACTGTGCACTGCCCTGCCCTCCACTTCTAATAAAGTGTGATACTGGTGGAGGTAGATTAATGGAGAATTCCAGCTGTGCATTAAGACTCAGAAATGTAACATGGTATTCCCATAATATTCTAGATTCCCATTACACTGCTTTAAAAAAAATACAAACAGAAAAGTTTTCACCAAATGTAAGATCAAAACCTCACAGAAGGGACATGTCTAAGTATAAAGCTGGAAGTTTGGAGATGCCAAAGAAGTAATTCTTTATCTGTTGTATGTAACCAAGTCCAGGATGATGCCGAAAATAGCGCTAATGATACAATAACTTCATTATGCAAATCAGTTTAAATCTAATTATGTCAATACATGGCCAGTAAGTATGAAAATTAGATACTTTCTAAGTTTAAAGTATGATATGAGAGAGAGAGAGAGAGAGAGAGAGAGAGAGAGAGAGAGAGAGAGAGAGAGAGAGAGAGTTAATGTATGCATGTATTTATGGGGTTACTTGATTGGTTAAACTAGGCTGTAATCACATACCTACAACTCTGATTAAGACAGTGAATTTCTGGGCTGGAGAGATGGCTCAGTGGTTAAGAACACTGACTGCTCTTCCAGAGGTCCTGAGTTCAAGTCCCAGCAACCACCTGGTGGCTCACAACCATCTGTAATAGGATCCAATGGTCTCTTCTGGTTTGTTTGAAGACAACTACCATGTGCTCATCATATATATGTGTATACACACACACATATGTGTGTATATATAATTATTATTATTATTATTATTGTTATTATTGTTATTATTATTAAAAGACTGTGAATTACCAATTATCCTAGTTTACTTTTCTGCTGCAGTGATAAACACCATGAACATGAGCAACCTGGGGAGGAAAGGGTTTACCACATCTTAAACTTCCAGGAAACAGTCCATCACTGAGGGAAGCCAAGAAGGCAGGAACTCAAGCGAGGCAGGAACCGAAGCGGAGGAACAATACTTGCTGACTTGATCCTCATGGCTTGTTCAGCTGCTTTTCTATACCACCCAGGCCCTCCTGCCCGGGGCTGGCACCCACTCACAGCAGGCTGGGGTCTCCCACATCAATTATTAATCCAGAAAATGCTCCACAGGCCTGTGCACAGGCTAACCTGATGGAGGCTTTTTTGTTTTTTCAGTTGATCCCGGCTTGTGTCAAGCTGACAAATGAAGTAACCAGTGCACTAATAATCTCAGTGTTTACAGTTGCTCATGGGGAGCCTGGTGGGAGCCCAACTGGTGCTACACACTGTCCTGGGGTTTTATGTCACTAGGCATTGTTTACAAAGCCCCTGTGAGCTCAATTTCATTCTTAAGCCTCCACCTGAAAGTATACTGTACAGGCAAGGGACAAGTCTGTAGATCTTCTGAAATGGGAGGGCATTTAAAAACCAACAATAAACTGCATGCTCTGGCAACAGAATATTGTGCTGACTTTTGCATAGTCACAAGATCCAGAACAGATTATTCAAAGAACTCTCTGGAAGCTGACAAGCTTATAAAAGCAGTCCTAAGGAAAAAAAATTCTGTATCTTGCATATATAGCAAAGTTACGGTGTGCCACTTGCACTATAAATCGTCACTATTACTACTTGGAGCAGAAGAAAATGTACATATATAAAGATATATATATATATATATGTATATATATGTGCATAAATTTGTATTCCCAGAGGAAACTGAAAAATTATGTACATTAAATAGCGTTTTAATTGCAACATGAAAAACGATATTTAACGGCTGGTAACGTGGTTCGCAGTCCCACAAGGGTAAAGTCGAGTGAAGTTGCTGCCTGGTGTAATGGGGAAAAATTGGCCTTTGGAGGCACCAGGCCTAGGCAGAAATTCTGACTGTCACCTCTATTACATCCTACTCAATTGCTTTGAGTCTCAGTTTCCTATCGGTAAAATAGAAATATCACATATGCATTTTGCAAAGTTTAGGGAATAAAAGAAAAATAAAAATTAAAATGTTGCCACCATGTCCATTTACCAAGTCGATTGGAAGGCTAAATGTGGAGAACTATTGTTCTGCAGTGAGTTATCACACTGGCCACTTTCAGTATTGTTGCTCAGAAGCTGACCGGATAGTACTCGAACTCAATATGTTTTCAGTTCTCAAATTGTATGATTATCTGAACATATATGAAAACAGAAAACTAGAACACATGGGACAACAATTTCCAGGCGTTCTTGGACTGAAACATTCCATCTCCTAAGGAAACCCCTTAAGACAGGAAGTAAGCAACTCAAAATAGATTTTGGAAGTCCCTGACACTGATCAGATTCACTAGGCCCCTCCCTCCCAAGAGTGAAAAATGACTGCTTGAGAACTACTCTCAGACAAGCCAAGCTGTCCTGATGGACCAGGTGTGGTATCTGAAAGAGACTTGGTCCATCTGAGCCTCCTGGAAAGGACATTCTCCATCTGACAAACTGCCTTTGCTATGGATAGCATGTTCCAGATTCCCAGCTTTGTAAGCTGTCGTCTATTCTGGGGCAGGCTTTGGTGATGAGGCTGTGTCTGAGTCGTTTCTCTATCTATAATTAATCCCACACCCATTTTCCTGTAAGTAACCCCAATAAAACTCATTGGTTCACCATGCTGGAATTTGATAGTGTCCATACTTTGGTTGGTTATGTGCTCCCTATTGGGGTGGGTAGACATGTTGTATCTCCCCAGGAAAAGGCTTGGCACACACCAAGCATTCAGAGGTTCTTATATCATTTGCCTTCAGAAGCCATAAACTCTGGGCTGTCACATACCATTTCGTTTTAAATGCGTGCCATACTTTCCATCCTGGTTGGAAGGCTCAGTTCAAATATTTCGCATTCACAAAACCTTTATGCCTGTTCTAGCTCATACGATGGTTTCTAGCTAAGAAAATACTGTAGCTTATTTGTAAGGTACAAAGCGGATGCTGACCTTGGAGGCTTAGGAGATAACTCAGTGGATAAATTGCTTGCTGAATAAGCATGGGGGCCTGAGTTAAGACCCTCAGCACTCAGGTAAAATTGGGTGTAGTGGTGTGTGTGTCTATAACCATGACACGTGGGAAAGGAACAAAGACAGGATTCTTGCAAGTTGCTAGACAGAGTTCTGGGTTCAGTGAGAGACCTTGTCTCAAAAACTGTGATGGAGAGTAATTGAGGAAGACATTTTATCACAAGCATGCATTTAAACACTTGTGTATGCACACACACATACACACACACACACGTACACACACATAAACATATACACACACATACACACACACACATACACACACACACACACACACACACACACAGAGGACTATCTTCAGAACTGGGCAGAGCAAGTGCCAATCCTTGCTTGCAAATATGCTTAAGGTCTGACTCTACGAGATTTAGACATTACAAGGAAGGCGCTACCAATTAAAAGTATTTTCTTTTCCTTTTCTACAAACAGACATTTCATTTCCATCGTGATTATTTATCTAAGTGAGCAAGCTTTCACTCCATCAGTGTCCCACACGGAGGCTATGAGAACTCTAGTTTCAGCCACTAAAGACTTACCCAACAAGGCCTAACCCTTTGGGACACGGCTCAATGCATCCATTCCCTTAAATACACTGTAGCTGCATGGTGTTCGCCAGCTGGCACCATGTTGTGAAGAGAAAATGAGTAAGGGAGGACCCGCCACCCTCCGTCGCCCCCCACCCTGATCTGAACTGTAAAGGCAAGCGTGCCTCCCCAACGGCTCGGGTTTGGTTTGGCCAACAGCAAGTGCTCCGGGATAGCAAAGTGGTTGGAAAATCAGGCTGGGCGCTTGTTTCGGTGACTAACACCACCATGTCCCGTAGAGTCTATCAGAGTCATGCCACACCTAGTACATCTTAGATGCTGGTAACAATTTCCCCCTTGTCCTTTGGGTCTGAGTTAAGATGGAAATGACTCTTCTCTGTTGCTAGCTCTGGAGTCTCGTAGTCTGCTAATGGCTTTCTAGCCTCTGTGAATTGCACCTTGTTAATATTCTGAAATAACACCAATTGATCACACCCACCTGGTTCCTTCCGGAACTCCAACTGAATCTTGAACATCAGCAAAGACCCACTCTGGTCTCACTGCTCTTTAATGTAGCAGAGTGATCACAGGAAAGCTACAGTGCATAAAGTCTTGTTACCAGCGAAGAGGAGAACCAGTTTTACATTCTCTGAGTTATGAGGAACCAACAGCTGGATAATGTAGCAAATCAATCAGTGAGAAAATGAAAACACCACTGAGTTCTGTATCAGAAGATAAATGTAGATGAATATTTTATAAGCTCATTCAAATATCGCAACCTCAACAAAACTTAGTGATTCCTAATCCCGCCATCATGAAGTGTATCATTAAAAGGCAGAGAGAGGTGCGCAACGTTAGACAAAAGACCTTAGAAAATGAATATGGGATGCTACTAATATAGTGTTCCCTCTCACTGAATTATAACATACAGATATGTGTATGTAGTTATACATATCTGCATGGAAACAAGTCTATTTGAATCTACCCAATCCATGGACTACTGAAACCTCTATTAATTGAACTATGTTCTGCTCTAGAGTTTCTGTCCTAAGACATTCTATTTCAAAACAAATAACATTGGATTTTTCACTTGACATTGGATTTCTCTCTTAAATTAAGAACCTCTATCTTTAAATTAATAACCTATCTGTTATTATGCAGATCTTAAATGTCCACCAAAGGCTCATGTGAGGAGGGCCCCCACTATAATAATGCTCAGTGGTCAGACTTTGAGGAAGGCAGATGCCAAGGGGTCTGTCCTCACCACTGACTCCGTCCACCGGTGGACCCACACCTTGATGGATAGTTGGGAGGTGTTGGAAGCTGAGGGACTGGGACATACTTGAAGACAGTGCACCCTTGAGGACTGTCTTTGGGTATGTGTCTTGTCTCTGGCCACTTTTTTTCCTCTTTTCTGTGCTATTTTGCTTCGTTGTTGTTGGATTTTTGTTTTATTTTGTCTGTTTGCTTTTTTGGCTATTGTAAGGTCAGCAACTCTGCTACTCATCATGGTGCAGAAACAGCATATCTACTCAGCCATGGGCTGGAACATCTAAAATCACCAAACAAAATTAATCCTTTCTCCCTGAAGTTGAAAAGTGGTATTTTGCCACGATGAGAAGCTGAAAAGCACACTTTCTCACTCTCCTGATGTCCCTTCGCTTCCACATCCCAAGCCTTTCCACCCCATCCCACCACACCACACCACACCACACCACACCCCTTCCAGGACAATGTTCTCAGGAGACTTATTTGCCCAAGTAAAGGGAGTCCCTTTATTTCACTTCCTGTGTACTTGAACTCACCTTTGTCACCCAAGTCTTCCTCCTCCTCCTCTTCTATTCCTTCATTCAAGGACGCCTAATTCAAAAATAAAAATCAGTTAGCTAAAAATGCACACTGAGATCTCATCCATATTCTATACCAATTTCTGGACCATAAAATCCCTTATCGGCAGACTGGGTGTTCTTTGCTTACACCCAGAAGAGCCTCTTCCACTTGGCTTAAAACAAACCACACCATGTATATAATTTTACAATCAGCGGCATGTGACAGAGACCAAAAGAAGGATCCTTCTTATTCCTTCATTCCTGTGTGAATGAAGTGTCAATGGGCACGAACACTCTCCTCATTGACAGTGTGTACAGACAGGACTACCTGTGGGCTTCATCGCAGAATGCCTTCAAAAGGTAAGAAGACTGGGGCCACACGCCAGTGACCTCTACTGCTTAGTGTGGTGTGCCAGAGGTGGAGCCCACGCAATCCACACCGAGCTCACAGCCACCAATGGATAAAAAAAACCAGTCCTGGTGTACGTCGTCACAGCTCCTGGTAGCTGTCTTTCATGATGGCTATAGCCTCTCTGGCAGAGAGCACTGGCCCTGTACTTCTGAGCTAACCTCCGCTCACCTCTGAAGTTGACCACGATAGGACAGTCAGGGAACATAGTTAACCGTGTCCTTTGGATCACCTTGCAATGCTTAGTCCTTTGACTCCAAAGTAGAGTAGTTTCCATTTACTCTTTAGCATGTAGGCTTGGGCAGCAGATTATCTCAACGCAAAGGCCTTTGAAGGGTCGAGTTAGCACATTCGCCTTACAGTATGATTCATGCCCAGAGAACTTTCCCATCTGAAATTAATTAACTCTCCACACATGGCTGTGAGGTAAGCATGATGTGGTCATCGCCAGGGTGTAAGGAGAAATTAGAGTGGGGGAGGTCACAGGTTGTGCCAGAGTTCTTAGGGAATTGTGTCATCACACAGGAATCTGGCTCGGTCTCTCGGCCCAGTCTAGGATCTAGACCAGTTTACCACATTTTGCCCATTTGTTCCTTACTGAACTTTGTTAAAAGTACAGGCAGGAGCCGGGCAGTGGTGGCGCACGCCTGTAATCCCAGCACTTGGGAGGCAGAGGCAGGTGGATTTCTGAGTTCGAGGCCAGCCTGGTCTACAGAGTGAGTTCCAGGACAGCCAGGGCTACACAGAGAAACCCTGTCTTGAAAAAAATTAAAAAAAAAAAAGTACAGGCAGTTAGGAAGGGTTCAACGAAAGACCATGTTCAAAACCTTTATGTCATGTCTACCCTAACTCAGTAGCAGAACCCACTCTCCCGGATCTTCTTCTTCTTCGGGAAGATGTGTGACTGGACAAATCTGATCCTTTGGAAATAAGGCCAAGGATGCCCTATCTTCACCCAGCTTCCCAGGAAGCACACAGTAAGGCTCACTCTCCTGTCTTCAGAGCTACTGGTGCACAGGCAGCCTCGGGGCCAGGGTCATGGGTGCTGAGACAGCAAACTGCTCGAAGCAGCACCACATTGGCAGAGCCTTCTTGACACACCTGACCAGGGCCCTGCCCTTCAGCACTCTCGGGTCTCCAGCCGATCCCCACAGCACAGCATACCGCAAACATTTCAGCTCTCTCTACCGTCTTTTGGATTCTGCAGGAGAACCAGGGTAGGCTAGTGTCCAGAGAGAGGCAAGTGTCAACCTCCGAGGTCAGGCCTTTTCTCTCTTGAGTCCTCGTCGTCCTCCACCTGCTCCAAGTTCTGTGCCTTTTTACGATCGCCATTTCCTAGCCTACTGCTAGAGAGCAGAGGAACTTTTCCCACTCATGATTCCATGTCGCCTGAGGAATGTTTATGCATTTGAGGTCTATAAAATAGGTATATAGATCTAACCCAGACTTGCTGCAGGTCAGAACAAATTTCATTTTAAAGCAACTCTTTGACATACATATTATTGCACTACTTAAGATGAGAATGTGTTTGCATGCTAATAAGATGGATAAACTTGCTTGCTTGTACACGGATAATTAAGTTTTGGGCTGATGAGATAGTCTGGTGCCTGCTGCTACGACTGACGACCTGCGCTCAATCTCCAGGGCAAACGTGATGGAAGAGAAGAGACGTTTTCTGACCTCTCTCTCTCTCTCTCTCTCTCTCTCTCTCTCTCTCTCTCTCTCTCTGTGTGTGTGTGTGTGTGTGTGTGTGTGTGTGTGATGTTGTGTGAGTGCCTCTCTACATAAAATAAAATATCAAAATAAAAAATGTAAAAGGATTAAATCATGGCTGAATATTTGATTCTGCAGGACACAGAGGATCTTCCACACTTTTCAGAGTTGACGGATATTGATTTATAGCAGTCAGCGCCGAGAACGCCACTTTGTATTAATGTGCAGTACAAAATACCGAAATAATGTTTATGGCCATCTTAGAAATTGGTGGAAATTCTGCCCTCACCCCGAAGCTAATATTTTTATGATTTTATCATACCCGCAACATTTTTATGTGTTTTTATCATTTTATGTCACATCAGCAACACAACTTGCAAGTTTTAAAATCAAACATTTTAATGCACTAGAGCCCAAAGACACATTGATATCATGCTTATGTGCTGAGACGTGATGGAAGGAAAATATTAAAATTCCTTGTTTTCCATAATTAAAGCATGTTTTTACAAGAGCAGAAGGCTTTGTATTGATGGTAAAATAAGATAAAATAAAATAAAATAAATAAAATAAAATAAAATAAAATAAAATAAAATAAAATGAAATGAAATAAAATAAAGCAACAACAACAAAACCCAATCACAACATAACAGAGTCTCAATCTAGCTCATTTTTTTTTTCAGGAAGGCGGTCGGTACCCATTGATGTCACAGAGAGTATAGGCTTACACAGTGTATGTATGCTGCATGCTTAGAACCCAGGAACCTGCATGGGGGACATAGACAAACACTACAGAGACACCCCGGATGAATTGACTTTTGATCTTGAGTTAATTTGAGGCCCTTGCACATGCAATATCTGCTACTCACTCCTGCCAAAGTTTTGTGACCCTACTATTGTGACCCACAGTTTAAGAAGCCGTGCGGTGTACACGGTACGCACTTGCTGATAATGGAATATTAGCCCAAGAGCTCAGAATACCCAAGATACAACTCGCAGACCACATGAAGTTCAAGAAGAAGGAAGATCAAAGTGTGGATACTTTGATCCTTCTTAGAAGGAGGATCAAAATACCCATGGCTCACAGCCAACCAATAGACTGAGCACAGGGTCCCCAGTAGAGGAGCTAGAGAAAGGACCCAAGGAACTGAAGAGGGTTGCAGCCCCATAGGAGGAACAATAATATATACCAACCAGTACCCCCAGAGCTCCAAGGACTAAACCACCAGCCAAAGAGTACACATGGAGGGACCCATGGCTCCAGCTGCATATGTAGCAGAGGATGGCCTTTTCAGACATCAAAGGGAGGAGAGACCATCGGTTCTGTGAAGGCTCAATGCCCCAGTGTAGGGGAATGCTAGGTCAGGAGAGTGGGAGGAGAGAGCAGATAAGCAGGAATGGGGATGGGATAGGGGGTTTTGGAGGGGTAAAGAGGAAAGGGGATACCATTTAAAATGTAAATAAAGCAAATATCTAATTTAAAAAAGCAGCTGCTCAGTATAGTTTGCTTTACTGGCCCTTTCCTTGGGGAGCACACTCTCACACCCTCCGCTCTGACACTGTCAGTTTCTAAGTTACCAACCTGAGGAGTCTGCACTGTAAGTCTTATTTCCTGCCACCTTTATACAGTGTGGACTGAGTAGAGACTTGTCACTCCATTTAAATAGTAGCCCCAATAATCATGAAGATACTCTAACATTTCAGTAATTTGAAGAGTACAATACTGTAGGCAGACAATTATACTGGCAAGTTAAAACGGACTTTAAAAAGTTACGTTGTTAGAGCAGAATGGGAGAAGAAAAATAAAGCTGGATCCACACCCTGTGTTATATACGGAATCCGATGCTATAAAGCTCCAGAAATGCCTCTCGGTATAATAATGTTATGAGAGAATGTTCTTTTAAAAATCCTTATATGACACATCAATATTAACATATTGATGTACTTATCAAGAAAATCATATGATATCTGGGATTTATGTATTAATATTCTCAATGCGAGTTGGGCAATAGATAAGATTGGGTAATGTTCAAGTGACTAAGGGTGGATGGTGGGAGCCTGGGAGTTGCCACACTACTTCCTCCCATTCACGTGGGCCTAAAACCACTTTGTGATGACTCTTAAGCAGCAGGAGAAAGCAAGAGTGGTGTGCTTGGCACGGGGAACAGTCCTTCCAATCATGGATAAAACACAGGAAATGGGAAATTAAAGTTTCAGCAATTGAACCATAGTTTTTTAAAAGTCAACATGCAAAAAGATATATGCCATAAATAAAGACAAGAACAAGTAATAACCTGGGGAAACAATTTTCAACTCAAATCACGGACAAAAAAAACCAAAACCAAAAACTCAGGTAATTTTGCTGTTATGGAAACAGCTACTAGCATAGAGTCCTTAAGAAACTTATGAGCAATGAACAGGAAAACTGTCAAAAGGCATAACTGTGTTACAGAGCATAAGTAAGTCTTTAAACATCATTTTTCAAAAAGAAAAAAAAAAGTTGGGCACATTTTCAAACAGGAGAAATGCAAATCAAAATTGTATTGTCAGTTTTCTAGAACTGGGCCAATCTAATACGTTAACATCCTTTCTGATTCTCTCTTCTGAAGAACTTTCAAAAAGCAGGCCTTGACAGGTGGTACTGACGGGATCCCAGCTCTTAGGGAACAATTCACAGTATTCAACTCTCAGATGCATTCAGCCTTGACCCCAAACACTAATTCTGGAAATTCCTTCCTGCATTCAAGTACAGTGATATCCTTCCATGATACTCAACACATCACTCTCTGTGACATCAAATGATTGAAAAAATAAATTAAAATTAATATGAATTAAATAAATTAAAAATAAAAGTAAAATAAATGCATGTGTGTGTGAACGCGCGCGCGCGCGCGCGCACACACACACACACACATACACACACACACACACACACACACACACACACCATGTCACCTCTTGGAACTTTAGAAACAATGGGATAAAAAAATTGCATGTATCTACTTGTATATACAAAAATACATGCAATGAGCATATATAGAAAATTAACAGACATGAAGGCTTGTAGCTAGAGTGATGGGTAAAGAAATGAGCGGGCGGCAGTAACAAGAAGACTCCTCAAAGTGTACTCCTTGGTAGTCTGGTTTTTCTACCCATGAGTACATAGGGCTTATTCAAAAATACAAACAGAATGAATGGTGCAACTGACCTGACAGTTCCCAGTTACTAACCTGTCATACCATTAAATATGACAGTTCCTTCTAGCAGTCTGGTGCTTAGGGGGGTGGGAGGGCAGGACCTGAGCTCCGTGCCCAGTGTCCGTATAAAAACCACCAGGCATGGTAGGGAAGGCTTATCATGCTAGAGCTGAGCAGACAGACAGGAGGATCCCTGGAGCTCACTAGGCAGGCATCACCCAGCCCACCCGGTGAGACTCAAGCCAATGAGAGATCTTGTTTTGAAGGAGGTCAATGTCCCTCCTTGTCCTCTGGCCTCCATATAGCATTGCGTCTGTATAACACATACAAGCATTAAAAAAAAAAAAAATCCAAACAGTGGTTAATACAAAAACGGCATCTTTGTTTGGCTTTAGAGTACATCACTTGGTGGTCGATGTAAGGGAAACCAGAAATCCCAGCATCCTCACTACATTTTGGAAGTCGGTTGGAAACATGCCCTGAGTTCCGTGAGAGCCGTTCACAGCTGTGTGGCATCAAAGCATTTGGTATGCACATAAGGATGAGGAACTGGAAGTGCCACCTTCTTTCAGAGCAGGAAGGCAACTCCATGTCCGCTCATTGATGCTGACCCTGAGCGCCAGATCTCTCCTAGCTACAGACCCATAGACACTAATGTTTTCATTTCCAACATCCATTTCTGTCTAGTTCCCACTCCAAACCCATTCCATGTTTAGAGGGACTCATCTAAAGTGTATATAAAAGATAATTTCTGTACACTGTAAGGCTGGAAGCTTAATTGCTATGAAAAGTATGCATCCGCAGAAGATAATGAAGCGATCGCATTATCATGTTATATGGACAGATGCAAAACAACTGTTTTATATATTCATTGGTCCACATTGTTTCAATAGTCCTAAAAGTGTAGGAAGCAGAGGTAGCCCCAAGTGATGTATAAAGCAGATGAAGTCTTGAGTCGAATGTGGATCCCTGACAAAGACCAATCCCTCAGACTCTGTGAGTTGGCAAAGCCTTCCTATAGTCCAACCACAAGTGTCCCATTGACCATTGAATGAAAAAATTGGCAAGTGCAGAAACCTAAAATGCTGAGAGGCAGCAGAGGTGATGGGAGCAGATTTAGCTTGCTAACAAAGACCTCCCACCAAGGCCAACTCACCCGCCCTTCTGCTGCACACACCAAACGCCCGAGGTTCGGGTGGCTGTGCTCCGTGCCCTCCGTCAGAGCGAGCACCGCCCTCACATTCCTAGCTTTCCTGTATGGCTGCCTGTCCTTCCTCATTCTTTCAGCACCCCAGCCAGGCTTTCCAGGACTGAGCCACACTGATCAGGCCATAGAAGAGTGATTTATCTTTCACTCCTTGAAATATTGGAAATAGTACAATATCTCCTCTGACTGTAATTGAGGTTCTGAGGTCCGTTTCTTCTGCGGGCAAAAGGAGGAGGCCTGAAATCCCTTACCTGGTCTCACAGCAAATAGACTCCACATCCAAAAACTGCCCTAAAGGAAAAAAAATGTAGTGGCCCTTTGGACATACATGGTAAGGGTGACAAGACCTCATCTTAGTGAACAAGTCAGATAGGTTTCCATTGCTTCAGCTGTTCCTCGGCGTGAGTGTACAACATTGGCCAAGTTACTGTGCCTTAATTTCCTCCTTGTGAAAATACCACAATAATAAAAAAAAAAAAGTGAATGGGTTAATTTTCCCCCCAAGCACTTAGAATCACATCTAGGAGACGAGGGCTCACTAGATGCTAGTTCCTTGCGTGCACCATCTTGGAAGTGACTGCGTGTAAGACTGTCTGGAGCCATCCACCCAGGATTACCTCATGAAAAGTTTGGGAATGCACCCTCTGTCACCATTCTCCTCAGGCTAATTAGCTGTGGCACAAAATGGAAATTGCTAAATCTCATAACTTGATCAGTGCTGAGAGATTTACACAACCCTGCAGCCAGGAGGTCCCAGAACGGCATTCCTTTCTTTGGCAAATCAGTAGGTCTTCCTGCAAAGACAGCATCTGCTCACCACATCTTGTCTGAGTACTCACTGACTTCGGGCTGGGGATAGGTAGAGAATGTCCATTCCTTTCCCTGCCTCAGTACAAAGGTTTGGAGTCAGGAGAGACGCAGGTAAGGTGCACTGAGGGCCAAGCCAACACGCCCACAGCAGCACGAGGGGGCTTAGGGGAGTGAGGTCTGCTCACAGAGCCATAGTTCTGGGCACCAACCAGACTCTAAACCCAGCCTCTATTCTCTACCATGCACGGGCTGTGAAACTCAAGATCCAGAAGGAAATGGGAAAAAGCAGTGCCCACAGGCAGTGATTTCAGTGTGGGCCTATCGCCCTCCGCCTGGGAAGCAGAGCACAGACAGGACCTGGAATACTGTCCCCAGGAAAACACAGCCCCAGGGCAAGACATCGCTAGATCTTCTGCTCCCTGAGAACAAAGTGAAACCAATACCTTCGCCCCACTGAGAAAAGAGACAGTAATGGTTTCCAGGCTAGAAGTCTATAAGTTCTACCTCTGGCTGCTTCAAACAGTCCCTCCTCTTTCCTCGTTTGAAATGCACATTTTAGTTCACTTCATAGAACAATCTAATTTGTGCCTGTAGTTGCTCTGCACATATTTATTCAGATATTAATGCTGTATTAGTAATATAATCATCAAAATGATACTGTAATGTTATAAATATTAATAAAGTAATATTTAGCAGACAGCTACTGTGTGCTGGACACCACTGTCTCCACCGCTGTGGTATCTTCTCCTAATATCAAGAGCCTGTCTTCCACAGATCTTACTTTGTGATATTTCGCTAGTGATTGGTTCTGCTGAACTCATGGAGAGTGACTTGCAGTTTAAGCTAGCATTCGCCGAGGCTTTGTAAGGGTCAGACGCCCAACACAAGAATTCATGTGCTTGTCACAGCACAGTGTGGGAGCCATCATTATCCCCACATCACAGATGAGGAGTCTGAAGTTCAGAGAGAGAGAAAGAGAGAGAGAGAGAAAAGCAACTTGCCCAAGGTTACAAAGCTAATGAGTTGAGAGAGAATTTCAATTCAGTGCTAGG
Organism: Apodemus agrarius; assembly: GCA_964023405.1. Classification (NCBI taxonomy): domain Eukaryota; kingdom Metazoa; phylum Chordata; class Mammalia; order Rodentia; family Muridae; genus Apodemus; species Apodemus agrarius. The sequence continues at coordinate 134,972,459 of OZ030008.1, forward strand.
CCCACACCTGTCTTTTGTTGTTGTTGTTGTTGTTGTTGTTGTTGTTTTGTTGTTTTGTTTTGTTTTGTTTTATACTGAGACAGGGTTTCTCTGTATAGCTCTGGCTGTCCTGGAACTCACTCTGTAGACCAGGCTGGCCTCGAACTCAGACATTCACCTGCCTCTGCTTCCCTGATGCTGGGATTTAAGGCGTGTGCCACCACTGCCCGGTTTACCTCTCCATTTTAATTCACTCATAACATGGCTTCAAAACCCTTTTCTCCAGTTTTCTGTGAAGAGCAGTTTGTTTTGTCTGTGTTTTCTTTGTTTGTTTTACATGATTCCATGTCTTTTGTACAATACCTTCTAGCAGCTAGACAATGGGAATTTAAAAACAATTGTGTCAAGTTGTGGGGCTGTGGCACAGCAGGCTAAAATATGAACCATTTGTACATAAATATTTAAATACATGCAATACACTCCATTTAGTGCATTATTCAAAGTCTGGGCTTATATAAAAAGGTTTCCGGAACTTACCAGCTGCTCCCTTTTGTGATCTCAATGATTCTCACCCAAACAGGCCTCAGAGGAACTATTTTCCAAATCAGCTGCTTTATACTGACACCTGGCCGCTGATGTCGTTTGCCTTTTTCTCTGTCAACCTCACACTGGCAAAGGAAGAGCATGGGTTGGAAGTCCCACGCCCCAGTGTTTGCCTCGTATTGTCACTCCCCTAAACTGGAAGCAAGACCAGACACAGCTCAGAGAAGTGAGAAGGCGTCTCAAAGGCGTCTGGAAGTCACTGAGATTGTCCTAATCAGAGATGTGTCTCCAGCCCACAGGAGCCCAGGCTGGCCCGCAGCAGCTCTCAGCTCTGTGGGTGAGTCGGCAGATGGCATTCATTTCTGCCGTGTGCCAAGCTGCAGAGAGAGAGATAGGAGATGTCCCTACCGGGGCTTTAGAGCCTTGTTATTCTCCTTGATGGCTTCACTTGATGGTTTCGCTTAATGTCATTTCCTTGATGGTTTCAATCCACCGGTGGGGATGGAGGTGGAGGGTGGGCAGGTGGGGGAGGAGTCAGGAGGAGGATTTGCTGTTAACTCCAGAATACCACAGGAGCCCATACAGTGCTGCTAGGGCGCATCAGTAGGAAGAAGAAAAGGTGTGGAAGGAGAGATTCAGCCTGCAGTAATGAGGCCTCTAGCCCCCTTTCATCCCAGAAACGGACCTGGCCTGGAACAAAAGTCGGAATGTTTGTGGAATGGGGTGTGGAAGGAAAGCCGCATTTGCTTTTCAGGAGCCCTTTACAGAACAAATGTGTGCATCGGGACAAGGGTTTCGGTGCACTGTGCTCCAATGAGGCCCGGAAAGGACTAAGGATTACACTAAAGCGCGCGACCAGTGTTCCGTAGAGATACCGAGGCAGCCATTACCTTGTTTCTTATCATTAACTCAAACCAGTAAAAGTTTGCAAAGAAATTGAGGTCGAAGATGCGAAAGCAGCAAGCTGATGTCTAAGCAGGAAAACCACAGCCCCGGCAGCCACCGTCAACCGGTGATGGCACTGGTTATGAAATCCGTCAAGACAATCCCAGAGGCTCGCGAGTTTAATCCCTTAACGAGGCATGAAATGTGTGGTAGACAGCAGGATATAAACCAGTGCGACACTTAGTGCTAGGATTCTACACCTCTGAGCAAGAGACTGCATGGGGAAAGGCTAGGAACTGTTTCAAAGCTCCTTATGGGGTCCCGGCACCCCGGCCCCTTGGGAAGGGGGGGGGACAGGGATGCGAAGCATGCGCTGTTGAGATCATGGGTTCTATCCTTGGTACTGAAAAGAAAACAGCCGTATCTAAGAAAGCAGTCGAGATTTGCAGATTCTTGGTGGTGACACACTGATGACTCCATATGTTGTAGTTACGATTTCTACTGCTGTGAAGAGATGCCATGAGCACGGTAACTCTTCTAAAAGGAAACATGTAGTTGGGGCTTGTTTAAAGTCAGAGGTTTTGTTCATTCTCATCATGCTAGGAAGCATGGTGGCGCGCATTGTAAACATGGTGCTGGAAAGAGTTCTACAACTGGATCAGCAGGGAGACAGAGGGAGGGGTACGGGGAGGAAGAGGGGGAGGGGGAGACTGGGCCAAACTTGAGCATTGGAAACCCCAAAGATCACCCCCAGTGACACTCTTTCTCCACTGAGGCCACACTACCACACTACGGCAAGCATTCGTATTCAAACCACCACACCATGACTGCTGTTGGCTTCCTCTGGTGTGGGCAATTATACTGTATATTGGATTTGAAATGTTGTGTTTTGACACCATCCATCCCAGATTATCTTTAGGGTTTTTAATTGGTGGAGAAAGCAATAACTGAATACTATTTTTAAAAGTGAAAGATCTTATATACACAGATGTGTGATGCTTGTTGGCAGGCATCTTTGCCTGCTAAGACATTTTTCTCTTTTAGTCTTTTAGTAAATATTCACAAATTCCTACTATATATTATTTAGCATGAACTATATATTATATATTATTATACACTATATAGTATATATGATTATATATCATATATAATATTTAGTATATTATATAGTATGTAGTATACATTATATAATAGACTATATACCATATAATTTATATATACTATATGTAATATAGTATATAGTACATATACATATATAATATAGTATAGTATTATATTACATAATATGGCATAGTATATAATATATCATATATACTATATCATAATCAGATGTGTAGATATACTATATAATATGTGGTGTGTATATGATATATACTATATATACTATGTACCATATATATGTATATATAGTACATAATAATATAGTATATAATAATGTGTATATATAATATATATATTATAATACACACACACACACACACACACACACACACATATATATATATATATATACATATATATATATAAAGAACTAGAAACTGTAGATACGATATGGTTCATGCCCTTAAGTGATTTGAATTCAGTGATGAAGGTTATATATGAATGACAAACACATGAAAGTCTGCTATTGAGTCAATGGAGAACTGCAGTCCCCGGTATAAGCTCTTCTGTAGTAAGCAGTGAATTACTTTTCTGATGCTCCACTCAGGCTGGAACAGTCTCTCAAATGAAATGAGATACTCCTCAACAGCCCTACACACACACACACACATACATACATACACACACACACACACACACACACACACACACACCAGACTGATCCAGGAGAGGAATGTATCAGGAAAGAGATTTCTTTCTTAAAAACATGAAAGACATCAGAGGTCGATTTCTACAAAACAAGTGCATTTCTGTGTGCCTAGCGCTATGAGGATTATCGCAGAGTTTTTAAATATAAGGAAATTTGTGATGAGAAGAACTGATTTTACCTGAAATGGCCAGCATGAAAACGGAAAGAATGTGGTTGAGAAGAAATGCTGTCGGGGACAAAACCATAACAAAAATAATGACACTTGGTAAACAAAGAACAAAAGTTAAGACATAGCGTGCCTAAGATAGTGTCTATTCACACATAATGCCCACTTTGAGGAGAGCCACACGAGAAGGTGGTGCGGGAGATATGTTGTTATTCGCCCATTCCTTAGCAAAATGCATCTTGTTAAGAGGCAGGATTCTGTCGCTATGATTGCTGCCCTGTTCTGTCACCTGCCTTCATACACAGGACTCAGAAGGCGGTGGAAGGATGAACAGAATTTACCAGAAAGAGCGAGAAGGATGGGCAAAAGAAACCCTATTGATGAAAACAAAGATTAAAAACTGAACATCAGGGTCCGTAGCAGACAAACAGATAAAGAAGCAGTGATGACGGTAAAGCTGAATACTCTCTGACCATTGGGGGGGAGGGGAATAAAATCCTGTTATCTGGGGGCAACAGGGATGAACTTAGAGGATAGTAAGGCAGGCACAAGAGGACAAATGACACGCCCTCTCACTAAATATGCAGAAGCCAAAACTGTTGCTCAGTTCAGTAGAGTGACCACTGCTGGCGATGATACACTGCACATTCCAGAAAGGCTACCAGAAAGGGCATGGAGTGTTTTACCCACAATATATAAATGTCCGAGTAGACAAATGTTTAAGTGGGTTTGAACACTAAGCAATATATTCATGTATTAGATATAACATGGCTCCCTGTGTACCCCATTTAAATGATACCTTTTGAAAAAAATTGAAAAAAATATTTGATTCTCATAGGATTGAGTGAGAGTAGATCAGGGGTCACCTGTAGCTGGGCAGGCCTGGAGAAGAGGGGGGGGGAACCAGGAAATGGGGACAGAGTGGAGCTAGGGAGGAGGAACACCTTCAGGAAAGGCTGCATGTGTTAGGAAAAAATATAAAGAATTGAGGCATGCCTGACGTCCTACTGTTACCAAAGAATTACTACCTAGAAGCACCTAGGAGTGAGGGATTGTTCGACTCGGCTGGTTTCCCGTGTAGAATAGCATAGCTGACGGTTACAGCCGCAGCTCCGTCTGCTGAATCAGGAAGTTTAGGGAAGGGAAGAAAAGGCACAAAGCCCCCCGGCAGATCTGTCTTTGTGTATTCCAGTCATAAACAAGAGTTCCCTCACTTTGCATGCCGGCCTGCTGTCACCTTAACTGTGTTTATCATTTCAGACAAAGCGTCTTCGGGAGGCAAGAGCATCCTTCTTTCTTGACGGCACACACTGATTAAATCTTCTGGAGAGAAGTTAGGCAAAGCAGAAGCCGCCTCCTCTCCAGTCAGCGAGAAGCAGATCTCCCAGCACACAAATCTCCTGCCCTTTTCTCATTGTCAGGGAAAATAAAGAAAGGTGATAAAAATTTTGTGGCAAGTTTCTACTGAAGATGTAGCAGTTTATGTCTGAACTCACGGCTGAAAAAAAATTATTTTTTCCTACCAGCTTTGTGAATTATCTAGTAACACAAAGAACTGTGAAGGAGCTGGGGTGTTTTCTCTTACTCCAGAAAAGCTGGGGAAAGCGAGGGGCGTTGGAGTTGATGTCTGGAAGGGCTGCCCCCCACCCCGGGATAGGACACCCCCTTCAGGACAGAAGGTGCAGAAGAGTGAGGCTTAGTTCGAGATTTTGCTGGTGGCGAGAGACCGGAGGATCGGAATTGGAAGCGCTCTGCAAATTGATTAATGCCTGAATCGCCAGAATGTGTGATTTAAAAAAAAAAAAAAAAAAAAAAAAAAAAAGGAATCAAGAGCTGGCCTACCCTGCTAGCAGAAATACGCCCCAGTTAAAAATCTGGAGAAACAATTACATCAGAGGCATATGTGCTGATCGGAGCAGTAGAGCTTGTCTTTTTAATCTTCCCTGTTAGAAATATGAATTCTACTTAATAAATCACACGGCTCTGTAGACTTCACAAGCAATTCACCAATATTAAATAAAAAAAAAAAAAGAAATCCAGATTTTACAGCAGTTTTGCACTGCAGACTAGCTGCTAAGAGCTACTGAAACCAACGGACTCGTTCTGAGAGGTCGAATATCTTGTGTGGCTGCTGAAATCCATCTGTATCTCTGCGGAGATTTCTGACTTCTGTCAAAGACCTGTAACTGTGGGGGAGGGGAGAGTATAAGCCTCTCGGATGACCACCCTGGCAACTCAATTCACAGACGGCCCTTTTCCATTCTTCCCAAATAACAGGTGCCTAAGCACCACTATGGTGGGACTCCCAGAATGCACTTCTACCCCCTGCTTGCCACAGGTCAATGATTCTTACATCACTGGGTACGGCCTGAGCTTTTCTTCCTTACTCCCTAACTTGGAAAACTACTAATTAGCTCGCAAAGAAACAATATGTAATCTGCCTACCACGGCAGTAGCCATACACGAATGGGACGTACAGATGTATAACTTTCATGCTTCACCTAATAAAGAGAAGTGATTTCCATCCAGGCAAGCTCTAAAGGCTGCACTTCAAAATCCTCCCTGGATCGAAGGTGGGAGGCGGGCTTTGTGCAGACTGGCCCAGCCTTTGACGGATTTATTGAGAAGACCTACTGACTAGAATGAGCACGGGGACGTACCATGGTTGGGAAAGAGCAACAGGCTTCCAGGAGCCCATAAAACAGTCATCGGGCTGAGAAGATCATGCTGACGATGTGTTAGGACCGGGAAGAATGGCGTTTCTGATGTTTAACGGAAAATAAAATTTCAAACGCAAGGTGAGCTAGCGGCCAATGTTTGTCTAGAACTGCTGGGGAAAGCGTTCTCTGATTCTGACTCACTCTCTGTCCACGGGACTGCATGGGAGGGCCAGGGCCTCTGCTTAGCCTCCCAACAGGGGAAGCCAGAGTAAAGAGAAAATAACTCACTTTTACTGATCTCCAGTGCCCAGGGATGATGAGATAACTGTCCTTGAAATGTAGGGTTTGTTATTAAGGCCCTGACAATAATGGAGGAAGGAAAGAAGGAAGGAAAGAGAAGCCTGAGGATTAAATATCCAGCCTTACTGAACATAGCAAGTTATTTAGGAGGATGAATGTGTTCTGGATTTAACCAGAGTCTGGAATACCTTGTTCAGATCCTGAATTTAGGACTGATGTTCATTTATCAATGAAAAGTTGGCTTCTTAACATCTCAAACTCCTCTCTGCCCTCAGTACAATGATCCGAGTCATGCTTCAGGTCTCTAGTGAGAAGCAAATGAATGGAATGAAGAAGGAAGATGAGCGTGTTTTGAACAATGCCTGGTAAACAGGAAGCACTTGGCCAATGCTGCCTGTCCATTGTAGGGACACAGTCCAGGCGGTGTAAGAAGACCCTGTGTGCGTCCTTTGTTAGGTGTGGCACATTCAGCTGAGCCACCCTCAACCCCAGGAACAGGCTCTGCACATGCCCTGCGCAAGTTCCCTGGAGAATGAAGTGCTGACGTGCGTGCGATCTACGCACAGAGGGTGTCCCCTTCTACTCCCATCCTAGCGGATCTCCTGGCAAAGCATCTGGCTGTCTCACTGCCCCTGATAATGTACATTCGTTTTCCTTACAAAAGGGACGACAGCTAGCTCCAAACGTAGGGAGTGGGGAATAGACAGCAGGAACCGGCCAGATGGAAGAAGACCTTGAACAACTGAATACAATAAACCCCTCTCCTCACTGCCAGGACACTGGAAGCAGAATCCTAAACATCTTTTTGAGTAAGCCCCTTAGCCAACTGCCTTGCCAGCTGATAGGAGGAGACAGCCAAGCGTGCGAACATGAAAGAGTTTCATGACACAAAAGAGAAGCAGAGGGGAATGTGGTTGAAGACGGTGGCCATTGGGTGTCCAGGTTTGCTCTCCTGTGGCACTGGACAGACCCACTCAGCTTAAGGCTTTGAGGGTGTTTCTCTTCAGACCACTGCTGAGAATTCCACCTGCAACTACAAAACCCACTGTGCCTCGGGTAGCAACTGATAACACCATCTTTCATGCTCTGTAAAACTCGCACGCAGGCGGTGTGGTCCACTTCAAATCTGCAGACAACGCACCCAGGATAAAAGCACACAAAAGATTCAAGGTAAAGATGGCTGGATGTCACATCAGGAGCGAGTGCTGGTGTAACAGAGAGGGCGTTTTCTACCTGTACTTAATCGAAGATTTAACTCCTAAGCGGTGTTCTGATTTCAAAGTGTGTTGCGTGGGTGTCTATAGGGCTGCCTGTGAGGTCTTTTATGGTCATTGTCCCACTGCTTTCTGTTCAGTCCATGGGGTGGCTGTCAGGTCAGGATGTAGGCAACCACCACACAGGTCCTGTGAACTGCCTGCAAAGTTCTTTTACCAGGACTACATAACCAAAACTGCAAACCAGACACAATCTGGAGGTCTATAGATGATTGAGGAAAGGGTAAGAAGCTTGGCAGACCATCTTTATTGTATGAGTCACTCAAATAAATGTGACTTACAATAAATACAAGACACAAGTCAGAGGATCAGGAGCCGTGGGAGACCTCAGGCCAAGTCTAGAGTCCAATCTCCAGGCAGCTGACTACGGAAGGCTTCATTCCTTTTTTCAAATACCTTTTTTCCCTTCCCAACACTATGACTGGGTCCTTACTCTGTAATGAACAGTGTCTGCCCTGACTTTCGAGATCTCCAGGCAGCTGCTCGCTGTCTAAGACGTTGACTTACAAGGCATCACATTTCCTATATTATTTATAAAACTCCATCTTTATCATATAAGTCACACAAATCAATGCTTGTACATATTTACCAATGGAGTGTTATAATTATATATATATATATTTTCCTTTCTCTTCATCGTAATACTTGGAAGGCAAGCACCATGTCTTATGCTGAGTACTTAGATACTGAGTACTATTCATGATACTGAAGATTCCCAAACCAACATTTTCCTGGATTAATAAAAATAAAGGTGCATGTTAAGAAGCAGTTGGTCTGTGAACAAACACCAAAGGAAGCAGAGATGGATGAGATATAAGACAGTAAATTAAAGTAAAATATTGCCTGACAAATTGCCTCTCCATTACGACATGGTTCCAAGCTATCACATCAGCGCAGGTTCTACGCAGGACCGAGATTTTAACAGGGCGCTATAGAACATTTGTATCTTTAGGGGAAGGAGTGAGATGTTGTGAGCTGCCAAATAATGTTTTTAACAGATAAGCCTCAACACTAACTGCCCAACATAAGTCTTTATTCATTCTGTTTAACATTTTTATTGACTGCTTCAGTCACGATAAGAAGACTTCTTATCAGCCTAATGATGGCATCATGCCAGGAAAGGCAGCCAGCGTGCTACACCTAGGAATCAAAATCTATTTTTTTTTTAAAAAAAAAAAAGGCTTGGCATCAAGCTGAGTTAAACACCAGGCTAAAATGTAAAGCTATACACTTTGGTTCTAGAATAAACAAACTCAGAATGGCCAATGCTTCACCAGAGATTAGTTTAGATGAATGTTCTAGCTAATTGGCAAACATCACGTCTTCTTAACATCCAGCAATGTACAAATGAGTCTCATCTTTAGATTAGAATACCTTGATCAAGCACAATTATTTTCATGGATTTCAGGATCTCTAGGCAAACAGAACCAACCACGCACATGCAGGAGAGGGATTTTGCACACATTATGTAAATCGGCCATCTTCGAGATGGAGACTTGGGAATCTGGCTGGATAGTTCAAAGGCCTGACAGCCCAAGGCTGGTAGTGTAAATCCCAGTCTGAGCCTAAAGTCTCTTAACACAAGGGTCACCAGGGCCAGACAATGTTGCCTCATTGTGACCAAGCAGAGGGAGGAGAAATCCAACCTTCCATTACCTTCTTTTTTATTTTGGGCCTTCAATGGATGGGATGGTACTCATCTTGGGAAGGAACAGCTACTAAATTACAAACACCCTCACCGTCACATTGAGAAGTAATGTTTGACCAGCTTTCCAAGAATTCCAGACCATTTACATCTGATTCCGAGACCTGCAAAACCAGCTATCCAGATTGTAATACTGAATTCGACTGGTGACCATCAACGCGGGCTTGAGGTCCTAACAGACAAAGGTCTTCCTCGCAAATCCGTACCTGTGGTCAGGATCTGCTCTGGCTTCTGACTGCTGGTCTGACTGTAAAGCTCGCTGTTGGAATCCTGACATAAGGAGGCGTGTGCAAAATGAGGCCGAGGTGAGCCAAGGTTTGGGAGTTGCGAAGCAGGGAGCTCGGAAGACTTGCAATTCAGAACAGAAAGGGGCAGCTCCGGTGCTACAGGCACCCGCAAATGGTTGGCTTCTATTCTAGATCCCAGAAAAGAAACCACACAGAGGGTCCCAGTAGTGGCCCATTCTCTTCTTCAACCAACACGACTTCAGCGCCAATCACCCCAAACTGACTGACATGGACTTCTCGTACCTCTAAAGAGTGGAGAATCATACTGAAAACGACTTTTCCTACCCAGGACTTTTTTTCTGCTGTCCATGTTGCGGTACTGCGAACATGGGACATTTTATAACTCTCTTTTCCACCTTCCCCAGCTTCAACCACCGTGTTCACACATAAACACAAAACAAAACAAAAAGGCTAGGGCTGCAGAACCAAGAAGAAAAAAAATCATGTGAAAAACAACAACAACAACAACAACAAGCAACAACACATAAGGAATGAGGTGAACAGGATTCCTAGCCGTGAGTTATAAAAACGGACAGGTAAGGAGAATTTTATAGACCTAGAGAGTGATGAAATGAAGAGAAAGACATCAAGTCCACCCAAAAGGTGATAAAATATTTTATTTGTCTTCTGGTTGTGAAAAAGAAAATAAATCATTAAAATGCCTGCCAGGGTGCCCAAGGGAAAGGGCATCGAATAGGACTTGGCTATAAATGTTGTAGGAGTAATAAAAGAGTTGGTTTTGTTTCCTTAGCATTTTTCTAGGCTGAGCCTTCCTATTTCAACACAGGAATCACGGTCAGCAGTAAAAATGAACCTGCTGCAGGGCACACATCATTGTCTCCCGGGCTGGCCTGACTCACAATGTCCAGGGCAGCTGTTTGTGCAGACAGCAGATTCCTATTTCACTGACCCTGCAGGATAGGCCGCCAAACACCGGGCCTTCTGGGTTACAGCTTCTTTTATTTTCACAGCTACTAATGACTCCATCATACCTTCTATAAAACATTTATTTTTCCTAATCTTTGGAACTGAAGACAGAGACGGGCTCCTGCCCCAAGGCACTCATTCTCCTGTCTAAAGGGCCTTGGATTAATTCTATTGTTGTTTAGTGATGTATTTCAAGTGCCTGGAGGTAGAGAAGGGTGACAGGGTAGCTGTTATAATAGCAACTGTGGGTTTTATTTAAACCTGAGAAGGATTAGGTAAGAATTTGCAGAAGAGGTAGGATTTCCATTAGCCCGCAAACTCACAGTCAGCAGCCTCTTTGAACATAGTCTTTATGCTTGAAACATCAAGCTGTCCTGCAGACACATAATGGCTCAACTAGGCCTCAGAGACAGCTCCTGCTCAGAACTATACTTCTCTAGGCTGTGATGACCGTAAATATTAAGAATTAAGAATTTCCAAATGGACTGAGCTTCAGAATGGACCGGCCACACATACTAAACCAATATTGATCTCTACAACTATGCAGACATCCAAACTAGATCTAGAAGAGTTTAGTCTCCATTTTTCCATCCGAAGCATACACAGAGGGCCCTAAGGAGAGCACAGAGCCGGGACATGACAGAAGAGGTGACATACATAAAATGGAAATTCCTTTGGCTGCCTTTTAGTAGAATTCCAGTATGATGGCACATGACAACCTGTGACAGCCTGTCAACATTGTCACAAGCTTTAAGAGTTGCCCAAGATCTCCACTGATTTACCGGGTCAGCGCACAACAATAACTCAGAGGCACAGATTCGATGCTAACAGCTACACCTACGTTCTTGGGAGTAGCCCCAGGAAGGCTAGAGAGGCCAGTTGCCCCTTGTGGTTGTACACTGGCCATTCACAGGGCCATTTTTATATCACTGGCCAATACCATTTCTCAAATGGAAGCATGGCCGGAAGACTGAATCTCTGGACTATCTCTCCAGAACAAGTCATGTCTCCATATTCCAGACACACATGCAACATACACTGTCCAACAGGAACATTGGCCCTACATGCCCACTGTCTGAATATTCCTATTCAGTGGAAACCCATATTGCATCCTGGATGACTCAGGGGAACAGTAATGAGGAGATGAGTAATGTTCTCTTGAAGTCACTAGTTAGGATAAGAGCGGTTGTTCATTGCCTGACAGGACAGGTTTCTCAGGCCAGCCAAGAACTGAACAAATAAATCAATGTCACTTTACTCTCTAACATCTTAAACGCACGAATTCGAAATTTGTAGCCCAGCTCTCAATTCAAAGAAAGCTTCTGCTGAGCTATCCTTGGGGCCTTTAGTGATAACAGAGACGGACAGGAGATAGGTGAGACTCAGAGGGGACTTTGTCGAACTGGTGGAGAGAAAGCCTGAGAGAGCCCGCTGGTTTTCTGCACCCTGCCGTTGACTCTCCTCTCGTTATTTCAGGAATCCTTTGTATAAAGCTAACACAATGTCTTATTGAAACTGAGTAAACAAGTTATGTTGACAAGGGAAAATAAAAGCTTCAAACCTGGCAGGATGGTTTTACAACTTGGCAACAGCCAAGGATCCTTGCCCCTCTCAGAGTCGGGAGCCAGAGCAGACCAGAGAATGCCGGGGAGATTCCCTATGTCTCGCGTGTCTCCCCACCCCCACAATTTTCTAATTATTCTAATTCCTTATTAGAAATTATTTTTAGAACTAGAAATTATTCTTTGTGGAGAAATAATTAAACTGCCGTTTAACTGCAAATAAAGGGTCTGTAAAATATAGAAAGTCCACCGCCTTAGGAGCTGGCAAGTGATGTGTTACTTCACATTACAGTAGGGTGGGCAACACCGAACAGGCTCGGTGGCTTCTGTAGGTGACCCTCCGTGTATATCTCTAAGGCTCCAATGTAAATCTATGGAAAAGTTTGGCCATTGGTTGAAGCCAGGCCCCTGATCAGAGCTTTGCTGCAGGTCACCGGTCATCCAAACATATCCACTATTTGCTAGGCAGGGGGTGGCGGGGGCGTGGGGGGGTGGATTACTAGGATCTGCTGTTGCGGAGTAGCGGCCTCTCTTCTCTTTAGAGAGTGGAGTGAGAAGGGAGCGGAGCTAATAATTAGGCAAAATTCTGAGCTTATGAGGTAAATATGGAGTTCGATCATAATGAGGACAGGTACCTCAAGCATGGGCTTGTCTCACGTACATGAGAAACTTCCGTCCTTCAGACTCCCTGAGGAGGGTTGTCCAAAGCAGCTTACGGTTGCCATTAGAATGCTCTACTTCGGTAGGACCCTTGGTCATGACCTTGGAAGACAGAGTCTCTGAGGATGGTAAACAGATGGCCAAAGTGGCCATGATTGTAAGCCGGAACCTATCGGGTGGATGATGGCGTGCTGATGTTTGCATTCTAACTACACAAAGCCCTCCCCAGCCCAGTGATCCCTGCCAAGCCCCAGCCTTAAGCAAGATCTCTGCCCTTTTCTTCTCTAATACCCTGTCTGTTTATTATTGTGCAATGGCTTTGACTTGTGGGGGGAACCTCCAAAAACTCCAAAGTCTTCTCTTCCTACAACCCGGGTCATAAAATCAACAAGAAAGGGGACTAATTAAACACAGCAATCCTGGGGTGAGTCACACTGCAGTGACATTAAGGAAAGCTGTGCCCGAAGCATCCTCCATGGGGATTAGACTAGTAAAGCCCCTTCAGAAGACAAGAGGACTTTTTCATGTATCCAATGGGTACACTGGGGTGAACCACAATTTCCTAAGCCCACTAAATCATGCCTGTTTGCTCGCTGGCCCAGAAGGCTGGGAGGTGTCTCATCTACCTTCCCTCCATACACATACCCACAAACCACACACAAGCCTATTCACATCCTCCTCCTCCCCAGCTCCAGGTCTTAGATATATTTATGTCACTCATAGTTCTTAACCATTGCGCGCCCCCTCCCCGCCCCCCCCCCAGCCGACAGTGTTAGCAAACTCGGAAGGCAAAATCGTGAATCAATGGGTGTGTGTGTGTGTGTCCTGAAGCAGAGACTCGGGGACTGCTGCTTAGCCAAACAGGAGGAAGCTAATGCAGTTCAGGAAGCAGTTAAAAGTTTATAGCAGGGATAGAACAGCCCCAAAGGCTTTAAAGAAGCAGATGCTTCCCTGCCTGTGGCTTGTCCAGGGCCATTGTGTCTTCCAGGCAGGCTTGATTAGCTCAGCGGCTACTGCAACCTCAAAGAACTGTTTGGAAGTAGCAGCTCACCGTCCTGCTGTGGAGACCTGCCTGGCCACCTTTAATTCCTATGTTGGGGATACAGGGTTCCAGTTGGTTTGCAAAGGGGGGAGGGGGAGGGGAGCAAGCAAGCATCCGCTGGAAGGAGTACTTAATGCAGGAGAGGATTATGTACTCTGAAGATTAGCCGAAGGAAAAGATGATGAGGGTGGCTGAGTTTCCACTGGAGTGAGAAAAAATATCTTTAGGATTTCATGTCTGCTGATCAAGAGATCTATCGTCTGCAGTAAAGAGGGAGAGGTAGAGGAAAGGATAGATTGTAAGCATCATAGCCCTCCCTAGATCCTGCCTGTGTTATCTTGGAGTGTGTGTGTGTGTGTGTGTGTGTGTGTGTGTGTGTGTGTGTGCCTGTTTTCTAGTATATTCTAGCTTGAGGGGCTATGTGTAGAAGCATGCAGGTTCTGACTTACACAGAGGTTATAGCAAGCCCCTTCCAGCCACAGGGATCTGTCCCTAGCCCAAGCCAAAAGGACCAGGATAATAGCAGGGGGCTAACCAGTCAAAACACCACAGAAGGATTTGAGGGAGACAGAAACCAGGCTGGTAGAGGGACTTCCACTGAGCCTTAGACTGGTGCTAATGAAGCAGAGTGAGAAATCCAGATATGAGACCTTCAGAGACATAGATCCTAGATGCCAAGAATATTTTATACTCCTCCGAGTGAGCGCCTGTCTGAGATTCGGTTGCTAAGATATGTACTACAGGCTGCTTTAAGGCTGCAAATATGACCTCAGAAATGGGGACTAGGCCACTTTCCTCAGTTAAACCACCTAATACTATCTGAAAAATTAATTTCCACAAATAATGTGTAAAAGGGGGCTAGCAGCACCCTTCTCTTTCTCCAGGACAGTCCTTAAACAAAATGCTACATAAACACAACATTCTTGTCTTTTGGAGTCTGATGAGCATAAACCAAAATTAAGAAGCCACTTGAAAGCCTGTGTGTGTGTGGGGGGGGGGTTGTTCTTAACAGTCTCATTCCTCAAATGCCTCTCTAGCAGGACAAGAACGAGACCACTCCAAGTAGCCACATGCTGGGAGACACTGGTGGGCCCGGAAGGATACTTTCTGTTCTAAGGGGCCACAAACACCTTTATGATTTCTGTTTTGTTTTGTTTTTGTTTTTGTTTTTGTTTTTGTTTTTGTTTTTTTCTTTTGAGACAGGGTTTCTCTGTGTAGCCCTGGCTGTCCTGGAGCTCACTCTGTAGACCAGGCTGACCTCGAACTCAGAAATCTGCCTGCCTCCGCCTCCCAAGTGCTGGGATTAAAGTTGTGCGCCACCACCATCTGGCTACCTTTATGATTTCTATTCAGGTTCCCTTACCGTGTGCCCTGGCCTGTCTCGGGCCACAAGGATGTGCCCAGAAATATTTAGCCGTCACACCAAACAGCTACAGTTTCCCCACTGCCGCTGGGAAACCAAACCAAACCAAACCAAACCAAACCAAACCAAACCAAACCAAATCATGACTCAAGCGAGCTTTCCTAAAACTCAGGAAGATTTGCTTTCCATGAACTGGAAAGGCAGCTAGGGCTCGTGCTCAGTGCCCGGAGCCTGGCTCCTCTGGGGAGTCTCCAATCTCTGCCACTTGGTAGCTATATGGTCAAAGGTGGCTACTTAACCTCTCACGCTTTTCTCACCTTAAAATGGGGATAAAATCTAAAACTATTCAAAATACTTTATAAATGATTGAATGAATTGTGGTATGCAAAAGACCTCAAATCATGGTCACATGCAGTATGAACAATATCATTTCGACAGTCATCCTTGAAGGAATGAGGACATTCCAAAGAGACTTTTGGGTCTCTCCTTTGGCTATCTGGACTGTTGGACTAGAAAACAAGGCACCCTTGTAAGCTAGAATTGCCCCTAAGAATCTAATGGTGAGAAAAGGCTGAACAGATATGGGGCTTCCATCAGAAACAGGAAAGGGATATTACATAGGACTGATACATAGGACTTAGACTATCTTAGAGGAAAGTCTAGAGCTGAGATCAGGATAGATCAATCCAGTGAGGGGCAGGACCACATCTTTCTGGGACTGCTTAATTGTGTGTGTGTGTGTGTGTGTGTGTGTGTGTGTGTGTATAAAGCTTTTGCCTTCTATTTTTTTTAACCCTCATTTTAAGAACCTGAGAGATGGATTTCAGAAGTGTCTCTTTTCCCTGTTTTTTACTATTTGTTTGGCTCTTTTAATTATCGAGGGAGTGTGGCCGAGCCTGGTTTGTTAGCTCAGCTGGGGAGCAGGCTGTGCCCTGGTAATGCTCCTATTGGTGGTGGTGAATAGAATTTTTATGACTGCGTGCACAGGTATGCTGCTGAAGACTTCTGCTTTCCACATCTTCATCCTTACCCGAAGACTGTGTAAAAATAAACGCTCTAAACCAATTTCTGGTTGCTTTGATATCAAAGCTAAGAGCCTCTTGGAATACTTTAAATGGCAGTTAATACTTTGCAGCTAGCACCAAGAAGAGGTAGGGTCTATTTCCAGCCCCCGTCCCTTGAATCTGGGCTTACACAAACACCCTCTGACCAATGAGGCAGAAGTGAGGCTGAACACTCAGTGAAGCCACGGTGGCAGAGCTCACCCAGGTTGAATCTTCTTCCAATCTCATCACCGGTTTGGCTCTGAACACGCATCACGTGCACTTTACGCCCAGTGTGTTGTCATGCCACAAACCACCAATGAATACTGCGACCGTGGCTCAGATCTGATACTCTGTTATGAATGACAGCGTTTTTAATGCTCATACAAAGTTTTCTACTCTGATGGGAACGTAATGAGAGGGATAAGGCACGCTGGTCCAAAGGTTGGGAGTTATCTCAATTGATTGCAGTCAGTTATAGACTGAACTCTCTATCCTTTACCCCCTTCTGCGCATGACTAGAGACAGAGCAGGACAAAGCCCACCTATCCTAGAATGACTAGAGATAGAGTAAGACAAAGCCCACGTACCCCACAACTCCCCTAATGGGCTTTAAATTGGGCCTGTGAGCTCGCTTTGGGGTCTCTCTATCTTGGTAATGGGAGACCCCAGCATGCTGGACTTCTGCAGAATAAAACACTCACTGTGTTTACATACTATTTGAGTCTAGGGTATCATTCTTTGGTGAATCATGGAACTTCACATTAATGACTTAAGTTCGGTAGAACATCCCTGGGATCACATCACTTGGGAAATGGAAGCAGGATTGGGGAATTCTAGGAGACCCTCAACTGTATAATAAGTCTGATGCATACCTTGACTCAAAATAAACCAACAAAGAAATACAACAGCTTAATTACAGAAAACAAATATTAATATTTTATAATATTAATTTTTCCTACTGTCATTCCTTAGCATGTAAATATCAAATTAGTATGACTTTAGATTTTTATTGTGCTTGACAAATGAGAACATCTATCTCGCTAGTATGCAAATATGTTCTCATTTTTAATAGGTGGCAAAATCGTATGTATTTCAAAGAATTGTTTTGAAATAAATTTTTTTTCCGACTTATTGTCCAGTAACTTGGATTTGTGTACTCATTTCATATGCTCCTATGATTGAGTCATGTAAACGTTTCTCAGGAAAAAGTGGCCATGAGCAGAGGGAGTTTACAAGGGTCTGTCCTAAATCCCATCTCCCAGGTAACAGGTTAGGGCAATGGTAAGGAAGGCCCACCTGATACTAGCTGAAGGACCACCTAGCTGGACCAAGCCCTGGCTGCAAACCCACAAGCAAATAAAACAGTTGTTGTTTTAATCCACAACTCCAGGATGCTGTATTAAGCAACACGTAACTGACAATAGGCCTGCACAAACGAGGCTTTATGCAGCAGCATTTCCAGCGCAGGTTCACACACATGAAACCAGGACACCTGTCTACCTGCCAACACATTTACCAATCACCGTGGGGAGCTTCCAAGCTCTCAGCCCACCTGCCTGAGGCCAGTGAGGTCACACTGCAGTCAGCACACCGACTTGAGAAAAGCTACGGCCAGATGTGGGGCAAAAGAGGCAAACCTTCCAATGTAGGTCTTTAAAGGAAGACACGGTGGTAACACAGGGTTTTGCTCCTTGTGAACTATGAGAGAATGTAGGGCCAGGCAGACCTCTAGCTAGGGTCAATAGTCGTTGTTTTATTCCGTGGGGGCAGACGTGTTCAGTGTATGTGCAAACCAATGCAAAGGAAACATCACCAGGTGAGACTCTAAGGAGCAGGTCACCACTAACCATGCGACCGCTGTGCTCCCGATACAGGGTACCATGCAATTAAGTAGTCCCAGATAGCTTCTGTTCTCTGCTGATCCAAATGACTGAAAATTGCTTATGTATACATAATTAAATGTGTTTTGGGTTTTCCAGTGCAGAAGAGATAAAGTGCCAGCAGTCAGTGGTAGTCAGGGACACACAGCCAGGCAGGGAGGCAAGAGTCGAATCCAGTGAGCCATCCCCGAGTGTCTAGGCTGGCCCTGTGCTGGGATGCTCTGCTGGCCACATCCCACTTTTGACAGTTTGGGGCTTGGCTAACTTTGGGTAGCTCAGTGCTCTCCTCTATGAAATGTGGCTATTAATGTTCCTTCCAGGAACGCCATGATGATTACAAGAAAATCACACAGTCTAGTCTGGTACCCAAGGAAGTCAGAGCCGATACGTTGGCTGTGGTGATGCTGATGATGACAGTAGAGTTATGGATTTATTTATCCCCTTATCTTTTTATTTGTATTTATTTATTTAATACTTATTTTTATGGTTTTATGTTTAATTGTTTATTTTATTTATGTTTATTATTACTGCTGTGGTTATGATGTTCCCGGAGCTATGGTTAACACTGTGACAAGAAATTTTCTTTGCCTCGGAAGATGACCCCCAACCCCCCTGTCGCATACCTGGACCTCCAACTGTCTGATCTGCACATATGGAAGACGACTAGTAACACACACTCATAAACTGAAGTAAAAGTTCATGCCCCCTCTCTCTTACCCTAGGGAAAACTGATGATAACACACAGATACTTGCTTGCCTGCCTGAGCCTAATTAGAGCAGCACGCTGTCATTTATTCAGAAAGGCGAAGAGGAAGGCACCCGACCAGACATCTTACAGAATCCTGCTTTGTATCTGAAACGTGTAATTATCATTAACCAACACTGAGGCTAATAATTCAATCTGCTCTCTGGACAAGGAAAGAAACGTAAACATGGCCCGGGCCCAATCACCTCTCGGATCTCAGACAGCCTCTCTTCTAGGTGCTCGCCCTCCTCCTTTCCACCCATCAGACACAACGTGGGAGGTCTGTTTGCCAGTCAGAGGCCTCGGGGCTAGGAGCTGGCGTTCCTAACAGCCAGGGAGAGACATCTTGGCAGGAGAGACTTTGTCCTTAATAGCCACAAAAGGCCGTCGCAGCCTGACTTCCTAAGCCAGACCTCTGCTTTGATCTCTTCACCTGGGAAAATGGAGGTCTGGGCCGGCAACCTAATCTGGGTAGCGTCAGTGTTATGCAAACACATTGAAGACCAAAATCGAGTAGAAGACATTATCAATAAATGCCGGGCTTTAAATGTGCTCACCCATGCTTTGTTGGAACAACACCCTGGTCCTGTTTTGGGTCATTCCTACACCTTACCATTGAAATATCTGAGGATTCTGAGCATTCAGTGATTAGTATTCACACACACTGAGTTTGTTCAGCAGTATATTTCCCTTGATAGGACTATATGTGAGCATCACTCCTCGCCCCACGTAGATCCCCGTGATCTACAAAGGTCACTTTAGGCGAATTCTCTTTTAATTATTCAAATACGTGACTTCTACAATACCAGAGATGCCTTTAACCCACCAAGCAGTCCCTGGGCTTGCAGACTTCCTCCTGTTCTGAACAAAAAAGCAAGCCCAAACTAGCATTCCAAGTCCCAGAACCCTCAGAACAGTAAACAGAAGCAAGTTAGGATCCGGGCAGAAAACTGGCAAACCGGAGAGCACAGAGTTCCAAGGCATGCGGGAGTATGTCTGGATGCCCAACAGGCTAAGCCAGAGCTTCTAACTGAAGCCGGGGGTGTCTGTAAGAGCGAGGTTCTTACCTTAAGAAAGACAGCCTGGTAGTCGGTCTCTGCACTGCAGGGAACGGGTCTGCATTCGACGGCGAAGTAACCAGTCTACCAGAGAGGAAAGGACAAAGTCAGAGCTGCCCACTGCTCCGTTACATCCCTGGGCATCTGGGATTTTTTCTAACAACAACAACAACAACAACAACAACAACAACAAAAGGTAGTCTCCAGACGTTTGAAGACCTTTCAGAATAGAGCAGCAACCACATAATGAATAGAACAATATCAGATGCAGGAAACCCCTGAAATCAAGTCAAGGTGGGGTCGTTGGTGTAACAGAGTGAGCTAGCGTTTATTAGCACACACCTGGGCCCCGACTAATTGGGGATGCAATAATGGTGAAATCATGCACCCCATCAAATCCCTACACACACACCAAAAAAATGGCTGATTCCCAAAGGGCTGACTGGCAGAACACGCCCTAGCATGGGCTTACACCAGCCTGTTTGGCAAGCCGTTGCAGTCACACATTCACACCTTCAACACACCCACAATGAAGACTCTATACCACTTAACCCACCTCGGTTTGGAAGAAAGCCCTACCCAGCTGATGAAATAATGACATGAGACTTGAACCTAGATGAGGAGGTGGGAGGGGACTGGAATATCCCTCTTCGAGCACTCAAAGAAGCAAATTTGACAGACAACAAATACACCCGGTCAAGGACAATTCTGCCGTTGACACATCCCTATCTCTGACAGTTGTGTGGTCAGTTTGGCTAAGGACATTGGTGCTTATTGTTAAACATCAGTCCAGATGTGGAGGGAATATCCTCTGTTTTGTTTTGTTTTGTTTTGTTTTTTAAACGATGTGTTAACGTCTGAATCAGTGGATCACCTTCCTATTTTATCAAGGAGAGTCTAAGAAGAAAAACTAAGCCCCCAAGAAGGAATTCTGCCTCTAAATTACTATGAAACTCAGCGCACCAACAACAGCTTTTCTGCAGATCCTCAGCCCACTGGCCCATTCTAGGAACTTCGTATTTGCCAGACCCTATCATCACAAATCTCCTCTTAAAATAAATCCCTTTTATATAGGTACACACAGGCGTCTCAGAAGGACCTTAGCTAATATGTCATCTAATTTCTTTTAAAGGAAGAGTTAACTATATACTCGCTTCATGGTAGAGAGGCAGGCACAAGTCACTAGCATGACTCAGCAAGGGGTACAAACAGGAAAACAAGACCCACCCAGGCAGAAAGCGTGCAGCAACCTGACCTTTCTAGAAGGATTAAGGGAGTCCAGATTCTTGAAATATTTTTCCGTAAATAGTATGATTTTTTTTCCCCAAGTTTGGTGGGAATTGTACTACAGCTGCCTGAAACTGCCATCCTGGCCAGAAGATGACATGAAAGATCTCTCTATACAACAAGGAGCAAATCCACAGATAAAACTGTCACAAGAAGGCCTGGAGATTCAGGTAATACACACGTCGTTTTTTTTTTTTTCCCTCAAAAAATCGTTTTTTATGTTTATACAATGTAGATATGTTCTATTTACCCTTCCTGCATCAGAATGGGGTTTTTAAAGCTTCTAAGGACTCATACCCATTAGACATGTTATAGCTTCTGACTTAGTGTCACTGCAAGTTGAATACCATTGCTACTTTCCTTTTCCAGAACTTCCCATCACTTCAAACAGTAACCCTGAAGCCACTGACCAGTAAGCCCCACCCCTGCTCCCCAAGCCCTGGTGAGTTCTATGATGCCCGGAATTTTGTGTCTTTGGGTTACGTTATAGTCACGAAGCCTTGCTTTTATTTCTACCCTGTTTCACTTTGCACAGAGTTCCCAAGGTCTATCCACGCTACAGCATGGGTTTGAATGTCACTTTCTCATATATAAATAATAGTCCATCAACCACACAGCATGTTTTGTTTATCCCGGAACTCATTTTTTATATAATTAACCCACCAAGTAATTACTAAGCAGTTGCAATGAGAAAAGTCTTAATTTTTTTTAAAGTACTAACTTTACCCTGAGAATAGTGAATGCGGAAGAGACAGAAGAGACACCCACCAGGAGCCAATTAATTATACAAATCCTAGCTTGAGAATCATCAGGAGTAGCAAGAAAACAAAAAAAAATTGTTAAATAGTTTTTCTTCCCCAAGGGTTTGGTAAGTCCCTCCACGCAATCTTAATTAGTGGTCTTCATATTTAAAGTAGAAGTGAGAGAGATTAAAGCATCCCAGAGTCTGGAGTCAGGGTGCACTGTTAACCCTAATATCGCACCGCCTACGAGCCTACAATTTGATGTGTCATTGCTGACCCTCTTCGGGATAATGAGCTTCCATCAAAATGGCTGATGCCCAGAAGTCAGAAGCCACAGAACCATGAAACGTTGGTTCCACGCCAGCAGACAGAACAGCCGATGAAAGTCACAGAGAAAGCATGCCTGCCTCTACCCTGCTGCCCGCCCAAAGCTGCCATCTCAGTAGCAAACAAAAAAAGTAAGCAGCCTCCGTGGGAAACAGGAGTCCTCCGGTGGGCGTGGCTCTCCAACAAGAGAATTTAATAACAAACAGGAGTGGCCACTGCACTCCACTCTGGTGGGTCCAGAGGAGGCTTCAAAAGACATCCCTAGGACGTCAACAACAACAACAACAACAACAACAACAAAATAACCATTTTTTGCACCCTGGAAAAAGAATTTTAAACCATTGCCATTGAGAACATAGGCTATCGTGTTCAACAAAGTATCTCAGCTTGGAGGATCTGCTGTCATCCACATCAGCTAGCACTGGGCTGAGCTGAGGGTCACTCTCTTCTCTACATTCAGCTAGCTGGGGAAATGTCATTTAAATAAAGAAAAGCCACTTTAGAAAATTATGGAAAATCAAGGCCTTGGTTCCTCCGGTGCATTTTTAAAGACTTGACTTCTGACTGGGCATGGTGAGTCACACCTGCAATCCCAGCACTCAGGAGGCAGAGGCAGGGGGATTAGGATGACCATCTCAGCTATATATCAAATTCAGGGCAAATTCAGAAATAAGACTGATTTTTTTTATTGCATATAAAGACAAAAATGGACACTGTGACATGTAGGTAAATAATTCAATGTCTCTAAACCAAGAAACATATATATTCATATTCTATGGGATGGAGATGTTAACCCCAAATGGGAGTTATGAGTGTGCATTTGGTGTGTGTGTGTGTGTGTGTGTGTGTGTGTGTATGTATGTATGTATCTGTCTGTCTCTCTGTGTGTATCTGTCTGTCTGTGATGTGTCCCTACTCATGCAGATGTGAAACAGAGATCAATGTGGGTGTCATTCTTCACCTTGATTTTTGAGACTGAACAGGGTCTCTTGCTGATCCCAGAGCTCATGGATTTGGCCAGGTTGTCTGGCCAATGACCTATAGGGTGAATGCCTCCGCTTCACCCCCTGCTCCAGCATTACCACAACTGCTTTGGACCCAAAGATCTGAACTCAAGACCTCATGCTTATATGCCAGGCAATTTGCCAACTCAGCTATCCTATCTCCCCAGCCCAGGATGGTTAACTTCAATTGTCAACTTGATGGGACTTAGAACTGCCATGGAAACAAACCCCTGGGCATGTCTGTAGAGGACTTTCTAGATTGGGTTACTTAGGGTGGGAAGACCACCATAAGGTGGGTAGCAGTGCTCCAAGGGATGGGGGTCCCATCTGAGTCCCAAGGAGAGAGCAAACTACAGAGCAGTCTATGTCTCTCCTCCTATGACCACGCCTCTTTCATTTTCCTGTCCCCATGTATTTCCGCCATAACCGTCTGCGCCCTCAAACCGTGAGCCGAAATAAGCCTCTCCTTTCTTAGGCTGCTTTTGGTGGCTATTTTGACAGCGAAAGGAGAAAAGTCAGTAGGACAGATGCTAATACAAGTGACCTACACGGGAATCCCGAGAAGAAGGCATTCCTCAGTGCTTGGTCCCCAACCCTCGGGACACCCGTTACATACACTCTGAAGGTATCCAAGGTGCACAGGATGAGTGCTGGAATTGCAAATCCCACAACTGTTTCCATGTTTGGCGGACATGAAGTTCATTCAGCCCTTCTTACGTTCAACCTGTATCCTTGCTCAAAATCCAAGTCTCATGGGACTGAATCCATTCACAAAAAAATAAGAGCCCCAGGGGTGAACAGATGAGCCAGCGGTAACAGCCTGCGCTGCTCCTGAAGAGGACCCAAGTTTGATTCCTAGCACCCACTGCAGGCCACTCACAACTGCCTGCAACCATAGCTACAGGGGGAATCCAGCGCCCTCTTCTGGCTTCTGCAAGAAACTGCACTCATGTGCAGCCCCTACCCTTATACAGTCCAATGTTCACAACTAAAACAAAACAAAACATCAAGCAATAAAGGTTCATAAGTAGATAATAAAACTGAACTTGAATGTGTTTAAATGTCAATCCCCTTTGGTTAGGAGATAAACTGTCCCTATCTCCCTTCTCCCACATATTGAAGTACTAACCCAAGCACTTCAGAATGTGACTTACTTAAAGATAAGGTCTCTAAAGAGGCAATTAATTTAATATGAGGTCATGACAGCAGATCCTAATATGGTATGAATGGCAGTATCATCCAAGGAGATCAGACACCAGGCATAAACAGGGACGAATAGGTAGGGAGATGTGGTTATCCACAGCCAGAGAGGGAGCCCCTGAGGAGGAGAACCTGTCGACAACTACTTAAACCTTAAACTTCTAGCTCCTAGCTCTGAGAGAAAATTAATTTCTAATCTTTAAGCAACTGGACTCTGGTACTGTGTTATGACAACCTAATAAAAATATAAGCTCTCCCTTTGTCTTTTCCTCTGCCAGGATTGTCGGGGAAGAATCTAGAAAGGTCTGGGGGCACTCTGCTATGCTTCACAAGAAGCTCATATCCTTCACACCCTCAGCTCCAACCAGGGGGATTTCTAAATCCAAAGAGAACAGGAAGGCTTTACTCTAAGATGGAATAAGGGTCCTTGCATACCCCAAACCCTCCCTTGCATGTCCAGAGGCTTCTTGCCTCCACATGTAGGACTGCCCTCCCTTTACCGAATACCGAGTCTACTCGAATGCTACTAAGAAGTTGCCCTTCAAAGAGCAGCATCGAAATGCCATCGCCAAAAGCCATATCATTGCTCTTGCCTTGATATGGTTAAGATGCCCTGGCCAGCCTTGTTCGGCCTCCACGGCATCTCCTGTTTGTGAATAAAGGAAGGAGCAAGGGCAGAGCGCCTTCCAGAATGCAAAAGTGAACTTGAGAGCAAGAACTGTCAGGAACAGGAAGACTCCCGCTCGCCTCAAGGCCCGGCTCACAAGTAATTGCTTTCTCTTTCATTGGAAAAGTTCATACAGGAGAGCTGACTGAGTGCTGACTATGGTCTCTTACTAGTGCTGGGAGCCACGAGCACTACAGTTTTAATTTTCTCCACTCTCTCTCTCTCCACAGAAAATATATGCATATGACATAGAGAGCAGGCACGAAGAGAGTAGTGCTGTAATAAAAGAGAACCAGAATGAAGTCACACTTCTGGGAGAAAGCCAGGGTGCCAGGGGCAACTGGAGAGACCATGTGGCCTGTCCTCGGGGCCCAGGCCCGCCAGGCTCCACTGCGGGCCTTGGTTGTGTGATTTCATAGTTCCTGGCAAAGAGCTAGGCATAGCTTTGCCCAGATGTCTGCAGAAAGGAAGGAGAAATCCCCATGCTTTGGGAGTCCTAGCCGGGCTGGGGGGTTTGTTAAGGGCACATTGCAGCCATAGGGGACGGCTGACACTCGTCTGCCAATCACCTGTAGTGAGAGGGGAGGCTGACTTACATAATTAACCAGGTGAACAGGGAACCTGTCAACCACTTAGATAAGACAGCCCTGAACTGATTCAGCCCCCATTACTCCTGTAAGGGTCCTTCCACCCCTCTGCTGATCGTACAGGCTTTGAGAGTAGTTTCCTACAGGAAGTAAGAAAAAGGGATGATTTCTGAGCCTATGGATTACAGAATTCTGCTGTTAAATCAGCTAACACCGGGCCTCTAGCTAACGAGTAATTGACTTTAAAGGGTCAGGAGATGCACCCTGCTGTGTGACTCGGCCACAGAATCTCTAATGCAAGGATGAACATTGAAAAAAAAAAAAACCCTTCAAACACCTAAGTTGTTTTTTTTTTAAGATCACACATAAAATAAACACATAAATACAAAAAATAAAAATGAGAACTAACTAAGTTTCCTTACCCAATTCAATATTCTTTACATCTTTTACCAATAATTAAATACTGACTTTGCTCAGTGGTTGTAACTATGGGGCTGCAATCACTCGGGGCGTCTGTGGAATCTCACGTCTGTGTCCCTCTGCGTGACTGGTGCAGCCCTGGATGCATTCAGAACTTTACAGATGCTCAACTATTGGCTGCTTCAGGTTTGGAAAAGGTTCTGGTTCTGAATTCCTGCTCTCTGTCTTCCATCTGAGCATGCCTGAGTTACTCTCTCAGAGAAATCTAATAGAAAGTAATAAAAATTGGGTTGCTAACCACAATGGAAATGTGTTCCCGGACAGAAAGACCAGAAATATATAACTAATGCGGGTGAGAGGGGGCCTTCTGAAGACCCTGTTCATGTAAAGATCTGTTCATACTGCCCATGCTGCTGCTGCTGTCTCTCAGCCCCCACGCGCAGCCGCAGAGACCTCCGTGTGCCTTTTTGCCAACACCTCCGCATCCTCATATAAAACACCATTGAACCCAGCATGGATCTTCCCGAGACCCTTAATCACGTCTGCATAGGTACAGGGGCAGAGGATCTGAATGTCTTCGGAGGGGATAACCTTCAACTGACTACAATGTCTAAAACCAGAACACACAGAGGCAGGGTAGAAAGATGGGAAAATTAATGGGGGCAGGGGGAATGAAAAAAAAAAAAAAAAAAAAGACGGTCCTCCAGAGTCAGGTTAAAGCCTCACACCCGTTGAAAACCACGGATCACAGAGCATTTAACAACATATGCTGAGGGTTGCCTGTGTGGGTATGAGCATGTATAGAGAGATGTTTTTGAATAATAATGCTAAAACAGCCTGGGTCTTGCTTACTACCGCCAGATATTTCCTGAAGATCACAAATGAGACTGAGTCTTTTTATTAATTATGTATTTGTTTGGTCTAAGTTATTAAATTTTTTAAATTTTTAAAATATTGTTCAAGTAATTTTAAATTATTTAAATAATGCATTTAATTGTTAGTGACAGAAAGAATGTGTGTGCACTTGCTCAAACATGTGCATGCGAGCACACACACACACACACACACACACACACACTCACAGATCAGAGGACAACTTGTGGGCATCAGTTTCCCCTTCTACCATTTGGGGTCTGGGGATGGAATTCAGACTGCCAGGCCTGGACGTGAGTGATCCTACCCCTGAGCAATATTGCAGGCCCCAAGACTTAACTTCCCCTGCAACCCCTATAACCTACAGTCTCCCCCTGTCAGTTGCAATCCCATGGAATGCATATCGGGAACCACCCTGTGATATCATTTACCAAAGCCGAACGGTTCCTTAGCAACATCTGAGGGGGAACTTCAGAAGCTGCCAAAACCCTAAGTGAGGCTACCATAACTAAGGTCACTTAACGGTGATTCTCTCGGGAGAAGCCGGCAGCCTCACCTGGGTGTGTCTGACCCTTTGCTCCTGTGCTGCTGCATTAACTCCCACCTCCTCCTTACCCCTGTGTTAAAATCTCTTCCGAAAGAACTCCAACTCTGCTTCCAACTGCCTGTCCTAAAACTGCTCGGTGCAGACAAGAACCCAATCTTCACCTGAGTAGAGGCTGCTCTGGGCAGCAACGTGGAGGCCTGCCTCCCCACTGTCTACGTTATCTTCCTCACAGAATCCTCTAGTCAGGACCCAGGCTCATCCTGAATCATGCCCAAGGGCCCAGATGCTCTTCCTCTCCAATTCCTACTCTCTGAGCCACGGTAACGAAGTCCAGTGACATCGCTCTGCCTGCACAGGGGCCCCTGTCTGCCTTCTTTCTAGGCTTACCTTATCTCCTTTACAACTCACACAGAAAGACCAACTCAGATGACAAAGCCTTTATATTTCCTTGTTCTGCTTCATCACGCTCACTGGATTCTTCTTATAAAATCATCAGGGCCTGCAAGATGACTCAGCTGAAAGCTGTGTCGTGTAAGCCTGAGGACGGGGAATGAATCCTAGAAACCTGAGGCTGAGGGAGGGACCCTATTCCCTTTCAAAGCTGTCTTCTCCACATAGCACACATACAGGTGCCCCCGCACATCGTGTATTATGTATGTGCATAATTAAATAAGATATAGCTGCGTGCCTGATGGAGGAAGGATTCTTGTCTCTCCATAGAGGACCATCCCCCTCACAAGCATTATGGCAGTACAGAGAGAACTCTGCACTCTAGCAGACCTCTCCTTCCCACAGAATGTAACGATGCTCTACAGACAGACAGCGGGCGCTCCCAGAGATTTGCTCAACAGAAGACATAAGCTGTAGAAGAATAATAGAGTCCTTGCCTTTGAGAAACTTCCATCTGGGAGAGGGAGGACAGGACGGGATAGGCACATCGGTGAATAACACAGTATTCTCTGAGTCTTAAAACATTCGTTTCTGTGGGAAGCGATGAAAAGGGGGCCTTTGAGGGGGGGCATTGATGGAAGATAGGGCATGAGGCACAGGAGCACTTAAAGAGCAAATGTTTGGGAGTCTGGGAACGAACCAGAGAATCTGTGTCTGCAAAAGACACAAGGTCAAGCGAAGGCAATCGCTGCTTTCCTGGTTAAGGCCACCAACTGTGTGAGCAGTGAGCGGCAGAAGGCAGGGTCGGGAAGGCAAAGCAGTTTCTAGAACACCAGGACAGAAGTCTGGAAGGCTTTGGAACACGCATCTCATAGGGTCCCTTGCATATCTTCAGATGGTCACGACATGGCACTGCAGAGGCCAGCAAGGTTGCACATCTGACCCATCAGCGTGGTTTCAAAACCGCCTTATGTAAAAGAGTGCGAAACATAAAATACTTCCCGCTTGATAATAAAATCATGGCTCATCCTTTGCCATTTTGCTTTCAAATTTCTAAGGCAAATATTTAACACTTTTATAAGCAGTTCCTTTTTTTTTCTTTCCCCAGGAAGAAACACTTTTATTTGTTGGTTATCCTTTTAGCACAAACTAAGAGAAATTACTGCTGTGTTCTATAATAGTAAGGTTAGTGGATATAATTATAAGTTGGCTGTATTTGCTATAAAGCATTTTCCAAAATTTGGTCCTGCCTCTCGCTCAGAACTAAGTATTCACAACCCCCAGGAGGAAGAGGCCCATTTGTTTTGACGGTTTCAGGTGGGCATGTGGGGTGAGACAGGGAAAGGAAGGAAGGAAGGAAGAGAAGGACCAGTGGGTCCCGTTGGTTCGAGCAAGAGGTGATACATTACCAACAAAGACAACAATGATTAAAAATATACAGACAGACAAACAGATAGACAGATATCTGGAAAGATAGATAGATAGATAGATAGATAGATAGATAGATAGATAGATAGATAGGTAGATAGATAGGTAGATAGATAGATGATAGATGATTGATAGATGATAGGTAGGTAGATAGATGGATGGATGGAAGGAAGGGTGGGTGGATGGATGGATGGATGGATAGATAGATAGATAGATAGATAGATAGATAGATAGATAGAAAACCTAGGCAAAGAGCAGGTTCCATGAAGACTATAGAACTATTTACTATTTGGCTTCTGGGGTGAGGAAAGATTATAGCTAAGAAATGGCTCCCACGAATTTCGAGTTGATAGAATCAATCACAGGACCCACGAGAGAGAACACCATCTGAGGAAGAACTGCCAGTGGGAGACAAATGTGATTTGGGTTTAGATGTGAATCTGAGGTGTAAGTGCTTCTAACAGGTGTCTGTAAATATTAGGCTGCCACATGGAAGTGGGAAAGCTTGACGCACAGGCCCAGGATTCCTCGCGCCCAGCGGTGGCCGCATTCCTTTCAGCGTGGGGGTGGGGGGTGGGGCGTGATGAGGCTTCGCGGGTGTTGGGGGTGGGGGGGTGAGCACGTGAGGCAAAGCTCACGAAACAAGCATGGCCAGGGAAGAAGGGCAGCTGCCCGCAGGCGGCCACGGGAATCCAGGGTGGAAACCCACAGTGGCCAAGTGTGAGGAGGAAGGCGGGACCGGAAGATCTGTAGAGAACTGGGGAACCTTCCGGTAATCATCATAAGAATGGGGGAGACGGCAGGGAAGGAAGGCTGTGGGCCTAAAGACCATTGAAAACCAGCAACTGCCAACTCACTGGTGTTGGGGAAAGGAGGAGCCCCACCCCCACCCCAAGAGCAACCAGAATTCAAAGATGACTTTTGGAATTTAAAACAAGAATAACTGTGAATATGGGGGATGGGGCAGCCAGAGGTAGAGAAACTACGAAAGGTAAGAAATAAAATGATGATGATGACGATGACTACGACGACGACGACGACGACAACAACAACAACAATAATGATAATAATAATAATAATAATAATAATAATAATAATAAAGATTAAAAAGGAATTAAGGTCCTGCGGTACTTTGGATCTGAACTTTGAAGCTTGGTCCCCAGGTTTGGGGCTAATGGGAGGTGGTAGGCAGGAAGTTCAGTCATCGGAGCTGCAATGAGAGGGAATTTGGGAACAAGACCCTTTCCTGTGTCTTTGTCTCCCAGGGGCCATGGGGTGACCAGGATCCCCCATAATGACTTCTCTCCTGCTTCCCCACACTCCCAAATGTAACAGGATCATGTGACCATGGACCGACATCATGAGCTAAAATAAACCATTTCTTCTTGTACGTCGACTATTTCTGATCTGGTCATAATGATGATGGCTGGCCCGCTCAGGTCTTGATATCAGGTTTGGGATCAGGAGGTAAAGAAATGCCTGTTGAAAAATCTCAGACCAGTATCATACATATTCATCCTTGACTTCCCTTGTCCCCACTGAAATACCTGATTGGTTAATGCTCAAGTATTCCTTTACTAAGACAAAGACAACACTAAAGACCTGAAGGATAAAGACTGAATAAACAGAATGCACACCAAACCGTGTCTAACAGCCTAGGAAGGTGACCTCAGCACAGAGTAGGATACCAAGAAGCAACAGCTAACTTGTGCCCTGACACCCCTGAAGAGTTTTAGCACTTGCAGACAGTAGATCTTTGAGTGAAACATACTATTTAAAAGAGACAGAGCATGTACTGGAGAGATGGCTCAGTGATTAAAACACGGGTTGCTCTTCCAGAGAACCTGGGTCCAATTCCCAGGTCTCACGTGGAAGCTCACAACCATTTGTGACTCACCTTAAGGCATCTGACACTCTTTTCTGAGCTCGAGCAGCAGCAGCCACACCCATGCATGCAGGCAGAACGCTCATAGGCATCCCCAAAAGAACACAAGGAAGAAAATGCAAAAGGGACATAATAAATCAGGTCTCCAGAGGCTTTCTCCAGCCATGCAGAGCAAAGTATCCCCTGAAGCCTAGAACCCCATCCTGTCGGGGGAAATGTTGAAAAAGACTCTCTGGTTTCAAAAGCATCATGGATGAAGGGTCAGAGGGGTGAAGTGTAAAATTAACAACTGGAGGAGGAAGTGATTGTTAATGTGTACGGAACCACCCTGACCCCTCGTCGCAGCGTCCAGTGACAGGACATCCAGTGATAGGACATGCTTCTTTATAACCTGTGCTGGTTATAATTCGCTCTCAGGGAGACTGGACTGGACAAGGAACCCCTCCTCCATCCATCACCTCAAAGACAGTCAGGAGCACTCACACACATGTGCGCATTTGAACATGTGTGTCTGTGTCTGTTCCTCAAAAGATGAAAGGCGGCTGAGGAGATGGTCCCGCAGGTAAAGACATTTGCTACCAAACCCGATGAAGAAAGTATATAATCCCTGGGACCCACAGGGTAGGGGAGAACCAAGAATTCTCTAAAACTGTCCCCTGACGTGTACACACACACACACACACACACACACACACCAAAAGTAAAGTTATAATCTTCTTTGTTAAAATAAAATAAAAATTGGCCGGGCAGTGGTGGCACACGCCTTTAATCCCAGCCCTTGGGAGGTAGAGGCAGGCAGATTTCTGAGTTCAAGGACAGCCAGGGCTACACAGAGAAACCCTGTCTCAAAAAAACCAAAACCAACCAAACGAACAAACAAACAAACAAAAATAACACTTGGTTCTTATTTCACAGATGTAATGAAAAAAACAAAAAAGTTTGACCTACACAGTCTCGTGCACACTGTCAGTCTGGTGAGTCCACGGTACATTAGCTCTGTTTCCTTGGTGTCGTTGATGACCTCTGACTCTGAGTCTTTCTGCCTCTCCTTCCACATAGATCCCTTGAGGGGTTTGACAGAGACATCCTATTTGGGGATGAGTGCTCCGATGTCTGTCACTCTGCACACTGTCCCACTGTGGGTCTCTTTGCTAACTTACCTTCTACTCCAGAAGCTTCGCTGATGAGCGTACAGCAATGTCATTACCAGTCATTTCGTCATCCCGTTCCTTTATCATTCCGTTAGAGCGGCAGGTTTCCCACTAAGCCCATGACCCAGCTCATCGCAGGTTCTTGGCCACTGTATGACATATTCCCAACACTGAGAAGGGGAGGACAACGCAAAGTCCTCCTACCTATAAGCAAGAAGCTGTTTGCAACGGACACCTGCTAGGATAGGGAAAACCACTTCTCTCCAGTGGAGTGTCACATAGTATGGAAACCACAGTCCAGGGCAGGCCCCATGCCCAGCAGTTGTTGGCCAACACACAAACTCCATGGTGTGTGTGTGTGTGTGTGTGTGTGTGTGTGTTTGTGGACTTTTTCTTTTTTTTTTTTTTTTTTAGTGTACTTGGTCATACTGATTTTCTTGTTTTACATTTGTCTGTTTGGATTTTATTTTTATTTTTTTCCCTCTTCCCTTTTTTGGAGGGGAGCAACTTGAGAGTGAGAGATAAAGAACACAAAATTGAGCAGGAAAGGGAGCTCGGGGTGATCTGGGAGGAGTTGGGGAGAAGAAAGAATATGATCAAAATACATTGTATAAAAATATTTTAATAAAAATGTTTTAAAATTTTATTAATTTTCATTTTGTGTAGAAGTGTTTGAGCTGCGTGTATGTAAGTTCATCAGATATGTACATTGTCCACAGAAGCTAGAGGAGGGTGGCAGATCCCCTGGATGGACCTGGGGTTACAGACAGCTGTGAGAAGCTCTGTGGGTGCTGGGAATGGAGCCAGGGTCCTGTAAGTGAGCAGCAAGTACTCTTAACTGCTAGGTCATCCCTCTAACTCTGAGTGTTTTTAAATAAGAGGATAAATAAGAGTCAGGAAGGAGTGGTAGAAGAAAATTAATTTAACAGAAAGAATTAAATTAGCAGAGACTAGAAAATGAAATCAAATATTCTTTAGCAAAATACAAAATACAGTTTGGTGACGAGAAGCAATAGGCACGGGGGATCTGCACAAACATGAAAAAAAATTCTAGAAACAAAGAGGAGAAAAAGACGCAGACATGAATAAGGAATTTTCTTTCTATTCCCATAACTCAATGCAAAACAGAAAGAAATGTATATCGTTGTGAACCATCAGGAGCACAGGAGAAAGTTCTGAGTATTCAGAGTATGAAGAAAAAAAACCAGACTCGTCCATAACCACAGACACAGAGATGCATGGGAAATACCTGCCCATTCCTGGAGATAAAAACCCGATTTCAATCTCCTCTGCTCCCGTGTGAGAGAGAACTGGGGTGAACCTACAGTTAGAAACGTGTTTAAAAAGATGCACTGGGAAAAATCAGAGAAGTCACCCAACCACACCGAAGAACAGGCTAATGCTGAAACAGAAGTCCAACCAGGACTGACACCCTCTCTCCCACGTCCCTCTTCGCCTCTGGCTTGGGAAGGGATGTTCTGACCATAGGTCCTAAGAATTGGCAGTATATGTCTTCTCCATCGTTCTTTAATGAACACGTGCCTTTTGCTGGCCAGTCTTGCCTTCCTTGCTGTCCGAATGTCAGCCACTGCCCCCAGCCTTCTCAGAACTCCTTCAAATAAGAGGACGCACGTGGGCAAACAAGACAAGAACTCTGTGATTAATTGCACTAACTGGTTTTTGTTGTTGTTGTTGTTGGTTTTTTTTTGGTTTTATTTGTTTGTTTGGGTGTTTTTACTTTAAAAATATTTTTTTAAAGTTTATTCTTTGAGAATTTTACATAGTAGATATTGGTCATCTTCATTTCTCTCCCTAACTTCTCCCAGATCCTCTTCTACCCACACAACTTCATTTTCTTTCTTTCTCTTCCTAAAAAGTGAGTGGATTTGGAATGGAAAACTACTCCTCCATGTGGGCCTTTTGCAAAGTATGATCAGGTATATCGGGTATCACACCTTTAAACAAAATGGTGGGGTTTTTCTCTTTTTCAAAACTTAAATTTTTTTATTAGGGGGTGGGCATACAAGAGGCTGTGTTCATGCTTCTCCTTGTTTGTTGGTTTGAAGATTGATTGATTGATTGATTGATTGATTGATTGATTGATTTTCTGTTTGTGAGTTCACTGTCGTTGTCTTCAGACACACCAGAAGAAGGCACTGGCTCCCATTACATGCGGTCTCTGGGAATTGAACTCAGGACCTCTGGAATGTTCTTAACCACTGAGTCATCTCTCCAGCCCCAAGGTGTTTGCTTTTTAATGAAAACATTCACATACACATCTAGATTTTCAACTTCTCTTGAAAAAAATCAAAAGACTTCCACACTGCACTGCATGTCTGTGGAAGGGGCGAGGGGGAGGGGAAGGGAGGAACCAGGCAGCGTAGGAGCTCTGGTGTCTTAGGGGAGGGATCGGAGCTGCACTGGGTTTGCACAGGGACTGTAATCCAAAGGAGACCAGGAGACTAGAGACAAGGTCCTCCTCCTCTCCCAGCATTGGGTCAGCCTCTGAACCTCTGCTCCACCCAGGTCTGTAGGGAAGATCTGAATTTCTTCCTTGAAGCCCCTTTCAGCCCTGAGTCACTTTCACAGCTGTTTCCCAAATGCCTCCAGTTCGTTCCAATCCAGCCATGACACCCTGCACCTCTTTCCCTTGGAAAGATGTAACACCATTCAGAATTACTAAACAGTTGCCGAGATGCTAAGCTAGCTTTCACACGCAACTGCCCAGCTGTGCAGGGAAAGGCAGAACTCAGCAAACGGGGGAGGGGGGCTGGACTCTTGCAGTGAGAGATTCTGTGATTCCTGGCGTGTTGAAATGACACCCACAAGCGGGTCAAGAGACCTACCCCTGCAACCACCTGGACGACCCTCAAGACACGAAGAAGTAGAATGCCCCATGGCCGAGCACAGCTGCAGCCATCTCTGACAGATATTCACACTGTGAGAGCCTGGGTATGCATCCCACATAGGCTGGTTCATATATTTGCATAAATTTCTAATCAACGAAGCCTTCCCGACTCAATGGTGGAGCTTCTTGTAGTCACGCTAAAGCAGCGAACAATGTGCTCTGACTGGAGCTAATCACAATACACAAATTCCTGTAAAACAAGAATTAATTTAAATCCCTCTCAGAGCTTCTCAAGAGGTTTTTCTAAGCTCGCCCTTCAGAGACAGCATCTCCAGGGCTAATGGCTTCTATTCATCACAAGCCAAAGGTAACTTAGTAGTACACTGATAACAGCCTTGTCGCCCAGGGACTTCACCGAGAGCATTCCGTCTGGCTTACACTTGCAGTGTGCAGAGGTCTTAGCTGCATGCTCATCTTGTTGCTTTAGACATAGAGCTTGAGTCCGTGTTCTGAAGGAATCATACCCTCCCATTACAGGTCACAGTGCGAAACAGTGAGACAAGCCCAAAGTAGGATACATCCTGCAGTCCAACTCTGTTCTAGAGCTTTCCACGTAAGCACCTTAAGTTTCTCACTCTGCTTGACAGAATTGCTAAGGTGTTTGGAAAAATAGGGGTCTAGATAAACCTGTGCAATATTTGAGAAAGGTCCCTAGTGCCGGCAGGTGAATAGGAGGGCCCCAACTATTTGCTACCAGGTGATGATTCTGGGAGTTGTTTATCCTTCACATCTTGGAGTTATTCATAAGGTTCTGAGTCTAGCCTCACAGCCATAATTCTATAAAGCTGAGAGGTCTTCTTGACCACGCCCGTCAAATCCGTAGTACACATTTGAAGCATTATACTTTTTCTACTTGACTTCCCCTAAAAGAAGCTCCTCCCTCCTGGAAAATGTGCCTTTCAGAAATTTGAATGACGGGCCTCTGGAAGAATCTGCTGTGGGCCATGGCACTCCCTACACAAAGACCACACGTGCATATGCTTGTCTTAGGTGAGGGCACCCCAGACCTTCAGGGTCCCCACCCTGGTGCATGCGCCACAGGAACCATTGAAAAGCAACCATTACCTACAAGAAAATAAAAGCCAGGACCGTGTCGTGAAAACTGAAGCCAGCGAGGGAGGGAGGGGACTCGATGGTTTGCTTCTTTGTACAGGGCGCTCCCCTTCTGGGGTCACTTTTCTGGTTTCCTGTCGATTTAGTTGTTCCTTTATAAGTCTGCTGTGACTTACAACCGCAAAACACTGGTGTGTTTTCTAAAGGGCCAGATACAGCTCCACTTTGCCCAGGGATGTAAATTGAAAAAGATAGCCAATGCAAGAGACCTCACATCTATCTAGTCCTGATGCTCTGTACACATTAATACAGGAGTATCCATGCAGGTGGGGGAGGGGCCTGCTGGCTACAGCCACGGATGCTCCCTGCATACTCCGTGCTCCTTCAAGGCACAAACCACATTCGTTTCACTAAGGCGAGGGGTACACATCCCAGTGTGCTAACAGGAAGAACCCTACTCAGAGGACACCAGCTGCGCACATTCCCCCTTCCCCTTCCTCTCCCCTCCTCTCCCCTCCTCCCTCCCCTCTTCTGGCTTGATCTCCATCCTCACTGGCAGTACCCAATGGCCACTCTAAGGCCCACATCACTTGAAGCACTAACTGAAGAGACCTAGGACTCAGCTTGGACTAGAACCAGCCAAGTCTTTCTTTGCCGATTCTCGGGCTGGTTTTTTAGTTTCTGATGTGAAACATAAAATACTCATTGAGAACATGTTTCAAGTGAGCTAGTCTTTTTATAGTACTATCAAAAGCGGGGGCGGGGGTGGGCACCAAGAGATCTGTGAATATTCTTGTACAGCTGTTCACGTCTTAGCATTTAATTAGTTATGATTGCAATTTAAAAAACAATTAAACTCTGTGGGGATTATTTACTGCATCTCCGGATAGTTCTGTTTTTATGCTTGTCAAAAAGAGACAACCCGGCCAGGGAAAGGCTGCGACTCCCTCCTCGTTCATAGACAATCTCCTTTTGAGGTGGGGAAAAAG
Source organism: Apodemus agrarius (assembly GCA_964023405.1). NCBI lineage: Eukaryota > Metazoa > Chordata > Mammalia > Rodentia > Muridae > Apodemus > Apodemus agrarius. The sequence continues at coordinate 135,009,810 of OZ030008.1, forward strand.
TTTTTTTTTCTTTTCTTTTCTTTTCTTTTCTTTTCTTTTCTTTTCTTTTCTTTTCTTTTCTTTTCTTTCCTTTCCTTTCCTTTCCTTTCCTTTTCTTTTCTTTCCTTTCCTTTCCTTTTCTTTTCTTTTCTTTTCTTTTCTTTTCTTTTTTGTTTCTTGTTTTTCATTTTTTGTTCTTTGTTTTCGAGGCAGGGTTTCTCTGTGTAGCCCTGGCTGTTATGAAACTCACTCTGTAGACCAGGCTGGCTTCGAACTCAGAAATCTGCTGGGATTAAAGTTGTGCACCATCAATGCTTTTTCTTGTCTTGTCTTGTCTTGTCTTGTCTTGTCTTGTCTTGTCTTGTCTTGTCTTGTCTTGCCTTGCCTTGTCTTTTCTTTTCTTCCTTTTCTTTTTGTTTTTTGTTTTATTACCTTCCCTCCCTCCCTCTCCCTAACCATCTCTTTCCTTGCATCATTGTGCGATTTCAGAACACACATTCCTAAAGTTTCCACACTGTATAGACCCGACTGGGTATTGCACGTTCCTAGTTTTCATTCACATCTCCAGCCGTATCTTAACTGGATGTTCTCACCCAGTCCACACACTGACTGGCATTTAGAGTTCTAAAAAAACCAGTTAGGACCAAAATATACACCCTCCTAAGCAAGAACTTGGTACAAAAAGACACAAAGGGAAACTCGAAGGGAGTTGGTTTTCTTCTATGGGTGGAAAGCTACCAATTAACTTGGATTTTGCTAGAAAAAAAATCAGCAGATTTATGGAATATACAAAATAAAGGGTAGTTTATAAATGTACTTTGGTACGCTAGAATGGATCCTGGGGCAGATAAAGGATTATAGGGAGAGACTAGGGAAGTCTGAGGCACATGGGTGTGAGTTAACTATTACCGGCTTATTAACTGTGGCCAAGTGCCATCAAATGCAAGATGATGAGATCAGACACTGAGCAGTGGGGACATAGGACTCCTCAGTGCTCCTTTCAACTTTTCTGTAAATATTCTAAAGTATAAATTTTGCTAACTTTTAAAAATACCCTTGGTCCGTTAACATAGGCAGTTTATAATCAGACAAAGAAGGGAATTTTTTTTTAAACAATATATTTTGTTTACTGCCCCTCCAGAAGGGCAGGAAGCAGGCACAGGGTGTCTATCAACACACAGTGTGGCCAGCAAACATGAAAACTACTTGGGAAGGTAAGGGATGAGTTTTAGGATTGTCGTGCTCCGGCTCAAACTCTACCACTGCAATTACTCCTAACCTTGTCCAGTATCATACTGGTAAGCTCATCCGTGACTCTGAAGCCAAGGAAGCAGTTAACAGATGCTAAGTGACTTCTGGGTTTGAAACCCTCTGTAAAGGCTAAAGATTCCTGTTTCTGGAGAAAAGCAAAGTGGGGCTCAAAATCCCTGTTAAAGCGCCCTTAGCCCCAGCAGTCTGTTGGTGCTTAAAGGCATTTATCCAGATTGGCTCCACAGTGGAACCCGCCCCAGCTACACCGTGCATTTCCCCTGGTCAGTGTCTTTATAGACACTGGGCCTGGAGCCTCCCCAGAAGACATCATTTAACTGGTGTTGGCTGGGGGAGGCCTTTCTTAAAGGCTGATCAGGGGTTTTAGCGGGTGGCATGGTTGGGTATTTAGGAATCTATAAGGTGAGTTCTAGCAGACCAAATCTGGAAGTCAGGCAAATGGATTAATTATTCAAACTGTGCAGCTGAGGGAATTCCAAATCAGAGGAACTTTCCCCTCCTCCAGCAACAGCCTTAGCCTGTGGATAGGACTAGAGGTACTAAGCTGTTACTCAAGCATTCAAAGATGGCTGCCGAGGACCTGAGGCTGGCAAGAGCCAAGGATTTCTCAGAGGGACCTAGCCCCGAGCACGCCTTGATTTCAGACCTTCAAATCCATTAGTAATTCACAAACTATGGGCATAATAAATATGGGCATTACATATATATATATATATATATATATATATATGTATATATATATATCATATATAGAAAGATATATATAAGAATATATCTTTCTATATATATTCTTCAAATGATATTTTTGCAGAACAAATTAATATACAAAGAATAAAGAAATTGAATAATGCATCCAAACGCTAACTGCTAAGGTTTGGCTGTACCTCCCACAGACCCCAGCGGAGAGCTGGCCGGTCACACATTAGTGAATTGATAGACCATTCAAGAGATGGACATTTGGAGAAATGTAGGTCACCAGGGATGTGCCTGTGAGACAGCTGTGGGGGGGGGGGCATCCTCTCTTCTTCCTCTGCTTTTGTTTCTGGCTCCCAGCTGGTTGAGTAGCCCAGTTCTACAGTGCAGTCCTAATTATGGCCCCAATACAAATGCACCCACCAACTGTGGACTAGAACCTCTGGCTCTTCAGCCCAAATCTCTCTCCTTAAATTCTCTCCGTTAGCATTTTCTCTAGGCTCTGCCCAACGGTTACCTACCAACAGCCTGGTACACCCTGGTTCACATATAAAAGGACCTCCCATGCTCCCTCCCCCTCCTCCTCCTCCTCCTCTTCCTTCTTCTACTTTTTCTCTTCTCTTCCTCCCTCCCTCCCTCCCTCCCTCCCCTCCCCTCCCCTCCCCTCCCCCTCCCCTCCCCTCCCCTCCCCTCCCCTCCCCTTCTTCTTCTCTCTCTCTCTCTCTCTCTCTCTCTCTCTCTCTCTCTCTCTCTCTCTCTCCTCTCTCCCCAAATGTTCCTGGCTGGTCTCTTCCCTTCTTTCTCTCTCCTCTCTTTCTGTCCTTCACAGTCCCCTTTCTTTCTCTGCCTCTACTTCCCTCCCCAGACCCTCTTCCCTTGTCCCAAATAAACTTTATTTTCTTCTAGTCCAGTGGGGGAGGGGAGATGACTCAGCATGCCCCCCTAAGGGCCACATCATGTCACCACATTACAAAATATTCTACTCTCAGAGATTGTTACAAAGAAGAAAAATTAGCCTCATGCTAATTCTTAAAATAAGCAAGCGAAAAAAAGCTCACAGAGCGATATTCACATCAGAAACAACCTGAGAGCAAGAAGGTCTCGGTGTAAAGCCACTGCCTCTCAGGCAGCAAACATTCTCAGATGCCACATAAATGCTGGGGGAGTGTGATGCCAGGTGAGCGTGAGGTGGACTACGTGTGATGTGGGGTGCAGGCGGTGCAAGGTGTGTGTGATACTGGATGTGTGCGATTCAGTGCTGGGTGGTCATGATGCTGGGTGTGCACGATGCTGGGTGTGCATGACTCTGGGTGTGCATGACTCTGGGTGTGCATGCACTCTGGGTGTGCATGACTCTGAGTGTGCGTGATGCTGGGTGTGCATGACTCTGGGTGTGCATGACTCTGGGTGTGCATGACTCTGGGTGTGCATGACTCTGGGTGTGCATGACGCTGGGTGTGCACGATGCTGGGTGTGCATGACTCTGGGTGTGCATGACTCTGGGTGTGCATGCACTCTGGGTGTGCATGCACTCTGGGTGTGCACGACTCTGGGTGTGCATGACTCTGGGTGTGCATGACTCTGGGTGTGCATGACTCTGGGTGTGCATGACGCTGGGTGTGCACGATGCTGGGTGTGCATGACTCTGGGTGTGCATGCACTCTGGGTGTGCATGACTCTGGGTGTGCATGCACTCTGGGTGTGCATGACTCTGGGTGTGCATGATGTTGGGTGTGCATGATGTTGGGTGTGTATGGTGGTTTGCCTGCAATTCTAACACTCCAAAAACAGACACAGGGGATGGCTACAGAGGGCCGACTAGCTAGGCTGGCCGTAGTAATAGCCAACTCTGTGCTCCACACAGAGACCCTGCCCCAGGGAATGGAGTGCTGAGCTATCCAGGAAGACGCCAATGTCAACCTCCACATGCACTTGCACACCGTGTTCCACACACTATTATTCACATGTGCACATATGCATGAGCGAGCGCACGCGCACACACACACACACACACACACACACACACACAAATTATTTAAAGGAACAATGCATGCTGAAAATGCACCAAACCAAAAAATAACAGTGATGTTCCTGGCTGGGCAGTGGTGGCGCATGCCTTTAATCCCAGCACTTGGGAGGCAGAGGCAGGCAGATCTCTGAGTTTGAGGCCAGCCTGGTCTACAGAGTAAGTACCAGACAGGCAGGGCTGCACAGAGAAACCCTGTCTCAAAAACAACAACAACAACAACAACACAATGACGTTCCTACCACAATAACCTACAAAAATATAAGGGGTAAAAAGTATCAACTGTAAGGAAGAATAAGAAACCCATTTCTTCTCAAACAGTCTGAGTCTCAAACATCTCAAAAGATGCAGACTAGTTGATTAGTGTTATAGATGACAGGACATCTTAGCCAGTAGGATTAATTGGAAGTTTGAATAAAAGTCTACTCCCTAAGAACAGAAGTCATATTCTGTTTGTAAGCACCGCAGGGTTCTTACAGAATTTCTCATACATTAGTTTTCTAAGAAGTCCCCCCAAATTCTCAAATAATCTGTCACACAAACATTCCTGGACTAATGCCAACTACGGCTCACGTCTGAAGTCTACCTCACTTGCAAAGGAATGCGGATTAAACTCCAGCAAATGAACAAGCATGAAGGACAGGTAACACGGTGTGCTGCTGAGGGTGGAGGAAACCAGGGCTCTTGGTCTTGGTGGCAGTGTAAATCGATGTAACCTGGTGATCCCTACAACATCTAAAATAGGTGTCTGGGCCGGTGGTAGGATTGCCCAGTGGGTAAGGGAACTGCCGGGAAGATGGATGATCTGAGTTTAATCCCGGGTCAGAGACACAGACACAAACATCCTAAAGGAAGCAGATCAGTGCCCGGCTCAGCCAATATCAGAACAACTTCCTCCAGCTCGGGCAGCTGAGGAGAACAAATACAGAGAGACCCACAGCAGAACAGTATGCGGAGAGTGGGAGACTTTGGAACACTCGTCCTAAACGGGATGTCTCCATCAAATCCCTCACCCCAGAGTTCAGGGAGCCCCGCGGAAGAGAAGGCAGAGAAAGTCTAAGAGGCAGAGCGGATGGAGCAAACAAGAGGCCGGGCTCTCTAAATCAGCAGGGTCAGTGGACACATACACTCAGAGAGCCGGAGGCAGGAGGAGCAGGGGCAGGGCCTGCCGGCTCTGCACCAGATGGGGCCTAGAGCTGAGAGGAGAAGTGGACACAGCCTCCAGCCCCTAAGCCAGAAGCTACCTCCAACTGGTAACTACCTCCAAATGAAATTCTAGTTTTCTCCAAGGGAGTCTCACGGGGGAAACAAACTACTCTTAAGGTAGGCCCCATGCCCAGCAGTGTATAGCCAACAGAAAAAGACTTCATCACTAGAGGTTTTCTCTCTCTCTTAATGTCATGTCAGGGTTGTTTGATTGTAATATTATTCTTTATTTTTATCCACGCTTCCCTCTGACTGTCTTTCACTTTGTAGAATAAATTATGAAAATGCGGAATTTTCGTGAGTGGGTCTTGTTTTAGTTTTCCTTCAGAACTGTCTGTCTTCCTCTACTCACTTCCTGGTCCAGGAGTTCTCTGAGGAAGCTACATGTGTTCTTTACTCCTTGACAGATCACCTTCTTTGTGACCTCCGGCTTCTTTCAAGAATTTTCTCTTTATTATTGATGTTCTGGAGAATGAAATGATGCAGAGGTATAATTTTTTGCATGTATGTGTTACTTAAGTCGTGCATTATGTTCCTTTCTTTGTGATTTGGTGGCTGATATTAATTTCAGGAAATCCTCAGAAAAAGAAAAAGTCATGTCTATAGACAAAATATTTTTTTAAAAAAAATATAGAAACTACCCTTTTATCTAGAATACACATCTAGAAATTTTTTCTACAGAAACCCTCAACAACTATGACATATGAAGAATGTACATGGGTTTTCCATGATAGTATTTGCTGAAGTGAGAGAGACAAATGCTGTAGTGGCCATCGGTGGGTAAAGGGTTAACTGTGGACTTCTCCCAACATTGCTGTTAACAAGAAGGGGGCAACTGGGTGCACTTCTCTGACAAACAGAAGCTCCAAGATCTGCAAGAGCGCGATAACCCGCCATGCTGCTGTTTCCGTAAGGACAGGAGGGTGTGCAGAAACACTCGGAGGCTCTGCTAGCCTCGGTTGCTTCTGGGAAAAAAGAACCCCAGGACAGGAGAGACCTACTTTCCAGAAGTATCTTTTCCCAGCACTTGCATTTTTACGCTGTTCACGTATTCCGATTCCAATAATGAATAAGCCCAAGCCTCTAGCCATTTTATTTATTCATTTAAAACACAACATCTTAGTAAGATGAATTGTCTAGTGATAAGCCTAATGAACTCACTGCAGAAAATCCAAATTCCTTTGCACATTCCCTCCCCATCCCTCTGCTGGCTAACGTGTCTGTACAATTTAATCAGGAAACATGTTCAGTGAGGTTTCAGAGAGCTTCGATATTTGACTGTCACATGCCCAGTCAGGCCCTGAGGAGTAAGGGCAGGACAAACCGCTAGAATTTGGCTTCCTCTTGCAGCAAACCCCCCTTGATGACATCGGATAGCCCTCTGATCGCTCCTCTCCGTACTCAAGTGGACTTACTACACACATTCTAACCTTGGAACCTCTGTACAGATGGTTCCTGCTTACCGAGTCACCCCCATCCTCCACAGTCACACACACCGTGTACTTACTGGGCCCGCCTAGCTGTGTCAAAATGCCACTTAATCGGAAAGCCTCCGTGTAACCGAACTCACTACCTTCTCGGACTCTCTAACTCTTGTTTTGCACTTTTGTTTTTTCAAATCACTTACACAGCAAGGGGAGCTGCAGGAAAGCAGGGCCTGTGTTTACTAGGAGCTAACTGCACATAGGAGGCACTGAAAAGCAAAATGCTCTTACTTGTGCAATAAAATTCGCAGGTAAGAAATCAACAGTACGATTAATTTTTGACTAAGTACCTCTCCGAGGTGTTTAATTTTTTTTTTCAAACTGTGGCCTGTTTCTCATCTTTCTGGCCTAGTTTAAAAGGAGACCCAGGGCAGATGGAGAAAGGGCCTTTGGGAAGAAAGAGCATTCAAGGAAGGACAAGGAATTCTTTCCACACTGTTCCATTTTCTTAAAATGTATGAGGCCAGTGTGACAGTAATTCAGAAATAGTGGGCTGGGTTTTGTTGTTTGTTGTTGTTACTGTTAGTTTTGTTTGTTCATTTGTTGTTGTTGTTCATTCAATTAAATAGTAATGGAAAGCCTTCTCTCAGTGCGATGGGACCAGAGCTCAATGCTTCAGACATGCCCTAAAACAAGGCTGAAGTGCAGGAAGTCCTATGACCTGAAGAGTCTTGTCCAGACCTGGACTTTCATGACCCAGTGGGTGTGTGTCAGATCCATCCAAGCCCCAGACAACCAGAGACTGTCCTTGCAACCCTGGATGAGCCCACCCTTGCCAGTTCCAAACGTATGATGGAATTCAGTGAATCTGCTCTGGGAGTCCTCACAAGGCACGGCACTAGCCTGTGTGGGAGTGTCACTGTGCAGTCTGGCTATCATGTCACATCTAGACAATCCTGCTGGAAGGGGACCCTGACTCCCAACTCATATGGTTCTGTGAGAGAGCTGTGTATCCCGCTCAGCACCAAGTCGCGAGCTGGTCGCACCAAGATCAGCCTTGATCTGAAGGAGAAGATGGTCTTCACTACAGGGGAGCAATGCCCTACTGAAGTGGCCTTCACTGTCACTGTCGCTAGCACTCCACTGTGAGGAAGAGGGCCCTGAACCGGAACCGGAACCCCACCGCCACCTGGCCAAGGAGCGCTCTGTGCTCTGGTGAATTAGAGTGCTGTCTGGTGTCAACCAAAGGAACAGGTTGTTTGGAGTCCATTCTGGTAAATAAAATAACAACCTACTATCAAAACAAGTACGAGAGAGCAGAGCTGGGTACACGTTCTTTACTCGGCTCCGTGGGCTTTTGCCGTCCCTAGACAGGAAGAAGGTCTCCAAGTGTGACCCAAGTCTTCCTTGAGCCGATACAAGCAGCATGGCTCCCACTGCTGTTGGAAATGCCAGAGTTCCTACCTACACACTCTCCTTATGTCCACGAAATGTCTGAGGACCCTCCTCTGCCTCCTTTAGAATAAGCAAGCTTCCTCCTCAACATCCAAAATGCTTGTCCAGCTTATTCCGCTGACGCCCCTGATTTCTAAAAACTGACCATCTGAATGGGATTGTTTTTTACAGTCTTAGCTAAGTGCACGTCCTGTTCCTCAAGCATTTAACTGGCCCAGCTCCCCTGCGCCTGTCACACTCAACACAGAGCAGAGGGAAACCAAGACTCGCTTTCTGGGGCATCTGTCGCTGCCGACCCTGGGTTACCTCTGCTGTGTATGCTTCCAGTATTTACCCAAAATTACTCCATGCTCCAGCGACACTATTACAAGGGGGCAGGGAGAGTGGCGGCCTAATGAGGCGGCAGATGACATCCACTGGTCTCTCCGCGAAGATCACCGGCACAAGCCGGGCTGTGCGTTAATCAAGTCACCAAAGGCCTTCGGCCCTTGGACAAGGCAGCCTTTGTCAACACCTGAGAGGAAAATGAGCCGCCTCCTTTCTAGTGCTAATAAGTTGAGTGGAGAAGGGGTTAGGTTCCGTGGGAAAACGTATGTGCAACCTCCCCAGGCGAGCATCTGAAGCAAGGGACTCTGGCGTGCAATAAGAGGCTCCTGCCTGGAACTTGAGACCCCTTGAGAGAGGTTCGCCTGGGTCCTTGAGACCAGGATCAGTCCTCTTCGTGGTACTTGGCACGCAGTGGTCCTCCATACTGACTTATAGAATGAATGAGTGAGTTATTCAGATTGACACTTGGTTCTGAATTTCCTGCATGCCGAAGCAAACAGAAAAGCATGCTGGTATGTATAACCCTCGTGTGTGCACGAGAGAATGACTGTTTCTTCAAAGACACGGGGCTGCCCGCATCGTCTGGGGGGGTGTGCTGTGCATATGTTTCTACACGTCCCTAAAATCCACAGAAGAAAGCCACGCAGAGAGCCAGTGCATCGGCTTTTCTTTGTTGGGTGGAAACTCTGTTGGTCACATGTGAATATTCCCACCTTAAATTTTTCTATTGCTATGAATAAAATAAACAAAAGCAACTTGGGGAGGAGAGAGTTGATTGCAGCTTACAACTCTCAGGTCACAATCTACCACTAAGGGAAGTCAGGGGAGGACTCAAGGTAGGAACCTGGAGGCAGGAACTGCAGCGGTAGTAGTCATGGAGGAGCACACCCCTTGTGACTTACGCAGCCTGCTTTCTTACATAATTCAGAACCAACCAGCCCATGGGCGGCACTGGTCACAGCAGGCTAAGCCCTTCCACATCAACCATTAATCAAGAATATAATGTCTAGTAAACTTGCTTATAGGCCAATCCTGACGGAGACATATTCTCAGTTAGGATTCCCTCTTTTTTCAGATATGTCTAGGTCCCTGTCAAGTTGACAAAACCAAGCAGGACAATTGACCCTTTGTCGACTTGACACACAGATAGATACATTACCATTTACCCATAACCATCCCTTTCTTGTCTAGCCCCAAGATCCCATATTAGTATCAAATCACAATATTAAACATTTCAACTTTTAAAAGCCACACGGTCTTTAAAAATTCAAACTCTTTTTAAAGTTCACTCTCTTTAAAATATCTAGTCTTTTCTAAAGTTCAAAGCCTCTTCAAAATATCCAAAATCCCTCTAAAATTACAAAGTCTCCCAGTGGTGGTCTGTAATAAAACAGAAAAGCAGTGACATATTTCTTCCTATTTCAAACAAGAAGCACCAGAACAGAGCTACAGTCAGGGAGGAAAAAAAGGAAGTCCAACAGTACAAAGGGCTCAGTCTGGGATCCCTGGGATTCACTCATGGTCTTCTGAGCCCCCAAAGGCCTTGCCAGCTCAACCTCTCTGGCTCTCCCATCCACAAGACACAGGGTTTGCATCATGGGCTCAAGTCAGCCACCACTCCACCCCTGCTGCTGTCCTTGGTGGTTACCCAGTGGCACTGGCATCTCCAAAATGCTGGGGTCTCCATGGCAACTGGGCTGCACTTTCACCAACAGCCTCTCCTAGGCTCTCTTCAGGGACTCTGATCCTGTCACCCAGTACCAAGACTAAACTTCTTTCAATGACTCCTTTAGTTCCCAGGCTTCTGGGGCAACCGAGGCTGTGGCTTCACCAATGGTCTCTCCTATTCTCTTACAATGCCAAGCCTACGCTGCTTTCCGTGATCCCTTCACGTCTTCCAAACTAACCAGTATCACCTGGAAAATTCTTACTCATTACCAAGTCCCATTGTCAGCGGGACATGAGTCTTAAGTCCCTTGGAACCACGGCTTCTGTGTGCTCATCTGAGGAAACAGTTCCTAGAAGATTTCCTGTCAGTGAGCCTGTTCTCTTCTTAACCACAGCAGATTCTACAGTCCCAGCTGACCAGTATCAATTGTCCCAGCAAACAAAGATTTCACTTTAGTAGCTCTGGTCTCCTGAAGACAAGCGAGTCTCCAGCCCCAGCTGACCAGAACCCCAGATCCTTGATTCAAAATATCAAACAGACCCAACAGAGTCTTGAAGTGACTCTCAAATTTCCCTCTGAAACCTCAGAAGCCTGGCCTCCCTTGTCTGTCCTGATATCGCATTATCTTTTAAGTCCCTACAGATACTCATTAAGCTCCAATACACACTTGGCTTTTTCTAAACCAAAGTTTCAAAAGCCTTCCACAATTCTCCCCAAAACACAATCAAGTCTGTCACATTATCCCACTAACCTGGGGCTAATTTTCATCCTAGGTAAGTTTCTATTGCTGTGATACAGACCTAGACTGAGGAGGAAAGGGTTTGTTGCAGCTTACAACTCTTAGGTCACAATCCAGCACCGAGGGAAGTCAGGGCAGGAACTCAAGGTAGGAGCCCGGAGGCAGGAACTGAAACAGTACCATGAAGGCAAACTTCTGTACTAGCTTGCCCCTTGAGGCTTGCTTAGCCTGCCTTCATATGCAACCAATAGTCCATGGGTGACACTGGCCGCAGCAGTCTCGGCCCTTCGACACCAATCATTAATCAAGAAAATACCCAACAGACTTGCCTACAGACCAATCTTGATGATAACATTTTCTCAATTAAGATTGTCTCTTCCTGCATATGTCAAGGTGACCAAAAAAAAAAAAAAATCCAGGACACTCCCCATACCTACTATGGGGCAAAAACCAAGGTTTGTGGCTTCTTTGCATCCTTGTCAGCCTCATGACAAGGCTATAGGAACTCAGTTCTTATTCTCATTAAGTTGAAAGGGGCACGAACAGGACCGCAGGCTGAAGTGGTGAATTCTTAGAGTTTAAACTGGGTTTAGAAACACACCTGTGGTTTCTCTGCAAGAGGTCAGATGCTGCTAGCAAACCCTTTCCTACCTCTGGACTTGTTTTCTTCTGTAGACACAAGAGACATAGTCTATATATTCAAACAGGGTTGCAGACAGTACATGATAACCGAGAGTGTGTGGTTGAAGTCTAAGAAAACTAATTTGGAGGCTGGAGCACTGGCTCGGGCAGATAAGAGTGCTAACTATTCCCACAGAGGAGCAGGCTTCTGTTCCTGCAACCCCCTGGCAGAGCACAACTTCCTGTAACTCTATTTCCAAAGGATCAAACACCATCTTCTGTTGGCCTTGGGCTCAGGCACACATGGTGCATTTACACACACTCAGGCAAACACACACACACACACACACACACACACACACACACGCAAGCACGCACACGTGCATATTTAAACTAACTTCACTGAATAGTGTCACAAAAACATTCTCCTCCCAAGAAGCAAGCCACTACCCTACCTTTGCTAGGGTCTAAGCCTAATCAGCTGTACTGGCTAGTTTGGTGTGTCAACTTGACACAGGCTGGAGTTATCATAGGAAAAGGAGCTTCACTTGGGGAAGTGCCTCTACGAGATCCAGCTTTGGGGCATTTTCTCAATTAGTGATCAAGTGAAGGAGGGCCCCTTGTGGGTGGTGCCATCTCTGGGCTGGTATTCTTGGGTTCTATAAGAGAGCAGGCTGAGCAAGCCAGGGGAAGCAAGCCAGTAAGTAACATCCCTCCATGGCCTCTGCATCAGCTCCTGCTTCCTGACCTGCTTGAGTTCCAGTCCTGACTTCCTTTGGTAATGAACAGCTGTGTGGAAGTGTAAGGTCAATAAACCCTTTCCTCCCCAACTTGCTTCTTGGTCATGATGTTTGTGCAGGAATAGAAACCCTGACTAAGACAAATTGGTACCAGCGTAGTGGGGTATTCCTGTGACAACCTGACCATGTTTTGGGGAGGACTGTGGAAGGACTTTGGAACTTTAGATTAGATGGTCCATTCACTGTTGAGACCTCTGTGAGATGTGTAGGAGCTTGGAAGATTATGTTGAGAACAAGGCAGAAGATGGAGGCCTGGCTTGTGAAGTTTCAGAGGGAAAATTAAAGACTCTTATCAGGGCCATGAAGATTCTGTGGTTTTGGTTAGCTGGGGCTGAAGAATCAGCTGTGAGTAACAAGATACCAAAACCATTCAAGTCAACTTTTGTGTTACTGGGACTATTGATGCTGGTTAGCTGGAGCTAAGAAATTAGCGGTGAGTAAGAAGAGACCAGCATCACTGAGGTGAAATCTTCTGGGATGCGTTTTCTGAGAGCACAGAGAGTGTGTTCCAGATAGCCAAGGTTGTGCCTCATGCTGTAGCAGGACTTGGTACTGTGTAAGAGTCACCCAGGTGGTACTGCTTTTGAAGGCATGAAGGCATCATGAAGAACAGCTGAGGCTTGGTACGCTGAGAGGCCACGGAAGGCCATTGGTGAAAGTGTACCCTCAATTGTAATTGATGACCCAGGACTGAAGGGGTCATGCAAAAGAGTTGAGGCTTGGAGATGCCAGTACTATGCGATGACCACCAAGGACAGCAGCAGCAGCGGAGTACAGGCAGCTGGAGCCTAGAAGACAAGTTGTGTGCTACAAAGGGCAGAGCTGGAGAAGTGACTCAAGCCCTTGGAGGAGCCCAGAAGATCGTGAGTTGGATCCCAGACACTGAGCCATTGGAGTTTGAGTTTTGCTTTGGATTGTGACTGTGCCCTGATATTTTTCCCTCTTGAAAGAAGGTATTTTAGTGGAGCCCACAGTTAAGAGACATTGAATTTTTAAAAGACTTTGAATTTTAAGATATTGGACATTTTAAAAGGATTGAACTTTTAATATGTAAAGACTGTGGGACTTTTTACATTATTGAGATCTTGGGGATGAATAAGAAAGTAAGGGTTGAGGCTTAATAGTGATATGTTGGTGTGTCAAGTTGACAAGGGGTCAATTGTACTGGCTAGTTTGGTGTGTCAACTTGACACAGGCTGGAGTTATCATAGGAAAAGGAGCTTCACTTGGGGAAGTGCCTCTACGAGATCCAGCTTTGGGGCATTTTCTCAATTAGTGATCAAGTGAAGGAGGGCCCCTTGTGGGTGGTGCCATCTCTGGGCTGGTATTCTTGGGTTCTATAAGAGAGCAGGCTGAGCAAGCCAGGGGAAGCAAGCCAGTAAGTAACATCCCTCCATGGCCTCTGCATCAGCTCCTGCTTCCTGACCTGCTTGAGTTCCAGTCCTGACTTCCTTTGGTAATGAACAGCTGTGTGGAAGTGTAAGGTCAATAAACCCTTTCCTCCCCAACTTGCTTCTTGGTCATGATGTTTGTGCAGGAATAGAAACCCTGACTAAGACATCAGCCTTCTGGATTTTGGAAATCCAGCTTATAAAGAGTAAAAAGACTGCTTCCTGTGTCAGCCAAGATTAGGCTGAACAGGACAGTGTTTTTGAAATTTAAATGTGCTAAATTGAAATTCGACGTAGCAAGGCCACACCCAGCCATATTTTAACAAAACAATATAAAGCCTAGTAAAGAATAAAGATATGGGGGAAATTTGTGTTCTATATGGACAAACAGACACAATCCAAATATCTGTTCACAGAAATGTAGGTAATTGAACCATGCCTAGCTGGCTTGTTTGTTTGTTTGTTTGTTTTAGACAGGGTCTCATTGTATATTCCCAGATGGCCTGAAATTCTCTGATATAGACCAAGCCTCAAACTCACAGAGATCTATCTACCTCTGCCTCCCATGTACAGGGACTAAAGGTGTGCCGCCATACCCCAGCCTCAGAAGACTGTAATGATTCCTTAGTCTTGAGTACACTGATGACTACTAGACATTAGCTTATAGAGTTGGGTACTTGGTACATGGGTTATATCACATAAGACATGCCAAATCCATAGCCTTCTTGAGTTTATAATCTAGATGCAGTGGTTTAAAACGTTTTATATTTATTTTATTTTATGTGTAGGAGTGTGTTTTCTGCATGTATGTCTGTGCACCATGCTCTTTCCTGGTGCCCTCAGGGGTTGAGTTCCCTGGAACTAGGGGTGTGAATGAATAACCATGTGGGTGCTGGGAACTGAACCTGGGTCCTTGGCAAAGCACCAAGTGCCTCTAACCACTGAGCCATCTCTAAGGCAACATTTTAATGGATGGATCCCAAAATGGCTGCCCATTTTCGAAACAGAGACAAACATATTTGGGAGATGTGTTTTCTGATGTTAAAGGAACACCTTACAAAGAGATGCCGGGACATCTCTCTTACCCCTCCCTTCCCCATAATGATCAAGTGAGAAGGGCTGGAGTCATTTCAACATAAGCTATAAGGGCTACAGCGTGAGCTCTGGAACCTGGCTTTGAGTCATATGCTAACTTCATGAAGCCAACGGTGCATTTACCCTCACAATCCAGATCCCATTGACTCGAGGGATGCCCATAGGAGTTCATGGACCAGGGCAGGAAAGATGGCCCAGCAGTTAGGAGCACTTGCTCTTCTTGCAGAGAACCCAGGTTTGCTTCCCAGAACCCACATGGTGCCTCACAACCATCTGTAACTCATGTTCCAAGGAATCCAATGCTGCCTTCTGACCTCCACGGGCACCAGGCTCACAGATGGTGCACATACATACATGCAGGTAAAACACACACACAAAATAAAATAAAAGATAAAATTACGATAAAATAATCTTAAAACATAAACAAAACATTTAAAAAGAAAAAGAGTTCAGGGATAAGAAAATTACTAAACCATTTAAAGGATGCCGGGAGTAAATATTTGCTTCCTTCCTCACTGATTCTGAGCATTTTACCATTCACAGCCTTCGCCTATTATTTTATTATACGGTTTAAAAGAAAATACATCCATCAGAAGCATTTCAATGAAGAATTGTTTGTGCTAGATCAAAGGACTTCTAATTTTCCTCTCTCCCTTCTCTCTTTCTGCACGTATACACACACAAGCGGGGAAAAAAAAAGTTAATGTTCAGTCCCCCAGTAAGGATGGTCTATATTTCTTTAGCACTACTCCCTCCTCATAGAAGTAGTTGCTTAGAAAATACTGTTAATGAAGCCAGATGTATGGCCTTCCCCTCACCTGTATTCCCCTTTGTCTCCACAAAATAATTACTTTCACATGCAGTCTATAAGTCATCCAACGCAGACTTCTATGAAAAATGGGGGGGAGCCACACCCTGTTCAACATCCTGCAAGTCCCAAATCCATGCTTCTCCAGTACCATTTGTTTCCGTGGATGCCCTTCCTCAAGTCCCACATTTCGCTCAATGCCCCAGCCTGAGAGTGAGCACAGTCAACTCTTTCAGTAGACTAATAGACTATTAGACTAATAGACTAATAGACTAATGTCTATTAGATGGGGCAAACAGGGAGGTGGAATCCGGCGGCACACATAGGCTGGCTCCCGGACTCACTGTCCTCTGGGAAAGAGAAGTCCCAACAGAGAGTTACCAGGAAGCTAGCAAGAACCTCCATTTCCTGGTGCTGGAGTTGGCCTCCAGCTGTGAGGGTCCACCAAAGGCTATGGTGGTTCTTTCATTCCGTCAAGGCAAAGGCACTTGGGATGTCCTGACACTGTGTTTCCTAGGAAACCCATTATCTTCTTACTCTGTTATCATCACATACCGTCAGGAACTTAACTCCAAGAGGGGAAAGCAAGTGTCTTTCATAGATTTATAGACTTATGTAAACCTGCAAAGCCGGTACAATTTTCTTTTTGCTTTGATTATCAGAAGGCTTTCAATGACACATAAGTCTTAAATAACTCTTTATTCATCTATTCAATTGTATTAGTCAGGGTTCTCTAGAGTCACAGAACGTATGGGCAGTCTCTATATAGCAAGAGAATTTGTTGATGACTTACAGTCTTTAGTCCAACTCCCCAACAATGGTCACCAGCAGCTGTGGATGGAAGTCCAAGAACCTAGCAATTTCTCAGTCCCACAAGGCAAGCAGGTGCCACCACACCTTTAATCCCAGATGACCTTGAACTCAGAGATCTCCCTGTCTTAATCTTCTGGAATGCATAGCCACTATGCCTCAAGATTTCCATGCCAAGATCCACCTCAGAAACTTGTATCCCCCCAGACTCCAGATTAGGATCACAGGTGAGCCTTCCAGTTCTGGATTGTAGTTCATTCCAGATATAGTCACGTTGACAACCAGGAAGAGCCAGTACAGCAATCAACAGACATATATGGGATCCCTGTTTCAGATTAGACATCATGCAAGGTGACAGTGGCTCAAAAACATAGACCAGCCTTCAAGGGAACCAGGGAAAGACACTGAGTTCACAGCTAGCTATTACTGTAGTTGAGACACATAGAATTCTCTAGAAGCTCAGAAGTGCAGCATCTGACCCGGCCAGGTCTGGGGAGGGAACATAGGAGTTGGGACCCTTTAAAGTGACATCAGCATTGGTTCTTGGCAAATTATTTCTAATTTAGTTTCTGGCATTTCTCAGTTATTTTTTTTTTTTGCAAGTAAGTTCAATCTCTTAAATCTCCTAGCTTGGTGTGGTGGTACGCATCTGCCCACCCAGCTACTTGGGAGCCAGATCTGAAAAGGTCAGTTTAGACCCAGAGTTAGAGAGTAGCCTAGATAGCACAAGACTCATTCTGAAAATTAACAAGTGAATGAATGATTAAACAAGAAAATAAGTAAAATTTAAGACCCTATTAAAAATTTTGAAAAATACTTATATATTTATGAGTACCTACTCAAATATGCACCCAAGACTCACAAAATAATAACTTCTCAACCCAAATAAAATGTTTAACATTTACAAAAACAAACAGCAAATATCCAGCATTGTAAGTGTCAGGTCCAAAAGAAACCTGGGACAAACGGCTAACTCCGGCGCCTACTAGCCTACCAAGCACATGCTGGGCTCTCTCAGCCACTACCTGTTACAGAGTCCTGTGCTGGCATCCTGGTTCCACTCAGTTCCTCTCACCCTGGCGTCCACCCCAATCTCCAGCCCATAGCCTTAGCTTCTCTTCCCCCAGCTTCTAGTTCCTAGAAAACCCTGCCATTTTGGCTGCATGCTCTCTTTGCCTTCTCCTCTCTTGGTCCTTTAGGTTCCCTTTACCCTCTTGGCCCTTTCTCCTCCTCCTCCTCTCCTCCTCCTCCTCCTCCTCCTCCTCCTCCTCCTCCTCCTCCCCTCTTCCTCCTCTTCCCCTCTTCCTCCTCCTCCTCTTCTTCCTCCTCCTCCTCTTCTTCTTTCCTTCTTCTTCTTCTTCTTCTTCTTCTTCTTCTTCTTCTTCTTCTTCTTCTTCTTCTCTCTCTCTCTCTCTCTCTCTCTCTCTCTCTCTCTCTCTCTCTCTCTCTCCTTTCTCACTTTCCCCACCCCAGCCCCTCCCCCATTTCTTGTCCCCTTTGTGGTCCAGTTTAGCCAACTGGTCATGTTTAGTCTACCATTTTCCCTCCCTGCTCTGGTCTCTTCCAGATGTCCCTGGCTGTACCCTCCCTCTATCTACCATCCAAACCTTCTCCTCAACCACACACCTTGGAGTGGCCATGTCCTCATTCTGTCCAGTAAGGACTGAGAATAACAAAGGTATTGTATTAGTTTAGCATATTCTTTATACTTTTTTTTTTTAAGTTTTATGTCTGTATATGGTCTCTGTTTTGTTTTGTTTGGCCTGCCTATACATCTGCATGCCAGAAGGCGGCATCAAATCCCAGGACTGCACTTGTAGTCAGTTGTAAGCTGCCATGTGGGTGCTGAGAATATGGACTCAGGACCTCTGAAAGAGTAGCCACTACTCTAAAGTGCCCAGCCATCTCTCTTGCCCAGTTTAACCTATTCGTAACCTTGCCTGTTTGACTATCAATGATACTAACACACCAACTGCAAAGGATTTTACAGAGTATTTCTGGCCCAGTAGGTAGTGATTGACAACCCAGATCGGCAACATGGCTTCCAGATCCTGGCTTACTTCCAGACATGTCTACGGCAAAGCCAGAACATCCCTTTGCTAGCTCCTATACCAACTGTATCATGTGCTGTAACAGAATGGGCTTGCTGGCATAATTTCAAGTTATATCATTGATTCAGATCTATCCCTGAGCAAAACTGCTTTTATTTCAAATGAATACTCTCTAGTGAGCTGAACAGCAGAGGCAGTAAAAACAACTCTACATTTATATGAGTGCTCCCATCCCCCAAGGAATAGTTTTCTGGGCCTACAAATACCTTAAAAGCAATAGAAAGTTTGGGAAGTTGGAGTCCCTTTTTTTTTTTTTTTCTTTTTCTTTTTCTTTTTTTTTTCAACTTTCTAAGAAGCCAGAATTCTACATAATGCATATAACAACGAATTTGGTGTGCAATGAATGCTTAAATAAAACACCTTTCATGCAGGGCTTTTATTAAATTCTGGTTACTCATACAGCTATGGTAAGAATACAGTGTCCCACTTCTCAATCAGAATAAGCAAGCAAAAGGATGAGACATCCCAGAAGAGCTGCTCAAAAGCCACCTGCCAGCAAGGTTTTTCCTGGTCTCTTTGTACAAACTGTTAACTGCTGCCCCTTCCCAGTGTGGTGGCTTTGCTCTCTCTTCCTCCCCATCGTCTGTTTCCCTCCCACCCTTCCTCCTCCCTTCTTTTACACTGCACATCCTTATCGCCAGGAAACACTGGCTTCTTCGCCCATTCCCTCCGCACAGAAAAGGACCCTGAGAGCAGGGGCTGTGCTTGTCTCCAAGAGCTGGCATCAAGGAAGCATTTAGCAAATGTTTGCCAAATTAATCTTTCTAGACCTTTCTCCTTTGGCTCATTCACATCCAATCCACAGAGAAGCCAAAGCACACTGGAGGTGGGAGGAATGCTGTTCTGACTGTTTCTTCTCCTTAATTCTTGCAAATAGCAGTTCTATACAGGTCGAGCCCAACATAAGAAGATAAGCTATTAAAAACAATGAACTCATGAAATTCTTAGGCAAATGGATGGAACTAGAGAGTGTCATCCTGAGCGAGGTAATCCAATCACAAAAGAACGCACATGGTAACCACTCACTAATAAGCAGATGTTAGCTCAAAAGCTCAAAATAAACAAGTTACAATTCACCCAGCACAGGAAGCTCAAGAAGAAGGAGGACTTAAGTGAGGGTGCTTTGGTTCCTCTGAGAAAGGGAACAAAATACTCAAGGAGTAATAAGGGAGACAATGTGTGGAGCAGAGACTGAAGTAAAGGCCACCCAGAGACTGTCCTACCTGGGAATTCATCCTATAAACAGTCAACAAACCCTGGCACTATGACAAGAAGGGTATACCAAAAGGAGCATGCCATGGTTGTCTCCGGAGGGGCCCTGCCAGAGCCTTACACATACAGAGGCAGAAGTTAGCAACCAACTATTGGACTGGGTGTGGGGTCCCCAATGGAGGAGTTGGAGAGAGGTCTGAAGGAGCTGAAGGAGTTTACAGTCCCATGGGAAGAACAATGATTTCGGCCACCTAGACACCTCAAGACTCCCAGAATCTGAACCATCAACCAAGGGGCACACATGGTTCCAGCCAAAAATGTGGCAGAGGAAGGCCTTGTTGGGCATCAGTGGGAGGAATGGTCCTTGGTCAGGTAAAGGCTCAACAGAGGCCCGAACAAAGGGAAACCAAGGAGGGACAGGTGGGAGTGTGTCGGGTGGAGGCAGAGGTGGGAGGAGGGGTTGAGGGTCTTTGGGGAGGGGGGAAGTGGAGAAAGGTTTTACCATTGGCAAAAGAGAAGTAGAAGAAAAAAAGACTAGAGAGACGTTGCTGTTCCTGACCCATAATTGTTCGGGATCTGTCACTACAATTGAATGCATCATAGAAAAATAATTTTTAAATAAGGAAATAAATAAAAGCATCCTTCTACGAAAGCCCTGGGCTCTGAGCAGGCTTAATGCTAAGTCTTCGGTATTGTATCTTGGCGCTCGCTAACAAAGTCTTCCGCTAAACAGCCTGCCAAGGAGCAGTGAAGCAGAGCTCTAGCAACTCTTCCAACAAGCTACTGAGAATGCAAGGCTAATTTAATGGGGCAGGGCCAAGCACAGCTAACAAACGGCGCGTCCTCTGTAAGATGGAAATAAGCCTGCCTGCCGGTGTTCTTTCGGCAGTAACTCTCCTGGCTAAGCAGCTCTGACCGAGTTCAAAGCCTCCCTCTGGTCGATGTGCGGCTGACAACGCCTTCTTTTCCATCAATCCCCTCCCTGGAGAAAGAACACACAGAACTATGCTCTACTTGCTAGAAACCCAAGTATCTTGACTAAATCCCTTTCCTTTGTCCCAAACAGACACATGGCCATGGATGCAAGTCCTATCCACAGCAACCCTTTGAACAGGCCGCACTGCGGGCTTGCAGGATAGTCCCTCTGATGCACACAGGGTGTCAGGCATGGCTCTCAGTGCCTCATAAAATAACCTTCATCCTAGGCCCAGCTCTTCTTTAAAAAGGCAATGTGTTGATCTGTTGTCGGCTCTGATTGGTCTATGCAACCGTGTGAGGAGTGCCCGGGCAGGCAGCTCTGCCCACACTGACTGCACAGCGTTGGGCACACCATTACCACTTTCTCGGTCTCAGTTTCCTTCTATGAAAGGCAGAGGTGCGACTGAGCTGTCTGAGAGCGGCAGCTACTCCAAGGCTCGGTGGTTCTGAGTGTTTTCCCTGAGCTTCTTCTCTCTTTGAAGGACGCGTCCCGCTTCTATGAGCGGTTCTTTCTGTTCTCTCCTTCTTATTTTCTTACAAAGACTCTGCCGGTCACGTGTCCTCTGCAGAGAAATCTTCCGTGTGACTCTTCAAGTCGCATAAGAGACCAATCCGAGCGAGTGTGTCGGCTCTCCGTCTCCAGCAGAATACCTGAGAGAAAGCAACTTCAAAGAGAAAACGGATGTTTGAGGATTCGGCGCACAGCGGGGCTGGGGTGGGCCGGCTCCACATTGCTTTTAGGTCTGTCATGAGACAGAAGATTAGTGGACGGCACACAGCAGAACCGCTGCTGGCCAGAAAGGGAAGATGGTCAGGAAGATAGGGAAGATAGAAAAGGGGAAGGGGAAGGGGGGGAAAGGGAGAAAGAGAAGGAACTTCATGTCAAAGCTTAACTCCCCCAACCATTTACTCCAACAATGGTGCAAGCTCTTCTAGAGGACAGACCCTCATGATCCAAGCATATTCCAGAGGTTTGAGTTCTGGGAAGCATTGGGGGCACAAGTCTTCCACACACGAGCTATGGTTGGGGGTGGGAGCACTTCACTTGCATACCTGGACATCAAGGCTCAGGAATTTCTACATGTCTGGTCATCCTGGGTCCTGACTACCTTCCCATTCTTTGATCAACAAAGTTAAAGAAAGAGAAGCCCTGGCCACACAGATCCCCGTGTGCTTTCTTTTGAGGATCTGAAGATGGACTCTCTAATTCCAGGCTTATTATGCAGGGGACAGGCAGCCCCGAAGCAATCGGCAGCTAAAATGTCTCTCCCTCTCTCCCTGCTTTGTTCTCTCGCAAGTCATCAATGCAACGAGTCCTTTCATTTTCTCCCCCAAACCCCCACAACCCCCTTTCTCGGCTCTTCTCTTCTCGCTTGGTCCTGCCAGGACAGCTAAGAAGGTTATTTAGACCCATTAGTGACCCACGACAAAATAAAATAAAATGAGAAATCGCTGCTTATCTTCAGCGAGCAGAACCACGGGATTAGGACTCAAAGCATCTGAAGCATTTCATGTTAACATTCAGGGAGCTGAAACATACATAAAAGCCCACGAGATGAAATGAATTCAGGATGGTGAATTAGATCAAGCACTAGCTCCTTGTAGAAACATTCGAAAGGCAGCTCTGGTCCAGTGTTCTCCCGCCAGAGGTTGATATGGGTCACTGTCAAACATTCTTCCGCAAGAAGTTGCTATGGGTTGAGGGAAGTTACCCAAACCGCAGGATTTAACCAATAAAACCAGCAGCACCCCTGAGTTTAATGAGACTTCAGAGCACAACTCTTTCAATGCATTCTCCAGAAGCAGGGATGTTCGCTGTGGCGAGGATTTGCAGTTCAATCAGAGTGTCTCCTCTGCACCCACTTGTGAACTTAATACTCACGATGCCCATGGGATTAACAAAAGTCCAGGAGGACTGCCAACAGCAGGCATTAGTGGGGCATATCTAAGCAAGCGGGCACAGAGGTATCATTAGGATGACTGTTGCAGACATTTGAGATAAAAAGCTTTCAAGTAGGAGGTCTTAGGCAGGAAACAAGTTGTTGAAGAGGTCCTTAGACACGCTAGCCGTGTCCTAATCACACACCAAGTACAATTTTAGATTTTGCACATCATTGTCCCCAGATAGAAGACCAGATAGGACATACGTGAAGCAGATGGAAATATTCAGTACCAGTAGGCACAGGGAGAAGATGTGGGCACTCCTCTTCCTAATAATCCTGCTCAGCCCTCATCCAGCTAAACCAGGCCCAGACACCGCTTCAGGATGTGAAATCCTTGTTTGGAACAAAAGACTTTACATTTTCCTCCAGATGCAAGTTATTCCCTGAATGTTTGCTTACGTGGTCATTGTGGTATAGCTCTGAAACAAAGACCAAATCATCCTGAGGTCCAGATTCAAACAGTCCCACTTCCTCTTCTTTTTGCCTTGAGAGAATATTTAACATTTACCCTCCCCTCCGGGACAATGTGAAATAATTCATCTAGAAGTCAGCCATATGTGCAGCGGGGCCTGGGGACAGTCTGGGGAGTGGTAGGTACTCACTGGCACACTAGCTTCAACAAGGGACCTACCTAACTAGGAAAGGAACAATGTCTCTGGCTACGTCCTCAGAAATCTAAGGGAGATGCAAGACCCGCACGGGTCTAGAGTGGCTTCCACTGAGTCCTGAGGCAGGTAGGCCTCCTCACGGGCAGCATCCCCTTCAGTCTGAGCAGAGTGTCAGCAGAGCACAGGCTGCTGAATCCAAGGCAAAGACCCAGAGAACAAGCGTTTAGGGGAGCAAAAGGGACCAGACAAGAAACAAGAAGTCTACTTATGACATAAAAGAAAAATGATTCTCAGAGTTGGAGACGATGTTGGTGCTCAGGGTCCCAGCCCCTCCAGACAGGGTTTCCATCTTCTGGGCTCCTTCTGCTTCTATCCCAGATACCTCAGCCCACTGAGGCAGACACTACACTGGCCCTATTCTACAGTGATACTCAGAGCTCCGACCTCCCACCAGTCACTGAGCTGGAAATAAGCAAAAATGAGGATACACACACAGAAAGGTCCTGCCTACCTGGAGATGGATTTACTGTGTCAGATGAGAAAGCAAAGCGGGTTCACTCCAAACCACAGTCTGAACTAACTTGTTATTTCTAATATTTTTCCCAGAGAAGCAAAATATGGGAGCCGTGCTGTCTAGACGCCGGTCAGGAGCAGCAGAGATGCCGCTCCTGGCCAGCTGTGCAATCACAGGAGGAAGCAACTGGGACTCGGAATCTGACGGCCAAGCTAGCTGGTCCACATGGTAGAAATATTGAGTTCGTTTTCCGCTTATCCTATTTCCTATTTACCATAGTTTTATGATTTACCCTCTCAGAACTGAGGCGCACCTGCCAAAGTTTTCCTGCTCTGAAAACAAAGCTATATCAAGAAAGCGGGATGAAGCACATCTGGTCATGATGAACACCGCTGGATGGAGATGCTGCCAACACCCTGGGAGAGTCCCGTGACTCGAAAAAGCAACCACTCCTCAAAGGCAGCCTCTCCCGCCCGGTAGATATGCTCACCACCTCCACAGGCGCTGCCTAGCCTTGCCTCAAAAATCATCTCCGGTTATAACTCAGAGCAGGAACGCAGCAGACGCTGGTTTGCTTGCATTGCTGCACGAGGTTGTTCATGACATGCACCTCAAAGAGAAGGCTGTCACATGGAGAGTGTGGGGGCAAGGTCCCTAAAGGAAGCAGAAGACACCGCCCAGGTCTATGGCTACATTTTGTATATTATCCATTTCAATTGTCTAAAAAAAATGTATTGTGTGCGCTTGCATGTACATATCATGTCATACACGTGGCGTCAGAAGATAACCAGAAGGAGTTAGTTCTCTCATTCTGCCATGTGGGTTCAGGGTATCAAACTCAGGTCATTGGCCTTAGTAGCACCTTTACCCCTGGGCCAGCTCACTGGCCCTCATGTTTTTAAATGTTGTTTATACATTAAGTAATTTTACTTATTATATGTCCGTATATTTGTTTTATTATCTTATTGCGTGCTTATACCTCTACCTTCCTTCCAACACTTATTCCAGCATAATCCCTTCTGATCCCCCAACACCAGGCAGGAGAGAAAGAAGGTTTGAGGGGAAAGGGGTGGGGGTAGACCTCTATAGACTACTTCCTGCTGATTAGGGCCGTAGGGCGTGTCCAGTATACATAGTGAGAGTATCCCAACAGTTCAGCCATCCAGCAACAGCAAATGCAACGAACCAGCAGCACAGAGAGAGGAACAGCAGCGGTCACCACAGGCCCTCATGCGGTTCTTGCATTTAAACCCTCTCCAGAGTCCCCAGAATTAAACTATCTGCAGCTGGAAACACACACACACACACACACACACACACACACACACACACACACATTTCCCACCTCCACTCCCAGCACAAGACAATCACAGTTGACGGCTGTGGACAAACTGAAGCAGCCCCATATCCCACACCGGGGATTAAAGAAAAAAACATATATAACATGTGTGGGGGTTTGAAGAAGCCAAAACTCTCACTACAACTTTAGCTCTCAGAAATTCAAAACCCATCTTTCTTCTCCTTTTCGTATTATGGTCTTAGAGAGCTAAGGAAGGCGGCCGTTTTAGAAAGCCTTATAGATGCATCATTTGTTCATCCTTGCCTTCCAAGTCCCCAGTAAACCATCATCAATGGCTCTCTGTGGCTGTGCAATATTCCCACTCACAGAGTTCTAGAAAGCAGGCGTCTGACACCAAAATTCCCTCTGCCCTTTACTGTTTACCACTCAGGATGACTGCAATTAGGGACTATTCATAACTTTGCAACAGAAAAGAGATAGGATACCCAGGTGAGCGCTGCCTTCCTCCCCTTGAGGGACAGGTGGCTGATACTGTTCTCATCCAATGTTCTTCTGGTTTATAATCAAAGGGATCAGAACACCAGAAAAGACTAAAACTAGCACAGGCTTTCAAACAAAAGCCAAAGACAAGTGATGTGTATCTCTCTCACTGGCTTGCCTTCACCACAGGAGCAACAGACAGACAGACAGCCTTTTGCAACACATCTCAAGACGAGACTCATGCGACCTCTGCCCACCGTCCCTGGGTACAGCCTCCCTCCGTATATTGGTGGCCTCACTTAGAGCGGAATTGTTGTGTTGTCAGAGTCATTTGCTGGGCGTTGTTTCCTCTTTTCCTGTGGGAGCAATTAACCATGCATTCAAAAAAGAACACCTGACCATCTTCCTCTCTGTGACATGCGAGTCCTGTTCAAGACAGGAGGAAACAATAATAAAGAAGAGGTTATAGATGTGATAGAGATTAGACATGGTTGGAGGAAGAAGAATTTGAGGTGGAAATCATGTAAATATAATACTCACATATAAAATTCTCAAAAAAAAAAAAAGAGGATTATACTCATAAGCCAAGAATAGCAATTTCTCCCTGGGCAGTGGAGATTCACACCTTTAATCCCAGCATTTGGGAAGCAGAGGCAGGTGGATCTCTTGGGAGTCCAAGTCCAGCCTGATCTACAAAGCTAGTTCTAGGACAGCCAGAGCTACACAGAAAAATCCTGTCTCAAAAGACCAAATAGAGTAGCACATTCCCAAGGCTCCACAACACATTAGCTAAAACTGGAAGAGGACAAGGACTCCTGAGATAAGTTTTTATGTTTTAACCTATTTTCTCTCTCTCTCTCTCTCTCTCTCTCTCTCTCTCTCTCTCTCTCTCTTTTTTTTTTTTTTTTTTTTTGGTTTTTCAAGACAGGGTTTCTCTGTATATCCCTGGCTGTCCTGGAACTCACTCTGTAGACCAGGCTGGCCTCGAACTCAGAAATCCACCTGCCTCTGCCTCCCAAGTGCTGGGATTACAGGCATGTGCCACCACTGCCCAGCTGCTGTTTTAACCTATTTTCTGCAAGACCCTTGTGCTATGATATAATAAGATTCTGCATAAATACACTAAGAAAATAGTATAATGCACATTTAGCCATCAAAAAAGTAAAGGAATTGTTCTACAAAGTATAGATCTAGGTGCGGCTTGATGGTGGGGCCACACTCAGGACAAACAAAACGCTGCATTAAGTCGTTCAAGTGCCGGCTCTAGATAAAAAACGTACATCAGTAGACACACGCATGTGTGTCACACATACAACAAAGGAAAGGAGCGGGAAATAAGGGAGGGGGGAAACCAAGGGAGGAGGGGAAGAGAACGGAGGGAGCACGTATGCCATGAGGCTTGCTTTGAGAGGAGGGAGTGCTCTGATTCTGGAAGCAGAAACTGAACCCCAGACCCTAGGCAGGGCAAAGCAGAAATGTGTGCAGCAAGCCAAGACCCTAGACAGCGCCGGGGCAGTCCCGGGTTCTCCCTCCCTCAACACTTCAAGCACAAGAAACAGATCTCTCCACAAGCCCTCGCTATTGCTATAAGTGAAATGTAATTAAATATAAGCTCCCTAAAACACAAGGAGGCAAAGCAGCGTGATGAGAGTCCGATGAACTGACAGGAACCGCACCTTGATTGCCAAATATTGAAATATGCAGCACTGCGATGTACAGTTAAAAACAGACATTCGAAACTGACTTTAGGAAATTGCCAGCAGGATTTGCTAACTAGAGAAGGAAAATGTTGTATGACAATAGCAATGATAAAAAAAAAAAATCACTCAAATTAAAGCCAGTGGATAGATTCAGCTGTGGCTCAGAATGGAAGAATTACCAGTCTGGTAAGTGGTCTAGAAATGGTCTGGACGCAGGACAGGGATTGGGGAGGGCTGAGATTTTTGTGGAACTAATGAAAAACAGTACTCCAAATGTTCAGACAAGAAGAAGAAGAAAAAAGCCGGGCGTGGTGGCGCACGCCTGTAATCCCTGCACTTGGGAGGCAGAGGCAGGTGGATTTCTGAGTTCGAGGCCAGCCTGGTCTACAGAGTGAGTTCCAGGACAGCCAGGACTACACAGAGAAACCCTGTCTCAAAAAAAAAATGCTCTAGAAGTCTTGGTGGGTGGGAACTGGGAAAGGGGAAAGCCTTTTGAATGTAAACATAGAACATAGAAAATAAAAATTAAAAAAAAAAAGAAGAAGAAGAAGAAGAAATAAAAATGGCTCCTCATCAATATATGCTGAGGAGCCATTGCAGAAGACCTAACCATGACAGAAAAGAAGCCAGGGTGGGTAACAGCTCGAGTGGCAGCGGTTTCTACGGCAACAACAGAAGTCAAGATGGGGGCTTCCCATCCGTTAATAAAAGACACACCGAAGTTACAGCTCAACGGTGAGGAGGAAGTAAACACAGTGTCCTATAAACAAGAACTAGGTTCACTATCAACAGAACTTCACGACTGGGACTTCTAAACACTATACTTCAGGAAGGAGGAAAGTGAACCCAGCAGGAAGCTCAGACAAAGAGAGTAGCAAAGGAAGGAGAGAAGCAGACGATCTTACACGGATGCTTTAAATGTTCCTAATTGATAACAAATCTAACTTCTATAACGTGGTGCTAGAAAGAGATCTGAACTAGCATGCTTGCCAAGACTGGCTTGCAATTCTAGAGAATGGTGGCACTGAAGTACTCCGAGGCTACCCCTTGGATGTTGCCTGAACTCGCAGAAGACACAGGGATTCCCGGCCCCTGTCACCTGGACCAGCACCAGGACTCCCAGCCGCTTCCTCCCACCCTAATTCTTTCTTGAGATGCTCTCTCCAAAGCTAAGATTTAGGTGGGGAAGTAGTCCTGCCTAACCTAATGAATGCCCCTGGAGGCAGGGTGGTTTCCCGGAGCAAGGAGGAGGGGCTGCAGCAGAAGGCAGGCTTCCAGGCGGAGGGAGGCAGAGCTCTGGCCGCCGAAACCCTAGCCCAGTCTAGAAGGTAATCCCTTCAACCTCACCGCGGGCCAGGCGTGGCTCTGTGTGTGGAAGGCTTTTCCAAGGAGGGCATTGTTTGACTGGCAAACAGGCTTTGAGATTAGCAATTTGTAAAGTGGCCACATGTACTGGTAGGCAAGGATGTGTTTGCCCGCCTGGGTTTTGCCAGTGGAGAGGTTTCGGTGGAGGGAGGGTCGGAGGAGGGATGTGGAAAAGTACCTTTGGCAGAAAAACCCAACTTCCCGCTAGAGGCTCTGGCTGATGGAACTGGACCAGCCCGACCCTTAGAATCCATCCCAGCAAGGTCAGCTCTGGAGAATCCATCCCAGCTCTGGTCATCTCTTCTCCTGTTACCTGGCTGGTGGGTTTGGCCCGGGGAGAGGGGTGGAGCGCTGTTATAACTGGTATCTGAACTTGTGGGATCCAGGCTCTTTTTCTCGGTAATCCCAACACAAACAAGCAGAAAGGTCACTGGCTGGAGAGAAACGGAGACTCGCAGTTCTTGGACAGGGTGACCTGATTTATGAGCTATCTGCTATTTGGATTATCTGTCACCTTGATGAACTCCATTAGAGGAATTAGTGAGCGGCCATAATAACAACGGGTGACTGCCGTGCTACTGCGGCTTCAGAGGCATTAGAAATGATCCCACCTCTGAGGGTTGCTAAGGACACGGGGCTGAAAACACAAGACTACGCTTGCAGGCACACCGGTTGGTAGTATCATATGATCCCAACTTATTCAATGTTTCACAAGCCCTGCCTGCAGAACAGACCTATGCACTAAGTGCCCAACACACACCGCCTGGATTTCCCATGGGCATATACCTGCCCTGAGTGTGTGTGTGTGTGTGTGTGTGTGTGTGTGTGTGTGTGTGTGTTATCTGCTCTCAGCAAACTGGAGACTAATGTTCTCTCCCAAACAGGAAGAAATGATGCAAGTGCAGTTTGTTCTGTATCCAAAAAGAATTACATGTTGGTAATCCCCAAGAAGTCTGGACTTCATCAACAGCATTCTTAAGTAGTACAGTAAGAGTCAAAAGCCAGAGATTATTATTTACAGAAAATGGAGTTTATACTTTAGAAAAAGAGTCAGTGATTATTATTTGTTTTTGGTTTTTGGTTTTTTGTTTGTTTGTTTGTTTGTTTTTATTTTTGTTTTTGTTTTTGTTTTTTATTTTTGAGGTTTCTCTGTGTAGCCCTGGCTGTTCTGGAACTTGCTCTGAAGACCAGGCTGGCCTTTAACTCACCGGGGCTCCACCTGCCTCCCCCTTGCCTCCCGAGTGCTGGGAGTAAAGTCATGGGAATCAGTGAATATTTATTATGCAGAGTTCATTATGAAGCCGTGGGGCTCCTGCATTGCCCGCAGATTGGGGACTTCCTCTTGTCTTGTCTTCCTGGGTGATTTTTCCAGCGCTTCCACTAGGGACAGAGTTTTTATGACAAAGGAAATGCGTCCTCGAAGCCCTTCAAGCTTTCTGAGGGGGATGTGAAATATAAGATCTCAAATGAGATTCTATATGTGCCCACACTGCTGTGGATACAAACTTCCCGTCGTTACTGTGCTGGGCTGGTTCTTACTGCATTTGCTTGTTTGCTATTTGCCTCCCCTCTCCCCCCCACCCCCTGCCCCACCCTGCCCCACCCTGCCCCACCCCCTGCCCCACCCCCTGCCCCACCCGCGTCTAAACACAGACATCCACAGGGGACATTTCACATCGATATTCAGACAATGAAATCATTCTCTGAGGTTAGTGTCAACCAGGTGCCTGTACCAGGGGACTGCTGGTTGGGAAACGGGAAGGAATGAAGACCCAGAGGCGTTATGTCTCCGTCTTGTTCCAGCCGTTACTGATACAAATTATCTTGTTTGGTTAGGTGGCAAATCAATACTATGTCTATTCGTGAATACTAGTTTGGCCTCTCCAAAATCAACAATATAAATAAAGAAGAAAGGTCACTTGGTGTCTCTCCAAACCTATAAAGGTAAGTTATACAAACAGTAAAATGGTCTTGACCCTCTAAATCCATTCTTCAAAACTTTAACTTAAGAAAAACATCTTAGGGGCTAAAGAAATGGCTCAGTGGTTAAGAACACTGACTGTTCTTCCAGAGGTCCTGAGTTCAATTCCTAGCAATCACATGGTGGCTCACAACCACCTGTAATAGGATCTGATGCCCTCTTCTGGTGTGTCTAAAGAGATCTACAGTGTAAATAAATAAATACATCTTTAAAAAAAATCTTAGGAAATGAAAAAGGTGTCCTTATGAAAGAATTATTTCATTATCATATTCATCAGAGGAAATATTACAGTTTAAATGTACAAAAGGAAGAAAATGTTTAAATTGTAGCGCATCCACTTGATGGATTAAAAAGATTACTATGAAACGTTAATGATAAAGTTTCATAACTGCTAAAGTTTATATTAACACTGATCAAAAACCATTTGAAATGCATCAGAATTTTAATCATATAAAACCACATGCGTGTATCTAAAAGTGAAATAGAAATCTCACAAAGCTGGCTCCTGTGTTGGAGGACTGGAATTCTAAGCACCATATTCTTATTTTCTTTACAATAAGTATATTATCCTTTTAAGGCAGAAGGAATAGGACACGACACTCCCTAGCGATCTCATGGCTGCAGCTGGTGTGGCAGGGGTGCCGTCTGGGAGGGAGCACGACCCTCAAGGCTGTCCTCTGCCTTCCGGAGCCATTCGGTCTGGGCGGCCCAGCACCCACTCACCCACTCACCCCGGTGTGAAGTTAATAAAACCTCATCGGATGGCCAAATGCACCTCCCCACTCTCATATTCGCGTCTGGCTGTAGATACTGACTATTTGCTGACTCTAGCTGGAACAATTTGGAACAAAAGCATTTTCTCAGATGATTCGCGTTGTGCAGTGATTGTGGGCTCTTCCAGACACTGCACGCTTTCATCAGGAAGCGGCAAGACGAGCCCTGTCATTGGAACCCTCGTTGGTGGCTGTAAGACATGCCTCATACCCCCCCCCTTAAAGAGAGCCCATCTAGCACAGTGATAACAGATTGATGGCCGTGACCTTCTTCGCATTCTTCCAACTCCTTTTAAAATGAAATCAAGGCTCTTGCTGCTGGTGTCTACGGGCAGAATGCCAAGGCGATGTAATGAGGGCTACATATCATCGCTCACTCTCAAGACTGTCTTCAAGTTCATCGTTAATGTGCTATGCCGCCGAAGAGCACGCCAGGGTTGGGGTGGGCAGTCCAAGGGAAACGTGCCCTCCCCGTACCCAAGGCCTATTTTCTTGAAAATAGTGGTTGTCACAAAGGCGATGTCTTCCTATCGAAGACAAACATGACGCCACGTTGACATTACAGCAAAACGCTTCACAGACGTGCCACTCTTTATGGCTTAACGTTCGACTGATGACTTGACATTGCCCTGAAGTTTCAAGCTGAGCAGGATTTCCTGTCTAAAACATTTACCACCCAGAGCACATTCTGACTTGAAATAGTGCTATTTTTATTCCGCATCTAAGCAAATGGTGATCTCCTGTAACCACACACCAACTGCAGTGCACTCCTAGGATTGGCTGCTATTCTAATAAGGCAGGGGACTAATGGGCAGGTGCCCTATCATTGCCTGACCGAAGGAGAGAAACAGACATTGTGCACGGCTTATTTTCCTCCTCTGCTGAGCCGATGAATAACGCTGTGATCGCGCACTTATAATGCACTTTTCAGCTGTAAAGTGTTTTCATACTCAGAGTCACCTTTTACCTTTGACAGGGTTTTTTCAAATAATGCACAGCTTCAAAGCTTTTTCAGTTTTCTGATTTTTAAATGTTGTGGGGTGTATGTGTATATGTATATATATAATGTGTGTGTGTGTGTGTGTGTGTGTGTGTGTGTGTGTACATGTATGTATGCATATGTGTGTGTAAAACAGAGAGAGTGGGGGCTGGAGAGATGGCTCAGCCGTTAAGAGCACTGACTACTCTTTCAGAGGTCCTGAGTTCAATTCCCAGCAACCACATAGTGGCTCACAACCATCCATAATGGGATCTGATGCCCTCTTCTGGTGTGTCTGAAGACAGCTACATGTACTCATATAAGTAAAATAAATAAATCTTTTGAAAAAAACTAACATAAAAAACAGAGTGTATGCATATGTGTACATTAATACAATACAATAGAAGGCAGTAGGTTTCCCTTGGCCTTCAAAGATAGACACTGGTTCAAGTCTCAGACCACACCTCCACTACATAGCCTTGTATGCATTACTCTGTCTTTGCTGGAGAGTAAAATGGAGATGTCACCTTCCATGCCTGGCCTTTTGAAGGACTATATAAGATGTGACTTATAGAAAGGGCCTGGGTCACACTTTGGTGATTGCTCCTGTGGAAACTATCTCTGCTCTCTTTTCAAGATCCTTTTGTTTCCTGACTGGTCCATTTTCTTTAAAATATTTACAGTCTGAGAAGAGGGAAGAGAGTGGGAAAAGTTACAAATAACAAGGTTAGACTGGGCAACTGTTCCTGAAGGCGTTGCAACCTGCAGTCTCAGAAACTCTCTGACCCTCAGGTGTTCAAACCAATGACCCACAAAAGGCTATCTTAACCATATATTCAGTCCTGTATGAGGTTAGTGGCACTTTAGGTAATGCCCAGGACTCATCAGCTGGCATCCCTGAATTATGATTAAATAATCATACAATGGTCCCAAAACATATTTGGTATTCACATCTCTGGCAGCTACTACACACACTGAGGTACGTAACCAATAGAATTGGGTAGAAATGACAATATGCAACCATAAGAATATTTATTTATTTATTTATTTATTTATTTATTTATTTTGGGGGGGAGAGGTGCTATGGCATGTGTGTGGGGCTCACAGAAGAGCTCGCAGAAGTCAGTTATCACCCCTGACCCTGTGTGTTCCAGTAATCAAACTCAGGTGGCTGGGCTTGCCAATATGCCGGTTTACGAATGATTTCTCACCAGCCCATGATATTCTTCTACACTTAAGGAGCCCACTGTGTATCTACATCATTCAACATCATTTCATATAACTGCACAATCCCTCGGAAGATAGAGGACATCTTGAAACTTCCATAGAGGAAAAAATAAAATTTCATACAAAGCATCAAGACTCTGGATGATGTTCAATCCTCCTCCCCTTCTCTCTGTCTGTCTGTCTGTCTCTCTGTCTTTCTCTCTGCCACGCCCCCCCATGTGTGTATGTGTGTGTGTGTGTGTGTGTGTGTGTGTTTTAATAAATGTCTCCTTTTTTTATCCCTGCTCACCTAGACCAGAGCTCTAATGTTTGATGTTCCCGCCTCCAGCCTCTGGAATGCTAGCATTATAAGCTAAAACATGGCGTGAGATCTCATTGTCTTTTATTCTAACACGAAAGGAGCAGGTTTCCTTACAATGGTTTTATACACACTTGATTTTAGTTGACCCTCTCCCTACCTCCTACCTGAAATCTCCTTGCCTGTTTCTCCCATTTACACCCTCTCTCCCCAATACTCACCCTTCACGTTTGAACCATAACTGGTGCCCTTATCCTTTCTACTTCTCTAAACTCTCCCTCCCTCCTGCCATGGGCCTCTTTCTAATCCCCTGCCGTCTCCATACAGTCATGCCCACACAAATGCACATATACAAGACCAGATACTAAGGTCGGCATAGGAGAACATGCAGTGTTTGGCTCACATGACCCAGTTACCACTTTAGGGCATATCCCCAAAAGATTCTTTATGTCATTCTAAAGAATTTTGTTCACCCGTGCTGATACCTTTTCTATTCACAATATCTAGGAAACAGAATCAGCACAGGCATCTATCAACAGATAGAAGGATAATGCAAATATGGTGCTTGGGATTGTGATCACCTTTGACATGTGACTTCTGAATTTAAACTGGAGTTTCTTCCTTGGTTGCTTATACAGCCTTCACAGGAAAGCCAACACATGCCATGGGGATTCTCGGGAACTATGTGAAGCAGCCTGCATGGAGAGAAACCTACTTGCCAGAACCAAATGCTAGCCGTGTATGCCACCTTAGAAGTAAATCTTCCCAGTCCCAGAAGACTTGTAGATGACTGCAGCCCTGGTCAACATCTAATTAACACATCATGAGAGAATGATCAGAATTGCCCCACAGAATCCACAGATGACAAATGCTTTGTTACATAGCAATGGCTATTTGTTATAGTAACAAAGGATATTTGGTAAGAATGAGGCACAGAATAGCACAGATCTATAGAACCCAAGGAACGTGGCCAAGTAATGATGAACAACTGACATAGCTCAGTTTTGCAAAGAAAAATGGCTTTCGAATATAGAACATTCTTGCTTGTTTAACATGATCACCTCACATGATGGCAATTGGCCAAACTCCTACCCTAAAGTCTAAAAAACAGTCTAGGAAAGTTTTAACTGATGTATTTGTGTAATTAAGTAAATAGTTTAGATGAAAAAATAAAAAGACAAAATCCAACAACCTATTAAGAAAATTATTAGCAATGCAGAATAGACAGAGGGTTATGACTCTATGTATAAAGGAATGGACACATCATTAAAGCAATTACTCAATAATAAAACAGAAAGCAGATATTACTAAAAAAAATTTTTCAAAAAGGGTCTAGAGTCTGAACTCAAGTGCATGCTGGTATTTGGAATAAGAAAGAAAATTCAGCAAAAAAAAAAAAAGACTGAAGAGCGGTCACTGAGACAAGAGGGAAGCGGGGAGATTCTGGAGTCGAGGAAAGCTTGGCTCAAAATAGTTTGAAGTTGTCTTTTCTCGATAAGAACTCAGCATCCCAGACTGGATTCCTTATAAGCAAATGAGCTTTGTTTATCTCTGCAGTTTTGGTGGCTGGGAATCCACAAGCCATGACATCAGCTCTAGTACGTGCTCTGTGGGCCACAGCATCACAGAAGCAGACATGTACAGCAGAGGAAGACATTGCATCACAAGGGGAGGAGCCATAGAGCTAGGGTGGAGCCAGGCTCAGGCGTCTGTAAGACCTCACCCTGGGAGAGCTTAACTCAGGGTTTCTGCAAAGCTAGTTTCAGGCAGCCACGGCTACACAGTGACACCCTGTCAAAAAGAATAAAAGAAAGGATAGAAAGAAGGAAGGAAGGAAGGAAGGAAGAAAGGAGGGAAGAAAGGAGGGAAGGAAGGGAGGGAGGGAGGGAAGAAAGGAGGGAAGGAAGGGAGGGAGGGAGGGAGGGAGGGAGGGATGAAAAAGGAAATGGAAAGGAAGGAAGGAAGGAAGGAAGGAAGGAAGGAAGGAAGGAAGGAAGGAAGGAGATGGAAAGATGGACATAAATGAGTGCTCAATAGATCTCAATCTAGATCTATTTCTTCTTGCTCAGAGTCCACTGTGGGTCAAAGCGCCTCTCCCATATCCTTGCTTGATGTAACAATGTAACATATCCTTGATGTAACATTCCAAGTGGCTCTAAACTCTGGAAGCAAATTTCATCAGTCACCAGAACACAACATGAGAGAGTCAAGGGACCCATACCATCAATCCAATGTCTAACACTCGTGCCAAAGCACAACCCAAATGCCAGTCACATGATGTGTGGAGTCAGGAGGATGAACTCTCCCGCATGATCAACTAAACACGGGTGAACACAGAAGCCTCCATCACAATCATACCTTAAGTTCCTCAAAGGCTCTGGCAAACCAATCATCCATTTCCATGAAAACATCCCAATACATTCTGCAACATTCTGAAGCAACAGATGTTGAAATTGAAGCAACAGGGTCAAGGAGATGTCTCAAAAGGTAAAGGCATTTGCTGCTAACCCTAGTGACCTGAGTTCAAAATGGGGGACAACTGGACTGGAAAGAACATTAGTTTCTCTTCCAAGAGAATCTGGGTTCAATTCCCAGTGCACACACAGTGACTCATAACTGTCTGGAACTTGAGTTCCAGGGGATCTAGTACAGTCTTCTGGCCTCTGTGGGCATCAGGCATGCAGGCAGAAAACAGACAAACATGCAAACAAGACATTCATATTCTTAAACATAAATAGGGAACTGCTCTGCCCTGCAGAGTGGGAAGACAGGGCCCGCTCCTCCCACAAGTTATCTTCTGATCACAGGCATATGCACACAAATCATTAACGTAATAAACATGAACATAAAAAATGTAGTTAAAAATATTAAGTAGAAAAAGAAATCGAGGCATCAAAAGTACCATCAATGTACCTAATAGTTGTGATTAGGACTGAAGCCTCTATGATGTGGACTGTCTCCCAGTTATACAAAGTTTCTTTTCACAAGCTTACATTGGTATTAGCTCAAGAAAAACATCAAGGTGATTGAAATCTTAGCTACTGTGGTATGTATAGCATAGAATGTGAGTCTCTAAGTACATTATGCCAAAGATAGCCCTTTTGAAATGGCGGCTGGGATCAGTCCCTTCAGACATATTCCTGGCAGTTACTGACTAATGCCTGCATACGAAAGACAGAAGGGCTCAGGATGGAAGAAGGCTTGGGGTTTCCTAATAACACTTGAGTCTCCTGTCTCTGCATCTGTCACTGAAGATTAGCCCTCAGAATAGCTGTGTATGAACCTCCTTCATGCTAATGACCAACTTTAGATTTCAACGTTCCCTGCAGCTCTAATTTGCAGACTGCTGACAGCCCAGCTTTAAAAGGACAACAGCCTCAGTGACTTATGTGTTAAGCCTTAAGGTACAATTTCCTTCTCCCAGATATGTGGGGTCTCGGTACGGTTTTAATATGTCAGAAAGAGTTGCAGTGGGGGGAGGGGGTCTTCATCAGGAGTTACTTAATTAACCAGCATTGAATTAACATTTTCCCAAAGAAATATTTATAAAAAAAAAAACAAAAAACAAAAAACTATATTCCAAGATCAAAACAAAATACAACTTGGCATTGAAATAAAAGCATTACTCAGGATGGTAAGATGTTTCTCCAAATAGTATTTATTCAGGCGTGATTGGTATAAGCTCTTTTTTTCCCTTTTAATCTTTAAGTTCCATGCGGTTAGCTGTTAACTCAGAAGTTGGTGTGTGATAGAAGAGCCTTGGCTGGTGCCAGGTTGAGCCCTTGAAGTCTGGCCCTCGGCTTCCCTTTCCTGTTTACTGAGCTTTTGGGCAGAAAGATAGAAGGATAGCAATTCCTACGTCAAGATGAGAGACACGCAAGCAAATCTCACAATGCTCAACCAGCTTCTAGTCCACGTCAGAAATGAACGCGTGAGTTCAGCATTAAAACTCCCCATCTGTTTCTCAACGCCCTTGACATAGTGCAGCGGACTTGGTTACTAGGAAGGGGGCCACTCGGCTCACTCCAGAAAGCCACCTCAGCTCACTCCGATGTCACAGACGTTCCTGCAAGAGTGTATGGCTGGGCCTCCCAGAAATATGTTATCATGGAAAAAGCGTGAGAAAAAGCATCTACATTTTTATTCCTCTATCAATCAGCTTGCAGAAATACCCATATCTATTTTTTTAGCCACTAGAGAATATGGCGAGTCTCAGATGGAATAATATGCATGAAAAGACTGTACGTTTGAATCTTTTCAAGGCTAATAGTTTGCAACGTATTTCACTTAATAGAATTTCCCTGGACTGTAAAAACTCCTTCTTATGCCGCCCACTTAACCAGGAGAGAAAATTTCACAGGAGGGACTCTTCCCGCCTGACTGCTGTTCACTGGTCACTGCGTCGTCATAGAATTCTGAATCCAGAAGTTGACCTTGAATCTGTATTTTATATGCATTGGTGTTTTGTCTGGATGTGTGTCTATGCGGAAGTGTCACATCCCCTGGAGCTGGAGTTCCACACAGATCGAACTGTCAGGAGAGTGCTGGGAATTGAACCCAGGTCCTCTGGAAGAGCGGCCAGTGCTCTTAACCACTGAGCCATCTCTCCAACTCTTGACCTTGATTTTTTTTTTTTAAAAATCGAATTGGCCAATCATCCAACTCCCTAATAAATGATACATGCACAATACCCACCAACGAGCATGACTGGGCTGTGTGAAAATCTTTAAGGGTTCCACATTCCTGAGACAGAGGGAGCACAGCATGTGTCAGCCCAATTAGGGCATTTCTCAAAAGAAAGGGGGACTATAAACAAAGGCACCACAACCAACAAAACTCACGAGCCACCCTCCTCAGTCTCACAATTCCACTTCAGCTTGGACAACAGAGGAAAGCCTGAGAAGTGTAAATGAAATAACCTTTTCGTTTTGGTACCAGGCATTGGACCCAGTGCCCTGGGTCCTTGCTAGACCAGTGCTCCACCACCAGGCTATGCCGTGCCTGAAATCCCATGTTTATTCTTTTTTTTTTTTTTTAAATTTCCTCCCATTGATTTTCAAACTGTAGGTACCACCTGAGCTTTTTGTTCCAACCATAGGCATTTTTTTAAACCCCCTTTTGTTGGCAGTTGAATTTAAAGATGGATATTCGAACGAACACAGAATGCCCATCAGTGAACTGAACACCGGTGACAAGCAGCAGCTGCTTCTCTGGGATGTTTTCAAAGCTTCCATTTTTCAAATTACAACAGTCAAGTATGACTAGTTTGCCATTTTTAAAACTCTAAAAAACGTAGAAAATTAGAAAACTACTATAATGACCACGGACCTGGCGATTTGGAGGCACTTAGCATACATTCTTTCATTAAGTCTCACATTATTTCTTCATGATGGGAGTGGTTTGGGATCCATATTACAAATACAGAAACAAGCATAGGACATGGTGGTGATTTACAGAAGCAGCAGATTTGCCTCCAAGCATAGCCATATTCCAGACTTCATTATAATTAACCACTTCATGTTATTACTTTTAATAACTAAAAGGTAGTCACTAAGTAAGGGGTCTTCCCTGACAGTGAGAGATAATTAGCCCTAAATTCTGCCAAAGGGGAGTCTAGCAAATATCAAAATAGCACCAAAAGTGACAAACTGTTCCCAAGAACAGGAATATATAAAGGTCCCTCAAGACTCGCGGATCTATGCAGAGAAGGGGACAGAAAGATTGTAAGGGCCAGAGGTAGAAGATGGCTTCGGGAAACGGTGATTTCGAGATGCTACAGAGCAGGAGGACATATGAACTCACAGAGACTGGGAAAACACACATAACGCCTGCACTAACTCAAGCCAGACAAAAGCCCAGTACAGAGGCAGGCAAGTGGGCTTGAAGAGCCACCCCTAGCCAAGAAGTCACTGGTAACTGGTAGCTGCCAGGAGAGAGAACATCAGCTTCCTTCAATGGAGTGACAGTAGGTATGTCACCAGCACTCTAGGGCAGGATCCATGCTCAGGATTAGTTATCCAACACAAACTGAACTGCATGTCGGTCTTAAGAAAGAGAAAGAACGAGCCGGGCGTGGTGGCGCATGCCTGTAATCCCAGTACTTGGGAGGCAGAGGCAGGCAGGTTTCTGAGTTCGAGGCCAGCCTGGTCTACAGAGTGAGTTCCAGGACAGCCAGGACTACACAGAGAAACCCTGTCTCGAAAAACCAAAAAAAAAAAAAAA
The DNA here is from genome assembly GCA_964023405.1 of Apodemus agrarius. NCBI lineage: Eukaryota > Metazoa > Chordata > Mammalia > Rodentia > Muridae > Apodemus > Apodemus agrarius. Next base: position 135,049,813 of record OZ030008.1, read on the forward strand.
AAAAAAAAAAAGAAAGAAAGAAAGAAAGAGAAAGAGAAAGAACATAAAGTTGGGTGGTTTGGGAGGTGGGGGGAGGGCCTGGGAGGACTCGAGGGGTGAGGAAGAATATGATCAAAGCATAGTATATGAAATTCTCAAATAAATGAAAACATTACTCAAAAGAGTTCTTACAGAAATGCAAAGAGAGCTAACACTGCCCAATAAAAATCCCCAATGTAAAGGATCCGGTTGTAGATTATGAGTCGCAATGAACGGGAAGCCAAGTTGCACAATCATAACCACCCACCATCGATGGGTTGGAGAAAGCCAGTTAAAGCCATCCAGAGCACAGATGTAAAAAATAGCTTCCAAGAATGCTGAACTATTGTTGCAATATTTCATAAGAAAGGTTACCAGGTTTAAGATTAATATGCAAGAGTCACCTGTATGTCTATACAAAAATAACCAATCATCAGAAATTAAATTTTCAAACAAAACAAAACAGTATCACTTATTGTGCCTTCCCAAAAGAAGCACTGAAGGAAAAGCCTGACAAAATAAGAAAATATTGGTCACTGTAAGTTATATTACATTGTTACATTGTTGCAAGAATACAGAAAACAAATAGTGAACTACATAGTGTCATTCATGGGCTGGGAGGTTAGACATGGACTGGAACAGTTAAAGTGTTTCTCCATCTATCATCTACATGTTCTACTGTTCACCGAAGTTCTACCAGGCTTTCTGTAGAAACTGGCAGGCTCCTTCTAAAATGTGTATGAAAATTCAAAGGGACCCAGACTCGCCAAGACAACTTGACTGTAAGACTTACTACCCCAGCTGCAGCAATCAAGACAGCATCCGCGCACAGATCGGTGTAACAAGAGTCCAGAAAGAGAAGCAGAGAGAAAATTAGACAAATGACTGCTTCTCACAGACGCGCAGCCGCCAGTCAATGAAGAGAAGGATCGGCTGTCACAAGAGGTGCCGGAGCAAATATAAATTTGCAAAAGACGAACCAGATCTTACTCCCAGTGTGGAAAATCATCCGAGCGGATTGCAGAACGGAAAGTAAGACCCAAAATGAGGAAAGCTCTAAGAAGAGACCCCAGAAGAAAATCTTTGTAACTTCGGCTTAAGGGACAATTTCTCCATTTTCACACACAAATGCAAGATCCATTTTAGCAAAACAAAAGAGTAGACACGTTGAATTTTTATCCAAATTTAAAACGGCTCTTCTTTGAGAGACACTGTGACAACATGAAAAAGCACTACAATACACAGATGAGAAAGGAAACGTTTGCCAGAAAGGGGCGGAGAGGAACTGAAGGCATGACTTTCCAAGAAGACCTGACAACATGAGAGGTGATAACTGTGTTCATCACCTCGACTGTGCTGATAATCCCACGGACGATGGGTGTCTAATCTTGGTATAGAATTTATAGAACGACTCAAAAAGGGAAGCACCAGCAACACACAGTAAAGATGTCCGGACACCTCACGAAAGAAAATACAGGAAGAGTCAAGAAGCCATAAAGAGGCCTCAGCACCTGGCACTACGGTCTGCTTGAGTAAGGATGCGGTGAAACCGGGCCTCTCAGGTACCGCTTGTAGGAAGCCAAGAAAAACAGCACGGCCTTCCTTGGTAAACAGTGTGACAGCTTATTAAATTGGCCTAATCATTTAATCAACAACCACAGGGACTTTACAACTACCCCACTCTTAGGTGTTTACTTGAGAAAAATTAAATGATACACACGTAGATAGATAGATAGATAGATAGATAGATAGATAGATAGATAGATGATAGATAATCACACACATACAAAGATTTGTACACAAATGCTCACAGTAGCTTTCTATGTTAATAGCCCAAAGCTAAAACAACCCAAACGCCCATCAGCAGGTGAGCATATAAACAGATCATGGCATTTATGCCCATGGAATGTCTTTCAGCAGTAAAACAGTCTGAGCTACTTACACACATGACAGGCATAAAACTCACGAAAATTACCTAGAGTGAGCAAAGCCAGACAGGAAGATAATACACTACACTCTTAATTTAAGATTAGAGAATATGCAAAGTAAACTACCCTGACATAATGCACCCCCACCCCCACCCCCCAGGAACAGGGCGGAGAAGCACTGGAGGCGAGAACTTCCAAGAAGACCTGGAAACATTTGAGGTGATAAATGTGTTCATTACCTTGATTGTGCTGATAATCCCACAGACAATGGGTGTCTAAACTTGGCAAATCGTATGCTTTAAATATGCCAGTTTATTGTAGGTCAATTATACCTCAGAAAAGCTGTTAAAAATAATAAGACAAGACTGCCTATTTGAGGTCAACCTTTGCCAACCTAAATTTTGGCCTCATTGCAAAAATGTCTTGAACAGCCTTTAGGAACAGACTGGCATTGTTAGGCTTAATGTCCTGTGAAATAGTCTAAACTAATTGTTTCAAAGGCCTGTGGCAGCAGTTTTCGGAGATTATATCAGGCGACACTTTTTTTTCTTTGTATCTACATAAGCTATGTTGCCACTGGATACCAAACAATGCTTTTATTGCAGTCATCTCCCCGCAGTGGGGACGTGTTGTTTCACTCAAGAGAACCGAAAACAATGCCCCAAGTTCCCTGAGTCTGGGCCACCTGTGCCCGTACTGCAGCGGGCGTCCGGCTTCCGCAGCAGCAAACCATGCAATGAGAAGAGCTGGTCTGAATCTCTGGCAAGTCGGTTGGTTCCCAAGCACTCAGAGGGGAGAGAGAAAGATAGAAACAGGGAAAGAATGAAGGAGAGACTCAGAAAGAGAGCCTGAGTCAAGTTCGTGGATGGCCCCATCCCCCATCCCCCCCACACACACCCCCACCTTTGCCCAAAACTTCTAGCTCCAACCAGCTATGTCTGCCCTTCAGAAAGGAATGCGGTGGTAAGTGCTTATTTCTAAATAGCTCCCCCAGCTGCATCCTCTCATTCTAGCCTCGGGACCTCAGAGGCCGCAGACGGTTTCTCAGCGTGTGTTTAGGGAACAAGCACACACATAAACACGGAGGCATGCACGCACGTGTCCGTCTGAATCCAACTCCTCCACAGCAGCGCAGGCGCGTCCTTTCTTCTGCCTCTTAGCAAAACTGCCAGAGCCCTGCCTTATCTGTGAAGGCCTCTGTACCTCACGACGATTCCACCTCGTAGTAGGCCTCTATTACTAAGCCATGTTTCCGGAGCTGGGCAGAGAGATCAGTTCATAAAGCATGTGCTGTACAAAGCAGAAGAACGTGGGTTTGCATGCCTAGAAGCCACGCAAAACCAGGCATGGGAGTATGTCTAAAACCCCCGGGGACAGGGTCACAGGCAGGAACAAGAGAACCCCAGGAAGCCTTCGGGCCAACTAGCCTGGAATTAGCATTGGCAAGACCATGTCTCAAACAAGGCAAAGGGGAGAACCAACAACATCCAAGGTGTCCTTTGATATCCAAATTCATCCTAGGGTACCCCGCTCTCCCTCCTCCCCCCCCCCCCACACACACTCTAAATCCGTGTTTCTTAAATGCAATATCCAACAGAGACAGCTTGGGTTTTAATAAATCAACATCTCTATTTACCAACTATGTTTTTAAATAACTCACTTCCTGTACATATTTACGTTTAATAAAAAAAATTCTTACTTCCGTGCTCCCCTTCAATAGGAGAGCATGATCTCTCGATTTCTCCATCCTTGAGGTCAAGAGGGTTCAAATGAAAACCGAGCTTACTCTGCTGACCTTATGGGAGCTGAAGCAAAGGAGAGATGGTATCAGCTCTAGACAGGTCATTTATGCCCTCTACACAGCTTAGACGGTTTCATTGAGAGATTTTGAAAAGGCCTCCTTCTTTCCAGGTCAACACGACTTCTGACAGGCAGCTCCTGAGCTCGGTTTGGCCATGTTTAACCCTTGGCCTGACGCTGTGAAGCAGCGCACCCAGCTCCACATGGTGACTTCCCAGTGTGACCAGCGCGCCACTGGCTTTAACTCCCTAGTTCCTTTTCATCCCCAGCTCTTGGGCTGCGCAGTCACCCCACCAACAGTGCTTCCATGGGGGTGTAGAAGGAGACTCTATTAGAGACAGAGCAGATCCTTTGAGGTTTCCCAGCATGCTCCAGGTGAGGCAGTGATGAATGGCTGGGAAAATGGCCGGCTTGGAAGTGTGCCTCTTTGCCAGCGGCATGCTAATGAACTTCAAGTCAAGGTGAGTTACTGACACCAGCAGACCTGACAAGTGGGTCCATTATTACTTCAGAGGCTGGACTGTCTGAAGACACAGTTCTGCCCTGAGAAAGGAGGGCACTGACAAAGTTGGTTCCAACAGTGGATGTGTAGATTTCAAATAGCAGAAGGAGCTGAGTGCAGGAGAGGCTAGGGTTAGCACACATAGGAAGAAGATTGTTTGCTTTGTTTATCCCAGGCTGAGTGTGGGGTAATCAAAGCCCTGTGTCCATCGGTATCTTTAAAATCATTTTTTTAATTTAAATAGGATTTCACCATGTCTCCCAGGCAGGCTTCTAGCTCATGCCCGTCTCCTTAGTTAGTACTGGGATTATAGTGTGGCCACCACAAGCATGGGTCTTTTTAAATATTTTAAATCACTAGCAAATTCAAAGACCGTTTGGTTTAGTGTGTAGCCACTGGTAGATGTCCCATGCTTCAGGGGATTTTGCCATACCAACAGCACAAATTGGACTTAGTCAGTTATTAGTTTATCTTCTGTTTGTTGTGAGAAAAGACCATGCCCAAAGAGTTTATTCTGGCTTACAGTTTCGGAAGGATAAAGTTCTTCATGGGAGTAAAGACAGGGGAGCAGAAGGAGGTCCCATTCATCCACACAGAGGAAGGAGGCAGCAAGAACAGGAAGGCATTAGAAAGCCCCAGAGCTCACCAGGGTCACCCACTGCTCCAGCAAGGCTCTAGCTCACGGAGGTTCTATACTCTCTCCAAAAGGCACCATTACCTGGGAGCTGGTATCCAACTATTCAAACTGTGGTGGTTCAATTAAGAATGGCTCAATGGACAATTTCCTCGACAGTTACCAAATACCAAAATTGAACCAGGATCAAATAGATCGTCAAATAGATCATCAAATAGATCGTCTAAACAGACCCATAACCCCCAAAGAAATAGAAGGGGTCATAGACAGTCTTCCAACCAAAAAGAGCACAGGACCAGACGGTTTTAGTGCAGAATTCTATCAGACCTTCAAAGAAGTCCTGATACCGATACTCTTCAAATTATTCCACAAAATAGAAACTGAAGGAACACTACCCAACTCATTCTATGAAGCCACAATTACCCTGATACCAAAACCACACAAAGATCCAACTAAGAAAGAGAACTACAGGCCAATTTCTCTTATGAATATCGATGCAAAAATACTAAACAAAATACTTGCCAACCGAATCCAAGAACACATCAAAACGATCATTCACCATGATCAAGTTGGCTTCATCCCAGGGATGCAGGGATGGTTCAATATACGGAAATCCATCAACGTAATGCACTACATAAACAAACTCAAAGAAAAAAACCACATGGTCATCTCATTGGATGCTGAAAAAGCATTTGACAAAATTCAGCATCCTTTCATGCTAAAGGTCCTAGAAAGAACAGGAATTCAAGGCCCATATCTAAACATAGTAAAAGCAATATACAGCAGACCAGTAGCCAACATCAAGGTAAACGGAGAAAAACTTGAAGCAATCCCTCTAAAATCAGGGACTAGACAAGGCTGCCCCCTCTCGCCATATCTCTTCAATATAGTACTTGAGGTACTAGCTAGAGCAATTCGACAACAGAGGGAAGTCAAAGGGATACAAATCGGAAAGGAAGAAGTCAAACTATCCCTATTTGCAGATGATATGATAGTTTTACTTAAGTGACCCAAAAACCTCCACCAGAGAACTCCTGCAACTGATAAACAACTTCAGCAAAGTGGCTGGCTATAAAATCAACTCAAGTAAATCAGTAGCCTTCCTATACACGAAGGATAAGCAGGCCGAGAAAGAAATTAGGGAAATGACACCCTTCACAATAGCCACAAATGATATAAAGTATCTTGGAGTGACGCTAACCAAACATGTGAAAGATTTATACGACAAAAACTTCAGGTCTCTGAAGAGGGAAATTGAAGAAGACATCAGAAAATGGGAAAATCTTTCATGCTCGTGGGTTGGCAGGACTAATATAGTCAAAATGGCAATCTTGCCCAAAGCAATATACAGATTCAATGCAATCCCCATCAAAATCCCAACTCAGTTCTTCATAGAGCTAGAAAGAGCAATTCTCAAATTCATCTGGAATAACAAAAAACCCAGGATAGCTAAAACTATCATCAACAGCAAAAGAACTTCTGGGGGAATCAATATCCCGGACCTCAAGCAATATTACAGAGCAGTGGTATTAAAAACTGCATGGTATTGGTTCAGTGACAGGGAAGCGGATCAATGGAATAGGATCGAAGACCCAGAATTGAACCCACACATCTATGGCCAATTGATCTTTGACAAAGGAGCTGAAAACATCCAGTGGAAAAAAGATAGCCTTTTCAACAGATGGTGCTGGCTCAACTGGAGGTCAACATGCAGAAGAATGAGAATTGATCCACTCTTATCTCCTTGCACTAAACTCAACTCCAAGTGGATCAAGGATCTCCACATAAAACCAGACACACTAAAACTAATAGAAAAGAAACTGGGGAAGACCCTTGAAGACATCGGCTCAGGGGAAAAATTCCTGAACAGAACACCAATTGCTTATACTCTAAGAACAAGAATAGACAAATGGGACCTCATAAAACTACAAAGTTTCTGTAAGGCAAAAGACACTGTCAAAAGGATAAATCGGCAACCAACAAATTGGGAAAAAATCTTCACCAACCCCACATCCGACAGAGGGCTAATCTCCAATGTATACAAAGAACTCAAGAGGTTAGACCCCAGAAAACCAAATAACCCTATCCAAAAATGGGGTACAGAGCTAAACAGAGACTTTTCACCTGAAGAAATTCGGATGGCTGAGAAACACCTTAAAAAATGTTCAACATCACTAGTCATTAGGGAAATGCAAATTAAAACAACCCTGAGATTTCACCTCACACCAGTCAGAATGGCTAAGATTAAAAACTCAGAAGACATCAGGTGTTGGCGAGGATGTGGAGAAAGAGGAACACTCCTCCACTGCTAGTGGGAATGCAAGCTGGTACAACCACTCTGGAAATCAGTATGGCGGTTCCTCAGAAAACTGGACGTGATACTTCCGGAGGACCCAGCCATACCACTCCTGGGAATATACCCAGAAGATTCACCAGCATGCAATAAGGATACATGCTGCACTATGTTCATAGCAGCCTTATATATAATAGCCAGAAGCTGGAAAGAACCCAGATGTCCCTCAACAGAGGAATGGATACAAAAAATGTGGTATATATACCCAATGGAGGATTATCCAGCCATTAGAAACAATGAATTCATGAAATTCTTAGAGAAATGGATGGAGCTGGAGAACGTCATACTAAGTGAGGTGACCCAGTCTCAAAAGAATACCCATGGTATATAGTCACTGATAAGTGGATATTAGCCTAGAAGCTTGGAACACCAAAGACACAAATCACATATCAAGTGATGTCTCACAAGAAGAAAGGAGTGGACACTGGTGCTAGAATGGACCAAAGCATCATTGTGGGAGAGTACAAGAACAGTAAGGTGGGAGGGGGTCGATGCGGGAGCAGGGGGAGGGAAAAGGACATGTGGGACCTTTGGGGGTGGGGAACCAGAAAAAGGGAAATGAATTGTAAATATAGAATATATCCAATAAAAAAAAAAAAAGAATTGGAAAAAAAAAAAAAAAGAATGGCTCCCAAAGGCTCTTAGATTCAAATGCTCAGTCACAGGGCAGTGGCTCTATTTGAAAGGATTAGGAGGCGTGACCTTGTGGGAGGAACTATGTCACTTGGGGGCGGACTTTGAGGTTTCAAAAGCCCAAGCCAAGCTCCGAGTCGCTCTCTTCCTGCTGACTGCAGGTTCAGATACAGAAGGCTTAGCTACTTCTCCAGCAGCACATGCCTACATGCCATGCCGCCATGCGCCACACCATGGCGAAAATGGATTAGCCCTCCGAAACTGTACGCAGGCCCCCAATTAAATGCTTTCTTTGATAAGAGTTTTGTCATCACGGTTTCTCTCCACAGTAATAGAACACTGACTAAGACACAAGCCCATAGGGGATGTTCCTCATTCAAGCCATCACTGTGGGCTATTAAAAAAAAAAAAAAAAAAAAAAAAAAAAAAAAAGACATGAGGTTGAGAGGAGTATCAGGGGCGGGGTACTCACATTCTCTGCTGCCTCCGACTGAGCATGCTCCAGGAGGCTGATGGACTTGGGAAACGGCTCCGTGGCAAGCCTGGTGCCGCCATCACAGAGCTGGGCCCAGTGGGCTCATACATGGGCAATCCTGTGCTGACAGTTGTGCTCTGACTGACTCCGAAGAAATTACGGTTTCAAAATCTCTGGGCTTTATACATGTATGCAGAAACATCGAGACACTAAAAACAGAGTCATTCCACCCTAGACTGAGCTTGTCTCTGGTCCCATACTCAGAGTTTTGAAAACTCCAGATGGCCCAAAATGGACCCGGCGGCCACCTATGGTCATCAGTTAGGACTCACTTCATGGCATGTAGCCTGTGGCATCTGCCAGCCTTAGAATTAAGTACTGGGTTCCAAGACGGAGGGGACATGGGTTCCCTCCTATTGGCACTGATGTGATCCTACCCAGAGAGAAACCTTACGTGGTTCAGAGCCCTCTTCCTATATAGGAAACAGATGGGAGGGAAGTGTGGCCATCCTCAGTCAAAGGGCCAGCAGCCAAGCTGTCTGTCACACACACACCCAGGACAGCCAGACGGCCGAGCCCGGGCTCAGCTCAGAGCCAGCTGCAGATGGGAGTGTTAATGGTCACTGGCCCCAGGAACCATTTACTTAAGCAATTGTTTTGGCAGCCGGTGAGGAATGCAGGAAGCATTTTAAGCTACTGGTCATTGCTATGACAGTTTACAGTGCGGGAAACCAAATGACTGGGAGCCTTGGAAAAGAGCAGGACAGGACCTGCATCCAAGTCCCGTCATCTCACGTATCCAAGTCCCGTCATCTCACGTTTGTCTCAAGCTGTCCACTAGAAAGCGATGTGCGGACAAAGAAAAGCATATATAGCATATACAGATGTAGATATGCACATACACACTCACACATACACACATATAAGCACTCACATGCATAAACATATACACATACATACATACATACACACATGCATAAACATATACGTACTCACACACACATACACACATACACACACATGCATACACACACATAAACATATACATACATACTCACACATACACATACATACACACATACACACATACATATTCACACATACACATATACACAAACATACACCACACACATACACTCACACACATACATACTCATATACATACATACCCATACACATACTCTATACATACACATACATACACACTCAAACACATACACTCACACACATACATTCACATACACATACACACTCACACACATACACATACACACATATACTCACAGACACATACACACACACACACAATGTGATCACACAGTAAACTATTCTGAGCAAGTTGTGTATAAAATCAGATCTATTTAAAAATCTCCTTGGTCAGGTTCTACAGAATTCACACAGGAAAAAAACAGAATCAAAAACATGGATCAAAACAGGCTGCGAGTATAGAAAATTAGAAGAGCTTCAACACTGGTACTCACTCACAAGGCGCCCTGAAGTCAGGCTTCAAGCACGGGCCTGGGACTTCTAACTGCTTGGATTTTCCACCTCAAAATCAAACAAAAGGCAAAGTTAGCATTCCCAGTTTGTAATCTTTGAGATCTTTGAAAGGGGTATCTCAACAGGATAAGAAATGCAATTTTAGCTCTTCGGTGGCACATCTTATGTCTGTCATGGGAATCGTGGGAGGAGTTCAGAGACAGCGGGGCTGAGAAGGTACCAGATCTAGTCCCCAGGGCTCCCATTTCTAAAAGGCACATTGATAATTCCACTGCTGCAGAGACAAGAACCTCTCTGACGCTGGCCAGACCAGTGACAAGATTTGTCTCGGGAGAGGGGGGGGGGAGACCTGAAGTGTCTTCTGGCCTTCAAACACACACACACACACACACACACACACACACACACACACACACAGAGTAATCATATAGGGATATAGTGAGATGAAAAATTCCTCAACGAAACTGCCAGTGTTCAGATTCATGCCGCTTATGTTTATCACAAATTGATCAATACCCATGGTCTTTACCAAAGTTGGTAATTCAACCTAATGGATTCTAAAGGCCTTTTGTTTGGTTGGCTGGTTGGTTTGGTTTGGTTTTTCCAGACAGGGTTTCTCTGTGTAGCCCTCGCTGTCCTGGAACTCGCTCTGATTTGGTCTGGCTTCTAAGTCAGAGAGATCCACCCAAGTGGATCCCAAATGCTGGGATTAAAGGCATGTGCACTACTACCCAGCCTCTAACGGCCATTTTTAGTGGCTCTTCTACAGCTTCATTTGTATCTCTAGTGACCACCATATCCACAGAGTTGTTTTCTTTACTCACAGTTATTTCAAAATCCACACACTCTACCTACTAGGAGACAGAAGGATTCCCACAGCCCTGGGAATGGCACGGGTAATTACTGCCCAATTCAGATGCTAAGGGTCTGGTAACATCCAATCAGGTGACTCGCCAAGTTAGCAGAACAAGCGTGGGATTCTCAGTCAGACTTGAGTTTCAGACAAACACCCAGCCATTTTGTACAAGTTAGACTTGGTGTCCTATCCTTTACCTGGCAAAGATGCTACCCTCCGCAAGCCTTCCTGTACTACACGTTGTGTACGAAAAGATAGTTTTAGCGTCCTGCAGAAGAACTTGCGACTTGAACAGGTGCAGAGCTGTGAAGACCAGTGCCCACTTCTTTCTGTAACGGGTCCCCCCCAAGGCTTCCTGCTTCAAGACTTTCCAAGCAGCCCCGCCTACCACTGTCAGAGGGAGAGGCTTCTTTGAGTCTGGACTACATCAGAGGACAGACAAGGGAACAGAACACCTGTAACCTTGTAAGTATCAATTTCTCTAATAACACGCAGATCCCATAATATTATCGCCCTCCTCCTCTTCTGTATGTTGTGATTTTTAACAACTGTTTATTTTACAGAAACTGAAATGGGAAAACACGCCTGGTCGTTTCCCTCCCATTAATGACGCGGAGCAGGCTCCACCTTTCGGAAGGCTGGCTCGAAACTCTGACCAGAGGGTTCAGCCGCTAAAGGCTCTTGCCCTGCAAGCCTAGCAACCTGAGACAGCTCCCCAGACTCCACAAACAGGTAGAAGAAGAGGAGAGGAGAGGACTTACTCCAAAAGTTGTCCTCTGACCTACGCACACTAAATACTTTTCATCTGGAAAATTCTTGTATGAAAACAACTGGAGTTTTCAAGATTCCATCCCATTTTTGTTTTTAAGTTTTCTTTTGGGGGAAAAAATGAGTATTTTGTTTTTTGTTTTTTGTTTTTTTTTTTTCACCTTCAGCTCTAAAACATTCCAGGCATTCCCTCCTTCAGTTGATGAGCGTTCTGCCTGCCTCAACTAATGAACCCTCTTCAGCATCTCGTTTCTTTCTCCACCTGCAAAGTTTAGAGGGGAAAAAGAAAACATACACACACACACATACACACACACACACACACACACACACACACACTCAGGAAACAGAAAAGAAACATCAACCACCCAGAGTTTTAATTGTAGCCTGGAAAGCAACACCCTTCCGCAGCTCATTAGGACTGATCTTCATAATTACTTACTGATTGAAACTGGGGCTTGCAGCCTGGCAACAGTTCTATATTAATATTGAGCAATGACTTATGCAGCCCAGGACCCGTGCTTAGGATCGGAAAAGCGTGGACTTGGTGGGAACTAAACCTCGGCTAACCTGGGGTTAATCTGCCGCTTTTCTCTCCAGCAGCTTTCCGTTTGCTAAGCAGCGGGTGACAATCTCAGTCTTGTTCCAAGTCAGTCACAAGGAGGGGGTGTGGGTGGTTGTCACCAGTCCTCGGCGGCACAGGAGGACCGCCTCAGACCCAGTCCCTTTCTGCTTCCCATTTCTGTCCCCTCCTGGCTCCTTCTGTGCCTCCTCTGGCTCTCTTGTGTCTCTCCATCTCTGCATGTCTCCCCCGTCACTGCTATCTCTGTCTCTCCATCTCTGCATGTCTCCCCTGCCACTGCTATCTCTGTCTCTCCATCTCTGCATGTCTCCCCTGTCACTGCTATCTCTGTCTCTCCATCTCTGCATGTCTCCCCCACCCCCACCCCAGCCCCCACACTCCACCCCAGTCTCTGTCTCCGCCTGTTAGAAAGGTGTGTCCCTCTGTCCTTCTGTCTAACCCCTTCAGTCAGTCTCACCCCTCAGGGTGACACATTCTCCCTGCTTCACTGACAACGCCTCTTGCTCAGGTCTCTGCAGTCATTACTTTCCCCCTCTCCAATCCCTTACACAGCAAACGGCCATAACTGACCTACGAAGGGGAGACATTTTTATTTTCAAGTCATGTGCGTTACAAAGCACTAAGCACTCCTGTGTTTCGCCAAGCTCCTTCTTGGAAGAAGAAAAAAAAATTACAGGCAGGCAAGATGGCTCAGAGGATAAGCATAGGTGCATTGCACGATGCCTAATGATCTTAGTTCAGTCCCTAGAATCCAAGTGATAGCAAAAGATAACAGCCCTCCACGAGTTACTGTCAGACATACACACACACACACACACACACACACACACACACACACACACATACCCCAGCACTGTGGCACTCATGTGAGCATGCAAGCATGTCTGCCCATACACATGTCTAAAGGAAATTAGACATGTACAATAGTCTTCATTGGAAATCAAATAGCTTCTGCTGCATTTATCTAGAACACAGTTCTAGATTGGACTGTTACTTTCATGCTATAGTATCCTTAAAATTCTTAAGCATTAAAGAACCACCCAAGCTAGAAGAACAATAAGGCAAAGCTCTCATATCATCTTGAGAACAATTTGGAAATTCCCCTTGATAAGAGCCTTGTCAGGCTTAGAGAGCCTTAGAATACTGGGAAACAATGCCAAGTATACACAATACAGTAGGACTTAAAGTTCGCTCACACAACCAAAACACAAGTTAAGTTGTTGACAAGGATTAGAAATGAAGGTGGAGGGGCTGGAGAGATGGCTCGGTGGTTAAGAGTACTGGGTGCTTTTCCAGAGGTCCTGAGTTCAATTCCCAGCAACCACATGGTGGCTCACAACCATCTGTAGTAGGATCCAGTGCCCTCTTCTGATATGTCTGAAGACAATAACAGTGAACTCCTATACATTAATTAAAAAATCTTTATCTGGAAAATATCATCCTAAGTGAGCTAACCCAATTACAAAAGAATACACATGAAATGCAATCACTGAGAAGTGGATATTAATGAGCCCAAAAGTTCTGAATACTCAAGGCACAATTAGCAAATCAAAAGATTCCCAAGAAGAAGGAAGGAGAGGACCCTGGTCCTGAAAAGACTGGATCCAGTTTTGTAGGAGAGTACCAGAACAGAGAGATGGGGGAGGGGTGTTTGGGGAATGGGAGGGGAAGGACTTATGGGACATATGGGAAAGGGGAAAGCATTTGGAATGTAAACAAAGAATATAGAAAATAAATTAAAAAATCTTTAAAAAGAAAAGAAAGAAATGAAGGTGGAAATGCAAATGAGATGCATGGTTATATATTTCCTCATTACAGCTTGTGATTTTTATAAATGGTTTATAATAGTATAGAACAGAAAAAAGTCTAGTTCTGGCTTAGTATAGTATAGAATAAGGTCTATTTCATTTCTTCCCTTTCATAAAGATTCTGAGAACTACCAAATGTGCTCAAGATGGGCAGCCTCATGAAAAATGCAGCGTTATTTTATGTCCAGGGCAGTGAGTCACTTTATAATCACACGGGCCTGGATGTGTGGGAAGTGGGGGCTGTCAGGGCATTTTCCAAACAAGCCTTTGGATATTTGGTTTAGCAAATCAAATTAGGATCTTTATGAGCAAAAATGTTTTCACAAAACAAGTCCCTGGTTTTCTAGAAGTTACAAGGTTTTAATCAATTTTTCCTTTGGGAACTAAAATTCCATTGTCAAACCTTCACGTATATTTATTTGATAAAGCTACATGCTGAATGAACCACATTGGGAAAGTGTGCTCCTTCATATACCATTTATTATGCCTATTCATTCTCACACTGGGACCAAAAATAATTAAATCAGTCCCAAACATTAAAGGGATAATTATTTTCTTATTTCCTGGACAAAATCTTCTCATGCATTATACATGTGTATTTTATCTGTTATGGCCCTAAGACTTTATGCCAACTCCATAATATCGAAAAGTAACATTCATCAGAAATAAAAACTTTCGTCATTATAATTAGGAAGGTAGAATTGTCATAAAGGAGTGTCGGAGTGACTGATAAGATCACAGATGAAGAAACAGATACATTAGTGGACCAGCACAAGAGATGAAGAATACAAAAGAAATTGAAAGTGACCATCATGAATTTTTAAAAAATCAATTTATTCACAGATAAGAGAAGAAAAGGTAAATCAAAGTATAAGTTCATAGTACATGCAGGAAATGTAAGAGAAAACTTCCAAGGAAAACAGAGAATTGCAAACTCTTGTGACAGCTCTGAGTATGGAAAGAAAGGTGGTAGCAGAAAGTAAACGGAGAGAAGAAAGATGCCCAGCCCTGTCCAGATAATAAACAACCAACCACGCAGAGCTCAAATGCCAAATCTCAGGGGAAAGACCTGAATCTGAGTTCTAAAGAGATGGCCAGTGAGCTCCCTCAGAGCTCATTAAAGAGATCATAAGCTCTGAATACCCAAGACACAATTCACATATCAAATGTGAATTCCCAAGAAGAAGGAAGGAGAGGGCCCTGGTCCTGGAAAGGCTTGATGGAGCATTGTAGGGGATTGCCAGGACAGAGAAGGGGGAGGTGGAGGGGGTTGATTGGGGAACAAGCAGAGGGAAGAGGGCTTATGAAACTTATGGGGAGGGGAGAACGGGGAAAGGGGAAATCATTTAGAATGTAAACAAAGAATATAGAAAATAAATAAGTAAATAAGATCATTAAAGCACCACGCACACCCAGAACAATGAACAATAGTCTACACTCTCTTCCTTTTTGAATAGTGTTTCCAGTCTTAATGGGAATATGGTAAAACTCCTGACAGTTCATCAGAGGTCCCTTTAAACCATGGTCTAAGCTTTGGCACCCACAGACTTGACCTCCACACGTGCTAAGCCTGCAGTGATGGAGACCCTTGGAGGGCAGCTTCTACACCGTGCACACATGTCCTGTACTTCCTTGTTCTCCATCAAAAACAAAAGCCGCTGTCTATGTGTCCCGAGGACCCTGGGTCCCCTTTCACTGTTGTTTGTTTTTGTCTCTCCAGCACTTTCCTCTATTCCCTGCCTTCCAAACTCTTCCCCACTCTGCCTCCGGTAACTTTGTTTAGGCCACAGTGCTTAGGCGTCCATAGTCTTCCCGGAATAGTTTCTAACTTTAGACTTCAGTTGAGATCTGGCTCCCTCTTGAAGATACTGCATCTTCTCCTGATAGAAATGATTTCTTCCTCCCATCCTATGGATATAGAGGACTAGTGTGTCTACACTTGGCAGAAGCCCAAAGGTAGCCATGGCTTTAGAGACTAAGATGATGGGGTCTTGCCTTTACCCTTTGAGAAGGAAGACTTCAGGTCAATTGGATCTATCAAATCTACTGACACCTACTGGCCAGAACTCACTCAACGAGACCACATGTAGATAGAGACCACATGTAGATAGTTACAGGCAGCTTGTGAGATGGCTTACTCTGATGGGCCACCTGTTGACGTAAAAGTCATCCGTGTATTGCTAAGGAAGACCCCACACAGGCAGTCAGCACATGATATCTGCCTCAGACACTCATACCTGGTTGCTTCTGTTTACTCTCTGGGCCATCTCAAAACCTGTTATCATTTTCTTCTTTTTCAGTTTATGCACAGGGATATTTTGCCTTCATATATGTGTGTGTGCCATATGCATACCTGGCTGCCCTTAAGGGCTGGAAGAGCGTGCTGGGTGCCTTAGACCTAGAGAGATAGACTGGTGTGAACCACCGGGTGGGTGCTAGTAGTTAAACACAGATCCTCTGGAAGAACAGCCTCTTAACCCCTGAGCTGTCTCTCCGGGGGTCCCCTTATCATCACCTTAGACACTCATCACATTCATGTAGAAAGTCTAATTAACAAGCACTGTAACACTTCAGTTGTTCCATTTCCTAAATCTGACAAATTTCCTCCTGCATCCCAGATTTCCGTTCTCATCCACAGGTCAGACTCAGTCATACAGAAGATCCCCAGTTCCCTGCTTGCTGCAGTTCTTCCTTCCCACGTTGTTGTTCCTGTCTCCCTCTCCCTCTCCCTCTCCCTCTCCCTCTCCCTCTCCCTCTCCCTCTCCCTCTCCCTCTCCCTCTCCCTCTCCCCCTCCTCCTCTTCCTCTCCTCCTCTCCCCCTCCCCCTCTTCCTCTTTTCCCTCTCCCTCTTCCTCTCCCCTCCCTCTCCCTCTCCCCCCTCCCTCTCTTCCCTCTCCTGTCTCTTCCCTCTCCCTCCCCCTCCCCCTTCCCCCTCTCCCTTCCCCTCTCCCTCCCCCTTCACCTAACTTGGATACCACAGCTCAAATAAACTGTCTGCAGCATCCCAGATTTCGCATGGAACCACAACTCATCTTGCCGGCAAACCCCTATCCCACAGCAGTCATTCCTAGGAACTGGCTTACATTTGTTGGTCTCAGTCCTAGGGTGTGCCCCGTTCTCTTCTCTTGGATCTTACTCATAGCCTCTGTGCATTTAATTTGCAAAAGGAGGCACAGTGTGTCATAAATGTCCATTGATTTATGAATGGAGTAATGGAAAGCAGCAGAAATGAATTGATGACAAGAAGAATATCAACTCCCCTCAGTTTGCTCCCATAGATTTCTGCATGTGTACCTTTGAAAAACAGTGTCATTTAAGATGAAAATAAGCCCCAGGAAGACCAAAGGTGCAGCTCATGGTTTTACCACCAGGTCAAAAGTGAAGACAACATAGTTGGAATGATTAAAATATTAAAGTACTAAAAAAAATATTAAAGTACTGAATCTAGGAGTAACTGATGACAACATTTCAGAAGCAAGAGCCAAATTCCAATAGACAAGAATAGTGTCCAAATCTCTAACCTTTACATATATTAATATACATTCTACATAATGTTAAGACAATATCATTTAAAATGTGTATATGACCTTTTAAATATTGTATATAATCTCTAGATATATAAACAAATTTATTGTGTACATATAATCATAGTGTAAAATATTTAATAAATTATATATATTTAATATGTGTATTAATATATGTATGTATTTTAAAAAGACAAAGGTTAAGTCCTTCGTTTCATTTAGGTCCTTTACTTGGGTTCTAACTTCTTACAGACACGACATAGGATACACAAAGTAATTCACATGAAAATACATACAAAATTTTACTCTATAGCAAAGCTCAAACAGAGAGTGCCCTAAAAGGCAATCCCATTTCCACCTTAGTGGACGTAAGACATCAAGAATGGAGATTCCTTTATTGCATGCATAAGTACACTTTAGTGTACAAAATTCCAGCATTTGAAAACATGGGTGACTGGGCATGGGAAATCCAGTGGTGACTGTAAGCTACCATTGTTGGAATGTTCTGGTCCATTCAAAACACTCTGAAACTGTGTGGGTGCCCTACTACAAGTCCCACTCCCCTGAGCTGCAAGCCGTATCTAAGAAATGTCCCAATCAGCTTAACTGATGTGGGGAGACACACCTGAGTGTTGGCGGTGTCTTCTGGCAGCGGCCTGGGTGAGAGGGGCGTGGCAGCATAGTAGTCTTTGGCAGCAGGTGTGCACCATCCCCTTCTGTGCCCCCCCCATAGGCCACAGAGCTGATATAAGTGCCTGCAGCCAATTCCTTCACTGCCGGCAGAACCGGTCTTACCGGGTTTCTATCACGGACTGAGGACCGGAGTTCTCTGCGATTTTCTGTGCCACATTGGAACTGCTGCGGGACCCAGGCATGTGAATCAAGCACCCGCAGGGTTGCGTGTGGGCCTCCACAGTGCGAGACAGCACTGCTAGGCTATCAGCTGCCCAGAGCTTCACTGTTTTAACACAGGCTGATTCAATAATGTTTTCATATAGAAATAAATACAGGGATGGATGGATATAGAAATACAGACACACATATGCATACTATTGGCTCTGTTCCTCTACAGAACAGAATGGAAATATTTAAAAAATTAACAAAGGTGATTTCCACTCTTAATATCCGATGACTATGTTCGTTCTTTTTTTTTTTTTACTATGTTCATTCTTAAACCAAAAGAAGAAAAATCTAAAATAGAACTGAGAGATGAAAAAAATGTGTTATTTCAGTGCAAACCAATTCATTTGTCATTTAAGTTATTACAGCCAGTTGGAAATTATATCTAAACAATCTTGAAAAAAAATCAATCCACATGCCAAAACACAGTATAATTGCGTGTAAGTCTATGTGACGTTAATGGTGCGGACTCAGTCCATGCATCTTGGAGAGCACTTCACATCCTTCTGACCTGTATGGTCTTTTAAGGGATGTCACCTACTTTTGGCATTAATTCCTCACCTTGTGATGCCACAACATTCTCACCACACCAGAACGGTGGATCAATACACAGAAGGAACCACCCAACTTCCCACCCCATACAGACAATTCCGTGCAGAGCCGCAGATTTTAAACTTTCCAAATAGGTTGTCTCCATTCCTATGACACACTCATAAGTGAATTTTGAGGGGAGAGAGGGGGGGAGGGAGAGAGAATGAATAAAGATGCAAGCACAAGCAGCCAGTAACCCCATGCCAGCTCTGAGGAACGGATGTTTTGGGCGCTGACTGTGCTCTTCCCACATGCAGCCTCTGCTCAGCCCAGTCTGCTAACGAGCTTTCCATCGATGGGATGAAATGCCTGAGACACACCCGTGAAGGATTATGAGGGCTCACCATTTCAAAGGCTTCAGCCCATGTTGCTTTAGGTCTGTAGAAGCTTAGGTACATCAACAGCAGTCTGGTATTTGTCTCCTGGGACTATGAAGCAAAAAGCAGAAGATGGCTCTGAGTCCACAGAAGCCCCCTTAAGGGGGTGCCCCAGTGACTTGATCTTCTCCCCCTAGACCTACCTACCTTCTAAGGTCCCACCACCTCCCAATGGTGACACAGGCTGATAACTTTTAACATGTAGGCTTTAGAGGGACCTTTGGTGTTCCATTTACAATATAAGTGGTTTTTCTTTTTAATTGATTTTGAATACTGTTTCTTACTGGACCAGTTAATACCTTTCAGTAAATAGTTTTTGAAACTTGACAGGTTCGGAACCAGCAAAACTGCACAGCGATTAAAATTCATCAACAACAACCAAACCAAACCAAACCAAACCAAACCAAAACAAACCAAAACAAAACAAAACAAAAAACCAGAAAGTTGCTAGCAGATGAAAGAAGCTAGCTATATGAAGCTTATTTCCCTTATTCATTTGGAGCGGACACTTTCTATGCATGTTCTACCATAAATACATAGATCGCAAATATCACTCAGGAAAACTATTAACACCAGCTGGACCTCTTTGATTTTTCTAGATCATGGGTTGACATCAAACATAATAAGAGGAAAGTATAGAAGAAAGCATTACTAGATCAAAGAACTT
Source organism: Apodemus agrarius (assembly GCA_964023405.1). Classification (NCBI taxonomy): domain Eukaryota; kingdom Metazoa; phylum Chordata; class Mammalia; order Rodentia; family Muridae; genus Apodemus; species Apodemus agrarius. Next base: position 135,069,730 of record OZ030008.1, read on the forward strand.
AGCTATGAGTTGGGGGGGGCAGATGCTTGCTATGCGTATTCCCATCATCCTTCGAGAACCTGTACGTACAATTTGTCCTAGACCCTCTCACTGCACCCAGATGCAGCCTCACCAACCTCAGTGCAGCGAGCCAACCAGCCCCTTCCAATTTGCAAGAGAACCCATTAGCCAGTCCCAAGCAGAGCTCATAATAGAGCTCTCCACAACAGAAGGAGCACTAATTGCCTGGCATGTTCTCTTCCGTTTGTTTGCTATACCACAAGCCAAATGGCTCTTGGTTTAGAAACAACATTCGTACAATTTGGAATATGTAAACAAATGCGCCTCTAACACACCGATTCAATACTATACCCTTTCTGTGCACACATTTATTCTCTGGGCCTCACTCTGTCAGGTATTATCACTGTGTTCAAAGAGAGAAAACTGAGTCTTCAAGAATTTGAATAGCTCTTCAAAAGACGCCCAGGAAATATCTGGTAGTTCTGTCCGGTCCTTGTTCCAGAAGCCGTGTTCTTAGATGATATAATAAACGATGTCTCTCATAAAATGACTTTTTTTCAACGAATTTTGAAACTTCTTTTGTCCCATTGTCTCAACTCTAACACAGTTAATCACCATTTCCAAAATTCCCTACGTTGTCAATGATTTCACACTGAAACTGCTAACCATTGTAACCACTGCCTATGGTTCCAACAGGAAGCCTGTAACATTTAGTTTTGCAAAGTATTTTTGTACATCCTTAAGAGAATTACTTCCCCTAGATTCCCTCAGAGCCAGCAGGCCACTCCGACCAGCAAAGTAGCTAAGCTAACTACAGATTTTCATCTCTCCCCGCATTCCTCCAAGTCTCATTGCCCAGTCTCACCCCAGTTCTGGAGCAAACCTCATGCTGTGCCCTCTCCTCACTCTCTCCCCCACCCCATTCCCGATGAACTAAACAAATCCTAGTGACACACCCTGATTTCTCCCTCCTGGGCACACTCACACCTGCCCCAGCCTATCCTCCTTCCTGGGTGTCAGCTCTTAATACCTAGAAACAAGTTTTACCTGGAAACCGCAGTGGCCACACCTAGGGGGATCCCAGAAGAATTCCCTACCAGGCAATACACTCACCTAAGAACCAGACAGGGCAACAGAAACCACGGAGCAAACACCCACCCAACGAAGACAAGACCAGATATCAGCACCTAGAATTACAATCTTTCCAAGTCTAGATGCCTAAATGCCAGTGTAAAGTCAATAACAGCCAGGATAATGTGTCTTCCTTAGAGCCCCAAAAGCCTATCACAGCATAACCTTGAGTATTGCAACATAGGAATCTACAAAAACACAAACAAACTGTGAAAGGAAATAAATAAAACAGTTCAAGAGCTGAAAGTAGAAAAAGACTCAATAAAGAAAACTCAAAATGAGGGAAATCTGGAAATGAAAAATTTAGGGACTGACCAACAGAGTGCAAGAGAAGGAAGAGAGAATCCCAGGCGTTGAAGACACCATAGAAGAAATGGATATCTCAGTCAAAAAAAAAAATTCTGGCACAAAACATCCAAGAAATCTGGGACACTATGAAAAAGCCCAAATCTAAGTATAATAGGAATAGAGAAAGGAAGAGAAAGCCAGGTCAAGGGCACAGAAAATACTTTCAACACAATCATAGAAGAAAATTTTCCTAACCTAATGAAGGGAGTCCCTGTCAAGATATAAGAAGCATACAGGACACCAAATAGATTGGACCAAAAAAGGAAGTCCCCTAATTACATAGGTAGACCCAACTTCTCAAAGGAGACTTTAAAAGCCAGATGGGCCTGGACAGATGATCTAAGGACTCTTAGAGACCACAGATGCCAGTCCAGACTACTTTACCCAGCAAAACATTCAATCACCATGGATGGAATAAATAAGACAGTCCATGATAAAACCAAATTTAAGCAATATCTATCTGCAAACCCAGCCCTACAGAAAGTACCAGAAGAAAAACTTAAACCTAAAAGGAGTTGTTTGTTTTTTTTTTTTTTTTTTAAATAAGCAGTGGAAACTGGACATATGATAGATCGTAGATGATTTAAAAACAAGATCTCTGTTTTATTCTCTTAGGGATAATATTGTATAAAGGTGATCTAGAAAAATGTTGCTCTCCTCGAGGTGCTTTCTAAAGTATTTAGGGGACGGAATGCTGTGAATGAGATGAGGGAGGGAGGGCCAGATGCAGGAGCATGGAACCGTTGGCAGTAGCATCCCACCTGGAAACACATGGGCCACTCTCCTTTGCAGTGGCTGTTCTACAGATTACCCTACTATGCCTTCTACTCCCAGCAAGGACACTCTGCTCAGCACCCCTAGACTCCAGGGAGGAGCCTGGTGGGGGCATTGGCTTTGCCATCTGACAGCAGGAACATCGGCTTCACATTCCAACACTCAGTCTCTCTCTCTCTCTCTCTCTCTCTCTCTCTCTCTCCCTACCCCCCCCCCCCGAGGCACAGCATCAGTTCAGCCAGGCATTCAGGGAGAAGACAGTTCCGCACCCTGAATTCCTTATTTCCTGAGGGCAACAGGGTAGAAAGGGACCCTTGAGTTATGGCTGCTCTCAGCTAGGTTCAGCTCACAATCCTTTCCGCCTGCCTCACTACAGTGTGATCATTAACCCCAGAACACGGAAACCTGCCAAACCTGGGGCCTCCACTGGGACAAAATAGTAATAATAATTTAAACCAGATCGAGCACTACGGTTCTTGAGGTCTTACCATTCTCCAGGCGCCAAGACTCTTACGCATATCCTGATTCATGGATTCCCTCCTGAGATTAGATTAGTCACCACCATTAAGCACTACTATCAAGAAGTGAGTGAAACACACATATAAAAGGCAAAGATAGTAATGTAGATTTCATATTCAGAAGGCTAAGTCATCTTTGCATTTAAAAGCAGGAATTGGGGGAAGGAGGAGCATGTCTCCTAAAACCATTAATGCCACCCCCACCCCTCACCCCCCACCAGTGCCTCCTTCCAAGCTGCTGCGAGTCTCTGCATTCACAGTCATTTATCAGGAGAAAGAATGCACCTCCATCAAAATTGCAGCTTGCTTCCTGACACAGTCCCAGTCTACAGTGCAATCAAAGCAAGAACAGCAAAGACAGACGACCTCACCCGGTCCTGGCTCCCAGGGCATTTCTAACTGGCCTGGTTGCCATTACTTACATCTTTCTTCTCTGACATTACTGTTAGAAAGTTCCAAATACCCAGCTAGGAGTTCCCCTCAACATCACTGCCAACACCTTTTAAGGAGAAAAATATAAGCTCCACACATCCCATGGGCACAAAATAAAGACCCTTGGGGGACCTTCAAACATCTCATCTTAGAAGGCTGCAAATAAATTATATAAGCATTTCTTCGTTTGTTTGTTTGTTTGTTTGTTTGGGAGAAAGAAGGGGGAGGGGAGATAGTCAGAATGTGTCTCCAGTACAGCAGGACAATGCAGAAAAACAGTATTTGTCATTATTAAAATAGGAAGGCTTCCTGGAATAGCATACAAAAGTTAGAAAAAAAAATGAACTCTCACTGTAGGTAACAGCATAGATGACACAGCACGTGGCAACTGATAGAGAGAAGCCAGGGACTAAAAGTGCGTCCCCGGGCCCACGGTGCACTGCTCCGCTAGTGTGGCCAAAGCTCTCGTTCTGATCCTTAGCACTGGAGAAAAACAGATAATTGTAAAACAATTTATTTTCTTAATATAGGAGCTGGAATGCTGGGCCAATGGTAGAGTGCTTGCTTTGTAAGCAGGAGGGCCTGAATCTGAGCCCCTGCACCTTTGTTTGTTGTTGCTTAGTTACAGTGGTTTGTTTGGGGTTTTAGGTTGTTGTTTTGTTTTGTTTTGTTTTGTTTTGTTTTATAAATGGGTGTTTTGTCTACATGTATGTGTGTGCACTACTCACAATCAAGTGCCAGGGATAGGGCCCACTGTAACCATAGTGCTGAGAAGCAGAGATAGGATCCCCGTGGGACTCACAGACTACACAATCTAGCCTGTAGGCAAGCTTCAGACCAGTGACAGCTTCTTTCTAAAAGGAGGTAGATGCCATTCTGGAGGGTAATATCCACAGCTATTCTCTGTCCACCACAGACACACACACACACACACACACACACACACAAATACACACATACTCACAAACACACAGACACATGTGCACACTCACGCAAAAATATCTTTTAAAACATGCATACCTGAACAGTCAGGGCTTCAGAGACTCATATATCACATATCATTTATTATACCATATATATTGTGTATATGTCATATGTGTGTGTATATATACATATGTCTGTATATATATGGACGTAAAATTCTAGACCTGAGAGGGATAGTAATCACGAGGAGACACAAAGGGATCATTGGTAAGGATCTGTCCCTCCATAGGATACCTGTCTAAAAGTTCTCGTCAGTGAACCGTGTTCTGATGGGTTTCCTGTAAGCATGCCACACCTCAATAAAAGAGTTATATAAAGTGGTGAATACGGTATAAACTATTACACCAAGAGCTCTCTGAGCTAAGCTTCTGAAGCAGCCCCAGCAATGATGGTGTTACATAAAACCATCAACTTGGAGCCGGAGAAGAGCTCAGGGCAATTTGGAGGCAACATCTAAGTCTATATGTAAAGTGAAATTAGACACAGTCCCAGCAACAGCTGACAAATAACTCTGCGGGCATTTGCAAGACTTGCTGGGGGGGAAGTAATTACAGAGGCCTTTGATCTTCTATTATGTCTATCTGGGATCTCAGAAAAGCCAATAAGCAAGAGAGGCCGCCACAAGGCCACCTGTGGCTTCATCTGTTTACAGCCCGGGCCAGATGTAGTCACCTTTGCACGCTGCAGCTCAAACTGGGAAAGAAAACATCATGGCATAAACCAAGACTTCACACATGCGTACTTCGGTCTGCTCTCCTGTCATAGGCTGAATCTCCCAGTTAGCATTTCCTGATTTATTAGATATTTTTGGTTTGGTTTGGCTTGGTTTGGTTTGGTTTGGTTTGGTTTGGTTTGGTTTGGTTTGGTTTGGTTTGGTTTGGTTTGGTTTGGTTTGGTCTTGGACTTTCTTTTTTTATAAATGTGTATGAGTATTTTGCCTGTGTGTATGCTCCGTGCCTGGTTCCTGTGTGACCAGAGGAGGATCTGCTAGAACTGGAGTTACAGAGCGTGGCAAGCCCCTAGGACGGTGCTGGGAAACCAGACCTGAGTCTTCTGCAAGAACAGTAAGCACTCTTAATCGGCTGGCGGGTCTCTCGGTCTCTCCATGCACTGTATGAGATTGCTGAGAGCGAGAGGGGAGCCGGAGAGAGGTAGCATGGCCTGTCTCCCCACACCTCCCCATGCTGTTCCGACTTCCTCACTGTTACTTGCCCTGAATCGAATTGTCATGGTCACACTCACACACTCCACCCAAATCCAAATGCTCATTTCAAGTTGTGAGTTTCAGAATTCAACCTTTTTTAGAGAGCAGATTCTTCACAGATATAAATAGGTAAGATGAGCTCATTCTGGGGAAGGGTGGGTCGCATCCGTCCGGCTGGTGTCCTCTTAAGCAGGGTGCGCGTTTGGGTACAGACATGCCCACAGGGAAAAACATCAGATGCAGACTGGGAGTTCCCTTGTCATGAACCAAGGAAGTACCAGAAGCCAGAGAAAGGGGGACAGCAGGGACAGAGGGGCACCGCCCTGTCAACTGCTGGTATTCAGTTTCACCTCCCAAGTGAGTCAGACCATTTCTGCTGTGTGCCCCTCCCCCAGTCCCTAGCCTCTCCTCCCCACCCCCAGCCCCACCCTCCACTTTCTGGATCCTTCACCATTAATTAATATTATGGTGGTTCTGCCAAGCTAACACCTTCACGGTCCCTGCTGGCAGGTAACCATCGAAGCCGAGCCATTCTTGCTTAAGAGACCAAGAAACAAGCACAAGAAAGATAAACAAACCACCTGGAATGACAGACCAGCGCTGAGTATGGAATTCGGGAAGTTCTAAGAGAGGCTGGTGCTGCAGAAAACTGCCCAGAGCGAAGCTTCAAAGAAAAGACAGGCCCTGCCTGCCCGCAGACTCCCAGCTGAGGCCTCCATGCGGAATGGCTTAAGAGGACTCTGTTACAGCAAATGACAGGGACAAAAGCACCTTCCAGAAGGTGCCTCCTAACCCCCAGATCGAAACACCATGCCATATCCCCTGTGGGCTGGTAATTCCCACTGTGGGAATGAATTAGTTTCCAAATACCTGAATCTGCTTTTTTTTTTTTTTTTTTAAAATGTAGTTACTGAAAAAGAGGCGCACAGGGTTGGGGAGAGCGGAATAGAAATGGCATTTTAATAAGTAATGAGACTTCAAGGGAGTGTGGGAGTTCATAGCCAGTTCTGAACTTTAACGCAGAGTCAATCTACGTTGTCTTCCAAAAATGTCTGTCGGCCCAGCCACAGGCAAACACTGTGCCACAGAAAACAGAAAAACAAACAAACAAATAAACACACACACACACACACACACACACACACACACACACACACGCCTCAGAAAGCAATTGGCATTACTGTGGGTCTTAAGATTTGCACTCTGGTACATGCCCACTATGTCTCAAATCCAAAGTGCATTAAATGTCCGTGATATCTAGATCAGATTTAATATTAGCTGGTACTGTGTGGCTAGAGTTAGATTCTACAAGATGCAAATGCGCTCATTTAAAACACTAATTGAATGTCCGTACACGCTGGATACTAGAAGGTCGGCCCGTGGGCACTGAGCGCCGGCTGTCCTTACAGCTTAGCTCACAACCGCAGTTCAAAGGTGGCTGCACAGCTGGCGTGGTGGCACGTGCCTGCCATCCCGACCCTGGGGAGGCGGCTAGGCTGTGAACCCAAGGCCAGCCTGAACCACAGAGTCCTACCCTGGCTCTAAAGTCGGACAAACAGGTTAACCTCGAAGACAGCAGCGTCCTGAAATTTCCATTTCTCATTCCGAATTTTGGAATCGGCCATTCCTCCGTGACTATCTCTGAAATCATCTTAATGAACTGTATAAAAGGGACAGCCTCTCTTTGTGCTGTGTGGAAAACAAAATCAAGACTCCTCTGGAAAAAGCCAAGGATTAATCCTCAAAAGGCCAGGTGATTGCTAGAGAGTACTCATTACCCTAGCCGACAGCCCACTTCTCAAGCCACTGGTTTTCGGGAAGGGATTATGCCCTCCAAACCCTCACAGCTGGTGTGAGCAGAGCAGTCCTCGCGGACAGGAGAAAGCAAAACGACGATTCCACTGTGGCCAGACACTGGGACCTCTGTCCGCAGCCTTGGCACCTTCGGGGAGCAGATAAGGCTGTAATAGCAGGAACTACCTGCCACTGCTGGTTGGATCGCCTCAGTCCAGGGACCCCAAGCTAGCCAGCGGTGAGGCATTGTCACCTGACAGTGTTAACCCCACCAGACAAACTAGCAGTGTGGACTGTCCTGTTCCTCAAGTGACTCCTGCTGAGAGTCCATCGGCACAGAGATAGCCTCTTTCCAGGTCTGTCCTTCAGGGAGCAGCAGCAGGGCCAGCCTAAAGCCGCACCATCAAGACTTAGGGGTCATTCCAAAACACCTTCTTTCTTGGTGACATATGGTCACCTTTGGCCTATTGACAAGTTGGAAGAACAGGTAGGTGGCAGCTTGACCAGACGATGCGAGAACTTCAGCATTTGCATTATTAAATTTGAAATCTGTCTGTCAAAACAATGCTTGCCAAGGAAGAGTTAAACACTATGTTAATGGTACGTATCTTTCGCTGGGGCTCGAAATAGGACAGTTAAGCCAGACATGGAGGCATGCACCCGAAGCCCCACTCTGCAAGAGGACCGCTTGAGTTTAGGAGTTCAAGGTTACCTTGGTGACATAGCAAGAGCCCGTTTCAACGATGAGAAGACAATAATGATAGCGTGGGCTCACGGGGTCGCTTGCTTTCGATAATAAACCACATTTTTAAAGGTAAGGATACAACCCTTCAAAGCCATTCCCATCCAGTCATTTAAAAAAACAAAACAAAACAGGCTGAAAATAAATACTGTCCTTTCTACAAGCCACACTGTCTTAAGGAAAAGAAAAATGTAGTTGGGATGCAGGCCCAGAATCCCAGCATATGAGAAGCTGATACCAACAGGAGAGTGAATATGAAGTCCCCAGAGTAAGGAAAAGAGAGAGGTGGGAGGTATTAGATCAAACTGTAAAAAAAATAAGATTTCTGTGTGCAAGGAGAACATGCTTTCCGAGTAGACCTACTATGTGCAGGGAGTTAGCTTTCCCAGATACTGAAGGCTGGAAGTCTTGCTGCTCTGCAGAGCTTTGTGCAAAGGCAGGAAACAGACAGCTTATCCTGAAGGCACACCTGTACTTTGGTCCTTTGCAGTCGACTTCCTGGGGAATCCAGTGAGCAGACACCCGTGGCATTCTCCTTCCTAGACTGGTCACTAAGTGTCTACGACTGTAGTCGCTACAGGTGACTAATCCTGAGGGAGACACTGGGGTAAGGTGCATGCTTTCAGTCATCTACACCCCGGGTTACCAATGGTTCACTTCACCCTATTGTCCTTGACCCAGAATCAACTCCAGTAACGGTTCATGCTTGCCTAGACATTATACAGCTAAAGAACTTACCAAAACGCCTTGAAACACTTAGACTCTAGTTACTCATGTTAGGACCCTCTACCGAACAAAGATGACGATGTGTTTTAACCCATTTCCAGCTCCTGGTTTGTTTGTGTATTTATTTACTTGTGCTACTTTTTAAAGTAATATGTCCTCATTGTATTTCACTAATAGATCCAGAATGGGTTTTGTTCTTGTTGGTTTTGTTTGTTTGATTGATTGATCGTCTTACATGGGCTGTATAGCTCTGTGGTCAGGTGTGCTTTGAAGACCCAAATTCAATCCACAGCATCCATTACAAGCAGCGTCCTACGTCCTGTACCTCCAGCTCCAGCGCGTTCCCTCTTCAGACCTCTACAGGCACCCTTGTTAGCATAATCACACAAACACATATAAATACAAATAAAATATTTTTCAGTCTTTTTGTATATGTATAACCATTGCTACCATTTCCTTCCTGACTTTTCTCCGTATAACTTTTAATTCCTACATATTATTTAGCCATAAAACAGCCCATTGTGTGAATCCACTAGGATTTACATATCCATGCTCTCTGGTTAGATACGTGCTCACTTTCAATTATTTATTATGTATTACCTTTGGGGGTGATTTGGGCTTTTGGTTTTTTTGTTTGTTTGTTTGTTTTTTGTTTGTTTGTTTGTTTGTTGTTTTGTTTTTGAGACAGGGTTTCTCTGTGAAACACTCCTGGCTGTTCTGGGATTCCCTTTGTAGATCAGGCTGACCTCGAACTCACAGACACGTGCCTGCTTCCGAGTGCTAGAATTAATGCATCCTATTAAAGCAGTCAACTCTATCAATACGGTAGAAGGTATGTCTTCTACTGTAAAGAGCGCGGTTATGCCACGCTGTCATCTGTACGTCGAACGTTCCCTTACAAACAGATTTGTAGAGTTAAAATCACGCCAGGTGAGAACGTTCAGGTAGGCAAATCATTTTAAAGTTTTAACAATCACGCTGTCAAGGGGCTCACGTTCGGTTTGGGGGTTACACCTGATATTTCTTTCGTCGCACTGAAAAGCCATCCTGCCATTCATCTGGAATTCTTCTCCAGGGGCTTTGCTCACTCTGGACCAGCCCTGCCTCCCTCACCTTCCTGCCTCAGGAAGGCTCACCTTCCAAGACATCCAGCTCACTTGCTGTTGCCGTGATAAAAGACGGTACAAAAACAATTGGGGAAGAAAGAGTCTCTTGGCTTACGTGTGAGCTCACTGCTGAGGGAAGCCAGAGCAGAAACTCAAAGCAGGAACTGAAGCAGAGACTAAGGAGGGATGCTACCCACTGGCTTGTTCTCCACACTCACCGAGTTTGCTCTCTTATAGAGGAACTTGTGCCTAAGGGTGGGTGGGCCAGCCTCAGTGGGCTGGGCTCTCCCACATCAATAGTAACCCAAGACAATGCCCCAGAGACTTAGCTGCAGATCCACCTGATGGAGGCACTTTCTTAGGGGAGGTTCACCCTTTCCAGAAGACCCCGGCCCATGTCATGATGACAAGACACTCAACAGCACTTGCTGTACACAGTCTCACTTCTGGGGGTTGATTTATATTTTCTTTTTGCTTCTGTTTTTTTTATTCACCCACTTGTCCTGACATCCAAACACACTGGGTTCTATTAACACTGCTTTTCAAAATATGTCAGCCATGCCTGTTTTTTTTTTTTTTTTTGAATATGAGCATTTATTTAACCATCTGCCTCCTGCTCTCCCAGATACCTAGACAGTCCTGTGATCAACTTTACAACCTTTGGTTTTTGTGGGAAGCCTTCAGTTTTGCAAGTTCCTGGGAAAATTCAGACAGCTCTGAAATCATTCCCATGAAGAAGGAAGGAGAGGGCCCGGGTCCTGGAAAGGCTCTATGCAGCATTGTAGGGGATTGCCAGGACAGAGGAGTGGGAGGGGGTTGTTTGGGGAACTGGCAGAGGGAAGAGGGAGCTTATGGGACTTATGGGGAGGGGGGGACCGGGAAAGGGGAAATCATTTGGAATGTAAACAAAGAATATAGAAAATAATAAAAAAAAAAAAAAATCCCTTCCACAGAGGAGTATCCAGTCATTTCTAGTCTGCCTCTAGTCCTTCATTTGTACAAAGCAGACAAGTTTCTTATTTTTTCACATAGCTTTGGCACCTTTTGCGGGGTAGGGGTTGTCAGCATAGAGCTGAGACTGGCCTCTATCTCTTGGTCCCCCTGGTTTAGTCTCCCTTTTGGACTGCTGGGATTCCATGTGTACTCCACCACAACCCAGGTCTGGGGTGTTTTTTTTTTAAAGTAGTTTAAAATCATGGTTTTCTGGTTTCCATTCTCCCCCCCCACACACACACACACTCACATTGCTTTATATTATCCCATGAACAGATTTAGGTCAGCCATACGAGTCTAATTGCTTGTCCACTAATGTGGAGTTCAGTAAAATATACACACTACAAAACACAATGTAAAAACATCATATACATATATGCCACAGCCCAAGTAGCTGCTTCCCTTTTTACTCTCATTTGTTTACTGTTCTCAGTCAGAACCTGCACTAAACCCTAAAGAAGCGACAGGAACAGCCAAAGAACTCAAGACAAATTTAGGAAATGAGGAAGAGCCCAAGGAAGAGGGACAGTCCAAACTGAAAAGCCAGATCCAAACATGGTGGCACACACGTATAACCATGGTATAGGAGTCAGGGGCCAGCGTGAGTAGCTAAGGACGAGCCTCTTTGGGAAAGGAAAGGAATAAAGTCCAATTATAGGCATCCTATAGAGCCTGGATCGCAGTTCTAATCAAGAAAGGGGCACCAATGTGGGGCTTGGGCCCCACGAGCCTCCAGAGAAGGAATGAGGGCGGCAAAGGTCTCCTTCCAAAGCAATCTCTTCCTCACGTCCCTCCACACAGACATATGACTGGCCAATTCCTACTGTCCAGGTCAGGTGCAGTCCTGTCTCATCTCCTGCGTGTGGAAAGCAGGTACTGATCTCCAAAGACCAGACCGAGTTGCAAGAATGCATTATTTGCCATCTAGGTACCTTACAACTTGTATTTATGATTTTAACAAATGATTGTCCTACTCATTTTGCTTTATAAAATCGAGTTATTACACACCTCAGGATCTGAGGGCCATGGGCTCCTACACTCCCTCAGACACACAAAAGCCCCTCGAGGCCCAAGGTCCCCTCATATGGAATGGCATCAATTCTGCAATTGGCCAAAAGTTAGCCCCGTTCCTGTTTCCTCTGACTGAACCTAGGGCCTTGCCCATACTGTGTGAGTATTCTAATGTGGGGCTGGTAACACAGGTTCAGCCTCTTTTTGCTTTTTAATTTTAATACAGGATCCCGATAAATTGTTGAAGCTGCCCTCGGACTCACTTTGTACCCCAGATAAGCCTTTGACCTTGCAGTCTTCTTCCCCACCTTCGAAGTTCCTGAGATCACAGGCCTGAGCCCCTAAGTCTAGCTCCTCGTGTCCTTTAAATCATCTCTAGATTATGTACACTATTTAAGACCATGTCAGAACTATGTAAATAGCCATTATGTTGCATGGTTTAGGGGATCATGACAAGAGAAAAGGTCTATATGTGTACTATACAGGTGCGATTTCCTTCACATATTTTCCAGTTGGGGGAACTGTGGGTGTGGAATCTAGTGATGACACTGAAAAGAAAAGCAGGTACCTTTGTCCACTAACGGTAACTATTACTTCCTGGACACAGCACATCATGTGTCCACATAGAAACATGGTTTACCTGTTAGGCTACCTGAAGGAAACTCACCGAGTGGAGTAGGGGGGACGGGGCAGACTAATCACCTTTCTCAGCTTTTCGGTATTGAGCCATACAAGTAAATTACCTACCTATTCCGGAAGTAAATTGTATCTCACCATTTTTTAAGCAACTCCATAGAAAGTTCTGAAAGCTCAGTAAATGTTAATTCAAATTCATCTACTCATCAGGAACGTAAGTGATAGGTACAGGGAGACATCCTCCTTACATAAACTAGCTAAGGGAACACACTATTACGTTCCATAATATTATCCTGCCGTCGAGGATAATATTATGTCTTTACCATAATATTTCTTCAGCCCCCATGACTCAGCTCTGGGGCTAAGGGATCAGAGAGTTTACACCAAGTCATGATCAAGTGAAAAAAAAAAATCTCCGTGTACACATTCTAGGTCAAGTTCCTATGGCTGGAAGTGGTAAGAAAAAACAGTAAGAGAACACGCTCCCGTACACGGCTCTGTGACTCTGAGAGTCCTGCCTGCCTGTTTGTGGGATGACGGCTTCGTCGGTGACATGAAAGTTGGTGTTTTAGAAAGAACAGCAACAACAAAATCTGGAGTCCAAAGAGAGGAGGGAGAGGGAGGGGAAGAGAGAGGGGGAAGAGAGATATCAGAGAGGCGACTGATGGTTTACCCACTGGTAAGCATTACCTCTCCTCTCAGCTGAACCTGTGTGAACTGAGCCCTGCCCCCACCGTGCACTCACGGGTCCTCCTGCCTCACGTTTTCCTTCGCATAGCTTGGTTATGACTCCTCTCAGTGTCTCCCAGAAAGCACTCTCTCCATCTGCGCTTTCTTAACATTCGCCCTTAAACCTTCAAACCTTATCTGGTTTCTGATCATTTACTTGGCCATCACAGAGCCAACAGAACCCCGTGTGTGGAAGCTGCCTCTCCCCAGACCCTCGATTTGTGTTGTCCTTCTGTATATGCACCGCTATCATCCCGTCCCTGTCATCCCTAGGAGGACCAGCAACCTCTTAGGCTAACAGGATAACAGGCAAATCCAGCCTCCAAGGGAGCTGCAGGCTGCCTCCTGCTACCCAACACGGTTTGACAAGAGTCAAGCATGTGTGTCGGCAGAAGCAGCGCCCACCAGGCCACTGTAGCTCCCAAACCCATTGCCCGTGGAGTGGTACAGAAGTGGTAGGTCCATGGGCGCTTGGGCACATGCTCTCTGACTGTCCTTCCTGCTTCCGGCCACAGGAACTTGGCCTAGAATGTGTCCCTGGAGAGCAGAACAGCAGAGGCCTCAACGCGCACTTTGTGACTCTTCCTAACTTGTCTGTCACGAAGCCTAAAGAGTGGTGAGAATAGCCCAGAAATCAACAGCCCCTGGGACATGCAGCCGTTCTTCAACAGTAGAGCCGCCGGAACGAGGCAGATCCAGCATCCAGCCAACGGGGCTGCAGATGCTGCTCCAGCAAGGATGCATAGGGCGCCATACGGAAGGCTGGAATAGAAGCCAGGGAGTGGAAGCAAGGCCGGCGAGCCTGCTTCCTCCCGGGCTCCAGCTGGCTTCTCACCTGCCTGGGCAGCTGCCGTCTCGCCTGCGCCCACATCAACAGTGGGTCAAGAGCCGAGCAGCTGCGCTGGGCCTTGCCAGAGGAGGTCAGGAGGAGCTGCAGAGCACCGGGTTGAAAAGACTGTGACATCAGAGCTCCGCTTACAGCTGCCACTAACCACAAGGCCAACAGCGCAGTGCAGGCATCACCTCTGAGGATGACCCTCTATCTGCTTCATCAGTCAGTGCTTCCCGGTGCTCTGGCCCATTCTGTGCTCCTTAAACTAGGTACAATGGCATTCCAGGGCATTGGTGTTTGCTGTTCCCTCTTCCTAGAAGGCCCCCTCCCTGCAGCCCTTCTCCAGCCATCTTCCCTCAAATGCCTCAGTGGTTCCTACCAATTTACCATTGTGAACCCCACCCTCCTCTCCACCCAGCTTCTCCGTTTCCGGTTGTTTTCCTAGCCTGTGTGGCTTTTGCCATTCCGTGTTCTCTGCTTGTGTCTTTGTGGTTTCCTTCACCAGAAGACACGTGTTGAAAGCCTAGAAGGGCCACATGACCACAGGAGACAGGAGACGTTGCGAGCAGGGCATACGTTTGGTCAGGTTCCTTCTTGTCATTACACCGCTGTTGCCATCACTTCCTGACCAATACCAGACATGAAAAGGAAAAAAAAAAAAAAAAACCCGTTTTCCTTCTGGGTTCCTACTGCTTCTTTGGTCTCCAGACTTCCGTGCTATTGTCTAGTCCACATGAAAGTTCACACCAGCTGCCGTACCCACCTCACTGGGCTGCTTAGAGAATTCAATGAGATAATTCGCCCTCAGAAGAACACTAGGCCAGTGACTCAGCCCTTCTTTCATGCCGTGCCCAGTGGATCCCACCCACTGTAATTACCTGGGATGTGTGTTCTGCACTGCGCACACTGACTCCGGCTGTGTTTCTGCAGCTTAGGACGCAGGCAAAGCCGGGACAGAGATCTCACCCTGTGGTTCGGAAATCCCCAGAGCATTTACTACAGAATCTTTTCTTGGTACATATTTATTCTATTCTATTTATCTGTCTTCTTTGTGGTGATGGTGGTGGCAGTGGATTGAACTTGGGCACGTAATACAGATTTTTAGTAATTGCTTCTCAACTGCTTAAAACAAAAACCCAAACGTTCACCTTTTAAGATCCAGTTGAAAACCCCTAGAACCTCTGTTTAGACAGAGATTCCCAGCCTTCCCTGTTCCGGGACTGACCTGGTGTGCAAACACAGCAAATCCTTTAAAAATAGCATTTTTAATAGGAACTGTGCTATAGCACAAACAGCAAAGCCAAAATACTATATAAAAGATCAAACAAATATTGACTCAAGGAATTTTCCCCAAGGCAACTGTTATAGTCTTATCTTGACTAGAATGTTTGCACAGTTAATTAAGTATTCCGGTAGACTCAGCAAGATCGCGGGCAGACCCTGCCAAGCTGGGCTCCACGGTCCAGCGGCTTATCACTGTTTACAAAGTCATACAGGAATCCCACTCCTCCTAGCCCCTCACTAGCAGTGGGGCTAAGGTAGGGTGCAGGACTCCGTGATAAGTAAGTCAGACACCTTTTACATGTGGACAAAAGAAAATGGAATCTCGGTGCCAGAGATTCCATTTGCCTATCCGACGTCCAAGATGCTCCATCATTACCTCCCAGAGATCCACAGGCTGCATCTGTTACCACCTGTCTACTTCCTGGAAACGTATGAAAGACTAGAAATGTGAGAGAGACCTGCTTCTGGCTTCCCTGGACACACTTCCCAACCCCAAATCCAACCGACAGCTCACTTCCTGTTAGTGCTAACAGCGAGGCCTGTCTGAAGACAAGAGCCTCAAAACTCACCTCAGATTCACAGCCCAGTCCTCACAGCGAATGAGTTGACTCACAGCTAATCTGGGATTAAGTTGTGGAGGTCAACAATGATGGACGGAAGCCAACAAGTGCCCCTAGTAGTTCTTCTCTCCCTCTTTCTTTTTTTCCTTTTTCCTTTTTTTTTTTTTTGACTTTTCAAATTAACTTTATTTAAGTTGAAAAATATTTCTTATAATTGCATTTAGTGTCAAGATCAATCATGAAAATCACCAGTATTTGTAAGGCAGAAACACTCATGTTAACAAAACTAGTTTTTACTTTGGAGCTTATATACTTTAAGCAAATTGTAGAGAATGGAGAGGGGGGAAAGTAGGTTATTTACAGGAGATATCTACATTTTTTTAATATTTAAGAATACTCAGGTACAAACTTGGTGACAGTAAAGACCTCAGAACACACTGGCATCTCCCTCTTTCTATACAGTGAGAGTTGATGATGATGTTCTCCATGCTAGACTCTGATTGGGAATAAAAATCTAAACTCTACCATGCTCTTAGGAACAGTATATTGGATGTATCCAAGTGTGAGATAGAAAGTAGTCAACGAGGCAATTACTGTAACTTATGCTATTTGACGTTGGTAATTCCAAGGTTAAGAGAAAAAGGGCAGGAAGCAGGCTATAGAGTGGGGGAGGCCCACAAGGAGGAGCTGACATCACAGATGGCTAGCCACGGACACGCCCAGTGAGAAGCCACTCTTTGGGCTTGAAGGAGAGGGGCGAGAACATTCCGGGCAGAAGAAATGCTTGTACCAAGGCCCTGCAGTAGACCCCGGCCAGCAGGTTAGAACACGGAGGAGGTCTGGGGCCTGGTGTTCAACATCGCAGACAGAAGAGGAGAGACGGGAGAAGGAAGGCAGGAGTGAGATCATACAGAGCCTTGGTGCAGGACGTCCTCACTTCTTTCAGTCATGGGAAAGCCACCCATTTACAAATTCTCCTTTATTCAAAACCCCAATGGTTATTTTCCCAAGAATTTCTACACCCACACTTCAAAAGAGCAATTGGGGAGTGTGGGGGGTGGGGAACTTCGGGGATTAAAAAAAAAAAGTTATACATCAAGTTAACATGCTTGCCTGGGGGGTAAATCCTAAGCTTCTTTGAATACAAATGCAAACTGTTCATTCTTGGACTATAAATCTCCAGAGAGCTGGGAGCAGATGTGACAAAGCAAAGCAGCTACTGTGTGGCTCCACAGACAACCACACAATGCTATACAAAGATGGCAGCTTGAATAGCAAGAACCCGTCACCTGAAACCTGCCGTCACGGGGCACGGGAATCTTGAAATTCACCTCAAGGACATTTTAAGAAGCGTAACAAGGCCTCGACCTCTTTGGCAACCCTCGATCTGGCTCATGTAATATACAGACGACACATCCTCGCTCCCCAGACAACTTCTCCACAGCAGACACGATCAACCAAGATCTGCAGCACAGCCTAGATTGGGATGATACCTCAAGATCTGTTATCCTCCGTCAAGAGAACTCGTATTTGGTGTAAACGGTTTTCTATTAAGAAATGTTCCTAAACAACTCTAAAGCGGTGACTCCTTAGTCTACACAGTCTGTCACCAAGATAACAGGTGTGGACTGCGGGCGGGGCAGGGCCTGGAGCTTGTGTAACAAAAAGATTATACTATTAATGACTCATTAGCCACAGTCCTTCCCACCAAGCTTGCCCAAGGCCACTCCCACCCTCTACCCACAAAATGGACAATTTTTTTTTGGCTGGGTCACTCCCTCACACTCCTGGGAAGAAAACTAAAAGCCATCACAGAAGCTAAACTGATCTGTATAATAACTGTCTTAGGGAGAAGCGCCTGAAACTTCAGCAAAGTAGGGAGTAAACACTGAGGATGGGTTTTGAGAAGAAATTCTAAAAACCATGTGAGGCAAGACAGAGTAGAGGAAGTTATCATGGATATTACTTGGGGTTTTTGGAAATGCGCTTTGTATCTCTGTTAATGTTCTCTGAAAGACACAATCAGAATGAATGTTTGGAAATGTTTTCCGGTTGCCTCTGTTTCTGAACTGAGCCCTGGGCAGCACATGCGCATTCCTTACTATGACAAACACCTAGAGTTTAGCAGTCTGGTCTGCTGACAGAGGATGTTCCTGCTTCCTCGACTGTAATAATTCATCCTGTATTGTCTAGGATGGTGAAGAAGCTTCGGGAAAAACCATCACAGACCTTTCTTCCCTGTCTTGAAAAATAAAAGCCAATTATTTTGAAGAGGTTAAAAGCCACATGTCAATTTCCTCTCAAACCGCCTTAGGAAGGTAGAAACATGGGCCAAATGGTTTCTACCTTGCATTTTCCCAGTATAAACGAAGAGGCCCAACAATAAAGTGTTTCCTCACAGTGAGGTTCCACGGTCACCTAGAGCTTTCTGAGCAGCTGAGCTGAGGTTGTCTAAGTGTGCACTTCCCCTTGCCGTCCAGGGGTCAGGCCAACGGTACAGGGGAGAGTGGCCACACCGTGTTTCCTCCAAAAGCAAAAGTCACCTATAGTTCAGAAAGTTTGTGGCGGAAAAACTGATGTATCTGAACACAAGATATGTCACACTGGTGAGTCGTTAATTAAAACCTTCAGTAGTACAAAGATGAAATCATTAATCTAACCCATTTCAGACATCAGTAGTTATGATGATTATATCAGAACTTTTTATACAAAGTAAACTCAGAGAAATGATGGTCTTTCAAGACTAAGGAGTATCTGAAGAGATTTTCTGAATCCAAAGGAAAGCAAGAAGATCTCTGAAAAGCTACTTTGTAACATAAAAAAAAAACCCTAACACCTAAATTAGCAAAACTCTATCGCTATCTTCTTACACTTTTTTACTATTGCTTTACTTTTCTACAGTAACTACACAGAATGCCTACAATCAGGAAAAAAAAGCACAATTTCTCAAAATTATGGACAGAAAAGAAGATGGACTTGTAGAATAATCTGAGGGGAGTGAATTATTTTACTTTCCACTTTTGTGTGTTCTCGGGACTTTTATAATGAGATTTTTTTTTAATTTATCATAAAAACAAATTTGAAACGTTTTAGTTATTGAAATGTGATGGGACTAGGTTATTAAGGGCCGTGGTATGTAATAAAAAGCAGGATCAGCATAAAGCTTTCGCTGACAGCCAGCTCTTTTGACCAGTTAAAGATGCAGCTGGGTAAATCCCCAGCTTAAACATCTCAAGAAGCACCTGGAAAATGCATCAAGTCGCAGATGATGCGGATCAAGAAGAAAGCTACGGACCTGCCCATCTAAGCTCCCAGCTGGGTCGACGCTGCCAAACTGCAGACTGCATCCCCTATAGACAGGTTTGAGACAGTAAGACGTTAAGCAGAGTCTTCTAGAAAGCACACAAACGCATTCTGCATAGGAACAAAACACACTCAAGCACCCACCACTTTCAAAGTCCTAAAGCAGGAGCACATGTCACCTCTGTGCCGCCTACCAGTGATTAAACACTTAGTCCTAACAAGGAGGGTCAGTGGGATTCAGATAAGCACGATTCTACGATTAATGAGCTTTCAGAACATATGATGGAACTAGCCTTTGGCTCTAACTTGGCAGAGTGCCTCTGCCCTTCCAGTTCTTGGCAGGACCCGCCAAGCACTATGCTGTTTCCTGCAAGCTTTTTGTCAGATGCCCACAGACAGCCATCCACAAACTCAGTGCCTACAAAGGAAGTCAAAGTCAAGGGTGAACGCCACGGGCTGATCACAAGCACCCTGCAGGGGACTCAGAGCATTGGAGTGACAGAGGTAGAAAGAACTGTAAACAGTCAGGTCAGCCCCTGCTCTTCATTCCCCAACCTCACCCTGCCCAGGCACACTGAGATCCTTCAGGAGAAAGCCACGTAAACCACAGTGGGAAACTCCAGAAAGCGGCTGAAATGCTTTTTAAAATTACTCAGGCCCACGCCCAGTATTGTCAGCCAGCCCAGCGAGCCCGCCGAACACCTTGGGGTGACCGAGGTGTTTTCCTTTAGCCTAAGGAAGAAGTACAGGGCTGAGAGGCTTCCACATTCTATACAGTGAGACCGTCTATGAGACACTAAGTTAATTAACCATTCAGGTCCCCAAACACCTGTCGTTTATTCCCAGCGCTGCCATTTCCTGCCTGCGGTGAACTAATTACACACAGTGGGAGTTCAGGAGCTGCGGGTTCCAGTGTGTACCTGCTGTTAACTTGTTGTGTGACCTCAAAGACAGGTCTCCAGTGCCTTTATTTCCTCTGCTATAAAAGCAAGATAAGGGACTGGCATGCTCGACAAAAGGCCCCAGCCTAATACTATGGTCATGCCAGCCTGGAGCTGCTCCAGGCTGGTAATTAGAGTGTCTCTTTTAGTAGGGCCTTTAAAGATGATGATGAGGTGCTGTGAAAAGCGTGGGACCTCAGATGGTATTTCCTCTTTTGCGATGACAGGTTTCAATGGCAAATGCCTCTTCTGGAACAGTGGATAAAAGCAATCTCCCGGGCCTCTTGGTAAATCATTCAGTCTTGTTAAACATCTGTCCATAACCACAGTTTTAATGCTAGAATCCGACTTCATAGCAGATGAAGTACTAGGAAAACGAACACAAGCAAACGCACAAAGAAACAAAAAAGCTCCTTGATTTCCCTAATCCTGGCATCCAGCACTGAAAACTTAGTTTGGTGTTTAAAACTTAGTTAACTTGGGGCTGTACTATCTCACCAACAAACACTCTGACACCACGTAAAACTACGCCGTAGAACTAACTGTTACAGACATGAGTTGTGCTAATCTCTGAGAAGAGCCGATCACGATAAATTCCGAATGCATAACAATCAGTATAATCAGATTCTGTAAATACTAAATACATATGGCCACAGAAAACCATGCACTAAGGGGTAGCTATTATATTTCACACACACACCATATTAGGACCCCAGCTCTTTTCTCCTACAACATTTCAGTAGGTGATGCACCAAAATTGTGTGATATAAACTTAATGTAAATTTCCCAAGTCTCTTGCATCTTCATCCATACAAGTTGTAGCTTTTTTTTTTTTTTCAAGACAAGGTTTCTCTGTATAACCCTGGCTGTCCTGGAACTCACTCTGTAGACCAAGCTGGCCTCCAACTCAGAAATCCGCCTGCCTCTGCCTCCCAAGTGCTGGGATTAAAGGCGTGCGCCACCAGTGCCCGGCATGCTGGTTCTTTCATAATTGGCTTTATAATGTTCAATTCTCTGGAGTTTATTTTTGTGCACAGCATGTTTGCTGGGGTCTAAGCTGACAACTTATTGTGTCATTAATTATGTAAATCTTAGTTATTATCATGCTTGGAAAACTTTAGCATCGTTGACCAAAAGTAGTCTGTAAATTACTTCAAGTCGTTGTAATATAAAGTTAAAATATATATATTGAAGCAAACATATACATTATTTTAAAAGACATCTCTAGGAAACTATGAACAAATCCCATTATTATTGAGTCAGTTCAGCAGGAAGTCGGTCGCCTCGATAATAACACTGGGTCTGAAATCAGTTCACCCATTCACGGAGGACTGTGAGAGTAATTGCAGGGTTGGTAAGTACCTGCTAGCTGAGTCACGGACTACTGTTTGAATTTTCTGCTTATTTCATGGGCAGGGCTATTACTTCTTGGGTGGTAATGTTATTCTTTGTCTGAAACATCTGGAAATAACACCCCTTGGCTTGAAAAAAACGTAAACCAAAACAGAAGAGTAGAAGACCCCATTGTTTAACATGAGCAAGGTTTAGAACCTTCCAGTTCTATGGTATGCATTATATAGAGTCACACTTGTATTTAATTCTCTATTAACATCAAAAATCGAAGTTCTTGGAAGCAAAGGGTATGTCCATTGGGAGCAGGAGGAGAGGGTGTGAGGAAGAAGGGTAGATCAGCTGGCTACTCACAGCTACCTGCCTGCAGAGGCAGATACTGAGGAAGGCAGACAGCCGACCAACCAGTCTAGTGTTTCAACTGTAAATGATGCTTGTGGGGGGGAAGGGGGGAAGGTACACCTGGCCCTGAAACTTCCATCTGAAATCCGCCCCCTCCACAGAATAACATGGCCCAGCCCTTGCCAGCAGGTCACACCCCAAAGCCCAAGACCTGATGTTCTTCCTTTCCATTTGCATAGCTAGGATTCGTCATTAGCCAACCCTATTTTTTTTTTAACTCAACGAAACAGCATCGCACCATTAAGATTTCAACGTGTCTATTCTTGCAGCGGTTTTGCATTGTGCCTTTTAGAAGCAACCACTTTAAGAAGAAGAAGAAAAAAAAAGTCATCACTTCTGAAGTACATACTTGGTCTTAGAAATTAAACTTTCCAAGGGCATTTTTCCTGTTGCTTTTCGTGTGGAAAAGGAAGAACTTGATGTTGTCTCAGCCCTGTGGCCCATGCCTTTGCTTGCCTCCCCAACAGACAAATGTATCATCCGTGCTACATTTATTTCTCCCACAACAACCACATCACCCATTCCTCCTTCTATACGCGCTATACTTGCTAGCAAATTCTAGAATGCATTCCCTTTTCTTCCTTGAGAGAGAAGTGCTGTTTTATGTGTTAATATACTTAATGACTAAGAGCAATCTAGAGACATTGTTTAACTTTTAATCTAATAAGTGCCTAAGATTCAGCACATCTGTTGTGCAGCTGCTTAAATTCTCAGTGCGTAAAATAAAAAAAAATAAAAATAAAAAAAATGCAAGCCTAGCAGAGCATCGTCCTTCTCAGAGAAGAGACAGATACATTTGTTGGGCAATACAAGGACTCCAGAGACTGAGAAAAAGACTACCTCACATGCTGGCAAAGGAAGCCTCCCTGTCACCTCCCATCACTGGTCCATGCCCTCCCAGTCCCAGGGGAGTCTAGGGAACCTGAGGGTTAGACTCACACAACAGCAAATGTTACCCAACTGTCCCTCCCTGTCCTCTCCCCCAGCGCTTGCCTAGGGATGTCAACTGAAGGCCCAGACCAACTCCAGAAGAGGCTCCCAGTAGGTTGCAAGCAAGCAAGCAAACACACACACACACACACACACACACACACACACACGTCCAGAGCAAGTCCTAGCAACTAAAAGAACATGTGTAGTTTTGTGCATTTGTGTTTCTGTTACAAAATACTCGAAGCTGAGAAACACAAAGAGTAGGTAAGCAACAGAATTGCTTACAATTCTGGTGACTGTAAAGTCCAGGTTGCATGGAACCAGCATCTGGCAAGGGATTCCCAGCTATGATACAACAAAGGAAAGAGAGTCAGAAACAGAGACAGAGACACGAGATTCAAATGCAAAAGAGACAAACAGTCCTCACCTATTAAAACTACCCCCAGACCTACATTCTTCCCTTCCAAAGGCAACTCCAAGTAACCGCCACCCCCCACGGGGCTCCTGTTCTAAAAGTGCCACCATTTCTCAATACCCTGGGGACAACTCTTCCAGCGTGAACCTTTGGGACACAAACCACACCCAAACCATAGTGACATAGAAACACACACTTTATTACTGAATTCAAATAGAGTCTCACTCCAGCAGATCACACTCAACTGCAGTCATGCTCAAGAACTGACTGCATCCCAAAAGCCTGCAAGAGTACAAGCAACGCTGTTGCAGAGATGGCCCTGTCCATCTGTTTCGACAGGAGGCCTCCATCCAGACAACTCCACGCGACCTAGAACCAATCACGCTATCATAGTTTTCCTAAAGCAGGCACTTTCTACTAAAGACTGAGAAACAGGGAAGAGCGTCTGAGCACGTGTCCCGGTTACTGTTCCTGATGTTGTGATGTAACTCCATGGCATAAGCAGCCTATGGGAGACACGGGTTTCTTTTGTCTCATAGTTCAAAGTTCATAGTTCATGGTGGGGTTCATGCCCCACCATGGCAGGGAGCCCCATGCAGCAGGAGCTTGGGGAAGATGGTCACATTGCCTCTGAGGTTAGAATACAGAGAACACTGAGAGCTTACATCACTGGGATTTCACCTTTTAAAGCTGCCCAGGTCCCAAGCCCAGGGAATGGTGGTTACCCACTGTTACGGTGTGTCTTCGCACTTCAGTTAGAGCGAATCAAGATACTCAAACCCTCACGGGCATGGCCAGAGGCTTACCATATCTAGACGTTCTCTTACGAGCAAGCTTGTCTGCTAGTTTATTCTGGATAAGTGTGAGGTAGATCATATGAACCAACACAGCGAGGCTCATAAGGCCATTGTAGGAACCCACCCAACTCCACGCCTTCTTTCTCTCCTTAGGAAACAAACAGATGAAAAAAAAATCTATCAAAAGAAAAAGAAAAAAAGCACAAGAAACACACACAAGCCCCAATAAACAAATATACAACCAGAAGGCTAGTGACCAACAACAAGAAGGTACCCAAACACACTATGAGATAAAAAGTCTACAAAAATACCATAGAGTTCATTCTGAGTTGGCCATGTACTGCTGGGCATGTAGCCTACCCATAAGTTTGGCTACTATACCCAGTGAGACTCTGCTGGTGAGATGCCACTGTATAACACTTATCTTTCCTCTGCAAGGGGATGCCAACGTCTTGGTTAGGGACGGGTACTCCTGTTCTCTTCCCCCACTCAGTGCTGGGACCCTGTCTGGCTAGAACCGCTGTGTGGGCCCTGTGTATGTTGCCATGTTCCCTGAGTTTATTTGTATGTCAGTCTTGCTGGGTCCGGACGTGGAGAAGATCGAAGAGGAGTTTGGGGAGGGAAACTGTGATCAGAATATATTGTATAAAATGCATTTCGTTCAAAAAAGAAAGAAAGAAAGAAAGAAAGAAAGAAAGAAAGAAAGAAAGAAAACCCCCAAATGAAGCCAGGCTAGGTCCTGACTCACACTAAGCAGGTGGTCAGTGTCTTTACTCCTTGGAGGGGTCCCCCTCTTAAAATCTACAAAGCAGCAGATGCAGAAGAAGCAGCCACCGCGGAAGCTAATGCACGCTGCCTGCGGCCCTCATTAGTGACCCTAAGTGTCCCTTTTCCCCATGGCTTCAGCCACTAATCTGCTACAGCGAGCAGTGTTAAGCCCCGCCCCTCGGTTCTAGGTTTTCACCAGTGAAAGGCTAAGCTCTGATAGCCCCTGCGGGTGAGAGCACTTGGTGAACGGTGAACGTACTTTGTTTAACAATGGGATTTTTATCTCTGTGTTAAAGACGAGGCCACAGAGACTGCAGAATAATCTCCCCACAAGTGGACAGCTGTCAAGACAGGACTCAGACACCAGTAAACTCAAGGCTCTTGCTCCTAGCGACCATGCCTCGGAAGCCTCAAAGGCCACCCTGCCTACATCCTTTTCTGTGGATTTTGCACCCTTGGGATCAAATCCAAACTGACCAAGCGTATTAGTACAGTCATTAGTGCAATATCCAAGATTCTGCACAGCCTGGTCATGATCGTTCCATCCTGTCACCTGCCCTCGTTCCTCCTCATGCTCTGCCCCCCCCGCCCCGCCCCCTCCCACCCTCCATCCCTCCACTCCATCCTTGTTCCAAGCATCTGAGCATACACCTTCCCCAACCCTGCTCCTGCCTCTCCCTCTGCCCAGATTCCTCAGCTGCTGCTCTAGAATGTAGGCCTGGAGCAGACTCCTTGGAGAACGTCTGTGCAAGGCTTCCTCTCTACGCGGCTCCTGTCCGCTCAGCTCTCTCCCAGGGCCAGCTGCCAAGCCCCAGAGGCAAGGTCTGGATGCTCGCCTGCCTGTTCCTCCCACCAGTGGTTAGCAGAGTGCCTGGCCTCCCCAAGGACACTCAATAAAAACTAGCAAAAGGAGGAAGCAGGCGAAAGGGACAAGCGGGTGATGGAGAGATAGACGGGGAGACGGGACATGCGGGTTTCCATTTGTAAATCATCGGCTCTTGGTTTCCCAGTAAGCATTAATTAAACTGTTCAACACCCCTGGGTCCGTAGCCCTGCGCGCCCCAATTAAATGGTTCTTTCACGACAGTTCCCTCTGCCAAGCCTTTTTTCAAAGAAGGCCTCTGTGTTCACCAGGGCATCTAGATCCAGAAACAAAAGGACACTGCATTTTCTTAAGACAACGGGGGGGGGGGGAGGGGGGAGGTTCCCCTGAGCATTCGCCCCCCTGAGACGCATAAGTATATGCTCTGTGCCCAAAACCCAGGAAAGAAGAAGTATGTGGCAGAGGAAGGCGCATTATTAAGGAAAAGAGTCCCAGGGCAAAGAGGAGACAGATGAAGGCCTGACAGTGACAAAACCAGACCCACTTCACAGGAGCGAGCAGGCAGCCTGCGGGGGAGGGAGGGAGGGAGGCGGGTCTCAGAAGGCCATGGGTAGCCGACAGATACTAATCACCCCTTAACCTCAGAGTCTATCATTAAAGGGTCAGGGCTTAGGGTGTGATAGGTGCTGTGAAGAGCTACTGAGGGCAGGAAGGGTAGACTGAGGCTGCCCTCAAAACCCTGTGCCTCCCAGGGTGCTTCCAGTCTTAGAATAAAGAAGAGAAACCGGCGAGTAAGAGTGTGGTGGGGCAAAACGAAACTGTGCAAACACCATGCCACCCGGAAGCTTCTTCACAGACTATGCGTTTCCATCACTTGAGACCCACATTCCTGTGTAGCCCCGCCTCCTCATACAACTGGGCAGGAAGTCAGAGTCACAGACCAGTGGGTTATAAGAGACAAGAAGTGAAGCCGGGCGGTGGTGGCACACGCCTTTAATCCCAGCCCTTGGGGGGCAGAGGCAGGTGGTACCTTGTCCAAAGTCACACACAGCAAAGGCGAGAGAATCAAGAGCAAGACTCGATTATCTGCTAGTTCAAATTCTCCATTCTCCTGCCTCAGTAACAGCCCTCCGCACCCTGCTCTGCCTAACTCCCCATCAGCAAATCCCCAAAGGGAACTAACTGGAGCCCGCCGGGACCTAAGTTATCAGTAACCAAGCGTTGCTGGGCCTTCTGAACCTGCTTATAGACAAGCACTCAGGGTGCCAAAATCACACTGAGGGCGAGTGACCCCAACAGGGTCAGGTCACAGAAGCTCGCACACCCTGCGACTTTGTCGGAGCCCTCTGGGCCTCCGTTCCTAGTCTCCCGCAGGTCTAACCCACTGACGCCGGGGTTGTCTGTGAACCTGCGGTTCTCCAGGCTGCTCAGTTTGCCCCTATACAGTATTTGCGTCTGATGCTCAAAGCGCTGTTCACTCCGCTTTTTAATCTTATTTTAGAAGTCTGCAGGGAGAGAGGCCAGTGCTCCATTACCGCAACTGGACGGGACTTCACAAAACATATACAAGATATGAACAGAGTTGTGGTTTTCCCCGGTCCCCTCTGACAGAACTGGCCGCCTCATCGTGTGTAGTAAACGACGTGAAGCAGAAGGTATTCGGCCCTATCTCACTCCCTCACGTAACGTAATCAAAGGGGGAAAATAGATTGCAGTAAAAAAAAAAAAATGGGAAACTGGAATTTCAGATTTGTTTAAAAGTTAATTAAACCTGAAAGGTTTGTGGGGCTCATTCGTTTCTTTTGTAGCCGGGGTCCTCCGGATTTCCGTTCCGTTGCACCAGTGGGACAATAAAAACCTGATGCTGTTTTTCATCACTATAATAAAGCTAGGACAAAGTATTTCTTTTAAATAGAAAAGTTAAAAAAAAAATGGAAACACATGTACCATAAAATTCAGAATGGGCATTAAAAACTGTGTAAAAATTTTTGAGGTGTGACCTATTTAATTGCTTCTGCTAATACTGCTGTCGTCCTCGTCTGGAAAGAAGACTTAACAGTAAGCACACAAGTATGACTTTATATATATCCCAGTTAATCCTCCGAATTGACAAATTTGAAAGAGATGGAGCGTCCTCTTTACAATGAAAGTTGAACATGCAATTACACGGAACAGGAGGCCTCCCCCAACGCGTTCTCTGTAGCTCAGCTTGGCAGTTAGAGTGCACATCTCCCCGCCACCCCCTCCCTCCCTGTCAGTTCCATGTCATAAGCATCTACTGGAAGGACAAAGCCTTGCACTCTGCACAGGCTAGCAATCCTAGACGAGCCCATATTAAAGATGATCGTGGGGACCGGTGTTGGGTTACCCACACCAGACACAACAAATGGAGCCAGGAGTGGGCTGCGCATGGATTGCTGGCTGCTGAGAAGGAGCATGAGTGGGTGTGCACACGCCCCCCTGCTGAGCATTTTTTTTTGGGGGGGAGGGAAGACAGCTACTGTTGAGTTAGGTAAGAGGGTCCTTCTGCTGAAAGGTAAGGGCTGGCCCAAAGAATGTAAGTCTGTAGTTCGAAGCAGGTTTATTCTGTGCTGCAGAAATAAATGTCCCAGCCAGGGCCAGGGGTCTCTTCCCTCCCCACAAGTTACTTCAGTGGGAGTGGCAGGATATTTAACTAATATCTGTGTCTCCCCCTATGAGCTCTCCGTAAGCACCTTGAGGTGCTCCACCTAATTCATCTTGGTGACTCCAGCACAGTACCTACTACACACAGTGGGCCCCCAAAGTATGAGAGGGCGGGATGGAAAAATGAGCATCTTATGTGATCTTCAAATGATGGGTGTCTACGTGCTTGATAGTGTCAGTCAAACTCACCGGCATCTAGATGTCGCCTGAAGAGACAGACGCTTCAGTGACAATACTTCTTCTCTTCTGGCCACAATACTGAACCTCCTGATGGACAGAACAGAGGAGTTTTTATTTCTAGTCTGCACCCAGTAACTTCTGCTCACTCATCTGAACTCTTACAGTATAAAACAATCATAGGAAACCAGCACATCTAAGAGTCAGTTACCTTACACTCAGGACCATCAGACAGGTGGGGTGGGATGTCTCATCTCATCATGTTAGTTTAATATGACATGGTGATTTCTAGTAAAGTCACTTATCCTGTGTATCTCCCCCACAAAGTCATTTTGGTAATGAGATGAAATAAGAGGAAGGAAAAGGAAGAAAGGAAGGAGGGAGGGAAGGGAGGAATGGAGGGAGGGAGAGAGGAAGGGAAGGAAGGAAGGAGGGAGGAGAGAGGGAAAGAGGGAGGGAGGGAGGGAGGGAGGGAGGAAGGAAGGGAGGGAGAGAAGGAAGGAAGGATATAGATCTAGGAGAAAGATGGTAAAGTTCTCCCATTTGTAAATCAGATGATGTTGCATCTATAAAATCATAATGAATCTTTTAAAATATTGCTAGAGTTAATAAATGAGGCCAGCAACATTTCAGAATGCAAGGTCAAAGCACAAAACAAGCATTTCTCCGAATTAACAGCTTCAAATGAAACTAACTCACACATACGGCACTAATAGATAGGTGATAGGTAGACAGATAGATGATAGATACGTAGATAGATAGATAGATAGATAGATAGAGAGAGAGAGAGTTGATGAGATGCTGAAGAATTTAATAATAGAGCTTTAAGACTTGTACAACTGAAATTATAAAAGACCAGTGAAAAACTTTAATGGATGGTGGGTGAGATTAAGTCTGATGACAGATTTTGACCCTGGAGCCTGTATGTCGGAAGGATTGAAGTAACTCACAAGTTGACCTCTGACCTCCATATATGTGCCTTAGCATTCCCATTTGCATACACAGGCGTGCACACACACACACACACACACACACACAAAGTAAGATTTTTAAAATTGTGAAGAACATAAAGAAGACGTACACAGTAACTGGATATATTTGTCAGCTTTTTTCACTGTGCCAAACACCTACAATTAAAAGTTAAAGGAAGGCCAAGCGGTGGTGGTGCATGCCTTTAATCCCAGCACTTGGGAGGCAGAGGCAGGTGGATTTCTGAGTTCGAGGCTAGCCTGGTCTACAGAGTGAGTTTCAGGACAGCCAGGACTATATAGAGAAACCCTGTCTCGGAAAAGAAAAAAAAAGTTAGAGGAAGGCGGGACTGTGGGGGCGTGGCTGGCTAGCTCCACGGCTTGTGGACCCTGGGTAAGGGAAGGCATCACCGGAAGGGCCATATGGTAAAGCAATGCTGCTCAGCTCTGGCAGACAGGAAGAGGAGAGGGGAAGTGGGAAGGGAGGGGGAGGGGGAAAGAAAGGGAGCAAGTGTCTGCATGCCTGTGTGTGCGCATGCCTGCCTGCCTCCCGGGGACTGGACCACCAACCAAAGAATACACGTGGCGCTGGCCACATATGGCAAAGGATGGCCTTGTTGGACTTCAGTGGGAGGAGAGGCCCTTGGGCCTGAGGGTATTTGATACCCCATGTAGGGGAATGCCAGGGCAGGAAGATGGGAGTGGGTGGGTGTGGGTGGGTGGGAGATCACCTTCAGAGAGGCAGGGAGAGAGGGGACGGGATAGGGGGGTTCCAAAGAGAAGAGCTAGAAAGGGGAAAACATTTGAAATATAAATAAAATATCCAAGAAAAAGATTAATTCAAGAATACTGGAAGCCGGGCGTGGTGGCACACGCCTGTAATCCCAGCACTTGGGAGGCAGAGACAGGCGGATTTCTGAGTTCGAGGCCAGCCTGGTCTACAGAGTAAGTTCCAGGACAGCCAGGACTACACAGAGAAACCCTGTCTTGAAAAAAAAAAAACAAAAACAAAACAAACAAACAAAAAATACTGGATGGGAGTGTGTGCTAGCAGTGAGGAGGTTTAGAAGTGCCCAACCATTTAGCTAGTCAAGGCATATCGAAATTAGCTGGTGTGTGAGTGTGTATGTGTGTGTGTGTGTGTGTGTGTGTGTGTGTGTGTGTGTGGTCTTTCATTCATGAATCCAAAGCTCTTGGGCGGGTGCAGGGCCTGCGCGACCCTCCAGGGGCCAAATCGGATTAACTAAATCACTGATATACTGCCTTGCAAACCATCTGAAAGAAATCCATGGTCCACTGCTTGCTTAGGTACACACACACACACACACACACACACACACACACACCAGGTGTGTGTTTACCCATTCATCAGTGTGTGGACTGTTGGGTGTCTCCCACCTTTTGACTACTATGACTAATGATTCTCACATGCTTGCAACACACTGCTGATAACACTCAAAGGGAAAGAGAGAGAGAGAGAGAGAGAGAGAGAGAGAGAGAGAGAGAGAGAACAACAGGCACCAGCTTTGTTGCTGTGATGTTTTAACACACTGTCTTGCCAGGTAGCTCTGGCTGGCCTAATACTGTGTAGCACAAACTAACCTCAAACTCACGACCTTCTGAATGATTACAATTGCTAGGCGAGCAACACCATACCCAGGCTCTGGGTCCTCGGTTGCTCTGGCATCGTGACAAGAGCTAAGCCACCACCTTGGGCTGGTGACTATGTACAAGGAGAATCCAGGGTCCCCATCGAAGAAGGCCCTATTGGAATGAGCCAATACCAGGCAGGCTTATGTGTGTGGTGTATTTCCTTCTCTTCACATTCATTTTCAACTTTGCAATAATAAGCAAAATTATATAATACAAGAACTATTTTAAGTGCAGATTTAAAAAAAAAAATGAAGGTGGGGCTGAGGGAGATGGCTCAGGGGTAAGGAGCACTGGCTCCTCTTGCAGAGAAACACTAGTTCAGTTCTCAGCACCCACACCAGGCAGAAACCATCTGTAATTCCAGTTCTAGGGGATCCAATACCATTTTCTGACCTCCAGAAGCATGTGTACACACATGCACACCTGTGAGTTCACAGCACAAGTAAACAATAAAATACATCTTAAAATGAATCAATAAGCCAGGCATTGGTGGTGCATGCCTTTAATCCCAGCACTTGGGAGGCAGAGGCAGGTGGATTTCTGAGTGCGAGGCCAGCCTGGTCTACAGAGTAAGGTCCAGGACAACCAGGGCTACACAGAGAAACCCTGTCTCAAAAAACAAAACAAAACAAAACAAAACAAACAAAACAAACAAAAAAACGAATCAGTAAATGGAAATGGAAGTGGAACTGGAAAAAATGAAATGGAGAAAAAGTGAGGCCCACAATCTCTCTCACCCAGGCTGCACCCCTGCACCTAGGCTGTACCCCTGCACCCTAGGCTAGGGTGGTGGGGACAGGACAGTATCCCCAGCCAGGCAGGACCACTATTCATGCTAAAAGCTCAGCAGTTTCCGTCATGAAGCCCTCTCAGGTTATTCTGATCTTTGATGGATTACCAGAGTGATAACATGGTGGTGTCTGTTCATTTTGTTCAGATGTACAGCAGCTTTCAAGGAAAGAGGATTTGCCTATCTCCTCACTGGCCCATGGACAGAAGTCCTAGCTCTTAATACAGACTTAAAGAATAATCGTCTTCTTACAGGAAAGGCTTGGGAAAGAGACTTCTCACTAGAGGCTATAAGACAGAGCAGTTCGTGCTTTCTGAAAGACAATGTGGAGACACACTAGCCCAATTATGACACGCCCAGCAACGTAATCCAAGAGAATAATGGTGTGTGCACTCGGAGGTTTAGCCGTAAGAACGCGCCTGGCAGAACTGTTCGTAACAGCAAGGAGGCGAATTCAAGCTTTGAGAGCAGCTTGATACAGCCTCACCATAAGGGAAGACTTTGTGGCATTGGAAACGCTCATTAAGAGTTAGGCTTAAAAATGAGTTTTAATACAACATAAAAGGCAGCGTTTCATTTTTGTGATACATATGTAGACATGTACGCAGAATCAATCACAGTGACTGTAATGAAGTCAGGACTATTTCTGTGTGAAAGGTATATATAGCACCATGGTAGTAAAAAAGTTATTTTTAAAAAAAGAGCAAAATCATAGTAAGATAAGAAATATCTGTAACTTGAAATAAAATTATTACTATAATTATTTCTACACTTAGTTCCAAACTTCCTAGCTTCCAAGGCAAAAGAAAATAAATAAAGAATTTGATAGCTCTTCATTGTTTTATCAGCTAGTATTCTGGCACTGGGTTCTCAGAGGAATTTACCCTCTCTGCTCCTAGGTTACCCTGACAGTCACCTATGTGGGCCCAGCAATGGCTCCCGCATGACCCTGACCCACGTCCTAACTCCTCCGGCAGCTGGTGAAGGCCTGGCTCCCAACCTTGCTGAGAAGCAAACAACACTTTTTTCTGTAGAGCGCACCCACCCCTGTTTCCTACTGCAGTAAATCGGGCCCAGCACGACGCCATGTTCTCAACACACCATCTGGCCGCGTCCGCCTTTTACGCACTGCCGTGGCACTGGTGCCTTTCGCTGTGACTAAGGACATCCCGTCTGCCTCACCAATAAGGCAGGTCGTTGGGTGCAGGACTATGGTGAGCTCTGAGAATGCACCTTTCTCTGTAAGGCATGCATCTGCTGGAGGGCTCCTGACCAGGCGGAGCAAACAAAATCAGCGCAGTGGCTAAGGGTGTTCACCCCAAGACTCTATAGAAGTCACAAGGGCTTCAAGGGCCTTGCCTTGAAGTGGCCTCAACAAGCAGAGCATCCTTCACAAGCCATAGCCGCCAAGGCAACCGACTCACCATTTTTTGTCTGAGTCAGAGTACCCAAAGGCTCAGGCATGGGTGGAATGATGGAGTCCCGGAGGGGGCAGGGTGGGGGGAAGGGTCAAGTCCACCGCCTCCCATGGGCTTTGCTTCGAGCAGTGGTCTTTTCCTAACACTGCAACCTTTTAATACAGTTCCTCGTGTTGTGGCGACCTCCAACCATAAAAATGACGGTGCTGCTACTTCACAACTGTAATTTTGCTACCGTTGTAGATTGTGATGTAAATACTGAATAAGCAGAATATGTGAACACAAAAGAGGTTGCAACCCCCAGACTGAGAACCGCTGCTCTAGAGTTAAAGTCCGAATTAGAATTGGCCCTTGAACTCAACCTTTGACTTCTCTCAGAGCTTGAGGCTCCAGTCTTAAGATGACAGACCTTGGAGACGCCTAAGGCAGCCTCCTCCTCTGCCACATCCTCTCTACCCCAAGCGTCCTCTTCTCTGCATGTTTCACGGTTATCTTCAAGCCTCCCCCTGACTGTGCCCTTACCAGCAGCGTGAATTTTCTTACATATGTGATCTCTGAGAAGTCTCGCCCACTGAATGACTCTTTGGTGTGAATCATGCATCTCGTGAGTTTTCACCCAGGCCAGGCCAGGCCAGGACGTGTCATCCCCCATCTCCCTCGGCACTTCCTATGGTGCCTGGTACATAAAAGTAGCCAGGATAGTGAGGAAGGTGGAAACATTGCTGGAAGAACCACAGAAAACAAACCCAGGAGTGCTTCGGGGCAGCAACGGGGCCTCCTCTGTAATGCTTCAAAAGCTTGTTTGCTGAGAGATGCGCTGAACAGGTATTTTCCATTCTGCAAGAAGCAACGCATTTGTGCAGCGTGCAATGAATGTAGGCGCAACGGGAGAGCACATAAAATGAGAATAAGTACTGTTTCATAAACTGTGTGTGTGTGTGTGTGTGTGTGTGTGTAAGTACTGTTTCTATAAAATGTTCGCTCTTGAGCACAGGCACAACTCTGTGTGTGTGTGTGTGTGTGTGTGTGTGTGTGTGTGTGTAAACAAGCTTGAAACCATGGATGTCTTCCCGAACTTCATGTAGCATCCAAACCACTGATTGTCCTGAAGGGCATTCGTGCACACATTGGAAAGCTGGGTGAAAACTCTTCAGCGTCCTCCCCGTTCTGTAAAAGCGTCAGTCTGGATCTCAGGCAACTCATTACCATCGAGTCACAGTAAGAGGAAAAAAACAATCGCGTGGGGTGGATCTATACAACCCGAAGCTTCATTCATTCATATTGGAATACCGCACCCAAGAAAGGGGATGCTATATGTGATATTCAGACCAGACCTAGATAAATGCCAGAATCACCCAAGGAACACGCAAGACTGGCCTATGACTAGGTCACAGAGAAGACCGTCTGAGACCCTGGCACTCACATCTGAGATGCCTAACACTCTCATGCTGATCTACTGCTTCCTGTGTGAGAACTGAGACCTGCCGAGAGATCAGTTTCCGCTCAGGACGTACAGAACCGAAAGGAGCATCTTTCCCATGTTTCTGCCAAATGAGAAGTCACACAGACTTCAAGCTCATACATAGCCTTTTCAAATCCACGGACCAACCGACGGAGAACAGACTGCCCAATACAAGGAGAATTGTCACCTGCAGAGGGCAGGAAGTCGTGAGCATTTGTTTACCTGGGCAGATACACCTCTGAGCCTCAAGAAACAGACAGCAAAGGGCTAGCAAGGGAAGAGCTAGGAGAGCGTGGTGCAGCCCACTCTGAGGCACAAAACAAACAGGACCCCTGAGGCCAACAGTGGGTCAGCCTCTGAGAAGAGCCTAACCCTAAACATAGGCGCAGTGTTTGAAGGAATTTGAAGTCTGCCACCCGGAGGCGGACCAGATCCCGTTCGACTGCGGGCTACATTGCTGAAGTGCTCACACAGAACACAAGCCGGCCATGGGAAGGCACGCTCGTGTCCAGGCAGGACACTTTATCTTTCTTCAGTGTCCTATCAAAGCGTCCAGACCTCACCACCAACAAAATTGTGGGGTACACGAGCAGCGAGGAAAACCTACACTGAAACCCACAAGGCAGTAAATAAAACCTAAACAGAGGTCATTTAAACATTAAGCTTTCAGGGAAAGAATTTAAAACAATCATTTATTTATATTTTTTTGAAAACCTAGTGGAGTGAATAGGCAACATAATCATTTATCCGTCTGGGAGGAAATAGGTTATTTTAACAGAGAAACACGAACAAACAAACAAACAAACAAAAGACTCCAATGTAAATACGCTAAGAAATACTGTTAGGGTTCTGTCTAAGCTCCACCCCACAGTTACCTGGCAACAGCCAGGTATGCCCCTCCCCACAGTTGCCTGGCAACAGCCAGGTATGCCTGGCCTGTAAAAGAGGGTGCTAGGCCCCTCCTCTCTCTCTCTTATTTCTCTTACTCTTCTCTCCTACCATCTCTCTGGCCCCTCTTGGGCTCTCCTCCCCTCCCCCCCTCTCCACATGGTCATGGCCGGCCTCCACTTCTCTACTCTCTCCCTCTGCCTTTCTCTGCCTCCATTGCCCCATTAACTCCCATCCTCTGCCCTGAATAAACTCTACTCTATACCATGTCTGTGTGTGTCTGGTCCCTCGGAGGAATGGTTGCCTACTGGGGCACACCCCCTTCCCCCACACCACCGTATACCATTCTCTCTAAACCTCTTTCTCTTTTTAGGAACATAACAAATACCCCAAAGGCCAAACTCAGAAATCAGTGAAAAACGCTAACAAGGATTCTCAGAGTTCACACAGCCAAGTTTAAAAAGAAAAGAAAAGAAAAGAAAGAAAGAAGGAAGAAAGGAAGGAAGGAAGGAAGGAAGGAAGGAAGGAAGGAAAGAAGGAAAGAAAAAGAAATAGCAAACTTGAAAACAGGTGAATAAAAACTACCCAACTAAACAAAAACAGTAAGCGATAAACACAGAAAACGCACCACCACGCTCAAGATGAAAAGCTATACTAAAAGCTGTAAGCTAACTATAATTGAAATTTCAGGAGGGAAAGAGAGAGGCGTGGGGGAGGGAAAGAGAGAATAAAGCAAATTAAAAAAAAAATAAAGCTGCTCTAAATTTTCCAAAATGAATGAAAGCTACAAACTACAAACCCAAGAAGTTAAGAAAGTCTGGCTAAGGGTTGGGGGATACCCAGGGTGACCCCACCCACTCACAAGAGACAGGGAAGGAGGGTGGGGGAAGGAGGGTGGGGGAAGGATTGGGGGGATGACTGGAAGGGGCCAGTGAGTGGGACGTAAAGTGAATGAGGAAAACACTTTTAATGAAAAAGAAGGAAAAAAGGAAGGAAGGAAGGAAGGACAGACGGAAGGAAGGAAGGAAGGAAGGGGAAAGCCTGTCTAGATAACCAGCAGACGTGTGCCTGAATGCAGCAATACTAAGTGCTTCCATACCAGAGTCAAAAACCCTGAAAGCCAAAAGCAAAGAGGACATCTTAAAAGGAACAGAGAAGAAAAACTTCTTATCAGAAGGCACACAAACAAAAAAAGCAATTAAAAGGCATCTTTAAAACTGTTCCGAAGAGAAACGGCACACCGACTGGGAAGTCCTCATCTATTTCTAATTGCTATCAGAGCTCAGTGAATGTCTAAAACTAGAGTCAGAAAGCATAGACCTCAAGTCCAACCCCTGGCCTGTTCCCTAGGGAAGAATCAAAGCCAAGGAGTGCTCTCGCCACACCCAAATATGGCAGAATTCTTAGCCAGCACAGCCAAGCAAGAAAGACATAGAAGACATCAGTACTGGAAAAGAAAACTATTTCTATTCACGAAGCATGCGGTTCTCTTTGTCAAAACTCTGTATCAATCTACCAAAAAAAGTCTGCTGCAATGTACGAGATGCAATTTTAGCAAGTTCACCGAATATAAATTCAGCACACCAAAATAAGCCACATTTCTGTACAGTGACGGAAGCCCCTAAAACTAAATATGTAAGGTGTAAGCATAGCAAAACTTTATATATGAAACCAATTTTCCTAAAATCTATAAAACATTCCGATGATAGAAACCAGAGACAAATGGCGGGTTATTTGTGGGTTGCAAGACTCAAATATTATAAAATGTCAATCAATTCACAGATCACCTGCTACTCCGGGGACGGTTGATAAATACTGACAAGCTGATTCTACTATTCGCATAGGAAGGCAAAGGAACTAAAGAAGCCATGACAACCATGAAAAAGAACACCCTAGCGAACTAGACTACCCACTTTCAAATGGTACTAAAAAAAAAAAATGTAATCCAGTCGAGTCGGGGTAATGTTTACACATAGTAGGAAGAATAGAACTGAAGGTTCCAGAATCTATTAATCTTTATATTTATGACATTTTATTCGATGTATGCAATATTTAAAATTATATATAAAAACAAAGTATACTTTAAGCATTACATTTGCCCAAAATGTCTTTGGCTTATTTTCACACTATATTCAAAACTTAACTCAAGCTTAATCGTATACCTAAGTGCAAAACATAAATATATAAATATATGAAATTTATAAAAGAAAGCACGGACATTATTAAGACTTTGAACATATCGGATAAACTTTATACAAGTTCTTAGTAAAGGGACCACTTTTCCTATGAAATAAGAATGCTTCTCTAAAATACAGAAAAAGATAACAGCTGTCTGAAGCATCAACATTTATTTTCTCACCGTTTAAATAACGAGCCCTGAGCATGAATGAGAGCATCTGTGGTGTAGCCGGACACCCCCTTGTCTCTGCCACCCAAACTAAACAGCTCTGGAGCGAGCGGAATGATGACAGGAAAGGCCCTGGGTTCCCTTCGCTCACGGTTCCCCACTCGTTTCTCATCACCTGGTATTATGTTTTGCAAGTCACTATAGGAACCAGGTAAGAGAGAACAAAGAAAGAAAATTCTGTCTTAAAATAAATAAATAAAAGATTAGGAGTTGCGGAGATGACTCTGTCGGGAAAGGGCTTGCTACACTCGAGCATGAGGAGGGCCCAAGTTCATATCCCAGAAGCCACATAAAACAGCCAGCTTCAGGGCTGTGCACATGCAATCCCAGGGCTGGGGGGAGGGGGGACAGGCAGATCCCTAGGGCTTCCTGCCTAGGCAAACTTGCAAGCTCCAGGCCAGCAAGAAACCCTGTCCTAAACAGGATGGAACTGTTTCACAAACAGTGTGCTTCCTCCTGAGGCTGTCCTCTGGCTCTCTCTCTCTCTCTCTCTCTCTCTCTCTCTCTCTCTCTCTCTCTCTCTCTCTCTCTCTCTCGTGTTCTCTCTCTCTCTCTCTCTCTGTCTCTCTCTCACACACACACACTCACACACACACACTCACACATACACACTCACACTCATACACACATTCACACATACACACACTCACACACACACTCACACATACACACACTCACACTCACACACACACTCACACACACTCACACACTCACACATACACACACACACACTCTCTCTCACACACACACACTCATACACGCACAAACACACAGTCACATACACTCACACACACACACTCACACATACACACACTCACACATACACACACACACTCACACATACACACACACGTACACACTCACACACACACCCACACACACTCACACATACACACTCACACCCACACCCACACACACACTCGCACATACTCACACACATGCACGCACACACACACACACACACACACATACACACACTCACACACACACAGTTCTAAGTAATTTAATATTTAACCCACCTCTAAGCAAACGTTTGTTCTTTTTTACATACCAACCCATACCTACTCACTCAGGCAACAATTCTCTGCAGTAAATTAGAAAGAAAACTTCCAGGATTGTGGCCAGGTGTTCCAGTGATGCTCTCAACCTGACTCTCAACCCTCCCCATTACCTCTGTGCTCAGCATCCAAAACGTTGTCTAAACCATGAATGTCTCCTCCTGGGGGGACACGGTAATCTCCATGAGAACAATGACTTTCTCACTTTGAAGGATTTTGGATTTCCCAAACTTTAACCAGTATGTGGCACACAGTAGGTGCTTAGCACTCCTTTAAGGAATGGATGCTGGTCCCAGTTTTGACTCATTACCACTTGCCTCTGCTTCTGCACGGTGATCCTGCTGACAACAATAGCTAACCGAGCTGGCCCTCCCCACCCTCTTTCTCCAGGACTGCGGATCACTCATCCTTCCAAGCACTGGACTGACATGGTACTGAGGAGAGAGGATTATGGGAAGTTGCATGTCAGATTGCACAACAGGACACCAAATGTCCACTGATGTCCACCACGTCCAAT
The DNA here is from genome assembly GCA_964023405.1 of Apodemus agrarius. Taxonomy (NCBI): domain Eukaryota; kingdom Metazoa; phylum Chordata; class Mammalia; order Rodentia; family Muridae; genus Apodemus; species Apodemus agrarius. The sequence continues at coordinate 135,109,289 of OZ030008.1, forward strand.
GGAAACAAAGAACATCATCTCACCTGGCATTTCAATAAAAACAGATTAAATAAATACTTCAAAGCAGCGCTTAACTCGGTCCCTAAAGGTCACCCACTGAGTTCAGTATCCGGAGGCCTGTTCACCAAGCCCCGGCCTGTTAGTCTGAAAGCAGGTAACAATGCTGAAACCAAGCCATGGCTCTGAGCAAGGGAGTGCTCTCAGAAGGACTGAGAAGGCCCTGGGCTAGGGTGGGTCGCTAGGGGAAGACCATAGACATCTGTGAGATTTCAACTCCACACGGCCCCTCCTGGAACTCTTCCAAGCCACGACTGCTCTGTACATGACAAGGATACATAGAAAACTGCCACTCATCCGAAGGGGCGTGTGGACAGCTTAGAAAGCCTTTTCCGGGTTTCATGTGTACGTTGTCCAACAAACGTCACCACACTGGAGTCCCCAAGAAGGGCGCCCCTGTCTCTCCCGCCATGCCACACCCAGTTCTCTCCTTCCTGCTGCCCCCAGCCACAGCCTAAACTTTTCCTATTGAACTCTGCATTTGCAGGAGGCGTGACTGAGGGCCCACCCTTGTCTCGGACCTAACTCGAGGACTTCCGGTTGTGCCAGACTGGGGGGGGGGGGCTCAGGGAAGATGAGCCCCAGCCGCAGCTCCGAAGAATATCTGACAAAAGTGATGACAACCCCAAGTCCTCTGCTGAAGGTTGCTCTCGGGGTAGGGCCAAGGGCGCATGGCCAATGACAAGAAGTGTAAGGGAAATTAAATGTTCTTGTTCTCTAAAGGAAGTCAGAGAAGTGAGCCCTGTCCTTCCCTCTGCTATGGATGAAAGAAGGCAAGGGGGTTGACCATAGGGTTCCCCACGGAGATCAGGGAAAGCTTAGAGAAATTTCTAGAAGGCAACCTATAGCTGGAACGCCTCTTTCCCTCTCCCCTCCCCCAGACATCCTGGGGGAAAAGGTAATGTGACCTGACCAAAGCCAAAGCCGTATACATTAAAGTGTGACCTTGCAGACCCCCTACCCTGGGACCCAGACAGTACCCCACTGATTCTCCTCTACAGCCTGTTCCTCTCCATTTAGAGCTAAGCCGCCACTTTCCTAGGGACACTTCAGACTGTCCTATGTCCCCAGTGAGACAACCCCCAACACTCTCCTCTGAGCGTCCACCCTCGCGCTTGGCGGAGACTCCGGCACACGCCGGGCACTGAGCAAATGTGGAACGACCGAATGAATTAAGCACTGGATACAAGCTGGCCATCTGGGCACCCAGGCTGTCCACCCCGAGCAAGGCCTCCTTGAGGTGTCCTCGAGGAAAAGCAGACGCGGCTCAACACACAGTCCGATATTTTTGTCTGCCCAGAATCGAAACTGCATCTTGGGAGCTGGCTTTCAAATGCGCCTGTGCTTGAGTGAGGCAGGGCTGTCCATCCCAGAAGCTGAGCTGACCCTCCACAGCGCCGGTAGCGTCTGGGCAATACAGATCCACTCCTCTTAGGGAAACCCACTCTTGATCTGCTGAGATGGCTTGAACCATCAGCGCACCAGGAAGGTCTGTTGAAGGACAGAATAATGGAAGATTCTCTCTCTCTCTCTCTCTCTCTCTCTCTCTCTCTCTCTCTGTCTCTCTCTCTCTCCTTTACTCCTTCTATTTCCTTCAGTGGTAAGCCTGAAGATACGGTGCGTGCTCTAATGACCATTGCATGCATACAAAAGAACATGTCAACCTAGTGGGGGAAGAACTAAGATGACCCTGAGGAGAGAACGTGTCCTGGGAGCTCATAGCAGTGACAGGATCCAGCTACACCAGAAACTGCAACCCTCCGACTTCTCCTTTGGAGGACCCAGCCAATTGATTCCTACGTTGCGTCAGACAACAAGACAACTTTGGAGATACCAAACCCTAACCCTAAGAAAAGAATTCTGACAGTGCATAATGGCAGGAGCAGGTTAATTATACCCTTCTGCAAGGGGGACACGTGCACTGACCCTGCACTGACCATCTTGATCTTAGCAGTTAGGAATAGCCCCGCCCCCCACCACCCCTCCCACTACAGTCAGCAAGTCGTCAGAGGGTGCCTACAACCCTCCCAGGCACACAGACACTCCCATTCCTTCTCCTCCCCCTCCCCCTCGCCCCCCACCCTGGGCCCGTTGGATGTCTTCTCTTCAGAAAGATGCAGGGACCTCTGGAGACAAGAAGTGTAGAATACTTTAAACAACTGGGGACTAAACGGGGAGGAAAAACCCTCAAGCATCATGCTAGGTACTTCATGGGCATCGGATAATTTAAGGGCATCTGACGATTATAACACCTATATTATCCTTTGGGAAACAGGCTCAGAGAAGTTAAGGAGCTTGCTCAAGGTCACAGAGCTAGGAAGTGAACTGAAATCTAAACACCATTCTGGACCACTCTTCCCAGTCCATCACTCCGATCGCCAAGCACCAGGAGGTGGGCAGCGCTCTTTTCCGCCCCACAACACCCTCGGGCACACAGACCCACGCGGACTTACTACGTATCCCCCTCCCCTTCCCCCTTGCAGTACCCCGCCGACCCGGCTTTACCGAAGCCTACATAACTAAACTAGCCAACGCACTGGTTAGTGATTTAACAACAAAGTCAAGCGCCAAGCAGGGCCGGGCTGAAGCGCCGCAGAGGGAAGGGCGGGAGCTGGCTCGCACTTGGCCGTGCGGTCGGGGCCCCAGCCTCCGCTGTGGCCTCCAGCCCCGGAGTCACCGGGGAGACCCACGCAGCTCCCCGCGGCGCCCTCTCGGTTCTCCCGTTCCCAGATGTGGGCAGCCGCGCTCCCCGGGCTGCTCGGAGAGTCCCCGTTGCTCCGCGGGGCGTTTCGCAGTGCTCGCCGCAGCCGCGCGCCCCTCCCAGCGCCTGCTCTGCGGGCTCCGCACGCGGCCGCCCCGCAGAGCTCGCCCGGCTCACCTGCGCGGTCGTGGCCGGCAGGCTGGCTCCCGGCGCCTCGCTCCGCTCCCGGCCTGGGCTCCAGGCACCCGCTCCGGGCAGGCGACGGCTGTGGCCGCGCGGGGCGGGGCGCGGCTCCTCCCCGCCCCGAGCCACCTGGGGCGTCCGGGAGAGGCGGGCCGACAGGTGAGCGCCGCACGCTGGGGAGCGGCCCGGGTGCCCGACCGGGGACTCCGCTTGGGTCCTGCACCCGGTGGCAAGATGCCCAGTGAACGCGAGTAGGTCGCTTAATGCACCCGTGCGGGAGGAGCTGTTCCCACCTAGCCTGGCCGGCTGGGAAAAGAGCGCAGACCCGGCGCGGAGCAGCCAGAGGGACACTGCAGCCCTCACAGAGTCGGGTGCTAGAGTCAGTCCCGGGTGAAAACCCTGAGGCAAAGAGTGCAACTGACTTGAGAAACAGAATTCCGGCTTTTTAGACCGTTCGGTTGTACCCCTTCCGTGCTTCACCTACCCCTCAAGCGACGCCGGCTCTCTCTCTTTTAATAAGATAATTTCCGATTGCTATGCCTTCCGCAACTCTGGATTTTAGCTTCTCTGCAGATAAATCCCCAAAGCCTTGCACAAAGCCAGGGCAGCCCAGGGCTCTGTGAATAGCAAAAGAATACCAAAGTATGGCCCCCAGGTCAGATTGATTCTGGTGTTACCCTCTGTTGTCATTTGAAAGCAAGCTTCCTGGCTTTCAAGCCACTCTCTCTCTCTCTCTTTTTTTAATCACTTTCCTTCCTTCCTAACACTTTCCGATGAGACAGCTGATTTGTAGACCTACACTCTCGGGACATCTGTGTAAGTTCAGGTGCATCTCTAACTTAGAAAGAGGTCACTCAGAAATTCACAGAATAGGGTGGCGTGTCTGTAAGGCTTGCGCCCGTGGGAACCAACTGACCCAGGATGTGGCAGAGTTGAATCTGAGGCCCAGGTCTGTCCATCTCCAAAGAGAGCACGGTGGCCTGGAGGCCTGAGGGGCTTGAGAGGGTGCCCGCCTGCTGTAGAAATGAGGCCTGGAGGTGACCACTATAGAGACATCTACCCATGGGCTTTGCAGGTCAAGGGACGCCTAAGCCACAGGCATTAATGGAAGTCCCTCACAGATTCTAAAAGAGGAGCATTTTTAAATTTTTTCCACGTAACAGACAGATGACCTTAGCACACATGCAAAGAGTCTGTGTTGTGGCTGGTTCCCCACTGGTTTCATTCATGTGCTCACAGAGAAAACCTACCCAAATCTGCTATAGAAAGCAGTACAGAGCCCATCCTTCCTAAAACGCCTTCGAGCCCTGCCCTGGCTGCGTACTAAACCTGCAAGGCCAAAGTTGAAGGCGCTCTGCCAAGGTCATGTCAGGGACAAGCGAGCTCCTCCACCCTCCCCCTGACCACAGGCCCAAGACCGCCAAGGCCTGGTCCCCTCTCTCATCCGTGGATCAGACATAAGGAAGAGTTTAAGATCTGGTGCTCCCTGGCAGGCCTGGTCACCCTAGACAGTCAGTTCATCCTGGAAAAGAGTTACAGAGGAGGCCCCACCTGGGTGTGCCTAACCATGTCAGGTATGGAGGCCGGTGTCCCAGGCTGGAGCCTTGGCAGGGCCTGCCGTATGGGTCGCCCGTGCGGGTGGGGCTGAACAAAGGAGCCGCTCCAGGCCCCACCCGGAGCAGCGGGCCCTGCCCTCCTGATGTTTTGGTTTCAGTCAGTGGAGCGTGCCTTGCCGTTTAAGATCCTCTGTTGTGCGCGTGATCATGGATGGGCCAGCCTTGTATCGATGCCACCTGGAGAGGCTGCAAACCTTCCAGAAAACACCAGTTCTGCTCTAGAGCCCTGCCCTTCCCCTTCCTCTCCCTTCCTGCAGCATGTCTCTCTTTTGTTTGGTTTAAGACACACACACTCACACCACACACACACACACACACACACACACTCACACATACACACTTTTATTATTGAGACTTTTGTGCACATATACAGTGAATCACGATCGTATTCACCCTATTTCCCCAACTTTTCCCCCAGGGTTGCCCAATGAGTTCATGTTTTCTTTTCTCTTTCTTTCTTTCCTTCTTTCTTTCTTTCTTTCTTTCTTTCCTTTCTTTTTTTTTTTTTTTTGGTTTTTTGAGACAGGGTTTCTCTGTGTAGACCTGGCTATCCTGGAACTCACTCTGTAAACCAGGCTGGCCTCGAACTCAGAAATCCGCCTGCCTCTGCCTCTGCTTCCCAAGTGCTGGGATTAAAGGCGTGTGCCACCACTGCCCAGCTAAATTTTAGAAAATGCACAAGCCACAGATTAATTTCAAATACGTTATATAGTGACTTTTTTCTTTTTAAAGACAGGGTTTCTTTGTGTAGCCCTGGCTGTCCTGGAACTCACTCTGTAGACCAGGATGGCCTCAAACTCAGAAATTCGCCTGCCTCTGCCTCCCAAGTGCTGGGATTACAGGCATGCACCACCACCGCCCGGCTTTTCTCTTCTTTCTTATAACCTACTAAGTCCAGTTGGTGCTGCCCTTGTGTGTGTGTGTGTGTGTTGGGTTACACACGGGAGTATGGGAAATCTATCAGTGGCCACACATCTTAAAGCAAAAGAATACTTCTCTCTCCCCAGGTTCCAAGAGCTTCTCAGTAAGGAACGGGGCCAGGAGAACACCTCCCGTACCTGTTTTGGCTGGATTAGCATTGTGCAGAGTTGGTGCAGGCAACCACAGCTGGCGTGAGTTTATGAGCACATCACTATGTCAAGGCTGGAAGTTTGCATTGCACGGTGCTCTGTCCCAGCCTATGGCTCTTAGAGTCTCTTCACATCCCCAAGCCAGGGAGGAGGGAGGAGGGGGTAGAGGAAGATGTCCACTTAGCCTCTGCCTCTTATTCTCAGCATCCTGACCAGTTAAGCATGTTTCTATAGTTGTTGTTGTTAATTTTGTGTTAATTTATGTATTTTTATTTATTGGTGTTCTGTCTGCATCTATGCCTGCATGCCAAGAGAGGACGTCAGATCCCATTATAGATGTTTGGGAGCTGTCATGTGGGTACTGGGAATTGAACTCAGATCTGGCAAAGCAGCCAGACACCGCTGAACCGCTGAGCCATGTCTCCTGACCACATGTTACTTGATAGGATATTTCTTCTGCCTGGAAAATATGACGCCCCCAAACGAGGCCAGATTTCTGTCGGAAACCCTCTGCTGAAAAGTCGCTTGTGAGATCTGGAGGTCTGGTGCTGCTGTGAGGGAGGGTGAACTAAGGCCTAGGGAGCGTGTGGGCGCATTCGCAGGAGGCTCAGTAAATGGGGCAGCCTTAACTAGGGTCTCATCGCTGTGAAGAGATACCATGACCAAGACAACTCTCATAAAGGCAAACATTTCTTTGCATCTGACTTATAGTTTCAGAGGTTTAGTTCATCATCATCACGGTGGGAAGCATGGTAGCATCTAAGCAGATATGGTACTGGAAGAGCTGAAAGTTCTCCATCTTGATCTGAGAGTTCTCCATCTCCATCTGAGGTCGGCCAGGAAGAGACAATGTCTTCGCAGGCATAGAAGGAGGCTCTCTTCCACACTGGATGGAGCCTGAGCATAGGAGCCTCAAAGCCCACCCCCACAGTGACACACCTACTCCAACAAGGCCACACCCACTCCAACAAGGCCACACCCACTCCAACATTGCCACACCTCCTAAGAGTGCCACTTTTTTTTAATTTTTATTTTCTATATTCTATGTTTACATTCCAAAGGCTTTCCCCTTTCCCAGTTCCCCCCTCCCTACGTCCCATAATTCCTCTCCCCCCCAACTATTCCCCAATCATTCCCCTTCCCCCCACGGTTTTTCTACAAAGCTGGATCCAATCTTTACAGGCCCAGGGTCCTCTCCTTTCTTCTTCTTGGGAATCATTTGACTTGCTAATAGTGCCTTGAGTATTTAGGGCTTCTGGGCTCATTAATATCCACTTATCAGTGATTGAATTTCATGTGTATTCTTTTGTGATTGGGTTAATTCACTCAGGATGATATTTTCCAGGTCTAACCATTTACCTACAAATTGCATGAATTCATTATTTTTAATTGCTGAGTAGTACTCCATTGTATAAATATACCACATTTTCTGTATCCATTCCTCCTTTGAGGGATATTTGGGCTCCTTCCAATTTCTGGCTATTATAAACAAGGCTGCTATAAACATAGTGGAGCATGTGTCTTTATTGTATGCAGGGGAATCCTCTGGGTATATGCCCAGGAGTGGTATGCCAGGCTCCTCTGGAAGTGACATGCCCAAATTTCTGAGGAACCGCCAAACTGATTTCCAGAGTGGTTTTATCATTTTGCAATCCCACCAACAGTGGAGGAGTGTTCCTCTTTCTCCACATCCTCGCCAGCACTTGTTGTCTCTTGAGTTTTTAATCTTAGCCATTCTGACTGGTATGAGGTGGAATCTCAGGGTTGTTTTGATTTGCATTTCCCTGATGACTAATGATGTTGAACATCTCTTAAGGTGTTTCTCGGCCCTCCGAATTTCTTCTGGTGAAAATTCTTTGTTTAGCTCTGTACCCCATTTTTTGATAGGGTTATTTGGTTCTTTGGGGTCTAACTTCTTGAGTTCTTTGTATATATTGGATATTAGCCCTCTGTCGGATGTGGGGTTGGTGAAGATCTTTTCCCAATTTGTTAGTTGTCGTTTTGTCCTTCTGACAGTGTCCTTTGCCTTGCAGAAACTTTGTAATTTTATGAGGTCCCATTTGTCAATTCTTGATCTTAGTGTGTAAGCTATTGGTGTTCTGTTCAGGAACTTTCCCCCTGTGCCTATGTCCTCCAGGGTCTTCCCAAGTTTCTTTTCTAATAGTTTCAGTGTGTCTGGTTTTATGTGGAGGTCCTTGATCCACTTGGAGTTGATCTTAGTGCAAAGAGATAAGAGTGGGTCAATTCGTATTCTTCTGCATGTTGACCTCCAGTTGAACCAGCATTTGTTGAAAAGGCTATCTTTATTCCATCGGATGGTTGTGGCTCCTTTATCAAAGATCAAGTGACCATAAGTGACCACTCCAATATTGCCACACCTTCTAAGAGTGCCACTTTTCACGGGCCAAGCATATTAAATCCACCACATGCACCCTAGCCACATTGCCGTGGCGCTGCCTGCCAGTGCAGAAGCCCACTTGTGTCTACTAGATATTAAAGATCTGGAGAAAAGGACAAAACTGCTGAAGGGGCTGGTGAAGATTCTAGGAGGAGGGAGGTAAAAACCGCCCTATTTGCTATTATCCTTTCTGGTGCCTAGGACAATTAACTCCGTTTTCTCTCAACGTCTAGTTCTCTGATGGGATAATAAAAGAGAAACTGAGGCTGGGGGATGGCTTAATCTGTAAAGCGTTGGCTGCATCAGCTTGAGGACTTGAACTCAGGTCCCCCAGCACCCGGGTAAAAGCCGGGCCTGGTAGCACTGCCTCTTGTCACCCCAAGGCTGAGGTAAGAGGTTAGAGAGAGAAGCAGGAGGAGTCTGGCCTAGTCAGTGAGCTCTGGGTTCAGTGAGAGACTCCATCACAAAAATTAATTAATAATTAATTAAGGTGGATAGTAACTGATGAAAATACCCAACAGAGACCACTGGCCTGCATACACAGCACACATGTGTGTGAACCTCCCCTCAACATGAACAGGTGCACACATCCACTACACACAATAAAGTATGGATGAACAGAGAAGACATCCAAATTACAGGTAGAACAGATAGGCCTATTGAATTCTGGGTACATGGTGGCCGTTGCCTTGGTAACAGGAATAAACCTGCAGGGCCGCATTAATTGTCGCCTATATGACGTCACAGGTCTCAGAACCAACAGGGACAGAGTCTTTTTACCTTCTGGATTCACATATACATTAACACTTTGTCATGTCAATGTACTTTTTGTTGTTTGTTTGTTTGGGTTTTGTTTGAGACAAAGTCCCTCTGTATAGCTTTAGCTACCCTGGAACTCTCTGTGTAAACCAGGCTGGCCTAGAACTCACAGAGATCAGCCTGCCTCAAGCCTCCCAAGTGCTGGGATGAACGGTGTGTGCACCTGACCTGAGAGCACTCTGCCCTTGCTACATTTTTTTTCTTTTAAATTGAGACTATGCGTGTAGAGTTCTGGGCACCGAGAAGCCACTGAGTTAATTATCGTTAACATGGGAGCAGTATGTAGAGAGAAATAGGCAGAGAGGTACGGATCAGAAAGAGGCAAGAGCCTAGGATTTAGCTTCCAATGCCCTGGATAAGAATGTTTGCGTTTAAATGAGAAGTGGGGAGATGGAAGACAGAATGATAACTCAACCTAAGGGAGTGGCTATTGTGTGCCAGGCACTGTCCTGACTGCTTAGTCTTAGCCCGGAACCCTAGGCCCTGCAAATGGATTCAGGGTGTTGGATTTCTCTCAGTTCCCCCATGTCAATCCTCCTCTTAATTACACTCAGCATCACTATTGGAAGAGTCGAAACTCTTCCTGTGACAAGTCTATGAAAGGTGACAGACAGACACTGCACTCTGAGGATAAGCCAACACTAATGTGGGACTTGACGGGAGGGGAGGAGGCCAGTTAACGTCATGGGAGTTGTATGATCCCCACCTCCTGGGCAACCACTTGCTCTCCGTGCTGGGTCTGAGAACTGAGCAGGGAGACACAGCAGGAGTCATCAAAGCAACCTTCCCAGGGCTCCTGGGAATGTCAGCTCCAGAGGGATCAGAAGAAAGAAAAAAAAATCCAAAATCCTCTTACTGGTTGTGAAACTCGACACATGCATCAAGGACAGCCAAGGATTGTGCGTTTCTTAAGATTTTTTCATGTTCGTCAGAGTCCTGATGTAGCAAAAATAAAAAAAAAGTTGAAGTCACCTTCCCGCAGTGTGTTGGGTACACATCTCACGTACGAGGGCAGCATGCAGGATTTTCAAGGTGGCATACTGTCGCGCTGTACCCTTGAGGAGACTTTAAAAAGATGGCGGTGCCCCCTCCCAAGGCTGAGCTGCCAACCAGCGTTTCCAGATCTTTCTGTCTGCCTTACTCTTCGCGGTCCCACTGGGGACCAGAGTGAATGTGCTTGGCTGGCTAACAGCCCAGCAGCGGGGAAGCATCCTCACCTTTACCCGAATTCAGAGCAGCACTAAGCATGAGCCGCCAGCCCAGGCTCTGCTCACAGAATTCCTGGCTAGAAGAATACCCAAACGGTCTTTCGGTGTTCTATTTGTCTTCTTTTGAGGTGCCGAGCAGTCAAACGCCAAGGCTCATGGGCGCATTCTCCCACAGAGCTGCAACACTTTAGCCCCTGGCCCTGTGTTCCTCAGCCCAGGAATCAGTTCGTGAGCACGCCGACTTATGTTACTCTGCAGGGCAACCCAAACACCCTTATCATTCCCTTCACTGAGTGGGTAGAGAGACTGTTTCCCCTCTAGTATGGAGGAAACTTTTAGTGTTCAAACCCAGTTCTGTAAGTTCCTTCCAACATTTCAGCTAGACTCTTCTTCAGGGACCTTCACAGCTGGCTCCTTCGGCTACAGATGTCTCACCCTCCCCCCCCCCCATATTTTCTTCACGGCACTGGAATGTTCTAAGTTGTTTTACAGAGTGCTGCTCCCTGGTTTGTGATTTGCTCTGAGAAAATGAAGGTTTTGACTTATTTCCTACCATTCCCCAATTCTACCGTATACAAGGTCGGCACTGTCTCTAATGTGCTTTCCATTGCTCTGATAAACACCGAGACCAAAGGCAACTTGGGGAGCTTATTAATAGGTTTATTTCAGTTCATAGCTCCAAGGAACAGTTCCTCGCTGGGAGAAGTCAAGGCAGGGACTAAAGCAGAGACTGTGGGGGACGCTGCACACTAGCTTCCTCTCATGGCTTGCTAGGTTGACTTTCTCATACAATCCAGCACAGCCGCTCAGGGAGGGCACTTCCCTGCACCACCAGTGACCCGAGCCCTCCTTATCTTAGTCCTTCAACAAGAATAAACCCTCCAGATAGACCCACAGACCCATCCAATGGAGGCACTTCCTCAACCAAGACTCCCTCTGCCTGGATCCGTGTAGCTTTGTGTCAAGTGGACTAGAACCAACCAGTCCTGTGTTCGGATGTTTGTGGAAAGAATGCATAAGCGCTTGCACTTCCGCAACTGTCTAAAGTTCACCACATGTACAACCTACCTGGCCTTACGTGAGGCGGCTTGAATCTGAGGCTAAGTTCTGATCTGAGAGGGAAGCAGGGTTTGAACTCAGGGTCCTCTAATTCCAAGCACCCACGTATGTGGCCGCATGAAACTCTAGTCAAGAATGTGGCCTCTGATACGCACACCACCACTTCCTGTCTCTGCTTCTGGGCAGCTCACTCTGTGCTCTCCCCCCCCCCCAAGGATTCCAAAAGGCAGCATTTACTATTGAGTCAGCCTTGGGCTGAGAACTTCGCCTGAAACATTTGATTCACCGAGGGAGGGAAGCAGCTACTGGAAAGCTACTCTTTAAACCATCTAGAAACTGCTCTGAGTCCCAGGATCCCTGGTCCACAGTACACACTCAGTAGATGACCACAGCAAGGCTGTCTGTCCATCTAGATACGGCTGGCTGTGTCAGAAGAGCTTCCCATGCTGGGGCGCTCTCTGTGATGCAACCGGAGCTTTGATCTTGCTGTGCCAAGGATGGCTAGGAAACAGACCCTGCCTGGACAGCCCTGCCTCCCACATACCGGAAGTGACCTGCAGAATAGAACCTGGTGGTTCTGTATGCTCCTCTTCGATCCTGCTCTTCCACTGTTTGCCAGAAGACCCTGGAGTTACCTCTACATCTTTACTGACGTGTTCTTTAAGAGCTCCTCTGTTTATTTGCTCCGTGTAAAGAAACGAAAACCACTTTGAAAGGCATTGTTTATTTTATTTACAACTCTTCGGGGAAGCTGGGAGTGGCCTTCCATAATAGCTACAAGCCTGAACCTTTGAGATAGACCATAACAGAAGGAAGGACCTGAGCTCTGGGACGTGGACAGGTCCCTCCTCCATCTTCTGCTACATGGCATTTCACATGGGTTTCCAGAGATAACGCATACAGAGCAAAGTCTGTGGCCACAGCTATCTCCTATTTCTGCACAGCAAGCCCCTGGGCACAGTGGCTGGTGCAGTGTAGTGGATAACCTCTTGTGTCTGTGGAGTCAGGAAGGGAGTCCTCGGGTACCTGGTCTTGCTAAGAAAAACATTCTAGATTCTGGCAGAAGCTGAATGTGCTTTGTGTGCAACTTGGTTTAATGACTTCTGAGTGTCTCTAGTTCCCTGTGGGGAATTTGCTAAGCTCCTCCAAAAGCCACTGGGATTTCATGTCCTGGCATCAACTGTGATTACCACGCTTCTTCCTCCATCCATGGGAAACTGCATGGGCTTGGCCCATTATCCAAGGTCAGGACTCGCGACTCCTGTGAAAAGCCTAAACTAACCTGAAACCTCCCCACAGTCCCTTACAGGCCACGGCATGCCCTCTCCTCAGGTAACATCGGAGCTGCATTTCCTCTAAGTTAAAGAGGGTGGGGAGGTCCCCCGCCCCAACCCCGACTCAAATGCCAAAACTTAATTCCAGTGTGATGGTCTACAGAGCTTGAGCCTATGGAAAAGTGTCTTAGTCACTAGTCTATTGCTGGGAAGAGACACTATGAGCGTGCTTACAGTTTCAGAGGTTAGTCCATTATCATCGCGGTGAGGAAGGAACATTGTGGGGCATGCAGGCAGAGATGATGCTGGAGAAGTAGCTGAGAGTTGGACATCCTGCTTTGTAGGCAGAGAGAGAGAGAGAGAGAGAGAGAGAGAGAGAGAGAGAGAGAGAGAGAGAGAGAGGAAAGAAGGGAGGGAGGAAGGGTGGGAGAAAGAAAGAGAGGAAAGAAGGGAGGAAGGGAGAGAGGGGGAGGGAGGGAAGGAGATGAGGAGAGAGAGACTCTGGGTTCGGCATGGGCTTTTGGAAACCTCAAAGTCCATCTCCAATGACCCACCCTCTCCAAGGCCTTCTAATCCTTTCAAATAGTGCCACTCCCTGGTGACCACGCATTTAAATATATAAGCCTACGGGGGGGGGGCATCCTCATTCAACCCACCCTAGGGAAGGTGACTAGGTTCCCCAGAGTGGAGCCCTCATGAATGGGATTAGCTCTCTTAGGAAAAGGTCTCCAGAGAACCCCTGTCCTGTGAACATTAAGACACTAGAAGTGTCAGAAGCATGCAACTTGGAGACCTTCACCGGACCTCCATCCTGACCGTGGACTCCCGGGCTCCAGAACAGGGAGAACAGATGTGCTGTGCATGAGACCTGGTTCATGGCACTTCACTGTAGAGCCCCAGATGATTAGGAAAGGCACCTCTAGGCGGAGGGCAGCAAAGAGATTTCATCTCAATGGGCAGAAGCCACCGATTGCCAATGCCCCCTTCATAGTCGGTTCTTCTCTGTGTTGAGTGAGATCCATGGAAGGTAATGGGTAGAATAGATAGAATGCAAATGCCTTCTCCTGGGATGTCTGCCACAGTGGCACCCACTTCTGTTTAAGAAGCACCATCACAGAGTACTTTCCTACACACCTACACACGCTCATCTGATCCTGACAATACAAAGAAATATCCAGTGGGCAGTGGGCGAAATCTCTAAGATCCGGGTATGGACATGAGATCTTTGAGTCTGCTATTTCAAATGCTTATTATCCTGTAGCTGGTCCAACAGGAACTGAGAGTTGGCTCCAGGGTCGAGTCCATCTTCCTTTGTGCTGTGGGATAGCTCTGCTGAAGCACTGCCCAATGCCCTGTACTCTAGGAGCATCTCGTGTCTACAAGGACTTTGGAGCCGAGAGCCGTGGCTGTCTGATGAGGTTAGCAAACCATCAGCCAGACGCTCACCAGAAAAGCCCCCCAGGCCAGACCCAGGTAATGGGAATCGATGGCTAAGTGGGGGAGCTTTAAGGGAGCCCCATTTTGTTTCCATCCCTTCCTGCAGTTTGACTTGCACGGACATGTGTGGTATGATTGGCATGTTTGCTTTTTCTAAAACTTAAGCTTTAAAATGAAGTCCTATTAATCATTGTGACAGGCCAGGGGGTGGAGCAGCAGCTGCCAGCGGGGGTTGTGTGTGCCTCTGGAAGGCCTCCCATGTCCGTGGCGACAACGGACCCACTGTCCGGTACCACCGGACTGTCCTCGGGAGCCTGTTGAGGTAGGGCAAGCGAGTGTTGGTCCTTCTGATATAAGTACATTTTATATACTGATTATCGATCTGTGCAACACACACACACACACACACACACACACACACACACACACTCGTTGTTTTGAGAGGCAGTGTTACTAGCTGTTGGGCACTCAAGCCTTGGAAGCAGATTTTTAAGTCCTGCCTCCTCCCCTTGCCAGCTGTGAGAACTTGGACAAGCTATTTAACCTCTCTGTGGCCTTTCCTCACCTGTGAAAAGAAGATAACAGTGCCTAGCTCATGGGGTTATTAGGAGGATTAGATGGATTAATACATGTAAAGCACTTAAAATAGTGTCTGGCGCACAGCCAGAATGCTCTCACAAACCCATTGACTGCTTACTGTGGCTTTCTGGGTACTTTAAGTTCCTGATGCTGTCACATGTCATCTAAATCTAGTTCAGAGATTTCCCTAATTTACACATTCTGTAGGAATAACATTCCGCTATGCATAAATCTCCATAATGGCTGTCTTATGAAAATCTTTCACAGTTCCATCAGGGGTGTGGTGAGGGGTTGGAGAGAGCTAGGCTACCTGGGATGTGAAGATGGAGTAAAAGCACACCTTTCACGGGGGAGGTAGAAGGAATGCAGAGCCCCGCCTTGGCCTCCCACAGCGGTTCCTTGGCCTCCCACAGCGGTTCTGAGCCCAACTATCCACACAGAAACTGTTCTCTCTGCAGTTTGCAGAACCACCAAATGCCGAGGAGAGAGTACCAAGCCCACACCTCGAGGCCTCGAGTCGAGGATCCCACGCTGTCACCTCGGGCGTCTCGTCCCACTTCTGTTCAGTGTATTATGTCCCTAAGACACATTACAAGACATGGCTGTCACGATGTCAGAATTACACCTGCCAATGTCACCGAGGCAGCACTGCTCATGTCACAAGTGGCTGCCTTGGCGAATCTCTCTTCAGTTCACTTTGCTTCGAAGAGGCTTCAGCTCAGAGGTTCTGGGGAAAGCTTGGGAATATCTCGGAGCCAGGGACAGGAGACCCGGAGAAAGACCTCCTCCCAGGGACTGCCACGATAATCCCTCTGCAGTGCAGGACCATGTTCCTGACCCGTGGGGTCACCTCCTAACACTGATATGTGCTTGGTGATGTTTCTTTCAGAGAACCGCTCCCCATCTTAAACAAACAAGGGCGATGTTAACCACATCCATCACTTTCAACAATGTCCTATCTGGATAGCGCCTCTTCTGAGTTGTGTGGAGAATGATTTCTAGATAGGTGGATAGACATCATGGAAGCACACCATTTGTGGTGCCCACAGTTACCCTTATTAGGCGTTCATTTGGCGCTCTTCTTTTCTATTTAGACATTCTTTAAGCTGTTTATTATCTTGTGTGGGTGATTTTCCTGCATGTAAGTCTATGCACCATGTGCACAAAGTGCCCTCAGAGGCCGGACGAGGGCATCTGATCCTCTGGGACTGGAGTTAGGAAGGGCTGTGAGTCACCGTGTGTTCTTAAACACTGAGCCTTCACCCCAGCCCCATCTTTCCCATTTTTAATTGATTAAAGCAGAGAGGCTCATTGTCTGACTCCCACGCACCATTAGCAACAGCGACAAAGATGTTGTTACATGCTGTTACACATGCAATTACAGTGGTAGTCACATGGCCCCAGTCACAGGAGGCAGGGAGTTTCTTGTTTAAAAAAAATGCAATTAAGAAAAGAATCCAGGGTCCTGTCATTGGTTATCCTCCAAAGGCCTTCAACTCTAGTGTCATCTCATGAGACTTCAGCTCTGTACCTTAAGACTAAGAACCAACATACAGCAGGAGCACAAGTGGCCCCAAGGGTCTCAAACGATTCCAGGAGGCCTTCAGCAGAGGCAGGACTCTTGTTTCCTCAGAGGAAGGATGACGGCTCTCTACACCTGCCGTGAGAATCAGCGCTTTCCTCAGGCAGGAAGTTCAGACACTCACCGGCTTGCTGGTCTACTGAGTTTTGGCTTGACTCTGCCTTTACATAGTTGATGTTACCACTTGAATCTTTTTTGTTTTGCTTTTCAAGATGGGATTTCTCTGGTGTAGCCCTGGAACTGTAGACTAGGCTGGCCCCTAACTCACAGAAATCCACCTGCCTCTGCCTTCTGAGTCCTGGGACTAAAGGCACATGCCACCACACAGCACCACTGGAATCTTAAACGTTCCCTACAGGCTCATGTTTTGAACAGTCTTCTCCAGCTTTCAGTGTGGTTTTGAAGGCTGTGGGGCCCAGGGCTGAAGCAGGGTGTGTAAGGACTATACTGGACTGGGGTTCCAGCCTCCTTCTCCTGTTTCCTGGTAACCATGATGTTGGCAGGCACTCCCACTGCCAGGGCAAAGCCTCGTAGCCACACTTTCCCCTAGTATAGTGGAGACACTATGAAACCATGAGCCAAAATAGAACTCTTCCTCCATTTAATTCTGTCACTCTGATGAGAAGAGACACCTACAAATCCATGTCTATTGTTTTAGAGATAAAAATAGAATTATTATTATTTTAGTTTTATTGTGAAAGCAATTTTTTGGTTTGGTTTGGTTTGGTTTGGTTTGGTTTGGTTTGGTTTGGTTTTTTTAAAGACAGGGTTTCTCTGTGTAGCCTTGGCTTTCCTGGAACTCGCTCTATAGTTCAGGTTGGCCTCACACTAAGAGATCAACCTGCCTCTGACTCCCAAGTGCTGGGCTAGGATTAAAGGTATGCATCACCACTGCCAGGCAGTTCCCCCCCACCACCACCACCAAGAGGAGGGGGGAACCCAACAACAAAAAGCCAACAGCAAAAAGAACAAAGCTTTGACTGAGGTGGTACACAATGGAGTGGCTTCTTTCAAATGATGCCTCATTCCAACACACACTTCTTGACTTCATGTCAGATACCGTGCTGAGGCTCGAATAAGGACACCAGACCAGTGAAAGTTTAACTCAGTTTTATTGTCCGGTTTTGAGTATTTTCAAATTATACAACATGCAGTCTGCCAGAGTATCCGTACATCTTCATTTTAGAACCTAGGAGATAACCAGAGTTTTCCAAGGGCCAGGGAGGGTTCTTCCAGATCTCTGGGGACGTTTCCATTTCACAGGATAGCTATTTAAATACACATTGCCTTTCTCCCCCATCAAACCACAGAAACAAGTTTGCCCACAATTTTTCTTAATGAAATCTACTGTACAAAACATAAAGCCCAGAGAACACACATCTGCAGTACACGTGACACTTTACAAACTAGACAGAAGGAATTCTACAGAAAGCCCTATTCCCCTTTTATCTGCGCACACGCAAGTGTTGAAAATTGATACACGGTTCTCAGTAAAGAAGCAGACTTCACAGACCAGTGTTTCCTTTGGCAGTTATCTGGTCCTTGCTCGACAGTTGTTTAAAAACTCGGGATTACATTAGGAAGCAGCTTTAAACAGTGATGGACCTTTAGCTTGCTCAAGAGTGTCAGAATGGGACAAGGAAGTGAAACCGGCCCGACATGAAGCTTCTGCTAATGACAAGCTTTCCCCAGTGTCTTCTACCTGGGGTCCTGGTGGTGCCTGGCCCACAAAGGAAGGGGGTAATGGAAGCTTTATGCTCCCTTAGCCACTCTTCTAGGAAGAAGAGCCCCATTCCCCCGAGCTCCCGTGAAGCCCTGGGAGTGTACTGAGACAGAAAAATCATGTCCCTCTATGGACTTGAAGGCTTCAAGGTGTCACTGGATCTACATTCTAGACAAACATTTTCAGCCCTTCATTTATTCCAACATTTCTACGAATTCCTCACCATGTGTTTCTGTATTTTTTTAAAGGGCTTAATACCTCTTACTACCCTACCTGCCACCACTAAAGCAGACTGCTCATCATTTGAGGAGATGAGACCTACATGCAGGATTCTATAAGGATAAATCAAATGCAGTTGGTGTTATACGCCCCAACCATAACTGCCATCTTCATTAACATTCATAATCACCACCCCAACAGCTGGCAGGCAGAGGTTGTCTAAATCATCTGGTGTTCTCATACGGCACCTCAGAGTAAACTTTCAAGAAGTAGGCATGAGATAGGAAATTATTCAGAGTATACATTGGCGAACATTCCAGCAATGTGGAGCATGTGACCAGAATGGAACCATCTACTTGCCTGTTCAGAAGTGGGATTTCTACAGTTAGAGTGTAGGATGTGATCGCCTGTCAACAATGAAAACTTTATAAACACGGCCTTTTAAAGAGGTGGCCTGAGAGCACACTGTTCTGATAAAGGAATTAATAGACAATGTGAGATTAGGGATTGCCTGAATAGACCACATAATCTGTTCCAATGATGTGCCCAGCTTTTACTCACAGTGTGAGAAAATTAGATTAGAGGTCTTATAAAGACTGGCGCTAGATGAACTGACTGGCTGATCAGCAACTAGCAGAATTCTCTCTAAAAGACATCAAAGCCAACTTTCTCTGTGAATAAAAGTACAGTGAATTTTGTAAGGCCCTTGTAGAGATCAAGTAATGTGAACTACAAACGAAGGCTGCCTTTTAAAACTTGAAAGTGCCCCCACAATTCTTCAGAAGTAGAAAAGGGGAACCTAGGGGGAAACTGCTTTAGAACGAATCTAAAACCATCCATTTTATAATGGCTGCTAATGAAAGCCAAGAATAGGACATTACTGACCGGTACCCAATTTCCAAACACAAAGTAGCACAGTTGTCTAAAAGACAACTGTAGTCCCTACAGACAAGAAGCATTTCATTGGTGGTCCTCTAAAAAGCCAACGTTTCAGCTTCCAAGTCGGAGGCAAACACAGACAGTAAGCTTCTAATCTGGCATCAGTTAGTACTGATGAGGTTTGCAAACTCGCCCCGCGGAGGACCCTTCCATCAGACTCCACAGAGCAGCCAAGCAGTTATGTGGAGCAGACAGTGGCAACAACATTAAACAAGGTGAACACAGGTAAACAAACACAAAATCATCTTTGTAAAATAAATACTTCAATAGAAGTTGTCTTCTTTTCGTTTAGTTAAAAACAAAACACTGTTATAAAGGGCATCATCTAACAAATAAATTAAGTCAAATCAGTGTTAGGAAAAGTCTATACAAAAGAATCTGGAAGGTAATATCCGCAACCCTCAACATCACACACACACACACACACACACACACACACACACACGTGCGTAAGCACACATGATAACTACTTTTTCTACGTGACCCTCACAGCCTTGAGACAGCCTAACATCTCCCCGTACCCCGGGGGTGCCAGCTTCAGAAGGCAGTGTGAGCTCACACTTGTTGGGCACATAAGACGACACCATGGGTAACTTCTCCGAGGTGGATGGGGACGTTACTATCTAAACCACAAATGAATGAAAACAAATAGCAGCACATAGTATCGACTTACGTAAGCCAAGGAGTTTCTCTTGAAACTCCTCCTACTTGGCAACTGATCCTTTTAGCATGCCCAACTGGACATAGCTACCTTTCAGTTCATGGATCTGAAATAAGCAGTAAAGTAATAATTACATGTACAAAAAAAAATCCACAAAAAAGCTAAACAAAAAAACAATCCAGTTAAACTAATTGTTCTGTCCCGTAACTGTGCCTCAAAGAAGAAAATTCTTATCTGGTGCCAAAGAAAAAATTTCAAATCAGCAGTTTGCCAATGATAGGTTACAATAAAAACAGACAGGCATAAATCTCATCAATGGCTTTCCCCTGAGGGAATTCTTGCCCAACTACTGTATTGACACTGGATCTCTTTAGGAATATCTCCTCAAGCACACGGTGGTTTGCGAGAGAAAGAGGCTAGCCCAAGGCAGGTCCCAGGGGATCCGGAGGAAGCTGTGAGGAGGGGAGGTAGCCTCTTCTCCACTCACCCAGGTCTGCAGCATTTTCCACACCTGGATAGGAACTGTGTTCAAACAGCAGGGCTGGCCAGGGCTCGTCACCGCAGGTTCACCAGCGAGCAGCTTGGAGGTGAATTCTATGGCTCTTCACATTTTCACAGATGTGCCTGAATGAGCAAACTCTACACTGCTATTGTCCAACTGTTTTTCTGCCTTGAAGAAATCTGCTTTGCATTTTAACAGGCGCCATACTAAAAGGTCTATTTTACAGATCCAAAGATATGACCAGGATATTTAAAATGCTCTCTGGGGTTGGTTTTGGAAAAGTGTCAGAATGGAAATTTTGAACCCTATAGCGGCACTTTTTTTTTTTTTGTTCCCTAAAAATATAAAGTAATGTGTTTATTTTACAGGAAACCAGACAGTCGAGGCAGAGCATGGTCACGGGTTCCACGGCACTTGGTTGTCCCTCTAGGATGGCCCAGCAGGGCGTTGCATTTCAGTGGGCCAGTGCCGCAGGGGCCTCCAGAGACCACGCAGCCCCGGAGGCTGGGAAGCGGCGATGTCTGAGCAGGAAGTGGGTACTGCATAACCACCTCCTTTCAACTTCTTAGAAGGATCCAAGCACGTATCTGTGCATACAAATTCTACACAGCGCAAACACCTGAATCTGGTGTACTACAGACGGCTGGGCAAGCACGTGTAAAAAGAAACGGAAACTGCCTAGGAGGAGAAATAAAGGAACTGGTGACTAATATAGTCCTTTTCATGCTACGTGGAGTCGTATCTGTTGGAAAAGAATGAAAGAGAGAACACAGGCGTTAGCCACCAGCAGACTCACTCCTCTGACTTCTGTTTCAGTCTTAGACATTTTGAGCAGAGCTGTCCCATACAAGTACGACTCAGGCCTCTTATTTTATTTCTTTTAGTATCAGCATTAAAAAGTAAAGCTGCAAGGAAAAACTAATCTCAATGATACGTTTGTGTAGTCCAAATTAATATGACACCAATATGTCCGTACGCAGCAAGTCTCCACCGCGGTGCTGTCACTGGGGGATTTGCAACACTCCAGCCCACGGGGAGTGTGCCCAGCCTGGTGTCTTCTCAGCTGAGACTTGACTAACATAATGGATAACAGAGCTTCCTACATCCTGGATCTAAGCATTTTGTCCTGACACAGTCACAGTATTCTCCCAAAAGTCAGTACATTCTGAATCTGTGTGCAATCAGAGTAGCACAAAGCACTTCCTATCCCAAGGGACAATCAGACACCGCTCATTACCAGTGCACGTGCACACACACACACACACACACACACACACATATCACCAGGCAGGTCAGGCGTGGTCCTGACCCAGGCATTCTACAAAGAGGGAACAATTTGAAACTGTGTTTCACACCAATGGAGTCATAAGGGTTTCAGTACAACACCCCCTTCCAGTTTACTGTGCCTCTCAGTAGAGGTCTGTCCATCTGACCTTGGGCAGGTCCTCGGGGTGGGAGTCTTGGACCTCTCCTGACCAGCCCTGAGTCAACTTCCATTAACTCTTGTAAGCTTGACACCCAACACAGCAAAAGAGTCAAGCCCTGCCAGCATCGAGGGGCCCTAACCCTGTGTAATATGCCCTGTGGATTTCTAGCAGAAGTCCTGGAACCCTCAGGCCGAAGGGGTGGGAAGGAACCCAATGCGCAGGTACAGCCTTGTCCTCGGAAGTCAAAGGACGTGGCACAACCGGGAATGTGATGGAGCCAAAGAAAAGCTCCTCTGCTCCCCTGAGTGTGAACAAGACTCCATAACGTGACACACTGTACTTCCTGTTTACCTCCAGCCTCTGTCCACCTGTGGAGGTCTCACAGCCCTGCCATGACACTTTCTTCATGTTGTTTCTCTACAACCTCTTCGTTCATACTAGTGTAAGCAGCACCACATGTTTTGTGTAAATAAACATGACAAATTATACGTGAATACAAAAAAGGAAAGATGAGGGGACAATTTGTGCTTTCTGATAACCATTCCTCCTGGACCCACAAGTAAATATGCAGAAATCTCAGTCCATCATTCCCCTGCTTAAAGGGGCATGATTACCTTCCCTGATTAAAGGGGATGATAACAGCCTTTGATGATAATCTTGTAATTTCTAGAAGTTACAGAGAGATGAAACAGTTTATAGGAAGGACGAGTTTCACATTCGGCCTTTCTTGAGAGACCATGCTTCCCGTTGAGTGCAGAATTGTGTGTCCTTTACAATACACTTTGAGCGGAAAACCAAAGGCAGGCGTCTGAACAGCAGCACTGAGATCCTTCTCCACCTACACGCCAGTCCCACTGGGCAGAAGGGACTGGCCCTCCTGTGTGCCTGCGGGCAGGGAGGTGCTGGCTGCATACCTTACTTGAGATTATGGCCCGCAGCAGTGACTACGGGTACCCATGTTGACACAGGAGGCATTCAGCACACAAATGCTGTGGCCCAGCCTCAATAACTCCAGCAGACCATGAAGTGAGGAGATTTCCACTAGAAAGGTGGTATTCGAGTCCCACACTGCCCCCTCCACATCTAAGTCCCAGCACGTTTAGGCTGACAGCTTCAAAGAGATGGGGGCCACAATGGAGGGGTACTTTATTCACTCCAGGGGCAGCGAGAACGGTGGACTGTGACAGGCGGCTGAATGAAAAAGCAGAAGATCCGCTCCAGTTAACCTCCTCTCCCAGCCTATAGAAAAGATGCTCGCCCACTTGACGGCGGCAGGGACCAGGCCAAGACACCAGGCAGCACTGACGAGAGGCTCTGCCAACCTGAGGCCACCGATTCAGAGTGGGAACGTGTGGCCAGACTTAGAAGGAAATAAGCTCACTTTGCTTTAGAAGGGGCGGAGAAGGCTGAAGAAAGAAGCTAATTATATACGTCAGGGTTTGGCAAGAAGTATTTAGACTCCAACCCTCAACTTTGGCTTTTGAAATCGCTTGCAGTAGACTTAAGCTTAATCCAAACAGTACATAGTTTTATCTTTCCCTTTGCCTTTCTACAGTTCAATCCCCATTTATAAGAATTACCAGTTTGCCTTTGCTTATCTCGGTGATGCAATCGGCCACGAAGGAACCGTTCCGCATTTTTGCCTGGGAGAAACGCATAAGCCAGACTACTGAAGCAAGGTCTTCCTGGTGCCACCGAGTCTCCTTCTGAGTTCTGGGTCACCAGCGCTGCCCACCTCAGGTCCCTCTGTCCTGGTCCCTGCAGACTCACCACTTTTCTTTAGACCCTAGCCTCATAACTACTATAGGATTAATACTCTAAGGTCACGATTTTGCTATGCTCTAGTCTGGGTTTCCTTTAATTCCTTCCATGTTGTCTTATCTGACCCCTATATAAGGACCCTGGCATCCCTGTGCGACAGCCAAGAATCGTCTCTGAAGGGACAAGCATGGCTGTTCTCTTCATACACTCCAGCCAAAGCCAAAGCCATGCAGAGAGACGGATGCCGAAGCAGCTCGGAGAGCAGCCGCTATCCATTCCATTAGAGCAGACACAGAGGTTCACAACAACGTAAAGTAATGCCAATTAGCTAAGGGTTTAAAAAAAAAAAACAAACGAGTGAGTCTTTCCTTTAAAATGCCGTTTATGTTTGCATTCATATGCACATACCCACATAAAGACACGCAGGCGCATAACTAAATAAAAATAAAGTGTTTGTAAAGGGGCTAGAGAGATGGCCCAGTGGTTAAGACGGAATATTGTTCTCGCAGAAGACTGGAATCCGGATGAAAACATGGCGTCTTCCGCATGCCTCTTGACTTTGGCACGTCAGCCTCTCACAGAGCTCGTTCTAACCTAGCTCATCCCCTTTCAAGACTAAAGGCACAGCGATGTCCTTGTCCTAAAGGGAGTTTCAGGAAGAGCAAAAACCCTCATGATAACTCTCTTACCCCTAACTTCCTACCCTGCAGCACTGTATCCCTAGACCCCCTTTTCCTACATGAAAGCAACTATCCACGAGGGTCTTGATGGCTATAATCTGAATTAGAAGTGACAATCTCTTGAGAAACATTGACCCCGCCAGCAATACGGGCTTCTGCAGACCTCCCTCCTGAGCCAGAACTGAGACAGAGGATAACAGGCCACACCTTGATCAGGACTGCCCAACTCTGTGTACACACCTCTTGCCTCCTTTGTGGTCTCCTGTGTGTAAATGTACAACTTGTGCAAGCGCCCCCAGACAGACTTGGAATCAGTAGGACCTTATTTGTTCCTCTTCCTAATGTGGCAACCCTGAATAAATCTATCTCTGACTTTTACCATTACCATCTCTTTGTCTGGTACACCAGGCAGGTGGTCTAGCCTCGGTGCCCATGGCTGCCGGTGGAACCTGCACTTTCACCCTAAAAATCTCCACTTTTTCTCTGGTTATGGGGCTTGCAAATGCCTGGTCTAGGCACAAAGACCCTATACCTTAGGTTTACACTGACACACTTGATCCTCCATGGACCTGTAAGTAGGTGCTGGCCACACAGAGGCACAAAGACAAAGTGACTTGGACAGAGGGTAAGAACCAGGCTCAGACCAAAGTGGTCTAGTCATTGTTTCTGCCTGTAGTGGGCTCCTTGAATGAATGAATGAACTTTGTGATCATCCAGTTACCAGTGGTCTGGGGGTTTAGAGGTGGGCTACATCTGTCTGGAGGATCCAGGCAGTGTCACAGTCGCAGGGGCTAAGCTGACAGGCACATCTGGTCCACCCTCCCGTGCTGTGTGAGCATCCTGGGGGCTCACAAGATGATTGACTTGTGACTGGGTGTCACAACCATGAAGGGGAGACAGTGAAGGGTCACCCTAACAATGGTGCAAGACAATGGGATTCAGGTGATTAAGACAACAAGTCACAGATGACAAGACAGGAGAGAGTCGGAGCCGGACAAGGGCAGGTTTCCCAGGGGGCAGCCTCTTGGGAAGTTCAGCGCACAGCCAGTAACCTGAGAGGAAGGGCTTTGGCACTGTGGGGAGACTGGAAGGCCAAGTGCTGAGAGAGGAGACTCCACTCCGTTCTGCCTGGATGGAGGAAGGAAGGGGTGGGGAAGCTGAGGGTTCTGAGGAGGTTGAAACTTCTGCTCAAAGAGAGACATGCTCAGACCCTGACTGGGCCAGGGGTTTATGGTTCCAGCTTCAAGTACGTGAGGAGGGTGAAGGGTGCAGGGTGCACTGGGAGCCATGGAGACATGCTGGAGAGGCCTGTGTTAGAAACACCGGCTCTCCTCTCTCTGCCGCACATCTGGAGTCTCCCTTGCACAAGCCCAGTTTGCTGTGAAGGCAGTGTGTCCGTTCCGGGTCTATGACTCCATCGGGCAGGGCCAAGGCCTGTACTGGCACAGAGAGGCGCTGGCCAGGCCGCCCAGCAGTCAGGACTTCAGACTGAGTTACAGCCGACTACTGAGGCAGCAGAGAGCGGTGAACACGGCACAGCCTCACTATCCACCCATTTCCACCCCATTACCCGGGTCTGTAAGGTGCTACTTAGACTAGTAATTCACAATTATTTATTTTATTCACATTAGAGATCCTGAGGAAGTAGGACAGATATCCTTCAGTGATAGTCCAGGGTGTGTCATGTTGAGCAGAGACAGAGGGCGACACCGAGGCTTCCCCAGGGGCCAGGCCAACCAGGGGGTCCTGTCAGGCAGTGGAAGGGGCTGTCCAAGTGCTCTCTTTGTGTTGCAAAACATGAAAGCGGAACAGCAAAAAAACAAACACTTATTTGCTTTATTAAATATATGTCCCAAGCACTAAATGAGTCTCTGGAGAATACCAATATGGTACCAAAATGGCACCAGACATTTTACCAATGGCCACATCCCCAGACACCTACAGTTTCACACTTGATTTTTCTCTGACCTTAACTGTCTCCAAACTAGCCACTCGGTAGGAAGAGATGCATTCCAGACACAAGAAGAGGCATGGCGTGATTCTAACAGGAGGACTGTGACACCTCGGTCTGGTCAAGGCCCATGCACGCGAGGAGACAGCAGACGCACAGCAGCAGCACCCAGACTGCTGCACGGTTCTGCTTATTCTCAACAAAAACTCAATTCATCTTTTATTAAATTATGATACGGTTAAGTGGTTTGGATTTCTGACTTGTGGCTCTGCTTTAATATAATTTTAAAATTTGTTTTGACTTTATGGCTGTGTTAAATATGTAAGAACGGGGAATGTATATTATTTTGAATTTATAAATACTTAAGTATTGAAATAAAATAAGTTCAAGCGATACTGGGGACCTCTGAGATTTGTATTTCTTGGAAATATTCTTTTACCTTTCATGTTTGAGAAAATTTAACAGTTAAATATAGGGGAAATAAAGGAGATACATAGGTATCCCCCTTATGTAGATAGATAAATATCCCCTACACACACACACACACACACACACACACACACCGTGGGGACAGAGGGCAGGGTAGACAAATGTGAGTTTGAAGTCTAATCAATGAAGATTCAGCAATGCCTTTACAGCGCCATCTGGTGGATACATTCAAACAAGTCCTCATTTGGGTTGCCAAAGCATTGTCAAGAAAAGGAGCATTCTCCAAGGCCCTCAGAACCAGAGAGCTGGATAAATATTTAACTGGGTGTCTACGCTCAGTGTGGAGCCTCAAACAAGCACTCCACACAGCCTGAGAGCAGCGGTTCACACCTTCTCCTTCTCTACTCTCAGGCCTGCAGCCCTTACAGCCCCAGCCCCTGGGGATAATAATCTAGGCTTCTTACTTGCAGAACAAGGGAGGTCCAGTGCTGAGCAGTTTGACCTCTGCCTGCCCCACTGCACCTCCACCCCTGCCACCTTAGTGGATGGACACCATCAGCTGATAACTGGCAATGATATCATCTGCTTTTAAAGAGAAAGGCACTTACCTCAGCCTACATCCCCCACATCTCTGGCTTCCATCAATGTAGTTCACAGCTCCTGGCTCATTCCTCACCATCACCATCACCATCACCATCACCATCACCACCACCATCACCAGCACCAGCACCAGCACCAGCACCAGCACCAGCACCAGCACCACTACCAGCACCAACACCACCAACAGCACCACCACCAACAGCAACAGCATCAGCACCAGCACCAACACCAACACCAGCACCACCACCAACAGCAACAGTATCAGCACCAGCACCATCACCAGCACCAGCACCAATACCACCAACAGCACCACCACCAACAGCAACAGCAACAGCATCAGCACCAGCACCAGCACCACTCAACGTCCATTTCCACACAAATTGCCTAAAGCTGCCCAAGCCCACCATCTGGTTT
Organism: Apodemus agrarius; assembly: GCA_964023405.1. Taxonomy (NCBI): domain Eukaryota; kingdom Metazoa; phylum Chordata; class Mammalia; order Rodentia; family Muridae; genus Apodemus; species Apodemus agrarius. The sequence goes on from OZ030008.1 coordinate 135,136,578, forward strand.
TCACCCACTCCCCAGTCTGTCTCCCTGGGACCTTACATCCCATTACTCAGATCTCACTCTGTGTGACTTCACTACGTGTCCGTTTTCAGGCCAGTCTACCAGTTCCCACCTTCCACTCCCCTCTCTACCTGAGGACTCCAAGACATAAGACTGTAAGCACCATCTGTGGGTCTTCACTCTCTGGGCCTCTGACGCTGGCCTCTGCTAAGCTTCAGACTCCTGCCCACTTGTTGTAGAGCAATTTCCTCCAAACTTAAAAGCTCTGTTCTTAATACTATGGAAGTACGCAACCCACAAGTCTCAGGAAGTCCCTGAAACTGACCAGGTATACAAGCATTCCTCCTACCCCAGCAATGTTAGATAACCAGTAAGGACTACAAGGGAGATTTACTTTCAGTGAGGAAGCTGCCTTTGAGCTACGTACAAGACATGCAGAGAGGACCAGGGTCCCAGCTAGAGTGGACATTCAGTGAGGCAACTGTCTTTGAGTCATCTTTGTTCTTGTTAGTAACCCTAATGAATCTCATTGGTTTACCAAGTTGATCTTTTTTTTTCTTTTTCTTTTTTCTTTCTTTCCTTCTGTACTGGCTAGTTTGGTGTGTCAACTTGACACAGGCTGGAGTTATCATAGGAAAAGGAGCTTCACTTGGGGAAGTGCCTCTATGAGATCCAGCTGTGGGGCATTTTCTCAATTAGTGATCAAGTGAAGGAGGGCCCCTTGTGGGTGGTGCCATCTCTGGGCTGGTATTCTTGGGTTCTATAAGAGAGCAGGCTGAGCAAGCCAGGGGAAGAAAGCCAGCAAGGAACATCCCTCCATGGCCTCTGCATCAGCTCCTGCTTCCTGACCTGCTTGAGTTCCAGTCCTGACTTCCTTTGGTAATGAACAGCTGTGTGGAAGTGTAAGCTCAATAAACCCTTTCCTCCCCAACTTGCTTCTTGGTCATGATGTTTGTGCAGGAATAGAAACCCTGACTAAGACACCTTCTTTCCTTCTTTCTTTTTCTTTTCTTTCTTTTTTTTTTTTTTTTTTTTTTTTTTTTTGGATTTGGTTTTTTTGAGACAGGCTTTCTCTGTATAGCCCTGGCTGTCCTGGAACTCACTCTGTAGACCAGGCTGGCCTTGAACTCAGAAATCCGTCTGCCTCTGCCTCCCAGAGTGCTGGGATTACAGGCGTGTGCCACCACCGCCCGGCATCAAGTTGATCTTTGGTGTAATCATTTCTTTTGTCTGTCATCAGTTCCTTATCTGGGATGAAAATATATCAGTGCTGTATCTCCAGGAATGATGCCACACAACATAAATGGTTTCTATCCATCTAATCAGGGATGGATAGAAAACAAAGAAGGGATGGGGAGGAGGGTTGCATGGCCCCCCCCAAATGGTGTTAACACAAGTAACTAAGGCTGATCTGTGCGAGGGTGGAATCTCTGTGAGAGAAATCCTAATATGGCTATCTTTTCCCTATGTGGGATGGGGTGGGGCACCCTCTTATTGTAAGTGGTGTCTGTAGTTCTCATGAGATTTGTGACAGGACATAAAACCAAGGTCAAGCTGTGGATTCCCCACCTTGGTGGAGAATGCCAGAGTAGTCATCTTCCTCTGCTTGGTATGGGCAGCATGGATCCTTGATGAATAGGGTCTACCTTATGACTATGGGATGTCTCCAAAGAGCTGATGGATTAATGTGGATGGTTGTGTTACGGTCTCTGCGGGTGACATGGAGGAGATGAGGTGGCCTTGGCATTAGTTGCCAGGCCCCTGGGATGAGTCGACAGGCATTCAGCTGTCTTCCCAGGGAGAACTTGCTGGCTTGAGGGGGACTTAGAACCGGGAAAAGAACATGTAGTAATGGCTTCCCTTTATATTTGCCCTATTGAAAAGGAGATAGAGATACTGGCTTGCCACCTCTCATGGATGGATACAAAAATGCAACATGTTCTGTTAAAGAGAACTTTATGGGATCCACAAAGATGGAGCCCATGGAAAGGAGTCAGCTAATGAGGGAGAACAAGGTAAAAGTGATTAAAATCAACAACAACAACAACAACAACAACAACAACAAAAAACAAAACCCCTCAGGTCTAATCATTAATATAGAGAAAGAGAAAATCCATGGCTCAGCATGTACATGGGGTCATTTCAAATGGGTCATGCAGCCAGGTGGTGGAGATACAGGCCTTTAATCCCAGCACCGAGGAGGTGGAGGCAGGTGGATCTCTGAGTTTGAGGTCGGCCTGGTCTACAAAGTAAGTTCCAGGACAGTCATAGTTACACAAAGAAACCCATGCAAGACCATGGCAACCAGGAGCTATCTGCCTCTCAGCTTCTTGAACTGATTTCTACTCAGGCCATAAGAAGGACCTGTCACGGCCTGGCCTGCGAGGCCGTGGGGCATGAGTGCAGGTGGAAGCACTCCGAGTGCTGTGGCGATGGCGACGCTAGGCAGGATTCTTGGGACAAAAGCTGGGAACCAGAATTGTCAACATGTGGGAAACCAATGTCTGATGGACTGGCTCATAGGAGCCATTAGGACTCAAGGTTTTCCACCAGGTGAGGTCCTCATGAATATGAGGGACCAGAAGACAATAGAACAGGTGTCAGTCACGGAGAGAATCAGCTTGGCAGAGACAGTGTGGATGCTTGGCTCACTGGGCCTTATTTTACCCAAAATTAAAAAGGAGACTGACTCAATGGGGACCCCTGGAAGGGCAGGGGGGCTTTAGTGGCTTTGCTGAGCACCAATGTGACCCTTATCATGTAAGAGAGTCTCTGAGATCTGAACACGGCCAGCATGTAATTATGAACATGGGTTCATAAAACACAACAGCAAAATCAACAGAGATAATGAAAAGGAGGTAAAACGGAGTAGGGATCTGCCCAGGGCTTTTAGAAGCCCAGTAACAAGATGTGTGTTAGCCAAATGCTGTGCTACTGGGCTCCTAAAAGCCTTTAAAGCCTGAGCAGTTCACAAAGGTCATAAGTGATAAAATAGCAGATGACAAAGACTGACCTGGGGAGAGCAGAGTCTGAGATATTAATGTGCTGCGGTACAGACTATTCACCTAGTCCGGGCTGGTGAACGGCACGGCACGGGTCACAGCGGCACGCTGCAGCCTATCTGAGCCCAGGCAGCAGGCACAGAATGCAACCCTTTGCACTAAGGCCTAAGTTGGTTGCACTAACAACAGCACAGGTAAGGAGACGACCAGCAGCCCTGTGACAGCAGAGGGCTCGAGGGTAATGTCTACAGACACAGAGGGCTAAAGGGACAGCGTCTCCATCCACACCACCATACCTAACACTGCACAGTGTTTGTTTGTTTTTTAAGACAGAGTTTCTCTGTGAAACTGCCCTGGCTGTCCTAGAACTCACTTTGTAGACCAATCTGGCATCTAACTCACAGAGATCTGCCTGCCTCTGCCTCCTGAGTGCCAGGATTGGAAATACCCACCACTATGCCCAGCTTCTAACACTGCACTTTTGAAGAAATGATTTGCAAGTGTGATGAGCTCTTTCTGTGCTGTATTAGATCTTGCTAAGGTTCCTTTTCTAGCATTCCCTTAGCCGCTCGAGACCAGTGGCTCTACTTTAAACGGACGCCAATGGTCCGTTTCAAGGGCTCCGTCCCCACTCTGTAAAAAGGTTTCGTTATAGAACGCCAGCTCTTGAGTGTCTCACAGATTTATAAAAGCCTGTGCAAGAGCAGTTAAGGCAGCTGTTGAGCTTACATGAAGGCATCCTGCACGAGCAGGAGACAGCACTCCTAGAAGCCAAATATTGTTATGTAATCCCAGGGAAAACTCTGAGAGCCAGCACTGGGCTAACTCTCTAGGAGCTGTCGGCCACAGAGTCCCACCTCCCCAGCCCACAAAACGGGGAAAGGCCAGGGCCACTGCTGTGGGCTCCATGACAGAACTAAATGGTGAGCTGTGACTGTCAAACAGTGTGCATGTGTCGATTACAAAACAGAGAATTCGGGTTGGGACTGAACTGGAGGCTTCCTCCTTGCTAGCTGGCTTTCATAATGCCGTGAGGTACTGCGCAGGCTGCTGGGGGTGAATCGTCACCAACAGACCTTCTGGACCCTGCGTGCCACACTATCAAAAGGTCAATCAAGATGGGACTACGGGTACAGTAGCAGCACAGATGGTTTGCGTATGACTAACGGCTTTCCGACTAGACTTAAACCCCACTCTACAGGGGAGAATTCACTTCTGTGCTGTAAGAGACAACAAAAATCTGAGACTGAGGATGTCCACAGGCCCCAGTGGAAAATAGCTGCCAGGGTTTTATTAAAGAGTGTGATGTGGCTATCAATGTGCCTTCTAAATATCTGTGCCTAATATATTATATATTTATATAAATATAAATATAAATATAAATATAAATATAAATATAAATATAAATATAAATATAAATATAAATATAAATGCCTGTGGATCACTGTTGCTCTCAGAAGTTGGTTATGGAGGGAAACTTCCATTCGTAAATGATGGCACACTACAGAAACTCAAAAATCTCTGGTGAAGCTCTTAAGGACAAGATACCGTTGCTGTGATATAGTAGCTTAATATAGGCCTTAGATAGGCATCTAGGTCATCCCCTCTGAGGCTCAGGGTCATCACAGAAGAGAGTACAGGAAGAACTGTTCAGAGCCAGAGGAAGCCATGGCATGCGGTGTAGCAATTTCCTCTGAATTAAAACATTCCATCCTGGAAGGAACATTTGGGATGAGAACAATTCGCAAATCTCAACAAGTCCCTGAAACTTACCAGGTACATGGAAAGCACCCAGCTATGGGAACTGGATGGACAAAGTATGCTTAAGGGGCTTCAATTGCAGCTCAAGTCATCATAAACCACGTGCAACTCACTGAGTACACAATGAATGTTTACACTTGTTTCTCTCAAGGCTCTGAAACTCTTCAGTTCTGATTTTTGTTCTCCTTGAGAAAGGCTTTCTGTATGTCAGGCTAGTCTGGAACTATATCTATATCTATATCTATATCTATATCTATATCTATATCTATATATCTATATAGATAGAGAGAGAGAAATAGAGAAATATAGATATAGATATAGATATAGATATAGATATAGATATAGATATAGATATAGATATAGATATAGATATAGATATAGATATAGATATAGTTCCAGACTAAGGATGTGAGGATGTGAGGATGTTAAGAATGTGAGGATGACCATGAATTTCTGATATTCCTGTTTCTATATCCCAAGTACTTAAATTAAAGGTTTGGAGCACTGTACCGTGTTTGTGAGAGAAGTTGTGACTTTTCAGTCTTCAGTATAAGAGGCCATCCCAGTGACAGTGATCAACCTTTGGTTGAGCACACCTTACACAAAAGGTGCTTTAACTCTACTGTGGTAGCTCCCACAGCTGTGACGCCCACACTCAGGAGGCTCGGGCAGGCAGACTGCTGTGAGTTCAAGGCAAGTCTAGGTTACCTAGCGAGTCCCAGGTCAGCCTGAACTGGAGAAGGGTTGGCAGAGCCTTACTGAATCCCATGAGGAGGGCGCCTACTCAATCCACAGTCTGGAATCCCTGGCCCAGTGTACTTAACTTGTTGGAAGGTAGGAATTCACAGTGTGCTTTCGTCACATGACAACCTACCCACACACTGCATGTCACCCAGCCTGCTAAGGATTCACCCCACCATCCATCCTTCTCCTAAAAGCATGACTCTTGCTGTAGTCTAAATCCTTCTCCCATAGCCTTTGCTTGATAAACTCTTATTCCTTGGTTGGCAATACTATTCAGAGAGACTGTGAACTGTTAGAAGGCGTGGCCCTGGGAACCTCCCCCTAGACCTTCTTCCTGCCGCCTTCTCTGCTTCCTGGTCCAACATGATGTATAGAGCTCCCGTCTCCAGGAACTAAGCTGCTTCTACTACCTTCTCCTCTGTGACACTGAATTTTCTAAAACAAGGAGTCAGAACCAACCTTTCCCTCATTGGGTTATTGCTGCAGGTATCATGTTCAAACTGCTGTAAGCCCTAAGTCCCCTTTGGGGCACCAATGTGCCTAGATGAAGCTGCCTTTTCTAGTCTCCTATGTGCCACGTGCCTCTGATCCAATCATGGGGATGTAGACTTCAGTTTTTCATGGGTACTCTGAGGGAGGCTGCTGTGGCTGGCAGAGCTGCCTTGGCCTCTCCCTGGATTCCTCTCAGGATACAACGCCTGGAAAGAAGGCACGAGGCTGCAGGTCTAGCAGAGACCATCCTGGAGACCATGAGGTGACCCCGAGGAAAGGAGGTACCCACAGAGCACAGAGTCTAACGGTCTGAGTTTCTGGGGTCTCTGTGGAGCTTACTAACTCTACCCAGCCCTTGTATTTCCTTCCCATGAGAAACAAACTATAATTGTATATGAGCCCTGCTTACTACAGGGAGGCAGGTATTACGTTTTTGCTGGATTTCAAAACCACTGGCCATTCTTGGTAAAAAACGGAGAGACCCAGGTAGGCCCCATCTCACTAGCAGCCTGGCCTGCTGTCAGAGGTGGTACCTTTACCTGCCTAAGCTGCTACCTTTATTATTGTGTTGTACTGAACCCAGGTCCCAGACTCGCTAAGTGCGTGTCCCACCCTTGCTCTCTGCCTCCAGGCCCCACAAGAATTTTTTTTTGGGGGGGGGGCCTAAACTGCCCCAAATAACCACCTTTCAGATTTTGTCCTTGGTCCTGATAACATGCAATCGAAAATAATTCAGTAATATCCAATTTGATTTTCTTTTGGACTAGAAGTTCATTTTGGACATGAATGGGTGGTTTACTGGTAAACTCACTGAGGCACGGTGATACTCCTGGTGTGTGGCTGCCTAGGCCTGCCTTCTGGTTCCCACTCACCTGACCAGACCTTGGCTAATTCCTTGCTGTCTATGTAAAGCTACCCAGAAGCCTTCAGCTGGGCCTTAGCAATGCTGTCGTGGTGCCCTGTTCAAGGGCACCGGACCATTCACTTCAAAAAGCACTGGATAAGCCAGCTGCTCCCCGTCACCAAGGCGTCCCTGGAGAGATGCTGCCCTGCTCTGTCAGCCTCCCAAGTGAGCTCAGAGCCCAGAATCACTTCCTGACCATCCCCTCCCATCTACACACTCCAAGTCTGAGGTGTTCTGAGCCACGTTTCTGGGCCCTCTACAGTCCACTGTCAGCCCAACTGGGAATCTCTTTCTCTCTTCAGTTACTAAGGCCAGGCTTAACTCTTCCTCTTTCTCTCCCAAAAGCACATCATTCTTTTACTTTCCCTCTTTACTGTCAGAGCGATGATGAGCATCTGAGTTGTAGGGACCGGGGCTCATAGACCACTGTCTCAAGGAAAAAGTGGTCTAGCCCCACTCACTTGAGTAAAAACCACACATTCTTCAAACCCCACTTAAGAGACTTAAAGCCACCCCCTACTCTGTCTTGCTTTATAAATACAAGGGGCAGAGGGAAGTCCCACAGACCAAACCCCAGATGAGGTGATTAGTCCCGGCCTGGCTCAGGCTTGTACCAGCCCCAGGGACCCTTGGCTAGAGCGTCCTTTGGCTGTATGTGCTGGTAGAGCTAGACCGGGATTTCTCTTACGTGGATCCCTGGCCTCTTCCTGGAACAGAGATGAACTTATCTCTATTAGAGACTATGGCTACAGGCCAGGGAGGGGGGTTCAGGGGGGCAAGAGGGCTGTGCCCCAGGGCTGCTGCGAAGAGAAGGTACCCCGGACTGCAGGACTCACTCTGCGTTTATTTCTGGTAGTGAGTAGCGTTTGAAGAGCCACCTCCTCCTCGGACGGTGTGGACGGCTGTTGGAGAGGATGCCGGGTAATGTCCTGGGCGGATGGGCTTGGCTATATCCCGGAGGAAGGAGAGAGAAGGATGTCACTGGTGACGGTAATTACCCACAATGCTCTGCCTTCTTACCCTCAGAGCTTGCTGGGAATCGCAGGCCTCTGAGAGATAAGCTGAGGCACCACATAATTCAGGGAGCAGAGAGAACTTATATAGTCATCTTCTTTGTTACAAAGATTCTTTTTCCTTTAATAGTTTATTTATTTGTATTTTATGTTTATGTTTTGCCTGCATGTATGTCTGGTGGAGGGTGTCAGACCCCTGGAACAGGAGTTACAGACAGTTTTGTGAGCTGTCGTGTGGCTGCCGGGAATTGAATCTGGGTCCTCGGGAAGAACAGCCGGTGCTCTTAACTGCTGAGCCATCTCTCCAGCCGCTGATCATTTTATTTTTCAGTGTGAAATTTTTAAATAAATAAATAAATATTAGAAGCAAAGGACTTTGGTTTTTATCTGCAGCAGATCCATAGTTCCCAATAGATTTCACAAGAATTGTACCTGTGATGAGATTTCTAGGAAAAGAGGCCACAATTTCCAGTAGACTCTCAAAGGGTAAGAAACTGAGCAAACTCAATATGTCACTAATCTAAGGGATTTTTACGGTGGAAACTCAAAGGTGCTGTCTCACAATATAGCTACAAAACAATATCTGCTGGGAAATAATGTTGTAGGTTATTAAGGACGTTTCAACTGAAAATAACTCTAGACAACACCTGTGAGTCCCGTTATCCCCCTGGCTTAGGCTGGGCATCTACGATGGGGCAGCTACAACCGCTATTCCTAGCTGAGCTAAGTGTCCAACTCCACAGGCCTTGGGGCCCGAACTTCCGGGCACCATTCAGCTTACAACACTACTGCTCAGAGTGGCCAGCCTGGCTCTTTGCAGGTATTTCCAAACCAGGGGACTTCCCTGAGGCAGACAGATGGTATTCTTCGTGGCCCAGCTGAGAAATATTCATGTATTATACTAGTTCCAAGAGCGCGCCTCTGTTTACAGCCAAGCGCTGCAGCACGGCTGCCTCCTGAGGCTTCGCACACAGCTCTGAAGAGAACGCTATGCTCAGGAGGACAGTGGCGTCTGAATCTCATGCTTTTCCAGGATGAACACCATGTCTCTGGGAATCCCAAGCCCCACTGGCTCTACCCTATCCTTCCAGATGAGTGAGGTCCCACGTAAGATCACTGCAGTATCCCGTGTGGGCGCATCCTGATGTGCGCACATACCTATCTGAGCCGAGTGTGCCCTCCTGGCCATGTTCTTGGCTCGCACAGCCTCCTTGATGCGGTCCACTTCCTGCTGGTAGCGCTTTCGGTCCCTCATGGCGTTCTCCTTGGCCTCTTTCAGCGCGCTCTCCAAGGCCTTGACGCGCTCTGCAGTAGCACGGAGCCTCTTCTCCAGCTTGGGGAGTTCACAGCGCAAATCCGCGTTGTCCCGGACCAGCTGCAGCAGGGAGACAAAGAAGGCAGTTTTGAGTAAGGCTGTGCTACTTACCCCCCCCCCGGCAGGACAGGGCGTGGGAGAAGAGACACCCCGACGAGCGGCCTACTGGGTTGTCTTAGACGTCCATTGTAACTCCAACTCTCAGGAGCAGCAATGAGGGGATACACAGAAGTAGAAGCCATGTCCCGCCACAGGGCAGGTTTATTGTGGGACAGTGCAAGCTTTCTCCTTTGTGTGAGCGTGTTTGGGAAGGGAAGAGACTGTGAGGAATTTATTCATCTAGAATGTATGAGTAAGCTGAGAAATTCCAAGTCAGTAAATGAGCACATTCCAGAGTCCTCTGCAGACCGCGGTCTGTACTGGCGTTAGGTTGGAACCCAGCTCTGCGACATATCCAGAGGAATACAGGAGGGGCCGATTGTTCCTTTTCACTTAGGATTCCAGGTATTGGCAGGCTCCAATGCCAGGGCTAACATTCCTGCCATCTGACTTGGCGAAAGGGGCTGAGGTACTCGAGTCTTGGGTGTCGCACACATAAGGTGAAGGGACCGAAGGGAGCCAGTCACTTAGAAACTGCTCCCACCAGACAGCATGGACTCTTCACTTGAACTCTGCGGTCGCTCATTGTCATTATCAACACGGCCCAATTTAGAATCACATACAAGGTGATATTAAGGGGCTCTCTGAGGACATTTCCAGAGAGGTCTAATGGAGGGAAGACCCATCATGAGCGTGGACAGAGTCATCCCAGAGGCTGGGGTCCCGGGTTAAAGAAAAAGGGGGAGAAGAACGCTGGATGGGCACCTCTGCAGACCTCGAAGACCATGGTCTGTCGTGGCGTTAGGTTGGAACCCAGCTCTGCGACATATCCAGAGGCTCTCGGGAAACAGGAGGGGCCTGTTTCCTTTCGCTTAGGATCCTGGGAAATGGCAGGCTCCTGTGCCATCACCCCTGCCATCTGACTTGGTGCTGAGCCACTCCAAGTCTTACGTGCTGCACACATGAAACAAAGGGACTGAAATGGGACCGAAGGTCTGCAGAGATATGCTTGTCTCTGCTCCCCGAAAGGCCCACGCGTGAGCAGACTCCTTCCAGACAGCCACAAGTCGACTTCCACCATGCTTTTCCCATCTGAAGGGACTCAGCCTCAAGCCATGGCCTCAAGCCTTTCACCCTCGACCTCTTTTGTCAGGTGTTTGGCCAAAGAAATGAAAACAGTTACGAATACAGCAGGAGAGTGAACCCAGTGTGGGAGGGCACGGCTGTGAGAAGCCTGCTGGGCCTTTGGGACAGTTTACATGAGGAATGAACGTGGAGGAGCCCTGCAGTGGGCCTGCAGGCTGAAGGGGCCATAAGCAGAGCTTAGTGGACTGTTCCCGCGGGGCTTTGGAGAATGCCAACAGAAAGGAGGACAGTCACCCCAGGCTCGGGAAGTGACATGAGTAACGCAGACTCTGGCGAACCTGCCCAGAGGTCATTCATGTCACAACATGAATGGCAAAAAGAAAAAAAAAAAATCTAGCTCTATTCTCTATGTATTGTATCCACTCAAAAGGTAGCTTTGCCTCACTGGACTCCAGCCACAGCCATCTGTATTCGCTGCCCTGACATCCTGAGCAGAGCTAAATTCAAAAGTTATGGACCAATTAATTTGAGAAGAACATTTCAAGACAGTATAAGATTCAGGCTGTCGCATAGTTATTGTTATTTGTTCTTAGATCTACGGTGACAAGGTGTGGAAAGATCTAAAACATTGAAGTCTGGCAAGGAAAGGTGCATGAGCCCACGGCTGGTCTGGACAAGATGGCTGTAACTGTTAAAGGGATTAAGGCCGTAAAGGGGGAGACTTCAAATGCTGCAAATTGGACAGAAGAAAAGTTGCCTTTAGGGAAAGATCCTCACCCTACCCACAAACATGGCTGGAAAACTTTCCTTTGAAATAGAGTACTTAAACTACAACAGCTTCTAGGGTATACTGCTCATACAGGGCCAGGTAGCGAAGTGTTTTTGTCAGGCTCAGCCTGGAAGACACCCACAGAACATTGTAGCTGTGGTCCAATCGGGCAAGGCTACATTTTGAGTGGATAGCGGAACTTTGGATCATTCACATGATACTAATTTTAAAGGCGTGTAACATCCAAAACAGAGGGGGAGGGGCCCTGGAAGCGAGCACCAGTGTTCCAGAGAGCCATGGAGGCCCGGCAGCGTGTGTTCCAGAAAGATTGCCTGCGTGGAACGTAGGAGTGAGTTGTGCATAAAGCTGTGAGGGTGAAGCCTAAGCTGTGGTAGCTGTGCAGGCACTGAGTGCAGCCAGCCCAAGAGAGTGCCCACGGGTATCCATGGCAACAGAGCCTGAGGGGGCGGGGCTACACAAACCAGAGATGCTGGAAATGGAGCAGGAGGGCTTGGTGTTTGCCCTGCTGGGTTTCTAACTTGATTTGGTCCAGTCTTTTCATGCTTTCCCCTTGCTTCTTCTCTTAGAAATGTTGACTCTGTGCCGCTGCGCATTAGAAACACACGTACCATTTTGTTGGTTGTGTTGTTCCCATGCAAGTGCTCACAGTTAAAATATTACCTTGAGTCTCAGGGCAGACTCCGAACTTGGGCTTTCAAACAATGTTGGTGTTGGTTAGACTTAGGGGATTCCTGGAGATTAACTAAATGCATTTTGCATCAGAAGAGAGCTACGAATCTTTAAGGACCAGAAGTTTAATAGTTTGGTTTAAAGGTGATCAGTGAGTTGCAGAGTTGGCTTAGTGGTAAGAACACTTGTTCCTTGTACGAGACCAGGTCCACTTCCCAGCACCCACACAGTGGCTCACACAGTTTTGGCAAATCTGGCACCTTCTTCTGGCCTCCTTGGGTACCAGGCATATGCATAGCACAAAGACATGCATGCAAGCAAAACACCCATACACATACAATTAAATTAAAAAATCAAACCAACTTTATAGAGCAGTTGGTGGCCCATTCCTAATCCTGGCACTCATAAGGCAGAGAGAGGCAGGGGGATATCAGTTATAGACCAGCCTGGTCTATAGATCAAGTTCCAGGACAGCAGGGTTACACAGAGAAACTGTGTCTCAAAAAAATGATAGATAGATAGATAGATAGATAGATAGATAGATAGATAGATAGAAAGAAATAAAGAAAGAAATAAAGAAAGAAAAACAGATTGTTTTGGGTGTTTAGTTGACAGGTAGTAAACTTATGATTGTCAACATGACTGTCTAGGTATATCTTTGACGATTTCCAGAGAGGTTCTTAGCTGAGGAGGGAAGACTCACCCTGAATGGTGGGCATGATGATCCTATAGGATCCTGGACTGAGGGAAAAGTAACAAAAAGAGGGCCTGATGAACATCGGCACTCCACTGTCTCCATCTGCCTGGGTGTGAGCATTTCCTTCCACTACAGCCGTCCTGGCAGGAGTTGAGACCTAAAGAGAGGCACTTAGATCCTTTCCTATGGATCCTGAGTGTCGGTGAGTAGCGAGTGTAGTGAGTCCCAAGGAATTAGAATTTCCAGAGAAATTTCATGATGTAGAAACAGAAAGGCTGAAGGCCTGGTGCTGGTCAGAGGAGGAGCTTGTTTCTCAGGGAGAGATTTCACACGGGCTTTAACAATTTGCAAGACGTACCAGAAGCACAGACAGAGACAGTAACTGTCAGTGATGGTGGGGCCATGCCTTGACGAGGGCATGTCCCTAGTCTTGCCTGCCATTTAAGCCTAAACCTCATGTACATACTCCAAAGATGAGTTTGGGGTCACTGAACCTCCTGGCCTGTTCCTCTTCCCAGTGTGGTCACATTGTAGAACCATCTCTCTCTCTCTCTCTCTCTCTCTCTCTCTCTCTCTCTCTCTCTCTCTCTCTCTCTCTCTCTTGCTGTAATTCATCATTTTAATGGATATTATCAATGGCAGTGGCTGAACTTAGCTTGTTAGGATCAAAGGTCCAGGTTTGTACCCTAAAAACTCTAGTAATACCCCACAGCTGCTAACTCATCCTGTGTCCATGCACTCTTTGCCGTGATGGGTCAGACTCTGCCGTGAATTAGAACAAATCTGTTTCCCCCGAAGGTGCTTCTTGTTAGGTGTTTGGTCACAAGGATGAGAAGAGTAAGGGATACAGGTTCACGAGATCCCACGAAAGGAGGCTGTGAGCCTGGTGTAGTTTTGTTCTGGCTGTCCTCTCTGGACCGGACTCCTAGTTTACCACCCCTGCCTAACTCGCATCATCCCCCTTCAAGGTTGAAGGCACAGAGATAAGTTGTTGTCCTTAATCTTTCCTCTTGACTTACCTCGGGTTCCGAGCAGCAGGACTGATCCATTAATACCTCTGTGACGAGGGTCTGACACTACCCCGAGGAAGAGGCAAATCTGCAGAGCGCCCCAGCCCAGGATGAGAGCGCTCATGAAGAAGGGGCTGCAGCACGGCCTGCAGGTCACCTGGCCTGGGGCCTGCCCAGCCTAGCTGGATGGTGCTGCTGCCAGACATACTGAGAATTTTGGTTTCTTGAAGAAGCCACAGCAATATAATAAGATGATGTTTTTGTTTTAATCCCAGATATAGAAATATGAGGCTGCTTCACAGCAGCTGATTATGATTTGCCTTGCACTCTAGCAGGGGCGTGACTTTGCCGGGGGCAGATAGTTTCTGCAAGTATGTGATGTTTGGAATTCTGGGAACTTTCTTGAGGATGTATAAATGCTAGGGCCCCAAGAGGCATGTGGGTTGTTGGTTTTTGGTTGGATGCTGCTAGTTGCAATTTGTCATGTAGTCATGTGCAAATAAAAAACAACAAGAAGAAATTAGATATCCTGATGATGAAGATCAAAATTGCCAAGGAACTGGACGCTCCTAATCAGCAGGAAGTAATCTAAGATAACAGCACCCCCTTGTCTGTCTACCCTTTTCTCTCTCCTATCTAGTTTTAGGGGGTTGAAAGGGTGAAAGATAAAAGCACCCACGAAGTAGCCAGGAGCCTGGTTACAGCCAGTACCCAGGGTTTTGCACTTAAACTCCAGCTGCAATTGTCAGAATACAGACAGATCAGGGAAAGGATCAAAACTCAGAGAAAGCTTTATCAAAGCAAGCCACCGCGGCTCTGACCTATTTTGCTTATGCCAGCCGCAGCTCCATGCCTGGCAGACTTGGCTTTTAATAAATATTCCTTGAATTCATGAATAAAATAATGAGTTGCAGAGCCAGATTTCAAGATGCCTGGCAGTCTTTGCTTCTCTATTTCTCATTATCAATTTGCTTGAATGATTTCACTATATTGATCTGCCATCTTCTCTCTGGGGAAAATGTGATCGCCAGCGCTATGGAAACAGATCTAGCATGTCAAGAGAAGTGACATGTGGCCCAAAGAATTGGACCATTTGTACCCCATACCAAACGCTAAAGAGGGGGGAGTCTCAGGCATGCTGGCATTTATAGACAAGGAGGCGAGTGGCTCGCCTGAACCACGGGCTTACTGGACATACTTATTCCTCTCTGTCACTCTGTGCAGATGTCAGAGCAATGATCCTAAGGTCCCAGCCCCTGGGTTCCCACCTGTCTTAGTTACTGTTCTATTACTGTGAAGAGACGCCATGGCTACTGCAACTCTTATCAAAGAAAGTGATTGGCTGGGGCTTGCTTACAGTTTTAGATGTCAGCCCATATTCATCATGATGGGGAGTGTAACAACAAGCAGGCAGACACGGTGCTGAAGAAGTACCTGAGAGTTCTACATTCTAATCCACAGCCAACAGGTGAAAGCTTAGGCCAAGCACGGGATTTTGAAACCTCAAAGTCCAAACTCCCAGTGACACACTTCCTCCAATAAGGCCGTACCTATACCCAACGAGGCCTTCTAACCCTTTCAAATAGTGGGCTTCCCAGGTGACTAGGCATTGAAATATATGAGACCATAGGGGCCATCCTTATTCAAACTACACCACCACCTGTGAAAGGAAGCAATGTCTCCCTTAGATGGAAACTAAGGGCTCTGAACCATCGCGATCAGCACATGCACTCTGTGGAGGAGACTTCTGCTCTACAGAGAAGCCTAACAGATGCCGTGGGAGAGCACAAGGCCCGTCAGGATCCAAGGGTGGAAGGAAAGCAAGATGGAGACACAAAGAAACGTAAGGATCAGCACGTTACTCTCTTCACGCTGTAGAGAGCTCCTTCTCTATAAATGGGTTCCATCAAAGAAAATCAGCCTCTCTCTCTCTCTCTCTCTCTCTCTCTCTCTCTCTCTCTCTCTCTCTCTCTCTCTCTCTCTCTCTCTCTCTCTCTCTCTCTCTCACACACACACACACACATACACAGGACTATATATGGGAACATATGAGTATATATATTTTTGCCTCATGTTTGTATATGTGCAGCTACATGTGTTCTGTGGCACATGTGCAGAGGTCAAAGGACATCCTGCAGAAGTCAGTTTTCTTTCTCTACTCTGTGGTTTCTTGGGATCAAACTCAGATCATCAATCATATAATGAGCTATCTTGTTAGCCAAAGTAAGTTTTTCTTACATAAAGGAAGTTTCGGAGGCTACAGGCATGGGCTATTTTTCTGTTTTGTTTATTAATTCTTTTAGAACGTATACGATGTATTTTGATCACATCCACCCCTCGCTCCTCACCCTACCTCTCCCTAACTACCATCCTCTCATCACATTGAGACAGGATCTCACTACGGTGCCTAGGTTGGTCTTCAGCACCTAAGCTTGGGTGATTCCTACCCCCACCCCCTCCTTAGTAGCCAGGAATACTGTTACTGATCCAGGGATTTTTGAGGGCTTGAATTTTTTTTCCCAGCACACATTTTCTTTGACCATGAACAGACATCTAACATCAGAACTGTTCTCCCTGTGTCGCAGGCAACCAGCCGAAGCTGTGCCCAGGAGCGAGCAGAGGCTGGGGCGGGCTGCAGTGAGAGCAGAGGCTGGGGCGGGCTGCCAGCTGTCGTGAGCTCACTCACCTGCTTGTGCACCTTGGTAAGCTGCTCCAGGTTGTTCTCCAGGAAGGAGATCTTCTGCTTCTGGGCGGCACTACCCCCTCCATCATCGCTGTCCAGCTCCACGCTCTGCATCCACACATGACAGTCAGTGGCATGAACCCGCCTCCCTCTCCCCTCCCCATCACCTACCCAGTGTTCAAGATACATTATCACTCTTGGAAAAGAAAAATCTTCAACCCCACTAAAAGACAGTCTGAAAGTGAAAATGAAGGGCAGTTGTAAAAGTTTCCAGTGAGGGGACTTCCTGATAAATTTCCCTGCTTTCCACTGAAGTGTTGTGAGGAGTTATTTTAGGATGCTGGGATGAGAATACCTTCAGATATGCTTTTGTATGCTACACGCGCATTGCTCGCTAACGAAATGTACCTCTCCCCTGCGGATAAAGAGATTTCTCTTTTCAAAAGAAAGCGCTCACAACTTATTAAGAAGATCCGGTGTGAAAATAAGCAGGAGACTCAAGTTCAGCTTAGCCATCAAGATCAGATGAGAAATTACCAAGCCTGTCAGCCAGAGCCATTGGTGCCACGGGGAGAGCCTAACAGTTCCTGCTTGTCTCTTAAACACCCAAAGCTATGCAGCTCCTCAGTGAATCGGGCTCAGCCCCGCACAGCAGCCAGGTGCCGGGAAAACCCTTCGGATTTATCAGATCTTGAAACTGGCGGCAGCACCACACTCTTGACAAGCGAGGAGCCACAGATAAATTAGGAAGTGCATGTGGAAACACAACCCGATGTTCAAAAATAGCAAAACATGCCTGTCTGATGTGACAGCAGAAGGATCCATCCTTCTCCACAGGGTAATGGTTTCTACCATCAATTCAGCCCCACGCAGGAACTCTCAAACACGATTATATACCAGGAGGCCAGGCCACTTACTAAAACTCAGAGTGCTGGGCCCACTCCTGTCTCTGATTTCTCAGATCTGGGGTGTATTATGTATTCAAACAAATTCCCAGGTAATGTCAATGTAGCTGCCAGAGGCCCAGAGGCCAGAAGTCTAAAAGTAGGTCATCCTTAGAAGTGTTATAAACTCAAGTCAGGGGATTCTGATTCCCCTCTTAACCTTCCTCTGGACAGTACCCCCTGACCCCCAAGGCACAGCCTTCTCCTAAGCTCTCACCAGGTGCTCTTCTAGTCCATCACATCTATGCCAGCCTCCTCCTCCTCCCTGGGGCAGGCCCCAGGGTAACATGTGCTTTGTAGAGTGTGTTCCTCATACAGTGTACTGACTGCAGTCACTCAGGCTTTGAAAATCTCCCAGGAGTCTCTGCCTTTGCCTTTTACATTACCAAGACTTCAGCTTGCTGGAGCCCTGCTGTCAGAGGTGCTTGCCAACTACACCCTGTTCCCTGTTGGGCACGCACTGCACTTATCCCTAGTAGATTCTATATGGCTGAGTCTTATCTCCCTGGGCTCCGCCTTCTCTTCCCTCCTCCCTGGAGGACATCGGCCATCAGCTATGGCTTCTTTCCACTGTCCTGGAACTCCCTGCAAATGCTTCCAGCTTGACCCTCTCTGAACTCTGGGGAAGATCAGCGCTTTTTTACCAAGTAGGAAATCCGTTTGTGCAGTTAGTTCTGCCCCCTCTCAGACCTGCTTCTGGCAATCACTCCCTTTTTACTATATCTGACCTTTTCTCCTTTGCTCCTTCAAACACACCCACGTGTAGGAGGACACACACATGAACTCACACTCAGACGTGTGTGTGCCTTCACTAACCATCTGCGCATGCTTTTCTTAATGCCTCCCTTTAATATTCCCCTGCCTCTTCTGTGTTCACGCTCCTCAATTAAGTTTCTGAGCTGATCTATTGAGCCAGCAATTGGGAGCCTCCCTAAGATCACGTGATTCTAAGATCTTGCAGACACGCCCAGCCCTTTTCTGTCCCACAATCACACCCAAGCCTAGATCACACCTACAATGCGGTGACGTTGAACCTGCTGTGGCGGCTAGGGAAATAAGTACAAACTCAATGCCAACGCAGCCTACACACTGCACACACGCGAGGCTCTGTCCGTCTCTTTTCTGTACACTAGGGGGCCACGCTGTCTTCTGACAAGAAATGTTCCGGACTTTTCTGACACAACTCAGTGACTTTCACACAGTGGGGCCAGACAAATACATGTCATTTTGAATGAAGGCCGGCCAGGGACAGTATTATAACTTCCTTTTGCTTAGAAGGAAAATCAGATGGTAAAATATTCCTAAGTAATTTCAGCCCGAAGCACATTCTTTTAGTAAGGTTTTCTAGCATGAGGCAATTAATTTTTAAGCATAACCAGCCTTAATTTGAGCAGGTGATATTTCAAGCAAAGATGACAGCTTAGGGCTCCATCTCTTCTCCTCAACTTGTTCAGACGTGACAGGACTCACCTTTTTCACCCGGGTGGTCAAATCCTGGACGAAGAGTTTGCGCAGGTTATGAAGGGTCTGGAGTTCTCTAGACTGGAAGAGATTTTTCACCGCAGTCAGTGGGGTGATGGACTGAACTGGTGCTGCGTTTGCTCTAGATGCCATTAGCCCCACCCCCACCCCACCCCCGTGACGGTGACGTTGGAGCCGCCATTGACACCGGTACCTTGCCCAGTCTTCAACTTTCATGGCTTTCAGGAGCACATGGTGCAGGAGCCTGGGACCTCCAACCACTGGCTGTAAACCGGTACACGGCCAGCTAGCTCCTCTACTCGACTCTCAATGGAGCCAAACGAAAATTCCTAGTAAGTCACCTGCCAGAATCGGGTCTCCTTTTGGTTTGGTTTTGTTTATTCCCTATATAAATATTACATCTCATACCAATACAAACAACCAAAAGAGAACCAGATAAGAGATATTATCTACACTGGCTGGCATGTCCCATGATCTTCACCCACCCCCGCCCCAGTCACAAGGATGTCTGCCTCACTGGAGCAGCTCAGGGGTGGGCGGTTCTCTGACTCTCCACCTCTCTTGTCTTGGTGCTAGACAAGTCGCCTGAACTGCCTAAGCGTTGTCTCGTTTTTGAGATGAAGATAAAACAGAATTTGACTCACTGGCTTTGAGACTAAACAGGAAGATCTAAAAATCTCTTGGGACGATTTCTGGCCTCAGTAAGTGGTCAGTACGATGGCTAATATGAGTTCAAATCCCAAGAGCTGGCAATGATGATTTCCTCTTTCATTTTCTATGAGTGAACTCCTAAGACTGTGAGTGAGGAGACAAGGGCCTGAACCAAACCTAATGATCTTTGGAAACAAAACCAGAATATCTAAACAGTTCCTTCTAGTCAAGTCTTCATCTATATCTACATATACTCATACACACATACATGTAAATATGTATAATTTTTGCATATAAATTTTAGCTGGGATATTATTTTCTTAGCTCTCATTGGTCTGAAATCCATGCCTATGTACATACATAAATGCAGGTGCTGGGGGTTGGAGAAGAGGGCACTGGATCATCTGGAGCTGAAATTATAGGCGGTTATGAGCTGCCCTGTGTGGGCACTGGGAACTGAACTCAGGACTTCTATAAAAGTAGTAAATGCTCTTAACTACAGAGTCATCTTTCCAACCTGCTTCTTGATATGTTTTTTTTTTACACAAGCATGCATCAGTTTTATGTCAATTACCTCCTTATAAGTGAGGAGGAGACAGAGAATCTTTAATGTTTTCATCTATATAAATGGACCTGATGTCAGGGGGTGAAATTTACACAGGCTTACATTAAAAAGGTTGAAACAGGACCCAGAGTTAAGGAAACACTAAGTTCCTTGGAATAAGGTTCTCTGTTAATTTAAGACCTTATTACTAGATCCAATTCTGTGCTGAAATAAGAAGCACCTCAGTCGATTGCATCCTTGGACGGGGTAAATTGGTTTCTGCAGGAAGCCAAGCAGGCCTGGTATTATGAGTAATGCGCAGACAGCCCCGTCTATGAGTGGGCCGCCTCACAGCACAGAACCAGGGCTGCAGGTCAGCGCTCACCAGAATCCAGACTGCCCTCCGCCCTGCGGCAGGGATGCGGTCCCAGCATCTCTTAATGTTCACAAGTGCTCTGCTCTGTGCGCTGCCTCTCTACCTCAGATCTCTTATTTCTGCCTGCCCTGTGGTCACAGTTGATATTTTCTGATGAAAAGCACCACCACACAAAAGGGAGCCAAGAAGGCCTGACCCCCTGCCCAAGAGCCAGGCCTTTCCTGCGCTGGCTCCTTTCTCGGCTCTAGTCATGTGGCAGGGGGCTGTCGAGGGCATGTGAGGCGGTTGGCGCTGCTGTCAGCCGGGCGCCTGCAGCAATGACCTTTCCTCCATCACATTCACAATCATGTCTACATCCCCAGCTCCCTCAGGCCTCTTCCAAACAAACAACAAGCTACTGACTTCCATGCACGACTTCGAGGGTGGGCTTCCTGTCATGGTGGAAAGCGAGGCTAGCAGCTGAGAGGTGGTCCGTGTGGGGTGAGGTGGGATCAGGAGGAAGTGGCCAGCGTCCTGCCTTCAGCACAGAACGGCATAGACGGCAGTGTGGAGTGCGGTTCTCGGAGTCCAGTCTGTGGGCAGCGTCCTACCCATCCCCACGGGACTCAGGAGGCAGGGAAGGCTGGCACGGGAGGCCGTGAGGACAGACTGGACAGCCAAGGGCAGCACGAACCTGCCTCTGAGTATCTACAGCTCAGCGTGGGAAGAGTCCAACACTCGAGTCTAAAGCAGCACACACTGCAGGAATCTAGCCCTGGATTTAAAGGGGGGGGGCATGAGGGCAGTGAGGGAGAGGGAGAGGAGCCACCCTGCCTGTGGATCTGTCCCTGTGTGGGGGTGGATGTTCGTAAGTGGGGGACAGCCTGGGAGAGCGAGTGTGTGTAGGCACAGCCGGATTACTAAGGAAATGAGGAAATGAGCTTGTGGGAGGAAGAAGGAGACTAACTGCGCGGACGATGGAGGCTCTGAGGAAGCGAGCCATCTACTACACACTCAAGAGCCTAAGAGCAAAGGGGCTGGCTATGTCCTGTGTTCATCGTGCTCACAGGGAGAGGAGCAGGGAAGGGTGGGCGTGTGAGAGTGTAGGTCGGGATGTGAGTGGGAAAGATGGGCGGTGGGAGTGAGAGAGAGAGAGAGAGAGAGAGAGAGAGAGCAAGTATGGTACGTGCATGAGAGAGAAAGTGTGTGGGAGAATGTGTATGTAAGATTGTGCAAGAGTGTGTGTGTGAGAGAAAGTGTGTGTGTAAGAGAAAGATCATGTGTATGTAAGAAAGTGTGTGTGAGAGAGAAAATGTGTGTGAGATTGTATGTCTGAGAAAGTGTTCATGGAAAAGTGTGTGTGTGTGTGTGTGTGTGTGAGAGAGAGAGAGAGAGAGAGAGAGAGAGAGAGAGAGAGAGAGAGAGAGAGATTTCGTGTGAGAAAGTGTGTGTGAGAAAGTGTGTGAGTGTGTGAGAAAGTGTGTGTTAAGAGACTGTATGTGGGAGGGAGAGTGTGTGGGAGAGAAAGTGTGAAAGAATGTGTATATGTGTGGGAAAGAGAGCATTTTGTGTATTTGTGGTGTGTTTGTGTGAGAGAGTGTACGTGAGAGAGATTGCATGTGTGTGAGGGGGTGGGGCCCGTGAGAGTGCTGGGTATGGGTGTGAGCTGCTGCTGGGACCGGATGTGCACACGTCTGACTTACTGAGCATCTGTGCATATCGGTCTGTAAGTGTGAAAAAGGGATGAGAAGAGGCAGGCAAGCGTGAGTCTGAGGCACACAACCACGTGTGTGAAATGAGCAGAATGATTTCGAATAAAAAAATCACTAGCGAGATGCAGCTCTGTGTGTGTGTGTGTGTGTGTGTGTGTGTGTGTAGGAACACATATGAACATCAGGACAGTCAGGGCCTGTGGCCAAGCGCAGAAGACATTGCGAAAGTGAGTGTGTGGTGTGCTGACAAGCCGTGTGTGCAAATGCATGTGCAAGCCCTGTGTGAGGACAGCAGAGACACGGCAAATGAGGGTGCGTGGGTGTAGGGGTGCACACGGGGCACACGCAGAGAACATCTGGAATCATCACACATCCAGGACGGCAGGAACCCAGTGAACTTTCAAAGCTCCATATTTTGAACTATTCTGCACCTCTGTCAGAACATCCAGTTATGCCCTGCATTGCTCTATTAAACTGTCTAGATGAAATGACATCGTGGCTTTGTGTCTGTGTCCCCTACAGACGTCACCCTTGAAAGGGCCACTCTCCTATCGGCACAGGCATCGACCCCTGTCCCAAAGGCTTGTGTCATCGTCTCTGAGGAGCGCTTTGTACTGACCCAGGAGCCAGCATGCAGCCTCAGCCAGTGGGAGGCGCCATCCGCCCACGGTCGGACTCTGCAGGTTGTTGCGGATGGGCTCTGTCCCACAAGACCCCCATGACACATGAGCGATCGGAAGGGGCCACTGAATTTAAACACGAAACACATTTTTCACTGTGTTGCGCTGTTAGGATGGCTTGTGAGAAGCCAGAGCTGCCATGTGTGACCCAGCTGCTACCCTGCACAGCCACCACACCAAAGCTGTCAGGGGAAGCCAACGACTGTAGGCACAGCACAGAGAAACCCAACAGCAATTTCACATACTGAGCCCTTCAGAGGCAAGAGGGATCTCCTGCTCTTCTGCCCCTCCCCCACCAAGGCACCTGCTCCATCACTGTCCTCCGTGCCTGCCCCTACCCCCCCCCCAGATGCACACTCATGTCCCTGTTGCTGCCACTGCAACTCCTGCGTGTTCTTCCCCTCTGTTCACCTCATCAAGGTCGGCATCTAGAGGACAAGGCCTCCCCTCCCCGCAGTGCACACTGATATGCCCCAAGCACCTAGGCCAGGGCCGGCCACCAGCGGTGCTTGCTAAATACCTGCTCAGAGTTGAGCGGGGTCACAAAGTACACACAGTGCTTTACAGTGCTTCTTATTCAAGTATTTCAGGATTACGGCACTAATAACCGACTATGTATCCAGTGGATTAATTCTGTTACGAAATAAGTCTATGGGCTGGAGAGATGGCTAAGTGGTTAAGAGCACTGACTGCTCTTCCAGAGGTCCTGACTTCAATTCCCAGCAACCACATGGTGGCTCACAACCATCCGTAATGGGATCTGATGCCCTCTTCTGGTGTGTCTGAAGACAGCAACAGTGTACTCACATACATTAAATAATAAATAAATAAATGCACAAATAAATAAATAAATGCACAAACAAATAAATAAACATTTAAAAAAAGAAATAAGTCTACAATCCCAGTCTGCCACGGAATGCTTCATGTCTAAATGCTATACGGGAAAGGTGCACGCAGATAAATTTTCAGAATAGACAATCCAGTGGATCACAGAGAAATCGGGCTCCTGAGGGAGCGCAGACCAGGATGTGACTCACCACAGTCTCCTCCAGGCCCTTGAGGTCCTCCCTGGCTTGCTCCCTTTTGTCATTGAGCAATCTGAGAGAAGGAAAGGAACCGTGAGCCACCAAGGCAGCACCAGGACCGCGCAAAAGCAGATGCAGTTTGCACCCAAGGCCCAGGAGCGGGGGTGGGCAAAGACCGACCAAGCCACCGCTGCTTCCAACAGTGGGCCCTGGCGGGAGGGAGTCCCCAGGGCTCAGGGCTCGGCTAGGGCTGGTCCTGGGGCTGGGAAGCCGGGAAGGCTAAGGCACTCACAGGAGCTTCTCCAGTTTCACTTCCCTCTCCTGGTCCTCTATCTTCAGCTTGTTATAATCAGAGCTGAGCCTCTCCTGCTCCAGTTGCAGTTTCTGATTCAAACTGAAATTGAGAGGAAAAAAAGCAATATATTCCAGGTCAGCATGCACTTCTGAGTCATCGCCTACAGCGCTGGCTCTCCTCCAGCCCCATTAGCTCTGTGCAATAAAGGCAACAACTCGGGAGGATTTTGAGGGATCAGAGAACAACCTCACAGCTTCTTCTCTGCCCGAGTGAAAACTAATTTCTGGGGAGCAGTTCGGAAGCACGAAATGAAACAAAGGCTTTCGCGGGTGTATTTATAGTTTGTTTGTGTGCAAGGGCTTCTGTGGGGATATAATGACATTGGGGAAAGGATGATGCCTGAAAATAGAGAGGAGAGAGACAGAGACAGACAGACAGACAGACAGACAGACAGAGCCCTACAACACACATTCTGCTGCTGTACACACCCAGACAACAGCTGCACACTCAGTAACTATGTGGCCATTTCAACGCTGCCCCCCACAGGTGTCAGAAGTTGTCTTCCATGGACAGCAGCCGACATGGGGGCAGCCCTTGCTCTGCTGAATGTTCAGACAGGCTTTATGAAGAACTCCACTAAGGTTTTGTGGAGACAGAAAGCCAGCGTCTGGCTGTGCTGGTCAAATTTATGTCAATTTGACATGAGCTGAAGTCATGCGGGAAAAGGGTCTCTCAGTTGAGGAACTGCCACCATCAGATCTGCCTGAAGGCAAGTCTGTAGTACTTTATTATTATTATTATTATTATTATTATTATTATTATTATTATTATTGGTGGATGATATGGTAGGGACTGGCTCTCAGGAGAGGTGCCATGCCTGGGCTGGTGGTCCTGGTGCCATAAGAAGGCAGGCAGAGCAAGCCATGAGGAGCAAGCCAGTGAGCAGCACCCCTCCACGGCCTCCGCCTTAAGTTCCTGCCCTAACTTCCCTGGGGGGTGAACTGTTAACTGTAAGCTGAAATAAATCCTTTCCTCCCCAAGTTGCTTTTGGTCATAGTGTTTTCTCCAGCAATAGAAATTCTAAAACAGGAGGCTCTGTTCAAATTCTACCCCGTGCCAGTGCTCATAAAACCACTGAGACGCTGAGACCACAAGACTGTGTGAAGGAAGCCAGAAGCCCCAAGAGCCCGAGTCTAGAAAGCTCTCATGAGGAACTCATGCACTGACTGGCGCTCTCTTATCTCCCTTTCTTTCTTTCCTTCTCTTTCAGAATGTCTTGAGGGAGATTCATCATCATTGTGTCCAGGAGACGCTCAAGTGCATTGGAATGGGAGGGTGTAGAGGGGTGGGGACAGGGCATGCTGAGACCTGTCCTTAGGGGACTGCGCAGAGCCAGCACACCAGCCCGACTCCCGCTTCCCTCCTCCCCTCCTTCAAGATGCAAATGCTCTGCAGGCAGCTCACATACTCTGGGAAGATTTGGATCAGTAGCCTAGAGAATTGAACGCTCAGCTCCAGTCTCACTCTCTTTAGCCATGTGACCTTAAGTAAATAATTCAACCTTGCTTCCTAGATCTAATTCTTCATCGATAGAAGGTCTCGGTGGTCATGGCGGGAGGGGGACCGTAGGGGTGGTGGAGAGGGTCTTGCCCCAGTGGGGGGGAGGGGCAGTGGGTGAAATTCTACTTCAGTTGACACGGTTTCTTTGTAATAGTATGCCTTTTAAGGGAACATTTAAAAGGCTGTTCTGCAAAGGGGTTCGGAGACTTCCAGAAAGATCTACTATGTAAAAAGCATTAAGAACCCCAGAATAAGATCCCCCTCAGAAAGGACCTTTGCATCTGGGGGACTTGTGCTATAGAAAAGGAGAGGCTGCTGTTGAGCAGGGGGTTCCCCAAGGACTCTGAGAAGGCAGGATGTAGTCGCAAGGTAGCATCCGGAGTTCAGTTGCAATGATGTCATCCTGATAGCAGCAGGAAGGGCATGTCCCGTGCACAGGCACACACTGGCCTCTGAGTCCTCTGCACGGGCAGCCAGGTGTCTCTACAGGTGCATAATCTGTTAGGCTGAAGAGGCAGCAAAGCCAAACAATTTCTCTGGAGTGTTTATTAATTCCTGGGGGAGGAATAGTCTTGTGGGTTTTTTTTTTTTCATACTTTCATTTAGTCTTTCTGGCTCCTGGGCATGTATCTTACAAGCTGAGTCACCCCTGAACTGCCTGGGGTGATGTGGAGGGGCGGCTGGCCCTGCATGCCACCTGCTATACCAGAGCCTGGGGGGGGGGGCGGGCTGGGCTCCAGATGGGAGAACAGACCTGAGGCAGTACCACCTGGGCAGAACAGAGTTCAAGCACAGAGACGAGGGCCCCTGGCCAAAAGCCATGTCCTTTAAGCCTGGCTCCCAAGGCCTGCCCTTGCCTGCCCTGCCTGAGTCTGCCCGTGCCCGCCCGAGTCCCATGAGCCCCCAGCCAACTCACTCTCGAATCTCATCAATGATTCTCTGCTTCTCCTCAATCTCATCGCGGAGTCTGGACAGCTGCTTCTGGTGTGCTTCCCGGTGACTCTCCATCTGCTGCTCCAGAGCCTTCTGCCAGCCGGGCCAGGAGAAACGTGGCGTCAGCTAGTGGGCGCTCTGCCCACTGGGTGACAAGCCCTGGATCCCTATCTACCTTCCTCAGATGTTAAATCCCAAAATTAAGGGTGATTCTGGCTCCTGTGCCCAAGCTCCTGGCCTTGCTTCATTTGCACAGCAAAGCCATAGATCTGACACAAAACTGAGAGGGCCCCAAAGGCCAACCAGCCCAACAGTGCACAGAAAGTTCGCCTTTGCCCTTCTAGCTCCTCTCATCGGCCAGTCAGAACATAGCTTTCTTATGACCCGGGTGACTCCAGACAAGTCACTTGACCCCTTCAGGAACAGGGAACGCAAAGACATCAGTGCAACACAGGTGTTTGCAGAGACATTTCTGGTTCCCTGTACAATGCTATCAGCATCTTGTGACTACGTCAGGCCCCACGAGAGCTCGGAAGGCCCAGCCATGGTTCCTCTCCTGTCTTACTGACACGCACAGGTATGGGGACAGACCGTTCCAGGTGTGGACACATCCAACACATGAGCACTCACCTTCACCTCCTCGGCATCCTGCAGCCTCGTCAGGTGCTCCTTTTCCTTATCTTGGAAGCTGACTTCGTGCATTTTCTCTGTTTCAAACAGTAAAAAATGACTGGATTTGTTTAACCAGCAGGGCATTTAACTAGCAGGACTAGAAGCAAAACCTCAGAAAACAAAACCTCATCTTGCCGCAGGGCAAACGCCAGGCGGCCTGTATCAGAGCGGCACCAGTGCTGGAATGGAGGAGGGGGAGCCGGGCACACCCCTGACATCTTGGACTGACCTCGCCTGTGGCCTGTGCTAGTACGTGGGCGCCATGTGGATTGCACCCCTGGTGGACTGCATTCCCTGCAGGGAAAGGAAGAGACCACCTGGACGCAGGCGGCCCCAGAACTGCTCCCCACCTGGCCCCTGGGACCAGGCCCTGAGGGTGCAGACACAAACACGCCTTGCAGATTCTAAAGCTCCTGTGAGCGTGAGGTGACATCTGGATTCATGTCACCGGGAGAATTCCACAAGGAGTTAATTTACCTCCCAGGAGTAGCTGTTGATTTTCTAAGAATCTGGAGCAGGAAAACAAGCTAAAGATGAAAACAAGGGAAACAGAGATGTACTCTAACACGTTCTGGATTCGCAGGGGCCCCGGGTGGGCGGGGCTGTGGCTGGCACTCCTTCTCTGTGCACTCAAGTGCAAGGGCAGTGAGCCAGCCGCACAGCTGGGAGGGGACGCGGCGAGCAAAGGCCATTCGGGCAGTGACATCTGATTCATCATTTCTCTAGTCTAGTTTACTTCATTTCGGACCTTTTCTGTTTATATTTCTATCCAGTGGCCCCACTGCAGCAAACATATGCAAGATGGGAAAATGTGTTTCTTTGTTCAGCATTCGGCGGCACGATGCCCTCTCAACATCCATCCCTTACCACAAAAATCAAACGTTACAAAGCTGTGGCAGGGCTCTTTCTTCTTAATTTGCCTTTAAACCTGACGCAGCATGTGTTTATCCACTAAATAACTTTATAT
Organism: Apodemus agrarius; assembly: GCA_964023405.1. Classification (NCBI taxonomy): domain Eukaryota; kingdom Metazoa; phylum Chordata; class Mammalia; order Rodentia; family Muridae; genus Apodemus; species Apodemus agrarius. The sequence goes on from OZ030008.1 coordinate 135,164,660, forward strand.
GAAAATAAAAGAAATGAAATAATAACATCATCAATCCTACTACTCATCAGACTGTTTGTATTTTAAACACTAATTTATAAGAATACAAGGATCCATTTATCTTTAGTAACTGCAATAAAGATTTTACCCTGACACTGCATCATAGCCATGGCCACCTACGCATGCTCTGCCTCCGATGTGAAGACCGATATTCTATTAAAGTCTACCGAACTTTTAGATATTTTAGGTGGTTTCCTTTTCTCCTCTGCATTCTTGTTTATGCTTTTCTGATCTAATGCTCTGTGATGAGGGACTGGGAAAATGGCTCAGTATTTCAGAGCACTTGCTGTTCTTCCAGGGGACAGAGTCTGGGGGGTCTCAACATCCACACCAGGTGGCTCACGGATGCTGATAATTCTATCTACAGGGCACTGAACTCCCTCTTCTGGCCTCCACAGGCACACACACACACACACACACACACACACGCACGCACGCACGCACGCACGCACCATCTTTAAAATATATAAGATAAAAATAAAATTCTGCAATAAATGCTTAAAATTCGTGGACCAAATGGCCTGAAGAACTGTTAATAGTTATTCACATTGTTCTATACAGATTTGATCTTCATGTCAGCCCTCGCTATATATGGTCGGTCTCATTCTGCACACTGCAATGTTCTTAAACCCTGCTCTGGTTTCTGCATTTCTGATGGCCACCCTTAATTTTTTTATTCGGTTTACTCAGATTTATTAAGTGTTTCCTGTGTGTCAGGTACCACACAGCTAAGGGCCTAGCACTTAGTGCAGGGTCAGAATCCCAAGGAAGGGCATGACCCACAGGGTCTCCAGAAGACAGAAGATGCATTCTGGAATCAGCCCTGGGATCCCGCAGTGACCCGGCCCCGTCCCGAGAAGACTGTGGTGAGCGCCTCGGCTCTGCTGATTTAGCCGGTCACTAACTAGGCTGCTCCGAGGCAATCATAACAGAAATGAGCAGCACCAGAGACACATCTGACAGGCCTAAGGGACAAGCTTCGCAGAGCAAGAGGCCAACGCCGCTGGAGAGAGAGGATGCTGGCCCAGTCAGCTGTGTGGACAGAGGGAAGCAGCGGACACTCAGTGGGGTAGCACGGGCTTCTTTCAGTTATGCTGCAGGTCCCAGAAATGCTGTGACTGAACAAAACTAAACGCCAGCACTCAGCCAGCGAGCGACCGGCTTAGGCCACGCGTCTGCCCCCCGGCAGAGGCGCCAACATTTACCCTGGGCCCGGAGCTTGGCCAGCTCCTCGCTGAGGGAGTCCTGGGACTCTTCCAGCTGCCGCCTCTTCTGCTCCATGTTCTGCATGTAGTCTGTCAGAGACTTGATCTTGGCTTCGTGCTTTGAGTAAGAAAACAGATCGGAAGGAAAGGTGAGAACCTAGAATCTGGTTGTCCAGGCTCCTCGCGGGCTGTTTAATACGAAAAGACACGTTAGAGACCTCACGACGCAATGGCTCCCATTTTATCCTTTGCCTGGGACTCAGAACTGAGGACTGAGAGCGTCCTCTGTTTCTGCCACGTACTCTGCAGCTGCCCTCGCTTCCGGATGCTGCATGGCCATGTCCGCGTGCTCTTCCGCTTCACGTGGAGACCAAAGCCTGCCCTCCCTGCTTTCCTTCCTTGTGGTAAAAGCTGAACGGCTAATGGTGTAGCTCGGTACCAGAGCACCTGGGTAGCATGAGCAGTGGCCTGGATTCAAATGAAGCACCAGGAGGAGGAGGAGGAGGGGGGAGGGGGAGGGAGAGGAGGACTGTTGAAGGAAGGCGCTGGGCAATATCCAGGCTGAAGGCCTCGTTCTTTGCACACGCATCTTTAGATTCAAACAGCGCATCTGCTCTTCTGTCCCTCAGAGACAGTTCAACTCTGGTCATTAGAGACCTTGCACCTTAGGGTTCCCTCTCTCTGAGAGCCTCCTCTCTGCCAGTACCCTCCACACACGCACACAGTGCCCTGGCTGGCTCCTTACCAGGTTGTGTCATTTTCTCTCAGCCCCGGCTTCTGTTTAACATCACTGCTTTTTCCCTGTGAGGGTGTGGAGTAGATACTTAATAAACACCAGTGGAATGAGTCAATAAGGGGGGGGCACTGAACAGGGTCTGAACAGGCATAGAGGTGACTCCTAACCAGACGGAGTATGCAGATTGCTCCCCCCTAGATCTGGGGATCTGGGGAGTCATGTTTGGGCAGGACGACCCAGCAGAATGAATTCCAATGATATAACTTCTCCTCAGCAACTCAGTTGGGAAAAAATATAAAAACAGCTTTGGGGCTTGTGGGGGAGAGGGACAAAATATGAACAAAGAAGAATTTCAGTGAAGAATCTTCTTAGATTCCTTAAACTACACCAGAAGAAGAGCAAAGGTTTCTGATAGAAGTAAAGGCCGAATCAATGGCTTTCTGTACTGTGACAGAGAGGAGAGCTGCACTGACTTCGAACTTAGGAAGGTTTTCCTGACTTTCAAAGCACCCCTCCTCTCCTACACCAGTCAGTGTCACTCGGAGGCCAGTAGGCCCGGGCCCGCACCTGAGAGTGAGTGCGGCTCACCCTTCCCCCGGCAGCACTCACTCTGTGAGCAGCGGTCACAGCCTAAGTCCATGTCTAGGGCGGACTTGGACTACTGCAGATCGAGCTCGCCCTGATCTAGGGGCTCCGCAGGCTGTACCCCCTGCCTCGTTCACCCGCACAGGGCACAGCTAACCTGATCCGAGGAGGCATGTCAGTGTAGTGTGCAGGCAGGATCCGGGCATGGCTGCTATGTCCAGCCGGACAGAGGAAGGGGGGCTGTCAGTCATGGACGCTCTGCTTGTGGCTGACATCAGCCCCCAACTCTTGGGAGTAGAAGTCCCCCTCCCCCACAAGCTCATGCCATAGGTGACCTAGAAACTAGAGTTCGGCTGTATTTTCCTCTAATGTTTACCTTAATCTCTCAGGTCTTGCTGCAACTTTTAAAAAATGTTCTTGTTGCTAATGACAATATATATTTTTCTTTTTTTATTATTTTATTTTATTTTTTAAAGTATAAAAAGACTTTATGGGGAAATTAAAGATTTACGTGGAAAATATTTCAGATAAGCACTTTAAAATTGACAATTTTCATGGAAGATTAAGGAGTAAAGTGGTAGACATGTAAAACATTGCTAAATTAATTGAAATATGGGATAGAAACATTTTATGATAGAACTGAAGATTTATGTGGAAAATATTTCTGATAAAATTGTAGAAAAAACATGTTAGGATTGAAGATTATCATGGAAAATTTTATATAGATATAATAATAGTATAGTTATAAAAGGCTATACCATATTACAAATTAAGATATATATGTATATATATGTATACATATATACATATATATTCTACAAAGGTATATAACAGCATAGACTAAACTCTGTGTTTTCATTTTAACTTATTTTATATAATTATACTTCCCCAAATACCCAAGTTTTATGGATTTTTGTGTCATCACTTATCTATCATCAGGTATTTGGTAATATACTTTACAATAATGTCAAATAATAATGCATCCAATAGTTTCCATATAAGCTTTTAACATTTTAACCAGGAAATTATAATATCTACGAAATTTTAAAATGTCATCCCCATTACCAATGCAAAATAGCATACATAAAATTACTGGACCAATGACACTTTCAGGTTAGGGAGATGCACAGAGTAGCCTTCTGTGCAAATATAACAGCCTATATCTGAGTCCCCAGAAGCCATATAAAAGCTGACAGTGGTGATATTTGCCTACAGCTCCAGCACTGAGGATGGACAAAGACAGGTGGGTCCCAGAGGACTGTTCCCAGTCAGTCTAGCCGAAGCACAAGCACTAGACTCATCATCACGAACAGATACCCTGTCTCAAACAGCAACAGGGAAGCAGCAGAGGAAGGCGCCCAAGGCATCAGCCTTTGGTCACCACATGTGTACATACATGTGAGCACACCTGGACTGAGAACATCAGATATGGATTTTTTTTTCTGATTTTACATTTTCCAAGTGTTTTCAAAGGGATTGCTAAATTATATCTCATCACGCTTATCAACTTACCACCACATACCAGCACTGAACAGCTCTTTAAATAATATTTTACTTAATGTAAAAACAACCCATAGAATCCATTTTAGAGGATTAGGTGGGAGCCTTTTCTGTTACTGCATAATATGTTTAAAGCCACCATCAGGATCTGATGCTTTGCCTCCTGGTGCTGTTAGGCAAGCCAAGCCACACTGGTACCCATCTCCCCAAATGACTCTGTTATACTGTGGTGAGCAGCACACACTGGTACCATCTCGGAAATCTCAAACCCAAATGGAAGCTTCCATGTCCGTGGAGCCCAGAACTGACCCAGGTCCTCTGAATACCTTCCTGAGATGAACGCGCTATGCCCATGGGGAAAGAGCTGGCTTGCTAACTCCTCAGGAAACATACCCTGAGCTTGAGAAACCCAGACTTCACCATGGTGTATTCGGACAGTGTATTTAATGACAGTCGTGTTAGTGCCGTGTGTACACGTGACAAATCGTGAGTCAGCGCCTGTCACCACCACCAACAGCAGTTCCTATCCACACACTTACACTGTGCCCGTGGTAGGGATTCACAGATGAAGGAATGCTTCCCTAGCTAATAGGAGACTTAGGGATACAGCTCATATGCTCGGCTACATAGTCAGCCCTGGGTGGGCAGAGAGAGAGAGAGAGAGAGAGAGAGAGAGAGAGAGAGAGAAATGCTTTGAAGACAGAAAAGCCTGAGGGATTTGTGTAATTTACACAGCAAAGTCTAGCTTTAAGGATAAACCCAGAGACCAGGCTTGGTAATACACACCAATCACCCAGATTCGAGGGGGTGGTGGTGGTGGTGGTGGTGGCGGTGAAGGAGTGAGGCTGAGACAGGAGGATGCTGAGTTCAAGGACAATCTGAGCTACGTAGTGATTTTTTTTGGGGGGGGGTGTCTCAAAACCACAAGAAGAATTGTGTGGGCATGCTATCTTAAGGCATGCTCACATAAGGCCGAGTGCACTGACTCTCCGTAGGACACGCTATTAACCCCAAGAAGGGCACGGGGTGGGTGGGGACAGACCTCCATGGGTGGCTGTGAATGGGCAGGGATGGAGAGCCTACCTGGGAGATCAGCAACTGGCAGGCCGCCAGCTCCCGCTCGCTGGCGTTCATCTTCCTGTTGGAGTCCATCTGGGCGCTCTCCAGCTGCTTGCTGCGGTTCACGAGAGACTTGACCTCCGACTTCATCTTGCTAATGTACAGGCGCGCCATGGTGAACTCCTCTTCGATGACGCCATTCACATCTGCCAGCTGAGCACAGAAGGCAACATCAGAGGTTTGTGGGACCCCTGAGGCCTGACCGGGGGTCCCTGGCACAAGCCTAGCTTTGGGGTTAAAAACTGTAGCCATGGGGGAAGCTGAAAAGGAACGTGACGAAGTCACCGTCAAGTCCTCAGACATTACACGTGAGAAAGTGCCCATCAAAACCCACGTCAAACATGGCGCCTCCGTTAACCACACACTTCCTTATAATTGATTTAAGGATGGCAAGGATGACATGAGGAGAAAAACTACTGAGGAACTTTTAAAGGAGAACACTCTTCAGAAGCTTCGCCCATGCACGTCTTCAACGGTGACCCATGTCCCTAGAGGGCTTCCCAATCCCGCCTTCAGAGAAGTTCCACCCAGCACATCAATTCTCTTCTCCACACTTTCCACAGTGGAGAGGATGTCTACGTGCAATGGTTGAACTATAAACAACTTCCGTCACACTCTTCAAGCGGGATCTCTAATGCCGGAGGACGCACCGCTCATCAGCGCCTCCTCGTGTGGTTTCCATGCTTAGCTCTCTGCTGCTACCAACCGTTTTCTTTGCCTTTTTGGAACGCCCTTCCAAGTAGACAGTAACCTGCTTATTAAGATACCTAAGAACAAGCCTAAGTTCACATTGAGAAGAGATGGTCCTGACAGAATTCCTGAATGGGGTGTATCTAGTTTCTATCTTTCAGAACTCCACTGGAAACCAAAAATGGCGCCTGGAGGTATTGGGTTAGACCCATCTGCTGAAATACAAAATCCACAAGCCAAGACATGAAGTAGCGTTGTGTGCACTATATTTAACCACCAGGGGGCAGCCTTGCACCTTAGGAAGACTAAGTCCAGCAGACTACAGCCCAGGAACACCAGCAATTCCTGATGTTCCCGTGTCCTCCCACTGGCCCCCTCGCTGCCCCTCCCCCCTCTTCAAATGTCATCACTACTGTCATTAAGTCACATATTTTTCCGTGTAACCATTTGAGAGCCGAGGGAAAATGGTATTGGGTATGAGCCCTGAATATTTGTAGCAAACATGCAGTTTTGTGTGCCTGTATTGTGATTTTAACCTTCTAAGAATTCAACAATACCTAACAATGACTGCCACACGATACTAAGTGAACAGCAGGAAAAGCTACAATTATCAGCTGTGACAAGTCAGGTTTGTGACTGCCTTAGATTACCTCCCAATACTGTTCCCCATTCCTTCCCTCCCACAATGCAACAGCACAGATACACTTGCAGCCTTTGTCATTGGTCCAGCATGGAAGGAGGCGCTCTGAGAATACCATGATCTATAAGTGAGAGTCATCAATGAAATTAACTAGGGCATCTAGTGTCTAGAACCTAAAAATAATCCCAAAACATGCAATTAAGTATTTAAAAATACTCTCATCATACCTAATGACAAAGCACAGACACGCTTTGATTTCATCAATGTGTTCATCAGCTCTGTGTATGAACTTAGTGTAAAAAATGCCTTTCCTTATTGTTATCAGCAGGAGGTGCCAACATCCCACAAATCAGCTCCGTGTGGTCGTGCGAGCCTTTAATCAGCCCTGTGTCAGAACTGCACTGCTCAACGCCAGCATGTGGCTCTCAAAACTAACCGTCAAGCACAGACCCGCCAAGCGGGACTTAATAGATTAACCTGGCAGGGCCTGACACTGCCGCCCTACTGCGGCTGCGCTCACTCTGGGGCACGCAAACACTCAGCTGCTGGGGACAAGATGGAAAGTCCCAGACACTCAGCCTGGACTCAGCACCACCCAGCCAGCGGCTTCCCGGTTTCCCGGCAGTGACTGCGGGGGTCCCCGGGGCTCAAGCACGGCCAACTCTCGGAAGGATCATTGAGTGAAGATAAAATGTTTACACTCAAAAAATTTTGTTGTCAGGCTCGTGAGGGCGGCACGTTCAGAAACTACATCCTCCATCCAGTGTCTTCAACAAACACGGGAACTACCCAATCCCAATCCAATGTGTCACCGAAGCCGAGCTCATCGAAACTGTGGACCTAGCATTCGCTGGGAGTGAGGGACAGGCTGTGGGGTCCTCGCCATTCTCAGAATACAATCCGACAAGTGTGACGATGACGTCATCTGATGTTAGCCCCTCTAAAGGTGTTTTCATAATTCTCTATCCTCTTGTTGTGGTTACTGATACCCATACTGTGGCCAACCATTGCCGTTCGCTGATAACATTCTTTCTCTCCTCCTTCCCATCCCAGCTTTGAGACAACTCTAGACCACTCTCCGTCCCCCCAACCCCTTCCTCACTTCCTTGTCTTCGGGGCACCAGTGTTCATGTCTCCAGGGTATAAGCCATTCATGGTAATCTCCTTCTATATGGTCCATATGACCTATACCTGGCCAGCCAGCATCCGCTACATCTACTGGGAATTTCCGGCATAGAGTAAAAGTGGTCAGGGACCTGGCCCACTGGATGTAAATGAAGACTGGACAGTTAGTGCTACAGCAGTGACCTTGCTTCATGAGGCAAAAGCTTTAAGATATGAGCATGAAAGAGGCTAAGGACCAGCAGAAAGGAACCGGAACAGCTGGGCTCTCTGTGCTAGCCAGCCGCTGCAGTGAAACAAAATTGGTTTCTCTAACTTTAATAAGCCACGAGTCATCTTGTTAAAAGACAGAGTCTGCTTCGGTACGCCTGGGGTCAGCCTGGGGTCTAAATTGCTAATTAGCCCCAGGTGATGCAGATGACCCTGAGACTCAGAGGCTCCGGTTCCTCGGTTGCACATAATTAACTGTGGTTTACTCTTTCAGCCCCGGCTAGCTGCCTGTGCCGTTCGGCTGGAAGCTTTCTCAATTCATACTGCTCAGACGGCTGGAGAGTTCTCAGTGCATTGGGGTTTAGAGTGGGGGTGGGGGTGAGGGCAACTGAGACCTGGCCGGCAGCCTCTCTCGGCTGAGCCCCAATGTGGGGACACTGCAGGGAAGGCTGAAGAAAAAGTCACTGGGAGATGCTTCCCAGATCTGAAAGGCAAACTGCTCCTCTCCTCCATCCCCTGCCCCCACACCACAGCCCCCTGCTTCATGCAGCATGGCTTCTCTTCCTGCCATCGCGTATTTCCCGGCATGCCACACGTGCAGAGCACGGCCCTGGGCCCTGGGCGCTGCAGTCAGAGGAGGAACAGAGAAGAGGAGCGGGGCGGGGCTCACAGTCTTCACGTCGTTGGTGCCGATGATCCCGCCGATCTCGCCCAGATCCTTGAGCAGCAGGTTGAGGATCTCCGTGGCCCGCTTCTTCTGGTGGTTGCTAAGCTCTTGTAGCTGACTCAGCTCTCGCTGGGTGGTTGTCAGTGTCGTCTGGAAAACAAATTCAGCCACAAGTTACCGTTACGGATGGCCCATGGATTCCCACCTGTGTGCCACCTCCGGCGCCCAAAAGTCTGTGCCAGACCCAAGCAGACGTGCCGGACCCAGCGCCTTAACCATTCCTCTGATCTCAGGGAGAAGGAACTCTGAAGGGCGGTGGCTGCTTAGCCCTTGGTTCTGATACAGGAACTTGACTCAGAGATGTTATCTTGTAATATATGTATTAGTACTAGATATTTATTATTACTATTATTATTATTATTATTATTATTATTATTATTATTATTGGTAATATAGACGCTAGCAAAGTGAGTTACTGAAAATGAATCCAGGACCCAGATTAGTGGGTCAAGATGAGAACTGACTCCAGCAAACTATCCTCTGACCTCTACCCATGCACCACGGTGCACGAACATAAAAATAAATAAAATGTAATAAGGCCTTTTAAACAAATAAAAGGTCGGAGGGACAGCTCCGCCTGGAAGGTGCTTGAGACACAAGCCTGGGCCTGACCCCTGGAGCCTGTATCTGGGTCTGGGGGTGCACACTTGTTATCCCAGGTCTGGACGGAGTCCTGTGGTCCACTGGCCAGCTATCGACCATTCTCTGTGAGCTCCAGAACCATGAGACCGGCTCAACAGACGAGACGGCCGGCACTGGGGAAGGACCTGCAGGCTGACCTGCTCCCTACGCGTGCACGCTGGCCCCCTATGTTTACAGGATTTAGCTACATTCTCTAACTCACCAAAGGTTGTTTCATCCCCCTTGTTCTAATTTAGGTTCTCAAACAGAAATCTGTTCCCTGGGTCAGGTCCAAATACCCCGAGTAATGGGTCTGGAATCAATAGCCCAGACAAACATTAATGAGGATAGATAACAACTTAGAACATCCTCTAATCCTCAGGGACACCAAATTAAATACTGTAATTCTTCAGGATTACTCAGGTTCCAGGGCAGAGCGTCTCCAGAAGCAGCAAAAGCTCGATTCTCTCAGCAAGCCTCATCAAGTTCACCTCTTTCCTGTCCTCCGCGTGCGTTCGCAGAGCACTGTGCCCCGTCCTGGCAGCCGTGGAGAGCAGTCCCGCTCCCAGCATCTTGGAACTAACGCTGCCTGTGCTGCAGAAGGGAGTCCTCACCCCAGGGCCTTGCAAGCTAATGCAAAGGCATTTGCAGCGAGCCGCTAGAATACGCTAAAAATAGTATATTAAAGCAGTCTGATGATAGTTGTTCTGACACAAAATGAGAAGCAGAAGAGGAGTAGCGGCCCTCTCGGAGTCCGCAGTGACGTCGATCAGCACGGCCAACTGTTTGCTTCACGTTAGCTAACACTGCAGCCGCAGCAGCCCGGTCTCCTGGAAACCATTGGGAAGGCCCTTCTCCCTGCATGCAGTAGGATGGGGGAGCAAGCAGCACTTCCTGTCCGCTCCAGCAGCAGCCAGTGCTTCCCGGCCCACCTGCTCCGAGTGCCCAGGACTGATGTCTCCTGTGTGGCACAGTCAGGACACCAGGCCATTCAGGCACAGGCACCAAGGACACCAGGCTACAGCCACTCAACTGCTCCACAAGCCTTCTCCAGGCAGCAAAGGGCGTGGCATCCGCCACATCACCAAATGCTCACTAGCCTCAGCAGCTGCTTGTCACCTACTCACCAAGTGAAACCCACAGCATCTGTCTCTCAGGGAGGAACCAGAAACACAGCAGTGTCCTGGCTGGGAGCAGGTTGACAGGACCAGCTTACCTCTGTCCTCCCCAAGCTAGGACAAGCTGGGAAGGGGGAGGGGACGGGGAGGGGGAGGGAGCATCACTCAGTAGGATGCAAACAATGGACTGCATAACTCCTGTGGGTCCCCGCCTCTGCTCTTCAGTAACAATGCTTTCAGTGACATTCATTGATCATCTTACTTCAACACACACACACACACACACACACACACACACAAACACACACACACGCACACACGTCACTGGAGAAGCACATTATTGTCATTTTGATAAATAAAGCAGTGTGCCCTCAGGATGTCTAAAACATCTCGCCTCAGGCCAAAAGTGTTGTAAAGTCAGATTCTCACTCAGCTTTTTCTGAATCTAGAATCTGCATTTAACTATTTCCAGAAAGCATTCTTGCTGGTGTCATCAGCTTCCTGGGTGTGAAACAGCTGTGACAGGCAGTCTGCGGTGAGGGGCCTGCTGGGGAGCCCTCAGGGAGCAAACCAAGTCTTACACAGATAAGCATTCGGCCAACTGCCTTCCTATGTAAGCCCCGCCCCCTTTAGCGCCAGTGCTCCAACCGTTTTCTGGGCCAGCTCGTCAGTCAGCTGCTCGTTGGCCCTGGTCTTGTCCTCCACCTCCTGCGACTTCTGGTCGTAATTGACAGCCAGCTCCTCCAGGGCCTGGAGGACTTCTTTGACCTCGTCTTTGGCTGCCTCGTTTTCAATCTGGAGGCGTGTCAGCTCCTCCTGGATCTTCTCGTAGTCCCTTCTCGTGGAAGCTAGAAGCTGGGCAAGGAGAAGGCCAGGTGAGTGCACTAATTACATGTCAGCGACCTGTGCTCTACATGCACAGAGCAATTTTAAAACCAGATACGGGAGAACCAGTCAGAAGCATTCAGGCTGTGGACAACGCTCACTGTGTGCTACAGATGCGAAACACATTTTCAAATGTGATCTCAAAAATCTTTTTTTTTCCTTGTAAGAATTTTATGCTGCATCAGACTGAGACACACACACACACACACACACACACACACACACACACACACACCAGGGCACTACAGCTGGTTGGGAGAACTGTTTTTAATACTACACTGGCAGAGCCTTTGGAAACAGCGCTGCAATTTCATATTGTATGTAAGTTGATTTCAAAATCATCCAAATGGTACTTGGAATGAAATCATTTTTCCTTACTGTATATCAGAACTGTGTAGGAGCATATACCCTCAGCACTAATACATGGTGAGAGGAGTTCCTGGGCTGGTGGATATTTCATTGTTATTTTCTGATTTCCTTACTGGACGCTTACCACTTTGCAAGGAAAAAATGTCCAAGTTTGAACGGTATCAAAAGGAACTGACCCCAGGCGGCTGAGCCCCTTGGAGAGGCAAAGAACATGAGGAAGCAGACAACAGAAAGCGTGAGTGGCCTCGAGCACAGTAAGATAGGAACCTCTAAATACGGGTCACGTGACTCCGAAGGCACTCACTGGCTCCCTGCAGACTCAGTCATTACACTGGAAAGACGGTGGGAAGCAGAGGCGAAGCAATGGTTACACTGCTTCCTGGGCATGGGGGACTGCAAGGGTACATCATCTCTGCCGCCCGCTGTCACTGCATGAGCCCAACCAATGGCACTTGAGCAACAAAGCATCTTAAAGCACAAAAGAGAAAAAATACTTAGGTGATCTCAGCAAGAGAGTTCTGTCTCTGGTAGATCTGCTGGCTGGGCTTTGCCTCGGTTCTGGTTTGCAAAACCCACGGCAAAATGGCGCAATAAAGACATTGATGGTTGAACGGAATGCCGGCTGGGGGGGATCTGAAGCCAGGTGGCCTCCTTTTTAGTGTACCAAATACACAGAAACAGCTCTACGGCCCCAGCTGCCTTTCCTCTTTGATGGTATATTTTTTATTTTGTTTGTGTTTTCCCTGAAGGACAGGGCAGGGAGACACGGTCTATGCCAAAACACATGCCAGACCTTTGCAACCAGCAGGTTACAGAACCAGCCTAGGTGCCTGTCAACAGACACTCGGTAGAGAAAATGTGAGGCGGACAGGCTGGATGAACGGACGGTGGACAAATCAACAGGCGGGTAAATATACAATGGGCGGGCAGACGACAGACAGATGATTAATAGATATATAGACACACCAATGTAGTTTTATTTATTAGTAAAGAAATAGGAGATCATGTCATTTGTAGGAAAAGATCTGAGACATCATCATGTTAAGCAAAATAACCTAGACTCAGGAAGACAGATGTTTGAAAAACACATACTTTCTGTTCTATATGGACTCTCGAGGGCTTGGGAAAAGAAGTAGAGCAGCAGGAGAGGCCAGTGAGACAGAAGAGGCTAGCGGGTGAACGTGATCAATTTACTCAGATGCGAAACCCATTCTGTTTACATGAGGCAGGCCATAGAGGTGAAGTATCCTAAAGTCAGTGTGTTACTAAGCTGAGACTGAGCAGGAACCGCCCTCACCCAACCCCCAAGGGAGAGGTGTCTGCCCGCCCCCCAAAGACCAAGTGCATCGCAGAGTAACTCCTGAGACCTCGGAGGACTGCAGTGCCAAGCGCTCGCTGACTACACACAGCCACGACCAAACTTTAGCAGGCACGGATGGGAGAGCTACCGAGAGATCTCCACGGGCTTTAAGGATTTGAAGAAGGTTGTTTACAAACGGCATTTCTAGGACCGATCTTATCAATGAAAAGTAATTGGGAAAAAAATACCCTCTGTCAGAAGGAACTCGTGTGTCCGTTACCTCATCCTGGTCCAGCATCTGCTGCTTCAGCTTTTCGGCCAGCTGGCTCTGCTGGTTGATTTCATCATCCTGAAACGAAACGTCATGTTTAATTTTTGGTTAGTTGTGTCGGTTTTGATATCCTGGTTTCCCTTCTGGAATCAGACACCAAGAGGCCGGTCCCGAGTTCACTCATGAGATGAGAGAAGTCCAGCAGGGGCCGTTCTGGGAGCTCGTTAATTTGTGTATTTCGCCATGCAGAGTTCTTTCTAGGAAATGCAATATCTACCTAGAGAACCCAAGTCCTGCCCATCCAGAAACCAGAGGCCTGATAGTTGTTGGGAACTGAAAAGGACGACAGATGTAAACAGAATGGACTGTCAAAGCGCATCTGTGCTCAATGTTGCCAAGCGACGGGAGGAAAGGACCACTACACCCATTCGCTTAGAGTAGAAAAGCCAGGGCTTCCGCGAGCTTTCTCCAATAGACAGCCCTCTTGACCGGCCACCGACAGTCTTGTCAGTTGAAAAGCAACACAGAAGCCCTGTAGCCGCTGGGTGTGCACAGAGGAGAACAACAGCTCCCTTCACTGCCACTAGGTGTTGCCCTTGAGACAGCCAGAGTGCTCTGCCTGGCCCTCCCCCTCCAGCAAGCCACCTCCAGTGAAGAACGGGCGGCAGGCTTGAGGCAGAACCACTATGGAAGGATGTGGCCTTTCCTGCTCTGTTTTCATGGTTTAAATGAAATTTTATATACATTCTGTGAAGGAAAAAAAAAAAAAAAGACAATGTGGCCCCAGGCTCACGTCTCCTTCCTGTTGGAATGCCCATCTGGGGGGGGGGCACCCCAGGCAGTCAAATACAACTCGCCATATTACACTGTCTTTGTGCCAGGTCCTGCCTCGGGGTTTTCCTTATTAAAGGACCCCTCTCTCTCCTGCACTGTGGATCTGATTCAGAGGTGAGGTGAGACGGGTGAGTGGCAGAACCTGGACACAGAACCTGTTTGCCACAGACATCTGCAACATGTCTGGTGGCGTCTATGCCAGCACTGGCCCAGGGTTAAGTGATGGCGCAGCCGGTATTCTCCAAAGAGCACCAGCGCTCTCCCGTCTGTGGGGCAGGCTCTGCGCATCCTTCTCCTGTGCCTTTGGTCTTTCCTATACTTGGTCTCACTAGTCTGCTCAGAAAGCCCATTTGTACTGAACTTTCTATGCACCAATGTTTCTTCAATGGCTGTATAAAATATTGATTATTTTCCTCCTTGCCAAATCCTTCTGGCAAAAAGAATTAGAGAAATTACAGCTCAGCCAAACTGCTAAGAAGTGGCACTTCCACATCTAACTCACTGCTTTGTAGGCCATGGTTTTCTCCAATGTCATACAGTTAGCATGTCAGTTACAAGGGCCGATTTTATATTTCTGCTTCTCAGCACAAGAAGAGTAAATGGCCTAACATAAAAGACCCAAAAAGTTCAACCTCATCCCTTCCCCAAGGCAACGAAACAAAACAACCCCAAAGTCACAACTGCCCCCAAGGGACAGAAGTAAGAATGGACAGGGTGAGGTGACTTGTGTTTGCACACCGCACTCTTGGCAAAGCCTGAAGATTTGGCCTTCCGGCCTGACAGGTGACAAGCTAAGGTGTGATGGAAAACCATCCAGGAAGGTTACAACAGGGCCCCGTGGGAAAGCCAACCAGCACCAGAGGCAAGCCTTGAAGTAGTTTGCCCTTTACGAGAGCAACTTCCTGAGGAATTAGTGTTGTCTATCTGATTTCACTGTCACTCCCTAAGCCTTTCTGAACAACGTGTGCTGTACCTTCTGCATGCCAAGTGTACCTCTCAGGACATGTTTAAGCATGCTCACTCTGAGATAAAAGATTTCAAAGCACTTTTCAAAAACTAATTTTGTAGTTGGATTTTTCCTAGACATGAAATGGTACGGTCACCTCAGTTGTCAAAAAGTCACTAATCTGGAGATGCTTTTTGATAAATAGTCATAATGTAATCAACTTACAGTCCTTGGATTGACTGCCTTCAGTGAGAAAGACAAAGCCACCATCAATATTTTTATGCTAGAACTAGTCCCCCCCATCGTACTGACACCCCTTTGTGTCACCATATGAGGTGTCTTCTCTATCAAGCAGAGAGAACCCACAGAGAAGACTGATAAGAAGCCTGGTATTTATAGTATGCTGTTATATTCCGAGGACTTTTAGTCCTCATAGCAATCTTTGAAGTGACATCTGTGAGCCCCGAGTTACAGATAAGAACAGCGTACAGGTAGGCAGGGCACCCTCCCTGGGCCTCTTATCACTAAGCCGCAGGTCTACTACAAAGTGTGAGCTTTCCCATCAAGGACAGGGACCTTGGGTTTATCTCTTCTTAGACCCAGGAGGGATTTGCAGAAACTGTGGAATCTTTCTCCCACTGTGTCCTAAAAAGACTTACTGAGGTTAACTGGTTCCTTGGTTAAAGGACTAAGGCCAAAACGAAATGAGCGTGGGTCTCAAGGTCCTGAGCTATGAATACTCATTCCTGCTCTACCAACTACAGGCTGTGAAAACTTAAGAAAGACATCAACCACCCAGTTAATGCCTCCCTCCATCCCGAGACTTCAATAGCGGAAGAAGACACTCATGCAGTCTCAAAGTATCTAAACATGTAAATCATCAGAAGCGTGGGGCATCCTCTAGCGTCTGAGAGGTCACGTGAGAATGGCAGCCAACAGGACACAACCAAGCGGCTCACAAGCGGCTGAGGAGTAGACCTGGGGCTCTGATGTCCTCTAGAGCATCACCTCGGTGCCCTGTTCTCCCAGCATCACAGACCAACTCTGATCTGCCGTCCCAGAATCTGTACATGTGGAAATCTGTAAAGTGAGGCAGAGATAGTGTGTGGCTTTTCCTCACTGTTGAAAACAATAGCACTTCTTTGGAGAAATCAAGACGTTTGGATAAACTATTACCTTACTATTGGTCTACTTTTGCATCGAGGTGCTGAGTATAATACCCAGGTTTAAAGCAGGGAGGGAGGACCCTTGAGCCTGGAGGGCAAAGTGCCGGTTCTCATGGGTGCGGGCGTCTCCTGAGATGTGTTTGTGAACCAGTAGGGTCACCCTGCTTTAATGCTTGGGTGACATTTAACACCCAGAACCACAGACAAGCAAAGGAGAAGCCTCATCCAGCCACATTCTGCTTGCAAAGGTGATCCCAGACTCTGGGCTGTACCCAAAGACAGGGCCCTGTAAGATTAATGGTGACATTGCCAGAACAAAACTATTACATCTAGGCCAGAGGTGTCCCCATAGCACCTGAGCCAAACCACCCCAGAAAAGATTAAACCAGAATGAAAATATCAGCAAACTTGATGAAATGAACTAAAAGAGCTTAGGCTATCCCAAGGGCAATATAACAGGATCACATGACGTACTGATTTAAGTTTCTGTGGCCTCTGGGATTCCTAAGTGGACCTTTACTGGGATGAGTGATACCGACTGTTCAAGGAGTCTTTTTTTTCTCTATTCTAACCTTCACAGTTAAATGACTATTTGAGTTTGTACTAGGAGTAAGCATCTCCCATTAACATGCTCAAACTATCACCCAACAGTCTGCCTCTGAAAGAGCTTCACAGGAAGAAAGCTATCAGTCTCCGATGTGATTAGGTCCAAATCTCAGGGCCGTGGAGCTATGTGACTGACCTCACACTGGAGTCCTAGGAGTCTCCTACCTTGTCCCTAGCGGGGCTACTGTTGACTTCTCCAAGAAGAGAGGGAGAGGCGTGGAGGGGGAACGAGACAAACACACCCATGTATGCTCACACAGCCATTCTCTCCTGCAATAATCTACTCAGATAGATTTCTGGAAGTGAGGACTCGTCTATCTAGACCAACACCCCGCCCCAGCCCTTTTTGGTTAGAACTTCCTACCATAATTAAGTATCAGGAAGATAGACATCCACTCACCCACGTGGTCTGCAGTCTCCCTCAGCCCCAGGGGGCTGACTGTGCCTGCACCCTTCAGTCTTTGTACCAGAGTGAACACTACCAGTCTCCGGCTAATGTATGCAAGAGGCACACAGAGCTGATTTCTGAGAGAGCACTGACCCCACGAGGCGAGGAAAAGCAGGATAAAAGCCTAGCATCTCTGCCTTCATTTTGTATCTGTCTTTCCTGTGTTCCAGTCACCTGATTAGCTGCAGAGAAGCGCGTTAATCACTCGGGAAGTACCCATCTACAAACCCATGGTACCTAGCCTACCGGATCCCCTTTCGAGGCAGACAGTACAGAGATAAGAGGAAATGAGGACTTTGCAATCAGGGTCCTGTCCCAGATTCCCTTGACGGTACCTGAAGGTCTGCTGCTGCTAACCCAGAGCTGTGCTGCCCTTGCATTCCAACAACGGCAGAGCCTTGGAGACACGTTATCACGGGGGAGGGAGGGATCAGTCTTCAGATGGGAGCTCTCAGCAGTAGAGAGCTGGCATGTCCACAGTATTTCACGGAAGCATCAGGCAGAACCAAAACTGAGTCCGTCGCCACACGCTGACCGGGATGGCGGGCTTCATTACATAGACCTCTTGCTTGCCGCCCCAATACCTCCCCCGTTTAAATGTAACGCTCAGGTCTCTGCCCTGAGGATGGGGTTGGGGGTCACAGAGCCCCTTCCACATTCTTACCCCTGATGTGGCAACACTTATCGAATCCTCTTATCTCCTCACCATTAGGAGATAACTTATCTCTTTAACTGGCCCACTGGGGCCCAGCGGAGTCTTTTGGGCCCACAGAGACAGGCCTCCTGCTCTGGACCACAGACCTTATCATCCAGCTGTCGGTACAGACTGGTGATCTCCTCGTCATACTTCTCTTTCTCTGCAGAGATGCCGTCGACGACGGGCGTGATGTTATCTATGATGGGTGTGTTGTCGCAGGGCTCCAGGTGCTTCTGGTCCTTGGCGCTGATCTGCTCCTCCTCGGGCACAGCTTCCCCTGGGAAAATACAGCAAGCGGGGTGCTGAGGACTACAGAACTCAGGCATGTAAGCCTCCAGGAAGAATTCTAGGGAGAGTCACTCCCAGTGACGAGGACACAGCAGATACAATAAAGAGTCCTTCTGCAGGGCTCAAGTCCACTCCTTCCGTTTGGAAAGAAAGGTGTAGCTAGCTGACCGCTGTTCGACCAAGAAAGCATGGCAGAAATCAAAAATGGCTGCACTGGTCACAGAGCAGACCCAGCTGATCCAACCCCAGCCCCGCCTCGGAGCTCCTGCACACAATTTTCCTTTTGTGGAGAAATACCATAGCGCTGACTAGAATCATATTTCTCTCTAGTCACCGATTCAAAGGGAAATAGACCTCTGAGGCATCCTAATTACCAATTAATTATGTTACTGTGTCATTAGTAGAGACAGCCAAAGCAAGAAACACAGCTCTGCTGTTTAACCAGAACGCTGTGGGACTCCACTCCTCCCAGTCTCAGACTCTTGGGATCCAGTGGAAGTCAGGGCGGCCTGGACTCGAGGCCTGTATCAGTCCTGCGAGATCCACCACCACGCTCTCCCCCAGGAAGCCCGAATTAATTGGCTCTGCTGGAGAGTTCAAATAGAATAATTCCTTGTGATGTCAGGTAGTCCCCGTAAAAGAAAAGGCAGCCAATCTAGAATCTGCACACCACTTCTCAGCCTGCTGAGCAGGGTCTGCTGGGCCCTTCAAAGGAAGCCCTCCTCGATTTGACGGTGCTAACACGGAAAAGGCACGGGTCTCAAGCTGGCCAAGGGCTGCCCAGACAGGAAAATCATCGCACAAAGACAGAGTCTACGGAAAGCACACAGCCTCACTCCGTCTCCCAGCTTGACTATTTGAAAGCAAACCCACACCAAGGACAGTTCTCCACCACAGCGTAGCCAGCAACTTCACTCCCGCCCCGGGAGCACCAGGACCCCTCAGGCCTCACCTGGCTTCTCAGCTCATAGTATCTGTCCTGCAGATTTCCCAGAAAACTGCCCTGAGCCAAAAGTGTGTGTGTGTGTGTGTGTGTGTGTGTGTGTGTGTAGGGGGGCGGTGGACAGAACTGGAAAATGTACTGTGTTCTTTCGTCAACAGTATATTTCATGCCTCCAGGAACCCACCTGAACACAGCGCACATTATCTCGGTATACACAAAACACACTGTAAGGCTTGTGTGCAGGCTTCTGTGTAAGGCTAGCACCAGTGACTTCACGTTTCTATCAGTTTCATCTAAAGCAACAGCGGGAAGCTTCGCTGCAGGTAAAACAAAGCCTCCCTATGTTCCCCTGTCTCCTGGACTACACACATGTGTGAGCGTTTCTCTGAAATGATTGACCTGAAATAAAACCAGATCATGGTGACCTTTGAGCTGAACCTGAAACAAGTCAGTATATCACCCAGCTCCAATCGCTGGTCCAAAATGTTCATCAACAACATTAGCGTGAGGAATGAATTTCACTCAATTAAAGAATCTATATTCTCTACAGCCCGTTGAACCCACGGGCTATCAGAGCGGCAAGATGGATGACGAGATGGATGGATGGGCAGATGAGCGGGTGAGTGAGGGATACAGACATAATTTCCAACCCCCCAGAGGATTCGGAAGGAGCCCTCAAACAACTCAGGAAATGCACAGGGTATATTAGAGCCTCTTTTTTCCTTTCTAATTCTGTTCTTCTTAAGAATCTGACACTGTCACTTTAGCATTTGTGCAAGTCCTACATATGGTTATATTTTGGATTTCTCAGGAATAGTTTGTAAAATTTGGGAAACACAGCAACCCAGTATTTTTTTTTCAAGGCAAAGTATCATTTAATCATTTGGATTAAAACAAATTCCAACATAAAATAATTCCAACATTATTTATAAATATACCATAAACATTTTTTAAAAACACTGACCTAACAACAATACATTTTATCATTATTAACTAATTAGGGACTTGTTCAAATTATTAATATTCTGTATATATTAACCAATGCTGGGAATGGATACGGCAGCAGCTATTCTCCGAGCAGCCAGTTCCCCAAATCATCACACAGGGACAGTTTAATATTTCAAAGCTTAGGCCTTATCTGGGCAGACTTTCAACTCGCTCATTAACGTTAACCTGGCCGTTTCGCCCCTTCCAGCCATGTGGAAACTAAGCCTTGCATCCCCACAGCCATGTCTGTTTCCTCCCATGTCTTCTGGGAAGAAAAAAAGCACCCCACTACTAATTTAACCTTCCCGATCCAACATGTTGAAGGGGAAACTCTTAACTATCCCGACCTGACCTAGAAATCCTCCAAGCATGATCATATTACCCACAGACACTTGCTGCAAAGAAAGAGATAAGACCCAAGATGTTTGGGAGAGATGTATTCCCTGCGAGCTGCGGTTCCAAACGGCTGGACAGGCAATGGCATCTGTAGGCTAGGTGAACTAAGGGCTCCCCTGCTTCCTTTAAATTCATCCAGGCAGGCAGAGGCCAGGGATTAACTCCTGTGACCTACAAGTGACCTGCTCAAAGCAAGTCACAGATCTGATCCCCCCCCCAAAGCTGTCTTCTTCTGACAACAGCATTACAGAGGGGTAGGTGATGCCCAGGTTACAGAGGTCCAGAAGGCTGACCCTGCGGCTACGGTCCCCTTGAACATGATCAATAGGCTCTCATAAGCATCTCCAGTGCTGCACCGGGTCCCTGAAGCCATGCTGCACATTTTCACAGGTCTAATTAATCACAGGCAGGGAGCCGGCTGGGCCTCTGCGTTCGCCCTCTGTAAAACAGGAAGAAGCGACAGCCCTGCATCACAGAATTGCTCTCAGATGCAGGGAGACGGTGGAAGTCCGGAGCACGGCCAGCGTCACAGCCTGAAGCCCACCTCTGCTCCACGGGGAGGGGGCAACCGCACGTGCTTGGCAGCCCCGATATTCCTACTGAGTCTCAAATAATTTTTCTACCATATTCAAAATACCTTTGTGCCCAAATGGTCTTTCAAAAAGTAAAACACCAAACAGTTATGCAAGTCCGTTTCTGGGTTATTTTTATCATTATGAAAACAGTGGTTGAAAGCCACAGTAGCCTTTCTGGCTTCTCGAGAACACTTCTCTGAATCAAAGCGTCAACACGTCTCCCACAAAGCTACGTGTAAACACCAAGCTCTCGCCAGTTCATATTCTAAAGGTCAGGCAGGCAGGATTATTATTATTTATTTATTTTTTGCAACAGCCACTGAGATGGAGCTGAACAAAGCAGCCACATGCAGAAGCAGCAGCAGCGCAGCTCCTGCCCGGGGAGGAACCAGAGGGTCTCCAGACGCCACTGCCCTTCAAAGGACCGGGGAATGACTTCCAGAAGCGACCCTGGTAACTACGGTGTCCAGCTCACAGCGATGTCTAGGGACTGTAAATTCCGAACACCGTGCAAGAGCTGACACCAGGCAATCTGTCTCCATGGCAATCTCACCGTGTTAATCGAGAACATTCCCTGCACTGCAGTGTCCTCCACAAGATGATTATGGAATAACTGATGGTAACAGAGAGGAGGGCTGCTAACCAACCCTGGAGAAATAATGCCCTCAATCAGCCAGGGAGAAAGAGAGACCACCAAGTGGAGATCAGCAGTGATTTTTATTTCCTCTCCGGTTTATTAAAAGCAGATTTCTTTTAGTCCAGCCCACGAGGCTTGTATCTGCTGCCTATAGAAGAGCTTCTAACCTTGAAAAATGTCTGGTTCCCTGCGCTGAAAGGCCTCCTGTCTTTACATAAGCATCCTGGCATTTACTGTTGTCAGCTGTAATTACCTTTAAGGACTAAAAAGATCTGTGTTTACACAGGAGCATTCTTTTGGAGCATACCTATAAGGCTTGAAAAACCTTCTAATTATAAAACGAAAACCCTCAGAGAGCATAAATAACATTTCTGGGGGAAAAAAAAAAGGTGGGGGTGGGGGTGGGGGGCAGGGAACCTATCAATTTCAATGGATGAGAATGGCAGACTACCAGAAGAAAAAGAAAAAAGAAAAAAAAAAAGAACAAAAACCTTCATTAGATCTATTAGTTAAAAAATTCTAAAATGGATTTAATGGGTTTATTTGGATCTTTTTTTTTTCTTTAGGAATACTATTAGACTGCCAGGAAATCATTAAAATTTCACACATGAAATAGCAACAAGCTAGTAATTCTTTTGCTAAGTTGCGTCCCCGAAGCCTCTGGAGAACACAGAGAGGTAATTGCATTTTCTCAGCCACTCCAGGGCAGGGATTTGCGGGTCACTCGCTGCCTCCCCCAGAAACCACTGTAGACCTGGCAAACGAGGTGTCTTGTTTTAATGCCAATTAAGCAGGCCTGGTGGCAAAGCCTAACGCTGAGCAATTTCTGTATCGAAGACACTGAAAGGAGATCTTTAAGTTGCCAGATGGGCAGGAACAGCTGGCGACAAGATGTCATTACATAAATGTGAAGTTTAAAAAAAAAACTCACTCCTTTATGAGACTGCTTTGCATACAAATAGCACCCTTCACCCTCATTCCTAAAAACGCTGTAAGCAGCCTCTGCACCCCTAATCCTGTCTAGAGCGATTTTCTAATGCACGGGCCAAGCAGACCCCGTAGCCTTCCTTGCCTTCACGACCTTTAGAACGGGCGCGTGGTGTGCTGAGCCGCCAGTCTCTCTGTTCGTTTAGCTGCACTGTCAAAGGAAGGGAGAGCCCAGAGCGAATTAGAGATCGTGACTGACACGCTAATTCCTGTGACCTCACACCTGTGACGCCTGAGCGGACCAGCACCTTCCACAGACCTAATGCTGAGAGAGTCGATCTGGACAGGCAGAGTGGGCCCCAGCACTCGGCAAGCTGAGGCAGGAGGATCATCAAAGGTCGAAGCCAGCCTGGACAACACAGCAAAATCCTGTCTCAAGAACACCAAACAGAAGAGACCATTTACTAGCGTGATTTCCCCAGACGGCATCAATAGAACCCCACTGCACTCATTATACCAGGAGAGACCACTTTTTCCCCACTACCCCAACACCTGGATTTTTGGTTCTTTTTTTTTTTCCTGACATGAACCCTTGAAAAAAAAGACATTTTGGTTTAGGGGCCAACAATATGGTTTAGCAGGTAAAGGGCCTGCTGCCAAGCCTCAACACCTGAGCTCAGGCTCTGGGGCAGAAGAATTAACTCATGAAAAGTCCTCTGACATTTGCAAGCAAAGTGTGGCACGTGTACACACACATACACATACACACACACACACACACACACACACACAAATAAACACGTGTCATTTGTAAAAATGTAAGTTGGGCAGTAATAATTGGTGCATAAAGCAGCCGTAGATTTGAAGGAGAGCTGGGCCAGGATGTGGGAGGACTTAAAGGGAGGGAGGGAGAGACGGAAGAAATGCTGTGGTAGAATTATATTAGCAAAACTTTTTTAAATTTTAAACTTAATTTTCTTTTTTGGCTAGATTTTTCCCTTTTCTTTCTTACGACTTACATTTTTGTTCTTATATCTATGCCCCACCCCCACCCCCACCCCCAAATGGAGTTGAAACTAGAAACATAATAGTTTTGTTTCCTCTTTCATGACTCTTTTTGAGGCAGGGTCTCTCTGTGGCCCAGGCTAGCTGGAACTTGGAATCTTCCCGCCTCTGCCTTTGGAATGCTGGGAGTACAGGCATGGGCTATGATGCCGGGGCTTGATTTATTTTAAAACTTACACTCGAGCTTGGCGGCTGTGGCCGACTGCTGGGGACCGGCTCACCGGGCTTGCAGCGAGGCCGCCATCTTGCCTCGGGTCACTGTGGACTGCTGGCTGCTGGGATCAGGTGCGTGGACAGAGACCTAGCCTAGCATCGACTACCCTGTCAGGCTCTTGCCTGCACCCAGAGCCAGATCAGTTTGGCGGGTGGTCTCTGCACCGACCAGCTTGGGCAACAACCTGCTCGTGGGTCTGTGCCTGGAGTACAGCCAGAGGCCGGCATCTTGCCTCAGGACACCACAGACAGCTAGCCAGACAGAGCCCTGTGGACTGAGAGTGCCACCATCTAGGTTCCAGCAGTCCAACCTGGGAACCTCAGGTCCTGCAGGGAATCCCGTGGTTAGACAGAGCCCTGAGACCCGCCACCATCTTGGAGCTGGTGGCCTGAACAGGTCACCATAGAGAACCAACAGAGGAGCCCAGGTCACCATAAAGATCTAACAGACAAGCCCAGATCGGTGGGGAAAAAAAAATCTGTTAAGAGCTGGCAACTAGGCAGTCCAGGAGGAGACCACGGGAGGTAAATTGCAGGTCCAGCAACAAGCCTGGGGAAGACTTGGGTCCGGCCCAGCAGAGCTGAGGAGGTAATTCAGAGTCCAGTAGTGGAAACCTCCTGGTCTCTACCTCGGGAGCACGGACGCCCTCTACAACAGCAGCGCCAAAGACCAGGCTCACAGGAGCTTCAAACTCCAACCAGTAACAATAAGACCAACTAACTCCAGAGATAAATAGATGGCAAAAGGCAAATGTAGGAACGTTACTAACAGAAATCAAGGCAATATGGCAGCATCTGAACCCAATTCGCCAACCACAGCCATTCCTGGATACCCCAGCACACCAGAAAAACAAGAGTTGGATTTAAAAGCACTGGTCATGATGCTGCTAGAGGAACACAAAAAAGACATAAACAAATCTCTTAAAGAAATCCAGGGGAAGATGAATAGGGTAGAAGCCCTTACAATGCAAACACAAAAATCACTTAAAGAATTCCAGGAGAATATGGATCAACGGACATAGCCAATAAGGAGGAAATGAGAAAATCACGTAAAGAAATGCAGGAGAAATTGAGTCAACAGGCAGAAGTCATTAAAGAGGAAAAACAAAAATCTCTTAAAGAATTGCAAGAAAACACAAACAAGTGAAGGAACTGAGCAAAACCATCCAAGATCTGAACACAGAGGTAGAAACAACTAAGAAATTACAAGGGGAGACAACTTTGGAGATAGAAAACCTTGGGAAGAAATCAGGGTCGTAGATGCAAATATCAACAACAGAATACAAGAGATAGAGGTAAGAATCTCAGATGCTGAAGATACCATAGTAACCATTGACTCCACAGTCAAAGAAAATACAAAATGCAAAAGGCTTGTAACCCAAAACATCCAGGAAATCCAGGACACAATGAGAAAACCAAACCTAAGGATTATAGGGATAGATGAGAGTGAAGATCTACAATTTAAAGGGCCAGCAAATATCTTCTACGAAATTATGGAAGAAAACTTCCCTAACTTAAAGAGAGAGATGCCCATGAATATACAAGAAGCCTACCACACTGGACCAGAACAGAAATACCTCCCGTCACATAATAATCAAAACCCCAAATGTACTAAGCAAAGAAAGAATATTAAAGGCAGTAAGAGAAAAAGGCCAAGTAACATATAAAGGAAGACCTATCAGAATCACACCAGACTTCTCTCCGGAGACCATGAAAGCTAGAAGATCCTGGGCAGATCTCATGCAGACTCTAAGAGAACACAATTGTCAGCCAAGACTACTATACCCAGCTGTGATGGTTTGTTATGATTGGTCCAGGAAGTGACTCTATTAGGAGGTGTGGCCTTGTTGGAGTAGGTGTGTCACTGTGGGTGTGAGCTTAAGACCCTCACCCTGGCTGCCTGGAAGTCAGTCTTCCACTAGCAGCCTTCAGATGAAGATGTAGAACTCTCAGCTCCTCCTGCACCTTGCCTGCCTGGATGCTGCGATGTTTCTGCCTTGATGACAATGAACTGAACCTCTGAGCCTGTAAGCCAACCCCAATTAAATGTTGTCTTTTATAAAACTTGCATTTGTCATGGTGTCTGTTCACAGCAGTAAAAACCTAACTAAGGCACCAGCAAAACTCTCAATCAACATAGATAGAGAAATGAAAATATTCCACGACAAGACCAAATTTACACAATATCTTTCCACTAACCCAGCTCTACAAAGGATAATAGGAGGAAAACTCCAATACAAGGAGGGAAACTGCACCCTAGAAAAAGCAAGATAGTAACCTTCTTCCATCAAACTCAAAAGAAGATAACCACTCAAAAACAAAAATAACATCAAAAGTGACAGGAAGAAATAATCACTATTCCTTAATATCTCTTAACATCAATGGACTCAATTCCCCAATAAAAAGGCATAGACTAACAGACTGGATACGGAAGCAGGACCCTACATTTTGCTGCATACAGGAAACATATCTCAGGGTCAAAGACAAACACTACCTTATAGTAAAAGGCTGGAAGACAATTTTGCAAGCAAATGGTCGCAGGAAGTGAGCTGGAATAGCCATACTAATATCAGATAAAATTGACTTTCAACCTAAAGTCATCAAAAGAGCCACAGAAGGTCACTTCTTGCTGGTCAAAGGAAAAATCCACCAAGAAGAACTCACAATTCTAAACATCTATGCTCCAAATGCAAGGACACCCTCATTCGTAAAAGAAACTTTACTAAAGCTCAAAGCACATATTGCACTTAACACAATAATTGTGGGGGACTTCAACACTCCACTATCCTCAATTGACTGATCAGGAAAACAGAAACTAAACAGGGACACAGGGAAACTCATTGAAACTATGGATCAATTGGAACTAACATATATATATATATATATATATATATATATATATATATATATATATATAGAACCTTTCATCCTAAAGCAAAAGACTATACCTCTTTTCTCAGCACCTCATGGTACCTTCTCCAAAATCGACCATATAATTGGTCACAAGACAGACCTCAGCAAATATAAAATGATTGAACTAATCCCATGTCTCCTATCGGATCACCATGGAGTAAGATTGTTCTTCAATAGCAACAAAAACAACAGAAAATTCTCATATACATGGAGACTGAACAATATTCTACTCAATGATACCTTAGTCAAGGAAGAAATAAAGAAAGAAATCAAAGATGTTTTAGAATTTAATGAAAATAAAGGCACAACATACCCAAATATATGGGACTCAATGAAAGCAGTGCTAAGAGGAAAACTCATAGCCCTGAATACCTCCAAAAGGAAACAGGAGAGAGTATATACTATCAACTTAACGGCACACCTGAAAGCTCTGGAACAAAAAGAAGCTATTTCACCCAGGAGGAGTAGAAAACAGGAAATCATCAAACTCAGGGCTGATATCAATCAAGTTGAAACAAAGAGAACCATACAAAGAATCAACAAAACCAGGAGCTGGTTCTTTGAGAAAATCAACAAGATGGATAAACCCCTAGGCAGACTTACCAAAAGGCACAGAGACAGTATTCAAATTAACAAAATTAGAAATGAAAAGGGAGATATAACAACAGAAACTGAGGAAATTCAAAAAATCATTAGATCCTAGTACAAAAGCCTATACTCAACACAACTGGAGAATCTGGAGGAAATGGACAATTTCCTAGACAGATATAAAATACCAAAATTAAATCAGGATCAAATAGATCACCTAAACAGTCCCATAACCCCCAAAGAAATTCATAGAAAGTCTTCCAACCCCAAAAAGCACAGGACCAGAATTCTGGTTTAAGCGCAGAATTCTACCAGACCTTCAAAGAAGACCTAATACCAATATTCTTCAAACTATTCCACAAAATAGAAACAGAAGGAACACTACCCAACTCATTCTACGAAGCCATAATTACCCTGATACCAAAACCACACAAAGATCCAACTAAGAAAGAGAACTTCAGACCAAAATCCCTTATGAACATCGATGCAAAAATACTCAATAAAATTCTTGCCAATCAAATCCAAGCACACATCAAAATGATCATTCACCATGATCAAGTTGGCTTCATCCCAGGGATGCAGGGATGGTTCAATATACGGAAATCCATCAACGTAATCCACTACATAAACAAACTCAAAGAAAAAAACCACATGGTCATCTCATTGGATGCTCAAAAAGCATTTGACAAAAGTCAGCATCCTTTCATGCTAAAAGTCTTGGAAAGAACAGGAATTCAAGGCCCATACCTAAACATAGTAAAAGCAATTTACAGCAGACCGATAGCCAACATCAAAGTAAGCAGAGAGAAACTTGAAGCAATCCCACTAAAATCAGGGACTAGACAAGGCTGCCCCCTCTCACCATATCTCTTCAATATAGTACTTGAGGTACTAGCTAGAGCAATTCGACAACATAAGGAAGTCAAAGGGATACAAATTGGAAAGGAAGAAGTCAAACTATCACAATTCGCAGATGATATGATAGTATACTTAAGTGACCCAGAGAACTCCTACAGCTGATAAACAACTTCAGCAAAGTGGCTGGTTATAAAATCAACTCAAGCAAATCAGTAGCCTTCCTATACGCGAAGGATAAGCAGGTGGAGAAAGAAATTAGGGAAATGACACCCTTCACAATAGCCACAAACAATATAAAGTATCTTGGTGTGACTCTGACCAAACAAGTGAAAGATTTATATGACAAAAACTTTAGGTCTCTGAAGAAGGAAATTGAAGAAGTCCTCAGAAAATGGAAAAATCTTCCATGCTCGTGGGTTGGCAGGATTAATATAGTTAAAATGGCAATCTTGCCAAAAGCAATATACAGATTCAACGCAATCCCCATCAAAATCCCAACTCAGTTCTTCATAGAGTTAGAAAGAGCAATTCTCAAATTCATCCGGAATAACAAAAAACCCAGGATAGCTAAAACTATCAACAGTAAAAGAACTTCTGGGGGAATCAATATCCCGGACCTCAAGCAATACTACAGAGCAGTAGTATTAAAAACTGCATGGTATTGGTACAGTAACAGGGAGGTGAATCAATGGAATAGGATTGAAGACGCAGAATTGAACCCACACGTCTATGGCCAATTGATCTTCGACAAAGGAGCTGAAAATATCCAGTGGGAAAAAGCTAGCCTTTTCAACAAATGGTGCTGGCTCAACTGGAGGTCAACATGCAGAAGAATGAGAATTGATCCAGTCTTATCTCCTTGTACTAAACTCAACTCCAAGTGGATCAAGGACCTCCACATAAAACCAGACACACTAAAACTAATAGAAAAGAAACTGGGGAAGACCCTTGAGGACATTGGCTCGGGGGAAAATTCCTGAACAGAACACCAATTGCTTATGCTCTAAGATCAAGAATAGACAAATGGGACCTCATAAAATTACAAAGTTTCTGGAAGGCAAAAGACACTGTCAAAAGGACAAATCGGCAACCAACAAATTGGGAAAAGATCTTCACCAACCCCACATCCGACAGAGGGCTGATATCCAATGTATAAAAAGAACTTATGGGGTACAGAGCTAAACAAACACTTTTCACCTGAAGAAATTCGGATAGCTGAGAAACACCTTAAAAAATGTTCAACATCATTAGTCATTAGAGAAATGCAAATCAAAACAACCCTGAGATTTCACCTCACACCAGTCAGAATAGCTAAGATTAAAAACTCAGGAGACATCAGCTGTTGGCGAGGATGTGGAGAAAGAGGAACACTCCTCCACTGCTGGTGGGACTGCAAGCTGGTACAACCAGTCTGGAAATCAGTCTGGCGGTTCCTCAGAAAACTGGACATGATACTTCTGGAGGACCCAGCCATACCACTCCTGGGCATATACCCAGAAGATTCCCCAGCATGCAATAAGGATACATGCTCCACTATGTTCATAGCAGCCTTATTTATAATAGCCAGAAGCTGGAAAGAACCCAGATGTCCCTCAACAGAGGAATGGATACAAAAAATGTGGTATATATACACAATGGAGTACTATTCGGCCATTAGAAACAATGAATTCATGAAATTCTTAGAGAAATGGATAGAGCTGGAGAACATCATACTAAGTGAGGTAACCCAGTCTCAAAAGAATACCCATGGTATGCACTCACTGATAAGTGGATATTAGCCTAGAAGCTTGGAACACCAAAGACACAATCCATATATCAAATGATATCTGGACAAGAAGGAAGGAATGGACACTAGTGCTGGAAAGGATCAAAACATCTGTGTAGGGGAATACCAGAACAGGGAAGTGGGAAGGGGTGGATGGGGGAACAGGGGGAGGGAAAAGGGCATGTGGGACCTTTGGGGGATGGGGAACCAGAAAAAGGGAAATGAAATGTAAATATAGACTATATCCAATAAAAAAATTTTTTTAAATTAAAAAAAAGAAATTAAGAACACACACACACACACACACACACACACACACAAACAAAAACAAAAAAAACCTTACACTCAAGTGTTTATTCAGTGTATGTCCATACACATACATGTGAGGTGGAACACACACCTACATGTGAGGTGGAACATAATCCCACAAGTCGGTTCTCTCTTTCACCCCAGGCAGTAAACCCAGGCTTTAGCTATTATACAGCCAACGGAGGCCGCCCAAGGCATGTGATCCCCTTTTATCCTGGTCCTCCGAATCTCCAAAATGCTGTAGGAAACAAACACCTGAGAGCGGGCTGTCCTCTGCTGTCTCCCCCTTCGGCCTGTGCTCAGACCCTCTGTGGATGCTGTGTCCCCTCTATAGTCTTCCCAGCCCTTCGCTCCTTTACGCTGGGGGGGCTCGGTCGCAGCTGCAGCGGCCAAGGCTTGCATCCAGAGGACAATGACTGGTTCGCTGCAGGATGACGCCATGGCCGTGAGGTGACTCTCCCCCTTCCTTAATAAAAAAGGTGTGCTCAGGCGCTGGTGGCCCATGCCTTTAATTGCAGCACTCTGCAGGCAGAGGTAGGCAGAGGCAGGTCTGAGTCCTAGGCCAGCCTGGTCTACTCTGAGAAACCTTGACTTGAAGAACCAAAACCAAAACTAAAAACAAACAAGAAAAGTTGGGGCCTCTCCTCAGGTGTAGAGAGCTAGCATACCTCAGAAGCAATGCCAGAAAGAATTAGGTTTGCAGAATATATGCTCCAAGTCACGGGTCCTCATTTGAGAACCAAGGCCCACTCAACTGTATGCAGGGGAGGACTGCCCAGCCAGCAGTGCCAAGAGACTGCCATCTTAGCCGCTCAGAGCGACCATGACGGAGTACCGCAGGGCGGGGTCTTCTAGGAAACAGAAACATTTCTCCTAACTTGGAAGCTAGAAGTTGGAGGTCAGAGTGGCAACACAGACATCCTGTTCTTGGATTGGGTTGGGGAGCTCTTCTGGGTTTGCTGATGATATCTCTTTTTATCTTCACCAAATAAGAATCAGCACAGTCTCACGGAATGACAAAGGCCTCAAAAAAATAGTCACCTCTGTGCTGGCTAGCTTTATGTCACCTTGACACAGGCTAGTGTCAATTCAGAGATGGGAACCTCAGTTGAAAGAAATGCCTCCATGAAAAATGGGCTCCAGGCAAGCCTATAGGACATTTCCTTAATTACTAGTTAATGTGGGAGGGCCCAGCCCATTGTGGGTGGGGCCACTTCTAGGCTGGTGGTCCAGGGTTGTGTAAGCGGCCTGAGCAAGCCAGTAAGCAGCACTCCTCCATGGCCTCTGCATCAGCTCCTGCCTCCAGGCTCCTGCTCTGCTGGAGTCCCTGCCCTGACTTCCTTCAGTGATGAACTACGATGTAAAAGTGTAAGCCAAACAAACCCTTTCCTCCCCGAGTTGCTTTCGGTTATGGAGCTTCGTCACAGAAGTAGAAACCCTAACTAGGACAGCTCCCAAAGAAACCAACACCTAATACCTCAGGATCGATGATCTCAACAAGTGTCTCGGAGGCAACATAAACTTACAATGTATAGTATCAATCAAGCTTCTAAGGTTGAAACTTGGTCCAGGTGGAGGTAGGAGGGGGTGGACCTTAGATGGGCCTCCAGATGTGTAATAGGGCATGCCCCTTTCTTTGTCACATCTGGTGTCACCTGTCGCCACCAACAGGGCTAGACATGTGCCCTTACTCACCCACTCATCTGCCTGCACCTGATTTGAAATTGATTTCCTCCTGCCCTGTTTTGCCACTGTATCCCCTGCGATGGCGACTGCAGAAAGACCCAAGATACGTAAGTGTGCACACACTTCTTCCTTGCTCTCTCATAGCTGGAATGGAGCCGTGAAGCTTTTAAATTATAAGCACTCCATGCAAGGAAAAGAGTCTCTTTCCCAAGGGAAGCGCCCACTGTCAGGACTCCTAGAATGTGTTCAGATTCCGGCATGGAGATATCAATACCCAGGGAATACTGAAGTAAATTAAGTAGCTGCCTCCTGGAAGTTTAGATCCAGTGATGTATTCTATATTTCAAAAGGCACCTGGCACTATCCTGCTGTTCTGGGATGAGTTGGGAGAGCAGACATGATGTCCATCCCAGCTTTCTTCTCCATGTGGCGACCCTGCCTCAGGACTCAGGTACAAGGGTCAGCAGTGGGTCAGGATAGCCCCGCTCCAGCCTCCTCATTCTCCCTCACTGCCCACCCGCTACCCTTCAGCCCTCCACCCCCACCCGTCAGCACTGTCTGCGCTTGCAAACCACTGCCTCCAGAAAAGTGGCCTTTAAAATTGCAAACACTAGCTGGGAAGGCAAGGTTCTCTGCAGAACACCCCCCCACACACACACACACATCCCAGCTGCTGGAGGGTTACAAGGCCACAGGCTGTGGGAGGAGTCTGTCAATCTCTGCTTCACCTATAGGAACCTTCAACCTATGCCTTCAACCACAAAAAAGATCAGTAATATTCAAGTTTCCCTCTTTCGATTACGAAGACCCTCAGAACTACTTTCTCATATACCTCATACCCTCAGAAGAACATCTCCTGTGGATGTTTTTGGGCACCCCAGGCTTCCTCCTTACTGCACTACGCCCCAGTCTGGCTCTTTTCCTGAACTTTCAGTCTAAGGGAATGGTTCTATCTTGGAGCCAACTTTGCCAAGACACAAACCTCAGAACCACCTTGACACCGTCCTCACCAAACCTGCAGATTTCTGTTATAATAGCAATCCAGTTCACTCCCTTCTACCTTCTACCTTTCAGTTGAACTGCCTTCTCCTTGCCTCTACCACACCTTCTTCCGCCTACCCAGTCCTTTCTCCAGTACAACCAAGAGACCTTCAAAACGGAACTCTTCCCAAGTGTTCTATAGCCGAGTGGCTTCCCATCGGCTTGAAGAACAACTCCTACATCTACCTGCCAAACTCATCCAAGACCACTGCTTCCCCAGCACAGATCCCACCCTGGCCTCCCCTCCCACCCTCAGTTCCATGGTCATTTCAGTTCCCCCCACAGGAAGTGGGCACGCACCTTGAATCTCCTGTTTCAACCAGCTAACTGCTCTCTCCAGTCACCTCTCTAGATTGTTTATTCCAGGAAGCCCTCGCTGGCTTCTCAAAGAGGTTAAGTGCCTGCTATAAAAATCTCTGGACACAAACTTTCTTTTCTTGGTGTGCAGAATAGACTATTTCCACACACATATCGACAGTGACTGGAAATTCCCTTTTGGAGCAAAGCACAGGGCTCACGCAACTGCCCAGAGTCCACGTTAAGCACATAACTGTAATATGCGTTTATTGCAGGTCTATGATATACCAGAAACTTTGCCTTACTTTCCCCAAATTAGATAGCTTAAAATGTATGTAGGATTTCACCAAAAGGCTCCTCAATCATCCTTTTTAAAGCTGTGCAATGGGAATGTGGAGGGCCAGCCGGTTAGAGTGGTGGCACATACAGAAGCCAGTAGGATGCAGGAACCCCCAAAAGGTGCTAGGGACGCAGGAAGTCAGCCAGCTGAGGCAGGCCAGATCCCACAAGGTGGCCCTGGATATGTGCTGGAGGGCTGCACGGCTAGAGCCAGGCGAGGGATGAGAAGCGGTTAAAACAAGGTTATTGTCCAACTCAGAAGGATGCTGAGGCCCGCTGAGCCAACCCTTCCCCCAAGGGCTTTACTAAGTGACCCAGGCATCCCACAGGGAACTGGCCCGAAAGCATTGCAGAACCACCACAGAGCTTCCGAGAGCCACCCCCCCATCCCGCTTCCCACACCCCCGACTCTGCTGCTCCCGCCAAACTGCACGGATCGGCACTCGGCGCAGGTGCTGAGTTATTCAATTATTCTAGCAGCTTCCGAAACACACGTGTAGCTAGAAACGCCTCCGAGAGAAGAAAATCCTGTTATTTAGGCTACTAGGTCAGATTTTGATCCTCCCTTGAATTCTTGTTTGCGACGTAATTGCTTCTCAAGTACATAAGTAGCTCATTGATACCCAATCCTTACTAGTAAGAAGCAGCAACAAATACCATCGCCAGCAATCGGCTTCCAGCTCACCGCGCAGGTGCAAACAGACCAGCTCAGCAACCCCCCGGCCTCCTCCCTCAGGGCACCAGAGGCTGCAGTAACCGCTGAAATACACACACCACAGGGAAACAAGAGATCGGAGGAGCAAATGACTTCTAGCCAGTCCCATCCGCTGGCACACGGCTCCGACCTGCCGCGCTTCCAGATGAAAACAGACTGCTACCCATCTGAGTTCCGTCATAATGCTAAAGTCACCAAAATAATGTGTCTGCCCGGAATCTGGAAGCCACCCCTCACACCTCCCCCACAACCCACCCACCCACTGCACGCCAGCTCTAGGAGATATTTTCTCCTATAGAGCAAACCAAAGAGACCGGAGAAGGGGGAGAGAAACTCGTCATGAAGCAGGCCTGTCAGGGTCCATCTTAGCAAAGGGTTTCTTCAGCCCACCATGTCTCACTCTGAGGAACCTGATGGCGAGGCAGGTCAGAAAAGGCAGGTTCTGGCTAGAGGTAACCTTTTCCCACAAGTAAATGGCAAGACTGAAGCAAACCCTCGTTTCCACTTAGCCAAAGCAATCTGTATTCAAAGGAAAAAAAAACCCACCTTAGAAGTTTTCCTGTAGATAGAGGATGGAGCATAGGGAGAGAGCATCAGAAACAGATTCTAGCCAGGCTTGGGAACTGCTCTCTCTCAGGAAAGCACTTGATGCTCACAAGGACCCGAGTTCTATCCCAAGAGTATACATAAAAATGTCAGGCCTGGTGGCATGGGCTTGTGACCCCAGAGCTGGGGAGGTGGAGGCGGACCGATCCACGAGGCTGTCTAGCCAGTCTAACCTAATGGCTAAGCTCCAGGCAAATGAGAAACCCTGTCGCAGAGGAGGTGGACAGTTTCCCTGGGTATAACACCCAGGCTATTCTCTACCCTCCACACATGCTTCTACACATCACACACACACACACACACACACACACACACACATACACGCACGCACGCACACGCACACACAAACATGAACCACTCCCCACACATGTGCGCCCCTCCCTCAGTCCACACACGCACACAGACACACTTAAAGAGACTGAGCGACTGATCCAGGTCACTTGGCCCACACCACTGTGCACGGGCCACAGGACGGAATGAGCTGGACTACGGTGCCAGGAATAATAAAGCATGAGTAAAACAAAATAATAAAAACACTCGTCATCACAGGAACTGGAAATGCTTGACTTCCAGCCACCCGCTTCCCCAAGAGTCTCCCACGATGCCAGCCGGCCGTCCCAGGATGGAGAGGCGCACGCCCCTGCCTCCTCCCCGCTCCGCTGGCGCTCACCGCTCCGCCACCTGTTCAGCTCCAGCTCCAGGTGCTGGATGACACTCTTCAAGGCCTTGTTCTTCTCTTTCTCTTTTTCGTACTTCTTCTTCCACTCTTCTGCTGTCAGTTCCAAGTTCACAGAGACTGTATTCTTGATGGTCTTCGCCCTGGGAGGAAAACACAGGGAGTAAATCCTGAGAAGAGCCATTAGCCCTTACTGATTTCATGTAACCAAACCTCAGATTCCCTTCACGTCCAGAAAGGCCTGGGATAGCGAAGACTTCCTGTGGCATCGACCTACAGCCCTCAAGCCTGGCTCACTGCCAGTGCTACTATGGCTTTTAAAAAGGGATTATTTTCAGTCTGTATGTGTATTTCTATGTAGGCATGCCTATGTGACTGTATGTAGAGCTGAGTGTGAGTGGGGTGTGTGCATACACGTGTGTACACATGCCTGTACCCTTGGGGACCAGAAGAGGGCCCTGGATCCCTGGGAGCCGGAGCTCTGGGTGTGAGCTGTCTGATGTGGACGTGGAGGTCTAAAACTCCGGTGCTCTCCTGAGAGAGCAAGCACCTTTAACCACCGAGCCAGCTCCAGGTTTACACTGTCATTTCTTGAGGCTCCAAAGCTGTCCTCTCCTCTTCTCCTTCATGTTCCATCTGCCTCACAGTCCAACGGACTTTCATTCAAATCCTGTCTCAGGGTTCCATCGTGTCTGACTTCCTGTGTCGTCTCAGTCTGTGTCGAGGCCTCGTGGTTATCGGCTTGCCCCAATGTTCAGCATCCCACAGACCTCTGCCAGATTAGTCTTGTAAACGGAATTCCCAAAACACTGGGAACATACCAAAGTCCCCCGCCTCTTAGGACTTGGGCTTTCTTATGTCAGTGACACAAAGTGAAGAATCAGTTACTTCCATTATTTGCCTTGGGTGCCTAGAACCAACGTGTTAGGCACGTGCCAACACATGGCTGCCTACTGACCCCCCAGCAAAGGCGGGCGCCAGCATCCTGAGTTAAAGGCTGGTTATTCTGCAATCATCCCGCTCTTTAAAAACAGCCAGAAGTTGGGTTTTTTTTAATATTCATATATCCAAATTCAGAACGTCTTAAAAAACACAATGCACGACAAACATGTCTCACGGGCACCACTTTTTTTTTTTTTCATGATCTCCTAGTGTGCGATGTCAAGTGCATGACAGATAGACAGTTAATGAAAGGAGAAGCTGGGAAGAAAAAAGATCAGCATCTGCATCAGGTGAGACTAAACATAAGGCTCGGCTCACCCAGGCCTGCACAGACGCAGGCAGGTTCAGCCTTGTCCGGGAAAAAGCAAATTCCCCGTCCCTTTGCCCCCTGCTTGTTAAGAAGGCGAATCTCATGTGAAAATACACGGTGTCCTGTCTTTCTTGCTACTGACATTCTCGTTTTAATCTCCAAACAATTCTAGGACTGTCATGTTTGCTGGTACAGCTGAACTGTGATCCAGGTTAATTACTGTTGTCATCAAATGACATTCGGGACACGATTTCTATTTTGGAGCAAGTAATTCAACCGTCCCCCCCTGCCCCCCCAGTGCTGCAGATGCCATTGCAAAACTAATTCCTAAAGCAGACAACTAAATAACCTGACTGTGGAAAGAGGGTTAAACTCCATCAGTGCTGGATTCACTGAAGAATTAGGATAATTCTCATTTGCTGTACCTTGAGGCTGCTCGCCCCAGAACTGCCTCAATTCTCATTCTTCAATAGCAGTAATTTTATTACTACTTTAAGACTTGGTGCAGCCTGGCTTTCTCGCCCTGCCTTCTAACACCCTCAGGCGGTGCTGTGGCTGTGTCTGGGCTGCAAGCACAGGCACGGCTGTGTCCACTGTTATCAACTTAAGTCAGGAAGTGGGGGGGGGGGAACCCTCATAGCTAAGATGCTTGCTGTCACTGAAGGATACACTTTAAGACTACTGATCTTATTTAAGTCATAAACAGTGCCCTGGAGACTACAAACCGTACCAGAGAGAAAAAGATGGAGCCCCTGTCCTGTCTCCAGGCAGCGTCATTCAGAGGTGCATTCCTCAAGTAGACCTATCAAATCTATTGCAGGATAACTTTCTGAGGTGCCCAGAAAATTCTTTTTCTTCTATTTGTATAGTAACCCGGGACCCGGCTGTGAAGCAATGACCCACTCGACTTGAGCAATTTGCCAAGTCTAACAAAGGCGTGGACAGGCGCTGAGAACGGGGACAGTGCAATGCCTACACTGTGAGCGTGGTGAAGCCTCAAAAAGAGCTTGAAGACGTGTGGGAACCATAATGGCCTGTGGTCTAGAGCAATCCAGCCCCAAATGAGCCTGCAGGGAAATAGATAGCTTGCACCCCTCCCCTCTGTCCTTTTCCCATCACCTGCTACCCGTTTCCTTCCTGGCCTGACCTGACTAGAGGCCAGAGGGAGGGGCGCCACTGCAGTGATGCAAACAGAGCCCAGGGCTAGGCAGAGACCGCAGAGTCAGAGGAGATGAACAAAACACAACCCACTCCGGCCTGGAGCTCAAGCAACGGTAGGAAAACACTCTCAGGCGGGATCCTTAGAATTTTCTCCGCTCCAAATGAAAGTGGAGCAAACTTTTGCATCCCCTGAGGTCAGGGGATGGAGGGATCAGCTAAGAAAATGAGAGATGACTCAACCAAAACAGCTCCATAGATTTAAAATATCTCCCATATCTTAAAAAGAGAGAGCTTATGTGTGTGGGCGCGTGCACACATATGAATATCAGTACTTAGAAAGCTAAAGTCCTTAAAATGATTACATAGTCTGAACTTAGACTAGAAACAGAATAGATAAATGATCCAGACAGACTCACACCACTGCCATCTGATCTATGGGAAGTCCCCATGCCACAGAGCAGGGACATGGCCCTTTCAATAAGCAGCTAAAAAAAAAAAAAAAACAAAACAAAGCTCCACATAAGAATTCTATTCCAGATGCATCATAGGTGAAAATGGTAAAATGTTTAAAGCAAAATACAGAAAATTTTCTCAAGACCTTGTGTTAGGTAAAGATTTCTTGAATACAACATAAAAAAAATTGACTATAAAATTTAAAACGTCCCTCACTACAAGTAGGATTTAAAAGCCATGTGGTAAAACAAGAGAAGATACTACAATTCCTACAGACAGCAGTTAGCTGGAGTAACTCCCACAAATCCAGAAGGAGAAAGCAGGAAAAGACCTGAATGGGCAGTTCCTGAAAGAAGTGCTAATGTGCACTGCAAAAAGAGTACTAGATCCTCGGCTCTGGCGGAAGGAAAGGAAACTGATGAGACGCCTTTCCATTCCCAACAGAAGGGCTAGCCCATGGGAAGGGCAGCAACTTTACCTCTGACATTCTGCCGTGAGTATGGCCGGTTACTATAATTTTATAAAAAGTGGTTTGTAGCATCTGCTAACTATGTCACACCCTGTGACCCATATCTACTCTTCCCAACAGGTCCATTCACGGGCACCGGATACTGTGATGTTACTGACAACCGCCCCCAAATGACAGCAGTCAAACACCCATCAACAGGACAATGAATACATCCAATAGAATACTATATAACTAGAAACACTAAGCTGCTACACCCAACAGTGTGAATTAATTTCCCAGATACAACGATGCATAAAAGCAGTTCAATAAAAAAAATGGTACCATGTGGTCTTATGCATGTAAGGTTCAAAGGGCCTCCATGCCAATCCCTGTCCATGCGGACTGAAGTCAGGAAGGTGGTCACTCTTGAGCACAGAGCACTGGCTAAGCTGGGGCCAGAGGCAGGCTTCTAAGGCAATGGGAGATGGTTGTGTTTGTGTGCATTTGTCAATGTTTATAACTGTATACATTATGTTATGTTTCTTACTATAGGTATGCTAAATTAATAAAAATGCATTATAGAAATAAACTTATATAGAAAGGCAATATCTTTCTTTCTACCTGTATGGTGTGTGTGTGTGTGTGTGTGTGTGTGTGTGTGTGTGTGTAGAATGTCAAACTCTAACAAATCTGGAGTTGAATAGGACAGAATGATCAGTCCCTATACTTTACTATACTGACTGTGTAATGACTGCTTTTTTCCTGTGGACATCTAGCCATGTGGCGTCAGTCTAGGCTACTTAGTGGGATCACAGTGTATTTACATAACCAAGTGGGTCAGTGGGTTATAATAAGATCTATTTTCAGTTGGGGGGATAGCACACATCTTTAATTCCAGCACTCAGAGGTACAGTCAGGCAGATCTCTGTGAGTTTGAGGCCATTGTAATCTCCTAAGCGAGTTCCAGAACAGTCAGCTCTACACAGAGAAAGCCTATCTCAAACAAACAAAAGAAACAGTTTTTTATTTTATGGGTAAGAATGTTTGCCCCCCATATATATAAACATAAACGCATATATAAATGTGTATATATATTTATATATACACACATACAAACATACACGTATGTACAACATGCATGCCTGGTGACCAAGGAGACCAGAAGAGCTTTAGATCCCCTGGAATTGGAGAGACAAGAGGGCTGAGTCACCATAGGTGCTGGGAAACAACCTGGGTCCTCGCAAGAACAGGAAGTGCTTTCAACCTGAGTCATGCCTCCAGCCAGCCCTGGGCTCTGACTTGGTTTTCACCTTGTTTTGCTTCGGTTTTGATATTTATTTACTGGCTTTAGAATTTTTTTCATACAAAATGAATATTGCTCATTCATCCCTCTCTCCCAACTCCTCCTCAATCCTTCCTACCTTCCCACCCACTTAACAGCATGTTCTTTGTCACTCAAGGCCAGGAGAACTTAACTCTACACAAAGAACTACAGGCAACTAAGGACTGCTGAGGATGGAAGGAACGACCTTCACCAGGGGAGACACTGGTTGTCCAATCCCAGGTGGTCAGTCCTGAAACCATAAATATGAATAACACTGCACAGGCTGAGTAGGTTATATATAGAATATATGTAACAATTTATATATATATATATATATATATATATATATATACATACACATATATATAAACATATGTAACAACAATTAATAAAACAAAGAGGACATAAGAACAAGGAGGAATACATTGAAGAGTTTGAAGCAGGGAAGAGAAAGGGGAAATTATATTATGTATTCATATATATGTATATGAATTACATATAATTTCAAAAAAAATTCTGTATCTTTTGTTTGCTTCCCCACACATTTACTGCCTTACTCATACTAAAGAGTGTTATACAGACTTAGACGTGATAAGTGAACACGGATCCTGGTGCCCATGACCCAGATATGTGTCTTTACTGTCCAGCTGAGCTTCCAAAAGAACTTCAGTTAATTCACAACCTCACATGAACTCTGTAAGACAGCAGGAACTGGGAAAGGCTCTTAAGGGCAATTTTATAATTTTGTCTGAAGTCTAACAGTCTTGCATTGCTTTAAAATAGGGTTTATTCGGAAGTGCATGAGGAAGCATTGAGCCCCCCAGCTCCCCGCCACAGAGTGTGATAATCTAACTAAAATGAATTAGATACCACTAGTGCGATGTAGTCTCACATGATGGCTTGTTGATATGCAAACAGCATGGCAAGAGCAGCAAAGTCCAGTCATGCAGTGTGGGGACGCTGCCTCCGACACAGGCGACTTTGGAGCTGGAGTCTAACTAATTACTACTGAAGCTGTGGTTAACCCTAATGTGTGCTGACACATTTGCATATTTACATCTGTAACTACAGCTAGCATTGAGCAAAATCCTAGTCCAAGCCTCCTTAGGGGAAGAGTCCTTGTTTCAGCCCTAACAGAAGATCCACTTGGCAAGAGGTAACCTACTGTGTGGACGCCATTATCATGGTGTCTGTTTTACAGCTCTTCCTGTGTGGCCACTTCAGTAGTGTGTCATCTGGGTTTGCCTGGGTATTAGATCTCTTTTCTCTTCAGGGAGGGAATGAGTCCGGGTATTTTTTGGTTTTTGTTTGTTTGTTTTTGTTTTAGGACCTTGAAGCTAACGCCTCGGGGAAGAGTGCCACAGGTGCAGCCGACGGTGATCAGAGGACCAGCACGCCTTCTCCCACTTGGAAGCAAACGCCGATGTGGTTATCTTAGAAACATGCACTGCGGAATGAGACGACAGACACTTTTCGGCTCTCAAGTGTCATCACCTTCCCAGCAGCCCTCAGACCTGCCATCCCCAATGTCCGGTTTGCGCATGAAGAGGTACACACTTAGGTTCTAAGAGGCCTAAGCATGTCTCCTTCAACAGCTGAGGCTGAGCACTCCTGTCTAACACTCTGGAAGGCATCCCCATCATGTGCACTTGAACAAAGCCCTTGATGTGTCGGAGAACACCTACAGCCAGGCCAGTGGCTCCGAGAGTCCCACCCTTGCCTGTCTCCTCACTCATCTCTTCTGCTTATACTCGCTGGCTGTAGCTCTAAGTGACAAGCACACTGGCTGTCCTTAGAGTCTCTTCTCACTACTCTGGCCTCCCTCAGGAGCCAGAAGACGGAAGATGCTTGCTGTTGGTGCCTCTCACCTGGGCATCTTCCTTTGCTCTCCAGGTGTTCGAGAGAGTACTTATATTTGAATAAGGAGGCTCTAGACAATCTCACACCTTCGGTGCATAGAAAAAGTCTGTAATGTATGCTCTACACAGGAAATGTTGGGGGTGTGGAGAGAACGGGCAGGACTGTGGTCTCTGTGGAGGTTTGTGTCAGTTCCATCTACCAGGGTTTACTGAGGAAACCGGTGCGGCTAGGCCTCAGAGAGAGACAGAAAAGGACATCCAGCAGATTCTCCTC
The DNA here is from genome assembly GCA_964023405.1 of Apodemus agrarius. Classification (NCBI taxonomy): domain Eukaryota; kingdom Metazoa; phylum Chordata; class Mammalia; order Rodentia; family Muridae; genus Apodemus; species Apodemus agrarius. The sequence continues at coordinate 135,207,089 of OZ030008.1, forward strand.
TTAGTTTTCTGAGGAAAAATGGCTCATGCGTCTGTGGGGACCACAAAGCTAAGTCAAGTCCAAGCAGCCAGCTTGAAATGCAGGTGCAAGTGTGTATTCTGGTCTTCATTCTCCCCAAGTAACGTCAGGTTTGCTCTTCAAGGTCTCTGAATGATCAGGAGGGCCACGCTCATGACCGGGGTCATCTACTTGACTCAGGCAACTGCGAGCAAACATTGGCCCCTAAATACACAGTCAGAGCAATAGCTGGATCCATTGGTGAAAGAGCTTAGCCATTTGGGTGTGAAATTTACACCACAACGTCTGATCTGCCCGAGTCTCACTGCTGTGTAAACAGCTACACATTCCTCAGAACTCATTTCTACTCCGACACACTCTCCAGGCCTGGAAAGGGTTCTCTCCCTCTGAGGAAAAGGTTAGACATGAAGATTTAAAGTTCTCATGACCGGTGAAAAACTGACCTCTAATTACACTTTACACCAAACAGCATCTCTTCCTCCAACGGCTAAGGTTACCCCACTGGTGTCCCAGCAACAAGTTCTCCAAAGAGGTGACCAAGCTCGTGGTTTCGTGTCGAATGCACCCGTGTGCTCGCGCCGCCTCTGCAGGCCGTTTGCTCTCATGCTCTCGTGACATGAATTTAGATGTACACTACTCAGTCTCCCCGAGTCACTATGGCGGGTGGCCTGATTAAAGTGTCGGTATGGTTTCCTTCAGAGAGCAATGTCACACCAGGAACACAAATACTGTCACTGCCCCCGAGTCACCAATCCTCTCTCACAGTCAACAAACAAACAGACTGAATTATTCTTGCTGGACCGAGACACACTGATCCAGGCTGCCCCCGCCAAATCAAGGCACACTAAACGGACTTCCAAGATAACGAAGTGATTTGAGTCCACACATCTGGGAGTCACAAATATCTTTTCTGGAAAAAAAAATGCTAGAAAAGAAAGTACTATGGAAGAGTAACTTAAAAGTAAAGAATACCATGCTACAGTCTAGAAAAAAACCCCAATCGACACGGTGTTTTGATTTGGCTTTTTGAGTGTCGGTATCTGGAGGACCTGTTGCTCGCCGACACATAGGAGGCCATGGCTGCCTCTGCACTGGCAGAGTTCTGGGCACTCCGAGAGCTAAAGGGACAAGCTTGATCAAGTGAGAGCCCAGCAGGGAGGATCCCCTGTGAATCCAGCACTAAAGCTGGAATCCTAACAGGCTGGCAGGGCTCTGTCCGGGGTGTCTTTAGGCACCTGTGGACTCTGTTGAGTTTCTAAAGCTTCAAAGCACACGCTGAGATTAATTCAGCACACCAGTGCATTTCATCCCAGCAAAAACATGCCCCTGCACTGTGTCCTCGGGAGGACCATGGAAATGCTGCTGCCCACGGTTCTGCAACAAGAACAAAGTGATCATTGGTTATCTGGGACTCGGGACCTAGCTAGCAGCTTTGCGGCCCACAGTGCTTAATCTTATTATTCTTTTTAGCTTTATATATTTGTTATGTATATGAGCACTCTAGCTGCACATACACCTGTGTGCCAGGAGAGGCCATCAGATCCCATTACAGATGGTTGTGAGCTACCACGTGGTTGCCAGGAACCTCTGGAGAAACAGCCAGTGCTCTTAACCTCCGAGCCATCTCTCCAGCCCAGTGTTTAATCCTATTCACTCTGACACCATGTCTAATCCAATGTTCAGACCCATGTTTGCTGTATAATTGGGTCCAGTGCATATAGTTAACAATAAAGCAGATAGAAGGCCCAAATCCACTATCCCTAAAGAATCAATTAACATGCGGAGGGAGAGAAAGGAACAAACTATCACATATTTCAGACTAGAAAGCAAACTAGATCCAAACCCAGGCCAGCTTCTAGGGCAGCGATGACACAGCCTCCCCGGACCCTCCACCGTGAGCGTGAGGCTCGCCCGCTTCACTGATCCACAAGCATGCACCAGCTGACCACTGTGCTCGCCCCATGCCGGAGAGCTGATGCCAACGGCAAATGCACTCTGCTCTCAAGCACTTCAGGGTCTGATAAAAGAAGCAGACCAGTATGTTTCACCTAGAGATATATTTGATATTGCATTTTATTTCCTGGAATCCTAAATCTCCTGTAGCATTTCTTTACCCATTAGCTTCAGAAATGAAATTCCATTTCATTGGAACTGTCTTCCATATTACAACACTGCTCCTTCTTTCCAGTCTACTCTTATCCACTACTATCTTTCCAACCCTCAATACTGCCAGAATAATTAAGGTGACCAGCCCTTGAGCAACTCATATCATCCTCCCATAAGTCCTTGGAAGGAGACACTCCATCTCTAAGAGGGATCTGAGGCTCAGAGAGCAGGAAGGAGAGAGCCGACCAGTGGCCAGGAAACAAAGGTGTCACTCTGCCACAGTGCCACTGCCTCAAGCATGCATCAAGCACTTCCCCCTGAAGTCGTTTAGGAGGAAGCAAAGGACTCCAATCCAGTTTGAGGGATAGATTAGCTCTACAACTGCAACACAATTGTTTAGACAGCCCACAACCGAAGAATCCTATGTCCTGTTGAGACTCAGAAAATGTCTCCGATGTGTGGTGCAGTGCCAACAGCTGTAGCAATTTCCCTTACAGAGCGCCCATCCCCATTTGAAATGACTTCCTTGGGCATTAGCATACAGCATACTCCCAGGACTAAAGCAGAGGAGCACTGGGAAGCCCACTAATGCCCAAGGCAGTAAAGGTGCACAGAGACAGATCAGCAGCTGTTTGGCGCCGAATGTGATAATGGTAGGAGAGTCCACCCCAGCACATCTGTCTGGGCTCAGCACACTGAGCCCCGACCATGCTCAGACCATCCAAGTCCACAGTCTCCCAAGCTTATGTAGCCAACACCAAAAAACACAGCTGAGAAGACGGAGTCCGGGAACTGAACGAACAAGACTGAAGAGATCAGTTGTGGGCAGCGGGGCAAGGTAGGTAAAAAGGAATGTGTTAAGAAAGACCAGGAAGCCAGGCGTGGCAGTGCAAGATTTTACTCCTAGCACTCGGGAAGCTGAGGCAGGCAGATCTCTATGAGTTCGAGGCCAGCCTGGTCTACAAAGAGTCCAGGACATCCAGGGATGACTAAACTGAATAAACCCTGTCTCAAAAAACTTACAAAAGGTGGCAGGAGATGGTAAGGAAGGTAAGAACCCACCCACACATGCACAGATCGATTTAGCTGGTTCATGCTTGCACCTGCTAATATTTAGAGGCAGGGTGTGTTGACTCCGGCCTTCCCAACAGTGAGAATGTGGTCATCCTGTGCTCTTTCCTCCACACACACCTCAGGCCTCCCACCCTCAGGGTTACTGCATCGGATTCCTTTCCCCCATCATGCATGCCTCTACTCTGCCTTATCTAAGTTTCTGATGGTTTCCAGGAACAACTTTGTAATGGATTTCAAATTCCAAATACTGGAGTTAAAAGTGTATATCAGTCTTGAGATTTACGTGTGTAAAATCCTATGGAGCTAAAGGTGAGGCTTCGAGTCCACAAAGAGCAAACGTGGCTGCACCCGTGAGCTGGGTGTTTCGCTTCGTCCTGCTCTGCTTTGTTCACCACCGTTCTTCAGGCAGGCGCATCCCTGACCACGACTGAAAACAAGCCCTGCTGCCTCTCTAAAGAATGCCTCAGGTTTACAGGTCATCTGCTAGATGCAATTTAATAATTATTGGCCCTTTTGACCATTGCCCCAAGCCATCCACACCTACGTTCCATTACCTAGCTCAGAGCATGGGTTCTGAGAACCCCACACGCACCTCTGTCCAAACATCAGCGTGGACTTGGTCTCGGCCTCATTGAAGACTGAAGGAGAGCAGCAGATGACAATGGTGGTCCTACAGTTCCCACCCAGGGAGTCCTGGAGAATCCGAGTCATCTTGCTGTCCCGGTACGGCACATGCGTTTTCTATTTAAGAAAAGAAAGAGTATTGGCTTTGACAGCTCATTCAAAGAAAAACTACAGAAGCAAGCTGGCCAAACCTAGAAACATGTGGGAGGAGGATCTGCAGCCAGGACTTTGGATCTTGCCAAATACTGTCCATGCCGTGACCCATGTCATAGGAAGTTGGCGCCACCATTCATGCTTCCTAGTGGAGTGGAGCTCCCAGCAACAGACACTCCAGCCAGGAATCCCTCTTCCAAAGAGGAAAATAAATGAGCGTGTCTGGGAACGTGTGACAATCCATCCCAGTAAGAATACACAAACCCCAAAGGCTGCTTCCCATAACACTATGTAATAGATGGTGACAGGATCACTTACCGTCCCTTCTGCCAAGGCAGAGATCACATTTCCGAGAGCAGACAAAGACTTGTTGATATTTTTAGCTTCATCAAGAACAGCTCCCTCGGCACCCGTTTTGCTGACCTACCAAGGGACAGGAAAGGCAGTGAGGACATGTGAGCGCAGAGCAGAAAATCTGCGCGCACACAGAGGGGCAGCGGGCAGGCCCTGCAGGACAGCAGGGATGAAGGTGAGTGAGAGCCTTCCGCGCAGCTGGCCCCAGCCGAGCCGGAAGCTGGGGCTCTGAGCTCTCCTGCTGTCATTTTCCTCTCAATTGGGTTTTAGTGAAATGGCTGAAATGTGTAAGTGGGAGAACTGGAGACACTTCCCTGGGGGACATTCATCCAGGGAAAGCAGGCTCCTGAAGTGCTGTCACCGCAGCGAGCGGGTCCTGGGGGACTAAACACAGCCTCCCAGTTTCATGGGGTCTGGTGCAGCACAGCAAGGAAAATATGAGCCCAAATTTCCCAGCCTGAAGGAGTGGGAATGGGTGTTCTGACTCTGTTCCTTCTCTATTTTTTTTCCATAGCATGGAGGGAGACAGTGGGGAGCAAAGAAAGGAAAGAAGGGGTGTCTAAAGTGCAAAGGGCTTGGGGAGACACAAAGAGACAAGGACATATTGTTATGCTATAAATTTATAAATGTGGTTTTTCTTCTGCAGCCCGCCATACACGGTGACCCCTCTACTGCGTTAGGACAGATAATTTCACATTTACAGCATTTAATCTGGACAGAGAGCTTTACAGATGCTGCCAATTTTTTTTTAAAGGAGGGGAAAGGGTTCAGTAAGATTTGTCCTTGCTGTGAACAGCTACTCTCTGAAAAAGAAAAAAGAAAAACTGGAAAGAGGAGAAATAACTTTAAACTGAACAATGGATGGATTCAAATATATATAAAGGAGATCCCGTACCCCGCCCCCCAACAACAGAGGGGAATGCTGTCCAGGATCAAGGTTCTGAAAATAGTACAGGCTTCTCCCCCCAAAACTGTGGAGGGCAGCGTGCTCGCAGACAGAGACACCATGGGGTAATGGGCCACAAAACCCAGCAGCCGATCACAGGCATTCTTAGATGCTCTCTAACTTGAGCATCTTAACTCCATGAAATATTCAGAGCAGCACCATCCATCACCTTCCTGGGCAGACAAGGACCGTGAGCCCCAGCGATACCAACTCTGGCACCCTGAGAAGGATGGCCCTTTGGGGTGATGGGATCAAAAGCCCATAGGTCTGTTCTCCAAACAGTACATTCATGGACTCATCCTGGGAAAAGGAAGAAAAACACGAAAAAAACCAAGCAGGGATGCTGGAAAGCCCTCATAGTTACCCTTAACAACCCGCAGCAACGGCCAGTGGGGGGCAGCTGCCAGGTGGACTTCAGCCCTAAATAACTCATCGATCACTACATGGCTCTCTCGATGGGCCTGCACCCAGCATGGTGGTCCAGTCAGGGGTCAGTATAGAGCTGTGGACAGCGTGCTCCCTTCATCCTGACGAGTGGCTGAGAATGCGGCCAGCCCACAGACATAACGCTTGAGTGCACAGCCAAGTAAGAGGACAATTCAAAGACCATGACTTACAGGGACGTTTGTAGCCATAGTTAGGGCTCAGGAACTTAGCAGTGTGAGGCGGTAAGTGGCAATCACCTGTACAGCCAGGGCGACTGACAAGAGTTTCAGGGCCTGCCCTGATGAGGACAACCAGCTGATGTCACTGATGATGGCAGAAATAGGAATTGTGCCTGTGTGCTGGCTCTATGATGCTGGGTACAGGGGTTGTGCCCACCAGAGTCTGGCCGTGGGAGCAGCCCCTGGTGCTGAGGAAAGGGGCTGGTGTGGGAAGAATAGTGATTCTGGGTGTGGTCTTAGCCAGTGCCTGGGAGCACAGCACAGCACACGTGTAGAAAGAGGATCACAACAAAACCAAAGGCTTCCCAACCAGGAGGACCCAAGGCCACTCAATATGAGCCCTGTTACTTCAAACCCACTGCCACTGGATGGGAACACTGGCAGGGCCCAGATTCCAGACCTTTCCTCAGAAAGGCAAAGTACAGAGGCAGAGCCAACCATGTCCCGGGGCAGAGCCCTCCCCAGACGGCTCCTTCTGTCCTAAGGACACCCATCCCACCTTTGTGCAGCTGCTGGGCCAGGCTATGTCGTATTGACACTTGCTTAAAGCCATAGGCTACAAAGCAGAAATAAATCTGAGCCTCTGCCATGAACTGGGAACTCAGCCCACAGGACAAAATGAGAAGGCAAAGAAACCTGACGGCACCATGCCTGACATTTTAAACCTCTTTAAAACCAGGAAGTAAAAGGCACAAAACTTATACAACTGTACACGTGAGCAAACAACAGAGGGAAATTATAGATAATATAAATAAGAACCAAAATTACCTTTTCACTCCCGGCCAAATCAACCAAATACAGCTTCCCGCTGAGTTTTTTTTCAGTCTCCACATTCTCTTGCTTAATGTTTATCAGGAAGATACTGTGACTCCTAGAGCTGTGTTCGTTCATGTCTGAAAGGGAAAATGGTTTACTGCTGCACAGAGAGCATGGCAGCAAAGGTAGCAAACCTCTAGTCTTTAAAACAGCCACTCATGCACCCCGGTGCAGCTCTCTGCAGTCAGCGAAGCCAATTTGGGGATGTATCTGAGGCCACTGTTTCTTCTTTTAAAAAGAAACAAAACAAACCATAAAACAAGAAACAAAAACCACACTCATTGTAGAGAGGTCAGATTTACAATGCCTTCAAGTAACAAAGGAATTATCCTAACATTTTGTTGAGTGATTTACGTTAACAGACTCTCGGGGTCAGCCAGAAGCCCTATATCCCATACCCGACTCTTTCTCAACCACCAAGAAGCTCACAGCCTCCTTGCTGGTCCTGTGGGCCCTGGAACTCTGTTACAGTGTTGTGCCTGATAGTTTGTCCTACCCATGTGTGTAGCCTGAGCTTCCTTCAAGGAAGATTAAGACACATTCCTCTATAACCCACATTAAACACACATTGGCCTCCCAGATTAAATGGTCAGCACAGCAAGAAAAATGCACCCCTTCTCAGCAGACCCCAGCAAGCGTCAGCTTTCATCATTCCTCAAAGCATCTCACCAGATTCTTCCTTTAAAAAAAATAAACTCTGAAGATCCCATTTTTAAAAGTCACAAATAAATAAATTTAGCAATGCTGCATGCTAGAAAAATCAACACGTAAAAACCATTTATGTTTCCATTCCTGGCCTTAAAAAAAAAAAAATTAAGAAAACAATTTGCTACTCACATTAGCAATAGAAAGGATAAAATAGGAATAAACTTAAAGAAAAAATGACAGATTTTTAGACAAAAGCTACAAAATGTCACTTAAAGATATTAAAGCAGATACAGATGAATGGGAAATATAACCCATGGTCATTTCTTAGAAGACTAAATGGTGTTAAGATGTCAAAATTGGGACCGAAGAGATGGCTTTAATAGACAAAGCTCTGCTGGGCAAGCATAAGGCCTGGAGTTCGGAACCCCAGAGTCAGGCACGGCAATGATCTGCACTCCTGGAACTGGAGAGGCAGAGGCAGAGGCAGAGGGGCTCGGAGCTAGCCGGACCAGCTGGACTGATAAGTACTGTGTCAGTAAACAGGCGGCCTCAATAAAAACGGAATGTGAGGATGAGTCAAAGAGATACACAACATCAGCTTCAGGGCTACACACACACACACACACACACACACACACACACACGCACACAAAACATGAACATACGAACATGGACCGGCCCACATGTGATCCTGCTTACACGTGCCAGACATTCATACACATAAAAAGCAGATGAAAATTAAGCCCAAATAATGTATCCAAATACAACTGTATCAAAATCTCAGTGATATTATCTACAGGAATACACTTTTAAAAGTGTAAATCCTACACTTTTAAAAGTCTACAAAATCTCAGAGCATCCTGAACAGTCAAAGATGACTATTTAATTTGAAAATTAAAACTGGAGCTGGGGAGATGGTACAACCCAGGAGGCACCTGCTGCAAAGGTCCCTGAGTTCAGGACTCAGCTGGGGAAGAGGGAGCATTGTGGAGACACACGGAGAGATGTTGCCCACAATGCATATGGGCTTAGCAACAGAGCCCTGCTAAATATCCTCAGCACTCTGAAATAGAAACCGGAGCTGGAGAGATGACTCAGTGGGTGAAGATGCTTGCTGTCAACCCTGACGTCCGAGTTCAAGTCCCAAGACCCACACGTTAGAGGAAAACTTCTGGGAGTGGGTTCTCCCAGCTTCCATGTGCACATCTACATAGCATGCATGTACACACACACACACACACACACACACACACACACACATGCATGCACACAAATAATGTAGAAAACCCCTGACAGAATGATAAGGACACTAGTAACATTCTAGATTCCTCAGCTCTGAAGCTGGCAGCCAGTTCTGGTGTGAATAATTCATGACTGACAGCTTAAGAAACGCAGGGAGAAAGTTTTGTTGCATATATGCGAGTTTCCAGCAGAACAGCCAAGAAGCGGTGTTTCCTACAGTGTGAGCAAGCCTAGGTCAGCTCTGAAAACTGCCGCCAATTCGCAAGCCGTGTGTGGGGTAAAGAAGAGGCTTAGAATCGCAGCTCCTCTGAGTCCCGGAACAGGCGCCCATCCACACAGGAGCCTCAGACCAGCTCTTAGAAGGGTCTAGGCCAGTCACCAACTACTGCTTGGACCTCTTCCATGGCAGCAGGCCTCACCTGGGGCAGCCGCCAGGCTTAGAGAGTGCTGACAGCTGGTCGAGCACATGGCATCTTCTCAACATCAGAACCCAGAACATCAACGAACTGCACGGCCCACGCATCCCCTCCTGATTCTTCTTTTCTCTTCTGAACGTGAAAGTCTTAGTTCCTTCAGCTCTGTGTGAACTTACACTCTTTTGTCCACATCGCTCTGAGGAGGACGGCACTGGTCTCTCTAAGGAGCCTCTGCCGCTCTGGTACACATGTGCAACCACCTGGGTTGTCACACCTGGGCACAAGCTGCCTGGCACCTTAGCTCACGAGTGTGCCTGCTGGGAGCGCATGCTGCGGGGACTCTGTGGAAGCTGCCCGCTCCCCTCTGAGGCTCTCTTTGCATTATTCTCCCTCCACAGAGGTAGAAGGCCAACTGTTTCCCCTTGTGTTGGGCATGAATTTCTTAGCCTGGGTTTTCTTTCTAAGGCTTTTATCAGAAACCAAGGAATCTCAGGCAACGCTTCAAGACCTCAGAGTGCTGCACACAGCCACGCATCTGTCTGCTCACGGCTCTCTGCTCCCATCCCCCACCCCCTCATCACGCAGCCGCCCCCCCCCCCCCCCGCACTTACTTGTCACGGCCACGTGTCTGTTTGCTTTCCCCTCATCGATCACATCCATGACCTCCTCCGGGCTTGACACGAACCTCTCGGTGCACCCCTGCAAGAGTCAAAGGCGGGGCAGGTCGGCCATTATTACCGCGGTTGCAAAGCAACAGCATCTCAAAGCAGCTAAGCAGCCTTTCTCCCCTAAAGGTACAGCTAAGCAGAAAGGCCGTGATGCTGACCGGCGGTGCGTCCCCCTTGCCTGGGGCTTGGATTCTACATTAAAGAGAAGCATGAGCTAGCCCCGGGAAAGCTGGATGTAGAGCTGGAGAACATGCTTTTTAAGTTCATGTTCAGACCCTAAGGCAAGGCTTTCAGGAGGCAGAAATTAAAAGAAGAAGAAAATCTATGAGAGGGGAGGAAATGAGAATGCCCTCCCCCTCCATCACCCACCATTCCAGCCATCACACAGCAGACAGTGCTACAACAGACTCCATACACCATTGCATTCAATCCAAAACCTCTCTGAAATACTAAATAGTAGTATTTAATTAATAGAATTCACAAAGAGGGCTGGGTAAAATACTCATAGCTTATACGTGAAGCACTGGATTAGATTCCCAGCAAATATAATAATAATAATAATAATAATAATATAATAGTTTACATACAGGAAAGCTACATTGCAGAAGATAAGTGCTGGGTTTTTATAACTATGCCTTCTGGGCACTCTTTCACGGCCTCTCCTGTAGTGTTTGGACAGTGACCAGCGAGAACTGAGCCGCACTGCTCCGAGTCTTTGCATACCTTTACATAGGGGACTCTGTTTTTGTCTTCATGAACAGCCAAGTTGGTCTTGGACACTGTGGTGGTGAAGATGACCGCATGCAAAGAAGGAAAGGGAAGTTAAAAACCCTGCGCTCCGAGAAGAATGACTATGGTTCAAAAAAAGAAGCTTAAGCCGTGGCTGGGAAGAGCGCACGGCCTGGAGGCGGACATCACTCTAAATGTTCATCAGCTGCCCGGGCGGAAGCACGTAACTCCTCTCCACCCCCCTGGGCCTCAACTGCAGAGCAAACATGGTGCATTTAGGTAGAACTTACCGTCAAGCAAGTCCCTTATTTTGTCCAAGTAGATCTCAAAATAGGAAACCTGGTTAAAGACAAATTGAAATTGAAATAGAAATACCATGCCACATGTAAAAGAACATCGCTATCAAACTCATGAAGGCTTTCACCGTGGCTGAGAAGAGGGGACACCAGGGGAAAGGTCAGAGTCACAGCCAGCCCTCGTGTGTTCCTCTGGCTTGGCCACTGTGACCGACCCATCTGTCAACCTTGGGCCATCCTCTCCAGCCATACTTCTGACTCCTCTGGTCCCAGGTGTGGTTCCTGACGTCAGCTGCTGGACAGCCCCTTACACGAGGACCCAAGTTTAGCCTTAGCTGAATACCAAGCAAATGTCCATGTGTGGTAACAGCCCTAAGAGATTAGGCATCCTAAACGAGTGTTGGGCAAACAGTAGACTTCACCCAGGAACATGATGCCACCGCCTCGTCAGACCCAAGGGAACAAACACTGCTGACACGTTAGCATGAAGGAAGCAAGGGCAGGCTAAGGCTGCCCGGAACTGCAGGAGCTCAGACAGAGGCCTGATGAAGCCACCAGGTTTGGAGTCTGTGAAGGACTGGAACAAATGTGGTTTAATAAAGACTATTGGCCAGGTGTGGTAGCTGTGCCTATGATCCCAGATCAGAAGGCTGAGTGAGAGGACTGTTGTGAATCTAAGGCTAGCCGGGGCTATGGAAGATATTCTTTCTCAAAAACCAAAACCAAACAGGAGATGATTAGACTTCAGAAGGAAAATGAAGCCTTCCAAATAATTATTCACAAGCATTAGCCCACGCCACATACAGCAGTATCAGCTACAGAAGCACGGAGCCCTGAAAACTACTGCGCTCCCACTGCCTCAGGGCCTCAGACGCCAGACCCCAGAATCAGCTTCTCAATTCCCAGAGGTGACGCGTCTGATAGCGTCTGATAGCCGAGGTAATGAGATGCTTAAACTAAGAATGAGTTCCGAAGACTCTACTGAACACATGGCCTCAATTTCCTGATCTGGCCCATGAAGCTAAGACATGAAAAATTCTTTCCAGGATTTTACACACTGTTTATATCAGACTCTTTCCTCCCAGATAAAATTTCCCCCATACTCCTAAGTACCTAGACAATATAAGGAAGAGAATGCACAAAGTGAAAATGCAGGGACAGAAAATGGAGCAGAGACTAAAGGAAAGGCCACTCAGAGACCTGCCAGCTTGGGACCCATGCCTCGGGCAGGCACCTGCCTCCGACACGATCACTGATGCCATGCTGTGCTTGCAGGCGGGAGCCTAGAAGGGCTGTCCTGAGAGGCTCTGCCAGCAGCTGCCTGAGACAGATGCAGATACTTACAGCCAACCATCTGACTGAGATCAGGGACCCCAGTAGAAGAGGTAGGGGAAGGATTGAAGGAGCGGAAGGGGATTCCGACCCCATGGGAAGAACAACAGTGTCAACTAACTGGACCCCTCAGACTGAGCCACCAACCAGAGAGCACCCATGGGCAGGGCCGTGGCCCCCGCTACATATGTAGCCGAGGACCCCTTGTCTGGCCTCAGTGGGAAAGGACGTGCTTAATCCTATTGATGCCCCAGGGAAGGGAGCTGCTAGAAGGCGAGGTGGGTGGGGGAGCACCCTCTCGGGAGCAAAGGGGACCGGAGGGGGTGGAGAACTCATGAAGGGGGGACCTGGATGGGGCAACATTTGAAATATGACAACATTTGAAATACAAATAAGTAAATAATTAATTTTTTAAAAAAAGAAGTAAAATATAGTCGTGGGCTACATGATAACATTAAACAGCAGACCACATATATGGTAGCAGTCCCATAAGATCATATTGCCTAGTGAGAGCATAGATTCCTGGTTTTGCACAGGTTATCCATGATGCTTACAGAATGAGCAAACTGTCTTACAACACATTTCTCTGGAAAAATCCCACCATTAAGCCAGTCTTGATTGTCACTGTTCAGTTGTGTAGCTGCACTCTACCTACCCAGGTGAAGCTTCAGGGCTGGCCCACCCTTCCCTCTGCCCTGGGCCGACTGCTCTCTCTAGTCTGTCACGTTGCCAGCTCACCTCTGAGTGGTCCTCAAAGCCCAACCTCAGTCATCTCGAACCAGGCTCTCCCGAAGCCGGCCGCATTCTGGTATCAGTCTATTCTAGTTGATGATTGTCTGACTGCCACTGTGATGTCCTGCTACCCCGGAGATTTGTTTTTAATGTTTTTCATACATGCACACAATGCACTCGACCATATTCATGTCTCAACTTTGGAGATCCTAAACATGTAATTTTACTTCCACAAAATTACATAGAAAAATCAGTTACATCTAAAAAGTAGCCATGAACCATGGACGCCAAGCCTGGCAATTAAATTCCTGTTCCTGTTTGATACAGGTTAAAACGGAATGCTCATGCATTAACTCCAAGTTTCCGAAGGTGTCAGATTTCATTTTGTTATTTCAAATGCTTTGCGAGACCAGGCAGAAGGGAAACCAACAGGCATTGTCCAGCGGAAAAACAACAGCAAGATCACAAATAATATTCAAAGCCTCTGCGGGACGCATTACGGGGCAGATTTTCAATATTGCCTTAACCGGGCCCATTTGGTTTAGCCTGTCAGCACGTAAGTGCAGAATGCATAATCCACACAGCTAACTTGTCCACTTGCAATTCTTACTAATAGAAAGGCAAGTTTAACCAGGAAATGCACAATGAGAGCCTGCACGGTAAGATTTGATTCTAGAGACTGAGGGACTATTCTTCCCCTCCCCCCACCATTTCAAGCCAGCGCCATTCTTAATCGTAATAAGATTCTGACACAAGACACTATTTCCAGGGCAGTAATTGGTTTAACATCTTACTCAGGATTATCGCTTAAGACCTCTACAGTAGTTTAAAGTGTGTCAGCATAAACAGCCTTAAAGAAGCACTAAGCTTCTAAATCTTGATCCCATCAAAGCAACAAGCTGTGTATCCTCAGACATAAGGAAGCCTGGCTTGGTTCAGAGAAGCAAGCTTTCAGCGGCGAAGGGACCTGTGGTGTGCTGGATGTAACTCATAATTGTACAAACAGCAATGGCTTTTTGAAATGGAAATTCAGGAACAGCTTGCTGTAGAAATAAATAAGGGGAGAGGTTTAAAGCTTTTCAGGGCTGCATTTATTTATCTTGTGCGGGTGTGGGAAGGGCCTGAGCCCTGGTGCACATGTGGAGAAGACTTGTGGGAGGCAGTTCTCTTCCCGTGCGGTGCTCAGAGGCTGAACTTACATTGTCGGGCTTGGCAGCAAACGCCTTTACCCACTGAGCCACCCAGCCAGGCCAGAAAGAGGCCCAATACAATGAAAACGGTACCGAGCACTAGCTGGTGCTACCTCGGACCATCTGTCTGTGTCTGAGCTTCTGCTCCTCATTACTAACCTACTGGGTCACGTGTACCAAGGGTCAAGCCTTCAGGACAGCCTCTGCACTAAGGTACTCCGCCTTCTCAGAGCAGCCTCTATCCTCCCCGCCCTTCCACCCCTCTAGGCACAAAGACGGAGAAGCAGACATTGTGTGTATCTGGGAGCTCAGAAGCAGGGCAGGGACTGCTCCAGGCTGGCCCGCCATCCCCTCCCCAGGAGAAGGCAGGATTGGAAATACTGACCATTCATCAAGGGGCTGCCATGCTGCCCAAGACCACGCCCAACAAAACAGAGATCAACGTTCAGAATCAAAAGACAAGTGAAAATGGAGAAGCGTAGGGGCCCAAGGCAGTGTGTTTTGGGGTGGTGGAAATATTAAAGATTTACATAAGAATGATGATTAGACAGTTTGGGAAATAAACTAAGCCCACAAAAAAAAAATGTGTTTTTAAAAGATGAAATTTATGCCATATGAACTATATCTCTTTAAAAAAAAAAACAGAAACTATATCTCTTTTTTTTTTTTTTTTTTAATTTAAAAAAAAAGGAAAACCCAGGGCTGGAATTTCCTAATCTCCACAGCCTCTTCTACACTGGCCACACAGTCACCACCTCTCTTTCTCCATTTAAACAACTAGCCTTCTGGAATTTACAAAGCAGTTTAAATTTTCTAATTTAACAGAAATAATAATAGAGTAGAGGTTTCCCTTTCAATTCAAATTTAAGCAAGATTAGCATTTCTGGGTTAAAATAAAATAATAACAAAGAGGAAGAGAAAAAAGGCAGATGAATTCCCAGCCAACACTTCCCAAAGCGGGATGACCATGTCATTATACAAGGAGTCGGGGAGGGGGTATGCATTCCTTCTGAGAATCACACTATTCATGGCAGCATTTGAACTTGTGGTAAGTTTAGCACTGGTCAAAAAAGTATTTTCCAAGTTTATTTGGCCACATAATGCTTTTCTCTGGCAGCTTTCCTATTGGTAACACAAGGGATGGTGTTCCAGGGAACTCACACTGAGAACCAGTGTCCTGACCCCCACACAGACATCTTCCTCGACTATCCTCAGAAACGCATAGGGAAAAGGGAGAATCAGGCAATGGGTGTGATGACTCCATCCTAAAGGGGGCTTGTGTGTTTTTATGTTCCTATTTCAAGCAAACCAATCCAAATGCTTGGTACTGACCGAAATTATTAACTGTAGGGTCTGCTTCCCAGAGAGTGACACTTGAATTAAAAGAAGCCATCTTGTACATCTATATAAAAGGAGAAAGACTGGGTAATGTGACTTGGGGCCTAGTGGCCTGTCTTGTTCCTAGTGAAAAGCACTTACCTTGATATGAAACTCCAGGTTCTCATCCATGGAATAGATGTGATCAAAAATATCATGTGCAATCCTCGGGATGATACCCATAAGCTGGGGATCGTGCAACTTCCCCTGTGAGCAGAAGAATCAGAACAGTCAAATGAGAGCTGGGAAATAGGAGAGGAACGAGGTCTGCTTTTCCAAGTAATGCTGCTTCATCTGTAAAATCCAAGTTGACTGTATGGGTCATATTTTGTTCCTGTATGACAAACAGAAGCTTCTAGAATGATTGGTAGGGAAGGCAAGAAATGGGCATAAGTCTGTATTAACCCAGGGCTTCTGAAGCAGAGCCTACAAAACAGGAAGCACACACACGCACGCACGCACGCACGCACGCACGCACGCACGCACGCACGCACGCACGCACGCACGCACACTCCGGCTGTTGGCTCCCTGGGGAGCGCCCCTCTGTTTCCAGCAGGAGGCTGTCCTGGCTGTGTGGGAGGGGGCGGGCACCATCTCCCCTCCTGTGTGAATCCACACACATAGAAGCAGTGAAGGAAGGTTAGGAAGAAGGCAGGGGCCGAATGAACATGCTTAATTTAACCTGTAATAGAGATTGGCCAGGAAACAAGCCCAGCTAAGCTAATCCCAAGTAAAATCTGCTTCAGAATGGACAGATTCAACCATTGTTCGAGATATTCTAAAATCCTTACTCAAAAATACCCTCTTCAGGATCGTTTTACAGACCAACCAAGAAAATCCATTCCATTGATCTCTGTGAAATCAATAATTCTCCTACTGAATGCTTCTAAATATGCTTTTTACTCCTTTTAATATTTAAATTAACTTAAAGGGTATCCTTACATTCCTTTTCCCCAGTTTTATACATTTTACCAACCAGCTGGAGGGATGAACACTCATCTTAAGCATTGCTAAATACACGTTTATGCCCAGAATTTCTTGTTCCATCTATGAGGGTTCTCAAAAGATGCCATGAATATTGAGATGTAGAAGCCCTGTGGGAGGGAATGGGGGAGACAATATCTTGACAATTCTCACCACAGGAATCCTGAAGTACTTAAAGCCATGGCCTTGGTGTGATCTTAAGGTACAACTCCACAGAATCTTCTCTTAATCTCACGGTGAAATGGGTCTTCTCCCCAGGACAACTTATTCACCATGAACATAGCCTGTAGGTCTACAGTGATGGTATACCTGAAGATGTTAGACTTTTAGGAAGTTTTAAAACTCTAGAAACAGTTTTCTCCTCAGTCCTTGGGGATGCCCAGCAACCTTTACAGATTCACACAGACACCTGGTCCACATCTGCCCAGTCAGCAACCTTTACAGACTCACAGACACCTGGTCCACATCTGCCCAGTCAGCAACCTTTACAGACTCACAGACACCTGGTCCACATCTGCCCAGTCAGCAACCTTTACAGACTCACAGACACCTGGTCCACATCTGCCCAGTCAGCAACCTTTACAGACTCACAGACACCTGGTCCACATCTGCCCAGTCAGCAACCTTTACAGATTTGCACAAACACCTGGTCCACATCTGCCCTGAAAGCCAGCTTTGTCCTCCTCGATTAATCCTCCAGGTCTTCAGCACACAATGCTCTCCTAAAAGGAGCCTCCAAGTCAACATTTGAGTTTGGAAGAGCAAAATCCCACATGGAGAGGATCATTAAAGGTGTGCCACCAAGCATTTGTTATCCCAATTTCTTGGCACATCTGACTCCTGACTCCCTACTTATAAGCAATAGGAACGCAGAGTTCAGATATGCCTGGCTACTCTCTAATCTGGCTCTCTGGCATGCTGCCCTCATCTACCAAGCGATAAATCCAACGATGCATTTACACTGTACTTTAGTTTGGTCCTAGACACACTAAAAAGAGGGTTTGCCTAACACTCAGGGGTTACTGCATAAAACTAGTGCAGAGTTCAACAGAATAGGTGAAGTGTTCCCAGCCACAGGAAGGTCTCAGTACACGTTAGGGCATACCATTCAGCTCCCCACAGGCGCTCGCTGAGCTGGGGTGCTGACTTGACCTCAGAAGTTATAAGGCAACGCCCTACTCCAGGCTACTACCTTATGGCATCTTAGGAAAACAGCACCAAGTAACTGAGCCTCGGGCTTTCAACTCCCGATCACATTTAAATCGCATAGGTCATCATAAACACGCAAAACACGCAGCCACAAGCTGTACTCTGCGGAGACTATTGGCAAAAGAATTCCTAGGATTAAAAGACAGATCTTCTTCCGGTTACATTTTCCTGCCCCGCTCAGCCAATCACGTCTTTTCTCCCAAAGGCTCCAGGGCTCTTGAATAATCCATGATAATCCACGACAGCTTCTTCTCTGTGGTCCACAACCAGAGAGGAATGGTTGGTAATCTAAAAATCATTTCTACTTGGCTCAAAGTTGTTTTCCTAGATGGTTCTCTTCCAATAGATCATCTTTTATTGGCTCCTGACTTAAAATTAGCCTACCAAAATAACCTGGGGCAGGGAATATGTGTGTAATACTGAATAGTATCTGCATCTGCAATGGCAAATGTATATGCACATGTAGGATATATGTGTGGTATATGGGAGGGTATGATATATGTGAGATATGTAACTGTTTATTGTGTGGCAATGTGAAAAGAAATGTATGTGTGTGTGCATGTATGTATATATAATGTGTTTGTATGGGATGCATGTATGTAGAGAATGTCTGAACAGTTGAACAGTAAATGCTCTGTGTGATATATATGGAATGTGTGTGGCATATATATAAACACGTGAAATACTCCATAAATGAGGTGTGTCTGTGTCTATATGACGTATGTGGGAGATGTATGTGATCCATGTAGAATGTTTGTATGTGACATACATATATGGAAAGTGTATGTATAATTTATATGGATTGCCTGTGTGTGTCCGTGTGCATGCGTATGTGTAAAGATCATACTGTTTCCAGATGAAACAGACATGCACAGGTATATTGTGGTTACCAGACTGTGAAAAGAGGTAAACACAGTGACCATGAGGGCCCTTCCGGCTGAGGTAGCAGAGATGGAGTCCTTAGGAGCCCCCGAGAGTGCAGGATGATTGCCAGCTAGGCTGGGCAGAGGCTGTGCACAGCAGGGGCGAGCTGGCAGCAGCAGAGGCAGGACCTGAGAGCAAGCATGCCTTATCAGAGACAGCCAGCGTGAAGTACGGCTCAGGGAGGAGAGTCGCACTGTGGAGAGAGGCGGGCTGCTGTCTATAGTTCCTCTGAGGGAGTAAATAGGACAAAGGCTTCACAGGTGTGCTCTGTGCAACTCTCTCCAGACGCTTCTCCAACCGAATGCAGCCTTCCAGGAGCAGTGGCCTCCTTGACATCCGCAGTTTCCTCACACACTGTAGGTGGGAAAGCAGGAAGCCACAACGTGTGCGCACCATGTACTCTTCGTTTTGTTCAGAATCATTAGGCAGCTTGGCAAGGTGGCTGGAGAGACTCCTGGATTCCTATGGTCTCCAGATGTCCCTCTCAACAGAAAGAAAACCACAAACTGTCTCCAGCCTTCTCTCTCAGCATGCCGGAGAGGGCCACTGAGTGCAGAGGCCAACATCATCCCTTCCAATCAACAAACCAAGTGCTGAGACAGGTCCCCCCTCAGCCTGTGTACAGCGACAGGTCCCCCCTCAGCCTGTGTGCAGCGACAAGTCCCCCCTCAGCCTATGTGCAGTGACAAGTCCCCCCCTCAGCCTGTGTGCAGCGACAGGTCCCCCCTCAGCCTGTGTGCAGCGACAAGTCCCCCCCTCAGCCTGTGTGCAGTGACAGGTCCCCCCTCAGCCTGTGTGCAGCGACAGGTCCCCCCTCAGCCTGTGTGCAACGACAAGTCCCCCCCCCCAGCCTTTCCACGCCCTGCACATCCCCCTGATAGGTCTACCCAGCATGCTGGTGCCTATCATCCTCAGGACCAGTACTGCCCAGTAAGTCCTATTTTACCTGAAAATCTCCCTTATCATGAGAAGGTAATCTTTTCAGTTTTATGGGGGATGATTATGTGTTGTTCTTTTTTAATAGATGATAAGTGCCATACCACTGGATATCAGACCCAAAATTGGAGAATTAAAAAAGAAAAACACATTTTAAAATGTGACAGTCTGCTTACTTGGGAGCTAACATCCCTTCTGAATGCTTTTTGAAAGATGTCCGTGTGTAATGCTGAATATATAACAATCCCCCTTTTAGAAGACGCAAGGCCTCAGAGCATTTCTTATTTACTTGCGTTCCAGGGTCCTGAACTTCTGTTCCCTACAGTCTATGATGTTAGCTTGCAGCAATGCCCTTCCCCCAGCTTCTGCTTCACAGACTCCTACCCCCCCCAGCCTCTCAGCACCCACAGAGCAACAGGGCCCAGCACAGGGCCCGTGGGCAACACGGATAAGGTTCCGCCGGCTCCTTCCAGCTGCAGGCAGAGGTCATAACAGAGAACTCACGATGAATGACAAACACCGCATAGGTGACAGAATCTGGGGACCTCAGATGAGAGCAGTATGGAATCCAACTCCTCTGAGGTCCCTCGGGGTGTGTTCAAGGCCCCGAAGGCTCAAGTGTCCCCACAGCAGTACAGGACTGCCACCATCTTCCCCATCAGCCACACACACACACACACACACACACACACACACACACACATACACACACACACTTTCCTCCCACACCTTCCTCCGCAGGGCAGTCTCTCTCAGTGTCTACAGTTTTTAAGTTTCTGACATTTCGCAAAATATTTTACATTTGTCAATGATAAATTAAACCCAAAAGCTTAGAATTCACTTTTGTAAGCATTCCCTAATAGTTTGGTGATTTGAAATTACTAAAGGGTTCTTCTTTCGTGTTACATAACACCTTACTCATTTTCCAATACCTAAAAACTGATGGGTTCCCTCTTGAGATCCCAAAGGAACTCTCTCTCTCCCTGTCTCTCTGTCCTCTCTGTCTGTCCTCCGTCCTCCATCTTCGGCAGAGTGGGCGAGGAAAGCATGAGACTGAAACTTCACTAGAGCCTGCAGACAGAGCCCCGCTGAGCTTGAGAGAAAAATGGGGGCCAAAGTGAGGGCATGGAAACGCCAAGGCCAGGTCTTCCAGAATGCACGGCTTAGGGAGCGAGGTGTGTAGACGCTAGCTAATGTATAGACGCTAGCTAATGTAACCCGTGTGTCAGGCAGTGGTCCTGATGAAGAGGAGGAGGCATATGAGCCTCATGTTTCTTTAATTTGCACAGTCTCCAAACCACTTTGTCTTCTGCAAACTGGGCAAAAGAAAGTCAACACAACAGAAATGAGGTCCCCAGCATCCCAGCCCACACTCCAATCAGTGCCCAGAACATCAGAGCGCTCAAGAGTTTAGCCCCGCGCCTTTGAAATCTCCTCTTCAATAGGAATGATTCATGAGCTAAATCTATTCTGCAGCAGCTGTCTCAGGGCTGTTCCCAGGAGGGATTCGTAAATGAAAAAACCTTAGTTTGGAGGATTAAGGATTCATCCTACCCTGCTGCTTGTAAACTGAATTCTCCAAACTAGCTCTGGTGGTTCTGTCTCATATAATAACCTTCCTCTCTCCTCTCCTCTCCTCTCCTCTCCTCTCCTCTCCTCTCCTCTCCTCTCCTCTCCTCTCCTCTCCTCTCCCCCTCTCCTCTCCCCTCCCCTCCCCTCCCCTCCCCTCCCCTCCCCTCCCCTCCCCTCCCCTCCCCTCCCCTCCCCTCCCCTCTCCTCTCCTCTCCTCTCCTCTTCTCTCCTCTCATTTTCTTACCTCGTCTTACCTGTCAGGCAGACCTAGCCTTTAGAACCGTGCTTCTCAACCTTCCTAATGCTGCAACCCTTTAATATATAGTCCCTCAACCATTAAATTATTTTCATTGTTACTTCATAACTGTAATTTTGCTACTGGTATGGATCATAATGTAAATATCTGATATGCAGGATATCTAATATGTGACCCCCAAAGGGATCAAGACCCACAGGTTGAGAATCGCTGCTTTAGACAAATTATCCAGCACCAGAGGTTCTCGGAAGCTCCTGGTAAAAAGCAGAAAGGGGGGCAATAAAGAGTTCCTGTTTAGAAGATGGCCTGAAGTCACAAGCTCCTCAGTCAAAGCATGAGTGAGGCCACCCCTCCAGGGTCTACACAGTCCTGGTGAGTGCCCTACCAGTTCACGTCGCAGTGGCCACATCGGTTCATATTCATTCAGGTTGTGGGCAAAGTGTGCTGGGGCCTACTGGAGAACCTAGCCCCGAACACACAGGGGGCAGAGCTACCGCACTGGTACAGATACTCTATGGGGTCTCTTCTCAGTGACAGCCACTTTTAATGCATGTTAACAAAAACCCGAGGAAGGCTAAGAGCACAGCTCAGTGGCAAAGCATCTGCTTAGGATGCAGAAGGTTCTGGGTTCAAGCCCAAGCAATGAAAGTAAAGAAAAGGAAATCACAAAGATAAAAACAAGACCATGAAAATTCCTGCTCAGGGAAATTGCGGTTTCTGCTAAATTCACCCCGGGCTACAAATTCTTTAGTGTTCAATCTAAGAAAATGGAAAGACCGCAATCGTGAAAAAGTTAGAATTTTGTGAAATTATTCCATTTCAAAGATAAATCCATATATACAGACATACATTTAAACAGACAGGCATCATGTAAGTCAAATAAAAGTCTCCCTATAGTCCAGATTTGGTCTAGGACCCAACCTCTTTAAGTCTCTGACCTACAGGGTTTTGCTTTGTTTTATTTTTAATTTATTCTTAAGGGACTGCCTTCCTCAGAGGCCCTCCACATGACAAATGACCAAATGATTTTTACAACAGGTCCTGTCAGGGTGAACTGCAGCTCATAAGAATCAGCACCACAAATTACCGATTCATAATGGTTGTAGCAGCAGTGGTATCTGTGTGTATGTTTCTGTGTGTCTCTGTGTGTGTGTTTGTGTGTGTGTATCTCTGTGTCTGTGTATATGTGTTTGTGTCTCTCTGTGTGTCTGTGTGTCTGTGTGTATGTGTTTGTATATGTGTGTCTGTGTGTATCTGTGTGTCTGTGTGTGTGTGTGTGTGTTTGTGTGTCTGTCTGTCTGTTGTGTGTGCGTGATGCTGGGAATCTCATCCAGGGCCTCCTGCAAGCTAGGAAATCTTGGCACACTAAGCTATACCTCCCATATCTGACTATTTTTTAATGAAATTTATTGTTTCAATTGAACAGACAGCTCAACAAAGGTTTTTTGTTTTAAACTAAATTCTTGAGACTTTACTGTGCATTGGCACTCCCCAGGGACAGACACTCGGTGGCTGAGCCACCGAGCCGTCTCTGCTGTCACACGCATCCCAAGCTTTGCCGGAGCAGTAGCCGCCTCAGACACGGAGAGTGCAGACTTACCTCCATGGTATGAGTTTTTCCTGAGGAAGTCTGCCCGTATGCAAAGATTGTCCCATTGTAACCCTCAAGGACATCTGCAAGCACAGGAGAGAGGAGCATTAATTCATTGTGTGGATCCTACACTGGCATCGGCCGCAGCATGTAAAGTTACAGTTTCCAATGGCCCGTCTCTGCCTTCTCACACAAACGATAGGTGCCAACTGCATTTGCTTTTTAATTGTGATTGTGAAACAAGAACAGAAATGAGAGTCTGCTCTCCCACAAATAAGGAGAAAGGGACCCTCATTTCTACAGACCGAGTGACTGAAGGGGAAGGGCCTTCTCAGCTCCTCGAAGCCTTCTTTCGCCTAGGTGCTCGTCTCTTGCACTGTTGGGGAGGAAAAGCCAACAGGCTTGTGGTTTCTGGAGATTCGACTAGCACGTCATGCCTGAAGGTTTGGTCTCCGTCAGCTCAAATCTGGATCCTTCGGGCCATTTCCCATAAAGGCCTCACCAGAGTCCCATCGCACAGACTAGAACTAGGGGAGCGAATAGTACCCCACTGCAAACGGAGCTCCGCAGCGGATCCAGTCACCCTGGAAACCAGCAGGCCTGACTTAGATTTAAAACCTCTGCTTTTTTTTCAGTGCCTTGCTAGCAGGCCAGCCTGGACCCATCAGCATCAGGAATTTCTCTTAATTACACAATAAGCACACTGTGAAAGTCCACGAGTGAGGCAGGCTGGCTTCCGTTTCACACAGGGACAGGGGTAGGGGGTGGGGGTGGGGAGGTGGGGGTGGGGAGGTGGGGGGTGGGGGGCAGCTGCTTTATGTTGTGGAGCTGAAGATCATCAGTGGGAATTCTTTCAGAGCAGCAGAGGTGATTAAAACATATTCCCTCGTTCCTTCCCCTCCTCTCTACAACCATCTCAGAAAGGGAAACAATGCATAATTAATATCCTTGACCCTCCACTCTGTACCAAGGGAGGGATTCTTAATGTGGTTGATGGTGAGGGCAAGGAGAAATGCCCTAAATAGAGGCAGTTACTTGGGGCCACGTGAGAAAGTGTGCCAGCCAGTCACCTCCATTTATTTCAGATTGGGATGGAACCCTCTCTTCTCTGAATCTTATTATGCTGGCTTTGGTGGTGATGGTGGTGGTGGTGGTGATGGTGGTGGTGGTGATGGCGGTGGTGGTAGTAGTGGTGGTGGTGCTGGTGGTGGTGGCGGTAGTAGTGGTAGTGGTAATGGTGGTGGTGATAGTGGTGGTGATGGTGGTGCTGGTGCTGGTGGTGTTGGTGGTGATGGTGGTGGTGGTGATGGTTGTGATGGTATTATTGGTGGTGGTGGTGGTGGTGATGTTGGTGATGGTGGTGGTGGTGGTGGTGGTGGTGGAGATGGTGGTGGTGGTGATGGTGGTGGTGGAGGTGGTGGTGGTGGTGGTGATGGTGGTGGTGGTGGTGATGGTGGTGGTGGTGATGGTGGTGGTGGTGATGGTGGTGGTGGTGGAGATGGTGGTGGTGGTGATGGTGGTGGTGGTGGTGGTGAAGATGGTGGTGGTGAAGATGGTGGTGGTGGTGATGGTGGTGGTGATGGTGGTGGAGGTGGTGGTGGTGGTGGTGTTGGTGGTGGTGGTGGTGTTGGTTGTGGTGGTGATGGTGGTGGTGGTGGAGATGGTAGTGGTGGTGATGGTGGTGGTGGTGGTGGTGAAGATGGTGGTGGTGGTGATGGTGGTGGTGGTGGTGGTGGTGGTGGAGATGGTGGTGGTGGTGATGGTGGTGGTGGTGATGGTGGTGGTGATGGTGGTGGAGGTGGTGGTGGTGGTGGTGATGGTGGTGGTGGTGGAGATGGTAGTGGTGGTGATGGTGGTGGTGGTGGAGATGGTAGTGGTGGTGATGGTGGTGGTGGTGGTGGTGGAGATGGTGGTGGTGGTGATGGTGGTGGTGGTGGAGATGGTAGTGGTGGTGATGGTGGTGGTGGT
The DNA here is from genome assembly GCA_964023405.1 of Apodemus agrarius. NCBI lineage: Eukaryota > Metazoa > Chordata > Mammalia > Rodentia > Muridae > Apodemus > Apodemus agrarius. Next base: position 135,231,915 of record OZ030008.1, read on the forward strand.
GGAGATGGTAGTGGTGGTGATGGTGGTGGTGGTGGTGGTGGTGATGGTGGTGGTGGTGATGGTGGTGGTGGTGGCGGTGTTGGTGGTGGAGATGGTGGTGGTGGTGATGGTGGTGGTGGTGGAGATGGTGGTGGTGGTGATGGTGGTGGTGGTGGTGGTGGTGATGGTGGTGGTGGTGATGGTGGTGGTGGCGGTGGTGGTGGTGGTCGTGGTTGTGGTGGTGATGGTGGTGGTGGTAGTGGTTTGTTTTGCTTGCTAGGTTTTCAAAAGAAAAAAAAGAAGAAAGCATACCTACTTTACTAATCCGAGATTGTTAGAGTTATGACTTGGAATCAGAGAAGAAAGGGATTTCAGTGAACTAAAAAAATAAAATAAATAAAACCCTACCAGCCCTTGCATATGCGTTTGTATCAAGTTGGGGGCTGGGAATGCTCCCATGTATCTGTCGTCTACAAATGGTTTTTGAAAGTGGTTTCCCTAGTAACAGCAGAAAGAAGAGAAAAAAAAAGCCTGAAGAAGTCGGAGATAGGGTTAGAGGTTTAGGCTTCAGTTTCCAGGAAAATGTCAACTCTCAGAGAAAAGCTCCCTCTGGGGCTGGGCGGCAGGGCCAGCGCGGTGTGCCTTCACACTGCCATGAACATGAACGTGACCAATGTGTACTTTGAAGGGTTAAAGAAAGAGGTTCCATGCTTCGGTGGTGATTTTAACGTCCAATACTCACAGCACAAACGACTTCAGGCAGTTGGAATGCCAAGCACTGTCACATCGGAAAGCTTTTTAATGATTAGAAATTGAACATCTCTCCTCAAACTCAAGGGCCTTCCTTCTTTTACGCTCCTGGGTTTGTAGTGCTCCAGGGTTCACTGGTCTGGCCATCCGCCCAGCTTCTGACCTAGCTCCTTTGCTCAGAAGTGCGGCGACCTGCCCCACCCGGAGGAAACTGACTTCGGAGCCTGAATCCTTCCCCTACCATCTGCCTCTTCCTCTGGCATCTCCGTGAGGCTTCAGGGCTGCTCTCACGGAGCAGGGGGTCTGCAGTCCCTGTTCCCCTGTGCTTATGAACTGGGTCACAGCATCAAGTCTCGGACGGACGGGTAGAGTGGTTCTTTAGCGGGGTACAAACACTGGCTTCAGTCCTCAGCACCCCATAATCGAAGAGTGAGGTCACACACCTATAATCCCAGCTCTGATGAAATGGAAACAAAGGACCAGAACTTCAAGGTAACCCCTAGCTCCGTGAGGGCCTGAGGATAGATACCCTGAGCTAAATGATAACCCATTTAGGATAGCCTGAACTAAATGACCCCATTTTAAAAAAAAAAAAAACAAAAGGAACATGCCTAAGTGACTTTGGCTCCTGTTGGGCTGAGGTGCTGAGAGGCATGTGGGACTGTGCTCAGAGAAAATCCCTTATCTTTATTATGTTAACACTGAGCACAATTTTCTTTTCTTTTTTTTTTTAATAGAGAACATATAGAACCCACTAAAGCACATTCTGGTTGGCCTTTAAAGTATCCAGAATCATCTTGCAATTATTACATTTTAGAGACCATCCCAGATCAAAATTGAACAACGCTGATGTTGCCCTCTATTGACTCAGTTCTGAACTAAAAGATCATTTTAAAAGATAAGGTCCTGTTAACCGAGGGTTGTCTACTTTCTCGGATTTGAGAGGGTGCGTTCGTTTATTCCACGTGTTTGATGGTTAGTGGAGAGTGCCGGCAGAGAAAGCCATGGGTGAACAGGGCAGCTCAGGGGCTGAACCAGCTCAGTCTGCTGAGAGAAGATTCGAGCACTGGCTCGTGCTGGGCCCTGTGCAGAGAGCCACATCCTGCCTCCTGGACCAGGCCTCGGCTCCCAACCAAAAGGCCTACAAACTTCCGTCGCAGCAGCAAAGGGCCGACTGTTCCTGGGCTCCAGAAACACATCTGCTGTAGCCTCTGCGGAGCAGAGTGACTGTTCCACACACTGGCCGTGTTCTTCCAGACAGGAGCTCCCTTTGTGATGGTGTCTGGCACAGTGTGAGCTCAGCCAACACCACAGAGCCCCACACCTCTCGGGCCAGTGTGTGTCCAACCGGCACCACAGAGCCCCACACCTCTCGGGCCAGTGTGTGTCCAACCGGCACCACAGAGCCCCACACCTCTCGGGCCAGTGTGTGTCCAACCGGCAGCCCGGCAAACCCAGAAGCTCCTGCTACAGGTGACAAGTGGCATCTTATCTCCCAAGAGGAAGGGAGAGGGCGGAGGACACTGGCTGGCTCCGGCTACAGAGTTCAGAAGCTCCAGGGCGTGTCCTGGGCTCTGCTTATGCCTGAGGTAAGACAGGAGCGGAAGTGAGTGCTTGGTAATGTCCTGAGGACAGTTCACATGACGTCTACACATCAGTATTCCCAAGAGGCTGCCCAGCCTACTCAATCTCCCCAGGCGGAATGGTGTGTCGGGGGTTCTTGGTCTTTGACAACAGCTAAGGTGGGTATTAGCCCAGAAGCGCAGAATGTCCAAAACAAAACCCACATATCAAATCATTCCCAAGAAGAAGGAAGGAGAGGGCACGGGTCCTCGAAAGGCTTGATGCAGCATTGTGGGGGATTACCAGGACAGAGGAGTGAGACGGGGTTGATTGGGGAACTGGCGGAGGGAAGAGGGCTTATGGGACTTAGGGGGAGGGAGGAACCAGGAAAGGGAAAATCATTTGGAATGTAAACAAAGAATATATCGAATAAGAGAGAGAGAGAGAGAGAGAGAGAGAGAGAGAGAGAGAGAGAAGGAGAAGGAGGAGAAGAAGAAGAAGAAGAAGAAGAAGAAGAAGAAGAAGAAGAAGAAGAAGAAAAGAGAATTGAAGAGAAGAGAAGAGAAGAGAAGAGAAGAGAAGAGAAGAGAAGAGAAGAGAAGAGAAGAGAAGAGAAGAGAAGAGAAGAGAAGAGAAGAGAAGAGAAGAGAAGAGAAAGGCTGCTCCCTTTGGGATCCTAAGGTTTGCCAGCAAACCAAATCACTCAAACGGCCCATGACTGTAGAATGAAGACCCAGGCTCCACGCACCAAGAGCAGCAAAGAGACCCTTCCATCGCAGTAAATGGCGGACAGTTCTGAGCTTGAGAAACACATCTGCTTTAGATGCACACACTGACCCCTCAAAAGCCTCTGCACTTCCCAATGGAAGCTCAGCCACGACTGGCCAGCACAGGGCTCCGGGCCGCAGTGGCTGGTCCCTCTCCTCTCCTCTCCTTTCCCCTCCCCTCCCTCTCCTCTCCTCTCCTCTCCTCTCCTCTCCTCTCCTCTCCTCTCCTCACACATTCACTCCTATCCCTGGTATTTAGGGCTGTGAGTTAATAGTCCATATGGCCTGGTTGAAAAAGAAAGGAAAGGCAAGATAACTCAGAGTATAGTCAGTCGGCAAACTAGGTCTCAAGGCCCAGACTGGCTCATTCTTCTAGATTTGGCCAAAGTGCTTTATTCTCTGAGCATCAAATGCCACTTTAATATGGCAGGGAAAGTGTTCACACCTCATCAACTGAAGCTTTAAGACGCGACATCTAAGGTGCTTGAGAGCAGACATAATACAGAGCATAGAGAATGATGAGGCGGATCTAAGTGTATCTTCCTAAGCTCAACGCGTTCCAGGCTGCCCACCAGAGGATGCAGGCAGCCTGCCTCTGGCGACCTCATTTGTACTCAAAACCTTACACCACTCCCTCTGAACTACCCACGCGTTTGTCTCTTCCGGCCCTTGCAGTCCCTGCTGCTGCTGGCTCCACTGTTATCTATAGTCCTGGAGGGGGTGCGAGGGGAGAGGACAACCTTCCTAAGAAGCTTTCCTCAGTTCTCCCCTCGCCCAGCAAATCAGCGCAAAGTGGCACTCGCCTGTGTGGTCCTGGCGTGGTGCACACACCCATCTTAACCTGCCCAGCACCTAAATGTACGGTCTATGCAGATGCCTCTTGTATATTGAGAGTTCCTAGCAGACAGTCTTAGATGTTTTGGTGACCCCAGTGCCTGGTGCTGCTTATCAGGTGTTACATACTTAATATTACCTGAAATAAATGTCGCTTAAAGAAATCAACTGGAAAAAAATTTTTAAAACCACCTTCTCTAAGCATTTGAGCAGTCCACATTTGATCGCTTTGGAAGGCAAAGCCTAGAACGGCTTCTGCTGACTAGGATACAGTTACCAGGACCTCAACAATCATATCTGGTAACCATGGAGTTTAACGCCTAGGCACCCACAGGAGCCTTATTTGCTGTGATTATAGTTACAAACCTTACAACCTCTTCCACAGAGATGGAAAGATCTTCATGCTCTTTCAGCCAACACTTTGAAAAACACAACAAAGATGGGAGTGTGGGAAATGCCAGGACTCTAACAGCATCAATCGGGCTCCGTAAGGGTTTAGACAGACAAAGAGACAGAACTCACCAGCCTATGGCGGCATCGTAAGTCAGGAGACCGTGCTGATCTTCAGAATCACTTAATTCACATCTCTGGCTCTGTCCTAACTTAGGCAGGGCTCTCATGGCAAGATGACCCAGTGGTGCCCCGCTGTGTACGCCAAGAAGGTCTTGCTTATATGTGTATGATTTACCTTACGGATGCAGAAAGGAAAGCCATTTCCTCTCGCAGGAGCCTTGGAGGTTACTTTTAAAAGTTCAATAAGGTATCTGTCAAGCCCAGGACGATAGAAGAGGCCCGTGAAAAAGGAGAGGTGAAGAGGTCTTAAGAGAAATAATGGATAAAAGAAGACATAAAGTATGAAGAGGAGAGGATGGGGATCTAAGATGTTAAGCAGGAATGGAGATTCGAAATGAAGAGAGGAGTTCGGCAGGGTGAGCCAACCCAAACTATGGATTACAAAGAACCTCCATAGAAACCGACTACTTTGGAAATTCATTAAAAAATAAAATTAAATACACACACACACACACACACACACACACACACACACACACACGAGTTTGAACATAGATACCCTCATGAGTTGACAATGATCCCCCTAGAAGACATGAGTTATTAAATGAAATCTCAGTACCAAGCACAGCATAGCTCACTAGAGTTACTGCTCAGGGAGGGCCCGAAGGCCCTGAAACAGAACAGGCACACCACTGTTTTCGGTTTTGCAACACAACTAGATGATTAGACCTTCCTGCTGAAGACACAACGCATTGGTTGTATAACATCGAGAAATCAGCTGGAAGCTTCCGGAGGCTTCCTCCCTGCTGGTGGGCCAGATAGTACCAGAAGGTGCTGTGCAGGCCACTGGGGGAGAGAAGGCATCAATGGCATGCCTGCAGCCTCCGTGCTATGACACCAACCCGCCAGGAAAGACTCGCCCTCTGGTGCTATAGTGGCATGAGGTTATAAGGATAACCAAGTAGTCTTGGCTTGGATTTGAGGCCTACTTCATAGAAAGGAATCTGAGCCTGATACTGTAAACCTGGTCTTCACCCATAGCTCAGGAGGTCACTGACCCTAAGGAGGAACATATTATGTGCTAACCAGTCCTACGATCAAACTGTCTTGTCAATACTTATGCCTATACCCACTGAATGTGCTGCCCTCAACCCTGGCTTCTCTCAACAACTAAAGTAGAGACTTGGAGCTGAGTCTCTGAGAGTCAGCGCCTCTGCGAGTGACTGCCGAGCCTTCCATAGGATATCTAGCTCCTATGTTCGCCAAGGCTCAGAATACAGCTCGGAGAGGCAGATCGGGAGGAGGAGCTGCTGTCAAATGCTTTGGGACACAACATGACCTTTCCACCATCAACTCGCTGCATCTGTGAGATGAACCCACATTTCAACAAACCTCACTAATTAAATTCAGGGTCCAAAAAGGGGGGAGAGGGCAAGAAGAAGGGAGAGAGACGTACCTGGGGTGGGCGGGGGGAAGGGAGGAGCTGCAGATTTCTCGGGAGAGGGACAGTGGAAGGAAGAAGTTACAGGCCCAAATAATCAAGGTGTATTGTTTCATGTATGAAAAGAATAAATAAGAGTCTACTTCTTTCAATGCTTAACAAATGTTCCATTAGGCTTTGTCATCCTGACAATTTGTTTTTAGGGAGAATAAGGTGTTCTTCATTGCCACCAAATGAGAACATTCACATTATAGCTGTTGTGCCCTAGAAACGTCTGCTTGAAGTATGCTGAGCCCTGCTCTTCCTGCGGGTTTTCTTTGTAGATCACCATCTATTTGGGGTAGCAGGTTACCTAGAGTTGGGATATACATACACAGAGACTGCTTCTTCTTAATTTAGTTTTTAGCTGACACATTTTTAAACACACACACACACACACACACACACACACACACACACGTCCACATTAATGGGGATGAGAATGTCTATTTCTGACACCTCCTACTAAGAAACTAACCAAACACTGAAAGAGACCACACACCAGTGAGTGAGAAAGCAAAGGCGATTACTATTGTTTGTTAATCACTGTTGTTTATTAAATGGAGTGCATCCATTTCTAATTACATTGGCACAGAGGTAGCTGGATGTATTTAAATGGCCTTCATGCTTAGCACAGCATGTGGCGAAAACTATTTGCTTCCGATAATAAAATTGGGGAGAGAAAAAGGACGGCTATTCTGGCATGTGTGATTAATCTTACTTTAATTTAAAACAAAACAAAACAAAACAGAAACCAAAAACCAAAACCAAACAAACAAACAACAACAACAACAACAAAAACCTATGTACAAGCTCAGCCACTGGGGACGGGAGGCAGGTCTGACTAGGAGGAAGCCTAGGAAGACACCCTTCAAAATCAGAGAAGACCCAAAGAGAGGCAAAGGTAGACAAAAACTACCACCCCCTGTCGGCCCAAACTGTTCATTCTGAACTGCTAAAACCTAGGCTTATTTTTTTCTTGTCGGTTTTCTATAATGACCTCACTGAGAAGACCTTCAGAATTAATTGATGTCTGTAACAAGAGCGTGAATTAGCATACACCGTAGCAGGGAACAGTGCACGCTGACGTGAGCCTCCCACGCAGGTGTCCAGGGTCAGAATTAATCTAGCAGATGTACCAGGCCTGAATTTCATGAATTTCAAATAGGTTAGTCAGCTCAGCTCCTGAGAAGAGCAGATCGAAAGCGCCAGGATGCTTCTGTCTTTTAAACCCATGGCTGCCTTGTACGGGTGGCGGTGGCAGCACCATGACCTTTGAGCACAGACCGCCCCGTGGCATTCCCATCTGAAGGCGAGGGTTTGAGGAAGAGGGGCGGGCGAGCAGGAGATGCCCCTCGGCCCTGTCCAGATGGCAGGTCCTGCCACAGCATGCTCCAACCTGCTCCCGCTCTGAAAGGGCGAGAGAGAGCAACTGCAAATTGCTTCTTGGCCCTGCTGTTATTTTGACACAAATCCTCCAGGCCCAGGCCCAGTGAAAAGAGCTGATCTCTGCAACACAAAGGCGAGCTGGAAGCTACCTGTTTGGAGGAAGGCGTGGTGGGATATGGTGGGGTGCTTGAAAGTGTTGAGATTAAGGAATGCTGTAGAGCAGGGATGACAAGCCAGCTACCTCAAAGGGGGACTTCACGACACCACAGGATAGCCCTTGGTGGCAAGAGCAGCCTTTCACCTGAAGACTACATTCTCGGAGTTATTAGTAAAAGAAACCAGCCAGACATGCTCAGCTAAATCATGGGGCAATGTATTTCCTCCATCAAAAGGAGAGGAGCACTCTACCTGTAGTCCTGAGACCATGATGGAAATTCTGTGACAGCGCCTACCCTGCTTTTTCAGCTCTTGGGTAACAGAATAGCCCCACCAAAGAGGTGGCACTGGTAACAGAGAAAACTAACGCAGAGGCTGAAGTCAGTCACAGCACGTCAGGGCCAGAGCCAAGACAGCAATTTAGTGTTTCCAATTAACAGGCCTCTGCTTAGTGGAGGCACTGATTGCTGGGCTGTAAATGTCACTTAATGTTTTCATTAGTGAAATCCCGGGAGGAAAGAAAGGGGCACTTACCTTTGACAATCTGCTTTGCACAGGCGTTGTAGACCTGCTCCTGGGTTGTGTTGGGCGGCAGCACTCGGTCAAAGACATACGGCTTCCCTTGCTGAAAGCAGAGGAAAGAAGGGGGTGGAGAGAACACATTAGGGGTTTGGGCCTAAAAAGCACGAATATTAGTAGTTAAGCCACAGGCAACCAAACCGCCAACCAGTCTCTAAGCCAGTCCTTCCCCTCACCAAGGAACCTTTACAGCGCGAGCCACAGGCACACCTGGTGCTTGCAGGCCGAACGGCGAGGGCCTGGAAGGCACAGGGCTCTAAGTCCCCACCCGCTTTTTTGGACAAAAAGCTAGACAATTCCTTCCTTTGAATGTATTTGAGAATTTACTCTGGACTAATTGCACATCTGTGAGGAGTTTCATCAAGTGGAGCTGATAGCCAATAGGCCAGAATGTTGACCCGGGAAAACAACAGGTGCCCGGGTGTGCAGCAGGTGACAGAGATGACAGGGCTGGCCACAAGTCTCAGTTCAGAGGATCGTGAAGAGCTCAGAAAGATGGGCAGCGGGGGAAGAACATTCTAGGCACAAGATGAGTAGCCAGCAAAGGGTCTGGTGTGTTCAGGAAACAAGAGGGCAGCACAAGTCTGGGGACAGCAAGAACACCTGGAGGCGGTGCCTGTCGCAGGGCACTGCTGGCCAAGTAAGTAACCAGATAGAGCCGGCCTGTGTTGTATTTACCGGAGAGACGACATGATCAGATTAAAGAAGCCATTCTCAGGAGACACACAGCACTGCTACCGTCCCGCAGAATTCAATTCCCTGTCATACAGAAGCAATGTCTAAACTGGATTGTCGCTTCCAGAACAAAGGAACCCTTCTCTGCAACAAAACAGGAAACGTGACGGAGAGTGGCTGTCTAGGAGTCCGGCTTGCAGCTGCGGACGTAAACTTCAGAGAGACTGCCGCGTCAGGGCAAGGCAAAGCCCCGCCACAGCGCCGGACAGATCCCACGGCTGGCAGTCCCGTTCAGTAAGGACTGCGGGGCACTGGGTGAGACACGGGTCCAAACTAGCTTTCCCTGCCGACAGTGCCCAGGCAAATCAGCACAGCCTTACACACCAGAAAGAGAAGGACAAAGGACAAGAAAAGAGAGGAGGGCTAAAACCACGCCTCCTAGGAGGCAGGGACAGACTGACTCCTCGAAGAGACAACTGCTCATCAGAGCTGCAGGAGAAGACAGGCTGCATCCTGTAACCCTCCCTCAAGCAGGCCAAGGCCTCCGGCCAGGCTAAATGGTCACTCATTCATCCCATGGTAACAGGCAAATGGAGGTAAAATCTCAGCTTCAGCCCATATGTTTGACCTTTAGTCTCTGAAAACACAATTGACCTAGCCAGGCGAACAAGTTGCGTCTAATTTTACCTTAGAAAATGGAGAATTCTTAGAAAACATAAGAAAGAGGGGCGGGGACAAGGCAAGCTTTATCCACAGGTGCAGACCGACAGCCATCTGAAAGGGACGATGGGAAGGGATCACGTCCTTACATTTCATTCACAGGCTTTGTACTTCGGTTAGTGAACCAGGTGTTCATTGGGTTGAGTAACCAAAACCTATTCCTCACCAAAATACTCAACTGTCTTCCTAGCCATATCCATTTTCACATTCAACCCATATCAGGGGCTGGAGAGATTCAGTTAAGAATGAATACTACTGCTGCTCCCCCAGAAAACACTATATCCTGAGGCAGCCCAGGAGATCTGCTGCACACAGCATTTGGTAAGAACCCTCCTGAAGTCCCACAGCTGCTGCTGAGAGCCCAGTGGACTCGGGGACCCATCACCCCCCAAACTCCTGCCGAATACCACTCCCTTCCACCTGGTCCTTTCTGCTGGGGCATACTGCTGGCTAGTCTGCTTCCCTGAAGACACCACAGCCTGAGGCAGCCCAGGAGATCTCCACACAGGGCAACTGAGCAACTGATGGACAGCTTGTCTGCTCCCCTGAAGACACCACAGCTAAAAGGACTCCCAGGAGCTCCGCTATACACAGGGAAACTGGGCAACAGACACCACAGTCCAAAGACCTCCCAGGGGCTCTATGGCATGCAGGGCAACTGACCCAACAGACTGAAAGTCTCCCTGGAGTTCTGCAGCACACAGGGAAACAAACGACAGTCCATAGGCCCCCCTGGAGAGCATCTTCACACAGGACAACAGCTTGACTGCTCCTCGGAAGACCCAAGAGTCTGAAGGCCTCCCAAGAGATCTACTGCAGCCAGGGCAACAGATCAGCAGTGTGTCTGTCCCTCTGAAGACCCCACAGTTGGAAGGACCCCACAGGAGTTCTGCTATAGCCAGGGCCGTAGGCCTACCAGGAGACCTGAAGCAATCCAGGGACAAAAGAGGCCAGATAGTGTCAACTAAGTGGGACCAAAAAAGAAAATCCTCATCACATAATAATCAAGACACTAAACACACAGAACAACAACAACAACAACAAAAGATATTAAAAGCTGCAAGGGGAAAGGGCCAAGTAACATACAAAGGTAAACATAGCCAATTACACCAGACTTCTCAACAGAGACTGTGAAAGCCAGAAGAGCCTGGTCAGAGGTCATGCAGACTCAACGAGAACACAAAACATCCAGGAAATTCAGGACACAATAAAAAGACCAAATCTAAGAGACCAGCAAACACCAAAGATAAGGAGACGGTGAGAGGCAAGCGCAAGACCATAAGCAATAGAAGCCAATATATGTGGACATCATCAGAACCCAGTTCTAGCACCACAGCAAGCCCTGAAGGTACCAACACACCTGAAAATCAGGAAGCCGACCTAAAATCCTAACTCATGAAGATAATAGAGTCCTTTAAGGAGGATATCAATAACTCATTGAAAGAAATACAGGAAAAGACAGGTAAAATGGTAGAAGCCCTTAAAGAAGAAACAAATAAATCCCTTAAAGAAATACAGGAAAACAATCACACAGGTGAAGGAATTGCATAAAGCGGTCTAAGACCTAAAAGTGGAAGTAGAAACAATAAAGAAAACACCAATGGAGGCAAACCTGGAAATGTAAAACCTAGGATAGAGGTCAGGAATTGCAGATATAAGTATCACCAACAAAATACAAGAGATAGAAGAGAGAATCTCAGATGGTGAAGATACCATAAAAGAGATTGACACAACTGTCAAAGAAAATTCAAAGTGTAAAAAAAACCCTAACCCAAAACATCCAGGAAATTCAGGACACAATAAAAAGACCAAATCTAAGAGTAATTGGAATGGAGGAGAATGAAGATTCCCAGCTCAAAGGATCTGAAAACATCTTCATCAAAATAATAGAAGAAAACTTATCCAACCTAAAGAAAGAGATGGCCATAAAGGAACAAGAAGCCATATAGAACACCAACTAAGTGGGACCAAAAAAGAAAATCCTCATCACATAATAATCAAGACACTAAACACACAGAACAACAACAACAACAACAAAAGATATTAAAAGCTGCAAGGGGAAAGGGCCAAGTAACATACAAAGGTAAACATAGCCAATTACACCAGACTTCTCAACAGAGACTGTGAAAGCCAGAAGAGCCTGGTCAGAGGTCATGCAGACTCAACGAGAACACAAATGTCAGCCCAGACTACTTAATGCCACAAAACTCTCAATCAACATAGATGGAAAAAAACAAAATATCCCAGGACAAAACCAAATTCAAACAGAATCTATCTACCAATCCAGCCCTACGGAAGATCCTAGAAGGAAAACTCCAACACAAGGAAGGTACCCACACCAAAGCATCTCACAACAAAGTCAAAAGAAGGGACCAACAAGCACATAAAGCCACCTGCAAATATAACTGGATCCAACAGTCATCTCTCAATATTAATGGATCCAACTCACCTATAAAAAGACTTAAGCTAACAGACTAGCTACACAAACCAAGATCTAGCATTTTGCCTCATATAAGAAACACCTCAATAACAAAACAGACACTATCACTGAGTAAAAGGATGGAAAAAGGTCTTCCAAGCAAATTGTCACAAGAAACAAGCTAGATTGCCATCTTAACATACAATAAAATAAACTTTCAACCAAAAGTTATCAAGTGTGATGAGAAAGGACACTTCATATTCATCAAAGGGAAAATCCACCAAGAGAAAATCTCAATTCTGAACATCTATGCCCCAAATTCAAGGGCACCCTCATTCATACTAGAAGCTTTACTAAAGCTCAAGACACACATTGAACCCCACACAATAACAGTGGGAGACTTCAACACCCCACTCTCACCAATGGACAAGTCACTGAAACAGAAACTAAACAGAGACGCAGTGAAACTAATCAAGGTTATGAACCAAATGGATTTAACAGATATCTACAGAACATTTCACCCTAAAACAAAAGAATACACCTTCACAGCAGCTCGTGCTACCTTCTCCAAAATCTATAATTGGTCACAAAACAACCCTCCACCGATACAAGAAGACTGAAATAATCACATGCATCCCCAAGATCACAATGACCTAAGGCTGGTCTTCAGTAACAGCAAGAACAGAAAGCCCACATACACATGGAAGCTGAACAACTCTACTCAATGATAACTTAGTCAGGGAAGAATTAGAGAAAGAAATTAAAGACTTCCTGGAATTTAATGAAACTATTGACACATCATACCCAAACTTATAGGACATAATGAAAGCAGTGCTAAAGGGAAAATTCATAGCACTAAGTGCCCCAATTAAAAAAAAAAAAAAAAACTGGAGTGATCTTACACTAGCAACTCAACAGCATATCTGAGAGCTCTAGAACAAAAAGAAATACAGTCAGAGCAATAACTGGATTGATGTTTGATTAAAGAGCTTAGCCAGCTCAAGGGGAAGTCCCAAGGCCAGACACTATTACTGAGGCTAGCGAGCGCTCACAAAAAGAGGCCTATCATGACCACACTCCAGAAGACCCAAGCTGAAAGAGTCAGATGCAGATTTTTGCACCCAGCCAATGAACAGAAGCTGCTGACCCCCGTGTCTGAGTTAGGGCAAGGCTGGAAGAAGCTAAGGAGGAGGGTGAGCCTGTAGGAGGAGCAGCAGTCTCAACTAACCTACCCCCCCAGATCTCTCAGACACTGGACCACCAATCAGCAGTATACACTAGCTGATATGAAGCCCCCAACACATTCAGCAGAGGACCGCCAGGTCTGGCTTCAGTCTGAGAAGATGCACCTAACCCTTAAGAGACTGGAGGCCCCAGGGAGTTTAGAGATCTGATGGGTTGAGGGGGAGTGGGGACATCCTTCTGGAGACAGGAGGGCCAGAGGAGGTATGGGATGTGGAATAGTCAGAGGGTCGACCGGGAAGGGAATAAAAAATAAATTAATAATAATAATAATAATAATAATGAGTATTACCCTTACAGGGTACCCAAGTTCAATTCCCAGTTCAGGTGCTTACAATGGTCTGAGACTTCAGTTTCCTGGGACCCAAGACCCTGCTCTGGCTTCTTCAATCACAAGTACTCATGTATACATAGCCACACCCGCTTATACCAACTCATAAGCACTATTTAAAATCATTTAAAATTATTTTTAAAAAGTTCAGCCAATACCACGAGAGTAAAAAGTAAAGTTAAACATTTACAGAGGGCTGCAGGTGCTTCTGAGTGGCAGAGCTCTTGCCTGGCACACCTGAGGCCCTGGGGTGGGGTGCCTCTCATGCACTAAAATCATAGGAATATAAACATTTACAGAATTCGCCTAAGTCATCCACTGAGCTCTCTGGAAACTTAAAACAAATTTCTTATTTCTCCAAGCTTAGATGGAACACCAGTGTAGACTGTGTTGTCTCCATGGCATGGTCCTGCTTTCAGTTCTAGAGAAAATATATGTAACACAGAAGGAAAAATGACCTACTGAACGCTGGTGTACAGTACAGAAACGGGATGCCCCAAGTTTGCCTTCCAGTTTAAATGCTTGCTGTAATGTGGCATACCTTCCTTTAAGAGAGATGGAAGACAAGAATTTATTATTCCCCTTTAAAAATACTATCAATTACCAGTTGACAAACAGCATGACACTTTTTAATGACCTAAACTTAAATCCCCCAAAGCAACTACCTGCAAGATTGTTGATACCGAGACAGATAAAACGCTGTAAATCATCAGTTACAGGACCGGCTTGTCAGAGCTAGCACGTTAGTTAGAAATGTGCACATTTCAATGACCTTCATGCGCTCAGTACTCACATAAGGTTCATTTGTTTTTAAATGAACCTTAAAGTATTAAGAGAGAGAGAGAGATCGGAATGTTGTTGAATGCTTTCAGAGAACTGACTTGTACCAACTATATATACACTTGTCCCCTCCGCTCCTTCCCTCTTCCCTCCCAACACACACACACACACACACACACACACACACACACACACTTTACTACTAAGAATATCTCACAAATTCTGATCAAAACAAGAACAGAGACCCTTACCCAGAATCCCCAAGGAGACAAGAGTCTAATGTTTCTGGTGCTGCAATGGCTGAGGGTTCTGTAGGCAACGAAACCCGCCTGTGCTACTGTTTGCAGCTAGAGGAAAAAAGCAAATAACATTGCGGTGGAGGTGCTGGATACTGGCACTTGGCCTGGATGGGACCACCACCCACCAGCCTCTGAAGACCCGTTTCCCTCCAGGTGTCCTCTCAGCACGTGGCCTCTCCATTCTCTCCGAGGACGGATGCCAGAGTCCTCTGCTGGCCTCTCTTTCAGGCAGAAATAGTCAAGAATGGCCTAGACCCATTTGTTTGTTGTGTGCTTGACTTTTAGGAACCTGAAATGACTGTTTCAGCCTCCATCTAACACCTCAGTGTTCAGGAGATCCACCTAGTGGAGAGTTCCACCACTATGGGTGCCCCCTCAGCCACCCAACCGTCATAGAAGAAAGAAAACCACCATGCTCTCCATAGCTGCGTACTCCAGCAATCACCCAGATACTCACACTGGACGCCTGAGCTCAGTGTAGACCAGAGAGCCCACCTGGGATATAGCCCCAATCCTTATCCAATCGTAGTATCCATACCACACAAGTCTCTCCATCAATTTCTTACAGGAAACAGCCAAAGCCCCTAGCCAGTCCCCATGCTGTTCTTCATCCCTAATAATCCATTTCTATCCCTGGCCAGAGTGGGTATTCCAAAAATAAGATGGCATCACTTCCTCGCTTGATGCCCTCTTGTGGCCCCCGTTCCACACGCACTAGGCTGCCCAGGGCTGCCCTCACTCTCACCCCTCCTGCCATGTGGCCCAGCGAAACCTCCTGTGCCGTAGTCACTCCCTTCTCATCGCCTTTGGTACCAACCTCCCTTCCCCTCAGAGGTCTCTTTGCTCAAACCTGAATTTGGCTATCCCTCATGGACTGCTGTCATGAATCGGCTTTTCTGTTTTTGTACTAAAACAGTGTGATGTAAAGCAACTTGGGGGGTGGTTTATTACATCCTATAGGTTAGAGTTCATCATCAAGGGCAGCTAGGACAGGGGCTCAGGCAGGAACTGATGCAGAGGCCATGGAGGAACACTGTTCGCTGGCTTGCTCCCTGTGACCTGTTCAGCCTGCTTGTTAGACAGCCCAGGACCACCCGCCCAGGGGTAGCACCGTCCACGGTAGACGGGGCCCTCCCACATCAGCCGCCATGAAGAAAAAGCTCCCAAAGACACGCTCACAGGCCAGTCTGATGGAGGCGTGTTCTCTGTTGAGGTTCCCTCATCTCAGGTGACTCCAGTTCGAGTGAAACTGACAAAAACCAACCAGCACATCCTTCATCCTCTGGGGCTTTCACGGTTCTAATTAAAGCAGCCCCACCTCACGTTGGCATAACTATGACCTAAAAGTTTGGTTTGCTTCATGACAAGGAGTGCAGCACCCACTGCCGACCAACCGAATGGTCCACTGCAATTGAAGTATCCCACTGGAACGCAAGTTGCAAACCCTGAGCAGAGAGGCAAACCCACTGAAGCTCACGCAGTGGATCCGGGTGGCACCCGCCATGGCACGTCTATTACTGATCACGAAGCTTGCCCCCGTCGTCACGCAGGCGCGACGCACGGCAGTGCGATTGCACAGGAGCAGAATGACCTGTGGGGATCACATACAAAAAAACAACAGCAGATGGTCCTTACACTTCTCTAGTTAAAATTAAAAACAAAAATCATGCCACCAGAACTCCTCTCAAGTTGTCGAGAGCAAAATGTCTGCGAACCATATGGCCTGCCTATTAATACATTGACCTGTTACCCAAGAACTTCTCCCCTGCCTGCAAGCAACTCAACTGCGGGAGACAAAGGGAAGGTGATGTTCAGAAGAGGAATACCAAGAATAAGGCACGGTCGATGAATTGTTCTTATACAATGATCGTTCTCACATTATTAAAAATCCAAGAACAATCTTAAAAAGACTGAACAAGCGTTGTGACCAACGGGGGCCTTAATCTGAATGCTTGTTTCCCCGTCTTCATTAAGAGGACTGCAAAGGCTACCATTTCCACTGCAGGGCTGCCGGCTGCTGAGAGCCCTCAGCAGTCGTAGGTGCTCAGAAGGCTTCATTCCCGAAAGCGCAGGAAGAGCGCGCAGGCGAGGATGAAGTCCATCTTCAGCTGACTCGCTCCGCGCTGACCGTCCACACCGCCCACTCACACTCCGTCTCGCTCCTCATGAGGACTTCATGAGGCATCACCGTCCGCGTGGGAGGAAGTGGGAAGCTCATTTCAGCTCTGTGCTTTGGCGAAGCGCCTTTGTGACTTTGATTTTCCGGTGCTCTTCCTTTACACAAAGCTATCTCCCTAAGAGACTTACTCTTTTTTTTTTTTTTTTTTTTAAAGCAGGAGAAGCCAAACAGTTTGGAGATTAACAGGAGAGACTGAAGTAACTTGATCATCGTGGTAGCAAAAGACAAAGGGTAGTGCCCTGTTAGGCATGGGCAGGGCACTAACCCGGGGCCAGAGGAGAGGGCTTGAGATCTGGGAAGAAGTCAGAAATGCAAGAAAGCAGGGAAGCATGCTTGTAGTAAGCACTCTCACCAGCAGGGAAAAGAAAAGGAAGACAGACAGACAGACAGACAGACAGCACTCAATCAGAGGCAAGGAAGACTAAGAAAAATTCTGGAATTGTTCAACACCCAAAGGCCCTTCACAAGAAGAGACACTGGGCGAAGCAGCCAGGTAGGCCGCAGTTCATGCCTGGTGTCGCGACTCAGGGCCACTGCCCAGAACACTAAAATATCTGCTTTAAATCACTCCCACTCTATGAATCAAGGAGACGAAAGGCATGAGTCTCTGGTCCTTTCCTACGATAGTTCCTTGTTCTGTTCCCGTCAACTCTAATTTACTTCTGAGTACACACACTAATTAGGTCAGCGAACAAGGCGCCAGCGCTGTGGGTGCGGCCACCCAGCCGAGCATGCGTGGCAGCCTGTGGATCTGCTTGCACCGACACTGCCATCTCCGCGAGCCCGCACGCGGCTCAGCCAGCAACAGCCTCAGGAAGAAGCGTGCAGGATCAACTGCGAGCCCACCCCCAGCCCCCACCCCACCCCCACCCCCACCCCACCCCACCCCCGGAGCATGAGGCTTGGCACTACTTCCAGAATAAGACAGGCAAGGCCGAAGCCTAAGGCCGCTCTGCCTCGCTTGGGAAGCTGGTGTCCGCCCTCCAAAGCACTTTCCTCCTGAGAAAACAAATGGAAAGGTGGAAGGACAGGTGGACTTGCTTCTGAAATCTGCATGGGTTTGTTTTTAATTGAAGGACTCTGAAGATACCCACAATCGATGGAGGCATCAGTAAAGCGTCATGAGGAGAAATTAAACTACGAAGGGCTTTCCTAACAGTCTGAAAGGGTATTTCCAAACATTAGCTAAAAAGCCCAAGTCCTTGGGCTAATATTGATGCTCACTGTTTACCATCATGAATACAGTCTCCAGAAGCTTGAGGACTTGTTTGACAAAATGTAACTGACGCACAATAAACGTCATCCCTTTGTGCAATACAGTGCGGGGAACAGTCTAGTCCTACACCACCGTCTAAGTCCGGAGCCTTCCTGTCACCCTCAGAAGAACCCCTTACTGGACTAGCGGCTGGTCACCCCAACACCCTCCCTTGTTCTAGGCAACCACTAGCTCTGCCTCCGGACTTCACAGAGCCGCCTGTTCCGGTACTTCACATAAAGGGGGTCAGAGTGCGTGGTCTTCTGAGCAGCTTCCCCCGCCTGGTACGTTTCCAGTTCCATCCACAACTGTTTCAGGACCAAACAATATTCCACTGGTTGGATATATAATACTTTATGTGCCACTCATTAACGGGTGGGAAAATGTGTTGATTCTACTTTGGGGCTATTTTGAATATTCACGTACAAGGTTTTATGTGATCGTATGCTCCCTTTGGGGATGTATCTAGTAGTGGACCTGCTGGGCCATATTATAAGTCTACATTTAAGTTCAGCTTTAAGAACTGGCAAATTATTTTCCAGAGCGACTGAGCCACTGACTATTCCCACCCGCAGTGTGTGCAGGTTCTTTCTGGTGTCGCTATGTCTGACCAACACTTTCTGTCATCTGTCTCCTTTATTGTAGTTCTCCTGCAAAGCCAACAGAAGCCACAATTCAGGCTTCCTGTGAGAAACAAATACAGCCACGCAAACAGAGGATCAAGCACCGTGCCTGGTGCTGGGAAGGCGCTGGAGATGAGAGCTGCGTTATTCTCTATTGCAAGGTTTGAGGCCTGATGATCCACTCATACCAAGAGCTTGAACTCAAGCAAACTTCCCAGGCCATGAGCCTACATGGGCAAGATGCAGAAAAGTGAAACTCTCCCTGTACCTGCCCAGAACTTGGCGCCATGTTGCCCTCTTAACACCCAAATGTGGAATCATATCTTGGGCTCCCGCAATCCCACAGGCCTGTGGCTCCAGGCCTTAAGGCTCCGTCCTTCAGAATGAGGAGGGGGCACAGACACAAAACAGTGGCTTTCCCCCCCAGAACAACCGTCTATATAATTCCAGAATAATTAGTGGCATGTTCAGTCACAAAGCCCATGCAGGAAAGGTAAGGAACTGGGTCTGATTCAGGCGCTCACGGACTCAGTCACTTTACTACTACAGCTTTGGGACCTTCAAGTCACATGAGCAAAACACCCACTGCCACCGTGAAGCAGAGTTCCAGGAACCTGCGTCGCCTCTCAGTCTTTACAGACCGGCCTGGCCTTCCACTGCCGGCTCCAGGATCCCTTGGTCTGCTGGCTAGCACTTGTAATGTACAGGCTGGCCGGAAGGGCTGTCTAGGCCTCTAGCCCAGCAGTCCTCAGCCAATGGCAGATAAAACTTGGGGGTCAGTACTTCAGCTGTCTGGGCCGGGACTGGTGAGAAGGGGTCACTGGGTGGGTATTCCACCTGGCCCCCAGAGTTCCATTTGCTTACGGTAGCAACTCCAGAGAGGCAACACCGGGGCTTAGAACACCAAATGAGGTAAAAGCCCAGACGCTTTGCTCCTTTTGCCTTTTACTTTACATCTGCACTGGGTGCGATGGGAATTCAGCCTGGTGAAATCACTGCCAAACCTGTGGCCGTTACCCGGTGCGCACGGGCAAGGCAAAGAAGTGGAATCATGGTGAAAATTCACTGAGCTGATCCAGTACAGTGGCAGACGGCTGTAGTGCCAGCAATTCAAGAGGCTGGGGTGAGATCGCCTCACCCCAAGATCCAGGGCCAGCCTCGGAACACTGCAAGACCTTGTATCAAGACAAAAAGGAAAAAAAACAAACAAACCAGTTTTTCCTTGGACCCTTGGGGGGAAGGTGACTTTACCTTCATAACAGGTGCTGGTCACCTGCCAAGCTGGAGACATGCTGGGCCACACTTGCCCAGAAGATCACTAAGCCGTAATTCGTACAAAAGCGCCCTACTAGCTGCTGAGGGCCTTGGACTAACATGGTACTTGGGCACCAAGGAGGCCAGGAGCGGGACGCTAGGGCCTCATCATAAGATGCGGGGTAGGAGACAGGGGCCGGATCTCCCTCTGGGTGAGGAAGTCTACATCCTCCTTCCACCACCCCTAGATTCTAATAGTCCTGGGGGCTCCTTGTCTTCCTCTGGCCATGTATCTCTTTACTGCTCATCTACCCTCTTGTTTGTGGGGAAGTTGCCACAACGACCCCAAGGCAGGGGGAGGAGGACTCTGCATAGTAGGGCAAACTCCCCGTACCTAGTAGTGACCGGCATCCTTGCCACGCCCTCCCCAAGGCCCAGCAGTCTCCAGCTGCCTAACAAGGAAGGTAAAACCTGGCTGCCTTCTCCGCCCAGCTGCTGCTCTGCTTCCCTGCTGCCCCGGGAAGATGCTCCGATTGATCGATTGATCGGGGCTGGAAGCACTAAGCCGAGGAGCATGCACACTGTCACCCTCCCCACACTGGCTCGCTGCCCTCTGGGAGGAAGCTGGTGCCCACGCCGGCTGAAGCCAAGGCTGCTCCCGGGAGAGTCAATAATGAAGCAGCCGACGTCCAGAAAGCAGTGGCCGGCTCCCGGCAGAGTCGCCAAGGCAATGCCAACCACTTCACAGATCGCAAAGGAACAAAAGCCCCGCACGCAAGAATGAGTCTTGTAAGCCCGCTTCCTGCAGGAAAGCAGGCTGCAATCCTCTCCCGCCTGCCAAACTCCCTGCCGCGCGGACACACAGGCACTGTCAGGCTCGCAGACAGCTACAGGAAAATATCCCGGGAGGGAGGCATACTGCCGGAGCGATAATAAAGAAATTCAGAATCATCGCCTGGCGAACGGGAGAATGGAAACAGAAGGATGACTTCGTTTAAGAATAATGAAAACCGTTTCAAAGACATGGTGGTTTCTTTTTTTCTTCTTTCTTTCTTTCTTTCTTTCTTTCTTTCTTTCTTTCTTTCTTTCTTTTTCTTTTTTGCTTCCAATCAAAGCAAACTGCGCTCCTTCCTCCCCCACCAGGATACAGAACAGAACGGAAGGAAGAGGCCGCAATGGCTGGTCCCCCCCACCTCCCCCAAGCTTGTTCCCCTCATTCTAGTGAGTCAACCGCTCACCTGTGCTTTCCGCTTTCCCTGAAGATGATGGCTCTCTGTAGCCCTAACACACTGTAACAGCCATGGGAGGCGGGAGTCTCTAATGCTCTCACAAGTGGCTTCCGCCTCAGGCATGGGAAACTCCAGAGAGGGGCAAGCTTTAGGCTTCAGGAGGTCGCTGTCCACTGAGCATGCACGCGCGGGAGGGGATAAGAATCTCTGCTCTGGTTACCTCAGTAGATCTGGTACCAAGTCAAGTCTGAGAAAAAAAAATTTTTTTTTTCCTCACAGGGGAGACAGAAAAAAATTTTTTTCACTAAAAACAAAATAGAGAAATTATTTTTGCCAGATACACAGTAACAGGAAATGTCTACCTTCCTTTGGGGGCCTGGTGGCCTAGCGGCAGCTTCCAGAAACCACACATACTCAGTGTGAGGGCTGAGGCCTGTGGCGGCACACACTCCAAAGCCACATGGCCGCGCATGTGACCTTGACATGAGAGCTTGTGCCCAGACCTTCACCTGACCAGCTAGCTCAGCAGGCCACACTGCAGGTGACCGGAGAGCAGAGTTAGTGTTTACTCATTTTCTCACCGGTGGGAAGCAGCTCACATAGTAATAATCACCCAGCATGCTGGACGACAACTTTGCTGTCATGGTGGGTTCAGGTGCCTCGTTTCTCGTTGCTTTTCGGAGCTATGGGGGTGGGGGGGGAACGTTAGCCTCCCTTTCTGAGAAAAGGAAATGGCTTCCGAGGACGTGTGGAAGGCGGTGAGGTGAGCTTAGATGAGCACCAGGATTCTAGTTCCATGCCAAGTCCCCACCCATATATTCCTCAACGATGGATTTGCTAAGAATTTCACGCATTTGACCAAATCTGTGAGAGGTGGAATTCCTCTGGCTCTAGCATGCTATGATAATAGAACGCGTCATGTTCAGGGCATGACATGGCACAACTCAGAACGCAATAGCTTGCTCTTCCCTGTTAAGATAACTTCATAATGGCAGAAAGAAGTCTCCCGTGGAGATGACACTAACTAAAAGCAGCAGAAATTAGCAGGCTGGGGCAGCTCTGTCTTGATGGCTAAAGGCACGCACACGCACACACACACACACACACACACACACACACACACACAGAGTAAGGATTCATGGATGCTGGGAGGGGAAAGCCAATGGATATAAACTGTGAGCAGGGCCTCCGTAGCAGATGGAAGGGCAGAACGGGGGCAGCAGGAAGCTTCAACATTCCAGTCCAGTGAGAGGGCGTCCTCACTCAGGAGACAGGTAGGACTCTTCTCCTCAGGGCACTGCTGCAATGCCCAATGAGAAGATAAAGCATTTAAAGGCCCTCTCCCTGCAGAAATCTCCAGTAACAAAAATTACTGTCCCTGAATGCAACCACAATTTTCTAGACAAAAACATCTGAGTCCCGTCAAGTGTCGGAAGACCAGCAGCCTTTTAAATGATTTTCCGTTTTACTTGATGACAAAGCACCTCATAGTTCAGTGTTTAAAGTCCTAGACAGGCTGGGTGGCCACACACACAGGCGAGGGCGCAATTCAAGTCTGCCCAGTACCCTCCGCCCCACCTGTCTCTTCTGACCCTGGACTGGCCTCCCTGAGCCACTAGTGGGCCAGACAACAATGTATCATCAAGGTCAGAAGTCCAGTCTCCCACCAGGCACAGCAATTCCCTTAACAGATTCATTCGTTAGCAGAACTATGAAAAAACAACTGCTTGCTTCTGAGCCCCAGCCAGCATGTGGAAACTGCCGTCTCCCTGGACGCCGGATACCGCGTGGACCAGCTCGGATCTTTCTTCTGACCGCCCTAGCTCAGTCACTCCTTCTCCCTCTTGTCAATCCAGGTTCCATCACGCCATCATGCTCTCTCTCATTCTGCACCATCTGTTTTGTCCTGTCTGCCCTGGAAGAGCTTTAAAGTATATCTGCGGTTTCAGCCACAAGTCTCAAGAGAAGACACCAAAGTCTACCTCTAACTCAGGGCTCCAGACCCCTGTTATTGTTAGAAACAAATATGATTTATTATACAAGTCATCTAGAGATGATTTGAAGTGTAGGACTTGTGTTGCTACTTGCAAACACTGTGATTTCACACAGATGACTCATGGATCTGCAAGGTTTGAAGTCCAAAAGGCACCTTGAAGCCAGTCCTGTACGGACGTTGGGGGGCAGCTGTAGGCTGAAGACAGAACTCACCTCACCTCTCCATCTCCTCTGCCTCCCCCTCTTTCTATCTCCAGCTGCCTTGGCTGTCAAGCTCAGGGCCGTCTTGTCCACATCAGGGTCGGAGCGGGCCTTCATGCCTCTGTTCTCTCTTGCCTTACATCTCAGTTACTCTTGCCATTTTTTTTTGCCGAACTCCCTCCCGCACGAGCCTTCTCAGTGGCCATCCAGTCTCCCTTCCCTCTAGGATATCCCCGCATCCTTTTCCAAATGCACCCTCCTTAGCCAGGGTGCTCAACAACTTGCTAGGATGTCTACTGTGCCGCCCACGGCCCACTGAGATGCTTCTCACTATTCCTTGCCCATCGAACATCTGGCAGGGAGCCTGCAGCCTCCCTCCCGCCACCCCACTGCTGGCACCATCCACCCCCTCTGATAGAAACACCATCTAATACCTTGACCTTGTCTGTCAAAAACTCGGCCCATCCTTTAAGACTCATGCCAAACGTTCGCGTTTCCAACATAAGGATGAAGTCTTTCCCGGAGACTCTTTGTCCCTCCCTCTTCCTCTTCTTAGAAACCAGTGGGACACACACTGCTCAGCTGTGTGACCTCCAGAATTGCTGTCACGTCTTCACCTAACAAGTACCCTCTCTGTCCTTTGAGCACCCACAGCAGTCCTCCTCCAGGGGGTCTCTAATCACAGTCTACTCCAGACAGCAGGCATCTGGAAGCACCGTGTCGTGGAAAGAAAGCAAGATTCTGGGTTACAGCGCAAGGTAAGCCAGGGCTGACACATTTTATCGAGCACGCTAGTCCCTCTGCTGCGTGCAGTTCTAAATAACCACACTTTCATGTAATTGCTCCTCTGCATTTTACAGGGAGCAAAGTTAGATTCAGAGAAGCCCATGGCTTTCCCAGGGTCAAAGCCAACATCACTTGCTTCATATGTTGGTTTGAGGACATGTAAGCAAGGGACAGTCTAAAGGAACCTTCGTCTGCACTCCCTTCCCAGTGACTCTGAAAACCACTGATCCCAGAGGGCACGCAGCTGAGCAGTGCACTATCTGTCTCCCGTTAGCTTTGCTCCTGATAAGACTTTGTATGTGTGGGTTGTGACGACAGATGTTGCCTGGGTCACTTTCCAGAAACTCAAAGGGGCCACTTTTGTGAAGTCACTGATTCTTCATTTAGGCCTACACAGGGATCTATGACCCCCGGTAGAGACAGAAGTGATGACACCGTGATGAAGAAGTGGAGATAGTGCCAAGGTTTACAGGGCCATCGTGACCTGGTCACTGAGCAAACCGGCCGTGTCATTTCCCAATGCCCCGCTCCACACCATCACAGCAGCGTGCCAAGGCCCAGTCACCAGCCTTGCCTAAACCAACCCTGCCATCCCTTTGCCAGTGTGTATCCCACTGGTTTCTAAGAAGAGGATGAAAGTGAAACATATGCTTGACGAGGAAGCTTCTTTCCGGATGTCACTCCATCACCTTAATTTACTAGCATTCCAAGGAAATCCTTTTTGCTTTGTGCCAACAGCTTGTTCAAAACTACTCAGGCCCCTGTCATAGCAGTAAGTAAACCAGTTTGAGTCCAGTAATAAGCCATCTTTAAACAGCATATAAAATCACTGTACACGTTGCAAAGCATGTTACTAACATCACAACTTTCTGAGAATTTTAGCTAAGAATCTGTTTCTTGGGGTTGGAATGATGGATCAGTGGTTAAGAGCCCTGGCTGCTCTTCCAGAGGACCAGGGTTCAAATCCCACTTCCCACCTGGCAGCTCACAACTGTCTTTATGTCCAAGATCTGACACCCTCACACAGACATACACCAATGCACATAAAACAAGAATAAATTATAAAATAAAAAGCATTTGTTTCTTACCTCACTCATCTCTGAGTGGATCCTTGCAGTGTTTAAATATTCATTACAGACATTTAAATAAATAGTCACTCCAAAATACTGTCAACATAGTCTATGTGCCAAAAGTAGACTTCCATCTTGAACAACTATAGCAAAGCTCTAAGGTGAGTATCACACACCCATTTTAAGACACAGAAACCAGAGGTCAGAAATAACACTTAAGATTGGTACAGTGGAGCTAGGAGCAAGGAGCATGGCCGTCTGATTCAGAGCCCACAGTTTCCCAACATTTCCCACACAAATCCAGTCCACTGAGTTTCAGTCGAGCACTTCTGCATAGATAACTGTGCCAGGGAGTTTCTGCCAGGTTGTATCGTGGCTCCAGAGGATGTGACAGCAGAGCCAGGCCCTGAAGGCTTGCCAGCCTGAGAAATCAAGGGCAGAAAGCTCCAGGCCCAGGTAACAGGAAAGGAGTCTTACTTAAGGAATATTTGATCTGCTGGAAAGTGGGTCACTCCATCCAGAGACAGCGAGGCAGAGGAGGGCAGGAGGCGGGTGGGGAGCTCAGAGAGCGGTGCTGGGACACCCCTCGGTACATCCTTCTGTGATATCCTTTTAAGCAAAGGAATAGTCTGTTCTGGTTTCTATTTGCAGCTCTGTGGAGGCCCGATGCTTGGGGATAGAAACTATAAAATAAAATAATCATTAAGACCAATCAGGAAGCCACAGGAGGAACCCTGAGAGAGCTGAGGCAGCTAGGCTAACAGAGACGGCAGGGGCGGGGTTGGGGGGGGGGCAATGAGGCAAATAAAAAATCAAAGAGCCACAGCACAAGCTCTTGTAGAAACTAGGATCTAAGTCAGGGGTCACCATGTTGAGGCACAAGTCATTCTCACATCAGTGCTGACTGGGACAAGAAAGGTTGTCCGTCTCAACCTTGCACACCCTGTATAGACTGTCTCTCCTCTTCCCACCTGCAAGTTCAAGTGTGTCAA
The DNA here is from genome assembly GCA_964023405.1 of Apodemus agrarius. Lineage (NCBI taxonomy): Eukaryota > Metazoa > Chordata > Mammalia > Rodentia > Muridae > Apodemus > Apodemus agrarius. Next base: position 135,257,975 of record OZ030008.1, read on the forward strand.
CTGGAAACAAGGGAGAGAGAGAACCCAAGATACCACAAGCTGACAAGTTACATCCCCACAGCAAGGAACTCCATGTCATCACCGGCGACGTGACAGGGACAGCAGATCAACTCCCCACATAGTCAACAGGTAGATGGCAATCCGAACCCCACCCAGTGTCTCTGACGCCAACGCCCATGTTCCTTCAGTCACGGTCTGTACATGTGACGGTCTCTCTGCAGACAGAGACCTCAGTAGCTGGAGCAGCCCCGACATGGCCAAATCATTCTTCGTGGCACTCTGCGGGCCAGGCCTTAGCTCGGTTCCATTTTGTTTGGCAAATCTGTCTAAGGACAAGTCTCTCTGCCGTTTGCCATGTGGCTGTCACGCTCTCTAGCCAGGCCGCCCGCTAGACTCTAGGAAGCCAGCGGTGAGGAGACAGTTCCCAAGTGCCAAGGCCTGGGGTCTGAGGAGGAAGGTAAAGAAGCAAAGCGTGTGAGAAGCGCAGACTCCGACGCTCTGTGAAGAGGTGGCAACTCAGACGGTCTGGTTAAGGACTTCACTGCTTTCCTGCCACCCTGGCCTCATTACGTGGATAACTTCACAGATCCGTTCCACTGTATTATTCTGTCATAGTGATGTCTGGTGAAAAAGGCGTCAGTTCTAAGCATGCGAAGCCTCACATGCAGTAAGCTTCTATTCCGAGGAGGCATTCAGAGTGCTGGCGGCACCTCCAGCCACGGGCGGTTGTGACGGAGGCTGCGCACAGAGAGGGGACGACAGAGATGGAGAGGGTTGAGCAGCAGCAGCTCTGGGACCCGGCGTGAGCAGGGTGAGCTAAAGAAACGGGCTCACCGAGTCCTCGGATGGTCCCACAGACCAGCTATTGGGATGCCCACTTCACAGTGGGAGAAACTGAGGCCTGGGGGGCTGCATGATAAAGTCCTTATCTAATTATGTGTGGGATGGAACTCTGTTCTTACCTCCTCTGTTCTGCTAAGGTCAGGACGGACCTTGAATGTGTCTAAAGGGTTAGAAATCACAAGCGGGGCTCATGGGCTCAACTCTGTTCTGTGTGGAACAGCGCCATTTTGCAGGGTACCTGGTGCTCATTCAGGATATTTTAAAGTTAAGCTGAGATCACTGCTCTGCATTGCTCCTAATGGTAGACGCAGAGGTCTTCATGGTCCACGTGGCCGGTGAGGATAGGAAATGCAGTGTCCAGACATCGGGTTCTTGGGGGACTCGGGAGAACCGTGGTGTCTGTAACTGTTTACCAACCATAAACTCCTCTTCTGATCCCTTCTCTGTCACATAGCCCACCTGCTTCAAAGCCCTCTCCCCAGCGGTACTCCTTTCTGAGAGGACATCTCATACATGGCGGCTAGGACTTTCTACCTAGTCTCTGCCCAGTTGAGTTACTGGAGAATGAGTATGGATGATACTTCTAAGACAGTCATGTAGGCTGCCCGGAAAAATTCATGCCCACCCTGGTAAGCCGTGGATGCCTGTTCCAGATCAGTTCCACATCTGTGCCTGTGGACAGCAGCGAGCAGAGCTGTGGATGGCAGTGGTGGCAGCAGAGACTGAGCGGGATGGACAGATCTGAGATCTAAAGAATGACGGAACCTCCAGTCACGCCTCCCAGGCCACGGATGAGGGGCTGGTCTCTCCATTAGCCAGCCAGACATTGATTTTTAGCCCAAGGAGTCTGCTGACCCTCAGACTCTCTCATCTCCTGGTGAGGCATCTGAGCAAGGTGGCAGGGTGGGGTACACAGTACCTTCCCTCATTGTGGCCCAATCAGACACAAAGGCCAACCGGGTGAGTCAGATCCTCAGAGGTCCCTCTCCTCCTCTTTTCTTCCATCTTCCGCCGATGTCATGGGACTTGGCTTGAGGTCAAGAAGCCCCAGACTTGGAAATTGCACATGGAAACCACACCAGACCCAGACCCAGTCCCCAGAAGATTCCTTCCAAATGACACTGCTCCCACATTTGGAAGAAAACAACCCAGAGGAACAAACACAAACCAACTAGACAATAAGAGACCTTACGTCCTCCATCAAAGCTTGGAGCCTGTCATGCAGTGGACGGGGTGCCTTAACGTGACTGTGTCTAAAGCCCTTGACCTTCACAACCTCCACGGTGAAGCCCCCAGTATGAGAGTGGCAGGCTGCCAGTCACAGGCCACATGTCCAAGTAGATCATCCCTGTGACACAGACTGCTGACCAGCTCCAGTGAAAGGAATACTCTCTGAAGCAACAGTGGCCTAATGGGGAGATTTGAACTGAGACTTTGCAAAGACTGGCTGTCCTCGGAGTCACTCGGCTCTCTAGTGTGCAGAGCCCTTCCTTGGAAGAGGCCAGTCAGTTACGAGAGTGTCTTTCCTGGGGACTACCAAACGACCAATGCGTGTGCACTGAGTCCCTTGTCCCACACAGCCATCTGCATCCCCCCAGGCAGCCAACCTCACTCGCCACTGTCACTCTCTGCTGGGTTATTTAACATCAAGAATCGGCTAAAATCTACTTTCAGAACTTCCTGCCCCCTGCCCGGCCCCTCTCTCGGCTGGCCTCAAAGACAGCCTCATCCTTCTCTCTGTCCCTGGTGAGCCTGTCCTCCTGCCTCCTTGCCCCTGAACTCTTCGCAGCCTCTCAGGGACGCTGATTTGCACCATCTCCCTCCCACCTAAAAGCGTGCCCACTTCTCTAACTCTAAAATACACAAGCCTCCACCATCTCTGCTCTACCATCACATGCTCCAGATCCTACCTCTAAGCCAGCAGCTCTTCCAATGCCAGGGCCCTTTAGTACCGTTCCTCCTGCTGTTCTGTAACCACGTACAATTCATTCTACACTTCACTTAATGCTTTCTTAAATTGTTCTTCCTTCAATATATTGCCAATGGAAGTTTCATAGGACTACCACGAGTGAAAATATTTAGGTGCTACAGTGGGAGGCATTAAAGATGGACGCAATGCAAACAACACAACATTAATGAGTTTAGCTTCCTATCACTGCTGAGCATGGACTGCCAGCCTCGGGGTCCTTCCCTTCTGTAAAGAGGGGAACTCCAAGGAAAGACTAAAGATTATCAGCAAGCTGAGGGCTTATCCCTTTGATATGTTCACAGGGCCTGAAAGAGAGATGAAAAGGAGTCTCTTTCCCTTCATGTTCCTAAGGTCCCATCTGTGTACTGCTTAAAATGATCAGCCAGCGGACCACTGTCCACTGTGTGCTAGGGTTTTCCTCCTCTCCCCCAAGATATTTATTTATTTATTTATTTGTTTATTTATTTATGTACATGAGTACACTGTAGCTATCTTCAGACAAACACAAGAGGGCATCGGATTCCATTACAGATGGTAGTGAGCCACCATGTGGTTGCTGAGATTTGAACTCAGGACCTCTAGAGAGCAGTGGGTACTCTTAACCACTGAGCCATCTCTCCAGCCCCCCTCCCCCAAGACTTTTATCAAGTTTTTCGGTTATACTTTCTTCAATGGTTAACTGTCTTAGCTCCATTTCACATACCCTTAGGAAATGAGATTACAGACAACATCCTGAAGAAATAATGCATACTCTAATGTCAAAAATAGTCAGAACCACAGCAAGCCATCCAGGTTGGAGCCCACGCTTACGCCGGATGGGGCCACACATTGGGGATGGAGCCTGGAATGTATCTAAAGCCTGTGGTCAACTCATTATCAACAATAACAAACTAAGACAAGTTGGGGTGTGCAACCTGTAGTCCCGGCATTCAGAAGGCTGGGACTAAGACCAGCCTGGCCAACACAAGCAAACTCAGGCCTCAAAAAGAAAAGCAATAATTAATAATAATAATAATAATCATCACCATCGTCATCATCACCACCATCACCATCGTCATCACTGTTATCGTCGTCGTCATAGGCAATTCTGAGTGACTGGCATTCACGCACCACACACACACACACACACACACACACACACACACACGTGCTAGCTCGGCCTCACACTACCTCCTGAGGTTGTTGCCATGTTTTTCCCAATGAGCTACTATCATTTCTGGAAGTTAAACCTGCCTGTAAGTGGCAGACTCAGGATCTGCACGAAATCTGCCCAATTCCAGAGCCTGTGCTCTTCTTAACTCTTCTGCTTCCCTGACTGCCAAGCAAAGCAATTTCAAACCTCACAAACTGCAAAATCATAGCCTGCTGCTCTTAAGCACAATTAAAACAATGGGTTGGGACAACAGGAACACTGCTCGGTGTGCAATTAAGCATAATTACTGGTGTCCTCTAATTGTTTGGGAAAATAAGTCCTTTGCTCTTGACAAGCTATAATTCGGGAGTGTGCTGAGGTTCTAGTCCTCGCTGGGATCTGTATCCCTCAGCTGTATTTATTATTATCAAATCTCACAGTGGAGCCCATGGAGGCTCAGGGCATCATCAGTGTGTGACAGCCTCAAGTCCACTGGGGCTCCGGAGAGACATAAGCCATGACGCTCAATCCTTCCTTTTACAGTTGGGGAAAAGGGAGGAAAAAAGATACAGCTTGCCAAAAACAGACAGAGCTCTGTGTCGTAGGCAGGCACTTGAGGCACTGTGGGGACTACAATAAGCTAAATCCAGACATCCCAGAGCTGGAAGCCAGACTCCACCAGCTAGTATCAGAATGACTTGAGGCAAGCCACCCAACCACTCTGAGCTCCAGTCAGGATGGTAATAAGAGTAACCACGTCTTCCTGCGTTCCTGTGATTAAAGGACTTGATGCATCTGAAAACCTGGGAGTCTGCATGCACGCACCTGGTGCCGCACCCCGGCCACTCAAGTTACTGCCTCAGAGCTTAGAGAACCTTGGCGGTTCTCACCAAGGCTGCTGAGAGCGATGCCAAAGGTTCAGGAAGGAGGCTTTTGAACCTTTGTGGTTTTGATTCTACAGAATGAGTAGGAGAGGGAGCAACCTTGCTCCTCTGGCCAGACTTCCCGAGTCTACTGTCCAAAAGAACAAACTCCCAAACAGCAACAGGAATGAGTATTTATTCAGCACGAACTTTGCACAAAGTAGCAAGTACGACCTGACACAGAAAGGGATTCAGCAAGCTCTTCACCTTGCTAACTTGGAAAACGAAAAGTAACGAACAATGTTGCCTTCTTCCCGCTTCTCCTGGCAGACATCACCCTCAATCACAAGCTGAAGGCACTCCGGGCAGCCCACGTGGAGTTCTGGAAAAGAAGGTCTAAGCAAGCAGCCGGAGAACGCGGCCTGGGACTAAACTGCAGCCCTTCCTTTGAGAAGACACTTGTCTAGAAACCTTTGAGAAGACACTTGACTTGGAACCGTTAATGATATGATCATAATCCGTCTTGCATGAGTTGTGAAGCAAAGAAACAAAGGGTCCAAAACCCAACCTACTGCAATGTGAGGTGCTTCCTGCCTGGGACACACAAGCAGAGTACATCCCTATCTGCCCCGGGGGCCTCGGGCAGCATCCTCATCTGACAGACAAGAGTGAAGGAATGCAGACTGCGATACGGGGTGGCTGTTACAGATGTTCTGCTGGATAGAAGCCAACTCGGCCTGAATCCCTATAGACCCACTGAAGAGAGCCAGGCAGTCCTGGTTCCATGACAAGCCAGAGGAGGGAAGAGTCCACGAACAGGAACAGAACGTCCTCTATGCACGTGTCTTAGTTAGGGTTTCACTGCTGTGAACAGACACCATGACCAATGCAAGTTTCATAAAAGACAACATTTAATTGGGGCTGGCTTACAGGCTCAGAGGTTCAGTCCATTGTCATCAAGGCAGAAACATGGCAGCATCCAGGCAGGCATGGTACAGGAGGAGCTGAGAGTTCTACATCTTCATCTGAAGGCTGCTAGTAGAAGACTGACTTCCAGGCAGCCAGGGGGAGGGTCTTAAGCCCACAGTGACACACCTACTCAACAAGGCCACGCCTCCTAATAGGGTCACTTCCTGGGCCAATCCTATACAAACCATCACAGCACGTATCCATGAAAGGTTTGAAGAGGTGTCAAGTCCAGTTGCTGCCTAAAAAGCAGACATTAAAACCGAAAGACCTTCGGGCCTTCATGCCCTGGGTACAGGCTGACTCTAAGATCTCAGCTTACTGTGCAAGAAGCCAGTGAGTTTAACCAAGAGGTCTTTGCCCTGCATGACCCACCCTGAGAGAGAAGAAGCAGAAGTGAGTGCCTAAGGCACGGGGGCCTCAGCAGGGCCTACCAAGCCTCTGAGAAAAAGTTGTCACTATAAAGAGGCCATACAGCTACTAACCATCTAGAATATAAAGATGGTAATTAAGGCTTCCTCAGAAATACTAAAGAAAGTCAATGTATGGTGGCTTATACCTGTAATCTCAGCATGTTGGAGACTTCGGTAGGATTGCTGTGCACTCCAGACCACTCTGAGCTACACGGTGAGGGGAGGAGGAGGAGGAGGAGGAGGAGGAGGAGGAGGAGGAGGAGGAGGAGAAAGAGGAGGAGAGAGAGAAGAGGAGAGGAGAGGAGAGGAGACGAGACGAGAGGGGAGGGGAGGGGAGGGGAGAGGAGAGGGGAGGGCAGGGGAGGGCAGGGCAGGACAAAACAGGAGAGGACAGGAGAGGAGAAAGATGGATAAACATACAGAAAGGAGGAGAAGAAGGGGAGGCGGGACTTCGTTCGGGATCTGGCATGGTAGGTGCCCAAAGGATGAACTCCTCACGTTATCCTCTGATCTCCACATGCACATATGTGTACACACAGACACTCATAACAAGACACACATACGAGAACGCAGAAGGGAGAGAAGGAAAGAGGAGGAGGGAGAGGCTGACTGAGGCATTCTCAGGAGCAAGAAGTTAGGGCGGAAGAGAGGCCGGGCTGGAGCACCTGCTACGGACCCCCAGGAAGGGGGGCAACCCTTCTATCAAGTTGTTACCCCAGCACTGCTCCGAGGAACCCACTTTGAACATTTCACTTGTAAATATCCTTTCATGACAAATAATTGAAACCACTCCCTAGCTTAGCTTCAAAATCACTTAGATCTGTGTCAGTGGTTTTTTTTTTCTTTAGTTTTTTTAAATTAAAAAAAAAAATGGATGTGCATGGTTCAGACACCGAAGAGTACCTTCAAGAAAGCACAGAGCCTCTGTATCAACTGCATCTACTGCAAAAAGAAGCTCCTCTGATGAGAGCTGGGAGGTGTGCTGATCTACGGGTACAGAGGAGGCAGTTTATTACTCTGCCCATTGAACAGAATAATAGCAGCGGGTTCCTCTCCCATATGACCTATGAGCCAGCCAGAAACAGGTTTATTTCCCAGTTGTCGGTCCCGAGCCTTCTTGAGAAGGCGACTGGTTGTGTCATGATATCCACGCCACGGCTGCACTGGGCGGATCTTGCCAGCCAATCATTACTGTGGCTCACGGGGTTCACAGCTGTGTGAAACGACTGATGACTTTCTTCTCCGGCAGCATGTGAAGAATATGCTTTCCAGAGCATGTATAGAACAATCCCAAGTTCTCTGAGAACTAGCCAGTAGGAATAAAGCGTCCAGGTTGGTACAAACTTGATCTCTCCATGTTCTATGACTCAGCAGGAGAGTTTGATCATCAATTAGGAGAATGAGTTGGGGCGGTGAACACTCAGAGGGGATGGAGGGCACCCAGATAACCCCCCCGCCCACCGCCAGGAGGCGTGGGCAAGACAGAGAACAAGCAGAGGTCTGGGAACCACTAAGATGAGTAAGAATGTGGGGGAGAGATGGGAGAGAAAGAGAAGAGGAACAACGTGTGTGTGACGAACAGCCTGATGGGAGAAGCCTGGACCGCTACTGGAGGCCATGGGAGGTCCTAGCTCACACTGCCCCTGAGGACCACGGCTGAGGCTATGGCCCTGCAGCAACAGGGAGATCTGGCCGGCTGACCAGACCCGGATTTAGGGCTTTGGGTTGGTCCACCCCAGTAGCTACCTCCTCTATGAACGCTGGAGTGGGACTGGCCCTGCTGAACCAAAGTTGTACCTGTCTATGACACAGGACAACAGCAGGGCATCTGAGAGGAGCCCCTGTGAGGATCCACTATTGATAGTGTAGCAGAAGCCAGAGGCCTGGACCAGACCAAGGACTCACTGCAGTGAACGTTTGCAAGTAAAGCTATTTGGGCACACACTGTGACACACCACAGCTTCCGCAGGGAGATAGATTTTGCTGTTGTTTTATTTTATTGCTTGGTTTCTTTTAGTGGAGAGGGTTCAAGGGCGGAGGCTGATATGGAGAGGTGGGGAGATGAGTGGGATTGGGGTGCATGATGTGAAATTCACAAAGAGTCAACAATAAGTTGAGAGAGAGAGAGAGAGAGAGAGAGAGAGAGAGAGAGAGAGAGAGAATGCGAGAACAATGGCAGTGGCCTGTAACGTGTGGCTGCTTCCTTGTGCCGTAGATGACAGAGGAGAGATGAGAACTGGAGATGGCAGAGCATCCTTCCCTACAGGAGACGTCCTCATCAGATCCCCTCCCTGACAAGGCTCAGGGACTATTACAGAAGAGGGGACAGGAAGACTGTAAGAGCCAGACGGAGTCTGCAGCAAAACAATAGTTACCAGACAATATGATTCTAAACGACACTTTCCGGGCAGGGCCACTGCATACATGTGCCCACAGCAGCTGTGCCTACACACTTACGTCTGTCACAAGATCAAGCCAGCATGGATGGAGGAGGAACTCACGAAGACCCGCCCTTATCTGAGAAGCTATTGGCAAGGGATCGATTCTGGGAAATTCGGGGGTGGGTTTCTTCAAAGATGTGGGGCCCTGAGAGGTTACCCATGCACAGTAGATAGTCCCACACCCATGGGCACACAGGCAGCACTAAGTGGATTTAGTGAGTATTAAGACAGACAGACACATGCATGCAGTGGACACACACACACATACTCTCTCTCTCAGACACACACACACACACACACACACACACACACACACACATCCTGTCACCCCAGAGTCCTCTGTGTGTGAACAGCAGACTTTCATCCTTAACATCCTTAACATCCTTAAATGTACTGTAAAGGGACATTTCATATAATTCTGTCTCTACCCTGTTTTGTTTGGTTTTTTTGTTTGTTTGTTTGTTTGTTTGTTTGTTTTAACAATGCATCTTGAGGATTTCCCCCTAGAGCCCTAATCTAGGAAGTTCTGCATCTGGGAATTTACCCACTAACAGATTAAACTTATCTCTTAACTGTCTTTCTGAGCATGCAGGCTTCCTGCCATCATTCCCTCAGCAACAGAACACAGCAACTAGCTTTAGAGCGTTTACATTATATATGTGTATAAACAGCTGAGATAATTTCAGGTATACATACAGAAGGGCATACATACGGAAAATGCAGATGCTACCTTTGTAGATAAGGAACTTGAGTGTGTGGATTTTGGTGTCTGTGGAGAAGGGATGGAGGAGGCATTTGATCCCATCCCCCACAATTGTGGATGTGTGACTGTTGTTACACAGGTGGAGAGCATCCTCAGACTGCTTTATTTCTAATTTACAAACACGTGCATACATATGAAGGTTCCACTGGATGCCTCTGACTACATATATCCTTTTGCAATAATCACCTCAAACTACTGTTTGTGTCTTCTCTGGTCAGCTCCGTGTCAGCAACTACTCACTGTTACTTTCTAGCACAGTATGGCGCTGTGGAGTTGCTTTGGTTTTGTGTGCGTTTTACAATGATACAAAGACAACCCTTTCAGCACCGGCCATGAACATCAGGAGACATGTCATCTCCAGCAGAGCTCCCTGCCGTTCGCTCCGCTCGCTGTCCTGACCAGGTGCCCAGCTGCTACCCTGCACCTGCACCTCCCCCCACCACGAGCCACGGTGGCCTCTGAAAGGGTGACTTTCTCCCAGAGTCTGTGAGTCTGAGCTCCATTTCACTCTTACCAAGCATCTCTGGGATCTCTTGAGGAGGAACCAACTAAATGTTTGTTAAGTCCTTTCCCACAGCCAGTCTATAATTAGAAAGCAGAAGTGTCATTCCCTGCTCCAGGTTGCTATGGAGACGACTAAATGCAAATGTCATCTCACAGTGACAGTCCTGTCAGAGGAGGCAGGATGCTCGCGGAGAGCCCCAGAGCCAAAGGTGCCTCTGAGACGGGGACGACAGGCAGGGCCTGCCTCAGCCATCTGCCTCCGTGACGGAGAGCATATCCCAGGAGTTGGTTTAGAAAACGTGGGGTGAACAGGGAAGCTTATGTAGGACTCACATGAAACCATCATGGAGAAGGAAGGCATTCCACGGGAGGGGGCAGATCACTGGACTGTGAGCTCAGAGTAAGACGGCGAGGAATGGGGTACTCAGGCCGAGTGTCCACGGTGATTCCGTCGAGTGCTGCCTCAGTGGTCCCGGAGGAGCCTACGTTCAGACTCGAGACTGGGAACCGCGCATAGGGAATGGGAGAGAGTGGAATCGAACTCAGGATTCTGGAGGAAGAAATCCCCATGGCTCGGGCCGTTCTGCTGGCCCCACTGTTAAGGAGCTGATGGGAAGGCAAATGTGGAGTATGAACTGCCTGTCCGGTCTGTTTCTTACAACAAGCAATGCGAGCCTAGGATCTTCCCCTGCAACAGAGTTACAAATCATCTCAACTATTTCACCTGTGTCTGCCCAAGAGCTCAGACTGCAGGGGAACCTAACCGTACAGGAGTCTGGAAACAGAAATAAAATCAAAGGAGGACAGTAAGATATAGGCTTTCTATGCTTTGTCACATGATTCCATTTTAAGTTTTAAACATCTTCCGTTTTTAAAAAAAAAAAGTGCATAGATCAGCAATTTTCAGTTCTAAACCAACTGCTCTTACCATCTCAACAGCAGGTGCTATGGTTCTCTACGGCACAAACAAGCCAACACGGGCACTCCCACCGCATAGGGAGGAACGAATGGTGCCTATTGGTTGAGAAGGTGAAAACGAACTCTTCAAAACAGTACTGTTCTCTCATTCAATTTCATTTCTAGTAAATAAACATGTGTTCGGGTTATAAAAGATGTCATACGAAGCAGTGGCAGCCGGTGCTAGTCCCCACTGCCAGTGTAACAAGTGACCACAAACCCAGAGTTCCAAAGCAAGCATCTGAGCTGAGGACCCCATCCTGGTCCTTAGACACTGGTCGTGGGGCGTGAAGGTGTCACCCCTCCCTGAGGAGGAGCGCTGGGCTTACTGGCCAGCCAGCCTAGCCTAAGTGGTAAGTTCCGAGCCACAACAGAGCCTGTCACAGAAAACAAAGTGGATAGTTCCTGAGAAATGACCCAAGGTTGACCTCTAGCCTACACAGACACACACAAACACCACGAATCTATGATCTCATAGTGCGCGTGTTATGTACTAGTTCACAGTCTGGCCCCGGTCCCCCTGAGCTAAGATCCCCCTTCTACAAGAAGGAGGAGGACTTAAGTGAGGGTGCTTCGGTTCCTCTAAGAAGGGGAACAAAATAGCCACAGGAGCAATAAGGGAGACAATGTGTGGAGCAGAGACTGAAGTAAAGGCCACCCAGAGACTGCCCTACCTAGGGATTCATCCTATAAACAGTCAACAAACCCTGACACTACTATGGACGACAAGAAGTGCATACCAAAAGGAGCATGCCATGGTTGTCTCCGGAGGGGCCCTGCCAGAGCCTTACAAATACAGAGGCAGATGCTAGCAACCAACTACTGGACTGGGCATGGGGTCCCCAATGGAGGAGCTGGAGGATAGTCCAGAGGAGCTGAAGGGGTTTACAGCCCCATGGGAAGAACACTGATTTTGGCCACCCAGATGCCCCAAGACTCCCAAGGGGCACACATGGTTCCAGCCAAAAATGTGGCAGAGGAAGGTCTTGTTGGGCATCAGTGGGAGGAATGGTCCTTGGTCAGGTAAAGGCTCAACAGAGGCTCAAACAAAGGGAAACCGAGGGGGTGGGGAGGGGAGAGTGTGTTGGGTGGAGAGGCATATATGTGGAGGCAGAGGGAAGGAGGAAAGGGAGGAGTTGGGGGGGTCTTAGGGGAGGGAGATATCTGGAAAGGTTTTACCATTGGCAATGTAAATGAAGGCAATATTCAATTTAAAAAATAAATTTAAAAAAACCTGAAAATAAATATTGAAGAAACATATAAATAAATAAATAAATAAATAAATAAATATTCCCCTTCTATTTTCACAGCAATGGTGGCCCTCACTTCTTCCTCACAATGGCTTAGGCTGGGCCCACCTTGAGCACACGCAATAATCTACTTGAATGTCAGCTGGCTATCAGCTTAATTCCACCTGCAATCTTAATTTCTTCTCATACGGTCACACTACATATTCCAGTTCTGGACTAGAAATTAAACACGTATGGAGACCATTATCCCGCCTACCGCAGGGAGGCATCTCAGGAGCTCCACTGTCAAAGTCCCGCGTCCATGTGCATCTCAAACAGTGCTCTCCACATACGAATTCCCAACCCTTTGTGGAGAAGCAAGCCCTCCACAGGGTTGCTAAGACCATCAGAAAACACAGACATTTACACTACAGTGCATAACAGTAACAAAATAACGGTTAGGAAGTAGCAGTGAAGTTAGTTTTATGGTTGGGAGTGGGACCGTGGTGTGAGTCAGTCTAGAGCTTGGTTGGGCAAGGCCGCTCCGGAGACTCAACTCCACAATCCTGTGGCCGTCAGTCCCGTGTGGCCAGGCCCCGGGCCCCTAGTGCTCTGGCTGGACTCCACCTCTGCAGTCACCTGGGCACAGCCAGGCTTTCCCTGCCTGCTGGTTACCTGGCTGTTGCCAGGCAACCTAGCTTACAGTAAATGGAGGCTTCTCGCCCCTCCACGCTCTCATCCTGCTCTCTCGCCCTTTTCTCCTCCTAGTACTCCTCCTCCTCCTCCTCCTCCTCCTCCTCCTCCTCCTCCTCCTCCTTCTCTCTCTCTCTCTCTCTCTCTCTCTCTCTCTCTCTCTCTCTCTCTTCTCTCCCCATCTCTTTTCTTTCTCCCTCTTACACGTGGTCATGGCCTTCTCTCATCTCTCTATCTTCTCCTTTTCTCTTTACTTCCCTATCTCCTTTTCTCATTCTACTCTTTTAATAATAAAGCGTAAACTATGAACTGTCTCTTTTATTAAACCCGGAGCACGAAGCAGGCCTCAGCGTTTCCAGCCGCCAGGGGAAGATTCCGGACGCCTCAGCCTCACAGCCAAGCCGCATGGCAGCCAAGCAGCTCATAACAGGTATCTGGGGCCGTGCAAAGTCCTCCCCGCTAACCCGCTAACCAGGCAGTCTCCTGCCCCATATGGCTCTGGCGCACTGGCGCAAGGTCCTGCCCGCACTTCCCTATCCCCCTCTGTGGGCTCTGCCTGCCAGAGTCCTCTCATATGCGGGACCTGCCGCCGCCGGTGCTCCCCCTCTTTTCCTTTTTCCCCACAGTTGGGGGGGTCATTACAACATGAGGAACTCTGTTAAAGGGCGGCTGCATTAGGAAGACTGAGAGCCACTGATCTGATAGATGGTTTGGTGGTGACATTTCACATAAATCCGCCCATTCTGCTTCAAGTAAACTGGCAAGCTGATTGTTTTCAGGCTGGACAGAATTGCTTCATTTTACTCCAGATGCCTGAAAGCCTCTATAGCTCCATGCTAGAAGAGGTCCACCTTCTGATGGAAGGAAGAGAGAGAGAGAGAGAGAGAGAGAGAGAGAGAGAGAGAGAGAGAGAGAAGGAGCAGGTTTTGATATTCTCTGGCCTTTCAAAGGCATCATGGGAAATCCAGTACTTGCCAGGGATCTATAAACCCTCACAGTCCGGCAAATGCACCTGTTATGTGCTGGTTTGCAAATCACATTCATTAAGTCATAACCAGTGTCCTGGCTAATTTTTATGTCAACTGGATACAAGCTACAGTCATCTGAGAGGAGGGAGCCTCAACTGAGAATATGCCTCCAGGAAACGGAGCTGCAAGCAGACAAAGCTGTGGGGCGTTTTCTTTTTTTTTTTTTTTTTTTTTTTTTTTTTTTAGTTTTTCGAGACAGGGTTTCTCTGTGTAGTCCTGGCTGTCCTGGAACTCACTCTGTAGACCAGGCTGGCCTCGAACTCAGAAATCCGCCTGCCTCTGCCTCCCAAGTGCTGGGATTAAAGGCGTGCGCCACCACCGCCCGGCTGTGGGGCGTTTTCTTAATGGGAGAGGACCCAGCCCATTGTGGGAGGGAACAACCCTCCTGGTGGTCCTGGGTGCTATAAGAAAGCAGGCAGAGCAAGTCATGGAGAGCAAGCCATTACGCAAGCAGCACCCCTCCATGGCCTGTCTTAGCCACTGTTCTACTGCTGTGAAGAGATACTAGGACCACACCAGCTCTTACAGGAAAGCATTTACCTAGGGCTTACTTACAGTTCCGGGGGCTTAGTGCATTGTCACCATGGCCAGGAACATGGTGGCAGGCCCGGCAGCATGGAGCTGGAGAAATAGCTAAGGGCTGCACCCTGATCCGCTGACAGAGGGAGAAAGGGAGGCCGGCCCGGCATAGGCTTTAGAAACCTCAAAGCCCACACCCACTAACACACTTCCTCCAATAAGCCACACCCCCAAATCCTTGTCAAACAGTGCCAGTCCCTGGTGATGAAAAATGCAACTATATGAGCCTGCGAGGGCCATTCTTACTCAACACTACAGCCTCTGACTTTCTTCAATGATAGACTACAATATAAAAGTATAAGCCAAATACCCTCTCTTCCTCAATCTGATTTTGGTCACAGTGTTTCATAATATCAGTAATAATACTAAGAAAACTAGCATTCTTTACAAAGGATCTATGACACAGACAATAGGGAATATCAGACTGTGTCGTTTATGAAACCAGCATGTCAAGTATGTGTTGCTGAGTCTGTGCGCTAAGCTGTAACCTGAACTCTTTCGTGGGTTTCTTAGTAGAATAAATAATGGTACCTAAAGACAAAAGGGAAAGTGAAAATAGCTGCTCTAGAAGAACCATTCTCCCAAGAATCCTGGTTTTGGCAGATGGTGCTTTTACAGTAGCTGGGTCCTAAACGGATGTCAATGCTCAGTTTCCTAGTTGTGGTTGTCTTTTGTCCCAGACCATTCCAGGGAGGCAAGATAAGGGCATGAGGCTCAGAGAGCTCTTATCCTCTTTCTGTACCAGGACACTCTCCCTTCCTTATCAAAGCATCTGTCTGGAATTCTCTTCTCTCCTTGAATAAAACAGTCAAGGCATCACTATCATGACGCTCCAGAGAGGAGTGGCCGGAGTGCTGTCGACCTATGTCTACGCAGGATATACAACTACAAAGGAAGAACCGGATTTCAGGGATGTGTCTCTGGATACACGGGTCTCAAGGGCCAATAAACCCAATCCCGGGGAAATGAGGGCAGGCTGGCACACCTCCGGCATGGCCTCATTGCTCCCTGTTGGCAGGCTCAGAACAGGTCTTGTTTTTGCTGTTTACAGCAGCCAACCTCAAAGAGGGCTCAGCTCAGGCTCTCTGCTGGGGGATCTTGACCATGTTATTAGGAAAAAGCCAAGAAGCTACCATAGGCTCTAACCTCCAGGGAAAGTCTGTCTTGTTAGAGACGAAGGTGCATCTGTCCCCAAATTTGGCTGTTGAAGTCATAACCAATGATACAGGCAGGTCCAAAGGGCAGCCTACTACTGAGACAGTTCAAAACTGAGTCTAGCTCCAGCTTAATCTGGACTAGAAAAGAATCTCCGGCAGTTAAACAAAAGCCAGCATTGTTTGGGAACTTTGGAAATTGGCTCTCATCTGACAAAGGAATCACTTCCCTTGTACTCGTCCACCGGCACATACCCGTGGCTGTGTACCAAAGCCTGTGCGGGCCTCCGGCCTCCTCAGTCCCTCTTCACAAGCGCCTGTCATACATGTGAAAGTCCACGCTGGCCCTTCTCACCTCAGACTCCTGCTTCTGTCTGTTCTCTGTCCCTGGCCACTCCTGATAGTCTCACGTGTGTGCGTGTGCGTGTCCGTGTGCGTTGTGTGTGTTTGTGCATGTGTGTGTGTGCACGCGCATGCATCTGTCTTTCTGCAGTGTCTTTTCTTGCTTTGCTTCCTTCTTTCACAGACAGCCCCAGCCATGGCCAGTCGGCTTCTTCTTTTCTCTCTGCTCTGGACTCATCCAGATGTCCCTGGCTGCTTTCTTTCTCTCTTTTCTACAATAAAAGCCTTGCTGTATCACAGAGTGGGCGTGTCAGCGAGTTCTTTACTGTGTCCACTCCCGTGCATACACTACCTAAACAACTGGCTTTCAGTACTCTCTTATTTTCTACTATCAGATCTCTCAGAAACTACAAGAAACTATTTTGAAACATAAATATTAAAATAAGATACAGAAAGCACACAATATCTGTAAAATATTTTTACAGATTCAAGACGAAGCAAAGTCACACACATGATGTCCTGCCAACTCAAGACTTACCCACTAGGCCATGCCACCGTCCCTTCTTACATATTTCTTTTAATTCAATTCCAATTGAACTTTAGAATTGAATTGATACGCACGGAATTGAAATAATTTAACCCTCACCAGACAGCTATTCAGGGACAAATTGGAGACATTTCTACTTTCCAAATTTTACTCTCGCAAATATGTTTAATGATCCTAAAGAATATTTTATAATCAAAATAGAGTCAAACTGAGTTAGAGAGAGGGCTCAGTGGTTAAGAGTGCTTTCAGGAGCCCAAGTTCTAGTCCAGGTACCCACATCAGATAGCTCACAACAACCTGAGACTTTCACACCAGAACCAATGCCCTCTTCTGTCCTCCTGGGCACCTGAAGACCCATGCACACCCATATGTGCACCCCAGAGAGGAAATACACATGAATGAAATAAAACAAAAAAATGGAGAGAAAACAAGCAAAAGAAAACATCTATGATCAACGACAGTTTCTTTAACCCTCTCTCTTTCTTTCTGCATCTCTGTTCCCTAGAACAAGCAAGCCCAACCATCCTTTTTATTAGCTGACCCAAAATTAGCTTTGAATCTCAGGTTTGGTGGCTCAGATTGCTTTACTATGGGTATTGTAGGGCTGTGGAGCTGTGATAGTCACTCCGTGGCTCTGCCGCCTGCTTATGAGGGAACATCCAGAGGAGGAAGTTTCTTATTCTTTTCTTTTCAAGGTAATTTAGGTAAATTATAGACATTTTCCTTTCAGAGTAGAGGACTATCAATAGACTGTTAAGTGTGGCTCATTTATATTAATGTCTTCAATTTAGAGCTTCTTAGTCTCATCTTCCTTTATGAAATCAGCCTTCAGTTGAAATTAAAATAATTTTTAAGATAGGATGTTGCAAACCAAGAGAGGAGTGTTTGTGTGCGGATTCCAGGTTTTAGTAGAAAAGGAAATAATTTCATAGCAATCATCTCCTGTGCTTAATGAATCTGAGCACATTCAATCCAAAACAATGTGAATGTATTCAGTATAAAAGAATTTTTATTACTTGCAAAATGAAACCACTTTGCCAAAACTGTCATATTCTTATGCTTCATCTTCAATGAAACTATTCAGCGTTGCTTGTGTGTGTGTGTGTGTGTGTGTGTGTGTGTCCCAGTGTTTCCGTGTGTTTGCTCATTTCTCTTACTAGACAGAGAGTTATTTTGAATCATCATTCTGAAGGTCTTAAGCCCATAAACTGGCCCTATTGTTTTTGGGTTTGGGGGTGGCAGAACGTGGCCAAGGCAAAGAAGAGGTAGGGTGGCACAGACCTCTTTGAGGGCACACTCCAGTGACCTATGACCTTCCAATAAGTCCCACCTCTTAATGCTTCTACCATCCCCCGCAAAGCGCCACACTGGGCAGTACTCCTTAGCACAGAAGCTTTTCTAGAACAGTCTAGAAGCAAACTGTAGTGGTGCGGAACATGGATCTGCTCCTTAAGGAGAAGCTGTATTTCCAGGTGGGCCCTGTAACAGGGAGGCACACATGTATCATGTGTGTGCACATGCCTGTAAAAAGAAGAAACTCTGCTTCCCTCGAAATGTGAGGAAGGTAGCTCCGTGGGAAAGCATTTACCTCAAGGGAACAAGGTGTGGGGTCCAGTCTCCAGTTATTAACAACAATGGAAAAGGCCAACAGACATGGTGTGAAGCTACTATTGTAGGGGCCATGGCCTCTGCCAGATGCCAAACGAGACAAGCCTCAGCCACAGTGGAAGAACTCCCAGGGACACGTACACCATGACCGAGACAATATGTGGAATGTGTCCCGGTTACACACACACACTGTGTGCCATTCTGGGACTGTGGTGATCTATATGCAGTCTCCGGTAAAAAGAATAACTTGGTCCCTCAACTACTTGGATTAAATGAGATTTGTTCATTCTTTTGACAAGATGTCAAAGGCATCCAACAGGTCAAAGTCGCTTGGGACTGATGGGAAATTGATGTTCTATATTATACCATCAGCTGTAAAATTGTGGAAAGCAAATATTAACTGTATCCTCCTTCCTGGGAGCCTGAGGACCAAGGGAGGCAGCATTTAAGAAACGTCTTGAGGAAGTTATTTCTAACCCCGTCACAAGTCACAGCTGTAAAACAAGTTGGCCTAGGCATTTCCTTGGGGCCACTTTGAAGGCCTCACTGTGTGAGTCTCTTACTGCTTCCTCCACACCGGCCTCCCAGGCCTGGCCTCGGGCAGCAAGGCTGTCTTCTGGCCATGGAGTGATCAACTGGCCTTCTCTCGTCCCCTGGAAAATGCTTGCTGTGCCCTCTTTTCTTTTTATATTCTTCAGCACCAGGTAGTTTGTATCTCCATTTACCAAATTTTAAAGTAATGATTTAACTGAAGTCAGAGGTAACATTTTCACGAGCCAATTACTTTAAGTGTTCAATGTGACAGTTAAGGATACAAGAGAGGGGTCTCTGGGTTTAAGTGACTAAACCCATGAAATGGAGAGCAGGGAGAGAGGGAGGGAGGAAGGGAGGGAGGGAGGGAGGGAGGGAGGGAGGGAGGGAGGGAGGGAGGGAGGGAGGGAGGGAGAAAAGGAGGGAAAAAAGAGAGGGAGGGAGAAAAGGAAAGAGGGAGGGAGGGAAGGAGGGAGGGAGGGAGGGAGGGAGGGAGGGAGGGAGGGAGGAAGGAAGGAAGGAAGGAAGGAAGGAAGGAAGGAAGGAAGGAAGGAAGGAAAACACGGGCAGCGGGGAAGGACCACAGCAGCCACACCCTCTACCTCCTGCACTGCCTGGACCTCTTCATGTGTCTTCCTCCTGCTTTCTATCTGGCTCAGCTCAGTTGGTTCTGGCTGCCTTTGCAGTCCAGGGCTTGCGAGGGGACACCCACTAGAAGACGGGACTAGTATATGTTCTCTTCCAGGAGTAGCGTGCCGGTCCCTAGATGACACATAACCTTCAAAATGTGAAGTACTCTCTTTTGTGTAGCGTGACTCCACGCTCCAGAAAAATGAACTCCCACCTCGGTCAGCACGGCACAGGCCAGGTCATTTTGTAAAGCGCTTCCGTGGGTGCTGCTGGATACGAGTTAACGCTCATCCAGAGCAATGGGAGAAATAATCGCAGCTGAGGATTTGTGAGAAAAGCCTTGAGGTCATTCAAATATAAACGGCCATCTCCACTCAGTTCCGTCAGCCACTGGATACTGGGGATATGGTACAGCGATGGCCCAAATCCCTACTTTTATATTGCCTGGTTGGGGACACACACACACACACACACACACACACACACACACACGAGCAAAGACCAGGAGGGAAAATCCCTATGGCTTTTCATTAGACCAAGTCCCTACCAACCACCCTTTCTAATGATTGGGTTCCTTTACTTCAGACATGGGTTTGCTGCCAGACGGGCCAGGCACGCATCCTGAAGGCTGTGGGAATTAGTAGAGCCTTTGCGGAAAACAACAGGCTGATAGTTAATAGGATCAGATTTATGTGTTTCCCTGACTAGACCCAGGAAACCCGCTTCTGGCTAATGAATTCTGTAGAAATACCCGAGCTAGTGAGTGGCCCCACGGATGGAGCCACTCAGCAGCTATGTCTGAAGTAAGTGCAAGACATGGGACTCAGTGTCAGCACGTCAGACGCTTCGCAGACTGCTGCAGCCCAGTGGACACTACGCGATCACTGGAAAGTGGCATTATGACCGCATTATGCCACATGGAAGCTGGGCTACTTGTACATCCATGGTTGGTATACGTTTTTACAATAGCAGACCAATGGGAGAAGGGAGGGTGGGAATATTAAATGGCAGATTGTGATTTCCGTGGCTTCTTTGTTGCGGAGCCTGCATTGACCTTATTGCGGGTTCTCCACCATTTACAAAGAGGATCGATCAATCCTGCATTGATCCAGATAGCAGGGGCCTGGGCTGGGGAGGGGAGTAGATTGTCAGCACTGAATCGATCCCTGCAAAGAGCTATGCGGCCTTCTTCGCCTTCAAGGCAAGCTCTTCCAAGGACGCACAAACAAAGAAACGGCCTCCTTGGCTTCCAGGACACTCCAGCTCTGCGCCCCACATCCTAATGGGGGCTTTTATCCCACCAGGCAGAGCAGCCTCATTACAAGTCACCACGCTAATGGAAAACGCATTTCCAGGACAAAGGATCTCATCATTCCTACACCAGCGACAACGAGGCAGTGACAGAGGGTTCAGGGCGGTCCAGGCACTGTGGTGCGTCTTGCCTGGAGATTGGAAGCAAGTCTCCCAGGGAGGCGACACCAGGTGCTCTAAGGGTCGGGAGCTGAACGGCACGGGCAAGGACCTAGGCCTGGAGTTCCTGACAAACACTGGGGGCGGCGAGGCTGATGCAGGGCTGACTACAGAGCCAGGTAGCATGGCGGCATTTCCTGGAATCCATGGGATCCAGTCACGTTCTGGTGCTCTCTCTCATTCGTTAGTCACTAGTCCCCCCATAATCTTATCCTTAATAGGGGCACTGCTGGGCTGCTGCTCCCAGGACTTCTCAAAAGTGACGCTCAGTCTCCCAGCATTATGGGATGGGAAGGGACTCCGATGATTACAAACCGGAATACAGGAAATGGTTAGAGAACTGCAAAGTAAGAGAGCCACGTTTACATTTGCAAAGACCCTCCTTGACAGGAGGGCCATTGGTCCCTAAGCCTGCTGTCCCCAGCAGAGAACCAAGCCTTCCATCAGCAAGGCTTCACATCCACTTCTCTGGACAGGTACTTACAAGGTTCGTGTTTTCCTTCCTGTTGATGGCAGGGCTCTCGATGCTTAACCGAGCTGAGTACACAACAGGCCCTCAGTACACTGGAGAGGCACTAAATCCTGTGACTGTAAAGTCAGAACATTGTGCCCAAATGCTAGGGCAGTGTAATCCAAGAGAACTAATGCTAGAGCCTGGTGCAATTTTAAATTTCATATTAGTCACATCTTCATAAAGCAAAAGTGAAGCCAAACGCATTCCATCCAAAATATCCTTGCAATGTGTAATGGGTCTTATCCATGTTAACGATGTCTTTTATTATATGTGAGTATACTGTAGCTGTCTTCTGATACCAGAAAAGGGCGTCAGATCTCATTACGGATGGTCATGAGCCACCATGTGGGTGCTGGGATTTGAACTCAGGACCTTCGGAAGAGCAGTCAGTACTCTTAACCGCTGAGCCATCTCTCTGGCTGCCTTAATGATGTCTTTTACTGCAGGTTTTTTGTAGGTTTGGCTGAGAGAAGTGCTGTTTTATTGTGGTTTTTTTAATACTAAGTCTTCAATGTCTGGTATATGTTTTGCAGCTACCAAACATCCCAGCGTGGACGAGCCGTATTTCAGGTTGCTCCGTAGACCAAATGTGACCAGTGGCCACCAGACTGGGCGAGGCACAAAACACCTCTTTAAAAATGGAAACACTTTTGAGTGATAATGAATGGATTTAACATCAAATTCCCCATAATCTACCTGTTACGACTTTTTCACTTTGCGTGTGTTGAAGCCAGAGATGATCTCAGGATGTCTTCGCCTGGGGCTCTGTCTCCATCTGACTTTCTGAGACAGTCTTTTAACTGAGCCTGCAGTCCCAGGATTCGTCCAGACTGGCCAGCCAGAGAACCGCAGCGCTCACCTCTCCCTGCTCCCCACACGGCTAGAGTGACAAACAGGTATCTATTTTCCCCTTCGCAGATGTTTTTGGAGAAAGATCTAGATATTTAATATCTAATATCCAGATCAGAAAAATGTAGACAATAAATCTTAAAGAAAGCTTCGGCCAAGTGCCATGCTTACCATAGAAATTCAGAAAGCGCGTGTACACGCAACTTCTGTTTGTCTGGGACAGAGTACGCAGGATGTTGCTTCCTGCTAGTCTAAGCAGATAATGGGATGTACTGCTTTGTTTAGTACTTTCTGAAGAACTACACTTTTTTTTTCTAAAACGAATGTTTCTCTCACATATACTATAAACATGAACTTATTGGATGGTGTCATGAATTCAATGAATCATGATGGCACTGGCAACAGCGACCCCAAAATACCACAATCCCCTTTTAGCCCACAGGAATCCCATGACACACACGGTATGCATCATGGCCTAGGCAGGGCTCCCCACCCCCACCCCACCCTGCACCCACCAACCCAACACAGACATAAAACTCAAGGTCAGGTGATGAGGATTAAACCCTCCTTTTTTCCCCCTCCGCCCCCCTCCCCTGCTGCCCAAGCCTGCGTGAACTTGGGACAGCGCAGCTGGGCCTGGAATTTGTGAGCTGCTCTGACTGCTAACAGTTAACAAGGAGAGAGAATCAGCCCACAAAGCTAGACCCTGCAGAGGCCAGTTTACCTCAGTTTCCCACAGAAGCCAAACACAGAAAATACTGATGCAGGACCTTAGCCCATCAGAAATCAAATCTAAGAGAGGTCTAGACACAGTCAATCAGACGGCCGTCTGCCCCTCTCTTTGCAGTAAGTGGCAGCTGGAGGAGAAATAAAGTCCCTCCCCCAGCGACTCGCCCAAGTTTCTGATGTCAGAGGCAGCGGTGTTTTGCCCCAGTTCCCAGGTGGAAATCAATAACCTCTGAGGGGCAAGGTTCCAGACAGGTTTTGAGGAAAACTACAGAACAACCTCCCCAGAGAATCAAGCAGACGGCTCTGGGCTCCTCCGGAGGCCAAGGGCGAGCAAGGGCTGGAGCGAAGCCAGGTATGGAACCTGGGACAGGTCCCTGCGGCTCGTCAGTCCAGTGCTAGGCAACCAAGATCTTCATAGAAAATGCTTCTAAAATAATATTACTGGTCTGCAGCTCCTAAGAATGTATGTACCCTGCAAAGTGTTAAAGTATAAATTACCTGAATTTGGTTTTCTCCATTTTTTTTTTGTCTTCTAATGAGAAAACAGAAACTACTGAACTATTTTCCTTATGTGCTGCAGCGAATTTTGTTCTCGAATACCCACTTCACCCTCTGAAAATGTGTTTCCCAGTATCCGATTCACACCACAGACAAAAAGATAAGATGAAAATCTCTCTCTCCAACACACGGGAGTGAGCCTCTCTAAACCACTGATCAAACCGGGCTGAGTATCATGGACAAACAGCTCGCATTTGCCCGTCCCTGACGATTCCACAGGGGAACTCAAGCCAGGGGTGGCAGCAGCAAGGCAAAGTCACAGAGTGTGGGGCTTTCTCAGCTGCCTCGTGAAAAGGCACCACCAGCCTCGCTTGATTAGAAAGGGTAATGTTGGCAGCGCTGGCCCTGGTTAGCCCTCGTCGCGGGGTGCGTGTTCCGGCCTCCACCAGGGCTGGATCCCTGTAGAGCCCCGACTTGTTTCAAGGCGAGCATTGGAAGAGCATTTCTCTCTCCCCAGTGGAATCAACAGTACCTGCCCATCCAACCTAGGCACACTTTCGAGGAGAATTTATGAGGCAACCGGTGCTTGTCTGCGAGGAATCACTGGTAGTGGTTTAGTTGCTGTGGTGTTTCGCATTACATTACAGAGTCCTGACTTTTTAGAGTTTAGGGATCAGCTCACAGGAAATTCGAGATTTCTACCCGTAAAGGAATTTAGAGAATATGGGAAAGGTTAGGAGAGGCTTGGGGGGGGGGGGCTGCAGGGGGTGCAGGGGGGAGAGAGGAGGGAGGAGGGAGGGGAGGTCAGGGGGAATTGGCTATCTGGTGATGACGGTTAAGCCTGGTCCTGGAGCACCTAGGAGTCTACCTGTTTATTCTTTCCTCTCTGAGGTACATTTGAATTTTTACTAGGTTTTTTTTTTTTTTTAATAGTAGCTAGTGACCAAGGAAAAAAAAACTAATGTCCTCTTCCTAAGGCCTTTCTGAGAGGAGTATTTGATCCCTACTCAGTGCCCCACTCTCCGGGGCTGTCACAGGCCATCCAATGTCAGCACACAAGGCCAAGTACACCCATCCTATTTCTCCTTAACACTACAGTCTCGGCCTCTATCTCTGTCTACCTCAAGAGAAAGATTTGGCTTTTGATCACCTGGGAGAAATAGCATCCTCTGGGATACTGGAAATGACAACGACGACAACGACAGACCTCCCGCAAACCGCAATGGTCCACACTGAAAGTCTGAGACAGTGTGGCGCTCTGGATCTAGCGGTTAACAGTGCATGACGAGGACACGCTCTGGTAAGAATTTAATTTAGCACCGACAGGGCCGTCTGATGAGACAAACTGGCAGCAGTTCCACAGGGTGAGCAGGGAAGCGAGACTAAGACACAGGACAAGACTGTCCACCCCCGAGCTGCTCCTTCCGCAGACTGAGGATACGCTGGATACGCTGCAATCTCAACTCTAGAAACATTTTCCCAAAATAACTGGGCAAAGAAGGCTGGTGGGCTGAGGTGGATAACATCATTTATAACGGGTAGAAAACACAGAAAGTCCCTTAGTACCAAGCAGTTAACTGATTAGAAAACACTGAAATCATAGGCAATCTTCAAGACCCAAATGTCTGAAGTATGCCACTTAGTAAGCTGGGTTCTAGAACGCACACTATAAAACAGAATCTGCTTTAAAACCAAGTACACGGGAAGGGGGGGTGTTCTCGGGGAAATGTTAACTGGTATTTCCTGCTCAGTGACAATGAGCTATTTTTGCAGCCTTCATGATTTTCATGATCTGACTTTTTTTTCAGTGAGCATATATTTTTAAAGCACCCTCAAAAACTATGAAAAACTAATTTTTTTTTCCTTTCTGTGCTAGAATCTCACTATGCAGCCCAGGCTGGAGATGGTCCTGCCTCAGCCTCACAGGTTCTGGGATTGCAAGTGGGTACCACCACATCCAGGTCAGAGGAAAGCTATCCATATTGTTACAACAATAACAAAACCACAAATGTAGCTAAGGTGGGCAAGACATGTTTCCCAAGGCAGAGAAGCAGGACTGTGTCCCAACCAAAGAAGCACAGGCTCGGGCTGGCCGGGGGAGCTGCTGTCCCACAGACATCTCGCTGGCCATCTCTTCCTGGCACCATTCCACGGCTTGAGAACAGAATGAATAAGCATGTTTTCCTGGCATTCGTAGGGTTTTCAGCCCAATGGGAGAAAAGCAGGTATTGTGCCTGACTGGGAACATTAGGGAAAGAAGGGCTAACCCTTCCCTACTGACAGGAGCAGGAAAGAGGGCTGGTCGGGGTCCCTGAAGAAGCCCTAAAGGAGCAGAAGCAAAGGGGATTAGATGCTTGCAGGGATGCTATGGAGGTAGTCCCTGGGGCACGAGGAGTGAAGGGAGGGGTCACTGAGCCAGGACACAGCACAGCTGGCAGGTGGATCTGATGGAGAGGAGGTTTTCAACCTATGGGTCACAGCCAAGAGATCATCGAAAACCAAAGAC
Organism: Apodemus agrarius; assembly: GCA_964023405.1. Lineage (NCBI taxonomy): Eukaryota > Metazoa > Chordata > Mammalia > Rodentia > Muridae > Apodemus > Apodemus agrarius. The sequence goes on from OZ030008.1 coordinate 135,283,733, forward strand.
ATTCACAATTCATGACGGCAGCAAAATGAGGGTTATGAATAGCAATGAAAACAATGTTATAGTTGGGGGTCGCCACAACATGAGGAACTGTGTCAAAGGGCCGTAGCTTTAGGAGGATTGAGAGCTACTGGAGGGAGGGAAGAGGGGAGTGAGCTGACTCATGGAAGCCCCTGGGGCCCTCCTGCAGACACCAAGGAGTTCTCAAAGACCTGCGGTTTCCCTAGGTGAGTTGGTCCCACAGGACTCCAGAGAGGCAGCCACTAGTGGGCCCACACCGGGAATGATTCCTGAATGCTTAGTCGATACCAGCCTCTGAGTCTGGATGACGTGCCTCACACCACGCTAACCCCTAACCCCGGAGGGAACTGCTGCCGCCGTTGTCTTCCGAGTGAGGAAGGCGGAAGGAACTCCACACAGGCCAGGCAATCTCCAAGCTGAGAATGGCAGATCCGGGTGTCCCTCCCAGGCTGACCACATATGTTTGGTTGGGGCTAGAGACGCGCGAATGGATTTCATCTGTTCCGCTCCCAGTCTCTCCATATTGGCAAATGATCACAAACGTGGGTAACAATTTCTACTAAAAGAAATTCTGTTGATGTGCAGTAAGTGGATAAGGAGAGAGCTTTCTCAGCCACAAAAAATAAGATATTTTTTAATTGCTTAAAAAATGTTAAAAAAGGAAGAAATAAGATGAAATTGGACCCATCTGGGAAACTTTTTTTTCACCTCAAAAGAAATCATTGGAAAGCAGGCCTTTTTCTTTTTTCTTTTCTTGTTTTTCCTTCTTTTTTCCTTCCTTCTTTCTTTCTTTTTTAAATATGACACAGGAGAAACATATGAGGCAAGGACCATGGGGAAAATATAGGGGAGTGTTCTAAATATGGTGGCCAGAGGGTGGAAAACGTTATTTTTAACATGCAGAGTTGGGCCATCTGAGTGCAGGTGGACAGAGGAATATCTCCTTTTTTTGTTTGTTTTTATTTTTCGAGACAGGGTTTCTCTGCATAGTCCTGGCTGTCCTGGAACTCAGTCTGTAGACCAGGCTGGCCTCGAACTCAGAAATCCGCCTGCCTCTGCCTCCCAAGTGCTGCCACCACTGCCAGGAGACTATCTCCTTTACAGAGAAATCAGCATTATGCAGACTTACTGCCGAGCCGGGAGAAAGAACAACTTCAGACAGAATACATTTACAAAGTGACTCTCCAAACTACAGCAAAGCAGACAAAATCTCTTAGATAAACAAATAATCAAATACATAAATACAGGAACAAGCAACCTCTACCCATGGAACTTAGAGTGCGGCAGGGGAAGACACACACGCACGCAGTCTTGGGAGTGATTGCTTCTGATAAAGAAGCTGCTAGTGGAGCCTGTAACTACATGGAACATGAGTTGTCTCCACAATAAGATGAAGAGTGGCTACTCAAGCAGAAGAAGGGGGTGAGCAGATGCCTAAGACCCAGGAAGGGTGCAGAGGAGAGCTAAGCACAGCAAGAACCTGCAGGAACAAGCCTAACTCTGGAAAGGAGAGAATTTGTACAGGGCATAGGAAACCTGGGAGATAATTAACACTGGGCGTTTTCTTTGTGCCACACAGTGACCAGTTCATTTTAGCCTATTACCCTGTTGTACAATTCTCTCTACTTTAAATATGAGAACACTAAGGCCCAGAAAAGGTAAGCCACTTGGGAAAAGTGCCACCACTAGCTAGGTTATCTGTCTTGTTAGGGTTTCTATTGCTGTGAGCAAGGCAACTCTTATAAAGGACAACATTTAATTAGGACTGGCTTATAGTGTTAGAGGTTCAGTCCATTAGCAGCATCACAGTAGGAAGAAGCACGGTGGCGTGAGAAGAGGCTGAGAGTTCTACGTGTTGACCCACAGGCATCAGAAGGAGACTATGTGTGATACTGGACATGGCTTGAGCATAGGAGAGCTCAAAGCCACCCCCACAGTGACACAACAAGGCCACACCTACTCCAACAAGGTCACACCTCCTAATGGTGCCACTCCCTATGGGCCAACACTCGAACACATGGGTCTGTGGAGGCCAAACCTATTCAATCCACGGCAGTGTCCGGACTCAGGGCTGCCTGCCGTCCAGCTGCCTCCGCTTAGCTCCTCCTTATGCAGCGCCATCTGTACTCCTCCGTGGGACTGGTGAGTCCCCCTGAGGAGTAAGTGCCTGCTTAGAACCACGCCCCTGAGTTCCCGCACTCTGATCTTACGTGGCATTTTTATAGAAATTTACTAATCTATTTTCAGGAACTAAGAACATCTCCGAATTTAGAGCACAGGGGATGAAGGACTGATACACTGAGACTCTACTAGTTTAGCAGGCACTTAAAGTGACTGACTAAGCTATTTAAAACGTTGGCTTATAATGTTACCACTTTTAGATAGGAATGCAAAATGGTCCAACCACTTTGAAAAAGACTTTGGCAGTTTCTTACAGAATTAAACATGTAGCTACCAAATGATACAGCAATCCCACTTCTGGGCATTCAACCAAGAGAAACAAAAATGCATGCTCACACAGAATCTATATGCAAAAGCTTATAGCGGCTTTCGTCAGAATCACACCACTTGGAAACAATTCAAATGCCCTTCAAACGACAAATGGATAGGCGCTACGGTATGTCCATACCCACAGTAAAAAGTTATTATGCAAAATAGCAACAAACCTATTTACATACGGATATATGCGGCAGAAGTAAATCACAAGGAGTTGCTAAGTGAAAAGACCCAAACTCAAAAAGATATTTAACATTTTATGACAACCTGGCAAAAGCGAAATTACAAAGATGAAAAACAATAAGTGGCAGATAAAAGGGTGAATAGTTTGTTTCTCTGTGTGTGTGTGTGTGTGTGTGTGTGTGTGTGTGTTGCTGTTGTTGTTGCTTTGATGAAAATACTTTATATCCTAGTATGAGGTTATGTGGTAGGCAGATCAGTGATCCTCAGAGATGCCCACACTCCCCAGCCCCATTATATGTTAATGTTATATGACAAATGGGACTTCCTACACTTAATTAAGTTTGTTAATTGTCTTAGTCATGGTTTGTTTTCATGTACTTCATGTACAAAACAGCATGACCATGAAGCAAGTTGGGGAAGAAAGGGTTTATTCAGCTTACACTTCCACATTGCTGTTTATCACCAAAGGAAGTCAGGACTGGAACTCACACAGGGTAGGAACCTGGAGGCAGGAGCTGATGCAGAGGCCATGGAGGGGTGCTGCTTACTGGCTTGCTTCCCCTGGCTTGCTCAGCCTGCTTTCTTATAGAACCAGCCCAGGGAAGGCACCACCCACGATGGGTTGGGTCCTCCCTCCTTGATCACTGATTGAGAAAATGCCTTATAGCTGGATCTCATGGAGTCATTTCCTCAAGGGAGGCTCCTTTGTCTGCGATAACTCCAGCTTGTGTCAAGTTGATACACAAAACCAGCCAGTACGCTAATCATCTAACAACATGATAAGAAAATCAGATGATCATGAAGTGTGCCTACAAACTACTGACTTCTTCGTCCAATTTTTGAGTGAGCAAAGCTATAGCTTCTGCCTAGATCTTCCAGCCAGAGCACTGCCCCACCAGCAGTTAGGTTTGGACTCTTAGACACTCAAAACGGACGAAACAGCCAACCTGCTGGGTTTCTGACCTGTGTAAACTGACAAAATTAATCTGGGTTATGCTAAGTCTTACTTACAACTTGCTACTGAAGCGATACAAACCTAAAGGAAGAGTCATCAAGCACTATTTTCAATCAGAACTATACTCTTAACAACGTTCTAGTGCTGAATAGCGTTTCAATTGCTACTTTGAAAGATCAATAAATAGAGTGGACCAAAAGAAAAATTCTCAAGTACTGTCCCATCTCTTCACACCTTAATCTCCTCCAGGCTCTGTCAGGCACCTTCCCTTTTCTGGCCATCAACTGTGGAAAGCTAATGCCAGCTCCTAGGTCCCAAGGTCACTTTCCTCACCCAGGGCCAGTTCTGGGCTTGTGACTGACTCTCAGGACACTATCTCAGGGGACAGTAGCCATGTGTAGCAAAGTCTAAGTTCTCAGGACTGCAAACAGAAGTACCCAACGAGAAGACACTGAGGTGGGGAAGGCTGTGTTAAAGAACCAGGAGAAACTGGCCAACCCGGAGATCTCCCGTCAGTACAGGCGCTTCACACCCGAGAGGCAGAGCCCCCAGGAATGAATGACTCACCAGGATTTTAGCAGATAATGAAGGTGTCCTCTGAGAAAGCCTCTAAATCCAGTAATTTTCTCTGAAGAATTAATGTGATACAAGAAAAGGGCCCTTTTCTAGTCATGAGCCCTCCCCTCCCACTCTGGCTCAGCACCAGACTCAGTAGCTCTCCTAGTTTTCAGCAAGCTGAACACAGCATTTTTTTTCCTCCAAATTTTATAGCCCTTTAAGTATAATTAATGTGCTCAGAGTATTTGTTTGCTTTAACTGTTTTCCACCTCCTGTTTATAAAATTAAGTGCGTGAGGTAAGTTAACTACAACAAAGTAGAGACTGGAGGGATAGTTTAGTCAGGAAAGTGCCTGCTACACAAACATTAAGCCCTAACTTACAGCCCTGATACCCACATAAACAGGCAGGTGTAAAGGCAGGCACTGGCCTCAGCGGTCAGCCTGTCCTGCCCTATGGGCAAACTCCAGGTTCAATGAGAGACCCTGCCTCAAAAAATAAGATGAAAAACAACTGAGGAAGACACCACTGGCTCTGTGTGTGTGTGTGTGTGTGTGTGTGTGTGTGTATGTGTGTGTGTGTGTGTGTGTAAAATATAATAAAAATATATTAAATGTTCCCAGGCTAACAAAGAGATCAATAAATGCTGCAATATCATCTATGGATAAGGCCCTAGAGCAAAATCTGGATGGTCCTTATCTCTCCAGTAGCTAACAATATCACTAGATATGTAATCAAACTAATTATGTAAAACATGTGAGGTTATAGACAAAACAAACATACCTGTCGTGGTTTTAATAAGAAACTTCCCCTATAGGCTCAATGTATGTGAATATCTGGTCTCTGGTTGGTAGGGATGTTTAGTAGGTTACCAACTACTAAAGTTGGTAGGTTGGTAAGTTGATGGTAGGTTACGGAACTTTTAGGAGGTGTGGCCTTGCTGGACAAAGTCATCACTGGGGACTGGCTTTGAGAGCCAGTGCAAACCTCACTCTCATTTCTGGTTTGCTCTCTCTGCCTGAGTTTGTGTTTGAGGGTGTGCTCGCTCAGCTTCTCGCTCTAGCTGTCTGTTCTCATGGCTCCCCTGCCGCCATGGACTCTCCCTCCGGAACCAGGCGCCCAAATAAACTCTTACAGAAAGTTTTCAGTCATGGCTTTCTATCCCAGTAACAGGAAAGTAATGACTACAGTACCGTTCGTTCAAAGTAAAGAGACGGGGTTGTGGATGGAAAAGTTGGGACAGAGGAACAGCGGAGGGGAAGGATTTACATAAAAGCTCCCAACAGAACGCACGAATGGTTAGAAAACTTCCAAGACTGCACATTTCCTAAAAGGGAAGCCTAGAAATTCCACCTGAAAATCTTTCTCTCTTCATGTACAGCTCCATAAGAAAACAGGAGTTTAAAGGGGGAAAAAATTATCTCTGCTTCACAACTAAGAACGTCCAGGTTCCTGACCTGAACTAACAGCTAATTCCACCAAATGTCCTCCTTCGCCTGTGTCTGCTGAGACTGACTGAGATTTCTGGGAGGTTCGACGTCCCACATTCTTTGGACATCCTCACCATGTACCCACTGAGACCCATTCTACCCACCCTTCAGTCACGCATGCTGTTGTCAACTTGGGGCCACTCCACACGATGTTTAAGACCCATCTATGCTGCCGGGCCACATTTACATCTACATTAATAATTAGTGAGGGGAAGGGTCCTAAGGCCACGCCAACACGAATCCTAATGCTTATTATCTCAGAGTGATCTGTTCTGCATACTCATGAACCAACAGATGCACACAGCAAGGTTCCCAGCAGCCCCACAAATGGATGCAGGGCAACCATCTCTCTTACTGGGCGTGGTGGTTCACACCTGTGCCCCCAGTATGGTGAGGGCTAACGCAGGAGAATCATGAGGTCACAGCCAGCCTGGACTACAAAGCTAGACCCTCTTCAAAAATACCTAAGGAATGAGTAAATCCAGGCATAGTCATAGGGTGAAATACCACTACAAACAAGACCAACTTGGCAAGCATAATGCTGAAATGTCATTGCCAGAGACACACAACAGACAATCTACTGTAGGGTTTTACGTTGAGAAAAACAAGCAAAACTAATGTGTGGTATCAGAAATCAGAATACTGTTGCCCTGGGGTATTGGGGTCTGAGGATTACACTGGAGAAATCTCTCAGATCCCGAAAAAACGCCTGTTTCTTTGAAAGGTTATCAGGATAATTGTTAATGCTTTTTATATGATGCTTAATTTCAGTGAATTAAAGTAGTAGAATGAGCAAACTCCATCTTACAGTTGAAGTGCAGTAGGTATGTTCACATCCATAACTTTTTGTTCAAACGATTGTGTCTGCTTGCTTTAACTTAGTATTATTTGCGTACACTTAGACTGAAAACAAGCACATACTCATAGTGATGCGACTAAAGTTAAGAATCTCTGCTTTGCACAGAGGATTTACTACTCTCCTTCACTGGTCCTTGTAGAAGAGGAGGAAGGTGGGGGAGGGGAAGGCAGAGGAAGGAGAGTGAAGCAGAGGTGGCTGTGAGTAGAACTTCAGGTCCTTTAAAGCATCGAGAGAGAAAAAACAAAAACAAAACAAAACAAAAAACAAAACACAAGGTCACCAGAACATTTTCAGGCTGAGTAATCGTTACTTTAAAAAGTGTTACAAGCCAAGACTACAAGGGACTACAAGTCCCTAGCAACGCTACTCTAAGTGACCCACACCTCACTCAGGTAACAGCGGATCAGACAATGACGGGATCTCAGGCTAGGAGTTGTAACCCTAGCTCCAGGCGGCCATGAATATGTCACTAACCCATATATGCCATTAAGTATAGAATTACCTCATCAATAATTGTAGCGCTCATCTTTTCTGCAAGTTAACCCTAAGCAAAGGGGAGGAAATCCCTTTCCTTCCCCATAGGACAGAGATCAGGATATGTGGCTGCCCATCCACGGAGCATCCAGAGGTTCTCATTTTCCAATAACTGAAAATCGGGAGGAAAGGGATCATACTCTGCAGGGGGTCAGGGGGATGCGCCTTCTCAAGCAAAATACAAGATGAACCCCCCCAGGCCAAGGCTTGGCCTCTTATCCTTGAGGGTGGAAAATACCCGCCTACCAGTACTAGCACCTGCTGGTCCAAGACCTTTGCAGTGACTGCAGCAGACAACCTTGCCAAAGATGCTGGGCACAGACGGAGTGCAGAACCGCAGGGCTCGCGCTTGAAAAAGGGCTAGGTGTTCTCTAGCTACACACTCAGAAAGCTGTCACCTGTCAATCACTTGACCTAAATACAACAGTCACTGGGGGAATGGGGGGAGGGGGGTAGTCCGAGCATGCTCAGTGATGGAGATGACATCACTTAATCAATGCTGGAGCCGGGAAGGCTGCATCAGCAGCCTGGAGCGGGATGCCAGGAACGTATCAGTGGGGACCTAGAGGCTCGCATTAACTCAGTCCCTCTCCAACGCGGCTCGAATACAAAGAGGGCACCATGGGCCACACACTCTAGGGAGAGCAGGCTAAGAAAGGGGGCGCGGACATGACTAGTTTATTTCCTTTGGTAAATTCCCTTAAGAACTATCAGGGAGTATTCCCTCCCCTTTCCAGCAGCCAGACTGCAGAGAGGCAGCTAACTTGGAGGAAGCAATGTAGGAGGAAAGGTGGGGAAGGGTGATCAAAAGGGAGACCCTGGGTTTGCTTAAGTAACTTCTGCTCTGGACACAGAAGGGTTATTTGGGAACTCCGTCTCTTAGCAGATTAGAGAATCTTCTCTCCATCTAGAATGAGGCATATGAGGCTGTCTGCAGACACTAGGGAGAAAGGATCTGGTGGGGGGGGGCGGTTGGGGCAGTCCACAGAAAGCACAAATCCAGGACAATTGGGGTGATGGGAAGCAGGAAACATGAGCGATCTCCCAGAGACACCAAGAGCACCCCTCACCTTCCACAGGGAGCAAGGTGAAACCGCCTATGCAAGGCCCAGGAGATTCTTGTTTTTCTTGCACCTTTCCTCCCTACCTTTTTGACTAAGGTCGTGAGACATAATCGAACCCTGGAATGCCTGGATGCATCTGTGGGTTGTAGAGCTTACACTTTTGACCAAGACCTGGGCATCCCTACTCGCTGGCAAGCCGAAGCACTGCCCACGCGGCAGCCAGAGTGGGAACAATAGGCCCACCCGAGCCCCCACCCGCGAACAATGGCGGACCTCTCACTCCCCCGCCGCCCCGCGCCACCACCGCCGGTGGGGAGTCACCGGCCAAGGGCTCTCCCTCGATCCACCCGCGAGCCCAGCCCCGCTGGGATGTCCGAGGTAGCGTCGGGAAGATCTCCACTCAGGCTATGGTGCAAAGCCGGAGGAGGGGCAAGACACCAAGGCCACTTACCCCGATCACCACCGTCTCCTCGCCTTTGAATTTGGGGATGAATTTGTCCCCGCGGAGGATCTCCGCTTCGTTGAGGGGCCGGAACCGGCACATCACTTTGATGCTGCATTCGGCTGGATCCGCCATCTCGGGCCGCGGCAGGAGGGGACACGGGGATGGGGTGGGGGGCCCGGCTGGGCAGCGCCACCGAGGAGGCCGCGAGCCAACCGCTGCCCGCTGCTAGGCCGCCTCCCGCAGCTTCTCAGCAGGTCATCGCAAGGCTGCGCTGGACGCCCGGCAGCTCCGCCGCCCGGGAAGGAGAGCAGCGTTATCAACTGGGCCGCCCTGCTGCTGACCTCCAGCCCGGGCCTGCGCCCCCGGCCCACCTGCCCGCGACCACGAGGCGGGCGGACTAGGCGATGCTCAGGGAGCAATCCCCGCCCGGCTCAGACCTCCCGGGCTCCGACGCGCTCAGCCATCCTGCATCAGCACCACCGCGCTCCGGCAACTCCAGGCCCGCCCCTCTGCCCCGCCTGGGCTCGGTGACGTCACTGCAGAGATCCGCCTCACCCTGGGTGTGAGCGCGGCGCATCCCGGGACTTGTAGTCAGCCACTCTACCTGCAGGTAGAGGACAAGGCTTGGATTAGCTTGTAAGGACCCCCAGGACCTGCAAGACTGATGGGGCCCCAAAAGCCAAGTACAGAAAGGAAGTCATAGTTAGTATTCCCAGTTAAACTCTACAAAAAAAAACCAGGTCACATCTCTTCCTGAAAGAAAAATACTCATCAGCGCGGTGTACAACTGAACAGCGTTGCCCTGTGTTGAAGAGTTTTTGCAAGAGTTCTGAGGAAAGCAGGAAGGGAATGAGATTTGCATGGAAGCCAGTTATAACAGAAATGCCTGAACATAGGTAATTCAAAAATAGTTCATATCCGATCAAACTCAAGGATTTTATCACTGCAAAACTAAGTCAGGAAACAAATTCATACACCCACATATTTCGCATGCTACATTAGAGCTTGGGGGTTGAAGTTGGTTTTTTGAGTCCTAAGTCGGAAACATCTCAGTGTCGTGTGACTTTGTATGCTTGGAATCCCAGCGTTCAGAAGGCAACTTGGGACAAAAAAAAAAGTACCTCCCCAAAAAAAGAAAAAAGGAAAAAGAAAAGACCTCTCCGTTGCAGCTAATCATAGATCAATTTCTAATTATGTTTAGAATCCTGCAGAAATGATCAGATTGTATAGATCAAATCCAAGACAAGTCCAGGCTCTCGTAGTCACGGTTCTCTCTGCTTATGTAGGTTCCCTCGTCTCCTAGAACGTCCATGACACTTACAGTCTAACAGGTGCCAGACTTCCCGTGACTTCCTCCCTTCCCGTGACTTCTTCCCTTCCCCTTGTCCTGCCTTCGCTCAGAGCCATTTGCTCTGCGGAACTGGCCCATTCCCATTTATCTATGAAGGAACCTCATGGTACGAAGGGTCCTGCAGGGAACCGGATGTATTCCCACGTCCCACGAGAACGCATTGGCCAATAGCTGCTGTCCACTGGATTTTGTCCACACTAACTTTTCAATCCTAAAACTTTCTACAGAGGAATTTCCCAGATGGCCTGCAGCTGGTTGTCCTTACTTCCGGCCCCAGTGTCCTCGCTACATCACTGCATCTAGACAGTGAGTTCCCCGTTGCCTTTGCTCCATCTGAACACGGAGTGCAGAGTCGGAAGCGCGCTGAGTGGGGAACTCAGCTGAGCATGGGTCCTTCCTCTATTACTGTGGCAAGATGCTTACTTTCCTTCACACTCTGTTTCCTAGTCTCTGGTATTAGAATAGCAATATTGCCTCGCAGAATTTTTTAATAAGTTAAGAGCAATATTGCTTGTAATGTGTTTAGTATGGTAAAGTATTTAGGATTTTATATATATATATATACAAACATATATATAATGTGTATATATACATATACATATACTACATATACATCATATACATATGCACATATACATACACATATACACATATACATATGTATATACATGTACACATACATATGCATATACATATACATATATGTATACACATACATATGCATAATATTTACATATACACGTACACATACACATACATATACACGTACACATATACACATATACACATATATATGCCAAATCTTAGGTAGTGTTATTCTTACTGGGTACTGAATAAATGGTTGTAAATAACGACTTCTTTAATTTTAGAAATCTATCTGTTGCATACATCTAGTTGTACCCAGGAGTCCAAGTTTCCCGCCTATCTGAAAAGACAGAGCCACTGAAGTGAATGCTCTAAACCATTATAAGCAACACCAATTTGACTTTCTCTCCTCAGCACAGCTAATGTAAAGGGGAAGAATCCCTGGTGCTGCACTCTCATCTACGTTGCCCTAAGCCAGTCTCGGGCTCTGGCTCACAGACCCCTTGCTCTTTGGAAAACCTGTGTCAAAACTTGGTTGAGACGCAGTGAGGGGTTTAAGAGGCGGCTGGGCCATTAGAAGTGGTTCAGACCCTTTTCACAGGAGTAAGCCCTTGCTCTCACGATTCTACACTGGCTACCATGGGAGTGTGTGTTACTGACCACATTCAACTTCCTCTGCTCTCTTTCTGGTCCTCTCCTTCATTCACGGTGTGCTCTTGCCCACAGATGCTGCTTCTGGTTGTCTGCCACGTAGGAAGCAGCGACTGGTCCTCAGCAGGAGCCAGGGAGGAGCAACCCCAGGCCTACCAGATAAATCAAACTAATTTGTATAAGTTACTCAACCTCAGATTGTGACAGCCACAGAAACAAAACTAAAACTCAGTTACAGCAGTGATAACAATCTTACCAGTTCCCTTGGGCCCACGAGAGGATGTGCAAACTCCATATATGCTCATTTCTTTGAGAGTGTCCCAACTGTAAATAACCCAGGATGCACAGGGTGGTGATGGCTTCTTCTTTACTCATTAATTTATCTCTTCAGTCATCCACGTTCAAACAAATAACATTGCTTGTTACTTCCCAATTGCTAAGATGTACAAAGTGAACCCTTATCAAGGAGGTTATCATAGGAATCCCATTTACGAGGTCACAAGATACAGAAAATAAAGTGTTCAGTGTGTCTGAGAAAATGGGCCAAATGGGATTCAAGAAAAAAAAATATGAAGGCCACAGAGTAATGAGAAAATTTAATAAGCTTATGTACATAAAAATGTAAACTCTAGAGCCTGGCGAGATGGCGCAGTGGTCACCCTAATGACCCGAGTGCAGCCCCTTTCACTCACAGTGGTGGAAGGGGAGAACTGACTCCTGAGAATCGTTCTTAGACCTCCACAGGTGCACCATGGCTGGTACACACACACACACACACACACACACACACCACAAACCATGCATAGACAAAATAAAGAAATTAAACATAACTTACAACCTTTATACATTAAAGAATGTTAACAATAACAACAAAAACAATGTGCAAAACAAAAGAATTTGCAAATGATATATATGATACAGTTTATTATTTATACAGAATATATCAAAAGAACTCCTGCAATTTACAACCAAAATCAAACAAGTTTTTTTTAAGTTGCCAAAGGAACTGAATAGACTTTCTCTGAAGATGTACAAAAGACCAATAAGCACATGAAAAGATAATCATTATACATCATTAGAGAGGGAACAGCAAATGAAAAGCTCTAAGTCATCACTTAAAGCCGATTAGGATGATTATACCAAAGGAGAAAGGAAGAGAGAGGAGAAATAGAGACAGGAAGGAGCAGGGAGAAAGAAAACATTCACAATATGAAGACATTCAATCTCCTGTGCATAGGTTTTTGGGGAAAAAATGGTAATCTATTGTGAAGAACAGCATCAAATCCTCAAAAATATAAGTGTTGATTATGCAGCCCAGGAATTCCAGTTCTAAATATATATTCCCCAATCAGCTCACAGTCAGTAATTTGTACATCAGTGCTCAGAGCAACATAAGCCACCAAAAGATGAAAGCAATCTAGTGTTCATCAAGGATAAATGTTGTGATGGAAGTGAACCTATTAGGAGGTGTAGCCTTGTTGGAGTAGGTGTGTCACTGTGGGTGTGGACTTAAGACCCTCCCCCTGGCTACCTGGAAGTCAGTCTTCCACTAGCAGCCTTCAGATGAAGATGTAGAACTCTCAGCTCCTCCTGCACCATGCCTGCCTGGATGCTGCCATGTTTCTGCATTGATGACAATGGACTGAACCTCTGAGCCTGTAAACCAACCCCAATTAAATGTTGTCTTTTATAAAACTTGCATTGGTCATAGTGTCTGTTCACAGCAGTAAAATCCTAACTAAGACAGAAGTTGGTACCAGGGACTGGGGTATTGCTGTGATAGGCCTGACCATGCTTTTGTTTGGAAGAATGTGGATTTTGGGACTTTGGATTTGGAAAGCCACAGAATTCTTTAAGTGGGGCATAATGGGCCAGACTAGTAGGAATATGGAAGACAGTGGTGCTGAGGGTAATTTGAACTGTGTAGGCCTGACGGCCCAAGAGGTTTCAGTGGAGAAGAACTTTAATATGTGGCTGAGAGACTGTTTTTGTGATGTTTTGGTAAAGAACATGGCTGCTTTTTGCCATTGTCTGAAGAGACTGCCTAGGACTAAAGTAAAGAGATTTATATTAATTACATCTGCAAAGGAAGTCTCAAAAAAGCCCAACAAAGACTTTGTTCTCTGGTTAAGTCTAATGAAGAGAATTTTGAACAAGCATAGCAAGCTGAGAAAGGAAAAGCACAAAATATATAGTTTGCGTATTAAAGGGACTCCAGGGAGTGAAATGGAGCTGAATTCAAGGATATTAAATTGATTTAAAGGAGTGGTGACCTAGGGGGCAAGATTCACTCAGTTAACTTTAGGTCCAGACATGGTAGTACAAGCCTTTAATCCCAGGAGGCAAAGAAAAGCAGATCTCTGAGTTCAAGGCCAGCCTACAACAAAGCAAATTTTAGGTGGAGAAAAACTTTAATCCAGGCTTGGTGGACCACACCTTTAATCCCAGTACTTAGGAGACAGGCACGCAGATCTCTTGAGTTCAAAGTCAGTCTAAGAAGCAAGATTCAGGACAGCCAACTTAGGCAGTGAAGGAGCTGGGAAAAAGGAAGCTAGTGGTAATGTAATAGAACAAGGGGGCCAATGTTCCAGCTCCTGCAAGCAGCAGAACTCAGCAGCTTCAGCCATGTGTCTCTGGCTTTATATTCAAGAGGAGAAGGAGACTACTGGGGCAATTGATGCTGGCTATCTGGAGCTAAGAAATTAGTGGTGATTAAGAAAAGACCAGCATCAGCCGGGCAGTGGTGGCGCACGCCTGTAATCCCAGCACTTGGGAGGCAGAGGCAGGCGGATTTCTGAGTTCGAGGCCAGCCTGGTCTACAGAGTGAGTTCCAGGACAGCCCGAGCTACACAAAGAAACCCTGTCTCAAAAAAAAAAAAAAAATAGATTTAAAGAAAAGACCAGCATCACTGAGGTGAAATATGGGAAGTGTTTTCTGAGAGCACAAAGAAGCTGTATTCCAGAGATAGCCAAGTGTTCCGCATGCTGCAGCTGTACTTGGTAACATGTAAGAATCATCCAGGTGGTACTGGTTTTGAAGGCATGAAGGCATCATGAAAAACAGCTGAGGCTTGGTACTGTGAGAGGCCATGGAAGGCCATTGGTGAAAGTGTACCCTCAGTTGTAACTGACAGCCCAGGACTGAAGGGGTCATGCAAAGGAGTTGAGACTCGGTACCATGAGAGAGCCTATGAGAGGCTTTGGTGAAGTATAGTTGCAGTGGAAGACCCTAGCATATTGGAGATGCCAGTACCATGGGATGACCACCAAGAACAGCAGTGGCAGTGGAGTGGATCAATCTGAACTTAGAGTGCTACAGAGGGCAGAGCTGGAGAAGTGACACCAGCTCTTTGGAGATACACAGAATATCATGTGTGGATCTCAGACATTGGAACAAGAAGCTGCCAGAGCCACAGGATGCCTGCTAAGGAAAGCTGCTAACAGGGAGTGGAACAAGCCCAGGACAAAGAACCTAGTTGCAGTCAACAAGGATGAAAAAGGAGTTGGATATCTGAAGATTGCTTTGACATCAGACATGGTGATGCAGAGTTTGGACTTTGCCCAGCTGGTTTCTCATCTTGCTTGGAGGATTATAGTTAAGTGATTGAATGAATCTCAGAAGAGACCTTGAACTTTGGACTTTTAACACTGTTGAGACTGCTATAGACTACAGGGACTTTTGAAGTTGGACTAAATTTATTTTGTATTATGCTATGTTTAAGTATGGCCCCCATAGACTCATGTTTGAACAAGCCTATGGGAGTCAGGGAGTGGAATGTGATGGTTTGTATATGATTGGCCCAGGAAGTGAACCTATTAGGAGGTGTAGCCTTGTTGGAGTAGGTGTGTCACTGTGGGTGTGGGCTTAAGACCCTCCCCCTGGCTGCCTGGAAGTCAGTCTTCTACTAGCAGCCTTCAGATGAAGATGTAGAACTCTCAGCTCCTCCTGCACCATGCCTGCCTGGATGCTGCCATGTTTCCGCATTGATGACAATGGACTGAACCTCTGAGCCTGTAAGCCAGCTCCAATTAAATGTTGTCTTTTATAAAACTTGCATTGGTCATGGTGTCTGTTCACAGCAGTAAAACCCTAACTAAGACAAATGTATAAACATAACATGAAATATTGTTGTCTTTACGAGGAAGGAAATCGTGACCCATGCTGCAACATGACTAAGTCTTGCAGATTCTGTGCTAAGTAAGAGAAAACAAGGACAGAAGAAAACGGGCCGCTTGTGGTTCCCGGGCGCCCTCCGTGAAGATAACGAAAAGAAGCTGAAATCTCTCAGAGAACACGGCATAGTTTTCAGACACTACCTATATGCATCTCTCTGTGTCCTTTCATTCATCTCTAGGTTACTTCATTTTTAACTTTTGATTGGTTCCTTATGAATTTCACACCATGCACTCCAATCTCACTCATCTCCTCAACCCTTCATTCCCACCCTCTCCCCTTGAAATCTCTCCCCTCAAACGGAAAAAAAAAAACCATCGTGGAAGCTGTGGTGTATCAGTGTGTCCCACAGTATGCCCTTTTGTCCACACTTCTTCGCGTATAAATGTTCTTTGCAATGAGTCATTGGCCTGGTTCTAGGCCTCTGGCTTCTGTGCCAGTATCCATACCGGATCCTCACAGAGACTCCTCTCGGGTATCCTGTTGCACTGTCTCATGGAGATCCTGCAGCTTTTGATCTGTAGAACCAGACCCTTCCTGCACTCCAGCAGGTCATAGCTGAGGTACATATTAGAAAAGACTAACTCAGAGCCCTGTATCTGGACCTAGGAAGCATCTGAACCGGTCGGCCTGCCAGCTCTCCCACCCTACCACCAGGGCGAGCGCCCCAGCACAGCCCCTGCTCGCTCATCCAATGTCGTAGCCAGGAAGGGGCAGAGGAAGCTGTCCCACACTCTTGCCCTCAGGTGCATCACCCTCACCAAAGATCTACTTGGCTGCCCAGGCACGTTGCAGGATGAACTCTCCCATGCACGTCACCTGGTGATGGCAGGAACAGCTCTCCTGCTCTCAAACCCTCATGGCCAGCTCTTCCACAATGCCTGGAAGGGGTAAGGCCCAGTTCCGCACAGCCCTCAGAGATCAACATGGCTCCAGGCAGCAGCCACGATCAGGAATGCCTGCTTGGCCTTTGATGGTAACACTATACTAATCCTAATACTGCAGAGCCACAGACCTAGACACGTCCCTTGGTGACAGCACAGGCCAGCATCTCACCATGGCCTTGGGAGGCATCACCGGCTACTCACATCAGGCTGTTCCTCACTATCCTCGAGTCCCCGGTTTGCTGGTCTTCATTGTACCCACGTCCTTCTCCTTTTCTTCTTCTTCCTTTTCTCCCCCACTTAATTGCTCATCTTATGGGTGCCCAGGGTCTCTGGGTGTCTGCGGCCATCTCAGAAGTGGTCTCCGGAGTGCTATGTCCCACCCAAGCTATGTGGCATTCTATGGAGATCCATCTTGCCTGGGCTTCTAGGCCCTGGACTGATGGTTGCTTTATACTTTCTCCTTCCTGGGAACCTGTGGCACCAGACTGGTTGTCATCTCAGGCTTGCTCCCCACCGGAGCCCTCTAGGTTACTGCCTGTGTCTAGTTCAACATAAACACTACACAAATAGTTGGTAGACTGTATTATTCAACAGGAAGGAAAACTTCACACAGCTTAGTGCACACAGGTCTTGGGTGTTTCCCCACTGTAGCTAGACAGACATACAGATGGAGACATCATGGATACAAGAAGGAGCAATAATGCTGTATGACTTTATTTCTGTGAATACCTAGAATAGTGTTGGTTGCCACGAGCTGGGGGTGGGGAGGAACAGGAAGTTATTTTTCTTGTTTGGGTTGGGTTGGGTTGACTTTTGTTGGTGGTGGTTTGGTGGAGGTGGTGCTGGTGGTGGTGCTAGTGGGGGTAGTGATAGTGGTGGTGGTGGTTTGGGGGTTTTCAAGATAAGGTTTCTCTATATAGCCCTGGCTGTCCTGGAACTTACTCTATAGTTCATGATGGCCTTGGACTCAGAAAACCACCTACTTCTGCCTTTGGGTGCTGGAATTAAAGGGATTTGATACCACTGCTGGGCAGGAAGTTATTCTTTAAAAAAGTAAGTGTGGTGTGATATGATTAGATAGATAGATAGATAGATAGATAGATAGATAGATATGATAGATGATAGATAGATAGACAGATGGATGATATATAGAGATAGATAGATAGATAGATAGATAGATAGATAGATAGATAGATAGATAGAGAGTTTGGTTTCTGTTCAGAGTTTCATTTCTTGGTTTTTGTTTTTTCCTTTTGTATTTTGTTCCATATACAGCTATAGATCAATAAATCCTTTTGAATTTTTTTTTAATAACATTGGGGCTCCATAGACCCCAGAGTGCAAGATGTCTCTCAGGCCTTCACCTGTCCCACCCCCTTTCACCTGCTTATCCCCATCCCAGGGTAATCCATAGAAATCATAATTCTCGTCCCTAGGGTGGGCCTAGTGGTTAATTCTGATTGTCAGCTTGACAGGATCTTGAGTCACTTAGTTGATGATCTGCTGATGGAGTTTTAACTAGGTTAACGGAGGGGGGGGGCGCAGGGGTGGGGACAGTCCACCCTGAGCCGTACCATTCCATGGGCTGTGGCTCTGGACTGAAGAAGAGAGAAAGAGAACCGAACACCCCCGTCGCTCCCCCATCCCTGACGGTAGATGCACTGGGACCAGCTGCTTCCTGGGACCATGATACTCCTGGATCATGCCTCTCAAGCAAGTTGCTTTTGTCAGGCATTTTATCACAGCAGCGAGAAAACAAAACAAAATAACCAGTGCAGAAAATGCATTGCCGGCAGCAGAGGAGTTGCTATGACAAACCTGGCCATGCACTTCGTACACTCAAACGGCATGAAGACATGTGGGACGCTGGGCTAGAAGGCTAGGGAAGACTATAGGCAGAGGATTGGCTATTCTGGTGGCGGTGGGTGACAGGGAAGAGTGCTTGGGGAAAGGTGGGACAGGTAATGGCCTGGCTCGTGAGGTTTTGTGAGGATCATAAGGGCCCTGCTGGAAAAGATGCCAGAGGACATTTCATCGCATCTTAGCAAAGAGCCTGGCTTCATTCTACCCACAGCCTGAGAACCTGAGTGACACTGAATTCAAAGTAATAGATTAATCTCTTGGGCAGAAGAAATTTCAAAAGCACATTACATTTAGGCTACGGCGTGGCTACTGCTCACTGCTCTTCTTCAGATCAGCAGAGAGGGGAGGGTGTGGCTCCGTGGGGAAAGGGTGTGTGAGCAAGCTTAAAACTGCAGACAAGAATGTGTGAACGAAGCGTCTGTAACTGTTAAAGGGATGGCCACTATTAAAGAGGAACCTTCGCTGAGACGCTAGGAAAGGCGCTCAAAGGGAAACATCCTACTCAAGGAAGGCTCCAGTTTAAGGAAACGCAATTTCATTTGATAAGGGGGAAATGGAGCTGATGGTGCCGTTGAAGGGGCTCTCCATTTAAAACAAAACAAAACCAACTACCTATACACAAAGAGGCTACTGCAATGATAGTTCAACGGGCAGGCTGCGCCTGAAGCCGTCAGCTATAGTATTGTCTATGTGGTACCGGTTCTACAGGCATAATAAACCCAAGAATAAAGGGTTCGTGAAACTTGAGAGTGGGGCTTGACAGTAAGCCACTGAGTTCAGCATTGTGGCATTCTGACGCGCCTTGAAAGGAGACCGCGAGAAGCCACTCTGGGAAACTATGAAGGCAAACCTAAGTTGCAGTGGATGCCCAGGATTTGGGGGATGTGGGTACCATGGGAGGGATGCTGAGAAGAGCTTCTCGCATTGCTGCAAGCCGTAAGCCACTCGTGGCAGCTTCTGGAACTCAGCTTAGCGCCTACTTCATATGTAGATTTTACAGCAAGCCCGCGGTTCCAGACAGGATCCGAACCATAGCATATTATGAGAGTTGTAAATTATTTTTTCAATTTTACATCGTCTTGGCTGCCAGAAATAAAACAGGTTAGAAAAGATGCCAAAGGAGAATGACTTCTGTGTAGCAGGGTTTTTGCACACTCTAAGAGGCATTTCTTCCCGCCTCCGTTCTGCAGAAATATCTTACAGACACTATTAGAGCTTAATGCAGCATCACATGAAGTAGAGCTGGCCAAAGAGAGAAGCCGTGTGTGTTGCACGTAACAGAACCAGAGGAGGGAGTGGAGCAAACCCCTTTGTAGCCCCGATGATTTCATCGCAAGCCCCAGATGGCTGGCACGGAGCTGTTGGACTTAGCATTGGCCTTGCTGGGGTTATGTTTTGGTTTTGTCCAATCTTCCCATGCTATGGCTCCAATTCCCTGTTGTCCCCAGACCCCTGACAGGGTGATCAGCCGAAGGTCACAACTGGTGGATTCTGAACCAAGATTAGACTCTCAGGGGACAGGCTTCAGTGAGACAGCTCATTTAATTGGGGGGGGGGGAAAGGGCAATTAAACCTTTCGGAGATGTGTAGGGGCTATCGTGGCGAGCGTACGTACACCCTTAGCAGGGCCAGTGTGCTGGGAATGCCTCGTTTGCTAAAGGAGGATTTCCAGATACGCTGCTGGACAGGACCTTATTAAGAGGAAAGGAAGTTTTAACCTGACTACAAGCTATGTGACCTCCTCTGGTGGGGCAAAAGATGGGGGCACAAATCTACATGGCCTGGGGCAGAGTGGGAGTGACCCCACTCCTGCTGATCTCAGGATGAGATTTGGGGGGTTTGGACACACCTGAACCCCACTCTTGTTTCAGGTCTTCTCCGCATGGCCCCACGGATCCCCTGGCCCCACAATTCCTCTTTGGAATGGTAGTATTTACTCTCCAGGTCATTGTCCTGTTCAGTTATCTGTTTGTTTGGTTTTATTACCTTGACAGAAGCTAAATTTGTCCTAGAAGAGATGACCAGTTAAGAAAATGCCCCAGTAAGATCAGTCTGTAGGCAAGACCGTGGGCCGTTTTATTAATTAGTGAATGATGTGGAAGAGACCATTAAGTTGTGGGTGGTGTCACCTCTGGGCAAATGGTCCTGGGGTATATAAGAAAGCCAGCTGAGAAAGCCCATGAAGGAAGAAGCCAGTATTCATCTATAGCTGCTGCCTCAGCTCTTGCTCCAGGATGCTGCCCTGAGTCCCTGCCCTGACTTAAATTAACTCTTTCCTACCCAAGTTGCCTTTTGTCATGGCCTTTTATCACGGCAATAGAAGCCCTAAGACATTTATTTAGAAGTATATAACCTATTTTTGATTGTACAGGATTGTACAGTCAAGGTGTTGCCTGAGTCTTAGATTCTGCACTTTTACTGTGAGGACTTTTAAAGATAAATTGAATGCATTTGCTTGTGAGATATCCATGAGCCACTGAGAACAAGGAGTGGAAGGAAGATTGCTTTCATGTGCTATGACCGCATGTCAAGTTAATTAAATAACTTTGCTTTGTGTCTTGGTCATGGTGTCATGGTGTCTCTTCACAGCAAGAGAACACTAAGACAACCCAAAATAAAACAAAAACCAATAAGCAAGCAAACAACACAACCAAGAAAACAGAAAAACACCCACAAAACTAATAACAACAGTAACAACAACCAATCAATAAGGCATACATACAAAAGTATGGAGTCTGTTTCATGTTGGCCAAATACCGGGCTTGGGGTCTGCCCCAGAGTGAGGCTGATAAGCAGTGACATTGCATTAGGCAAAACTGATTTCCCCCTTTCCCAGCAGATATCAGTTGCAAATAGCTTCTTGGCCAGGGGTGGGGCACTGTGCCCAGTTCCTCTTCTCTGCTGGGAATTTGTCTGGCTTGAATTTGTTCAAGTCTCAGTCTGTGACTCATGTGTGCATCAGCCCTGTTGTGTCTGAAAGATGCTGTTCTTGGAGTCACTCGCCACCTTTGTCTTACAATCTTCCTGCGTCCTCTTCCATACAGTCTTCCGAGCCCTGAGCGGGAGGGTCTGATACGATCATCCCATTGCTGAGTGTTCACGTCTCTCGCTGCATGTTCTCCAGGTGTGGGTCTCTGTGCTAATTATCATCTATTTCGAGAAGAAGCTTCTCAGATGAGTGTTGGATGCAGTAACCCAGCTGAGTGTGCCGGATGGGAGTCCCTAGGAGAGAGAGCAGTTCTGCAGGCCAGTAAGGAATCATATCTCTCTCTCTCTCTCTCTCTCTCTCTCTCTCTCTCTCTCTCTCTCTCTCAATTGGCTTCTAGGAAAGCTAACCCCACCACTAACCCAATTCCCTGAGACAGGGTTTCTCTGTGTAGCCCTGGCTGTCCTGGAGATCAGGCTGGTCAAACTCAGACATCCATCTGTCTCAGCCCATGAGTTCTAGGATTAAAGGTGTATGCTACCACTGCCTGGCTGAAAACCTTTTTGTAAAAAAAAAAAAAAAAAAAAAAAAAAAAAAAAAGCATAAATGGCTCACATGGTGTTTCGATCAAGCCACTGGTCTGGCTGCTAAAATTCAATGTGGTCGATAAGTAAGCACGAGAGAGTGCGTTGGCGAGAGGAACTGTCTGTCCCGTTGATGATCTTAGTTATTTGGACTCTGGGAAATGTTAAAATTACAGTACAGTTTTAAACATGTTCCCTCATATCAGGATATTTTGCATTATTATAACAAAGTCCTAGGGTAGGCTTACTTCAGGTTTTTGTTTGTTTGTTTGTTGTTTAGTTTTTTGGATTTGGTTTTTTTCAAGACAGGGTTTCTCTGTGTAGCCCTGGCTGTCCTAGAACTCACTCTGTAGGCCAGGCTGGCCTCGAACTCAGAAATCCACCTGCCTCTGCCTCCCAGAGTGCTGGGATTACAGGTGTGCGCCACCACTGCCCAGCTTTACCTCAGTTTTAAAGCAAGTATTTTTGCTCAGATCCTGGAGGTATGAAGTCATCTGTTAAAGGTCCTTTTGCTAACAGAATCTTGATGGGGTACCCAGCATCACATGACAAGAGGTGGAGAGATGTGTGTGTGTGTGTGTGTGTGTGTGTGTGTGTGTGTCTGTGTGTCTCTCTGTGTGTGTGTCTGTGTATGTCTATGTGTGTATGTATCTCTGTGTGTGTCTCTGTGTGTGTATGTCTGTGTGTCTGTGTCTCTGTGTGTGTCTGTATGTCTGTGTCTCTGTGTGTCTCTGTGTATGTGTGTGTGTGTCTGTGTATGTCTATGTGTGTCTGTGTATGTGTCTGTGTGTATGTGTCTCTGTGTGTGTATGTCTGTGTGTCTGTGTCTCTGTGTGTATCTCTCTGTGTGTCTGTGTGTCTGTGTACTGGTCCTCTCCTTTCTCTTCTAAAGCCACTGGGGGCAATCACGATGCCTCACCCTAATGGTCACCTCAAATAAACACCACAGTTAGATAGGTAATAATTCTGACTGTGCTTATATTCATACTAGACATTAAATTTCAACACGTATATCTCAGATGAATCCACATCTAAGTCATAAAACCTCCATGATAAAAAAAATTTTTCTAAATATCTCCATCCCATAAGACTCAATCTCCCACAAAGATATCAGGAAGAATGGCAGGTTAGGGCAAGGGCAGAGGACTGTGTGCCACGTCGATAGCTGCCTGAGACCCGCATGGAGGCGGCGGCGGCAGCAGCAGCAGCAGCAGCAGCAGCAGCATATTGAAGAAGAACCAGACCTGGAGCACGGGGGGGCTAGGATAGGACGAGACGGAGAATGCTGTTCAGCAGGGCTGACATGGCGCTTAGCACACCACTGAGGCGATGCGCTTAGGGAAGGATACAAACCCAAGACCCGTTTTCTCAAACCTAGGACTGGAAGGCATGCCAGCCATGGTGCAACACACCTTTAATCCCAGCACTGGGAGGCAGAGGCAGAGAGATCTGTATAATTCAAGCCTAGCCCGAGAGAGAGAGTCCCAGACCAGCCACAGCTATAGAGTAAAACTCTGTCTAATGCATAAACAAACAAAAGAAACAAACACCAATTCCTGGAAGATGATCCTGAGAGGAACAGGGCCAGACGTCCCTGTAGATGGAAGGGAAGATCCCCATAGTCTGCCAGCCTCCCCCTCATCGCTCTGCTTCAGGACCTGGCTTGCTCAAGCTCTTGTCCCTGCTCACAGGGTCAGTTCCCACTCCGTCCATGTCTGGAACTTTTCTTTCACCACCAGATAAAGTCATAAAGCTGGGGTTCTCTCCAAACCCCAGATATTTAAGAACTTATCAAACGGTGTGACATGCCATTGTCATCTGGAGCCATGAAAATATCCTGAAGCTAGACGGTGGAAATGGTTGAACAACGTAATGGATATTCTTGATGCCAACTGAGTCGGGGGTCTTAGGATGGTTTAAGATGGTGGGTTTTATGATTGCTTTACTTACTACAGTGAAATAACTTAAGAGCACCTCATTCATTTTCCGCGCTCATCTTCCTCCTAGGCAGAGCCTAACCACTGGCAGCCTTACATGCCAAAGGCTCTGTGTGCGAATCTTGGTCCCTTTTGTATGTTGTGAGAATTGTGCGCTATCTGCATGCTCAGTAATTATTATTTTTTTTTAATGATTGCACTATTTCCATTGTACTCCGGGCCATGGCAAGAACCAATCAACGCGCAGGGGAGCCTGGAGACAAGGACGCTGTGCTATGTATGACGCTATGTTACGTAGGACGCTATGTCACGTAGGATGCTATGTTACGTAGGACGCTATGTCACGTAGGACGCTGTTACGTAGGACGCTATGTTACGTACGTAGGACGCTGTGTTACGTATGAGACCTTCTGCACAGGGCCCTTTGCTTCTCATCCCGAATATGCTGCTAACAAATTCTGTGGTTGAGATTCTATTTTTTAATCTCTTCTGCTGAAATGGTACTAAAAATATCTATTCTGGCTATACAAGGATTGAAGAAGAAATATCTGGGGGAAAAAAAAGTACTTTGGAAATAAAAATCTTTAAAAGACCGTGAAAAGATTAAAGGACTTATTTCTCCCAAGAAAATTTGAGAGAAAGGAAGTAGGAATTATAAATATATGTATGCATACATACATGCGTGTAGATGTATGTGTACATGTATATACATGGAACGCATGCATCTTTGTTTCTGTTTCATTTATTATTACTGAGGAGGGGGTGTGAAGACTGAGGACAATTTTGTGGAGTCAGTTCTCTGTTTCTTCCTTCTCATGAGTTCCCAGGATGGCACTCAAGTTGTCAGGTCGGCGAGGCAAGGCCTTTTACATCTGAGCCGCTTCGTTGGTGCCTAGGTTTTTAAAGTCGGGTTAGCCTCAGACTCAGTATACAGCCAAGGCTGGCCTTGAACTCTTGCTTCTACCTCCCAGGTGCTGCTGGAATGGCAGGCATGAGCCACCACCGCCACCACCACCCTGGCACAAAACAAGCTTACACCAATACAGCGTTGTTTTCTAACTCCAAGGCCCAGCATAACACAACTCTATAAATGTTGTCTCATGAACTCATCCACCATATTAGCCATTCTACAAATGTGGGTTTTCAGACGTTGGAAAATGGATCCCGAGAACGATGGTCCTCTCCCGCCGCCTTGGGTTCTGTTCGTGGTTAAGTTCACAGTGTGACTTCCTGCAGGCCACGTGCCCACTCTTGAGCTTCTGGGCTCCGCGAGGCCTCCCAACAGCGAGAATTTGCAGGCGCTCTCGGAGGTTAACGGACTGAGGAACTCACAGCTATCAGGAAGAGGGCCTCAAGCAGACTGGACCACCCCTGGTCTCGCCTCACCTTTACCAGCAAGACTTGCACAGCCTGAAGCTTCGTTGTTGAGAGGAAACAGAAAATGGAGAACTATCTGAACCACTCAGACAACGAGCAGGCTCCCTTTGAGTGACTCGCATCTATCTGATAGGAATTGAGGCCAAAGCACACGGTTTTTCTTCCACCCTCCTGATAACCCTACTTTATCGGAATCATTTTCCAGCACCCTGCCTCCCTTTATTCCACCCACTCCTAGAGAATAGTTTCTGTCCCCATCTCCACTGCCACTGAGAACTGTAAATGGAAGCAATTATCTGGATTGTTCAAGGGAAAAAAAATGCCTCAGAAAATTCTTCTGCCTGAGTGATCCAGGTAATTGCTTCAATTTTCACGTCAGCTCCTGTCTTGGCAGTCCCCGGGATGGCCATTTAACTGAAACCCTGGGGTCCGCAGGATACTATGTGGGTCTAATCATTTCTGATTGCCCAGGCCCAGCCCCATTCTTATAAGCGTGAAAAGGAAAACTCTGACCCTGGTGAAGATCGAAACCAAAGGAGCAGATGAGCTAATTTTAAAAATGCCGAGGGGGAAAAAAAAAACAACCCTTTAAAACTTACAAAAAAAAAATAATAATGTGCTATCATAGAAAAATCTGTATGTCTTTTAAATTTTATCCTCAATGAGGTAGAAGGAACAACTATCCCGTCCCATCAGCGGGTATGGGAGAGGCCACCTTCCTCTTTCGTGAGGACTGATACAGTAGTTGAGATTTTACTGGATTAAACCCCTTAGTGTTCTTACAGAAACAGAATAAAGGATATGGAAGAATTACATGGGGGGATCACTGGTTCTATGAAAGGATAGGAAAAGAATTGTCCAACCTATCAAAGGGGCTGGAGTTACAGGAGGCAAAGCGCACCTAGCCCTCTCAGGGACAACCCAAAACAGTCAAATTTCTGTCATTTATTCAAAACCCACCCGGACACAAAATTCAACATCAGTAATTGCTCTAAAATTCGCTCACAGGAAATCACTAAGAGGATCAACTTTCCTAAAATGAACCAGGAAGTACAATGGAGATATCTGTTATATACCACACAGCAAGCTCCATAAAAAAAAAAAAAAATCACTGGAAACTTCATGCTGCTGAGTTTCTCATGTCCTGTAACTACACGGAGTCCTATCTCTTACGATACCCTATGTGGATCCTTTCTTCTGAGAAGAATCCTCCCTGACAGAGTCAGTACACCGTGGCCCAGCTCAATGTGGGTCCCAGGTTTGTGACCCAACTCTAATACCATGCTCCAAGAAACAAAGTGTGCTCTCAAGCAATCAATCAGCACTCTGTCTCCTAGATGGTGGCAAGAAGAAAGGAAAAGCTGAGTTTCTATTGCCCACTGTGGTGGTTTGAATATACTTGGCCCACAATGGGAGTCAAACCCTTGTTGGAATAGGCCTCGCTGGAGGAAGTGCATCACTGTGAGGGCGGGCTTTGAGGGCTCTTAGTTCTCAAGCTCTGGCCCCTGTGGAGTCTCTCCTTGCTGCAGTGGATCAAGATGCAAAACACTCCCCTTCTTCTTCTTCTTCAGCATCATGTCTGCTTGGAACCCTGCCGTGCTTCCTGCCATGATGATAATGGACAGAACCTTTGAAACTGTAAGCCAGCCCCAACTTAATGCTGTCCTTTATAAAAGTTGCCTTGGTCATGGCATCGTGTCACAGCAATGGAAATCCTAACTAAGACACCCATTGTGAAGACAACGTGGCATGGACAGCAGACCCACTCTGAGTACATAGTCACAGCCCCTGGAGACAAGCGGTGGGGTGGGGGTGGGGCTCCCCATAGAGTCATCTTCTCTTTTCTAAGTGATAAATGAGGTGAGATTTTCTTCGGTGGAGGACAAGGGGAAGCACATGGTTACTAGGTGCCTTTTCCAACAGGAAGCACACGGTTATGAGGGGCCTTTCGGACACTTGCGTTTGTCATCTGTTGCTGGTAACAAATCAATTCAGCTCTCCAAGAAGCACTTGCTGTTTTTAGGCCAGCAATCATAGACCCTTGTAGCTTGGTCTTGTGGCTGAAGGCTCTGTCATACAGCCGGGCTCTATAGTCATTCTAAGGCTCAAATGAGGACTGCTAAGGTGCTTCATGGTCATTGGCAAGAAGCTGCTCTTAGCTCCCCCTTACGTGAGTCTTCCTTGGAGGTAGGCATCATTACAGCGGATGAGAGAATGGAAACCACTTTCCAGTTAGTTTAAGCATGTCACTGGTTTAGTGGACTTTCAATGAAAAGGCTTCCGTAGAGTGAATAATCAGGGTACTGGCCCACTGGGAACCATTTTAAACAAGCAACCACGTACTCCTAGATCTCTTACACAGAATGGAGCACAGAGTAGAAGAATGAACATAACTTTGAACCAAAATACACCCTTTTCTCCAACAGCCTCAGTCTGAAGTATAAACTATAGAAATATATCACCATTTAAGCAATATCATATTTAAGACAGCAGTCATAAAGGGAAATAGCAATATATAACACCTCATCGAAAATGGAGTCCTCTGCATCAAAATCCATACCAGAGAATAAATTTTAAAACTCAGTCGAAGAAGGTTTTTTTTGTAACATACATAACAAAGAGTCAATACCTTTAATAAAGAATTCTTACAAATCAATATGACAGTTGTAAATGCACAGGAGGAAAGCCAGCCTGGTGCACTAAAACTCGACACACAAAAGAATTATAAATTACCCGGAAATGCATGGAAAGCTATTTGGCCTCATTAGTAACCAGGGGAAATGCCTGTTAAATTGGCAAGGATGACAAAGAATAATAGGACTGTGTACTCCAAAGTAAGCAATGGAGGCAGCCTTCGCTCGCCGCACTGGTAAGGAGGTAGATTTGTGTGTGTGTTTTTTCTAGGAAGGCAACATAAATCTGAAATTGACACATGTACAGATATGGACTCGTCAGAGGCAGAAGCATCAGGATATAAGCATGTGACCCCCCACCCCCACCCCCACCCCCAAGGGAGACAAGAATTGCAACATTATGTAAAGTCATCTGGGAACTAAAGTTGGAAAATTTGCCAAGTCTTAGAGAGCCTTGAGAAGCAGGTGGAGCTGCTGGGAGCCTTGGCGGGCAGTGGAAAGCCCCTGGGAGTTCAGAAATAGAACAGACGGGTTAAAAACAAAACAGAACAAAAAAAAAGGCCCTAAACATTATTCAAGCCCTCTAGGAAATATTGGGATCTAGAAATAGCATTTGGAAGACATTTTCCTCTCCCCGATAGAACTCTGGCCCTCTCTCCTTGGTCTCACAATCTCTAGTACTCAGCCTGTGGGCTCCTTCTGACTTTGACAGGTGAGGCCTACAGCCTTGGCAGCTGGATAGCACCATGCCAGGCCCAGAAATGCAAGAGAACTGGGAGGATGGAGTTTCCTAAGCCGTGGCAGTTAGGCAAGAGTCTTTGGGTTCCAAGCAATAGAAATATATGTAAGTTATCTAAAGCAAAAGAAGCAGAGAAGGGGTAGATTCTTGACGAGTGTTAAGACTACACTGCAGCTCAACTCAAAAGCAAACCGGATTCAGCGAGCTGAACACTGTCAGGCTTCCCCTCCTCTGGTCTTTGCTGCTTGCTGAGTGTACCCTGTCTTCCTTTCTTCTTACGCACGGGCTCCTTGCCTTCTCTAAGCAGTTCCACGCCATATTCAGCTGCCCTGCCTGGCACATGGAGGATGACAGAAACTCTTTCCCTCTGTTTTAATGTCTCAGCTCAGGGCCGGCCAATCAATCCAGACCCAGGACAATGTCATGTTCAACAATCCCGGGTGTCCTAAGTGACCTGGTAATCTGTGGGTTGGACAGAGAAGGGTGAGGAACCATGTGCCGGGAAGGCAAGGCCTGGGAAACAGCCGTGGTGTTGATAACAGTGAGACTCAGGGAGTAGCCTTGTCCCCCGGAATCCTCCCTCAGACAGATGACGAGGGGCAGTCAGTACTGTGTGTCCTCCACAATGCCGCGCGGTCCTACCACAAGCGAATGCTCCACCTTCTAGATCTCAGGTGTCCCGACACGGCCACAGCCAGCCTGTGCTAGCGGGTTCTGCTTCCGCCAGCCGACTCACTTGTCTCTGGACTGGAACGTGGCTTTAGTGTGTTTTTCCATGACCTGTTTGAACAGACAGCCAGCCATGGGGTTACCAAGGAATTAACTGAATAAGATATTCTGAACTAACCCAGAAAACAGATGAGGTTGTATGGCACTTTGAAAAAGCCAACCCTGTGATCATGGGAGAGGATTCCAGACTCTGCTCATCTAAGCACATAGTTGTGGGCAGTGCAGCGGCTTGCAGCAAACATTTGGCAAACATTCCCACCCTGTGAGAAGGGCCCCTTACCCCTCCAGTACTTACATCAGCAACACGGGGCTCCGCAACTCTGATTAACGAAAACGAACAGTCTGGCCTGTTTATTTGTCCAGTTTTACTGGCATTCCTTTGGAACCTCAGCAAAACCTTAGCCCCACGGTGAGTTCTACCGTTTCGCAGGATGAACTCCATGCCCTAAGCAATGGGTTTCTATGTTGATGTGTGTAAATATGGGCACATACATAGCACATGTACGAATAGGATAGAGATCTTGTTCTAGTGTTTTGAAAGAACCGCTCATTCCTTCATTCTAGGCTCATCTTTAAAGTTTCTCGGAGGGGCCAGCCACTGTCTGAGGTGATCAGATGGGCTCCAGGCCAGAAGCTGGCCAATAAGTATAGGACATGACAGCCAGGCAGTAGGAAGGGCCGTGGACTAGAGTAAAGACGTAAGGAAGGGGGGGATGGGGTTCTATTCTAGCTCGGGGGATTAGAACTAAGAAGGAATGTGGAACTATGCTCCAACTCTTAAGCTTCAGCCTCCAAACACACAAACCAGAAGGGGTGGATGAATGGAGAGAGGGTATTAGAAATTGCTATGGAATCAACCACCCCAAAAGTTGACTGTGTGTGTGAGCTTACACATGTGTGCATGTGTTCATGTGAGTATGTACATGTGTGTGGTATACATGCATGCTTGTGCTTGTGTGAACCAGAGGTCCATGTAGGATATGTCATGTTTTCTTCACCACACTCTACCTTAATTTCTGAGCTAGGGTCTCTCGGTGATCCTGGATCTCATAGCTCCAGGGACACTGGCTATCGAGGGAACTCCAGGGATCTGCTGTCTCCACCTCACTCCCAACCACTAAAGTTACAGAGTCACATTGCTACACGGGGCTTGTTTGTTTGTTTTGATACTGGGGATCCAGACTCCACGCTTGAGCAGTAGGTGTCTGTTTTAGTCATCGAGCCATCTCCCCAGCCCCTAAAACAACCACTCATCTCTCGCCATCCACACGATACCAGGGTAGTGTTGCTTGCTGACCTCTACCCAGTCCCTCGGACATGGGCTCAAAGCGTTGGATGTCTGTTTGCTGAGCCTGACGTGATCTCGGCTCCACAGGGCTTGGCCAGGAACATCCCCACGCAGAGTCAGAGTCCTAAGGCTGGCAAGGCAACTGGGCAAAATAATCAGTGAGCGTGTGCTTACGCCTTCCTGATTTCTCTTACCTCACAGTTGATAACCTTGACCAAATCAGGCCACATAGATGAAGCCAGACACACTTAGAGGAGACGGTCATATTATAGAGCAAAGACTATGACTATAGAGTATAGATTGAATTGTGCCTCTCCCTCGAGTTCATAAGCCCTGACTCTCATATGACTTCATCTGGAGACAGGGTGTGTAGGAGGGAAGGAAATTTTAATGGGTTTGTAAGTTTGGGGTCCTTTGGGGTCCTCTCTGTGGATTGTGAGTCCAGACAGTCTTGGAGATGCCAATCCCCCTGACACAGCCTTCTAAGTGGCTGTGGTTATAGGTCTGAGCCATCAAGCTCAGCAAAGTTGCTGTGGTAATCCAATAGGTACATTGTTAAGGAAGAGAGAGAGAGAGAGAGAGAGAGAGAGAGAGAGAGAGAGAGAGAGAGTCCTTCTCTGCACATGTGAACACAATAAGAACATGTTGCAGGAGAGTAAGGTGGCCCTCGCCACTTCCTATCTAAACCACCTCGACCTTTAACTTCCAGCTTCCAGAACTGTGAAAAAAAATCACAGTCTATTGTGTGAGTCCTATACTACTTTATTTTTTTTTGTTGCCGTAATAAAACTCTTTGTCCCAAAGGAGGAAAGAATTCACTGAGAGAAGCCAAGGCAGGAACTCCAGGTAGGAACTTGGAGGCAGGAACCGATGCACTGGTTGGTCAGGATGCTAATGACTGGCTTGCTCAGCTACTTCTCTCAGACAGCCCAGGCCATCTGCCTAGGGATGGTACTACACTGGCCACAGGGGGCTGGGCCCGCCTACACCGATCAGCAGTCCAAAAAAGGTCCCACAGACATACTCACAGACCGACAAGGTACGGGCAGTTCCCCCACTGAGGTTCCTTATTGAGGTGATTCTAATTTGTGGAAAGTTGACATGGAAACCAACCATCGCAGGCCTCCTTGACATTTTGTTCTGGCAGGAGGAGCTCCCTTAGATAGGTGTGGGCACAGAGAGGCCATTCCTAGTTTTCTACTTTCAAAAAGAATGGGGGAAAGATGATGGGAGGGGAGGGTGAGAGGAAGGAAGGGAGGGAAGGAAAAATGGACGGGAGAGAGGAGGGGCAGAAAAAGGGGGATAACTTCTTTTAAATGTGAATGATTGAAAATGCAAGCAAAGGCCCCCTTCTCTATCTGGTAATTAGGTTTGTGACTTATTTGCAGTGTCCGTCTGTGACCAGACACAACCAGAAGGGAAAGAGTCTTGGAACCGGGGACAGAGAAGGAGCCTGGGACTGGCTCACCCTCTTCCGAAAATAAATGGAGATGATTTGGAGACGTTCCAGGCACCGAACAAAGAGTGTGTGAAAAGCTATGGTTCTGCCTGGAGGACTCTCGTCATAGCCGATTCCTTTTCTGTCTCAAGACGACAGGCAAGCTTTAGGAATAGATTTATTTAAGAATTCTCTGTCTGAGTAACGGAAGCAGACAAGGAGACACACAGCCAAACCTCAGGCAGACAAAGCCCGGGGAGTCTTGTGAAGAGTGGGAGACAGAACTGAACAAGGTGGAGGGGTCAAGGACACCACACAAGAAGACCCACAGTGTCAACTAACCTGGGACCACGGGGGAGGGAAGGGGGGGTGCTCACCGAGCCTGAGCCGCCGATCAGGGAGCGTGGAGGAGCTGGACATAGACCCCCTACACATGTGTAGCAAATGTAAAGCTTGGTCTTCAGGTACATCCCTGAACAAGTGGAGCAGGAGCTTCAGTCTCTGCTCCCTGCCATTGCCCCCCATCCCCCAACACGGACTGCCTGGTTGGGCCTCAGTGGGAGAGGATATGTCTAGTCCTGCTGGGACTAGAGGTCCCAGGGTGGGGTGGTACCCAGGCCCTGAGGAGGGTGGGGGAGCAACGGGAGGAGGGATGTGTAAGGGTGGGACTGGGAAGAGAGGAGGAGGGGGGCTGTGATAGAGATGCAAAGTGAATATAAACAAATGGAAAAATTACCTTTCTGCTCAATAGAGGATACTTGTAGGTCTCCCTACCCTACAAGATAAATAGAAAATGGCTCTAACGAGAAAAAGCTTCTTTAAGATACTTTGGCTTGAGCTTTTACGAGATCTTGCAAAAGAGAAAAATATTCACGTGTGTATTTGCTTTAGGAAATTGTGCTACATACCACCTAGGACTTTTTTGTCCTAAGGTTTTGCTGGGAATTGAACCCAGGGCTTCACACATGCTAATCAGACATTTTACCACTCAACTATGTCCCCAGCCCTCTCTAAGGCTGCTTTTTAACAGAAACACAAAATGAAAGGCACACATATGCAAACCCAGTGTTAACATCCTTTCTATGGTGAAGGCCATTAAGGTAAGCGACACACGGCTCCCACCGTCCCAGCGTCTACCATCTAACAAATACACAACGGCAGAGGGATGAGCCCCGTGGAGCCCCGTGTGTGCACTCCTCTGCGGTGAGTGTGGGGCTTTCTTCTGTGCATTCTGAGGAATGAACCTGGGCCAATTACAGGAGAAAGACGAATCCTAGCAGGCGACAGGCGGTGTCTACGCGTAGGGAAGGGAAGACATGCCCATAATTGACCTACTGGAAGAGAAGGCAAGTCTGAGAGAGTCTGAAGAGAGGTCCGGTTCTCCATGGAATTTTCTGGAAGCTAGGTGCCAAGCGGTTGGGTGGTAGTGGATCCCTATCATCTACCGCCCGGTGAAGCTCCCAGCCTTTCCTCCTGTCTGCGCAGGCATTCAGATTAGGGGAATGGAGCCAAAGGGGTGACTGTTTATTGCTCACCCCGGCATGAAGGCTCTGTGCCCAAGACAGGTTTCCTTTGGTCTTAGAGTTGTCAGAGTAGTTCTTATGAACACCCACTGTGGTGCGTCCTCCAAACCTGCAGGCCTGCCCCACCTGGGGGGGTTTCTCTTTGGATGACGCAATCTGCACTCAGGAGCCTGTGCAACTCCAGGAAGGAGACTTTTCTCTAGTGGGAAAGCATCTTGGAGGGACAGAGGTACACAAGACACACCAGGCCTGGAGTCTGTGGTGGGGCAAAGGTAGGGATTCTTAGAGCATGGTTCCTCAGGGAGTGGAACAGGACCCAGAGGGAAGCAGGGAGGGGTGTGGCTCTTCAGGATCCCACCCTCAGCCTACCAGTGAGGAAATCCTAAAATTGCATCACTTTGAGGTGTGGCCTTCTATCTAGTCAGTGACTGCTGTGTGCTGCTTCCTCCCAGAGAGCAGACTTTATTCTTAGTTCTTTGGAGGAAGGTCATCCATTAGAAAAAGAAAAAGTTGGCGGGGGGTGGGGGTAGGGTGGGGGTGGTGCACATGACATCCATAGTAGAAGACATGCTCAGTTGAGAGAAAGACCTGCCTGTATGCCATGTCCAGAGCTTCATGCACTGGTCCCAGTGAAAACATAGAATGACAGCCAACAAATCCAGATCTGTAATTCTCGCAGGTTTGATGTCAATAAATATAAAGTGTGCTCTGTAAACTAGAGGGTACTATATAACTCCTCATTCTTTAGGATATGTCTTGGCCCATAGGTGTAATAGTGGCACAAATTATGGGGGTAACCAGCTGCTTTCTGATAGGATGTAAGGCTTGTTCCACAGGAGGAAGCTCACGTCAGGTGCTGTACTAACTCTGGCCAGGACTCATGATTTGGGAGTTCATGTGTCCCCAGACTGAACCTTCTATTATTATTCTGTTCAGTGGTAAAAAAAATCTCACCCTGGCCCCTAAATTCATATCTTTGTACCCATAAATCAGCATAGCTCCCAGAACTCATCAGAGAAGTTTCTTTGTTCAGAGGACAGTTGTTAGTACAGGATCTCACAACCGGTCAACGTACAGAGAATGACTGTTTGTGGAGTGCTCAGCTGCAAAGGGGCATCTGGATCATACCCTTCCCCAAGGCTCAGAGACAACTGAGGGAGCCAAAGAAAAAGATCGGACATGAGCCATAGGTTGGGGTGGGGAAAATCAAAATGGCATCTTCCAGATGAAGCAGAGATAGGCCTGCTACAGTCGTTAACTCACATCAGGTGCGGTTACCTGCATTAGACTTACATAAAAATCAAGCCAGTAAACACTCCTCAGCAGTGGGGGATGGGCTCGCCATCCTCACTGCTAGCTGAGGAGCTTAGGATAGTCAGTGGCTCCTGAGAGAAGAAGAGTCAGTTTCTTTAGGGATGTAGTCCCTGGTAGGGGATCATTTTCCAGTGGGTGTCCCCAAATAGGATGAATTCATAGACTGCAGAAATTAGACTCAGCGGGTTATTTTTTTTTTTAAAGGACACAAAATTGAGAGGGAGTTGTAGAAGGAAGAGTTAGGGAGTGGATGAGTTGGGGAAGAAATGGGAGTAAATATGATCCAAGCACATTGGGCACATGTATGCAATTATTAAAGAATAAATGCATGATTTTTTAAAAGGCCGTTTGGGTGGCCATGAGTACATCGCATCCATCAGGGATGAACAAGAGGAGCCTCACGGAGCCTAGGTCCTCCTACCAGCTTAGGTCAGGGAAACAGAGCACACAGTCATGTAAACGCCAAACTGTCCCAGTAGATAACATCAGAAAGGGGAAAGATTGTGAAACTGGATCCTGGGCTGGAGTCATACTGAAGGATATCTTGGACAGGGGTCATCAAACCACGATGGCAGAAGAATAAACACCAGAATTGGGTACAACACTTAGAAGGAAAAAGATGGTGGGTCCAGATAGAGAGAGCCAGCAAGTGGGTGAGGCCAGGAAGTGAAAACAAGGACCGATAGGAAAGAAAACCAAACCGTGGTGGTTTAATTGGAAAAAACGATGGTTTCTATTTGTTATCACCCATAAACGGGAGGCTGAGGCAGGTGGATGGGGAATTTGAGGCCAGCTTGGACAACACTGTGAAACCCTGTCTCCAAACAGAAGACATATGCTAATGCTCTCCCTGATGGAGACTGGCATTCATCCTCTGACTCTTACCTCTGACTCTCACACAGTCATATGCTCTCAATAGATCCTTACGATTATGTGACTGTTAGATGTTACTGTCCCATAGATGTCTTGGTTTCAGGTAGCATGTAGCTTACTCACAAGCTTGCCCAAACATTGTTCAAAATGTGTCCTTAGCGGTCATCCTAGGTAAACCGTTTTGACATCACACATGATGCCCTGCAATAACACTGTAAGCTCTTCTCTCATACAGGTCAGTCCGACAATACCAGGAAACTCGGTTTGATTTTTATCATAAATTAGAGCTGCTGTGGTGAGACAGAAAATAGAAGTGGAAAATAAAGTTACAGGAAAAAGTGCAAACAAAACCCTATGAAATTACAGGAAAGATGATTATCACCACCACACAGCACAGGGAGTCAGCTAAAAAGCCAACAGGACTAATACCTGAGGGTACAGTGGGGTGGTTGGGTGAAAATTAAGCAGATGAAAATATGATTGGCTTTTCTGTTCTGTAAGGACATTCAGCTTCGTAGGGGATGGTGACTCCCGCTGCTGAGAGACAGATAGCTGAGAGCTGCCAGCACTCAGGGCTACAGTCTGAATGTTCGAGGCCATTTGAGATTTGCATTGAAATGTAGTCACCAATGTGGTGGTGTCCGCTGTGGGGCCATTGGGAAGTGATTAGGAGATTTGGACAGATTGCTCACCACTGAGATGACTGAGCTTGCAAAATAACCCCAAGATAGTATATCACTTTTGTCAAGTGAGGATGCCAGGGAGAAGGTGCAGATGAGGGAGGGGACCCTTGCCATACATCAAGTCTCAGAGGCTTGACCTTAGACTGTCCAGATTCTAGAACTACAATATTTTAGCTGTTTATAAACTACCGAGTTGATGGTGTTTTATGCCAACTCAGAACTGTGATCTTATGTAGCAATGGGAGGAAAGGGCTCTTAGCAGAGTGGTCTTAACAGGGCATAGAAGCACAGACTCTGGAGTCCCTCCTGGTCTCAGTTGAGTGACTATTGTGAAGTTAACTAGTCTCCCTCTGCTTAATCTTCCCCATCTGCCAAAGAAGAACTGTGCTGTGATGTTTAGTGATGTAGTAGACATCAAGTCAGAGCCACCCTGACAAGGAATGAGCACTAAAACATTTGTTGTTAACATTACCAATTAATCTTACTAGCGTGTGACCACATCTCGTCACCTCCCTTGAAAATTTACCTTCAACAGAACTTTAGCACCTCAACCTCTCCCGTGAATAGCATTCCCTTGTCTCCCAGCCTCTGGATACAGCAGCTTAGCCAAAAGCCAAGGTCAAGGACCAAGTGCTATTTAGTTTTCCATCATTAAGGCAATCAAGGTCCAAAGAAAGCATAATGCCACCCTCCAGCGAAGGCGATGAGATCATAATGTCTGTTCTCGGTTCAGCCTAGAGAAACTCATCGCCCTTTTACTTGGACAAGAAACTTAGTCTTACAAGGGACCAGCTAAGACCTCCATTGACTGTCATATCAGGACCAACGCATTATTCTACATGCAGATTTTTTTAAACGACGGTAACTGTTTTAGTTCTATCATGGCTGATCTTCCCCATCAACTGAGCAGACTCACCAAGGAAACACAACTCAGCACAACTACCGAGTGTTTCCAGAGAGGTTACACCGGGGAAGGCTCACCCTGAACGTTGGTTGGCACCATCCTATGGGCTGGAGTTCTGGACTGAATCAAAAAGGAGAAGAGTAAGCTGAACGCCAGCATTCACATCTCTTCAATTCTTGACTGCAGCCTTAATGTGACCATCTGCCTTACGTTCCTGCTGTCGAGCGCTCCCTACCGTGATGGACTGTGCCCTCAAACTGTGACCCAAACTAGACCCTCCCTTCCATAAGTTGTTTTTATCAAGGATTTTGTCATATTGAGAAAGGTAACTCATAACTTTTGTTTGTTTGTATCCTCTTAGTTACCAGACTTTCTAAGATGTTAGAATCTGTGCTGGAGGGATGGTCCGGTGGTTAAGAGCTCTAGCTGCTCTTTTGCAGAGGACTTAGGTCCCACATGGTTGCTCATGATGCCCATAATTCAAGTTCCAGGGGAACCAATGCCATCCTCTGGCCTCCGTGGATACCAGGTACACATGTGGCACGCAAGCATACTGTGGAGGCAAAAACCACTCAAACACATACAATAAAAGCAAGTCTTCATTTTTTTTAAAGGTTAAAAATAGATATTAGGATCCAGAATTCAACACAGCCATACCAGACTCACATTCCCATCCTGTTCCAAAAGGCTTTGAGAGGAGGGACTGATGGTATCTGTGACCTGGAGGTAGGAAAGAATGCGGCAGGAACCCTGAGCTGAAGATGGCCGGGTAAGATAGATTGCCCAGTGCCTTTTACTGTCGCCATGTGTGTCTCCTCCGTTAGCCCGAGGTCTTGATGAGCTTTCCGCCTGACGTTAGCTGTCCCAAATGGAATTGAGCGAAAGGTCCTGTGCCGTAACACCTGGGCTAAACGCTCAAAAAGGAAGCGGAGGTCCCTGGGGCCAGCCTGCGGGCAGGAATGGTAAGTGGTGAGTACTGGGGGAAAAGTGAATCTGGAAAAGGAGCTGGACTTGGAGGCCCAGCCAGCACTCCATACTCAGCGGCTCTTCCCCAGAAGCAAGTCTTAAAGGACTGGGGCTGACCATCAGGCTTCCTTATAGCCTGAAACCTAAAAGCATTAATATAAAGAAACATACAATTTTGAGAATCCGTCCTACAGGGAAGTCAGGGGCGCTAAGAAAATTCAGGAAAAAAAAAAACCACACACACACAAGAAATTATTCTATCTGTCTGGAGATAAGGCACAATTTTACAGGGATGGTGACATTTGTGGGAACGAAATAGTAATTTAAACACACACACATAGCTTTATACTCTTCATCGGAAAGCAACTTAGCACGAATACGGCAGCTTTGCAAGGATACAAAGAACCGTAATGAAACCAGAAGGCCTCTGTTTCTGCTCTGCTGTCCTTAGTGCAGAACTTAAGGTTGTTTCTCTGACCAACACAACTGCGAGTGTAGGAGCCTCCAAAGCCATATTCTAGGCAACAAGAAAAGGCCAGGGCTCACCCTCCTGACCGAACACCTCACTCCAGAAGCTTTCAAGACACAGGCAACATTTTCACTTCGAACTCCCTGACTAAAATGGATTTTTGCGACCTCGCTGAGCAGCTGTGATCTCCAGGAGGTACCTAAAATAGGTAAGCCTCAAATAATGCCGAGATCCTGTGTGTGAGGAGAAAGTGAGATACGAACATAAAATCCTGATGAGTGTTCCCTAGCACCAAAATTCTGAAGATTGCTTTAAAAAAGGAAAGGAAAGAAAAATCAATCAATATGCCCCAAATAGCAATGCCTCATGAGCATGGGGGATAATATGAGGGATTGGATGAGGATTCTATTTCCAATGTGCTAGCGCACAGCGTTCTGCAGCGTTCTCCCATTCTCCAGCAAAATAGGTCAAGTCGGAAAAAAACAATCATTTAAATTCTGTGTACTGTCCCTGGGGCCACGAGTTAGACTCCAGACCACAGCCAGCACCTAGGGCATCGGAGTGAATCTTCCCTCTCCCGACTCTGGGTTAACTGGGTGGAAGCCCGGCTCCCAGGAGCAGTGGTGGAGAAGAGAAGGGCTCCTGCTCCTGCATGAGGCGTCGCATCTCCCTGAATGCACTGGCTCTCATCTTCCCTAGCTCCAAGTAGAAAGCTCATTGGTTGAAGAGCTCCTCCCAGGCTTTTTACACCAAGGATAGCAAAGGCTCAACTGCTTTTCATCTTATCTTACTCACTTGTAAGGATCAAGGCAAACGGAGAAGGCAGAGGCTGCCACACTGCCCACTCAGCTGTCAGAAGAGAGACTTGGAGAGTCCGCTCAACGGGAAACGCAATCCACGAGAGAAGAGAACTCCGGCCGAAGAAACGGACTCCGTTTCAAACAGTGACAGGTAGATCAAGCCTAAAAACGCTCATTTTTACTGAAGAGCAATAAGCCACTTTACCACAAAGAACTAAGGAAGATGAGCCCTCTAGGAGCAGAGGGTGTGTCAAAGACTGGCCCCAAAGCCTGTTCCCGGAGGATTCTGGGAAACAGCGGAGGAAAGAAGCATCGCAAAGCAAGCTCTATCCCTAGACGCCCCCAGAATCGAATGAGGGTACTGTTTTGGAACCTTGAAGTCATTGTAGGTATTAACTTCTAGAGGAAGGCTCGAAAAGTTGAGTGAAGCCAATTTAAGAACCAAATTTAGTCAATTTCTGCTGTTAGCGCGGTAGCGTTCAAAACCAAACTCCCCGGGAACTCCAGGAGAGGGGTACAATCGGAGACTTCCAGAATAAACTGTAAAATCTAAAGGACAGATTTCAACCAAAATATCATATAGCATAAACAAAAGGATGGGCTAGTCAAAGGTAGAAAATGAATGGAGCTGGCAAAACCCAAAAGGAACGAAGAGAAGTTTTAGAACCAAAGTCAGAGGTAAGTCGTTATAGGAAGGGGGAGGGGTGCAAATTGAACGACATGGGGAAGAAGCGATGATTAAAAAAAAAAAAATCAAATAAGGGAAGTTGAAAGAAAAAAAAAGCTGAAGAAAGCTGAAGAAAGTCGCAGGGCATGTCAGCTGGATGAGGTAACAGCTGGACTATAGATGTCCCATAAAAACCAGAAAAGGCGAACATGAGACAACAGCTGCAGAGCCCGTGGCTGAAAGCTTCTATTTGCTGAAAGACATAAACAGACTTCCAAGAATCTCAGTAAACTTCAAACAGGGTAAGCTCACAGAGCCCGTCTAAAATGCGCGGCAACTGGCCAGATGTAAGGTTTTCGACGGCAGCAAGAGAGAGAGAACTCATCACTAACAAGGAATCCTTTTAAGGCTGTCTGCCGACAGCTCTACAGAAACAATGGCGGAGAAAGGCAGTGGGCTAAGGTGCTCACAGAGCTAGGCAAACAGGAATAAACCACAGATAAGACCCTGCCAAGAAATCAGGGGGGCGGGGCGGGGCGGGTGTGTGTGTGTGTGTGTGTGTGTGTGACATGCCTTTAGTCCTCCACCCAGGAGATAGCGGCAGAGTCAACAGTGCGCTCGAGACCAGCCTGATCTACAGAGTGAGCTCCAGGAGAGTCAGGGCTACACAGAGAAACTCTGCCTCAGAAACAAACAAACAAAAAAACAATAACCAAAACAAACAACAGCAAAAGCCCACCCTGCCAAGCACCCAAAGAACAGAGAGAAAATATGATGAGAAAGGGAACTATGCCTCATAAAAATATGAGTATAGCTAAGCACATTAATATGTTAGAAAGGAAGAAAAGAAGCAGAAAAAGCATCTAAAGAAATAATGGATGAAAATGTCCCCAGTTTGCTGTAAAACGCCAAGCTGCATATTCAGAAGCCCAACAAACTTCAAGCAGGATAAATGCGAACATCCACAGACAGCCTCATCATGGTAAAGAATTTGGAAGCAAAAGGTTGGAAATAAGCTCGAAACCTATGGGGGTGGAGGAGAGAAAGACAGAAAAGAGCATGTGCGGGGAAGCCAACGATGGACAGCTGACTTCTCCGAAGGACCGGTGAGGGCTGGAAGCGGTGGAATGACAGTTCGTCTCGATAAGGAAAACCAGCTGTCAGCTGCCTTTGCAAATGGACAGGAAATGAAGGCGTTCTAAATAAACCGAGAGACTGTTGCTGGCATAGATGCTATAGAAGAAATACTGTGCGAGGTTCCTTAACTAGAAACTTAGGTAAACCAAAACGGAGATTTCGATCTGCATGAAAACAAACAGTACTTATAAAGGCAATCCTGTGACTATTAACAAATAGGATGGGGCTGGAGAGAAGGCTCAGAGGTTAAGAGTGCTGACTGCTCTTCTGAAGGTCGTGAGTTCAAATCCCAGCAACCACATGATGGCTCACAACCATCCGTAATGAGATCTGATGCCCTCTTCTGCAGTGTCTGAAGACAGCT
The DNA here is from genome assembly GCA_964023405.1 of Apodemus agrarius. Classification (NCBI taxonomy): domain Eukaryota; kingdom Metazoa; phylum Chordata; class Mammalia; order Rodentia; family Muridae; genus Apodemus; species Apodemus agrarius. Next base: position 135,325,196 of record OZ030008.1, read on the forward strand.
ACAGTGTACTTACATATAATAAAACAATACATCTTAAAAGAAAATAGTATGGATTGATATTTTCTACCTAGCTGTATTTTAAAAACAACTTTATTGATAATATGTTAATAACTATGTTGCTTGATCTATAATAGAAAATAATAACAGCATGTAGTTATTAGGTGACAGAGCTGGACTGAAGTAACTACACTAGGTGGTAATTCAAACCACAGGCGTAGTGAAAACCAGAAATGGCAAGTTTGAAAGTGAGTATATTGCGCTTTTTTTGTTTGTTTGTTTGTTTGTTTTTGTTTTTCGAGACAGGGTTTCTCTGTGTAGTCCTGGCTGTCCTGGAACTCACTCTGTAGACCAGGCTGGCCTCGAACTCAGAAATCCGCCTGCCTCTGCCTCCCAAGTGCTGGGATTAAAGGCGTGCGCCACCACCGCCCGGCAATATATTGCGTTTTTAAAAAGATGTATTTTCTTCTTTTAGACACTTTAATAAATATAAAATTAAGTACATAGTAAATTTAACAATTACTGGGTGTAATATATATATATATATATATATATATATATATATATATATATATGAGACCAATATCATAGCATAAAAATGGGGAGGAGAAATACAGAAACATAGATATGAGCAATGTTTCTATATTAAGTAAATTTTGATAAGTTTTTAAAGCATGTATACAGAAAGTCCCACAGATTGGAGCAGAGATAAGGGATTGCGGTCTAGAATAAGAACCATGTTAATCCCAGCACTTGGGAGGCAGAGGCAGGCAGATTTCTGAGTTCGAGGCCAGCCTGGTCTACCGAGTGAGTTCCAGGACAGCCAGGGCTATACAGAGAAACCCTGTCTCGAAAAAACAAAAAACAAAACAAAACAAAAACAAAAACAAAAAACAAAAAACAAAAACAACAACAACAACAAAAAGAACTATGGCATCAGAAGTTGGTTCTGCAGAACGATTAACAAAACTGGCTCCATCAATTAGACTGGGGAAGAGCAAAAGAGTGAAGGCTTGAGATTTTCAGAGATGAAAAGGACCTTGCTAGTCAATAGAAAGGGCAGAAAGGAATGCTGGCCGAGTAACCGAATCGCTTGGACGAGGTGAACAATTTCCTAAAGGAACGCGCGCTCCAGGCACTGAGCCAAGACCAGGTTTGGCTGTGGAGTCCCCACACAATGGAGCGCTGTTCACGGGCCGTGGAGAATGCTAAGTGCTGTGCTATGCGGTAGCCATGGCAATGCTGATAAGAGAAAGCATTTTCTTTTCTGAGTCACAAAGACCACGGGTTCTACTATTTTATTTGTATAAATGCCCAGAACAGGCAACTCCACAGAGAAAGGAGTGGTGGCTGCCTCGCCTGGGAAACATGGAGGACCTGTAGGGGGTGTGAAGCCCAAGAGGGATAAAATGTCCTTAGGGCTTATGAAAATATTCTAAAATTGTTGGTCATGATGGTTACCTCCCAATATCAACTGTAATAAATAAATGCTATAAACATCCCAAAAAATCCTGTTCAGAGCATAAGAATATAAGAAAGCAACAACGATCTTGGAAACAACAGACCACACGCATTTATGAGAAGTCGCCACAGGTCTTCTTGGTAATGGAGGAAAGGGGTGGATTGTGGTGGATTGTGATCAAGAGGAAAAGATAGCCCTGGCAAGGGAAACGGAAGCTCGGAACTGATGCAGGTATCCTCAGGTGTGCACTCACTAAATAGTGAGAGTCTGCCATGAACGACGCTCTGGACTTACCATGCTTGAGAGCCAGCTAGCTTCGTGGAGATTGCGATCTAGCACGGAGGGGAGAGAGTAGGTTATACAAAGCGGCACCGGGCATGCTGTAGAGGAACGCATGCTAAGCGGAGGAGGACGAGGGAGACAGAGCGGGGAGGACTTAGGCATCGCGCAGACGCTCTGAAGAGTTGAGACATACATAGTCCTGTGGTTACGCGGACCAGGCATCTCGGAAGAGGCTACAACAGACAGGGATGAACTGGAGAGCTTGAGGAACAGCAAGAACAGCAGGCCAGTGAGCGGAGCGGAGACAGCAGACCGGAAGTCACAGAAGCCAGCAGGGACCAGGCGATAAACTGGAGCTATAGAAAAAAAACAACAACAGCGTAGCAAGAGTGTAGATTTCAGGGGCTGGGGAAAGGTATCTTAAGTGTTTGCCTGGCAAGCCTGAGGACTTGATCTTAATTCCCAGAACCCGCCGGGGCAATGGTGGCCTGTGCCTTTAATCCCAGCACTTGGGAGGCAGAGGCAGGCAGATTTCTGAGTTCGAGGCCAGCCTGGTCTACAGAGTGAGTTCCAGGACAGCCAGGGCTACACAGAGAAACCCTGTCTCGAAAAACAAAAAAAATAAAAATATAGAAATATAAAATTCCCAGAACCTACTTACTTATATAGTCACGTCACTGGGGAGGCAGAGACCCACGGGTCTCTGTGATATACTGTCTGATACCAGCCTGCCGAGTTGAATTGGTATGCCCTAGGCTAGTGAGAGACTCTGTCTCAGAGAAAGTCTCCAGTTCCTGAGCAATGACACGTGGTTGACTTCTCGTCTCCACATGCATACACATATGCACGAGCACATATATGTGTGTATATGTGTGTATATATATATATAGTGTAAATATATTAAATTCTTTTTTAAAGATACAGATACGTGCTGAGAACAGTGTTAACAGGTAGTCGCTGATGCATTAGGTTGGGTAGGCTGATGCAAAATACTCCTCCGGGAACGTGCTTGAGGAACACGTCGAGAAAAACTCTTAAAGAAACGTTTGACAATAGAGTGTCCGAGGGAAGAGATAGAGCGACGGAAACTTTGGAGGCTGTGGGGTGTGGAATGCGCGCCCGTGAGTGGACAGGCACGGCTGACTGGGGTTGCACATGCCTTGCCTATGTTTCTGTGGGGCCACCTGAAGGCCAGGTTGGAGGGCACCCCAAACCGACAGGTCCCAAGCAGCTGCTCTATCGCTATATGAGGCTTAGCATAGGTCTTGAAGACACTCAAGAGTGACAAGGGGAAATAGAAGCTCCGAGTGTGACTTTACATATGGCCTCTGTCCAGGGTGGCTGCCACCCCTGTGAATGGGAGGGATCCTTACCAGGTTTTCTTAGCCACACTGGGACATTGAACCTAAGGGCTTAGGGAAACCTTGGTTTCAAAGCCAATTCCAGGTACCCCAAACTACCAGTCTCCCCCCCCTACCACCACCGCCACAGGCCTGAGAAGTCTATGGAATTGTTTCGGTGGTGCTTGGTGGGCGTGCGCAGAGTTCTGAAGAGCTATAGCAGTTGACTATGGACAATTTGCCATGCGTAGCAGCATGATACCAATTTTACGTTTGGTTAAGTGTTCCCCCCCACACACACACACACCCTGAAAAGCACAGCTGCTGTTTCGTTTTACAGCTGAAGAGACGGGAGGGGTCGGAAGTATCTAGTGCCTGCCCAGCGACCCCGCCCCTGTACCCCTAACGGCGTTGCCAAGCACCCACGGCGAGCTGCTGCAGCTAACCCAAAAAGGCAGTCACAAGATGGGGGCTGCCAAGAGACAGTGTCACTGAGACTAGAGGAAGGCTGTCCATCCGTCCCCAGGCCGGAAGAAACACATCAGCCACCTTTACCCAAGCCTAGTCCAGCCTCTTGGGTAGATGGTGCTCGCTCCCTTGGGGTCCATGTCCTTGCACCCCCCCCCAATGACAGAAGATGTAATCGGAGCACAGTGGGTGCTCCTTCCCCCTCAGCTATCAAAACCAATGCTGGCGGAAAGGCGAGACACACAGGGAAGAGGCCACTACGGGAAGAGGTAAACTGGAGGCCACCCCTGCGCTTGGCCCGAGGCAGCCCCGTCGGTGCTGCACTCCAAGCCATCATCGTCCTTTAGAACGACGCGATGTCCTCAGCAACTTGTGTTTTTCCAAATTCTGTATCGGGAGCCTAGCAAGCGTGCCAGCACTCCACTTTCTTGCATTAAACATGTCTCTTCAATTTGTGAGGACTGCTCAAGGCACCAAGTCAACTCGGCTTTGAGCTCTAATGAGCAGTTGAGCGGCTGAGCTCGGAGGACCAGAAGAAAAAAAAAACTGCTTTCTGAAGTACAGCTGTGTAAGAGTCCCTGCGTTCCCTACCCTGGACCCCCCAAGCTTGGCTCCCACCCCCTGCATGCACCTGCCGGCTGCCCTCGTATAACTTCTGCCTGCGTCTGAGCACAAACATGGCTGGTGGACAATGTTTTCTCCAGAGGAACTGTCACTTGGTGGGGTGTCTGGGGAGTGAAGGTCACATGAGGATGACCAAAAAGACCCAAGACCTGTGGAGCCTCACACCCAGCATAGCCTGTCCCTGCTTGAGGCAAGAATGTCCTCGGAGACCTGCCTCTGGCTGCCCGTTCTGACAGCCTGCCCAAGCCCCCACAGATATAGAAGAACAGGAGGCCATGTACAAGCTGTTCTTCTCTTCCACCCAGGCAGGACTACGTGTGCCTGGACTCTGAATCCAGTCCTGGCTGCAGACCTTGAGATTTTCCTGTTGCTTTCTTGACCCCAGAATCTCAGCTCAGCCCATGAACTGTGCATAGCTTTGTACAGCTGGCTTTCCTGTAGACTGTTTCTGCATCCGAGAATGCAGTCAACTGTCGATCAAAACAATTTAAAAAGCTGCATGCATAGAGAACATGGTCAAGACTGTTTCTTGTCATTTTTTTCTCTAGCCAATACAACGCAACAAGTATCTGCATTTCATTTATGTTACTTTAAGGAGTGTAAGCAACCTGGAAATGACTCAAAGTATATGGGAGGACGTGCAAGGTTCTGTGAAGATGCTATGCCATTCTGTAAGACAAAGTTGAGCATCTGTGGATTTTGGTGTTTATGGGGTCCTGGAACCAATACCCTGGGATACTGAGGTTCAGCGTGTACCAATCTCTGCATTTCCGGGCATCCGCACAGCAATTTCTTCCTGTTCTGGCTATCAGTCTTCTCCCTGTCCAGTTAATTGCCTAAACCCAAGTGCACTGAATGCTACAATCAATCTGTGTTCAACTTCTTGGCAAGTGGCTGAGACAAGGAAGCTGCCCTCCCTCTCCTTACCTGTGCCTGCGTTTCTGTGGCCGCTCACCTCAGGCTGGTAGACGGGAGGGGGGGGCATCTTGAACAAAAGTCATCAGTCATGTGTAAAAGCTGGTGCCTGGTCACCTTTATTGCATGGCAACATCCACCCTGCATTATACTTCTATGAGGCTTTTTGGTTTGTCTGTTTGTTGTTTGTTTTTTGTTTTTTTGTTTTTGTTTTTTGGTGTGGTTTTTTTGGGGTTTTTTGGGGATTTTTTTGTTTGTTGTTTTTTGTTCGGTTGGTTGGTTTTTTTTTTTTTTTTTTTTTTTTTTTTTGAGACAGGGTTTCTCTGTGTAGCCCTGGCTGTCCTGGAACTCACTCTGTAGACCAGGCTGGCCTCAAACTCAGAAATCTGCCTGCCTCTGCCTCCCAAGTGCTGGGATTAAAGGCATGCGCCACCACCGCCCAGTTCTTCTACCAACCCAGGGAAGCTGACCTAACTGTAGAACCGGTCTACAAGACTCTCATCACTTGTAACAGAGGCAGACTTGGCCCATGATTGTTGTGACTTTGGGTAGGTCCCCGAATGGAAAGATGGCCGGAAGAAAGTTGAATGGAAACCTTTATCCCGAGGTCAACTAACCTTGATGCTCCATATCACACAGAGTCAGCAGTCGGGGGGTGGGAGACTCAGTGTGAAGCAGGCTTCTGCAAAGTGGGATCAGGAGCACCCGGCGCGCAGCCTGACCTGGGTGAGGGAAAGCTCTGTGATCCTTCTCTTCAGCAGCTCAGGACCTGTGCTTCACCTCTCCATCGCTGTGGCCAATGCCCAGTGTTAAGTCAGCTCAGAAGGAGCAAGGGTCTGTGCAGGCTCGCAGAGTCAGGATTCACAGCCCAGATTTGGCTCCATTGGTTTAGGGTTTGGGAAGGTAGCACGTTATCATGGAAGCATGAGGAAACTACCTGCCTCCTGGCAGCCAGGAGGGAAAGAGACAGGAAAAAGCTGGAGTCCTAATCTCCCTTCAAAGACATGACACCAGAGACCAAACTTCCTTCTACCAGGTCCTAAAGTTTCTAACGTGTTCAATTAGTGCCACAGGCTGGGGGCCAGGCCATCAGAAACCACAGCACTCACGAGACAATCAAACCATAAACGACAGCGTATCCTAACCCGAATAAATGCCAGACAAGAGATGACATAAGAAACTGTTTCCTTGGCGACAGAGTAGGCTGAGGTAAGAGGATGGTATGATTATTTCCAACCTGGGGTTCCAGCTTGAAAGCCCAGAGAGAGGAGGCAAGGGGAATAAAAGATAAATAAGGCAGGAAGGACTTTGCTAAGTTAGAAACGATGGGCACAGAACCAGGAGGAAGTACATCAACAAGAGAACATTGAATGAAGTCCACTAGGCATCAGCAAGACTCGGGTTTGGTCTAAGTGCAATCCAAGGAATGGACAGAGGAGAATTATGGGTAAAGCAGATAGAATGAACACACTGCCAAGGCTGGACACCTTGCTAAGCTGTGTGACCTTGGATATGTTGGCTTGTCTCTCTACACCTCAGTCTCCACGTGCGGATGCTATTGCGGTATGCTGCTGAGCTTTTGGTGGTTTGCCCACACCCAGCAGCTGCCTTTGGTTTCAGCTGAGCTAGCGTGGACACTTCCATTCTGGGAGGTTCAGACTTGTGCACCAGATGCTCAGGCCTGAGCATCATAGCCAGGATCCTCACCCTGTGCTGCAGCATCCCTGACGCAGAGGGATGGGTGCTCGGGGGATCCAGGAGAGAAATGCTCCAGGCAGCTTGGGCGAAGGGTAGACAGGAGCTGCTGCGGTGGTCGCAGGTAAGTGCCCCTGTGACTTCCAGGGGAGGCAGGCTGTTCTCCACTGTGACGGCTGACTCTATTGTGCCTCTGAACTGACACGTCTCATGCCACCCCGTCATCACATCTCTCTTTGGTGATGAGCAGCAATGTGAAGGTGTGAGCTGAGTAAACCCTTTCCTCCCCAGCGTGCTTCTTGGTCACGATGTTTGCGCAGGAATAGAAGCTGTGACCAAGACAGGGAGCTAACCCATGGAAAGAAAGCTTTGGAAGAAAAAAAAAAGCAGCCCAGTGAACAAAAAAGGGAAGTCCCAAAGCCCAGGATCCAGTCTCATGGCTGGCCTTAGTGCTATGGGACACTCCTCTGATGTTCTACATTTTCTGTGTTCGTTGATGAAGCCTTGGAAGGCCAGGTGTTATTCTTTTGGTGGCCACACTCTTGACAAGGGGTCTTAGGTCTTTGTATACTAGCTGCAAGAGTTAGACATTTACTAGAGTAAACCTTTCTTTTTTTTTGTAAATGCCAAGTATGTGGTGTGGTTTGTGGGCAAGGGCTCAGTTTTACTTCTATGTGCAAAGCCATGCTTGATAGCATAAGGAGACACATCCAGGAGGAAGCCACAACCCCAACAGTCCCCTCTTCCTCCATTAACTAAACACCTGGAGGCTATTTCTAGGTATATATGGGCCACCTGCTGTGTGTAGAGTGCTGACCAGCTTAGGTGAGTGCTGGGCTGCAAATCTGTCAACAGAAAGGCACAAACCTCAGCCCAGAAATGACCTTATGGAGTAGATAGATACCACATGCTTATAGGAAATAGCTTGGATTCTTAATATATGGTAAAGAATAAAGTTCCCACCCTGGGTTCTTCACTGTTTCCGTTGTCTTTTTACTAGACTCTATGAAGTCACAAAACTGCACTAGGACTCATTTAATTAATGTATATATTTCTTTTTTTGTCTCATTAAAAGGAGAAAGGCTTTGTATGCTACTACGACTTGTATCTGATAATGTCTCTTGGGAATGTATTATGACAGCTTCATGTGGCATAAACATGTCTGATGATCAAGTGTAGCATCCTCAGTGATGTCATGCTGATGGTTGACGCCCTTGATTGAGTCCATGTACTGTGAGGACTCTACAGCTGAGTGATGATCCTCCCGAAAACCCATAGTCACGCCCAGCATCAAACTGTGAGACAAACACTGGGAGACATTTTGCAAAATATTTAATCGGTACTTCTCAGAACTTCTAAGGTCAACCAAGAGAAGGACAGGTCGAGAATGTCGCAGCTGAGAAGAGTCTGAAGAGACCTGAGTGTCTTAGTTACTGTTCTATTGCTGTCTCCAAGGTGACTCATAAAAAGAAAGCATTTAGTTGGGGCCTTGCTTACAATTGAGTTAGTCCATTATCATCATGGCAGGAAGCAGACAGGCACACACTGGAGAGTAGTGGAGACCTTTACATCCTGATCCACAGGTAGCAGGCAGACAGAGACACTGACCCTGGTGTGGGCTTTCGAAACCTCAAAAGTAACACACATCCTTCCACAAGGCCACACCTCTTAACCCTTCCCAAACAGTTTATCAACTGGGGACTAAGTCGGTAAATATGTGAGCCTATGACGCCTATTCCCATTCAAATCACCACACCCAGTGACTAAATTTCCCAAGTAGGATGCTAGGATAGAGTGAGAGCACTTGGTAAGACTTGAAGAAAATAGTAGCTTTAACTGTGAACATCCACACTCGCTAATCAGCTGCGATAAACAAACCATAGTAACATAAGACACAAATAGTAGTGGAGGCCTGATGTGTGGGAGGTAGGAACTCTGTGAGTCTTTGTGGTGGGAATGAAAAGGCAGTACATGGACCTTCTCCAGGCCAAGCAGTCCCTGCCAAGAGATAAAATTAGTCACCTGTTTTTGAAATATTTTATTACCATTCCCAAAGCTAATAGCTTTACATAAAAAAACTTAGCATAATGTTACATTGTATTGAGGTTCTCCAGAGAATTGGAACCGATAGATGATAGGTAGGTAGGTAGGTAGGTAGGTAGATACATACATACATACATACATACATACATATAATACATAGAAACAGATACATACATAGATACATAAAACACAGATAGATGCTATTGGATTTATTAGGAGAATCGACTTACTAAGTTATAGTAGCTGAGAAGTCTTTCAACAGTGAGGTTATTTGGTCCACCAACTTGGAAATACTCTCATAGATATATCAGAAATGATGGCCAGGCAGTGGTGGCACACACCTTTAATCCCAGCACTTGGGAGGCAGAGGCAGGCGGATTTCTGAGTTCGAGGCCAGCCTGGTCTACAAAGTGAGTTCCGGGATAGCCAGGGCTACACAGAGAAACACTGTCTTGGAAAAAAAAGAAAAGAAATGATGTTCTGGGGCAAAGCGCTGATCTCAGCAGTTCGGATTTAATTGGCCCTGGGGAAGCTCTCAGACACCGATATTTTAAAAAATTCCTTAGCTGATTCTGATGACCAGAACATCTGATTCAAAATGTACTCCGAGTCCTCTGCTCAAGGTTTGGCTCCTAAGTATCGCTGGCCCATCAGCTCAGAAAGAATTAAATAGCAGACCATCCTGAGCCTGTATCAGCGTCATCCCCAGACTGTGCGCACAGAAAGAGCGCCTGGCTGACGCAGTTCTCGCTCTGAGACTGGAGATGCTTTAGGTTTTAATTTAAGAGCTCTTTTTAAAATCCACTCTGTCTTCCACCCCCACCTCCCAGGAGGCAGCACGCCCAGACGTCAGCTCCAGAAACCAGGTCCAATTCTGGAGGCTTGCGGCAGCCCGGGTGTCCTTGCGGGCAGTCCGTCACAACTGGTAAATCCACACTCGCGGAGGGGGTCTCAGTGTTTCCTGCGAACAGCTCTCGCGCACTGACAATTTTCAATTTGCTCTCATTTAATGAGGCTTCGAGGAAGGCTGCTGTGTGGTGGGGGAGGGGCCCCACGCTGCTTTGTGGTGTTCTACTGACAGATCGGAGGCTTTAGAAGCCTGAGCTGTATCCCCCCCCAACCGCCAGCAAATAGCTTTCTCTAAAAGAATACCTGTCCCGATGTTCCTCCCAGTCATGTTTATAGCTTCTTGTGATGAGTCCCAGTGATCCTTATTTATTCTAGAATCAGATCCCCGCTATCGCTTGGTTGAGGTAGGGAGGAGAGGAATTTCAATGAATGACTCCGTGGAGCACGGAGATTGCCATCATCACTGGAGTGTCAAAAACAGCTCATGTTTGTTTCCAGCCACCAGGCTCTGTAGAACAGAACGGAAGGATTGTTTCAGGGAAATCAAACGATCCTTACCAAGAGCCATTCTCTCCAGAAAGCTCAGGGCCCTGTTCATCAGAACAGAGCCAGGGGCTAGGGGTACCTCCAGGATGGGTGGGGTCTTGAGGGCACACCCCCCTCCCCCCAGAGCAATGGCTTTCAAGGGTGGTCTAAGGGCCGCTAGCACGAGTGTCACCGGGAGCATGGCAGAAACGAAACTCCTCGGCAGAGTCTCTGGGGCTGGGGTCCAGCCATTAGTGTTTTCACAAGCCCTTCAGGGGATTCTGAGGGATTCCGAGCCACTGATAGAGTCTTGGAACATCTATCCCTCTTGGAAAAAAAATGTAAGACCATCCCCTGCCACCCCCTCTCCCCAGTTTACAAGCAAGAGACTGGTAGGGAAGAGCCCCAGTGAAGTTAGTTCCTGGTCTTTTTTTTTTTTTTTTTTTTTTTTTTTTTTTCATGTGGGGCGGGGCGGGGGGCAGCAGGTGAAAGTTGAGAGCAAAGCTTGGCTGCTGCTCCAGGTGCCTGCTGGGAGATAAGCAGACACTGCCCCGCCTCCGGATGCACCAGGCCTGCAGGCCAACCTAGAAAGGATCTGGGGTGAATGGGAAGCTAGGGGAGTGGACTGGTGGGGAGGGGTGGGGGTGTCAGGAAGTCTTCTCAGCCCGTAGACACAGACTGAACAGCAAGCAGCCCTTGCCGACCGCCCCGGAGCAGTATACATTACCATCATGGAATCTTGCTCAAGAGACAGGAGCGTAAACAAACGAGAAGAGTTTCATCCTCGATGCAGAGAGAGACAACTGGAGAAAAACAGATTGGGGGTGTGAAGATGAGCCCCCCAAATCAGGGTATTCTTAACAGTGCTAGGCTGGTTTGGAAAGAGGCATAAGCACACAGAGAGAGGACTCTAAAGAAAAAGAAGTTGATTGGGCCTGCGGGTTCCAGGAAAGGGGTGGGGGAGGGGGGCCTTGGTATCATATAAGGACTCTGGGAAGCCAGGAGAGGAAGAAAGCCTAATTAGAGCCTTCCTTGGACTCCCGGGTTTCTGCACGGTGTGGTGGGTGGGGCAGGGCCCACAGGCCTAGACCCAGCTAGTGTGAATCATCCCCGTAGAGCTGCGGCTGGGGGCTGTCTTTAGTTATCTGCTTTCTGGCCCTGCCGTGGTTAAAGCAGGTGAAAGGGTATCTCCATCCCGAGACAAGGAAAGGGCTCTGAGGTGGACGCTGCCCGGCTGGCGTGTCTGTGGAGGGGGGCTTCCCCACGGGGGCATCTCTAGGAATCCACACAGCAGAGCTTCTCTTTCCCTGCAAAAGCAAAAGGCGGGTTAACACATGGAGTGATGAGGTGGGGTTCTGAAAGGCTCCCCCACACTGGCCACCAGCCATCAGGAGCTGTACCATCTGCATGATCTTCGGCCATCAAACAGTTGGGGCCTGAGCAGCGTGGACTGACTGGGGACCCGGATCGTTGCATTTTGATTTAGCTTGTATACACATCCCCACAGGAAGCGGCTGGCAACCCATGCTGAGCATTGGTCAGGAGAGGTACTTGGGAAATGGCATACAAATCAGGATCGGCAAGGCTCTATGGGGGAGGAAGACGGTGAGAGGGTGGAAGAGAGATTTGCCTCAGTTTACCCAACTTGACAAGAGCTGTGAGGCACGGGCACAATTCATAGCTTTCTGGGGCTGCGGTAGCCCACGAGGCAGCAAGCCTACATGGAATCCTCTGTCCCTCTCCTCTGCTAGAGGCCAAAACTCTGCATAGAGCCAAACCAGCCAGGGAGAACTGACCACGGTCTTCGACAAGCCCAGGGTTTGGGTACCCAGCACCCACATTTGAGCAGCCCTCCCCCAGGCGTGCTCTTGTGTGGCCGCCAGCTCTGGGGAGAACATATGCTTCGCAGATGTCCTCAAGGTTAGGTGCGCACGGCACTGTGAAGAGAAATTAGCACAAAAGGTTTCTTGGCATGGGATCCCGGAGCCTTGGCGTCGTGTCAGTAGCAGGAACACAGCTCAGCTGATGGGGGTGTGGGAGCCACGGGGAGATGAGGGACCAGGGGCCAAAGCTTTTAGAGCAAGGACGGAGGCCATGTTTTTGCCAGGCTCGCTAATGGAACCCCAAGGTTGGGGGGGGGGAGGGGCTGGAATGGGTGACCCGTAGGAGCCCCAGAGGAAAGGTGCTAGGGTAGACACCTCATGCTCTGTCCAGAGGTGGGGCTTGGGGAAACTGGCCTCGTGGTTGGGAACCCTGTATAACAGGCAATGAAGTTTTTACTCTCTCCTTAGGCAAAACTCATCCAAACAGATCAATAATCAGAGAGTGGATGACCACAAAACTCTGACTAAAAGCCATTGGATAAAATCTTTGCGCCCTTGGCTTTGATAGTGTATTCTTAGATAATGGGACCCAAATGCACAAACATCAACCATGATAATAAGCTAAACTTCAAAATTGAAGACTTGGGTATTGACATTCTCAAGGAATGGGAAAATGCAAGCTGTGAGGAGGGACTCTTCACGGATCATATCACCCATGAGGATCTAGTATGCGTCGTAGGATGAATTGTCACCGAGCCCAGTGTGGGGGCAGAGGCCTGTGTCTGAGCCAGGCTTACTATTGCTCTGATGAAACACCGTGACCAAAAAGCAATTTGGGGAGGAAAGGATTTATCTGGCTTACACCTCCGAATCACTGCTCATCATTTGAGGAAGTCAGGACAGGAACTCAAACCAGGCAGGAACCTGGAAGCAGGAGCCGGTGCAGAGGCCATAGAAGGGTGCTGCTGACTGGCTTGCTCTTCACGCCTGCTTGCCTTTCTGTCTCTCTGTCTCCTTCTCTCTTTGTCTCTCTCTCTCTCCTCTTCTTTTTCCTTCTGTGTTCTTTTCTGGAGACAGGGTTTCTCTGTGTAGCCTTGGCTGTCCTAGAACTCACAGTGTAGACCAGGCTGGCCTCGAATGAATTCAGAATGCAGAAGCCTGGCTAGCTCTGGAATTAATGGCATGTGCACCTCCACTGCTGCTTTCTTATAGAGCCCAGGACCACCAGTCCAGGAATGGCCTCACCCACAATAGGCTGAGCCCTCCCCGATAAGTCACTAATTAAGAACATCCCCTACAGGCCTGGCCTTAGCCAGATCTTATGGAGGTATTTCCTTGATTGACGTCCCTCCTCTCAAATGACTCTAGTTTGTCTCAAACTGACATAAAACTTTCAACCAGAGCCTGTGACCCCAGGGCTAAGGAAGTAGACGTAGGATGGCCTTAAATTTGAGGGCAACTGAGGCTACATAGTAAATCTTGTCTCAACAAACAGACAAAATTCCCATAATTTAACCAAAAAAGCAAGCAACACAGCCTTTGAAAGAGGCAGAGGTCTTGAACAGACCTTTTGCCAAAGAACACACAAAAATAGCCAGCAAGCACATTAAGTATATTAAATGTCATTACTCATCAGGGAAATGCAAATTAAACCCATAATGGTCATGATTTTTTTTTTTTAAGTAACTCTTGGTGAGGGCATGGGGGAATTGGAAATCTTGTACATCAATGATAACAATGTAATGGTTTGCTCATGGCTAGAAAGAGCTCGGTGAGAATTCAAAAAGATAAAGACAGAAACACAGAAACAAATACGCACGTCCATAGTAGCATTATGCTAAAGGTCTAAATGTTCCAAACTATCCCTCAACATGTCAGTTACAAAGTGTATATACATGTATGTAGTCATAAGGAGGATGGCTGTGCTGAGACATGTCACAACAGATGCATTTGAAGAACATCATGCCACGTAAAGGGTGAGGAGAAAGACAGAACATAGGTAAGGGGGCACAGAGTGTCCCTTAAGTGTGAAAAGATGCTCAATCTCTTCCATTATAAGAGAAATTAAACCTACAGAAGAAACGTGCCTTACTTCTCAGACTGACTGTGATGGTTTGTACATGCTCTGTCTAGGGAGTGGCACTATTAGAAGGTGTGGCCTTGTTGGAGTAGGTGTGGCCCTGTTGGAGTAGGTGTGGCCCTGTTGGAGTAGGTGTGGCCTTGTTGGGGTAGGTGTGTCACTGTGGCTTTAAGAGCCTCATCCTAGCTGCCTGGAAACCAGCATTCTGCTAGCTGCCTTCAGAAGAAGATGTAGAACTCTTCAGTTCCTCTTGCACCGTGCCTGCCTGGATGCTGCCTTGCTTCCTGCCTTGATGATAATGGACTGAACCTCGGAACCTGCAAGCTGGCCCTAATGAAATGTTGTCCTTTTGAGAGTTGGCTTGGTCACGGTGTCTGTTCACAGCAGTAAAACCCTAACTAAAACACTGGCAAAGATGGCAAAGTTTAAACAATTCTGTTGGTCATGAGCTGTAGAGTAGACGCAAAAATATTACAGGCAAGTGTACACACAGCAGCCTGGCTCAGTTCAGTCCCGCTAGCTCTCCTGTTTGGGAGCTGCCACAGACAGAACCGTACACACTGGAACGCCATGAAGATGGAGCTGTCGGACAATGGCCTGAGGTCTCTTTGAGGTATCAAACTCACAGCAGCAAAATAACAGTAGCAAGATTATAGTTACAAAGTAGCAACAAGCATAATTTTATAGTTGGGTGTCACCACAACATGACATTAAAGGGTCTCAGCATTAGGGTGGTTGAGAACCACTGCCCTAGCCTATACAATGCACAGGACAAAGCACCTCAGTGTTATGAGTAATAAGTGTCACCCGATGTTGTTCCCGGGTTTCGGCACCAAATGATGGGCTCATAAAGAGAGAAAGGGGTTTAGAGAATGTGGCACGGCGGTGTGGGGGAAGGGGGTGCCCCAGCGGGCCCATGCTAAGGCATCCCTTCTCCCTGAGGGACCAGGCACACACAGACATGGTATAGAGTAGAGTTTATTTTGGGGCAGAGGATAGGAGTTAATGGGAAGTGGAGGCAGAGAGAGAGAGAAAGAGAGAGAGAGAGACAGAGAGAGAGAGAGAGAGAGAGAGAGAGAGAGAGAGAGAGACAGAGAGACAGAGAGAGACAGAGAGAGAAACCATAACCATGTGGAGAGAGGGGGTAAGGGAGGAGAGCCCAAGAGGGGCAGAGAGGTGAGAGTGCCAAGAGGCAAGAGCGATGAGAGAGGGAGGGGAGGGGCAAGCAGCCCCTTTTATAGTGGGCCAGGTCTATGGGGCGGGGCATACCTGGCTGTTGCCAGGTAACTATGGGGTGGAGCTTAGACACAATACTAACACCGGACACTTGCAGGTTTTATGACTATGGCCTGAAAGCTGCGAAAGCAAGTTGTGGCACTGCCCTGTGAGGGAAGCGCGCGGACCACTCAGCTCTGATTCAGCAGAGCTCGCCCCTGTCCAACACCCAGCCGAGGAGCAGATCACATCATCCGAAGAGGTTTTTTTTCAGCTATAAGAATTTTATGCCATTGATTCCCCAAGACACATAGAAAGGGGCAAAAGCTTGGGCAAAAGGGTTTGTCACCCATTTGTAAAAACAGAAATCGCTCCTCAAAGCAGCTAGAGCAGATCGGCTTGTAGCTGACAAATGAGCTCAGTCCAAACGACCTTTGGGTAACGGGTGTCGGATGTGGCTCTGATGGCCGCAAGCCGCCTCCTTCCACAATAGCTGAACTGGAAAGCTGACATTTCACCGAATGACTGACCAATCACTGTTGACCAGTCCCCTGGACAACACCATGAAGAAGGGAGCACGGAAGACGCCGACGCGTGTCTCACAGTAACCATTGATGAAACGTCACCAGCTTACAGCCAGGAGGGCCCCAGGGCTGCTGTCAGGCTGCTCCTGGATTCTCTCACACTTGAACACAAGTACTTACTCCTATAAATATGCACACAAAACCCATTTTGGGACACCGTAAGTCCTATTTTCTGCCACTTTTCTCCCACAACCATCTGCCAGGCGGGCGATGGCTGAGAGATGCGTAAGATGGTCACTACCTCCCAGGAAGGCTTCCCTGGGAAAAGCAAACTGTGATGCAGGGGTCAGCCTGTTTCAGGAGAAACTACTTTAGATTTCAGAGCTGCTGGGCTAAGATTCGAAGCCACGTTTGGTGGCCACTGTATTTGTAGTTAGAGTGATAATCGATGGGACGCAGGGAGTCTCCTATGCTTATTTAATAGCGCCATAGTAACTCTTTCATTCACTTATTCAAAAGGCATCGCAGTAACTGCCTTGTGCCAGGTGCCTGAGATGCAGTGGAGAACAGGCCCTACCGTGGCATGGCGAGGCTCAGGAGACAGATAAAAGGACCAGTGACCTGACACATAAAACAGCTGCATCATTCCTAGCATTCCTAGTTAGGACTGGGACAGAGAATAAGGTAGGTCCCCTGCTCGAGAGGAAGATGGCCAGAGGGCAAGTTCTTGAGCTAAAACAAACAGCAGGGAATCTCAGAAGAGGGGGATCTGCAAGCACGGACAGATAAGAGAACAAACAGGAGGGTGCTCTGGGCAGAACAACAGGGTAATAAAATAGGAGAGTGACGGTCCTGGAGCTAGGTCCTGGCGCACAGTCCTGAGTTAAAGATAAACGAGTTGAAACCTCAGGATAAAATGTGAAATAGGATCCTAACCCAAAGTCATAAGACATAAAGAAGGTCATTCATACTGACTAAGGCAACAGGCCATCAGGAGCACATCGCAGTTCTGAACATCTGCACGCTGAACCCAGGTGCAGCAGACTTCACTAGACAAACAAGCATTAGACGTACAGAGTCACAGTCACAGAGAGTAGCTTTGACACCACATTCCCGCCAACAGACCAGCTCTCACCTCCATACCCTCACCATTGTACGTGCAACCCCATGTACACACACACACACACACACACACACACACAAAGAAAAATGAATGAATTTCTAGATGTATATGATGTAACAAAATTAAGTCAAGATTGTATAAATGAGTTCAACATCAATAAGATTGGAACACTAATTATTATTTTTTCAACTTAAAAAAAGAATCCAGGTCCAGATGGATTCGTTGTGTCTTTTAAAAAACTAACACTGAGCTAGGTGGTGGTGGTACACACCTTACTGCAGAGCCAGGCAGACCTCGTCTACAGATCAAGTTCCAGGGCAGCCAGGGGTACACAGGCAAATCCTGTCTCAAAAAACCCAAACCGAACAATCAAAAAACAAAAACCAGCCAAACAAAAAACAAAAAACTAAACCTGAGTCATAATACTTAACTAATACTGAATCCATAAACTACAAAAAAAAAAATGGTTCCAAACTTATTTTATAATGCCAGTATTAACTACCTTAATACCCAAACCAGAAAAAGGCACAACAAAGAAAGAAAATTGCATACCAATCCCCCGGTGAACATAGACACAACAATTAGCAATAAAATACTTGCAAATTGAGTGTAAGAACGCACTAAAAAGAGCACTTATATCTGGGCCTAGTGGCACACACCTTATTCCCTGCAGAAAGTGGCACATTGCTGTGACTCTGAGGCCAGCCGGGTCAACATAATGAGTTCTAGGCCAACTGTAACTACATAGTGAGACCGTGTCTATAAATAAATAAATAAATAACAAAAATAGTAACATTAAAAGAATTCACCATGATCAAATTGGCTTCATTATAGAGATGCAGGGATGGTGCAAGACATGCAAATCAATAAGTGTAATACATCACATAAACATACTTAAGGGCAAAAAAACATACGATCATGTTAATGGGGCCTTTGACAAAATCTAACATAACTTCATGATAAGAACCCTAAAGAGAGGGTCTGGAGAGATGGCTCAGCCATTAACATGTTCTTCCAGAGGACCCAGGTTCAATTACTAGTCCCCACATGGCACCTCACAACTCTCTGTGACTCCCTCCCATATAGATACACATGCACAGAAAACACCAGTGCACATGAGATAAAAATAAACAAATAAATGATTTAAAATAATCATGGAAAAAATCCTGAAGAGATTTGAAAAGGAGAGAACTTAATAAAAGCTATATATTACAAACCTATATATAGTTAGTAACATGCTAAATGAAGAAAACCTCAAGGCATTCTGACCCACTAGGGACAGAAACAAGACAAACACTCATTCTCCACTTGAAGTTTTAGCTAGATCAATCAGACAAGAACAGGAAACAAAGGTGATAAAAATGGGAGAGGAAGATGTCAAAGAATTCTTGTTTGAAGATGATATTATTTTATGCATGAGTCCATGAACAACCAACCAGAAAACTCTAAAGTGATAAACATTTTCAATAAAGTGTCAGGGCACAAAGTTAACACACAACAACTAATAGCTTTCCTGTGTGCTTCTAAGAAAGAAATTAGGGAAACAATTCCATTCAGGATAACCTAAAAATCCCAACACTGGAACAAACCAAGGAGACGAAAAGCTCCTGATGAAGAAAACCGAGGCAGCCTCTAGAGTGTGAAAGGGCTTCCGTGCTTATGGATTGGAAGTATATTGTAAAAATGGCCACCCTCCCAAAAGAAACTTAGAGATTGAATGCAATCCCCATCGAAATTCCAATATCATTCCAATATCTCCAAAGTATACTATGGAGACATAATTAGAAAAATAGTTTGATACTGGCCTGAGCAAAGACATACAGATCAAGGGAATAGACTAGAAGACTGAGGTATAGATCCATACCAAAACGCACCCCAGAGAGAAGATAGCCCCCTCAACATATGGTCCTGGGAAAGCTGTGTGTCTACCTAGAGAAGAATGAAACTAGGTCCTCACCCCTCACCCATGGTCCTGTAGGTAACCCTGATGGAACTCACTGGATCACACACACATGAAAACACCCATGAAAGAAAGAGGGGGAGGGTTGGGACAAGTGGGAGGGAATTCCTGGGAATTGGAGAGATGTGATGGGTTGAATGAGAAATGTCCCCTGTTATCTTGGGTATCCTCAATCGATGGCACTGTTGGGAGGGGGGTGGTTAGGAGGCATGCCCTTTTGGGAGGAAGTATGCCACTGGAGACAAATTTTGAGTTTCAAGACTCATGCCACGTGGCCTGTGCCCTCTCTGGTTTGTATTGTGGTTTGAGATATGAATTGCCAGCTTTCTGCTTCAGCTACCATCTTGCTTGCTGTCATGCTTTGCTGCTATGACGGACTCTTACCCCTCTGTAACCGGAAGCCAAATAAACCCTTCCTTCTATAAGTTGCTTCGTTCATGGGATTCTTTCACAGCAGGAGGACAAACAAACAAATACAAGGGGGTAGCAGGGTGTGTGTGAATGAGAACGGCCCCCATAGGCTCATATATTTGAATGCTTGGCCTGCAGCTGATGGAACTATTTGGTAAGGATTAGAAGGTGTGGTCTTGGTAGAGGTGTGTCAGTGGGGGTGGGCTTTGAGAATTCATAAATCCACCTACTCCTAATTAGTCTTCTCTCTCTGCCTCATAGCTAAAGGTCAATTATAAATTCTCAGCTACTGCTCTGCAGCAGGCCTACCTGCAGTTGCCATGTACTTGCCCTGATGGTCACCAACTGTAGTACTTTGGAACTGTGAGGCCCCAAATTAAATGCTTGCTTTTATAAGTTGCTGTGACCATGGTGCTTTCTTGTGACAATAGAAAAGCAAATAAGACACAGGGTGTGTGTGTGTATGATTGGAATGTATTCTGTACACGTGTGAAAATGGTTTCACAATGAAACCCGTTATTATGTAAAACTAATACGTGGTCATAAAACCTTTTAAAAAGATTTATGTGTAGGAGTATTTTTGCTTGCCTGCATGAATGCCATGTGCATTCTTGATACTCATGGAGGCCAAAAGAAGGCATCAGATCCCCCCGCCCCCCTGGGACTGGAGGTACACACAGTTATAAGCCCTCATATGGGTTCTGAGAATTAAATCTGGATTCTCTGCATGAGCAGCACATCCTCTTAACCACTAAGCCATCTCTCTAGCTTACCCAAAACAAACAAAAATTTTTTTAAAAGACTTGTGTGTCCCCAAATAATATAAGCTATTGCTTTGCACTTTAGTTGATTTCTAGAACTTGAAGGTAAGACGCTATTGTTGAAGACACCATCTTTGGACACAATCCTTGGAGTGAGTGAGTCGGAACTGGCCTGGAAGCCTCCTTCCTGAGGATGCCCTGTCATAGTATCTGAAGATGCTATGCAAGCGTCCAGGGGAGAAAAATAGCCAATAGTCCTACCAGCTGTAGAGCCTACAAACCACAACAATGACCCACATGCCCAGATATCCCCAATAAACTGCAGTAAAGTACAATAAATGGCGCTTACATTTTTGGGTTACTCAACAGCTATCTCACTGAACTTCAGGGCCACTCAACAGGAAGGGTTTGAGTCTAGTACTATAAAACTTGTCAGTTACCTGTAATTGAAGATTATGCGTCCTTGATAAGAACCCATCACTCCCACTTTCAGTTTATGATGTCTATATTTCAGTATAATTCCTAACTGCACTCTAAAGTTCATCTCTCATCAAAGAAATTTTCTTTTTTAGCAGAGACCATTACAGAAAGCCACAACTAGTTAAAAAGCAAAAACCAACTGACTGTGGGTTGCCTAACCCCTATTATCTGTCTACAATACCTCTACACCCAAGGCTCAGGCAGCATCGTGAATGAGGAGGTGGCAGTATTATAAGAGATGGAGGACCAAGACATGTGAAGTGGAAACTTTTAAGGGTTCTTTGGAAAGTCAGTGTGTCGGATGGTGTTTTGCTGGGGCAAACATGTGAAGGAACATTTCACTTGAGTGGACACAGGTGAAAGGCTAAGGCAGACTTGTAAAGGAAGGTTTAGCTGCAGCAGACACAGGAGAAAGGATGTTTTGCTAAAGCAAGCACGTGAAAGGACACGTAAAGGATTCTTCATTAACGGCATACTTGTATTGGTCCGCCTTACATTGCGTAGCTGATCTGCGTTTGTCAGGACTCCACGGAGAGTGGTGGTGGGCTGCAGATCCTTGCCACTTGTGGGGACTCGGGCTGATTGACAGATGACACATGCTGAGGTAAGCCCTGTGCAGGACACGCGACGTTTGGAGGGAGTATGAAGGGGCTCGGCGGGCAGTGGTGGGAGCTGAGCTTAACTTGCTTATGGAGCTAGCTGTGTAACACTTGCTGGTCTCTTCGCTCATCTTCGCTTCACTGAGAGAGGCACAGCCGAGAACTTTTCCTGGCGTTCCTGTGTGCCCTGGTCCCTCCTGCTGACTCATGCTGAGGCTGAGGCCCGTGCTGATTCGTGTTTGCTATCCTGACCCTACCAAACTGGACTGCTGGTATGTCTGTGAAGTGTTAACAAGAGGATCGAGCTGCCACTGCTGACCTGTGAACTGACCATTTCCACACAAAACAGACAGGATTTGCTCCAAAGAGCCCTTCTAAACAGGCCCACTTTCCCTGTATCTTTTCTTTTCCACTACCTCTGGTGGGTGGTGGGCTGCAAGGCAGGTTGAAGTGTTTAAGAACCATCGCTAAAAATAAGTTAAAAAAAATTAAAGTTGTAGACGTGTTGTGAGATGGTGCCTTCTACGTATGATAGGGAAACTGCACCAGGAAATCTAAATAATAATAATAATAATAATAATAATAATAATAATAATAATAAATGGGGTTATTTAAGTAAGTCCTGCTCAACAATAACACCAGTTGACACACCAGAGAAGGTGGGGGAAGTCTCACAAGGTCTCACACCTAGAGGAAGAGCTACAGGAAATCAATGACTGCTGAGAGAAGGGAAAAATATCTTTGCTACTTTGTTATCCAATCCCAAGAGACCATCCATAAACACATACACAGACACACACAGACACAGACACGCAAACACTCATGCTCGCAAGCAACACTAAAATGGACCCAGCAGGTTGTGGTAAAGATACATATGTAGTTGTTAAAGAGGTCATGAATTTGAAAGGGAGGGGAAAAGATATGGGAAGAGTTTGAGATAGGGAAAGGCAAAACACAACGTAGTATTCATTTGTAAAACTCTCAAAAACAAATAAAGGCTCACGTGCTAAAGGCATGTTCCCAGCTGCTGAAAACCCAATCACTGAGGTGTGATTGGATTCCCAGGGCTCTGACATCATCAGTGGAGGAGTCCTTTTTTTTTTTTTTTTTTTTTTGGTTTTTTCGAGACAGGGTTTCTCTGTATAGCCCTGGCTGTCCTGGAACTCACTCTGTAGACCAGGCTGGCCTTGAACTCAGAAATCCACCTGCCTCTGCCTCCCAAGTGCTGGAATTAAAGGCACGAACCACCACTGCCCGGCCCGAGTCCATTGTTAAGATTCCCAGTTATTTAGCTTTACTGAGAGGTGATGAGCACTTGCGGAGCCAGGGACTTAGTTGGAGAAAGTAGGCTATCGGAGCTGTGCCCTTGGGACTGTATCTTGTCTTGGGCACCTCTTGGTCTATCTTGTTTCCTGACTTCCATGAGGTGAGCAGCTTTGTCCTGCCATGCCCTTCTGTTGTGGTGGTCTGTCTTGTCCAGGCCCAGAAACAACACAGCTGTCTTCTTGTGAGTTGTTTCTGAGGCATCTGTTAAAGTGAACACGGCAAAACACGGATCCCCATGCCCTCCACACCCAGGGATTTCACTTCCTTCTATAAAACTAACCAGGGGTCAAACGATGATTAGAAACACTGTTTCTCTTCTGAACTAATACACACTTCCTTCATGGTAATTACCCAAAGTATATACAATAGCTATTACGTAGTGCTGGCCTTGTATAAGATGCTATAAGCAATCCAGCCATGACTTAAATGTATGTGAGGGGACATCCTTCACCAAGGTCTGGTTAGGTAAATGGAGAGAATTAAAAACACTGAATGAGGTAATCTAGACTCAGAAAGACAAATGTCACATGTTCTCCATCTGAGGTTCCAAGTCTTGGGCTGAGTACAAATCCTGGGGTAACTGCGGCAACCAGAAAGTAAAAGAAAGGGGGTGATAGGGAGGTGAACGGCAGGCTACAGAGATTTAAGGGACCATGAGAAAAATGAGGGGGCTTCGGTTAGGGAGTGGAGATCCAGATAAATGCAGTAGGAGAGATGAGGACAAAATACCAGTAAGGATGAGTGAAAAAGGCATAGGTATCAAATTATGTCAAATTATTATCTATCCATGCAAAATTACATATAATAAATGTGCATATACATCATAAATTTAGTTTAAGTAAAAATTTCCCATCTGGGATGACAATGCCCCCCCACAGCCCCACCCCCGAGTCATAGACTGTATAACAAAAACCCCCCACCCTGGGCATGGGAAGCATCCTTTTGAGTCTTTGGTCAGAGATGAGACTCCCAAAACATTACAGGGTATTGTTGCTGCCCTGGGTTGCCTCCAGAGGTAGAAGGTAAGTCCCTACTGCAGAAGACAGCTTGCGTCTTGAATACAAGACCAGAGGGCCTGAGCCGGGTCTGAGTTGAAAGCCTCGTCCCTAAGGACTAGCTTTCGCGGTACTAGAAGGTTCCATGCAAGCTTCCAAGGGAGGAAAGCACCCGATATTCCTACCCAGCTGTGGAACTGATGAACCACAACAACAAAGGGAGAAGTGAAGTAGTTATAACTTCACAAAATAATATTTTAAAAAGTGTATTGGATAATGTGTATCAACCAACACAAATGCTGTGCCACTTTACAGTTGGAACCTAAATATCTACGGATTCTGATACCCACCAGGGTCCTGGAACACCTTTCTTTTAGATAACTGGTACATTGAACAGAGGGCTCCATGTTCTCCTGAGCTTCAGGTGTCCACTGGAGGTCTCACGGTGTATCCCCGTGGGTCTACCACAGTGACACGCACACAGATGAGAGAAGGCATGTGGTCTGGAGAGGCTGCCAGCCTTGAACATAGATTAACAGACTCTAGAATGTGGTCATCGCACTGGCATGGAGGGGGAAATTCTTGGAGAAGAATGTTCTGGAAGTTACTTGGAAGCCTGGATTGCTTGAGATGGTTAAGATGTGCAGTATATCTAAGACTTATGTAGAAAGAAAGGAGCCACATTTAAAATCTGCAGTGGACTGTTGAAAGAGTACTCCCCCACCCCCAACACACACTAACTCTTACATGCTTAAAGGGGTCAGAAAAGCAGTTGATACGTATACGGAATCTTCATGATTTCTACTGGCTGGAAACATGCCCGGTCAGAGAAATGCTTATATTTTAGGGACGCTAATGAAGCTGGGAAACAATTTGCTGCACTTGCCAGGCAAGGAGATAAATTCTGTGCTTCTATCACAACTATAAAGCAGAAATGTTAACTTCTGCTGTCGTGCTTTTGTGGCGAGGAGGCGTGGGCACTAGTAACCCATCCACCCACCTCAACTACACAAGCGAAGACCTGGAACGATCTAAGCACAAAATAACACCCTGACTCAATGCTGGTGACCCCAGCCCAACCGGCCTGAAGGCGTGAGCACTCACCTGCATTTTCAGGAACGTTCTGCCCCTCGGATCGGCTCTGGCCCAGGTCCAGCTTCCTAAGTAGCTGGGACTGTAGATGTGCCCTGCCAAGGCCTGCATATGTAGTTCTCAAATCTCGGTTCTTGAGGCCCACAGGCCCCAGGCTCCCTCACAGCTCCTCCCTTGACTTCCTGCGTCCCGAGGACTTCTCCGCCTGGACGTTCTCTGCGAGCTCCTTCCTCCCCACGCTCGCCCGGCTGCTGCATGCTTCTCTGACCAAGGCTGCCCTCTTCCTTCCCTGGCTCCTCTCCCACCTTGCCCGCGTAGACAGGTGCTCAGCTCCGCTGCTCACTCTTCTTGAATCCAGCTCCTGCAAAGGCTTCGAGATTGCTCATGTGCTTTGTTACAGCCCTGACCTGATAGCTTGCCCAACAAAACAGATGTTTGTACTTGAGTGCCTTAAATTGTTCTTTTTTTTTTTTTTTTTAATACAATTTGGCAAATAATTTCATCACCAGGCAGCAGACATGATTTTCAGTGATGGCGTCATAAACACTAAATTTCATGGCCATATGAAAATGAGCTGTTACTACCCAAGGAGCTTGGAAATGGATCTCTATTTGAACTAGATTAGAATGAAGCCCAATACCAGGCGACTGCAGCATTTCCGGACCTACACAGTGACATCACTCAGCAGTGTTAACACATCCGTATCCTCCACTGAGACCCAAAGCCTTCATCTTGCCCATCTTAACCTGACCTCACTTTGTTACTGACCAAAACCAACTATCTTCAGTGAAACAAGTACATTCAACACATTTTTTTAAAAAGTTGTGTGCCCATGTGCCTTGGTGGCCCAGCATTAAGCAGAGGAAGTATTCCTTGTGAGTAGTTATAGGGCTTGAATATGTGTGACATTGTTTTGGGAATGTGAGTTTCTAAAATGGCTTGGATTTCTACACTGAAGGTAAAATATTTACTATGGCATCAGACTCTATTTTGGGACAATCTAAAATTCTGCCACAAATAAATGATTGCTGAAGTACATGGCTGTAGCTGAGCCCATGGTAAAACATTATGACAGCTAAAAAGCCCTCCAGACAGTCTGAGGTACAGGAGACATACATCTAACTTGTTATTGATACTATATAGTTAATGAGGCAGTGGATACTGACAAGGGCAGGGGAGAGAAAACTTCCGGAATGCCCCAGAAGGAGCTGCCTGAATGACACTAACTCAGGGACAAGACTAGAAAAAGATTAAAACACCTGTCTTATTACCACCACTCTGTATTCTCTTGGTATAGTCACTAAGTTGGTTACAATTATTCCATATGAGTTCATCTAAATGTCCGCTGCAAGATACTCACAGTTGTCAGCCTCCGCCATGACTTGAAGGAGCTCAAGGCTAACTTGAATCTGACATAGCTTACTTCCTTGGCAAACCACCAGTAGTAGTAGACAGTCCACCCTGAGCCTCTGCCAAGTTCATCAGTGGGGCCTCTTTTACAGTTTCAGGAACTTTCTTATCTTACAGATGGGGAAACAAAGATCCAGAAAGGGCCAACGTGGCCACGTCCTGCTCCCATTGGCGCACGCAGACAGAGTTGGAGCACTCCCTGGCTAGGTCTGGAGCTCCAGAGCATAGCGAGAAGCCAGGCTTTCAAATGCAGGCAGCTCGGTGTGGAAGAGTGTGGGTGAGGTGGAGGCTGGCTGCTGGGGGAAGCTGTGGCCACTGCAGATGGCAGCCAGCACAGGGCAGCCCCGGCGGGCAGCTCCAGAGAGACCTCCACACTACATGAGGAGGCGGTGCTCAGAAGTGCACACTACCTAGGTAAACTTTAACACCTGGCTCTGACCCTTTTCTGACCTGTAAAATGAAGTAGTACTTTCTAAAACTCTTTGCCAAAGGGGTTAGGGGACAATAAAACACATATTATGTTGAAAAGTATAGCACCATACTCAAATTTAGCTGAATGTACTAGGTTGAAGGTTCTAAACTGCTGGCCTTTACTACGCTCAACGCCTTCCAGCCCCTGAGTCACATTAACAATGGAATTCTAAACACAGCTGCAAACACTGCACTCTATTTTTAAAAGGGCTACAATGCTATATGTATATATATGTACCTTTAAAAAATATACACTGCAAATATTTTCATTTTTCCCCGCTTGGTCTTTTGCAAAAGAAACACACAGTGTCTTTCAATATATTTAGAGCCGTGTGGTAATACTGACTTTGATTTACTGAGAAAGGGGGCACTCCAGGAAGGCAGAAAAGTGCAGTTTGTCTGATACTTTGCCTATACCAACAAAAGGATGACCCAGCACACAAGTCATTTTGTAATTTAAACAAATGCGCACATTTAAGTAAAAGCTCTTCCTACACCTACTCCTTGCAAAGGAATGCACTTGCCCAGTGTTCCGAAAAGTCCCAAGACACAGCAGAACTGGCGGCACAGAAAGCAGCCACACGCGCCACCCTTTAACTGAACAACGCCTCTTCCTTTCAGCCCTGGAGAAGGGCTGGAACTGTGCGCACGGGTAACTGAAATGCATTCTACGAAGCAGGTACACCTAGCGAAGGCAGGCAGGCTGAAACAGTCTATTTTACTTCAAAAGGTACAAATCCACCGGCCATCAGTCAGTCTTTTGTAAGTTCTGGACTTGCTATCACTTCCAGAAACTGTACAAATACATCATATAGTTCCCACTTCACTTATTTATAATACAATGCACATACACACACAAACATACACACATACATACATATATCACATAAGGCAAATTCACTTCATGCTTTACTTCAGCAAAATGGGGGGAGGGGAGAAGCTTCTCTGGAATTAGCACTGAGCTGTTTCAAATTCTTAAAAGCAAGATACATCCAACTGTAAGCAGAATGAACACAGTCATATACATATCAATCAAATTATTTCCTTTATATCATCAGCAGTGAACCACAGAGGTAGTATGGCAAAAACGAGCATGGATCCTATCAGGTCACAACTGACAAAGTAATTAAATTTATTTTCCCCTGTGGTTTTGATCATAAATTGCTTTACATTTAGGATCTGAATAAAAACCACTGTCAGCAGAAATCCTGGCCCATTAATTTAAGTGACAATAAGTTTACAACTTTCAGGACTGCAGATATAAAAAAGGTATAAAATTATGTTCAGTTTGAAATGGTTTTAATCGTATTCATTAAAAATATTTACATTTCCCAGGACTTCCAAAACCCCCTCGCAATATAATTCTACACTATACTCTATTTATTTATAAAATGAGGCTCATTTATGAGATTTCAATGACTGCTATACTGCAAATTACTTACATTCTGTAAAATATTTTAAGAACTTTCATAGCAAAGGTAGTTTATATTGGATTATCTGAAACCCAATCGAGCCCAGAGACGAGCCTTCGCCCTTCTCCTCAGCGCCCGCAGGCCTGCACAAGTGCTGCACGCGCTGGCCTGTCCCTCCTGCCCTCACTTGCGCTGTGTGCACATGGGGAAATAAACACATATGCAGCATGGCCGTGTTTGATATGTATTTTTTATTTCCCTGCAGTTTTCACTTATCAAGAACAAGTAACAGGGAAAGTTGTCTGAACTAGTGCATAAACAAACATTCGGAAACACCACTACACGTATCTAATGTACAAGAACCGTATAAAAAAGTCACTAAAACACTACACTATGAAGGTGTCCAACACTTACAGTCAGACGTTTTCCAACCCGTTACTTGCCTTGTAGCCACAGGAAAACTCTCCAAAATTGAAAAGACAATCTTGCCACAACCCTCCCCCCTCCCAAAACCTGGGATGGCTCGATATATAGACTTCCAATAATTATTGCAATGATATGATGCAATACATACCTGGTAAATATCTTTTATGTGGTGTGTTACAGTTTTAAAGCCAGTTAAAATATGCAGTCTTCAGATAAAATGTAATCCATGAAAAATTTTCATATCTGCACAGTTTAAATGTGCTAGATGCATAATTTCCTAGTCCACCTTTTCTGTGTAATTATTTTTTATAAACTGGTATTATAAATAGAAATATACATTCAAAATATATGGAAAAGTGGGTCACTACATTAAATTTGCATGTATCGATCCATCCCTTTCCCCTGCACAGAAATAGAAAATACTATTTTGCCTTGAAGTCATATTTGACAGTGAAATGCCACTAAAGTATTTACCAAAAAGTCCATCTAGTCAAATTGTGAAACAAAATGAACCAAGTGAAAACTTTACAGTTCCTTTAGAAAAAAATTACAAGAATTTCATTTCCTAGCTATGAATCTTTAACTTTTTAGACACAAAGTTGGATTTATTTATTTTTTACAAGATACAAAATGTAAACATGGCAAAATAAATAGTTAAAACAAGTGATGCAGGATCCCATTTCATGCTCATGATCCCATTAAAGAATTATTTTTAAAATCCATTCAGTTGCAAATTCAAGTGCAAAAGCATGATGATGAATATCTACTATTCAAGTAACAGAAATAATATTGATGATACAAATAAACTATTTTACAAGGTAGTGATTTTCCCAATTTTACAAAATATACATCATATATTGACTTAACATCCGGGATACTGTACTCCATTTAGGTCCATTGTCCTGCCCTGTGATCCACAGAGTGTCGCCTTTTGTATTCCGCTGGAATGGGAATGGCCGCAACCATCCACACGGGCAAGGCCACGTGCCTTGCGTTATGTCACTTCCATAGCTACTGTTGTCTCTGCTATCCCATTTAAACCCAGTCTTTCTGGTTCATGGTTCTCTCTATAAGAAGGCAAAGAGGAGAATAAGCATTAGCACTCTTGAGAATAAGCTGACTATATATGTCACATTTTTAAGTAACTAGAACTAAATACAATTCCAGAAAACCCTCCATTTTTATAATTTCCAGGCAGGATTGAAGAGGTTTTCTTCAGTTCAGAAATTCCACTAATTTCTAATACTAATGATAGATTAGGGAATATATAACATGATTAATCCAAGTTTCTTTTTATAGGCTTAAGACCATAAACTTATTAACCCATGTAGATCAATTTTCTTCTGATTTACTGTTCTCCTTGCATTAGTGCTATTGAAATGAACATAAAAACTTGCCCTGTAAAACTTGAAAATTCATCAAATTTATACACACACATATATTTATACAATAAAATAAAAATTATTTTTAAAAATATAAAGCTAAGAATAACAGTTTGATTTCAGCCTAAGCTCTGATAACAGCTGTCAATCTATAGTGAGATAGAGGGAGGCAGGAGAGACGGCTCAGTACTGTTGCTCCTGCAGAGGACCCAGGTTTGATTTCCAGCATCCAGATAATGGCTTTGTAGTAATCAAGTCCTCGAGCTTTTAAAAAAAATCAAGTCTGTCGAAAGATATACTTGAGCAGTACAAAGCAAAAAAGACCCTTCTCTTGATTTGGGGGAGCTAGAACACAGTTCA
The DNA here is from genome assembly GCA_964023405.1 of Apodemus agrarius. NCBI lineage: Eukaryota > Metazoa > Chordata > Mammalia > Rodentia > Muridae > Apodemus > Apodemus agrarius. The sequence continues at coordinate 135,355,246 of OZ030008.1, forward strand.
AGAACGGTGCACGCATGCACGCACGTGTGCACACACCTGGCTATGCTGCTGATGGCACTGCTGGGAGTAACCTTTGGCACTCTGTCCATACTGGCAGCAACTGTGGCAAGTTTTAAGGCTGTTGGCGACGGTGCTGAAGTCCGTGTATTGATATGCACATTGACAGGAGAAACAACACTGACGTTATTGAGGTGCACTGCATTGGTCAGGCAGGAATTGTTCATGGGAAGTGTCTGAGGACTGCTTGTGCACAACGCTGGGATCAAGTGGTTTGTAGTAGTGTGGCCAACTGTCCTTACAAGCTGTACAGCTGAAATCCCTGGGCTGGATGATAAAGCCATATTGGTGGAATATAATGTTTTAGAGGGTCCTGAAAAAGAGGGAGAAATCATTCAATTAGTGTGATGGAACAATAAAAAATGCTTAAAAAAAATCAGGAGCTCAATAATAAAAATAAATGTACTCATATTCTAATTAAATAAATACGAAGTTAACTGTCCATATTATAGTCATATAAGGAGGTTTCCAAAGCATTTTGCTGCCTCTGTATGTGTCAACTCTGGAGATAAATACAATAGGACAGATGAAATGAGAGCTGGATTTCCCTAAGGATTTATAGGCATCCGAGAGTCAGCAAGGGCAGACTGTGGAAAAGGGGTAAAAAACAAGTGATCCTGAGTACATGTAAACAAACCCAGGGAAGTCTGAGCTGGGAGGGGGGAGGAGCAGTCAGCATGTCTCCGCGGCTCAGGCAGTAAGCAGCAAGCGGGCTTTCAGTCGCAATGTGTCAGAGGAGTGGGGGGAGTGTCCCTCTGCATGTGCACGTGGGAGAGCAAACCTGACTTCAGACGTTTTAACAGACTGTGTTGTTTTGTATTTCACTTTATAAATGATTTAAAGATGATCCAATGGGCGTGACTAACAATAAACTCAATGGATTTCCTAATATGTGAGGCAACTAGTCCATGAATGGAATCAGAATGGATGGAGAGAGATATATAGAAGGTACAGTGAGAAATCTAGAAAACACTCAGCCATCCATTCCTACCAGCCCAAGGCATTCTGAACAGGACTGTATATATTTCCCCTGTGTCTATGACAAACCCAACTTGAAGAGTGGCAATTTCCAGTTAATAAGTATTATAGAAACCCGTTTCTATACCTGAAGGCTGGACAACACCATTCATACTGTTGTGGCCAGTGTTCTGTTCCTTGGATCCCTCACTGCGACTCGGAACAGGAGCACTGACCACGGCAGACGCAGCAAAGTGGGCGCTGGCTGAGTCGAGTGTTTTAGACATACAGTCCGAGGTGCTCGAGCCCTATAAAACCGACAGCAACCCAGTTCAGTTTTCCACATTTGTCAATTATCTCTCTAATCGCTCTCTCTTTTTCTGCATGTGTGGGGGTGGGAGGATAAAAGCGTGTGTGTGTGTGTGTGTGTGTGTGTGTGTGTGTGAGAGAGAGAGAGAGTGTGTGTGTGTGTGCGCGCGTGCGCGCAGGGAGGTCAGAGGACAACTGTCAGGAGTTGGTTCTGTTCTTCCACAATGTCAGTTTCAGGGATCCAACTCAGGTTGTTAAACTTAGCAGCAAGGGCCTTTACCTGCTAGGCCATCCTGCCAGCACCTTATACTCTGTTTTGTTAGATGTGATTAATGAACATATTAAGAAATGTGTGGAACTCAAAAGGATATTGCCATTCTAATCATGAATAGTCATAATACATTCTTAGATGAGAGATTTAAGACTTCAGACTTTTTTTTTGGTATATGAAGCATGAAAATCACTAGAAACTAGATAGCAATTATTTTTGAAGAACTATCAAACTGAAAAAAAACCATGCTCTATTAATTTTCCTACCTAATAATAAACACTTTAAAAACTGCTTGATGAGTAGACACCGGATGAAATGAAATCATAGCCATGACTCAGAGCCACTCTATCACAGTGTAAAAACCTAGATGGACCCAGCTTTGCAGCAGGCTGCAAACACTTCAGGTTAGTTATCTGAAGAGACTCACAAAAAACAAACCAGACCAAGTACAGTGGCCACTCTTTCGTGCTTCTGTGTAGAACTGGCTGTCTGTGTTAGCAGGCTATCAGGCAAGGCCAGATCTACCAGGACTGTCACAGGGATGTGGATATCAACCAGGATCATCAAGATTTCCACGGTGTCAACTCATGACTTTAATGTAAAAGGATAGACTCTGGAGAATGAGCTAAAGCACTGTGGGTAGATCTTGGTCTGAGAATTCAGAGTGTGACCAAATCAGTTGTTACTGAGATTCGTGCTCTTTAAAAGAGCACGTTGTCTTTATGGACAACGAAACTTCAGACATTAAGTGTGAAGTTTATTTTGCCAATTCAACTCTGAGATTATGTCCTCTGACTTTTGCTTAGCTTTCAGTGGCCGAAAGCAACAGTACTGTGTTCTCACACAGTTCTAGAAGCCATGGCCCACAAGGAGTCTCCCAAGGCACATATCAAGGTTTGCTTTTGCTGGCTTGATTCCTGCAGTCTTCTATAGTATTTTCACTCTTCTCACTCTTGTCTGTATTTATGGGTGTCTAGGAACTTCTGGTGGCATGTGGCATTACATCTTCCCTTCAGAGAAATGTGATTCACATATGCAAGGGGGCCTGTGAACCTTAGATTTACCACACAATTTAATACAATTCCTTCTCCCCGTAAGCTATACTGACAGTACTTAAGTATAAACCTGATGAAAAGGTTAGAAAAGCCATATTCTTGAAAAAAGGTTTTTTTTTTGTTGTTTTTTTTTTTTAAATAGCTAATTATTTTATAAACTCTCAACAATGCTTCTAAAAACTGGTCAATTCTTTCCTAAACCAAAACTACCATATTTGGCTCTCAAATAACCAGAGACTAGTCTAGAAACTAGCCATTCAGAAATTAGTAACTTAATAAAAGAAAATCTGGGTTAATTCTCAAATTCAAGAACAGAGGCACTAAGTCACCTGCAGGAACTTGAGAGAGAAAAGAGCGCGAGGTCACCTGTGCTTTTGGATGTGTCTGCTGTGAGGAATGCTGGGATTGCTGTTTCTGGTGAAGCTGCGCAAGTTGCTGCCTTTGCATTTGGACTAGCTGCTGCTGATGTGTCTGAAACTGCTCCTCTGTGATGCCCCCTGTTACTGACAAAGGACGGAAGAGCATTAGAATACAACACAACCTGTGCAGAGGAAAGGCAAACACAAGCCACCGTACACCCCCCCAAGGAGAACCCCAGGGGCAAATCTGAGTGCTGTATGCTCACGCCCATAGCTTCCTTGTTCCTGCGCAGTTTTTGATTGTATAACATGATGGAACTGAGATTTGTCTTTGGATTGTGAGGGTTTTAGCGTTTACTTGTGTGTCTAGCATGTGGAATGGGTACACAATGCATGCACAGAAGGCAGAGGATGGAGTCAGGTCTGCAGGCTTGGTTGGCGGCAAGTGTCTGTCTTTACTCACTGAGCCATTATGTTGGCCTCAGCCTTGGAGTCTCTTAGTTCTCCAGATTAGGATGCCCATGGAATAACAGCAGTAATAATAATGATAAATACATGCACTTACTACTGTAAACATAAATAATAACCAAATTACAGTCTTAATGAGAGACAAATGACTTCTGCCAGTTTTTATGACACTTAAGTGAAAATATTTTTCTTTCTGATTCTAAATTGGAGGAGAAAACAATCACATTCAGCTGCCCTAAGTGTGAGCCAGTGCAGTCAATGTCTGAAATAGAGTCTATAAAGGAAGGGCTGGGAAGGAGACATTTTCAGAAAGTTAGAGTTACAGTGACCTTCAGATGCAACCAACAATGCTCTGAAGAATATACAAAGTTATGGGTTTTAAGTAAAAGCAAGATCCCTGCTTTCTTAAGTCGAGAGAAGGATCAGTTCAAAAGAGTTACAATAACTACATTTTTTTTCTCAAAGAAAAGCAAATGAAATTTCATGAACTCATATTTAAGTGGGTTGCTGATGAGGCAATTTAGTGAACACAAGGTATTTTCATACAAATTTGCACTCATTTAGAATATAAGTGTCCAATGACACCAAAATACACAGACTCTTAAAAGTAATTCTCACGCTTCCTTTCTTTTCTCTTTGCAGTGCTACAGGCCCCACATCTTCAGCTAAGGCAATCCCACCACAGAGCTACATCTCCAGCTTAATTCTACTTATTAAAAAGAGAGAGAGAGAGAGAGAGAGAGAGAGAGAGAGAGAGAGAGAGGGAGAGAGAGATATTTCTATTTCACTCAATCAGTAATAATTTACTGTCTACTCCCATGCAGAATGTGCCCTAGGAATCTTGGTGATTATAAGGAAAAATGAATTAGAAAAAGGGTTATTAATATAAAGTCCCACCGTACAACCGGGAAGAAACAAAGTAATGTCCATCAACATGTGCTGAGAGATCTAATCAATATGATCTACAACTGAGGTACCTTACTCCCCCAAAGTTTGTGTTCAGTAAGATTATCAAATAAGAATATTTTGATAGTAATTTGACAGTAATATAGATAAATAGCTAAGCTATGCTTAGCAAGATGGACAAAGCTTTAGATATACTTTCATCTCTCTTATATGATATCGCATCACAATTTCTATTGAATTATGAGGGGAAATACATATTTTATTTCTAGAAGACTCCAAACACTGGCATATGTACTATACTGCTCACTTTAGAATCTTTACCTGTATTTTTGAAGTACACAATAGTTATTTTACTGAATTACCAACAAAATCAAAAGTCTTTCTTTGAACATGTTAAATTCACTGCAAGTGTTCTATTTTTAAATAAAATAATTAAGTCTAAAGTTACAATCTTCAAAATCAAATGAAAATATGAAGTATTCATGAATTTCCAGCTTTCTGAAAACCTTGGGGAAAGAGATGAAAAAATAGCTTATTAGATATGAAGGCAGTAAGAAAAACCATAAATCTATATAATTTAGCAAGTCTTCTATGTCTTCTATGCTGAGCCATTTGGAAAGGGAAAGGTAGAGAAATCAAAGCTAGCTCAGTCTAATGAACCAGTGCTCCCTGATTAGATCTGAGCTTTATGTTGTGGAAAAGTGAGCCTCACGCTTATTAACTTAAGGATAAATAGTAAGACATCACACTTTTACTGCCATTTAAAAACAGAAATGTGAACAAGACTTTCTCTTTCTAAAGCCTTGTGAGGCAGTTGGTAAGATGGTAGTAATTTAGAAGAAAACACTAACTCTGATAAACCCATCCAGAACCTTTTCATTGTATTCAAAGAGTTTATACATTCAAAGAGTTTTTAATCTGAGCATTTAGATTTCAAATATTCTGATAAGGGATATTTAACCACTAACATTCACACAAATATTCTAAAACATTCTTAAATATGTCAGATAAGGAACAGTTAACTGTTATCTAAATTAGTAAACAAAATAAAGTGTCATTCTTAATGAAATACTTTTTGGTATTGAGTGTGGTGGTACCTGGCTACGAGCCTGCTAAGGCAGAAAGTCTGGCTGAGGCCGCACAGGGACCAATTCCTCTTGAGTTAGTCTACAGCTAACAAAATATTGCCCACTAAGTGTTCTGCACACTTCAGCGAGCAAGTAGTAATTTGTGTATATATTTAAAGTGGGTACTAAAACTCTCATTCCTGACGAATCACTGATAAAAACAACAACAAACAAAACCATAGCCAAATCCTAAAAATCAAACAAAACCTAATTCTACAATACAGATGAACTTTTACCCAAGCTTATCTTTTCAGGGTATTTTACAGATACCTTTTACTCAAGCTAAGTTTGCTATTTCTATTCCTGACACTCAGAATGTCATCAGGGTGTTTCATGTTTCAAACTGTTCTTTATCTAGAATTTTCTAGAGTACTGTTTATTTATTCAATTCTAAGATATAACACTGGAGCAACTAACTACTCACCTCCCTTTAAGACAAGGTTTCACATAGCCCAGGCTGGCCCAAAATCCACTATGCAGTGGAGGATGATCTTGAACCCATGATCACCTGCTTCTACCTCTTGCATGCCACAATTATAGATGTGTGCCCACATCCAGCACAAAACACCTTAACTCCTTTGTTACCAGGAATCGTTAAAGAAAAGGTGGTAAGAGATATAGACACAGCAGTGAGCTGATTTCTCAGGGTTGATGGATTTGTGGGAAAGAGTGAAACAGATTAAAAGCACTTTCTCGGTGGATTATTTTTCCTAAGTTACTGGAATATTTCCACGAGATTTATTTTCTTTTTACACTGAGTCACCTAGTGGCATACATTAAAATGTATCAGAAAGGTCACAGTTACAGTGAACACATCCATTTGGGATGAAATGCAGGAAAGGAACTCCTCACTGGTCAGGGTGGCGGTGGCACGGGGAGAAGTGGTAATGGATCGAACAAGCTCTCTTCCTGCTTGCAGTCATACGAGCTCTCTTCCTGCTTGCAGTTATACGAACTCTTCCCACTAGTTCACTGCACACGTTGGCAGCTTGAGAGCAAACTTAGTTCACTTCCCAAAGTTCTATCAGGTCACAACTACCACAACCCTATCTGTCCTGAAAGGTGACAATACTTGACTGCTTTAGGTATATGGGAAGCATTCTTTTCCTTAAGTAAACAGCTTTACAAACTTTCCTGGCTAATATCTTCTGACACACTGGTATATCCACTAAAGAATTTCTTCCTTCAGTATCCAACACCATGCACAGTAGAACCTTGCATTTCTTACTCTTGTACATCCCTGCCAGTATTTCCAACAGGGCCCTTTCTGTCTCCCTTCTATACACTGGATTTGCTACCCCCCTTGCACTGGTTGGCTTTTATTCTTCAGACGATTCCATATAGCCTTTGCAGACACTAATGGCCATTACTTTTCTACTGTGCACTTCCTATATGGCGCTCTGTTTGGCCTAAATAACTCTTTGCACCTTTCTCTCTGGGTTTCTGGTTAACAATCCAAGAAAGAAAGAAAGAAAGAAAGAAAGAAAGAAAGAAAGAAAGAAAGAAAGAAAGAAAGAAAGAAAGAAAGGAAGGAAGGAAGGAAGGAAGGAAGGAAGGAAGGAAGAAAGGAAAGAAAGAAAGAAAATAAGAAAGAAAGAAAGGAAAGAAAGAAAGAAAGAAAGAAAGAAAGGAAAGAAAGAAAGGAAGAAAGAAAGGAAAGAAAGAAAGAAAGGAAAGAAAGAAAGAAAGAAAGAACAAAAGAAAGAAAGAAAGAAAGAAAGAAAGAAAGAAAGAAAGAAAGAAAGAAAACCCACTCTGGATACTTCACAGACTTTATACAGTGACATAACTACAAAGTGCTAAGATTAGATCCACAGAGGCATTCTTGTGGTTACATGAAATATATTCAAGTATTTCTTGATTCTGTATTGCTGTCCACTGATAAACTAAAGAGAAAAATAAACAGAACATGTTCTAGTTACTCTGGAATGATAATCCAATAATGGAATATGGACCCTTTTCACTTGTACCACTTTTGCTTTTTAATTTTTAACAAAATTTCTTAAACTCGGCTAAGATTTATTCTTGAGAAAGCATGATTTTTCAAATACTGGCCTAGACCAAATTTTCACAGTTTAATGGATAACCAATGTGCTGGTGAAGATTATGTTATCTTGTATTCTCAACCTGGTGAGTCTTTGTTGTGAATTACAGCAAATGGTTTAAAGCAATGCTGACCACACCAGGATTTCATTGTAAGGGACAGATCGGGTCTGAACTAGGGGCAGGCAGAGGGGGAGGTTCTGTCTTACATCTTACAGGTCACAGTGCAGAGTAAGCAGTGGTTCTCATAAAGCACTGGAGGTTTCCGGGGAAAAGCTAGGGGAGTTGGAATTACTCAGCAAGCCTACAACTGTTCTGTAAACACAACTTGCAGATACAGGAAATAACTGCCAGGGCTGGAAGGTGGGGAAATGAGGAACAAATGGGCACAAGTGGGACAATGACAACATTACCAATGTCCAAGCACAACAGTCAATATTAAAGGACTGTTAGCTTCTTTAACGGTCATTCTACAGTATTTTAATATCTTAGCTTAGGTCTGAATGTTTTTCTTAACTTTAGAGGTAGCCATAATCTCCCCAAATAAATACAACCTTAAAAGTATTTACATTAGTTGTTAAAGCAATTTCACTTCCTAACACTTTTTATCCTTGCAAACATTTCATGGCAATTTAAGAATGGGAAAAGAAACTAAATAAATGAAAGCTCAGGAATTCCTCCTGGAACACTATATAAACTGTTAATGATAGTAAGGTATCTGGAGATGCTCAAAAAGGCTATTGGTATCTATCAAAACATGCATAAAAAAAAGAAAACTGTATCATGTTAACCTAAACTGTGTATCAGTATAAACCATGTTGATCAAAAATCTGGCCCTTCAAGTTTGAATTAATAAAGCTGCTTTACATATGAAACATGTTTTCTTGAATTTTATAATAAAGAAAAACATTTTTAAAAATTGATAGTACCAGTTTCCAATGACGACTGACTCTAGTACCCCCTGCTTCTATAAAGAACGGGGAGTGCTGCCAGTATACTGTCAGCTCTTGGAGATACCGTTTTTTTCTTCCCAGACCTTTCAATCATTAAACATAGTGCTTTGTATATAAAACAGTGTAAATAGCTTTATATGAAATAACTTTTCTGTTTATTCACTTGTTATGCTCAATACAGCCTCTTTCCTTTCTCAGTTTTTAAATTAAGAATACCTTTATGTAGTAATGAGTAATGTTTTTCATTTCATTTAAAATACGTTTTCCGTTTTAGTCTAATATTTAGGGCACGCATGTAAATTTTCTTTCAAGCATACCAAAAATGATAACTATAAGTTGGGTATGATGGGATACATTTGTAATCCCAGCACCAGAGGGGCTGATACAGGAAGATCATTAAGTCTGAGGGCAGACTGGGCTACATGGAGATCCTATCTCTAAATAATCAATAAATTAAATGAAACGTTTTTAACAAAGAGATTTTGGCTTTGGAAAGTTGGCCATGTTTACTAACATGAACATAAAAAGACTCTGAGTGTGCACATGGTACAGCCTCCTTACCTGCTCACTTTAAGAACTAAGAGCATGCCACAGGAACAAGACCTACTGCTAAGGACACAGTGTTTCATTTCTGCTTAAACTCTTCATTTATTGGGACTTCCCGGCAGGGAAAGAAAATTCTAAGAGGTAAAATTATATGCCTCTCCTATTAGTTTTAAAAAATATACAGCTTTTGAGACCAAAGTTCACCCAAATGAGTAAATGACAAAATTCTTAGGCCCAGAAGGGAACCCATATGGGTATTTACTGAACTGTCCTGGGAAGTCCCTTTCAGTTACCTAGCTGTTGCTTACAACCGCTCACTAGATACCCACATCCCTTGTCTGACACTCTCACTCCCAAAGTGCAAAGACCCAAGCCTAGGACCTGACCAGCCTAGGCAAGCTCCACCACTGAATGAATGTGAACTTCTCCAACCAACAAGCCACCATTTTAAAAACATATTAAAAACAAAAACTCTCATGATCTCAAGGACAAGAAGACCTCAGGCAGTCTAGAAATAAACTAACTCTTTGCTTTACTAGCCAATAAATAAGAAAAGCTGATTTAAAAAGACTGAATTCTAGGGCTGGGGAGATGGTAAAGTTGGTAACTGCAGCAACCTTAGGTACTCATGTTAAAAGCAGAGTGAAGCAGAAAGCTCATGTAATACCAATAGCACAAAGTCAGAGGCAGGTACATTTCAGAACTCACTGGCTGGTCAGCTCAGGTAATCAGTAACTTAGGCTCAGTAAAGCTCCGGTTCCGCAGACCATCAGATAACTGACACTGCTCCCTGGCCTCCATACATGCATGCACACATACTAACACACACATACCACATATAAACATACACAGAATGATCTCTAATGTACCTTCATTATTACTTAAATACAAACATTTATTTTGTGTATATGCATGCTCGCTTGTGTGTGTGCAAGCACATGGGCATCTGTGCAGACCAGAGAACAACCTTAGGTGTAATCCTTCAGGTACTATTCACCCCTAAAAAAAAGAAAGACCTTGCTTGGAACTTAGCAAGGAGGCTCAATTGGCCATCACAGAGATGTGCCAATCTCTACCCTCTCACATGAATATACTACCATGCTTGGCTTTGTGAGTGTGTGTGAGTGTACATTTGGAGCTCAAACTGAGGTTGAAAGGTATGGTATTATATATTAAAAATAGAGGAAAAATGAGAGATGGCATGTGTACTTATGGTAATTTAAATGCTTTTTCATGACGATACACGGATAATGTACCTCATTATGATAGCTGATTATTAGAAAACAGTTTCAGTTATATTAAGTTATAATTTTGGACCAGTATATATTCAGAATTGATATAGCAACAGAAAACATGTCAAATCCAGAGTTCATTTGGGATATACAGTAGAAATCTGTAATACTCAAGTTAAGAATCCATTCAAATCATTTTATCTTTTATTTGTTTGTTTGCTTTGTTTTTGTTTTTCGAGACAGGTTTCTCTGTGTAGCCCTGGCTGTTCTCGAACTCAGAAATCCACCTGCCTCTGCCTCCCAAGTGCTGGGATTAAAGGCATGTACTATTACTGCCCGGCTCATTCAAATCATTTTAAACATGCTATATATTGGTAGAGTTAAAAAGCCAACATATAGTCAGACACAATTATCAACACCTATATAGGATATGTTTCAAATTCCCATTTTGAGCAGAGTTTGGTACAGAAATTTTTATTCATATAATTTTGAATAATCTTGAGAACTGGCTGGAAAAAGACTCGATACTGTTTAACTTCCTGAAATAACAGATTGCTAAAAACTCAAAGATCTCAAATTATACAAGATATTTTTATCCATTTCAGATTTAAAGGCTCATTAAGCTTCACCAACTCACAAAGTATATAGAAAGGGGCATCATTTTCTTAAAGTTCAGCTTGGAGAAAAGGAGCCAACATATTCAGAGAAACGTAGGCCAACTTCCACTCATTCAAATAACTCTTAAGTTTTCTACTGCAACCTTTAAATGGATTAATGTCCACACCAAACTGAAAAACAGCTCACACACAAGACTGTGAGTACCACTGACACAAGATTCCAAACTGAAGGAATTTAAAATAATTTTAAAGGAGTTTACTATAACTGCAGCACCCGACTAAAACATCATCCAGGAAGTAACTTAGATATGCTCATGTTTCCTTGAGGTCAGTAGCAGTTCTCACAGAGACTCACAGCTGGCAGAGGCAAACAACAGCTGACTGCTGAGTGCTCGGCTTTAAAGCAAACTCCCAAAGCTTCCATCCCAACCAAGATTCAGCCAACACCGAGGAACAAGAGGGGAGAAGGCTGTGAAATACTGTCTTATGTACTCAGGAATCCACAAGAGCTGTCACTGACAGCACAGGGCATATCCAGGAGTAAACCAGTAAATAGCATTTACAGCCGGGAGGGTCTCAGGGGTCCCTGCACCATCTGGGGAGCTAATGGCAATCTAGGCTTGCTGGAGAGAGGAAGTCAGCTATCTTCTTCAGGCAGGCAGCTACTGGTGAGTCATTCACACTCAGGGAATAGATTCACTCCCAGAGCCACAGTAAGAGCATGACTAAACAAAAGCACAACAAAACAAAAAGCTAAGAAAATGGAATAGGGACTTGATGAGTGGTGTTAAAGGGGCTTTGAAAGGGCAGGGAGGAAATAAGAAAGAGGAGAGAAACATATGTCACCAGAAGATACTATTTATGTTCATGGAACTGTTGAACAAATTATTTTAAAAATGAAATTACAGGTTTTATTTAATACATTTCCACTGGCTACCATGCATAATTGCAGTGTATAAATTACAAACATATTTATATATTATATATACTTATAAACATGTAATAAGATTATCCACAGACAAGTTATATTTTGGAATGTCTAGATATTCAAATTATTATGTATATACCATAAAATACTAAATTATTCAAGCACAAACTCATTACATACATACATACATACATACATACATACATACATAGGGAGGCATGGCCTCAAAAGTAGCTAGTAGTCAAGGATGACCCTGAACTCCTGATTTTCCTGCCTCTACCTTCCAAATGTTGAGATTATAAACACGTTAATATATCTAGCATAGTATCTCTTAAAATGAAAAAGATTATTTCTGATCTCACCTAGAAGGTAAGCATGCTGACGAATCACTATTCCCAGTGATTAAAGCACCCTTTAAAAGAAAAAAAACATTTTCTAGAGAGACTTTCAAGAGAACTCTCAAGGGGCAATGCTTACATTCCGTCCAAGTCAGTGGACATGTTTACCATAAGAGGCGGACGACACTGTAGAGCGGCGACCAGGGGCAGCCAGCGAGCAGTAACTTACAGGGAACACTGGGCTCGGCCCACACACTGGCCACACCACTCACTTGTAAAATTCAAGTCATGTAGTAGGATGTTGTCTCTTAGGCTGAGAACTAAACTAAAATTTATTTTCCAAATAGGAGTAGGAAAATAAGTCTCCAAAATGTATTATATTCATTTATTATGAACAGAGATGCGTGACAGACCTTTCAATGCTTACCTGATATGCCGTTCTTGCTGGTGTTCAATAAAGCTACAGATGCTGCAGAGACTCTTTTACTGCTCACAGTCTGCCCTGGTTTTCTTGAGGTACAATCTTCACTATCAATGTCCTGTACATTTAGTAGCCTTGGCTGGAAACACTGTAGTCGACATGATCTGATATTGCTTAATATTTCAGAAAGAGACAGTCTATTTTCACAAGGTTTACTGGAAGCATTGGTCCGAGAGAAATTAGAAGAAAAGTCTATAGTTTGGGAAGAGCTTGAAAACCCATTCAGCATCTCAGGGTCTATCTGTTTCAGGACGGGGTCATGGTCTGTGGATATTCGGTCCATTATGACCCTGTAGAGCGATACAATATAAACATGCATATATCATACATAATGGTTTCTCTATTGACTGCCTTCAGCTAAAAACACGATACCAAGGTCAAAGCAGCTTACCTCCCGCCTCTGCCAATTCGTCTCCGTGCAAATCCTATACATCTTCTTGGAACTGTAAGTGTTGTGAGACAATGCTTATACCTCAACTTATCCAAGTCTGCCAACTCTGAATTTTCACACGTATGGTTATTAGCTTGGTCCAAACGCGGCTGCAAAGAAAGAGAAAAAATGATAACTCAGTGTAATTCTGAAATGAAGAAAAGTTAAATTATGATAAAAATAAAATTGACTGCAAATCGTATTAGAAGAACAATTAAAATTTAGATGAAAATTGAGGCTAAAATATATTAATCCAGTTAAAATTTATAAAATTAAAATAAGAAAGCTAATCAAATTAGATAAAGTTTCCTTATCCAAATTACTCACACTAAACTACATACACTTAGTATGTTTTTTAAAAATACCTACAAGGAATATGTTTTAGGTTTCTTGATATAGAGAGGGACAAAATTATTAATTTATAGTTTTTCTACATGATAAACTAGAATGAATTTTTTAGGGGGTTCAAGAGGTAACTAAAAACTTGGTGGAAGTGTATGCGCAGGCCACGCTCAGCGTCCTCTTTGCTTTAAGGAATGTAGAGCCTGATTTTGGGCCTTTTTACTATATTCATCATCCTGTTTTTCTGTCTCCGCACTTTGTCCCCTTGTATAGAAGTTTTCCACCTTCTATCAGCATAGCTTGAAAACAAATCCCTATCCTTCCTACATTAAATCTGCCCTCAAAAAAGCTGTCTCTTTGTGCATACCATAATGCTATCAAATGGTCTGCATAAGCCATGCTAACAAGGTAAAACTACCTTTCCTACTCTATAGTTATAAACCTGATAGAAAACTTCAGCACTGGGATGCCAAGGCCATTCTCTAAACACTGCACCCAAAATAGGACATTAATAGCAAAGAGTTTCTTAATGTGTCCGAAATGTATGGATACACTTACCAGATAACTTTGCCATTAAAAATTATACTTTTAAGGTATATCTCACTCACTGTCTCACACACACACACACACACACACACACACACACACACACTACCCAGAAGCCACCAAAAGTTCTACAGCCAACTCAGACATGTGCAATTAATTTTCACAATTGCTAAAGCTGTAATTAAAGCTCCAAATGAAGTAATTTTGAAAATAGGAGTTGTCTGAGTAAAGAATTCTGATATTCTGTGAAAGGATTTGGCATCTTTCATCTTCGTTTGCTGGTATCCGCATGCCGCGGAGGCATTAAATAAGGGATAGTGATGCACTTCCCACTTCAGACTCAGCCTACGTTACCTGGACATGAATGGTCTGTTAATGCCAGCTCACAAATATCACAAAAAACAAAGTTCTTACAGCGTAATACTGGCATCCTGCCCGCCTTCTGAAAGCACAGGGACCATCAGGATCATTTTCTTCTTCAGGTTCTGATGATGGAGATGGTACCTGGATAAAACAGGTGCTCCATTTAGCAGTTACCAAGTTAACATATCAATGTATATAATGATTGAAAATAAAGTCCGATCACAAACACACCTGCCTATATCCAGCACGTAGCTAATTTGCCTGAAACATTAAATGACTGGTAAATATTTTCTATAGCTAAAAGTCCTTTTTAAGATTCATATTTGCATCTAAGCACACTTGGTACTGTTTTTTTAACAAAGGCTAGATATATCAGTATAGCATTTATATATCCCATTTATATAGTCATAAATTGTGCAGGCAAAATGCTTGATGATGAAAATTATGCCTCACCTATAGGGAGTTGTAATTTTTATCTGGACCTTCTTTCTATAATAAAGTCAAATGCTAGGAAGAAGAGGGCACTGGACTCTCTGGAACCAGACACAGCAAGCTGTGAGACACCATGTGGGTATTGAAAGGAATCTCAGGTCCTCTGTAAGAGCACCAAGTAAACTCAACCACTGACCCATCTCTCTAGCTCCTTAAATCACTGCTTAAACCTAGCAAGTCAGGAACAGAAATTTAGTGAAGTATATAAAAACATTGGCTGCCGAGAGAAATTTTAAGACTACAACAGTAGAGAAAAAGTGTAGAGACTTCTAAAGAGTTGTTACATTAAAAAGGATTTTGCCAGGACCAGATGCTACCAGCCAAACATCCCTTGGGGTAGAGCCGACTCAATAGAGCACAATTTTATGTCATAAGAACAGGTTAAGTGATGATATAATATATATGATAAAATATACTTTGGTACAGCAGAGAAACAGTAAATATAATGCCCACAGTAATGGTTAAAGAACACAAAGCCTTAGTCCCTAAGTTTGGGTTGACTCTCCCACTTTGCAGTACATCTTTTTCTCACAAAATGCCTGCCTCATCTTATTAACTTGGTAGTTTTGAATCTCAAAAATCTCATTCCTTTTTAGACAGGATTTTTCCCCCCTCCACATTAATTCCAAACTGTGGTGATTACCATGGAGCTAGGTCACCTCAGAAGAAGGGCATTTACTTGAGGTTCCAATATGCCTTTAATTGCCCTCAGGGGAGAAAGGCACAGTGAGCTGTGGCGGATTCTCCTTCCTGAGGTACCAACTCCCAAACTCAAACTGTAAAGAAATCTCAACTTTACAGTTTGGTTCTTCTGCAGATGTCGGACAATTTCTTGCATGAAGTACCTCACTCCTCTCCAAGTATCATCCTCTAGGATGGACTCCAGCACACACAGAAAGGCAGCACCACACAGCAACCAAAGGAGAACCAGTTCAATCAGTACAGACAGACAGGGTTTCTCCATCTTTCCAGCTACAGTCTGCTAGTCAGCGCTGGTTAAAATACTTTCTTAAATGTATCTACTCCCTTGTTCATCGTTTACTGGGTACCATGCTCTCTCTTCCCATGTGTCCTGGAATCCACTCCTGGGAGAATTCAGAACTACAGTCTAAATACCTACATCATTTAGTGATGCCAACACACAGGCAAACAGTCTGCAATAATGAGAAAATACCGTAAAAACTAACGGAAGTTGTTAAAACTTAGGAAAAGGTCTCAGGAAACTTGTAAAATGCAATCTTAATGTAAGGGGGGGGGGAACAATGTAATTAACTATAAAAATTTTGAGCTAAAATGAAAACTCCTTACTACATAAGGAGTGTATGATTAATTATGCTGAATGGGCCTACCTAAGGCACTGGATGGGATAGCAATCATGACAACAGTCCCCTCACGGTCATGGCATCTCACGGCATCCTCCTTACAGGACTGGAACATATGCAAGACATTCTAGTCTCACTAGCACCGACAGTACACGGCTTGGCAAGTTTCATGTGCATGTATTTAACTGTGTCGTTTTCTGACTTGGGCTTTTTGGTAATGTACCATTTGCCTACTTTCCTTACCCCACCCATCCGCCCCATCTTTCCCTGCCTTCTGTCTGACCCCAGCAATGGCAAACTGTCGCATTCCCCTCCAGCATGCTCTACTCTGCTTGCAGTTTCTGTTTCCTCTCCCTGGGAGAACTTGAGCGGCCACTATTTGCTACATTCCTCATTTCTTCAAAAATGATCTGATGACTTTCCCATGGCTGCAAAGGGGTATCCCAGACTAACTGGATAGTTTTTCTGACAAATATACTGACTGGTTTTATTAAATGGTTCTTAAGAACATGTAACATAAAGCATATTTTTGTGTATTTCTTAATACACAGGAACACTGCAATATTGTTTGAGAAATAAAGCCTAAGTAAGTGACAGGGTAAAAAAAATAATAATGTAGCCACAGGGAGCACATCGCTATGAACTGGGTTTTACGTGGCTGCAACAATCAGAGGTTTTACGAGCAGTCTTGTGGCTAAAGTTGTATATTTGATGTTGACTTTTAAAAGAAAATTGCCTTTAAATAAATAAAACATTAAAATATGACATCTGCTAGTAGATTCAAGGGGTTATCGTATTTTCTTTGGAATGCTTTAGGTCATTTAGATAAAAGAAAAATAGGTTTTGGTCAGACCAGGTGCTTTAAAAAAAAAAAAAACTGACCCTTAAAAAAAAAGCAATGATAAAATAAAATCAAAAAAATTAATTCTAAATACTTTGCCAAGAAAATTGAATAGCTGACAAGGATTTTTCTTTTTCTTTTCTTTTCTTCTTCTTTTTTGTTTTTTTACAATTTAAAACTTTAGTTCTTCTAAATCTTTAAAATAAAATTGGTATTACCTGACAAATAAAATTTACATTAAATCAAAAAAAGATTGTTGGTAGACTATGAAAGAAAAAACACTGATGGCACATATTTGTACTTATGAGTAAATATTTTCTAATACTAATATTTTGGACTCAGTAATGCTATTTCTAAAAAGCCATGTTAGAAACAGGAAGAAGACAAAGATGCTTGTTTTTATAAAAGGCAAAACCTGAAAACTATGTAAATGTCTCATACAGAATACATTTCTACAGCTGACAAAAAAATAACAAAGAGTAACTACGAAGCTAGTGGTGACGTGTGTGTGTGTGTGTTCGGGTATACTTATGAAATATGTGGAATGTGTTTGATAACACTAGGTGAGCGAAGCAGAATAAGACGAAGATGCCAGTTACGTTGCAAAACACAGCAATATAAAAGAGCAGGAGGACATGTGTTCAAAACAGTTTCAAACAAGCACCTGTGGAAATTCATCTTCGTCTGAGCTCTGAAAGTCATATTGCTTAATGTCACTCTTATTGATCACAGGCACTGTCTCAGGAGTGGGCTGCTGAGGGGCTCTCACAGCCTCTGCCTTAGGCTTCTTTGGGTGCTTCTTCTTTTGACGAACCACGTCAGAAGCCTCTTCTTTCAAAGACAAATGATGAGGGTGCTGTTTACATGACGAATTTTCCCCCAAAAGGAAGAAATGAAAATCATTTTAGAAATCATGAAAAACTATGCTCCTCTTTGAAAAACATACATTTTTCTTTAGGAGTTAATTTTAATTATTGTTTTAGTATGAAAACTTTATTATGTCATAAACTGAAACATGGTTTAGATTTACTTTCTGTAATTTATAATGAAAAATAATTATGGTGTTTAAGTTTGTTTGTTATAGTTAATCTGTAATTTTTTAGGCTATTCTATTATTATGCCATCCCATGTTTAAAAGGTATTTAAATTTAATTCTCACTTAAATCCATTGTGTTGGTGAACAAAATTCATTACTTTATTTTTAAAATAATTGAATTGGATCACTAACTTATTAATTTAGTTCTACACTAATTTCCAATTTATAAAAATATCTATGTGAGGTAATCTTTTGAAAAACTAAATTTATGAGCTGGACAAACATTTTCATTGTTTACAACATGTAATTATTGCCTTGACTGAACAATAATCAAATGGTTCTCAAGTACCCCAGGGTTCTGTGCAGTCCATCTGGCAAAGGGTCTGACTGAAGGGGTTGATCTCTTCCCCTTTCCACAAAGCTTTTGTTTTATACACTGGTCGGTATTGCTTTGATAAAAGAAGAACTGTCACTTTTAAAAAAGCTGAAAAATGACTGTTCTGAGCAACAAATTAAAAACAATATTAAAAGTTTAAAATTATTAAGGAAGTTATATATTGCCTCATGTAGTACAGTTATTAAAAATACCTAACAATGAGAAACAGTGAACATGACAGAAATGCTGTTTGAGGGACAGATCACACTTAGTGACATATAAGCTGTTTGATAGAGATGGTTAAGGAGAACAAACTATTAGATCCAAAAAGGAAACTCCTTGGCCAATTTTCCATGTTTTAAGGTGGGATGAGTGAAAATTAAATATAGTAACTGTGCACAACATTGTGTTACACTGTATCTCTAAAAATAATAACTACTTTTATTTACTTATATAAGGCCTAAAGTAAGATTCAATATAATTCTGCCAGTAATTATGGGTTAAATTTTATATTGAATGCCTAGTAATTATACTCTTGGGAAAAGCACTGATTGATACAAATAGATTTAAAAAATAGTTTTCAAAGCAACATTTGTTGTGCTGATAACTTTTCTGGGCTATCAACACAAGTGTGATATTCAGAGAGAGTCAGTAGGTGGGCGAGATGCCTGTGATTAATAAGAACCTGCTGGTAAACTGACAGGAGCTGAATGGGAAGCCAGACTGCTCCACAGTCTTCTTAGTGTTTACAAATGAACCCATGAACAACATCACTATACATTTTTCAAAGATGAATTTTCCACAAACACCCCAAGTCACGTATAATGTCTGTCTAGATATTTCATATCAACACTTATTTAAATCTATACTTCTTAAAATTAAAGATTCTATACATTTTTGCATACCCCAAATTAGTAATATTTGGATATAGCAAATAGGTACTAAAGAAATACAAATCTTTAGCTAAAAATACAATGTTTACCACGGCTAGCTCTTTTACTTGAATGAACTTTCTAATGCCAATCGAGGTACATAACTGGCAAATACTGGTTCTGGCAATGACTCTGTTTTCTACAGAGGCAGACAGCACATTAACAACAATCCACTTTGGTAGACATGAACTCAAACTGTGAATCTAACACTTAACACTTATGATCTAGAAGTCACAGAGGTAGAGTTCTTGAGGGACTAATGGGTTTTTATGTATATAAAAACACCCATCAAAGTGGTGGCATAAAAAAGGTACTATTTATTTTCTTCCTTTACCACCACATTATGTGATTAATACGACCACTCATGATGCTCTCCAAAGAATATTTACCTTAGTTTTACATTCTTGAACTTTGTGATGATTTCCATTATGAAGAGTTGCTGGACTGGCATATACCTCTTTTTCTGATCTATTAACTTTCACTTCATTAAGGATTTCACCCCCATAGTCTCCCAAATGGTATCTTTAAAAGACAATAAAAAGTATAAGAAAATAAAACAAAGTTTAATAATAAAGAAAAATATATTCAAAACAATGACATTTTAAAAACTGAATTAGCAGCCAGGCGTTGGTGGCACACGCCTGTAATCCCAGCACTTGGGAGGCAGAGGCAGGCGGATTTCTGAGTTCGAGGCCAGCCTGGTCTACAGAGTGAGTTCCAGGACAGCCAGGGCTACACAGAGAAACCTTGTCTCGAAAAACCAAAAACCAAAAACAAAAAGAACTGAATTAGCAAAATAGAGTTATCAGTTCTCGGGGGATTGGAAGGGGTGAGACATGTCTCAAGGGTCCAGCCAGGTGGGCAACAAAATAGATTGAAGTCCTGATTCTCCTGCTGAAATTCAGGAACATAACACCTAGCCTAGTTTTAGAATTTCAGATTATTGTTAAGAGAAACATTACAAAAACAAAGCAGTTCATATCTGAGATTCAGTTAAAAACACAATAAACAAGAAACTTTAACATTGCCTAAGGTATACAATATATAAATTAATCACATGTGTTTTATTGAGCTAGGAATATTGCTTTGAATGGTTATTTCAGTAATAACACAAAATTCCTTAAAACCTAACAGAACTTTAGTCTATTTAATTATGCAGGAAAATACTTCATAGATCGTAATTCTGAAGAGTATAAACAGGAAATTTTGCTTTCCAACTATTCATTTCCTTTCGTGTTCAAGAAAAAGTAATAGAGACAAATAGGCAAGATAATCCTCAGGTTTCATTAAGAAAAGTCCAACGATTCTGCCAATATCTAAAACGATTCGATCCTCTATATCAGTGGTTTTCAACGTATGGGGTATGACCCTTTGGGTCATATCATATATCCTGCCTATCGACTATTTACATCATGATTCATAACAGTAGCAAAACTACAGTTGGAGGTCACCACAGCAATGAGAAGTGTGTTAAAGAAAGCAGCCATTAGGAAAGCTGAGAACCACTGTTTTATATCAAAATACCCCCTCCACGAAGACAAATCTGTTACAATCTAATTTTAAAAATAATTAGTAACTACCAATCTTAAAAAGGTAGAAACTAATTTCTACTAGACAACCAATATCCACCATCACAAAGCCCGAGTAGCTCAGCTTCGTAGTACAGATGAGCAGTAATGTCACCTTTTTTCCACCACTTCCAGCGTTAAGTGCAGTAATTCCCGTTTGGTCTTCTCCCTCCTCTTGATCATTTCCAGAATTGTTATGGCTCTGCTGAACTCCCGCCTCAGCTTCAGCATCTTTTCATAGGAAGCTTCATCATTCTTACGGTTCTTTATAAATAAGGACAATTTTAGAGAATGAACTTATTTATATTTTATTTAACAAGATCTGACTAAATCTCAATTATCCTATACATTTTAAATTAGTAACACAAAAAAATCCAAATAGCAACTCCAAAAGAACTCATCTGTGTATCTGTAAAAATTTAAGTACAGGCAAATGTTTATGGGGAAAATGCTGATAACTGTTGGTACAGAAAGAATGATTTCAATGTAGAAAAAAAAAAAAAGAAAAAATATCCACCTGAACCTAGTATATAAAAATTAGGAAGTCCTTTTATTGCAGTAATATGTCACCCAAGGATAAAAAATAGTTCTACCAAGATCAAGGTACCTAAAAAATAGCTCAAACGAGTGTCTACACATATATCCATCCAAATCTGTAAGTGGAAGCTAAAGTGTTTAAATATAATCAAGCAAAACTTGACTTCTAGCAACTCAGAAGACTGAAAATAGTATATTGAGCACCTCAAGAAGTGAAATTCTTGCACCTTCATAGAGGCAGGGGGGAGGGGAAACTTGGAAGAGGGACATTTGAAATGTAAATAAAATAACCAATAAAAAAATCTAAACAAAAAAAAAAAAAAAAAGGAAAAAAGAAATGAGAGTCCCACATTCCCATGTTTGCTTCCTGGCAGGGGATGAAGGAGGTCTACCAAAGCTCTAGGCTTCGAACACTGTTAACTCCTTACTTATAAAAATAAAACGTAACTTCAACTAAGAGTTGGCTTCACTGCGAAGAGCAGAATTCTCGAGAATATAAAATCGCCAACCACGCACACAGTACGTCAAATGCCCTACAGAGGTCTCATTTAAACATAGACCGCTAATACTTCTCAATTTTCACATAGACCTTTACTTAAGCAATCTTTTCATTCTCAAATTAACAACTGAATACAGAATTAGAAAGAATCTAAAAAAGTCAGATTTTATAAATATAAGATTATGAACGAAAATAAAAACAACAACAACAAAAAAAATGAAAACCCTGAGTTTTACATTTTCTTTTTTGTGTTTACTTGCATTTGGAAAATAATCATCTATGAAAATAGTTATAAACCACATTCCTTTATAGTACTACATATGGAGTATTTTAAATGCTAGCAGTTTGTCTGATTTAACCAAATCAAAATTCGCTTTATCCCCTGCCCCCGGCTAGTACTCTGACAAAAGTGAAATATAGAGCAGAGTTTTAAGTAATTTTGGGGAGTAAACAGGCAACAATACTTGGAAGTGAAAAAAACCTAACATGATCAAGAGCAAACAGGTGCCTACTATACTGCTAATGTTATATGTGTTTTCTGGATACACGTGCCCACGTGTACACACACACACACACACACACACACACACACACACACACCAGCACATGTAAGAGGCACTAAAATCAAAAGATGAACATTCCTATGAGGCCATATGCACCTACCAGTGGAAAGACATTCTAAAGTTCACAAGAAACTCTAAAGACTCCATTATATTCCCAACCTTTTTCTCTGCGCTGTCCATTCTACTCAAAATATTATTTAAAAACAATCTCTGACATACAAAAACAGCACAAATACTTTCCATGGATGTTTAACCAGATCCCCAGAGGTTTAAAATTTAGCTTTTTATTTCTAGTTATGTATATAGTACTGGCAGTATTTTCAAAATTTAAGATGAATATATGTCCCTAAATATTCTAATCTGCTTTTATAAAAACAATTATGTTTTCATACACTCAAAGCAAGCACAAACATCAAATTCTAGAAACTAAGACCAATGAAATATTAGTAAAATAGTATTTTTATTTTCAAAATTAATTTTTTTACAAATCCGACTCAGGATTAAAAATTGTTTCTAGTTATCATGTTTCTAAAATCCCATTTTTCTGAAAAGTTCTGTTTTTTGTGATCGTCATGACTTTATGACCTTTTTTAAAAAATGTAGAATCTTTATTTTTGTAGTGTATTCTTCAATTGAGTGTACTAATGGTTTTGCGAGATTAAACTCGGGTTATATGTTTTGATACCATTACTACAAAAATGACATTGGGTCTGACTCACAGCCTATCAAGAGTTGGATAACACAACTTGTCCTGCTATTGTCGACTACTCAGGATGGTGCCTGTTGGGCTTGCTTACCTACTAATATATTACTTTCCCTTTGAAATTAACCTAGAATGCTGTAGAGTTATATATTAGTTTGTCATTAAAATTCCTGATAAGTTTAATGTTCAATGATTCTTTCACTTTTAATAATTATTAGTATTACAGCTGCCAAATGGTGACGTTTAAACTGTTTCTGTTGATATTTTTAAGTTTTGACATCTAACTAAAAAGAAGTAATAATTGAATAAAGAATACGTGTACACACACACACACAGAGGAAATTTTCAGCTATAAAAATGAGATTATATTTAAAAGAAAATGGATAAAAATTTAGATCATTACAGTAAACAAAATAAGCCAAGACTCAGAAAGACAAATACTGCACTTTTTCCCAGTTATAGAATCCAGATTTATATTTGTGTGTGCAGAGATGTGTGTATTTATGGCCTTGGAAACAGAAAGAGGATAAATAGATCTTGGGAAGGGCTGTAAACACACGAAACACAGGGTATAACGTTCTATTTTACTGTGATCTTCATGACTTTCTTTTTTAATGGAACAGTTACTTTTGTAGTGTATTTTTCAATATGAGTTTCACTGACACTTTTCCATGATTAAATTCAGGTTACAGGTTTCCAGCCCAACAGCACAGAAACGACACCGAGTGAAGGGAAGCCCTGAGAAGACACAGGTAGAGAAGAGGGCTGGGAACGGGGAAGATGGCGTAAAGACACGTGAAACCGGGAGAAGGAGTAATGACCTCGCAACTTTGCCGTGCTTCCTAGCTCTGCCTTAACCTGCCTCTTCTGTAGGTATGGGCTCATGGGCTGTTCTACGAGGCCTGATTTATTACTCTTGTTATTTAATGTTTAAATATCCCCACCTAACTTCAGGTTGTTCCTGTGTATTCCTATGACTCCAGCTCTCTTATTTTCTTGAACAGCAGAATCCTTTTTCCAGGCCTATCTTTATTTATATCAACATTAAAAGTTGGAAGTTCATGCTGACATTACTTCTAATTTTTTCCATTGACCTTATTTTCTAGTTTTTTAACTGTTTACCCCTTCTTATAATGGTCTTTCTGTTCTAGGCCAACCTGTGTTTCCTTAAGAAACGTTTTCATTTTTGTTTTATCTTAATTATATTGTGTGTACAGG
Source organism: Apodemus agrarius (assembly GCA_964023405.1). NCBI lineage: Eukaryota > Metazoa > Chordata > Mammalia > Rodentia > Muridae > Apodemus > Apodemus agrarius. The sequence continues at coordinate 135,379,661 of OZ030008.1, forward strand.
TATGTGTACAAGAGTACAGGTGAATACAGAAGCTAGAGGTGTTGAGTCGCACTGCAGCTGAAGTTACAGGTACTTGTGGGCTGTGACCAAACTTGGGTCTTCTCTAAGAGCAGCAAGTCCTCTTCCCTGCACCCTCCCTCCAGCTTCTGAGGATAAACTCTTTTTCTTCTAATTACAGTTATATTATACTTCTGTACCTACCATCAAATCATCTAGGGAACTGATTTTTAAACTACTGCCATTTCTAGTAACTGCATTTCTTTTTATAATGTAAGGTGATTCACAGGTGACTGATGTGCACAAGCACACCTGAGAACCTGGGAGGGAGGTTCCCTTCCCACCTAATTACTTTTTTTGAAGCAAACAGAGGAAGACAGATGGCACAAGCAAAAAATAAGGCTGTATCTATGTGATTAGCATATTAAATACAAATGCTGATTAGGATTTCCTAACCAGTGCATTAGGTAAGATCATCTAGTATAAAAATGTACTAAAGTACTTATTAATATCCAAATTAATTTTAGTTCAGTGAGTTATAGCTAAGTACTAGACTGTCATGTAAACATTCCAGTAGTCCTTTTGGTCTTTGCATAAACTGTGTTTTTAAGTTTAATGATGCAAAGAAGGAAACAGGGCTTTGTTACAGCAGCATTCTCCCTGTGTGCTCCATGCTGCCGACTTCCTCTTTACCTAGTATGCAGTACAACCTGAGGAGCACTTTCCCATCTTTCTAATTTCGAAAAACAATAAACATTTGTCAATAGGCCAGAGTGCATGGCAGGGATAATTCATTTGGTCTACAATTGAGAAGAATAAAACAAAACAAAACAAAACAAAAAAAACCAAAAAAAACAAAGAGCACTGAAAAGGAAATGTAGTAGAACCCTGCCTGCAGAGGAAAATGAAAATCATGTAGGAAAAGGTGAGAAGCACTGTTAGGAGAGACCTGTATTGGTGACCGTGGAGTGGCGACACACCTACTTTAAGAAACAGTTATTAATAGTTTTCATAATACACTGCTAAAAAAGAATAAAGTATACTTTTATATCCAGAATCTTATATGCAAATAAATATCAACTTTCACATTTACTCACTAAAAGAAGCACAATACTTCTTTCCTTCCAGCAAAAATAATAAGAGTCATGTCTGAATGTAATCCAATTAATAACACTGCTTTTTAGGAGCTAGTAGTTCAGATTGCCAGTGTCAGCAAGTCTCTCTCTACATCGCCAGTTTCCATGCAAGCAAAGCTTAACTGTGCTCATAAACCTAGTTCATCTTAGTCTTTCCTAATTAAAATGCTATAGCTTCTGAATCCCTACATCTCCTTAGCTAACTAAGACTGGAGTGCTAAACTGAGAACTAGACCTGTGATAGGGACAGTTGTGTATTTTTGGAAAATTTGTCCTCTGATGTTTAGGAAAATCACATTCATAATAAAGATTCACACAAAAATTCCTAGTTATTAACCAGTAGGAGAGTTTTTCCTAAAATATACAATGCCTGCATCTGCTATACTTCACAGCTGTTACACTAACAGCTGACAGAGACAAGCTTTCAACATTAGGAGAAACAAGAATCCATAGAAGATGCTTTGTTCCAAATGATAATTCTTCAGTATTTATCTATGTGTTTCTGATCTTTTGTGCTGCTAAGAGAATATGTTTCCATAAGTAGTATTTACTGTTCCTTATAAGAAATACAAGGCAGTGAATAACACCCTGAAACAATATTTTCATTTTACTCTATATCATATCATCTCACAGTACAAAATTCTATTTCTCTTAAATTCTGGTTCACACTTCTGAATTTCAGATGGAAACATATCTGTCAATTTGAAATCTGACATAACTGACAACTAAGAGGATGAGCAAAAAAACTGTTACTCTTGGGGATTGCCAGAACAACTCTTCCTTACTTCCTACCCCATAAACTTAGAGGCAGCAAGACCTATTCTCATTTGCAGGAACAAGAATACCATTTCAAAACTCCTAAGTCTCCAATGAGGATAATTAGTGTTCAAAATCTTAACTTCCTACACAGAAGTGAATCACGAGTACATACACAGTTTAGTGAGGAACTCAAAACCCGAGAAGTTATAAGCACAAGAAATGGTTCCTACTGCTAAAACTGGAAGTCTAAACTAGTTGTGATTAGATTGCAGATGCAGACAAAACCAATACTGTAAACACGTGGTCAAAAGATCACCCGAAGAATAAGCTGTCAGCAGGCCAGGTCATCAGCGTCACTGTGTTCAAATGATTAACAGCAGTGAACACTGTCAAGCTACAGTCAGTTAAATTACAATGGGACATTACCTTCCGAGTCTGCATTTTCTCTGTTCTCCTTCGAAAGGCAACGTAAGGATCATTGTTGGTGGAGCCATCTCTTTTCTCTTGCTTAATCTGGGGGATGAGGGATGGTCCCCTGCAGTTCTTCCGTTTTCTCACCCAGTAGTCATATACAGCTTTAATAAGGTAATCATCTTCATTCAGCAGCAGTTTTGCTTCTTGAAGTGTTACAAGCTAAATAGAAAACAGAAGATGTCACCAATGGAAACATCTGAGAAAGAAATCAGGATAAACTGCAGCAATGGCTGAAAATGTGATCCACTGAAATAATTACAATTAGATAGTGTGACAGCTGGTAAAGATATAATTCTATCCAACCTAACAAAAGTCTCTTAAACTGGGATGTTATTTCAAAAATCTGTATTTTGCCCAGGAGGCAGTGGTTCCATCCACTACTTAAAATATCTGACAAGGAGCTGGGAAGACGGCTCAATTAGAACCGTGCTGGCCTTGTAAGCATGAGCACCTGCTGTCAGGCACGGACACCCACATAAAAAAGGTGTATGGTGTGTGCCTGCAGCCCCAGTGCCAAGGGGGTGGTGACAAAGAACTCCTGCACACTGCCAGCTGGCCTGTCCAGCCCAGTCAGCAAACTCCAGGTTCAGTGAGGAACTACAACTCACAAATTAAGGTGGAGAGTCACTGAGCAGCTGTCAGCCTCTCAGGCACACGCATGTAAGCTCATGTGAGATCCTGTGTTGACATAAATTTACAGAATTAATAAATGTACTGATCACTGGATTTCCCAAGTCCAGGGTTCTGACTTCTAAGGTTGAATAATTGGTCTACTATAATTTGGCTGCCCTTTCCTACTGCTCCAACTGGAAGTCTAACCTAACTGCTAAATAAGGCAGGCTAAACAAATACTGCAAACACGTGGTCAAAAGATCAACTGAAGAGCAGGCTCTCAGCAGGTCAGGTCATCTATATGTTCAAACGATTAATGACAGTAAACACTGTCAAGCTACAGTCAGTTAAACCACTACCACCTTGCTGTATTACTTCAGGTAGGCTTTCCAGCCTTGAAACTACTTGGTCTTTTTCTAATTTAGAGTTCATTAAAAATAACTGACACCTCCATTTACGTCCTGCTCAAAAGTCAGCTGAATGATCCAATCTTCTCAAGGAGGAAGGCAATGTATATGATTAAGCAAATTTTTATACATCTTATTATGAGTTATATAAACATTTTACCTGCTGAGTCCATAAAGGAGAAATAAACCCATTAATGCCTATGTCAGAGCTCTTACGGAAAGCATCTGTCAGAGAGTTGACAGTTATCTTGAACCAGTATTGAGAACAAGAATGTTCTAGCGCTAAGCCAGCCTGCATAGTGACTTTACTTTTATATGTAATTCCCACAAGGAAAAGAATATACTGCTAATTTGGCTCACGTATTCTAGTCCACGTGACAGTCAGCTGAGGATAAAAAAGGACTAGTATTTCTAAACATCTTTTCTTAAATCTATTTTTAAAAATTATGCTTATTTAATTTGCATGCATGTATGTAAATGCATTCTGCACGGGCCCCAGCTCCTGTGTGGAGGCAGACAACAATCTTCAGGAGTAGGTTCTTGCTGAGGCAGGGTCTCTTGGTTCTGCTGCTGCACTATGAACTGTAGGGAAGCTAGCGCGGGGCTTCTAGGTGCTTCTCCTATCTCTGCCAGCCATTCTATGATTCTATGCTAGGATTACAGATTTATGCAACTGACTTTTTGCACAAGTTCTGAGACCTGAGAACTCAGGCATCAGGTTTGCAGTTGTTTTTACCTGCCAGGTATCTCCCTGACCCTCTAAATGGAATCTTAAAACAGAAAGCTTCGAACTGTTAAAAATTCTGTTGAACAGCAATTTTAGATCCCTAAGGTCTACAAGAACAGGACTACAACAAAAACTGAGCTTTCTGTCTGATTTCCTTCCTGTACATCCTTTTGTGCATGGGAGAGTGTGGCAGATTAACTCAGGCCCTAAGGCAGGCTAGGTGAGCACTCACCTACTGGCCGGCACTGTTAATCCAGAACAGACTCCTGAAGCTTACAGATTCTAACTCACACTGACAGCATCACAGCATTATTGGCAGAAATCAGGAGTTCTAGAGCTCAGAAGAAACAATGCTCTGCGGCATGTCTTCAGCTGCTTGATCATTACACTGCTGATACTATTTTATAATCTTTGCTAATTAAATCAAGATCTTATTCTAATTGTAGAGTGAGGAGGAGAACAAGGGCTCTTTTCCAGTCAGAGCAAAAGTGAAATCTTAACGCACACCACATTGTGAGCACTTCCTATGTTCCTGCATGTGCTACAGGACTAAATCACCTGTTTACCTCTCTTTCTCATGCTCTCTGCTCCAGCTTGTAATTTCTTTTTACCTTTTAAAAATATTCTATATTATAATTTAATATACAATTTATGGTTAAACATTCTGACATTTTTTAAATGTCAACTACAGTTTCCAAACATCTATAAAATGACAACCCATGATACTTACATATTTGTTTGTTCATGCACACTCTACTGTAGCCCTGGTTCACAAGCCTGCCTCGGCCTTCTCACTGCTGGGTTTATAACTAGGCAGGATAGTGCTGGGCCTTTTCTACCACTTTGAACTAAGTTTTTTAAAAAATAGGTCACTCAGCATGCACTTTACTCACTGAAAAGCAGTGGAAGCCAGTAGCGAACTGGAAAAAGGTCTGTAGTAACTGTGCTACTTCTGAAACAGCTCTGGGCTCACTGATCACCTGGGCATCAGAGGCAGGAGGAAACTCCTTACCACTGGGCTTCTCTTCTAGACCATTACAAGTTCTGTGGTACCAAGGACCATTTAGTTTGCTGACAAACAAAACCCAAGGCTTCAATATATGTTGAATAAACAAATTATAAAGGAAAATTAAAGTTTTTTTTTTTAAGAAAAAAAAAAAAAAGAAAGTATCAGCTCCATCAGTTCACAGATTGTGGGGAAAGGGAAAATAAACTAAGATAAATTCTCTGGCTAAAGACACCAACAAAGTGGACAAGGCAAACACTGCTGAAAGGGCATGTGGGGACTTCCGGCCAGAGGACTCGGGCAGTCAGACAGAGCGGAGTGAGCATGAGGCACTTCATCTGATGAGGTCTGCATCTGTGAGGGGGGCTGCTGTGAGGGGGGCTGCTGTAATGGGGGCTGCTGTGAGGGGGGCTGCTGTGAGGTCTGCATCTGTGAGGGTGGCTGCTGTGAGGGGGGCTGCTGTAATGGGGGCTGCTGTGAGGTCTGCATCTGTGAGGGGGGCTGCTGTGAGGTCTGCATCTGTGAGGGGGCTGCTGTGAGGTCTGCATCTGTGAGGGGGGCTGTAGTGAGGGGGACTGCTGTAATGGGGGCTGCAGTGAGGGGGGCTGCTGTGAGGGGGGCTGCTGTGAGGGGGGCTGCTTCTAGGCACTCTTTGTCTTACCTCTCTTCTTTTAAATCTAGTAGTTTCCAAATATTAAGTTTAAAGTGTCAAATGATACCTTTTCACTTTCTGCTCTTGAAGAATGAATAACTGCATTCAGTTTAAAATGGATATAGTGAGGGGTGTCATGATTTTATGTAGATAACATGAGAAATATTTTTACTTATCAAATCACTTGTAATTTACAGTGCCACACAATTATAAAAAGCCAATGTGCGGAAAGATATCATTATTTAATTAAGTAGAAATATACACTGTAACACACTGAGCATTCTACATGTACAAAGCTGAGGAAAAAGCATTATTTTTTCAAAGACTTCAAACTATGGCAATGAAGCTTTGACAGAATCCCAGTCTTAGAGACAGGATCCACGAGAAAGCAGTGTAACATCAGCCATGTACCATTTTTCAAAGGACATGTGTCCAAATTAAGAGTTCCATTTCAATTCTAAGCCTATTAATACTACAGCTAAATAACACAATACTTTCCTTCTTCATACAGAACCAAAGCTAACCCATTAAAACGCACACCACTACCAGGTGTAGAGACAAACCAAACTTTTGTAATGTCAGCAGTTGAGAGGTACAGGCATGAAGATTAGGAGCTTCAGGCTAGGCTAATCTACCTGACACCTTGCCTCAAACCAAACCAAAACTCACCTAGCCAAGCAAGCAAGAAAACAAACAAACTGTACTATTCCACTTATCTGCTCATTTGAGTTGACTACTTACAAAAATCTTCGTGATCCACTCACTCTTTCATTCAAAGCCTCCACTCTAGTCTCGTTTGGGAACTTTTTCCTAGCCACATGCTGATAAGATTACATGCACTGAAACCGCAGCAATGTGTAAAAAACACTCTGGCTTTCCAGCAACACAAAGTTAAAACAAATCTGGGTCCAATAACACTTTGAGCTCTAATGGAAACCATAAACACTAAATTTGAGCGAATTGTTTGAAAACTTAGATTCCTTGGGGGCTGGAGTGATGGCTCTGCAGTTAGCAGAGCTGCTCTGCGGAGAACCCTAGTGTGTTTCCCAGCACTGACATGGGGCTCACAACCATCCGACTCCAGTTCCAGGTGATCCGACATCCTCTTTTTATCTCTGCAGGCACCAGGAATGGCCATGGTGCGCACACATGCAAGCAAAATACCGTGCTCATTACATTTTAAAAATCTAGAAAAGTTTTAAATTAGATTCTCTTCCATTGGCTTAACAACATACATGTACTGAACATATCACATCATACAATAGAACTATTTATAAAAACTGTACTTTTTGACAGCCATAAAGCAGACTGGCCCTTTATCAATACTATTTCTCTTGAAAAAGAATTACTTAAGCATTCAGGATGCCCAGGAAGAGCCCACAGCTATAGCCCCCCTTCTACCTCTAACCTCATAGATTCTGGCAGGAATCTAGCACCGGAAAAACAGAACCGCAGCAAATCCTGGAACTTTAGAGTGGACCCTGATGGGGAGAAGGGGCGGGGCAGAAGTTAGCGTGGCTGCTTGTTCACTACTTCGTGTGCAGCTGTGGAGATGGTGGACTGTATAAAATATTTAGTAAAGAATCATCACACGGTTTTAGAGGGCTGCTTACTAAAACCACAGTATTAGAAATGTAGACTTAGCCTTTTAGGCAAAGAAACAGTGAAGAGCTATAAAAAGGACAGGGCATTCATTGGAGGAACCAGAGAGAGGTCATGCACCTGGAGTCAGGTGGAGACCAACACTTTTTCCTCTTTTTTTTTTTTTTTGGGGGGGGGTGTTCGAAACAGGGTTTCTCTGTATAGCCCTGGCTGTCCTGGAACTCACTCTGTAGACCAGGCTGGCCCTGAACTCAAAATCTGCCTGCCTCTGCCTCCCAAGTGCTTTTTCCACCTTCAAAAAAGGAATTTTATTAATAAAATAGCTTCTAGAAGAATCGGAGTTCAGATGAGAGAGAATAAAAGTGGAAGAGGTAGAAAAGACAACACTTCCAAATGAAAGCACTAGTTTTGTTTAGGGTGTGCTTGTCTGTGGATGATTACAAATGCAAGTGTGGTCAGACAATGAAAGAAGATGCCCTTAAGAAGGAGAGCTGTAGAACTGACAAGGGGTCTGAAGATGGTGAATCTGAAAATTCCGCTGCTGTGTCAGAGATGTTCTAGAGAAACAGTGCCTGGAGCTCAGCAGGTGGACATAGTCTGAGGACCAGCAAGAGGCTACTGGTAGCTTAAGTTATACAAAAGGTGAGATCTAAGTTTAGGCACTGGAAATAGCTGCCATGACTGAAAAGATTTAAAAAAAAAAAAAAAAAATGAGTTTGTGTAATCTCTGCAAAGACATGTTAGGACCATCCGGGATGAGAGGGAAAATCCAGTCTCAGAAGGGGATTAAGTTTGAGGGGTCTTGGTGGAGATGCAAAGAGGTTAGTTATATCAGAAAAGGAGGAAAAATCCTGAATCATCTCAAAGAAGTCCTGGGCAGTCAGAGAGGACCTTTCTGCCCATGACTTATTTTATCCATTAAAGCCAGCACTGGGGCGATATTGCCCCAAATGCAGGCAAGAACACTGAGAATGGAATTCCACCAAGTCAGCTGTACTGCCAGCACTCAAGAGGCTCGACAGCCCGAGCAAAAAGCAGCAGCAAAGTGCAGTTCAGGGAAATAAAACCAGAGGGACAAAACTAAGAACACCTCCAGAGACAGTTTTAACAAGACAGCCAGCTTAGCAGCAGTGGAATTTTTAGCATGTACAAGTCCCTGGGATCAATGTCCAGCACTCCAGAGGGAGAAGGATAGGAGAACACAGAAATAAGCAATAGATGGAGACTGAAAGCAATCACAGCATTTGGTAACAGTTTTCAAAAACGATTTCATTGATAGGATCTCCAGAATGACAGGAGCAAAACTTTTGCTTATCTTTTACAGTTTTTCCTCCACTAACCTAATAAACTCCATCCTCTGCCCTGTGAGGCTATGCCAGCCCCCCAAAAGAAAAGCGAGCGATCCATGAACGAAGAGAGTAGGAAGTTAGGAGGACAGAGGGCTCTTTGGGGTCTGTAAGTTCTTAGTTCTGGTAACCAGATCTTATCACAGTCCTTTGATAACACTCCAGACATTGCGTCTCTGCTTCTAAGTAGAAGCTATCAAGTATTCTGCCCAGCGACTCCTTTGAAGGCCCAGAATTTTCCTAAGTGAAGAGAAAACAAGATGGCACTGAGCAGCTGTGCACAGTGAACTGCCAGGTGTGTGTGCCTTGTTTATCCTGTTCCAACTTGAATAAGCAGTCGTCTGTCTCATTCAGTGGTATCAACTGTTTGTTTGCCTAGACACTAAGAAAGTAAGCCACTAAACAGAACAGAACACTTTTGATAATATGATCTCAGTCATACCATGTGAATTTCTAAGCCATTACAGAAAATAGAATAAATTCCAAAAGATTAGCCCACCCTAAATTTGCTGGAAACATCTGTGTATAAAAGGACCCCAGCAAACTATTTGATAACTGTGGATATAAACTCAGGACAACTGTGCGCACAAATGTAATGAATCCTGATGTGATAATGAAGGAAAAAAAATCTAATAAAAAAGGTATCTAAAATATTAGTAGGCTTAATACTACAAAATTTAACTTAAAGAATGCCACCCTACTTCCCTTTAAAACATGGTTTGTGTTTCCCAGGCTGATCTTAAATTTGCCATCCTGTCAATCGATGAGTCTGTAATACTTCCGTGCCTCTGAAGAGCTGCGATTACAGGCACATGCCACCACACCTGGCTGAGTGACTAGAGATCAAATTCCAGGCTTGGTAAGCACCTTCTTAACTGAGTTTTAGTTTCAGCCCCAAAGTGTGCTTCTTTTGATAGAACACTGGATATTATTTTCTATCACGACAAAGAAAAGGGAAGACTGGCTATCAGTACAGCTAAGCAATTTTCTAATGGAAAGGCTCTGAAAATGTTCTGAAGAGCTGCTAATATCTTAGAGCAGTGGTTATCAGCCTTCCTAATGCTGTGCCCCTTTAATACAGTTCCCCAACCATAAAATTATTTTCATTGCTAGTTCTTAACTGTAAGTTTGCTACTGTTATAAATTGTAATGTTAAATATCAGATAAGTGGTGACCCCGAAGGGTCACAACCCACAGGTTGATAGAATCTATTGTATTGTTTATTTTAATTTTGTTATATCCCTAAATTCCTTATGAGTAATTAGTACATTAATATACCACACAGGTACACCAAAAGTAATTTTAAAAAGTTTATTTAAAAATCTAATCATGTAACAATACATTCTTTTTATAGCAAGCTTGCAAGACAAAAAATAGCATGAGTACAAAAATCCCCCCAAATTTCCACATCCAAATACAACCATTGTTGGCATTTTGTTGTTGTATTGTTTTTTCCTAATGCATACATGTAAGTATGTTTTAAACAAACCATAGTTTTCTAAATAAATTTTAAATCCTGTTTTCAAAATCAGAAACAAATAATATCCATGGTTTTAGTCACCATTTAAAGTCATTTTAATGTATGCATTAGACTCTATTTCAGGCAAATGTCTCTCTCCGCGTTTCTGTGTGCCAGGTCTCACACATGGAAAGTCGGAGCCTCACCACTGAGCTACATTCCCAGCCACTTAGTTACTTTTCTGCAGAGTAATTCTAGACATGAGGTCATTAAGTCAAAAGGATAAATACTTGAAGCCTCCTGACATGTGATATCTAACTTTTTCTAGAAAGATAGTTATTATCTCAAACTCCTTAAGAAATGTTAGAACAGCTCACTAAAGAAAATTCTCAAATACTTTGCGAATAATTTTGTATAGTAACATTGTAATGTGAATGTTATTAAACTTAAAATTCTTTAAAAAAATAATAAAAACGTGTACAAATTTAGGGACCTGAAAACAAGATTTAAGATAACTACTTCAGATACCCAATTAAATAAAATAAGTTACTGAAATAGTAAAAATATAGTAACTATGCAAAGGATCAAGGCATTAAGACATTACGTTTTTACCCACGTGGGAAGAAGTCACAACAGTATTCTCTAAGCTCCTATTAGAGATAATTATTAAGTATTTTGTTCAAATAGAAATTCTAGGATGCTGAGAAAAAGGAGACGGGGAGGGGGAAGTGGTGGAGAGGAGGGGGGAAGTAGTACAGCACTTTCAGATACTTGGATATTCAGATACAAAGGTGTTAATTGGTTCAATTATAAAGGAAAGAGACACTTTTAAATGGTACAGTACCTGGTTAGAACTGGCTTTTTCAAGTCTGTCAATCATAATTTCAAATTGCAAAGGTTTAATTTCCATTTTTCTGTTAAGTCTATTTAATAATGTCTCATCTTCTGAATCCATATCATAATCTGGTTGCTCGTTGTCTAGGTTAAAAGCTAGAAAAGAAAAAGAGAAATTCTTCAAATTGAGCTGAAATTATGAAGTTACACACTTAGTTTTAGAGACTGTACAGTGACAGGCACATTGCTTTACATATAGAATAAGAATATCACCCAAGAAACTACTTTTTAAAGTATCTCACACATATGACAAAATATCAAACAGTAATTATAACAGAGATGAACATGCCAATGTGGCAACAACTACGGAAGAACATTAAAAATCCAGAATTAAGCTTAGCCCACAGCACAAAATGTAAAGCACTCAAGATAAAGTGTAAAGTAAAAATAGTTTTTAAAGGTGTCAGAATACCCAGCTAGTTACAAAACAAATTAAGGCTAACACCTACTCTTATTGTGAAGCTAATAAATGACATATTACAATATTCAAGGAAAAAAGATAGATATGCTAAAATACAAAAAAAATTACAGGAAGAACTATATGGACAGTATTAGATTAAAAATGTCACAAAGACTGATTTAAAATAACTGGCTACATAAATTTTAAATTTTTACATATAAAATTTTATAAGTCAATAGGCAAAGAACTGAGGAAAAAGTAACATCTACAATTTCTCAGAAATATAAAAAACCCCAATACCTTTAAAAAACTGGCCAAGAATTTTTAGTGGAGAATAAATACCAATGTACTTTTAAACATGTCAATCAGACAGATAGATATACAGTATTTTTCAGTCATCAACTAGACTAAGATTTAAAAGTAGGTATTAAGCTATTTTGAACTGTGAGGAGGAAATTATAAGCTGGTATTTATCAATTAAAATACACTCTCAAACATAACATAAATTTACATAGAAAAAATATATACAGTATCAAGTGTGCCACCTTGACAGTCTTGAGAGGGACAGAGAAATGGCGGTGCACACACGCTCAGGAAGCTAACTGAAGCCCAGGGGTGATCCTGTGTTGGGAGCAAGAGTGAAGAACAGGAGGCAGAAGGCTGAGGTACAGGAGGACATGGGTGCATGGACACATCTATTCTAAGTGCAGAATACTTTTGAAGGAAAAAAGAAATTGATGATAATTATTTACTTCTGTTCAAGAGGAGCTATCAAGATAAGAGTTCAAGAATTGAAAAGGGCATTATAATTTTCCCTGTGATATGTATCCGTGTCTTTACTGAAAAGGCTAACATACACAAATATGTACTGAAAATAATTGGTGAGATTTTAGAGCAAAGCATTAAGCATCCCCGACATGCTGGTTATTTAATGTTGCCTACATATGAAGGTGAACCCAAATATATCTATCCTCCACATCTTTATCATTCACAGATCTAACACATCATTCTTAAGGGTAATTCCTAAAAGTGACAGTAGAAACGAAGGTGTGTGCTCAGATACTTTAATTAAACTAAGTTAATGCAGATAAGATTGGAACTCTAATTCTTTAAAATATTTTTACCAATAACAATAAGAATAAAAATAAATGTTAGCCAAAACTTTTATAGCACTTACTATGAGCCAGGCAATGGCCAATGTGCTATATACCTACTAAAATGACTGCTTCAGCTTCTCTATGTAGTAGATAATTTATGTCCCAAGGAGTCTCATATTCTGAAATTTTATGTTAATGTATTTAACTTGTATTATATCCTACATAATAAAGTTAATAAGTCAGGAGGTTCTAGTTATTGGTGAACTTATGGCACAGTATTCTGTACTTATGATTAATTTAAAAAGTATACTCAATTTGTTTTAAAAATGTAATTCTTATCTTTTTTATATTGTTGAATTACATTATTAACATTTATTACATGTAAGCTTTGAAAAAGTCAATCTACTTTAGATCAAACTCAACGAGAGATGCTACAGATCCTATAAACTCTACAGATTACTAAACACTACTTTCTTCCACAAAGAATGCTATTTGCAGCTGCACACAATGACACCTTTGGGATGCAGACTAAGGGCAGTTACCCGGGTAGCTGATACAAGGTGAAGCTATTTTAAAGAAAGACTTGCCTACATGTTAAGCAGCAGTAACTCAGTAAAGAGAATCCCCACAGGTTCAGGGGCAGAGCTGTATATAGCGTGCATGACCGTCAGGGCACAGCTACCTGAGCGCACTCACTTCCTGCTCTGCCACTTTCTATCTGCTCTATCTAGATTCCATTCTGACAAAAGCCAGGGAAAAGGACAAGAAAAGCTAGGAAAGAGCTTGGAGAGATCTGACAATGTGCTAAATCAGAATCAGGGCAAAGCCTGGCTTACACCAGCACTCTTTTGCTCTGATAACACCACTGTTCTTATTTGAAAACGCTACAAGAATCCTTAGAGATTCAGACTTCCTGCTGTTTGCAAAGCAGGTACATGTATTTCAGCATTCTATTTACTTGCGTCTTTATGTTATCAGACAAAAAGGCAGATTCTCTTGTAGAAGCAGTCACTGATTTCACCATACTTATATACCTCTACATAGTACTTGGGGTAAAATGAGTACTAAATGCTGTTGGTTAAACCAGCATTTGTTAAATATAGTATAAAAAATTCTTTTAAACTGTAAGCAGAATATTTTTAATCTATTGACACCTCAGTTTATGAAATCCAGAAAACATTTTTTTTTCTTGCTAAATAACAAATGATAAAAATAATGGGTTAGTGTTACAGGCCAGTCAGTCCAACAACAACAACAACAACAACAACAACAACAACAACAAACGAGGAAAACTCCCTCTATACATAAGAAAAGTAGGTGGAGAGGGGAGACAGAAGGGCTGGAAATGTCTTCATGTAACAGACTGCAGAAAGTAAGGTATCATCCAGAAAATACTCCTGTACCTAAGGCTCGAAGAACATTAAGGAAGAGGGGGGAGAAATACTGTAAGACCTTGCTGTGAGATTGTGTCTCCCAGTGATGTCAAAGCTATACCCATAAAGTCATATCAACATGATTACCCAAGCATGAGCTGAACAAACACAAGAGACTGCCATGGAGATTGGGGGTGGGGGTGGGGCTCATGAGGCCTTAAGCCTACAGGCAACCAAGGAATGCTGGGAGCAGAACTAGCCATCCCCAGGAAAGAGCACACCAATTAGTTGCCCGGTGCTAGTCAGTCTGCCCTGAAAACATATATACAAGTACCATAATATGGACTTAGCAGGTTTTATTTGGGAATATCTATATGAATGTAATAACAATCAGTGAAAAAGGAAGCCATGAATTTGAAGAGAGTGGGGAAGAAATATGAGAGGGCTTGGAATGAGGAAGGGGGAAAATGTTGTAATTATATCATAATTCAAAAAATGAAATTTTAAAAAAGACACTGACAGGTGAATAAGGGTGTATGTCTCTCCCTGCATGTAGATTTCTTGTGGTAAAAGTGTATCAGCCATGAACAAAAAGGAAAGGATTTAAAGGTGTGAATAAACACACTGAGAAGGGAAACCAGAGTGGGAAAGAAAGCCAAAAATTCCCTGCAGTTTACACACAAAGTGTGGTAACTTTCTATAAGAAGAGCAACAGCTTATGCATGGGAAAGAAATCAGGATAGTCTCTTGACAGAATATATGACATATTTACATGCTGACCGGGGGTAGCTTAGGGAATATATGCATAGTTTAGCCAGGAATGCCTTTCAAGTTATTTAGCATTATATAATATACATATCCAAGTCTCTAATAAGCTCAACAGCCTAATGGAATGAAAACACATAAAACCAGGAAGAGATCTCCAATAGTTGAAATATGATGAGATGATTTCAGATTAAACAGTTAACTAAGCATGGTATAAAATGAGTTGAATCCAGGACCGGCAGTTGCTATCATCACTTTAAAGGATCATTATCAACCTGACAGTTAACTACTATATAATATCATGCTCATTACATATTATATGATACAGAGAAACACTTATTCTTTTCCTCTGTCTATTCTCTCAAATCTCCAGGAATGATAATACTACCTTGGTTTCCTCCTGACATGTGGATCTGGGAAACCTTAAATGGGTGTACATTTACTTTCTTTTGTCTTCTTTGGTGGTTTGAATGTATTTGGCCCATGGGAAGTGACACTATTAGATGTGGCCTTACTGGAGGATGTGTGGCCTTGTTAGACAAAGTGTGTCACTGTGGAAGTGGAGCCTTGAGGTCTCATGTTCATAGTCTGGGTAGTGTGGAGTCTAATCTCCTGGCTGCCTTCGGATCCTTTAGCACCATTTCTACCTACAAGCTTCTTACCAAGATGATAATAGACTAAACCCCTGAAGCCAGTCCCCATTAACAGTTGTCTTTGTAAGTTGGTCATGGTGTCTCTTTACAGCAATAAAACCCAAACTAAGACACCCTCCCTCCCTAATCTCCACTGAATGGTAAGCACTGGTGGAGTGGAGAAAACTGAATTGGGTGTAAGGCCTCTTTCCTGTGTCCTTCTTCCCTTCTCTCCTCAACCACCCCCCCCCTCCTAAGGTAACGTTTTTTTTGTTTTTTATTTTTGTTTTTCAAGACAGGGTTTCTCTGTGTAGTCCTGGCTGTCCTGGAACTCACTCTGCAGACCAGGCTGGCCTCGAACTCAGGAATCCACCTGTCTCTGCCTCCCAAGTGCTGGGATTAAAGGCATGCACCACCACTGCCCTGCCCAAGGTAACTCTTAAAAGACCTGATGCCACTGACCCAATAACAGGTAGTGTGATAAGGGTGTCTATGCAGGTCTCAATTATAAAGTACTTTAAGACACATTTTTTTTTCTCATTTTCTAAGAGTACTAATTAAAGCTATGTCTGTTTAGCAGTTTTCAAGTAGAAAAGGGAAAGGAATGGTACTTTGTTCAATATAGTATTTTAAGCAGTCAATATTTTCTGCTACTCCTTTTTGTTTGACACTAAAACATTCTATTTCTATAGTTTAGTTTCCGTCTCATGGTCTTTCGATCTATAATACAACCCTAACTTATTCATAGATTTTTCTACTTACACAAGACTGCAGCAGTGTGTGTAACAAAAGTATTCTCTAACATATTAAACATGCTTATCAGAGTGTTTATATCAAGGCTTCTCAAAGAACAAACCCCATACCAATCAGGTCTCTACTTATTTGTGCATCCAGAACTCTTCACACAAATCATTCTTATATTTATAGATGTTTACCTTGCCCTGAACCCTTCTGTTGTATCTGACACACTTCCATGGGGAACTGCATCATACATGTGCTACTCACTCAAACAGTATATACGGCAGATTTCCTCCAACAAAAACATGAACATGAATTAAATAAGGCAGGCTTATTTAATAATAATTTAATAAGGTGATCATGTGGCTTGACTTTAAATCCTATTCTCACAAAAGCAAATGGCAAGTCAATAGAGCTGATGAGAATGAAGTGAAAATAATAAATGCTTCAGAATTAACAGGGAAGAGAACATTGAAATACACAGTATGTATCAGGAAGTCCCCTCCTCTTTGTATCTAAGAGCTAAAATCACATTTCCTTCAAAGGGATGAGTGTAAGTTTGAAAAGAAGACGGGCTGAAAAATTTATATAGCGATAGACTTTTCTTCTTTCAGGGTAGCTAAAGATTGAACCACTTTCTGCTCAAATATCAACCTGAGAATTAATTTATAAAGGCTTCTTCAGAAGGTGCCATCAGTGGATGTATACTATACCACCTTTGTGTAAAAGCACTGGCTTCATGTACAAGCAGAATGACTCGTCTGGTAAAAGTGCCTGCTGCACAAGCCTGACAATCTTAGATGAACTCCTAGAGCCCATGTAAAAGTAGAAGAAGAAAACTAACCCAAAAAGTTGTCTTCTGGCCTCCATATTTGGGTTCTGACAGTTCCTCTGAATAATAATTTTAAAATAATTAAAAAATTTAAAAGTCGACACAAATGTTCATAGCAAATTTATTCACAATAGCCAAAAACGTCTTCCAGTGGTGAAGCAGTAATGAGTACAGCAATGGGCTTATAGTCAACAATGCATCAGACCAAATTACTGATACATACGACAACTTGAAAAATTGCAATGGAATTATGCTGAGTTTGAAAAATGTCAATTGTACAAGTTTCACAGTGTATATTCCATTTATATAACATTCTTGAAATGGCAAAATTATAGAGCTAGACAAAACATTAACAGCTACAAAACAATACCAATAAACTTACATATCTCATTAAATTTTCATAAGAATAAAATAATTTGCACCTATCATAATGCCAACTACTGAGCAAACAATCAAGAATTATAGACAGCTCCTATGGTTCGATTCTACATCATTAGTCGATCAAGACTGCTGCCTAATTTAGCAGAAGTGAAGTAAATCAAGTGCAACACAGTTACGGCTCAGTTTAGTACTGATGCCCAATATAATGAATGTACAGAAATCACGGTTTCTAACTAAATACGGTAAGTCTCAACCATAGCAGGAAATAATACTTTATTGCAAAAATGATGATCCTTTCTGTCTCTCTGTTGACAAAGACAAATCCCAACTCTAATTTTAGGAGATCCAAAAGGCATGTACCTGGTATACAGACATACAGGTCAAAATATTTTACAGGAAAGTAAAATAAATAAATCTAAAAAATTTTTAAAAAGATTTTAAGTGATACAATTCTAAGTAGTACCCTTTGTAAACGAGGTATCATTTATTAACCTTACAATCAATAAGTAGTAAAATGAGAGACCTGTAACTAATCAAGGCAAAATTTTACATTTATATGTGTATATACACACTCACAACTATATATGTCCAATTTGGCTACGATGGGTGATTTGCTACTTTAATAAAAGTATATTAAACAATAAAACAAATAAAAATATTGGCCAGCTCCCTGTGAGCCTCACTTTCTACCGCCGTAGCGACTCATCCGTATGGCAGTGAGCACATTCACACCGCCGCTCATCCACCCTCGGAAGCACCCAGCATGTTCCAGCCCACTACCATCTATCCCCCTCTGCCTTTCCCCGTAATGCTGCAGAAACTGCAGTGAAGATATTACTGCTGCAGAGACGATGAAAAGGCAAAGGGCTTCCAGGCTTTTCGAGGATCACCAATTTCTATGTAAAAACATACCTGAATAGGAAACCTAGTCATTACCAGGGTTTTCTTCACAAATATACCTTGTGGTTACCTAACTTAGAAAACAAATGTTGTATGGAAATGTTAGGAAAAAAATTTGTATCCTTTGAATTACATTGACTCTATCTATTTTAGGTTTCTCTGTAAGTCCCCTTTTACTTGAATTATTCACAGTAAATACTTTACCTTGAGGAACTTCTGAGTTTCATTTCTCTGTGATGAACTTAAACCACTACTGGGTACTGAAAACTACTGATTAGCATCCCTTCTAAAGGAGTGCGGATGGGGGGGGGGTGTCAGGAACAACCCCTCCTGTTTTCCTTCCTAAGTATCAAGCAGGACAACTGCAACAAGGAAAGAAGGCAGGTAGCAGAGTTCAGAGAACACATTGCCAATACAGAGGGGGAAAGACCCTTACATTTACAACAAAGCAAGCCTATCATCAAAACCTAGAGCCGGGCAGTGGTGGCACACGCCTGTAATCGAAAGAAAAAAAAAAAAACAAAAACAAAACTTAGAAATACATTTGTAGAACACATACCTCACACACTAAGATAGCTAGAAGACACACCAAAAGAGAGCAAGAAACATGGTGTTTGCTAACAGCCTCAACAAAGTTGTTGGTAGGAATGCACAAAACCATCTCAGAATTGTTTACTCAGTGTTCACTGAGAAAAACTATGTATCCTAGTCATTCATACAAACCCTCCTTTTTTCAAACCCAAAGAGCAAGAATAGGTTTTGTATTTTGTACTTCATCTTAACTACCCAACAGAGAAAAGAGTAGCTACCATGTAAACTGGGTAGGATGAGTTATAGTTCTTCTTTAGAAAAGGAAGCTTGTGGTGGAAAGAGGTTTATAAAAAGTCTTAAAATCATAGCCCAGAGAGTCCAGAGCCCAGATGTTCAAAGAGTGCCGTAAGTCCTTCTCTTCTGGTTAGTAGAAAAACAATAAGTGTGTAGGAAAACTATGCAGGCTCATGTATTTGTAATAAAGAAAAAAGTCAGTCTTCTTTTTTTAGTTTTTTGTTTTTTGTTTTTCTGAGACAGGGTTTCTCTGTGTAGCCTTGGCTGTCCTGGAACTCACTCTGTAGACCAGGCTAGGCTCGAATTCAGAAATCCGCCTGCCTCTGCCTCCCAGAGTGCTGGGATTACAGGCATGCACCACCACTGCCCAGCTAAAGTCAGTCTTAAAATTTACATTGCTGTGCTCATTCATGGAATCCAGTTTGAACTTTTAAAAATTCTCTTCTCCCTACTAGCATTTTCTCTGTATGAAATACTGAGTATGCCACCCCAAAATATGCCACACTGGCCCAAAAATATTCCCAGATAAAGATACTTGGAAAGCAACAGATCCAAGAAGAGCATGGCCGCCTTCCCCTCTCCTTCCCCAAAGCAAACAACTCACAACTGTAACCCAGGTTCCAGTGGATCAAACTCCTTCACACAGACAGCCCAACCCCAACCAATGCACACATTAATTAATTAATCAATACATTAAAGTTTATTAATCACATCCATATATTTCCTAAATGTTTATCCATGGAAACTACTTTTAAAAATCCCTTTAATTGTAGGCAACAAAGTAAGACAGAAACACAAGTACACCTTGTCCCTAAAGTTTGTCTTTGAGCACCTGTACCAGTACCTTCTAAGAGAAGCACGTATTTAAAGACTAACCAGGCTGCATCTCCTATCCAACTGCCCAGTTCTTTCTTATGACTTTTAAAGCCATTATTACTTCAATTTATCTAAAAATATCTAACATTGACTCCTCAAATACAACACAAATGGCAAGCTCCCCTTGGAAGCAAGCAACATACCAATACTACAGAACACAGGCAAAGTGAATACAAGGGCATTCTAGAAGGCGCAAAAGGAATAAGGAGAGGGGTGTATTTAACCACAAAATATAAACTGCCAAACATGAGACTGGGCAAGAGGCTATGTGACCCAAATCTACCTTCAAAGCAAAAAAAGTGTCCAGGACTGCACAGCCAAATACGTGGTTTGAGCATATGTGAGGCATATGTTTAGACAGCAGAACTGAAATTCTGGACACAGTATCAAAAAATGTTAAATACACAAATCTCACATTAAGTGAATAAAATAGTATCTGCCTAAGATCTCACACACACTCCTCCCATTTACATGGGTCTCAACACAGTCTTGAAGCCATTCACTAGAAACCCCACGGAGGACTTGTTAATACTGGGATCAATCATTTATCTGCAATCTAGTATGTCTAAAGTGAGGTTTATTAAGTCTGTATGTCTAACCCCCAAGTGACACTGCAGGACTCTATTCTGAGAACCACAACTCTAGTGCACTAAAACATCAGAAATATTTTGTCTAATGTACAATACCCTGAACTTCAAGAATTTGTCAAATTTTCAGGCCCTCGGGGTTAAAAGAACCTTTAAAGGTAGCTACTGAAAGCCAATAGAAAAGTAAAGCAACTCTGTTGGGAGCTCTCCGAGGTTCTGAAACACCGAGCCTGCCTGAAAACCATCAAATAGCTCTGAATGAGTAACCAGGACTTTTAAAGTGACTCTTCTAGACTTCTTAGAGTTATAAAACTTAGCCAGAGGTAGTGTTCATACCTCTCATCTCTAACCTACAAAGAAAGTGAACTGCTCGGCGCATGCCTTTAATCCCAGCACTTGGGAGGCAGAGACAGGCGGATTTCTGAGTTTGAGGCCAGCCTGGTCTACAGAGTGAGTTCCAGGACAGCCAGGGCTACACAGAGAAACCCTGCCTCGAAAAAAACCAAACCAAACCAAACCAAACCAAACCAAAACAAAACAAAACAAACCAAACCAAACCAAACCAAACCAAACCAAAACAAAACAAAACAAAAAACAAAGCAAAAAAAAACAAAAAACAAAACAAAAAAACCAACCAAACAAACAAAACCCAAAACCAAAGAAAGTGAACTGCAGCCAAGTCCAAAGCTATTTCTACAATGTTGTGCAGTGAAATCCAACCAATCACTGACTGATTCTTCAAAAGCTCTATAATCAGGATTATTTTTGGTCTTTTTGGTCAGTCAACTACCCATTTCCAGAAACTCATTATATATAAACAAATAATAAATATCACTGGCCAAGAGTAATAGCAATTACAGGAATTATAAGCAATGATAACGAGCAATTTGGTAATGTTAATTCTTTTAAGATGAACTTGCAGCCTAGTAATATGGCAAAACAAGAAACCTGTCCCTGTCCTTTTCTGAAAGGTGCTGGGCTGCCAGAGCTCAGTAGTGGAATACTTGCCTGGCATACCCTGAACCCTAGGGAATACTAAGAACAGAAGAAACTGTCTTCTCCATGGATGTGAACACCAACTGGTTATCCAGTATCAAGGGGTTAACCCTGAAAACGTCACAGAAGGAAGTGTCAAGAAAATTTTCTTATTTCCCCTGTATGATTTTCTCAGTCTTCATTTTCTTCTTTCAGATTCTCATTCTTTTGTTGCTCTGTTATTCAAGAGAAAATTCTGTGAAGGATAGTAATAGTTCTGAAAGTAAAAATGCTCCTAACATTTGAAGACATTCAACTTCATAAAAAATATACATTATAATGCTACCAAGAGTAACAAAGGCCACAGGTACCAGAGTAAGACAAAGGATATCATTACAGGAATCTGAAACTGGTTGACAGTGTACAGGGACTACTTGTACCATTTTTCTCTAAATAAAAAAAAAATTCTATTTCTGAAATATAGGATTTAATAATTTAATTTTTAAAATATTGTGATAGGTTAGGCATGACATATACTGGGAAAAACTACTGTGCTGCAAGCTAGGGCATGCGGAGAGCAGGAGAAACGTCTTCTCCGTGGACGAGAGCACCAACTGGTTATCCAGTATCAAATGGTCAGTCTGAAAACATGTATATTAAGTAACAGTATAGAATACAGTATATATTAAATATACATTTATACACATAGAATATATAAGTATATAATGAAATAGTATATAAGATGAGATGTTACATTTAAAACTATATATACACATGCATATATGTGTGTGTGTGTGTGTAACAACAATGAAAAAAGAGGCCATGAATTTGAAAAAGCAAGAAGAGGTAGGTATATGTGAAGGTTTGGAGGGAGGCAAGCAAAGGGAGAAATGATGTAACTCTAATATAATTTCAAAAAGAAAAGAAAAAAGGTACTATACCAAGGTATAGTTTCTTCAATAAATAGACCAACACTAAGAGTTCCAACCACTAAAAGCAGCATTTTAATTAGATAACCCCCAAATTAGAAATTTCAGGTTAATATAAAATGGTAAAATATCCAAGAACACTATGTTTGAACTTTTACAACAAATAGAATCATGCCTCTGTGACGTTCATTATATTCAAGATTATTCACTAAAGCGCTATATGTAAACTATATGTACCCAAAGGCTAGAAAGAGTCAAGTCTGATTTAACAATAAACTAGATGGGAGGGGCATGAACACCACACACACAGGCTTATTTTTTTTAAAAAAAATGCCAATATAAGATTAATTTCCAGACTATAGTCTTTTAAAAACTACTCTTTAGCATAAAAAAACAAGGTGTAGAAAAATCACACAGGGAACCAGAGAGGTAGCTTAGTGGTTGAGAGCACTGGCAACCTTCAGGGGACCCAGGCTCGATTCCCAGCAGCTACATGGCGGCTCACAACCCTCAGGAGCTCCAGTCCAAGAGGATCTGACATCCTCTTCTGGCCTCTCTGGGCAATGCACCCAAATGATGCACATGCACACACACAGGCAAAAACAGCCATACACACGTGTGTTTGTGTAATAAATTTTTAAAAAGAGAAAAATATACATATAATATGAGTATATTGTCTTATATAATATATAAGAGTATAATAAGAGTTTGGAAAGAAAAAGAACCACATGCTTGAGTTTAGGTGAGAAGACAAGACAATAAAAGAACTGATGAAGCAGCTCACTGTAGGTGTGGCTGCAGTGCAGGCAGGCTCAACACAAAGGAGCTTTGCTTCAGGGTGTTTTGTTGTTGTTTTGTTTTGTTTTGTTTAGAAGCAAAATAACTTGGTTTACTTACATTTGTGAATATAAAAACCACTTTGTGTTTTAACAGTCCTGGGCCAGTGGTTCCTATTGACTGTCTGACACTCTCATATTTTCCCTCTAAGCCACCATCACTCTGTTCACCCTCCAGTTTGGCAGGTAGAGAATGAGAGCTGCAATTCTTACCTAGACAGAGGTCAGGCAGCAAGTGATAATCAGCATAAACTAAACCCCAAACCAACACATATAAGAATAGAAATATATTAGTTTCTCATATAGCATAAATTTCAAAAATCAAGATGTTCAAAAATCAAGATGTTTCAAAAATCAAAAATCAAATTCTAGAATCTGAGTGGGGATGGGGTTGGGAACACTAGTAGTGTTTTCCAACAGACTGACTGTTTCAGCATTTACAAGACAGTGAACTCGGGTCTGAACTCAGTACATAGCTGAAATCAGAAAGATCTGAAAAAAAAAAAAGCTTATAAAACAAAATTTCGTGGGCAATTAATGTTGTTTTCTTTCCAAATGGCATTTTTTGCTAAGGATTTTACCAGTGCTTCTGAAAATAAATAGCTGTGCTGAAGATATGAAAGTTCTAAATTACAAAATATAAATTACAAAGCTACAGTGATCCAAATAGTAAAATATGAGCATAAGGTTCTATGAAGTAAGGAACTCAGAAATGAGCCCTCAGGTGTATTTTAAAATGACTGACAAGGGTCCCAAAATGAACCAATCAGAAGAAACAGATGATGAGAACTGAATATTCACATGGGAAAATAAATTCTTATAACAAATAACTAAAAATAGATGTAAGACCAGAAACTACAAAACTACCAGAGGGAAACACAGGAAGTAAGTTCTGAGCAGATTCCACACTTAGTTCCTCCCTCTACTTTCCACCTCCCCTCTAACAGAGTCTTACAGTGTAAGCCAGGCAGGTCTAGAACTTGTCAACTCACAGTACTCCCATGGCCAAAGCCTCCCTGTAACCAAAAGCACCAAAACAAACAGCTTCTGCTCAGCAAAGGAAACGATGAGCATCGTGAAAGAAAACGGAGGGAAAAGCAAGGCATATATGTAATAGGAGTGCACGATCCACAATACGAGCACTACAGCTCAAGAACAAGCCCTCCTAAGAAGTACAATGTACAAGCCTACAGAGATCTTGAATCATTTCTCTAAAGAAACATAAATAACCAATAAGCATATGAAAAGATGCTCAACATCAATAATCATCAGAGACTACAAATCAAACTACAGTCAGACCTAACTGTCCTCCTGTTAAGATGGTCACCAACACTCAAAAAAGCCTAAGAAAAAATGTACTGCTGAACATCAATTAGTATGGCAGTTCCTCAAAGCACTACAAATCCTTCTCTTTCTCCTCCTCCTCCTCCTCCTACTGCTACTACTACTACTACTACTACTACTATTATTACTACTACTACTACTAATAATAATAATGATGATGATAATAATAATAGTAATTCAATTATCCAATCTGGGTTAATGCCCATAAGAAAATGAAAACGGGATCCTGAGGAGCTGTGTGGTTACCCACACTACGCGTAACATTGTTTAGAATAATCAATAGAAGCATCCCAAATATTCTTATACTGATGAACAAGTTTTTTAAAAATATGGCAGACACAGTGGAATATTATATAATACTATATTAAAATACTATAAAAACAAAATCTTTTTATAAGCTAATGACATGGATGAATCTTGAAGACATCCAAATGAAGTAAGCAAGTCACAAGACACAGTAGGAGACATTCAAGAGGTATCTAAAATATTCAAGTTCACGGAACACAAAGTAGACGTGGTTGAGAGGGCTTGGGGGGGTGGGTAATGAGCAATTATTATTCAAATGTTCAAATGATACAGAAGCTTAGCTTTACCAAATGGAATAGAAGTTCCAGAGATCTTTTGCATAAAAATGTGTATATAGCTAATAATATGTACTGAAAGTTATTAAGGTAAATGTATGCTCTGCCATTTCTTTACCACAGTGAAAAGGTGAGCAAAAATCCAACAATCAGCCAGAACCATGTCATAACTGGTAAATCCACATTAAGGTGGTTTCTACAAAGTAATTAGGCTGTCCCCTAAACACATCACTGGCATGAAGCAAAAGAAAACTTAAAAGTAATCTGAAGAGCTATGACAGATAATGAAAAACGTTTTTGGGGGATTTTCCTTTACTATAAAGATTTTATACAAAGAGCTACTAAGTTATACACAAGATCAAAGAAATGAATTATATTATACCAAAGACAGTTTATTCATTTTGATAACCATGCTGTGGTTAAAAAAGAAAATGCTATTGCTCCTAAGAAACATTCACTGAGGTATTCGAACGTAAATCTAAAATTTACTCAAAAAGAGTTCAGAGGAAGGAGAAGGACAGAGGAATAGAGAAGACTGGAGAAAAAGCAATAAATACTGCTAACTCTACATTTGCTGAAGCATGGAGAAGGGTCTGAAGAATTCTTATGCCATTCTGGCAACTTTCCCTTGAGTTGGAAGTAATGCCAAGTTTTAGGGATTTAATTTAAATTATATCAAAATAAAAAGTCCTCAGAAAGTATGTTTAGGCACCATTTTCTCTCACTACCAATTTCATCTTCTAATATAAACGCAAAACCATTTAAACTTACAGATACCAAATATAACTAAAGGTTGTTTTATAGCCCCCCAAATAGAAAATTCATAAATATTGCAATCTGAACTACTACTAGTAATCAAAGAGATGTAAACTGTTTTCTGCTCCCAGTGCCTGGGAACAGTGACAAGACACTCAGGCCCTCGGAAGAGGAGGCTCATCTGCAGCTGAGGTCTCAACCTGACAACAGTCACATTCTCTTTAAAACAAAACCAGCCTGCCTAATTCTAGATCCTTCAAAAATGGTTCCCATAGTCTATTCCTTCATACTTAATATAACATTTTGGCCAAGAATTCCTGCTCCAGTATTATCAATGCCTAAAAAATTCACTAAATGCTTCTAGAAGGAACAGCAAAGTAATTGCTAGTTGCTATAAAGAAAATTAAATTCCTAGCTAAATGTTAATGAAAGCTGTATTTTTTTTTGTATGAACAAAACTGAACTAGTAAATAGTGAGCAAACTTAAAAACAAGCAAACTTAACTAGTGCAGTGGTGCATTCTGCAACCCCAGTGCTCAAGGCACGGGTCAGAGGCAGGGCACTGCTTAATTGAGGCTACCCTGGGTTACAGTGAGTTTCAGTCCATCAAGAGCTACAGAGCAAGACCTTGTTCCAAACCCAACAAGCTAAAACCTAAAGCAACTAAAATAAATATGTATACGCACACATACATACCTAGCCAGAACACTCTAATTGAAGTAAAAATAAAAATGATCCTATTTAAAATTAAAATTGACTTTTAATTTTAATTCTATTAAAGTTTTAAAATTAAATTTTTAATTAATTTAATTAAATTAAAATTTTAAATAATTTAAAATTATACCTTAGAAACCATTCTCTGCAAGCACCTCCAGGATAGGATATAAACTATAAAAGACCCATGTATGTAATCTCAGCATGAGGAGACAGCAGGGATATCCTAAGTCCAGTGTTATAGCAGACCCAAGAGGAAGACGACAAAGAAAGAAGGCATGGAGAAAGAAGGAAGGAGGGAAAAGAAAGAATGGGGAGGGAAAAGAAAAGAAAAAAATCTTTAAAACCTAATAATATCAAAGTTATTAACTAAAGCTGAATAAACTCCATTAAGCCAAGAGGCAAATATTTATAATTATTGAAGGCATCTTAAACACAAACCATAAAAAATTCCACAAGTTTTTGACTTTTCGAAGTCTCTAGCTGTCACAGAAGACAAAAGAGCAAACACAAGCAGTGCTGGTTATCACTACCATCACCCGCAGACTACATCTATGTTCAATTAGAGGAAACAAAATATAAAGATTATCAGAGAAAGCCAGAAACCAATTACATGTGCAACTCCAGGTTTCCAGGTAAGGAACTGAAAACTTGCCACTCCCTCTTAATAACACATGAAAAGGTAAACAAACAAAACTAACAAGGCCATAGTTTAAGTCATTGTCACCAAAACTGGAGAGACAGACAGGTGAATTCAGAGACACGGGAACCAGATTAGGAGGTATGTGCCACACTTTAAGTGTGCTTAAGCCATGACTAAAGGAGGACACGTCTAAGGCCAGCCATGGGCTGCTGCACACATTTTTTCTTTCACCTTCAGGTGTGAGTAGGTCTTCAGCAAATGCAGGTCCCTCAGTGCTTGGGGGGGGGGGGCGGTCGAAGGAAAGTGAAGCACTTTGAAACACACCAGACCGTTTAGTTCTTAGCAAATGCTGCGCATGAATTACTTCAGCCCAATCTGCTGATGTTTTATCATAAAACTCTGATTGGGTGGAAGAGAAAAAAAGTTCTTTTTGTTTTTTTTTCTTTTTTGGAGACAGGGTTTCTCTGTGTAGTCCTGGCTGTCCTGGAACTCACTCTGTAGACCAGGCTGGTCTCGAACTCAGAAATCCGCCTGCCTCTGCCTCCCAAGTGCTGGGATTATAGGCGTGCGCCACCACGCTTGGCTCGAAAAAAAGTTCTAAAGGCTTGGTGGGCAAGGAACCATTACTTGCCCCATCAAAAGAACAAAAAGTGGGGGCTGGGGTGGAGAAAAAGAACAACCGTGAGAAGCACTAAAGTTCCGAATCCAGATACACAGGCTCCCCAGAAGACACATCTGTCCGTGTGATGTCTCACTATTAACTAACTACTCCCCGTTTACATCATCCAAGGCTTCTTTGCTGCAGTCCACCACATCTCAGTAAAGAGAGATTTAGTAGGTCCCACATCAGATCGGACCTGAAGGGCATGTTATATTGTTCTGACTAGGAATTAAGAAAACCCTAACATGCCTAAATAAAAAGCAGCAATTTGACAACATGCAAGGCAGATGGATGATGTAAGCTGAATACCAGGAATCCTAGAAAAGAAAATCTAAACGAATGACAAGATCAAAATTACTAGCAACAAAAAGTGGTACTGGAGGTTTATTAGACTGGAGATGATTAAGGAAAGAGTCTCTTGGGTGGGCCCAGAGATTCACATTTGTAATCCCAGCTCTGAGGGGGCTACGGGAAATTATTCTAAGTCTGAGGCCAGCTGGGCTTCAAAGCATGGCCCTGCCTCAAAAATCCAAAATAAATACTAAAACTCACAACACATTAAAAAGGATAAAAGCCAAAGACTTGAAACTAGAGGTCACCCACAGGTTGTCCTTTAGCCGCAGCACACAAACCGTGTGTGGCATGTGCAGAAGCATGCACACGAGCATGCACAAACCCTATACATACATACATACACACACACACACACACACACACACACACACACACAGCAACAGCAAAAAATAAAGTTTAAAAACAAGCCAGAAGGAGAAAGTAGACCAGAGATAAAAATTACACTCAATAGTGTTAAAAATGCAAGCAAAGGGAATAGACTGAAATATTTGAAATGTTGAAAAACCAACATAAAATCCAAAGAGTGCACACTCTTTGAAATAATCCTCCCAAAATAAAGAAATAAACTGTTCTCAGACAAATAAAATCTGAGGTGATTTGCTGCCACACACTTGACTTGCATGAAATTTTAAAGTCCACCAGAGAAAGAAAATGTCATGGGTAAAAAAATCTAATGTGTGTAAAGGAAGACCAGAAAATAAGTAAACAAGGGCAAAACAAAATTGATTTCTCTTATTCCTAATTACCTAACAGTAAAAAGATAATAATTTGTTTAAAACATTAGTGATAACATATTATGCACACATGTGATCTTTCATGTGATGATTCAGTCAGCTGTGAACTACATACAACAGTAGTTCTATATGATTATGACATCTAAAAACATTTCCACCACTCACTCGTTTGTGGGTGATGCTAATATGAGTCATACTGTGTTGCTAGTCATATAAGAAACCCAGCACATTCAATTATGTACATCATGTAATATCTGACAATCAATGACTGTACGTGGTCTATGTATTCATACAGAATACATCACACTCTGTTGCTATATTGTCCATGTTTATGAAATAGGATCCCACTAGATTCCTCAGGATGGTTTGGAATGTGCAGACTCAAGTGACCCTGACCTCAGTCTCTTGCATAGCTGAGACACGCCACTGTGCTCAACACTATACTACAGCTTTTATCATTAGAGCACACTCTACACAAACACACAAACACACACACACACACACACACACACACACACACACAAAATGGCAGAGAACATCTCTTACAGATAGGCAGCCCACAAAACTGTAAGGCAGGAACGCATATTTCCCTCAGATTTTGTGCAAGACAGGAATCTAAGATGCCAGACTGTGCCAACTTCCAAGGTAGCACAGCATCACTCCAACGTCTTCAGGAAAGATGGCAGTTGCTAGATGAATGTGCCAAAGGCCTATTCTGGTAACTCCTACTAGCACAAGCAGGCATGCTGTATCTTTCTACAGTATATTCTGTAGGGAGACACACGAGGGGGTTCTAAGTGTTTTTAAGTCATCAACAATAGTGCCACCACCCACATCTGGCTCCTTGGCCCTTCTCATGCTCAGGGTTCCGCCATCCATTAGTTCTCTGCTCAGACCCAACAGCTGTATGTACCGCCCTTTTCTATCACTAGGTAACATGTTTTCTACAGCCAACCTCACTTTGTAATGTTTTATACATTTTAATAGCCATAAAGCATGTCATAATAAATACAACTTAACTATTAGAGTGGCTTTACTTTCTCCCTGACTGCTTTATCCGCGACAGTCTGTTAGAGTTGAATCTAGGTGACAATGAACCCTTCCCCCCTCCCCTGTTAAATAGCAGACATACAAATCACTGAGGACAAAGGAGCATGCATTCTCCTTGAACTCAAGACTTTTCATCTCTCCACAAAACAAACAAGGGATTGATTACTTTGTTCTTCACTGAGCAGCATCTTCTAGGTCAGGAACAGTCCTCCCTACTGAACTAGCACCTGTCCAGATATTGCTCTGCCACTTCTATCTACCTCAGGTTAGACCCAGGAGGGAGCAGGAGTTACTGAATAACCTGAGGGAAGAATTTTCAAGTCAGCTGATCTCAACTGCAGCTGTTGTCTGTGTCTGGCCTGGCTCGATAGCTCAGTCATTCTTCTAAACACCTGAACCAAGTTAATCTGGAAAGAGCCACAAATTGGACACAATCTGCCTCTAACTGGTTTTTCTAGTGCTTATTTTAATAAGGGATGTCATTTCATTCATACAACCTATACTCATCTTGATTTCTTGACAAATACTCAGTGGCTGGGTGGGGGAGAAGGGATGGGAAAAGGGAAACAGGGAAGGGAGACAGAGGAAGGGAACAGGGGATGGGGAGGACAGGGGAGGAGGGGGAGAGAAAAGGGGAGGAGAGGGAGAGGGGAAAGGGGAGGGCAGGGAGAAGGGGAGAGGGAGGAAGAAGAGGAGGGAGAGGCCCTAGAAAAACATTCTTTCTGTCAAGTATTCTAGAGTAGTGCAGAACTACAACAGAGCTCAGCAGCGGCCTTGGACGTTTCTTTCGGTCACAGTGCACTTAGACAAGTCCTGACTCTTTTCAATCTAATTACGCTTGTCCCTGCCTCAAGGGAAAAGGCCCATGACCAGCTTTGTTCACTGAGAAAAACACTGAAGAATACTGCACGGATAACAGAGTAAAATTAGATGTTAGTCTGGCATGTATTTTTCTCGCTGAAAATAAGAACAACATGAAAGCTCACTTTATATTGCTAAATTTCCCTTTTTTCTCAGGTAGAATAGCTTACTATTGATCAGCTTACTAAACAGCCAACACCAAGTAGACTGAAGTGAAAAGACCGTCCACACATACCTATCTTCTCTGGCCTCAGGATCGTAGGAACAGATTAGAACAGATCAATCCTTTTTGAGTGTGTTTTCAACCTGACAGGTAACAAGAAGCTCCTTCACCAATTCTTTGTCCTGAACTCTACTCTCCTAGTTCAGCAGGGAAGGTAATCTAGAGATAACATATTTGCAGTTTGTGATGGTGTGTATAGCTTGGCCTAGGGAGTAGTGCTATTAGGAGGTGTGGCTTTGTTGTAGTAGATGTGGCCTTGTGGAAATAGGTGTGTCACTGTGGGCGTGGGTTTTGAGATCCTAATTCTAACTGCCTGGAAGCCAGTCTTCTCCTAGCTCTTTGGAACAAAGAGGTGGAATTCTCAGCTCCTCCAGCCCCATGTCTGCCTGTAGGCTACCATGCACCTGCCTTGATGATAATGGATTGAACCTCTAAGCCTGTTAGCCATAACCAATTAAATGTTGTTTTTTATGAGTTGCCTTGGCCATGGTGTCTCTTCACAGCTATAAAACCCTAACTATGACAGAAGTAACCCTAAGACACAGCATAATAGGTGATGAACCTTCTTTCTAAACCTGTTAAGAAACAGAGCCTTGCTACCAAGAACCATCCTACTGGCTGCAAAAGCAGATGCAAGTAATGTAATGCAACACTTCAAATTTATTCATGTTCTAAAATTCTGACACTTGATAACAATAAAATATTTTCCCTTTAAATAAAAAGGGTAATGGGAAATTAAATAACTGACTGAAAGTAACCACTATTGTTCATAGGGGGATCTGAATTTAATTAACATATTTGAAGACCAAAAGGAATACTCTCATACATTATGAGTAAATTCTCAGAATACCAGATCAGTGACTATAGAAAACAGACACTGAAAAGGACAGGAATAAACAAGACATCTCACATCCAGATTTATTCAACTTTCAGCATCTTGGAGGTAGGGGGTTGGGAGTCAATCCTAGGAGTCAAATCCAGGGCTTTGTATACGCTAGACAAATGTTCTACCACTAACCTTTATTTCTGGCTTTTGCTTTTATGAGATGGAATCTTACTATGTAGCTCAGACTGGCCTTGAACTCACAACCTTCCTGACTCTACTTCCCATATGGTGGCATTATAGGAATGTGTGGTCAAACCTGATCCACACCCAATCCATCTATTCTAAACTAACATTGCTGCCAATTAAGAACACTCACTTTTTAATTTCTAACTTGGATGCCACAGAGTAAATCTTCATATTTCACTGTATGTGTTAATAACTTTAGTTTTATTTTTTAACAGTATATAATTTTTATGTCCTGCAAAATTATTGATTATGATTTGTATTTATTTTTAATGTATTAATTTGTATTAATTTTTAATCACTGAGAATGATCATGATTTGTATTTATTTTTAATTTTCAATTCATTTACTCACTTAGTCAACAAACATTTCATTGTAATCATAATCATGCTACGTAGTATACTAGGTAAGGAGATTTAGATTTTTTTTGGGGGGGGGGGGGTTTCGAGACAGGGTTTCTCTGTGTAGTCCTGGCTGTCCTGGAACTCACTCTGTAGACCAGGCTGGCCTCGAACTCAGAAATCCGCCTGCCTCTGAGATTTAGATTTTTTAAATGTGATCTTAGATCTCGATGTGCTTTATAGCTTAGAGAGACATCAGAAGGGGGCTTTAAAGCAAACAGAACTAAGAATTTTGCTGAACGGAGTCAGGAAACTCCAAAAAGCCATCCCGAGGATAAGACTTATCTTAAAAGTAAGTGTAGAAGGATTAAGAAGGTACAAGCAAATAAGGTATATAAAAAGCAAGTTTTAGAGAGTTCACCACTCTTATAGCTTAAAGCACAAAAAGCTAGAGAAATTAGAAAACCAGAATTTGCTGTGACTGCAGTTTCAGACTGCACTGGGTAATGATATACTGTAGTGAATGTAATAGGCTCCTAATGAGCTTAGAATGCAGGGGAGGAAACCGGGGAAAGACACCCAATTTTAATTCAGTTCAGTAAAGTTGGCATTATAATGCAGAGCCAAAGATGGTTGGTGAGACACAAAGAAAGGGTTTGCATCATACAAGCAGGCTAAAACTTCTATCGTATAAATAACAGACAGAGGTGCCGAGACATTTTTAAATGGGTAAGCTCAATTGTAGGAGTGCATATGACTGACTCAAAGGTCTAACTAAACTCTAAGTAAGTTCCTTCCCAATAGCCTTTACTCTTCTTCCAGCCAAAACAAACCCATACCACAGAAGATTTTAGTCAATACCTTATAATGTAGTTTTTTGCCCCTAGCAAGGTAAATGATTGGATATTTAGAAATCTTCAGTAAGATAAAAAGAAAAAATTCGTGGCATTTTCTAAAATTCCTTATATTTACAGGGTTTGCAAGAAATTGCGTTTTAAATTTAAGACTTTTAAAAATCTAATTAAAAAAAATAAACTTGAGCGTTCCTAACCTTAAATACAATTGGTCTACAAGGTGAGCAAACTGTGAAATAGCAACGATAAAAACTTACATACAAGCTTAAGATGACAGGTTATAGATACAAAACCTTAAAATTTGAAAAAGCAGAATATAAAACTACATGTATAACATGAAATACAATACAGTACATACTACATGTTAACAAACTTAGAATAAAATAAGGTGACTGCTTATTGAACAAGGCTGATTCACAGGTGTTACAGTTAGTTTTGGTGTTTTATTTCCCAAGAAAAATTTATAATTAGGCTTGCTAAACACAAAACAACTGTTTCTTTGGCTTGGGAAAATGTTTAAGTGAAAATCTGTCTCCTTCCTCACTGATATTAAAATAAAGGCAAATTCAATACACTGAAAGGATTCAAAGTCAAAGATAAAACAAACCATATAAGTAATGTTTGCAAATATACTGATTCCTCGAATGTGTCAGAGAAAGGGCTGCACTGTGGTGGAGGAGCACAGTACTTGCCTAGGTCTGTCCCATCCTGAGTACAGCAAGAAAACAAAACAAAAGGAGGTTTCTGGAAAATGTGTTTTTCATAACAGAGCTTAATTTTTAGTATCATTTAAAAGCAATAAGTCAACATGCATATAAAAGCTTCAGTCGGGACCAACATAAATTGAAGATGAAAACTCAATTCAAAGATAGGAAAACAAAGATGGACATCTTAGGATCAATGGAAGATAATAAATCTTAAGTATGCCAATGTTTCAGGATTACCTAGGGAACGTTATTAAACTTTGTATCATTAGGAGGATGTCATCCAGGGGTAGAGTACATGCCAGGCATTAACAAACACCAGACCTAAACCCTTAGTGCTTTCAAATGTGCACTTCCAGTCGGCATGCCTGTGTCCAGTCAGGGGGAAGTACTTCTGGAGCTCCCCAAAGCCCTGAATCTCAAGCCTAACAAGTCACTCAACATGGAAAACACGATGGCAATGCTGACAAGATATGAAACACTGGCACTTGTGTGCAGAATATTAGCAATATGGGAAACAGGATTTGAATAAAGAGCATGACTGCATGAGACTGAGAATTTGGAAGACCACTCTGGTGCAAGGCAGACTTTGTAGAGAAGACAGAATAGCATCAGGATGAAAATCAGAAGGTAGTAAAAATGTTACAATTAGGAGATCATCAAAATAATGTTAGGATTGGAGATGGTGACCATTGATATACCAACAGTGGAAGGAAAAAAATTACAACTACAATTTTATAAAACTTAAATGGAAGATGTTTTAAATTTTTCTAAAAATGTAGCCTTACTAGTGAACATAATAGACACCGGTCTTATAAAAATAAGTCTTATTAGAGTATGGCAAACCATCCTCTTTTTAGTGGTATAATAAAGTGTTCTAAAAATCTTATATTATATAAATATTACAGGTCCAAATATTATTAAAACTCAAAGTGATCTCCAAGCTCAAATAAAAATACAAACAGATGTAAATATCTAATGTTTAACATTCTATTCATCAACGAATATGAACTAAAAGCTTAAAGCCTCAGATAATACAGAATATTTCCAGTGGCTGATAATTTAGAATTACAAACAGAAAACAATCAATTAGCACACTTACGCTGAATGTGAATGAACTGTTTGGGCTGTTTAAACTCCCCTTTGTACAAGCGGTTGTAATAGCTGACATTGCTCTCGGCCTCAGGAACTGGAATGACCATGCTCTCTTTTTTCTCTCTAAATACTTGCTGTGCTGAAATAGCTCGCTGTAAGTGATGTTCCTGGAAAATGTAAAGTAGGCAACATAAGTCATGTTAGCAATATTAACTCAGTGCATAATTTTATTTAAAAGTTACTTTGTTAATTAATAAGTGCAAAATCAATTTGGAATAGTTCCCCTTTGCTAAACCATAGGGTTTTTTTCTGCATACCCAAGAAAGCATCGTCATCATTCTCCCTT
This sequence comes from Apodemus agrarius, assembly GCA_964023405.1. Classification (NCBI taxonomy): domain Eukaryota; kingdom Metazoa; phylum Chordata; class Mammalia; order Rodentia; family Muridae; genus Apodemus; species Apodemus agrarius. The sequence goes on from OZ030008.1 coordinate 135,415,208, forward strand.
AATGCCTGCAGCTTGTTATCAGCATCCCAACTCTATAACAATTTTAAAAAGTAGAATTATTTTTTTTATTTTTTATTTTTATTTTTATTTATTTATTTGTTTTGAGACAGGGTTTCTCTGTGTAGCCCTGACTGTCCTGGAACTCACTCTGTAAACCAGGTTGGCCTCCAAGTCAGAAATCTGCCTGCCTCTGCCTCCCAAGTGTGGAATTAAAGGCATGTGCCACCACCACCTGGCAAAAAAGTAGAATTCTTAAAGATCATATATACATGTTTATAATAAGTATAGACCTTGTGTGTTAAATAAATTGAGGTATTCATCACCACTACCAGATTAAGAAAAAAATATTCAAGTCATAGGAAATAAGCTTGTATTATACATTTTAAGTATTTTCTATTCTTGAAACTGATTAAAATAAAAATGAGTGTAACAAATCATATAACCACCATGGCAGGAAATATTTAATATAAAACAAAAATATACTATGAAACATATGCAGGTTCTGGTGACCTTTCATCCACAGCCTCTGAAACGTCCTAATATATGTATTCCCCTTAGAGCAGTTTTACCTTTTAGACAGTAGGCCAGGTCAGGCCGCTCCCACAGACATCACCTTTGTATCAGTAGAAGGTTAAATTCCCTAAAGGCTCTGTATATCTCAACATCTCAATCTCTCACCTTTTGCTCTAGCCACAATGTTTCTTCCTGTTTTGAAGTCGTATCCAAATAGCTTACTTTTGAAAATTCTTTAGTTTCATCTATCAGAGAGGCCTTCCTAAAACGTCCTTATCCATCTTTTCCTAAAGGCCTTCCCTCCCTCCACGCCATTAGTTACACATGATACACTAAGTCTCATTTGTCCATCTACCTGCTAAGCAGAAGTAAGCGTACGTATGCTAGTTCTGCTCCTTCTGTAAATTTTTACATCTCCAAATTGCACAAAACAAAAGCTGGTAATATATATTTAATAAATTAAATCTACTAGATTACTAGTATTTTTGAGAATGAAAAATATATTGCACTCAAGGAAACTGAGGTGTAAAAATGCTTAATAACTTATTATGGTCACATAATTCTAAGCATATATGAACTTGTCTATATATGTGCAAACCCAAATTCTTAATTATATTATTTATACAATTTTAATTTTTGAAGTTCTGTAAAGCCTAAGAACTTAGATATTAACTTCATTCATGCCTTTGGTGTAGGGATCTCCCAGCAACAGCCACACTCCCAACCACAGCTCCTCAATGGGCACGATAACTATGAATGTGACTCAACACGAAACCATTGCCTTACTTAAACACTATGAGACTTTGATAATTTTTAATAATTGAGTGGTTCTCAACCATGAACTTTGTGAACACCATCATAATGTCATGCAAAATAAATGTGGTATGTTCTCACTATTTGTATGTACACATGGCTTCAGTTTGCAGGTGATGTGCTCCTTTTTGGTGTTACATTCCACACACAATACAATTTACACCATCAGACATAACGTGCTCATAGCAGCTGGTTTGGTAAGTGAGATGCATCGCCTCTCAACAATAGTCTAGCATTGCAAGCAATAGGTGTTTCATGTCACTCCAAAGTTACAGGTGGCTCTGAGCTACCAAGCAGGTGATGGGCATGGAATCCAGTTCCACTGCAATAGCAAGTGTCCTTAACTGCTGAGCTTCTCCAGGTCATTTTTTTTTTTAATATAATGTCAAATACCCCACTAATTTTTATGCTTTAAAAACAACAAATAATTTATAACTAAAAGCTTTTTAGTTGTATTTTAAAAATATTTTAAATTATTTTAAAATCATTTTAAACATCAGAACAGCAATTTTTAAATAAAAATATCAGAAAATACAGAATAGAGAAAGAATGCTATCCTAAAAATTTCAGTCACATATATGTACTCACAACCAGAATTTCTAAAGAATTCCAATACCATAAATATTCTGAGAATGTCTTATAATAAAATAACTGCTTATAATAAAATTAACTAAAGCCTTCAAGAGATTTAGAGATTATCAAATAGTAACAAAATGCTATTCTTCTCTGTAATATCCTCAGCAATGAACAAATAATATCATCCTACTTCTAAATAACAAGGTCTATAAGACCCATGTTTAGATTATTTAAAGTGAAATCTAGCCATATATTTTTTCTTCCTAGGAAATCAAACTCTAGGCCCTATGAATCATCCTTACCCTTCCAAGTCCTCTTTTCTTTAAAGTTCTTTTTTATCATTTTTCAAATCCATATGCCTTTCTGTTCTAAGCCCCCCAGTCTCACGGGCTTTTGTTTGCTTGTTTATTTAGGGCTATCATGCTCACAGAGCTTCTCCAGCATATTGGGATAAAGGAAGGCAGGTTAGCTACCACCTACTACTGCCTCATTTTCTAAGCTTCGTAAACACAACCTCTTATTCTACCAGCAAGTCTCTCCCCAAGCATGCTCCCCCAGAATCACAATGCCTGCCATCTCCTCTGCATCCTACTGCCTACCTACCTTCTCCTCTCCGAATCCTGGTCCTCTCCTGAAGACAAATAGCCTCTACTTTCCACTCCTCATCTCTCTCTCTCTCTCTCTCTCTCTCTCTCTCTCTCTCTCTCTCACACACACACACACACACACACACACACACACACACACACCTCCAGTCTGTTATTGACAGCTTGTTGCTAGATTTTATGAAAGGCTTCAGCTTTTCAACCTTTCCATTTCCCTATCAGCCTCACTCACTGCCGCCTTCTTTATCCAGGTCTAGAATATACTGTTGAGACTATTCACCTTCTCTCCATTCTCTGAAATCCCATTCCATGTAAAAGCACTGATCAATAACTCAATATTGTGTGACTTTAAGCTCTACTTATGTTTTTCACATATATTCAAGTACTTATAGACATAGCACACATACATGCAAAAAATGGGCTTCAAGATACAGGAACTGCACTAGGCTAATACGAAAATCAGCTGATGCTACAATAGATAAATTTAAACATTTATTATCAGTCATACTTCCAACATATTTAAGTGTGCCTGTTAGACTGTGATATTATCTTGTCACTCGAAATTTTAGAGTGAATGAGCACAGTCTCTGCTATGAAGAAGCTTATTTGGTAGAAGGGAAATACTCAAGCATGCAGTCATGTTTGAACCTGACAAGTATGCCTCTTCTCAATTAGTCAAACTACTGTTTCTGGACAACAGGAAAAGATGCCCAAAGAATGCAAATCTAATTGAGACTTTTAGGAAGACTGATGAATTGACAGGCAGCAAAAACACCATTAACAAAATGGATAAAGGCCCAGCAACAAACGGAAAGCAGCTTAGGACAGGATTAGTTGCGTTTCCACACTTTCAAAAAACTTTTCTTTACAGGTAGAACCCAAGCTCACTGATGACATTTTCTCATACATGAATAACTAGTACTGTGCTATAAATTTAGAACGTATTAGTGGTAGAATCTGAGTCAACTGAACAATTGCAAGGATTACATAAAAACAGCACAAACAGCATTCAGGAACTAAGAAGCAAAGTCTTGAATAAGATCATTTCTAATAGTTAAGGCTGGCCAAAGACACAACAGCGATGCCTCCCTTTCAGTTACGAAGTTTTCTAGTTCTCAGAGACCATCTACAATCACAACAATTTTGAGAATCAAACAAGTGATCTGTTCCTAGATAAATTACATGTCTATTAGAGAATCAAATTTCAGGTCTCTGGTTCCAGTGTTTGTATTCTATTCTCACAGGACAAGGGCATTTGTTAAAGTAGAGATGAGAAACCACATTCTTAGAATATTAACAGTCTGCAGACTTGGGTAATAAGAATCTGGGTTGAATAGCACCACATTTTACAATCTGGATTCTTCTAACATAAATGTCACTTTCCTTCAAGTATAAAACATTTTAAAGTATTAATATAATCAAGTTTTAAAGTATTAAAATAATCAAAACATTTTAATAGATGAGGGTTTCATGCTAACTCCTAACAAAACTTAAGAAATTTATTAATCTGGTGAGCAAAGGGCCTCCTGCTTGAAATCACTCATTCCCTAATCTATCGCCAATTCTAAATGAAAAAGTTAAATTAGCCCAGAAATTATTATATTAGCAGCGTTGGCAGATGACAGAGCTGTAGCCAGAAATTAAAAAGCAAGACTTATGACACTCTCCTACTTTAACTTAAGAGGCCAAAGCTGTTTCTAAACATAAACGCTCAGCTATCATTTCCTTCATCAGACTTTGAAGCAGTGAGTGTCTCAAAAGGAGGAAGGGACAGGCAGAGAGATGGCTCAGCGGTTAAGGGCACTTCAAGCTCTTACAGAGGACCCACATGTGCACACAACCATGTAGAACTCTAGTTCCAGAAGATTCAATGCCCTCTTTGAGTTCTGAGGGCACCAAACTGCCATGTGGTGTACATATATATTTGGGCAAAACACTCATACACATAAAAAATAAAGTGTTAAAAAATTGTTTTAACAATCAGGACAGGAGCTGGGCAGTGGTGGCACACGCCTTTGATCCCAGCACTTAGGAGGCAGAGGCAGGCGGATTTCTGAGTTCCTGGACAGCCAGGGCTATATAGAGAAACCCTGTCTTGAAAAACAAAACAAAACAAAACAAAACAAAAACAATCAGAACAGGAGTAACAGGTTTGGTTACTAGAGGCCTGTGCTTCAGGTAATGACCGTAACTATTCTCAGATTTTAAAGAGAAAAAGGGCACCTCCTGGAAGTAGGTACTGAAATTTTGTCTTTTGGGGACAGAGGGACTAACATGGGTAATGAGCAGGTTCTTGTTATATGCTTGGTCATTCAAAGTAAGTAAAATAGTAGCACTACCTGATCTTTCCTTTAAAGGAGCATCCCTGTAGCCTTAGAGATGGCTCAGCAGGTAAAGGGGCCTGACAACAGACTTGATGATCTGAATTTGATATCTGGAACCCTCATGGTAGAAAAATATCTGTTCCCAAAAGTTGTTCTCTGATCTCTACCAGCAAGCCCGCACACACGCACACACACGCACACACCAGCGCGCACACATATCTCAATAAACTGTAATTTTAAAATGTAAAAAGTATACTTGCAGGGGTAGCTCAGAGGATGCAGCACCAGCATACCACAACAAGGCCCCTTTTAACCCAGGGGCCTAACCAACCCTGAGGCCTGCCATTCCATCCCTGAGGCTTAGAAGTTCAAGGTCATCCAAGTGTGAGTGACCTACTGACATATCTGCAACCTTGTTTCCAATCTACCACCACAAGGGAAAGGTTAAAAAGGCTGGTGAAATGGCTCAGCAAGGTGCGTAGCTTTGTCATCAAACCCAACGACCTCACTCTGAATCCACATGAATGTGGAAAGTGAGAAGCAATTTGAAAGCTATTTTCTGACTTTCCCAGTAGGATCATGCACTATGTACTCACATACACATACCATAAACACATAGTAAGTAAAATTTAAAGATAAAACTGGCTATAACTATAATTACACCTAAATATTTTATGTTTTCATAGTGATAATTGTGGATTATTTTTCCTAGTAAACCATAGAATTACATATAAGCTATGAAAAGCAAACAAATTAAGTAATTTATGACTTTTAGTCATATAAAAGTACCACAATCTTTATTTTTTTTCCTTTTGGGAAGGTATTAGCTGAGGTTCTATGGCCATCCAGTCAATATCAGGACTGAAATTTAAGTCCTACTGAATCTTAATACTCAGAGCCCAACTTGTTGGCTTTCAGAATTTACTCACTGAATGAATTTAAGGAGCTGTACATTAAGTCAAAGGTTATCTGTCAGTTTTAAAACTCCATATGCAACACCATTGACTAAAAGCAACTGACAGGCCACCTGTACTTTGCTAGTATAAAGTTACTAGTAGCAAACTAAGCATCTAATAAGCCACAAAGACAAAGGAAACAATCATCAGTACCAGACACTAAAGCAAAATTCTGGAAACTAAAATACTCATGCAGAAGACCACAGGACACAAACTCCTAAAGGGGGTTTGGGGGTGGGGGTAATCTCCAAGCCTACCTGACATACAGAAGATCAGACAATGGCAATTTTGAAATCCTAGCAGGAAAATTGTTTTTAAAAGCCCTAATTAAAAAAATTATACACAATGGGAAAAATTGACTCTACAAAAATGAAAATGAGAAAACAAAACATAGTAAATCTATTCAATAATTTAAAGCCCTAAAAATATCATTCAACTCTACCTATACTGATGAATTCTTGTTATTCCTGGAATGAAGGTGTATAAAGGGAAAAAAAAAATCCAAACTTAATTAAATCCAGCTCTATCCCATTGATGACATTTTGGGCAACTGACCACATAAATAACAGTGACCCAGATCATTCTCTAGTTAAAAAAAAAAAAAGAAAAGAAAAGAAAAATAGCATTAAACATCTTCATTCATGTAACATTCTGCAGAATATGTAAAATTGTATTCCCAAGACCAGGATGTGGTGGCCTATACCTATAAATAATCCCAGAAATCAAGAGGTAAAGGCAGGAAGATCCAGTGTTTGAGTCCAGTCTGGGCTACACAGCAAAAATTGTCTCAAAATAACAACCCCGACCTGGGATAGTGGCGCCTGACTATAGTAATCCTGGTACTTGAGAGGCAGAGGCAGAAGGACCCAAAGTTCCAGTCAGCCTGACTATACGGCAAGACCCTGGCTTTCAAGCTAATAAAAGTGAAAGTGAACAACAAACCATATTCCAGGAAATCTTAAAATTAAAAACTATGTATCTACATATTAAATAAGCCTTCTTACTGGGAAGAGAAATGGAGGGAGAGTATGCCCCAAACTATGCTCCTCCACATAAGAGTGACATCATAGTTTAAGGAGCCTTCAGAAACCACCTCAAAGCTGAAAACCACCCAGGCAAGCTGAAGAAAAGAAAGGCTATTGTAAGCATTCCTTCAAGCCAACATAGCTGAGTGTCACTGGGGTTGGGGGTTGGGGGGGTCTTGAACAAGACCAGCATGTCTGTGGAGCATTTCCTTGAGTGCTAGTTGATAGTGGAGACCATAGGCCACTGTAGGCGGCACCACCCTGGGAAGTTGGTTCTGCTTCATAAGGAAGACAGCTGAAGCAAGCCAGAAGAAGCCTGTAAGCACCTACTCCATTCATTGTCTCTGCTTAAGTTCCTTCCTTGGCGTCCCTAGATGACTGAACGTAACCCTTAAACTGAAATAAACATCTTCTCCAATAAGTTTGGAGTCAGAATATTTCATCACAGCAACACAAAAGTAAACTTGAACAAACACCAAAAGAACCTACAAGCACTAAGAAACCAAAAAGATACACGCAAACAAAAAAGACCTGAATTGAAGACTTAAGAGGCTCAATAAGAGGCTTAACCAACCAGAACAGTCTATAAACTCAGGAGACAGGCCACATAAAACTATCAAGAGGGGAAAATGCAGAAATGAATGAAGGTAAAGAAAATCTAATCCTAATGGTGCACAATCAAGTGGGAAAATACACATTTTAAAGGAAATTAAGGAGGAAACAGGAAAGAGAAAGCAGCAAGGATCTTACTGAATAATGAATGGCCTTCCATATCTGATAACTTTCAAGAAGCACAAAGGACAAGGATAAACCAAAGATAACCACACCAAGAAACTGTCAAAAATTGTTAAAACTGTTGTGAAAATCCTATAACTCATTATTTAAAATAATTTACTGTATAACATAATGAATGTTGCTTACTTTTTTAGGAAAGACATGACCAAAATAACCAAAATAATAGAATTTTAAGAACAAGATTGAAAAAGACTAGAAAATTTAAATGTTCAAGTATTACAAACAAACTTACAATAACCCATCCATATTTGAAATTCCCCAGATAGGAACTTCATCAGCTTGATAGAAGATAAGCAACAATGAAAAGTCCCCTCTCACACTACACTGTTACTAACACCAGTCTGAGGCAAACACCTCTGTTCTCATTTCTAATCACCACTGTACTTGAGTTTTGAATTAGTGTAAAAAACAGCATGCAGATTAAAAAATAGGAATAAGATCATCTTGTATATAACATAATCATGACGCAGGTGTGGTGATTATAGTGGTATAATCATTGTTAAAACAGAACTGTACAGAAAATAAGCACATTATATTGTGCTCACTATAGTCTATAAACTTCAATATCTAGAAAAAAATCTATGAAGTGAACAAAACAAAGATGGAAGCAAATATGTACATTCTGGTAGCGTGATAGTACATTAATAACTTTAACAGTTATTACTTATATAATAAATACTATACAGTATATTTTCCCACTTGATTGTGTCCCATTAGGATTAGATTTTCTGTACCTTCATTCATTTCTGCATTTCCCCCTCCTTGATAGTTTTATGTGACCTGTCTCCTGAGTTCATAGATTGTTCTGGCTGGCTAAGCCTCTTACAGTATAACTGGAAATGACTAGAGTTTCCAGCTCAGCAATTCACATAATGAACTATTACACTGCCATTTAACACTTTTTGAAAAATGTAAGGACTTCTTTGAGACAAGGTCTTACCATGTAGTCACAGCTGGTCTAGAACTTGTTACGTAGACCAGGCTGGAATTGAACTCACTAGATCCACCTGCCTCTGCCTCCTGAGTACACATCTTAATTTAAGGACTTTTTAAAAGTGATCATGCATTAAGTAGAAAAGACAGGAAACCAAGTCAGTCATATATTCAAGATTATCTCATAAGTAGTAATGTGAATAGACTGAAAGATGACAATATGAATGGATAAAGTATTAAAAAGAAACAGAAAAAGAGAAAAGGCCTGAAAGAAGATATGTTCAAATACCAGGCACTGTAATTGGTTCCTAGTGCCCTCCTCTAAGTCTTTTCAAGTTCTCTACAACTGTCTCAAAGGGCAGGTGTTACAGAAGCAGCCAACACCAACGTTTAAAGCCATTTGTATGTATTGGCAGTTCCTCTCACAAATCAAAAAAAGGAACAGACGGAGGAACAGACAAGAAAGAAAGAAAAACAAACCTCTAGAAATCATTTTCCTATTCTACTTAAACTTGAAGTTTTTTCTAGTAAATTTTAAATCTGATTCTTAGACTAACAGTGAACTAAAATCACATTTAGAGAAAAACCAGATGCAACTAGAATTCATTAATGCTACACAAAAGGAGATTCAGAGTGACAAACATCACATTTTTCTCTAACAGATGAGCAGAAACTACATTTAAATATGTGTGTGCACTTGTGTGTGTGTGTGTGTGTGTGTGTGTGTGTGTGTAAGTCATAAAACTAGTCAGGAAACCATGACAGAGAAGAGTTTGAGGGAGGTAGAAACAGAGCAGATTCAAATTTTTAATAGAACAAAACTTGAAAGTATTGAACTATTTACAAGTAATTTAACTACATTCCTCAAACAAATGTTAAGAACATTAATGAGAATACAAAATTACCTATCACTCAACAAAATAGAATTCAATGGGATAAAATAATTTTAGAAATTTCAAATCTGCCGGGCAGTGGTGGCGCACGCCTTTAATCCCAGCACTTGGGAGGCAGAGGCAGGCAGATCTCTGAGTTTGACCCAGCCTGGTCTACAGAGTGAGTTCCAGGACAGCCAAGACTACAGAGAAACACTGTCAGAAGAGAAGGGGAGGGGAGAGGGGAGGGGAGGGGAGGGAAGGGGAGGGGAGAGAAGAAAAGAGAAGAAAAGAAGAGAGGGAGGAAGGGAGGGAGGGAGGAAGGAAGGAAGGAAGGAAGGAAGGAAGGAAGGAAGGAAGGAAGGAAGGAAGATCAAATCTAAGCCAGTGGTGGCACACACCTTTAGTCCCAGCACTCAAGAGGCAGAAGCAGGTGATTCTGTGAGTCTGAGGTCAGCCTGGGCCACAAAGCCAGGGCTACACAGAGAAAACTATCTCAAAAAAACAAAAAGAAAAAGAAAGGAGAAAGGTAGTTTCTCCTACCTTTGGATGGGGGTAGGAAAGGAGGAATCTGACAAGTGCTTATTTGGGATGTGAGAAAAGAGAAAATCCTATTCATGCTAGTGGGAGTGCAGACTAGTATAACTAGTATGGAAATCAGTATGAAGTTTACTTAGAAAATTATAACCAGGATCACTATATGACATACATCACACACACACACACACACACACACACACACACACACACATACACACACACATATACATATATATAATTTATATATTATGTATATAAAGTTTATATATATAAAATAAGTATATAAAGATAAATTGTGGTGATTTGCGCAATGTGGCACCTAGGCTCACACAGCTGCACACTTGGTCCCCAGCTGCCAGTGTTGTCTGGGGGAGGATGTGGAACCTTTAAGAGGTGGCACCATGCTGAAGAACACATCGCTGGGGCAAGTACTGAGAGTCCAGAGCTCACCCCACTGCAGTAGGCAGCTGAGGATGCACTCGTTCAACCTGTCTCAAGCACGTATTGTCATGCCTCCCGGGCATGGGACTCCACTTGTGGAATCCTAAGGACAAAACCCTCTGCTTTTTGTAAGCTGCCTTGGTCATAGTGCTTTATCACAGCAACAGAAAAGTAACTAAGACAGAAACTGACACCAGAAGAGTGGGCTGTTGCTGTGAAGAACGCAATCATGCTGTTTCCTGGAGGAATGTGTGGGCTTCCGAATGGTGTAAGCAAAGCTTAGGCAGCTCTGGTAGGAGTCTGGAAATGGGCAAGGCTGAAGGTAATTCTGGTGGTACACGTCCTACTGATGAGGTTTCGGAGGGGAAGAATACTAATAACTGGGGGAAAAGACATTTATATGGTATGTTGCCATAAAATCTGGAAGCCTTCTGTCCTAAGAACTTTTTTGAGGCAAAATTAAAAAATTTCTTTGGCAGAGTAAATTTCCCATGAACATATGAGTAATCCGTTGCACAGTTATTACTGATAGCTCTTATGCAGATTTGCAATGAAATACAACATGTGGAACAAACATGTAGAGTTTGGAGAGAAAGAGTGGAATAGGAACTTTATTTAATGTTACAGCAGAAGTCAGATGCAGAGAAACTGTAACACTAAGGAGATTCACTTCTTTAAGGAGAGGTCTGTTCTGCACTGGGATAAAGGAAAGCACCCTCAGAGCAAGACCCCACCCAGCTAAGCTTCCAACTTGTAAAAGTAAAAGGTATAAGAATTTTGCTCCTAGAAAATAACAGCATTCAAACACGCCTGCTAAAATGACCAAGAGGACAGGAGTCCATCCCATCTTTGGAAATACAAAAGATTTAAGAGCGACAGGACCATGGACTCTTCCTCCATGATTTTGGAGAGCTAAGGCCAGGCAACATGTGGGAGTTCTGGAGCTGCTGGGCGGAGGCCCTGAAAGATCATCGCATGGCCATGGAAGTTGCGGTGGAGATTCCAGTGTGTTGAAAATGACAGAGCCATCTGCCAAGGAGCGCTAACAGATAGGGAGTCAAAGCAGCTCAAGAGAGCTCCATGACAACATGGCTACACAGGGAGCACATTTCAAAAATTCATTTAAAAAGGATACAGAATATTTTAGCATACATAATACAAATTTAAATGGCCACTTACAAGGAATGAAGTCACACAAATTCTAAGATATAATGGCATTAAATTAAAAGATAACAAAGATCTTTATGAATCCATTAAATATTTAGAAACCAAACAACACTCTTCAACTATGGGCCAAAGGGATAAAGAAGGGAAAAATGGCAAATATTGTGAATTAAAAAGAAATCAAAACAAGAACCAGGAGATGCTTAGAGGGCAAAAGCATTTCATGCTAAACTGACAAGCTGTGTTCAACCCTCAACCTAGACTCTGTAAAAAAATAACCAGCTGGCACAAGTTGTCCTTTGACCTCCATACTTCTTATGTCTACACACACACACACACACACACACACACACACACAGTAATTATATTAAAAATGTAAAATATCAACAAAGCAACACTTAATGAAGGAAAAAAGATTTTGGGCTAAATTCAGTGGGAGAGCACTGGGCTAGCAATGTGTAAGGCCCTGGGCTTAATTCCACCGAAACCCAAAAATTAAATAAATAAAATAAACCAATAACCTGAACATCTATCTACCTTAAGAGAGTAGAAAAAAAGAATAAATAGGAAAAGCAGATTGATTTAAGAAAATCCACAAAACTGATAACAATACAGGTCAGAGAGAAAATTATAGATACTGTCTTAGTTAGGGTTTCACTGCTGTGAACAGACACCATGACCAATGCAAGTTTTATCAAAGACAACATTTAATTGGGGCTGGCTTAACAGGCTCAGAGGTTTAGTCCATTGTCATCAAGGCAAAAACATGGCAGCATCCAGGCAGATATGGTGCAGGAGGAGCTGAGAGTTCTACATCTTCTGAAGGTTGCTAGTAGAAGACTGACTTCCAGGCAGCCAGGGTGAGGGTCTTAAGCCCACACCCACAGTAACATTCCAACAAGGCCACACCTCCTAATAAGGTCACTTCCTGGGCCAGTCATATACAAACCATCACAGATACAAACTACCAGTATCAGCAAACATTATAATCAATTTACTGCCCAAGACACTGGACAATCAACTAACAGGGACAAATTTCTTTTTCCCCCTTTGGTCCCTCCCACCTCAGATTATATAATATATTCTGATCAGTTCTACCACCCGCCGCGCCCCCCCCCCACGCTCCTTCCAGATTCTCCCCACTTACAGAACTTCACCTCTCTCCCCTCTCTCTTTAGAAAACAGGAAGGCGGAGCCGGGCGTGGTGGCGCACGCCTGTAATCCCAGCACTTGGGAGGCAGAGGCAGGTGGATTTCTGAGTTCGAGGCCAGCCTGGACTACAGAGTGAGTTCCAGGACAGCCAGGACTACACAGAGAAACCCTGACTCGAAAAACAAAAACAAAAACAAAAACAAAAACAAAAAAACAGGAAGGCAAACACAATTAAAATTGGAAAAAAAAAAACCCACTAGAAATACACAAACAACTAAGAAATAAAAAAAATAAAATAAAATAAAATAAAAACCTACACAAAAATACCATGTTTGTCTTGTGCTGACCATCTACTGTTAAATGCAGGGTCTGCTCTTAAGAGTGATTAATATACCCAGTAAAATTCCATTGTTTAAAACTAACTTTTTCCTTTGTGAGTGTCAACTGGAGAGAGTTTATAGGTTAGGGCTGGGAGCCCATGTCTGCGTCCCCTCTCAGAGCTGGTGTGTCTCGAGCCTGTGCAGGCCCTGTGCGTGCTCCCAGTCTGCAGAAGTTCAGACGCGCATCCATCCTACAGTGTCTGTGAGTTCTCTCGGTGTCGTACACACCTTCTGGCTCTTAAAATCCTTCCACCCCTTCACAGAGCCCCCAGAGCCCCGAGGGAAGGGGTTGATGAAGGCATCTCATTTATAGGACTAAGAGCTCCAAAATCCTTCACTCTGCACAGTCAGGTTGTGGATCTCTGTGTTAGTTCAGGGGCAGAGTTCTTGAAAGAAACAAATTGCTAAAGCTTACTCAGGAAGACACAAATAACCTGAGTAACCTTGCAAGCATTGTCATGTTTGAACTATACTTTTAAAACCCACAAAAAGAAAACTCATGGACAAAGGTTTTACTGGAGAATGTCTTCAAATAAACAGCTAAAGCAAAAACAACAGCAACTCTATCCAAATTTTGCAAAATTATGAAGAGAAGGAACTGTCTCCAATTCATTCTATGGAACAGCATTTCTCTGATACCAAAATGAGAGAGAATTGGAAAAAAAGAAAATTATACCAAATATCCCCTATATATGTAACCATTCAAAACAAAAGCGCCGGGCTACATAAGAGAAACCCTGTCTCAAAAAACGGAAAAAAAAAAAATTGAGCAAATAGAATCCAATAGTGTATTGAAATACCATTACATAAATAAATGGGGTTTATCTCAAGAATGTTAAGAGTTAAGATAGGTATGGTAGAAAATATATATACATATATATATATATATATATATATATACACACACACACATATATACACACATGTATGTATGTATGTATGTATGTATGCACATATAAAATCCTAGAGCCAGGCAGTGGTGGTACACGCGTTTAATCCCAGCATTTGGGAGGCAGAGGCAGGTGGATTTCTGGGTTTGAGGCCAGCCTGGTCTACAGAGTGAGTTCCAGGACAGCCAGGGCTACACAGAGAAACCCTGTCTTGAAAAACAAAACAAAACAAAACAAAAAAATATCCTAGAGGTCAAACAACCAGGAATTGAAGAACAGCTCAGACTACACATTCAAAGTCAGCTTAAGCTACACCAAGACCTTGCCTTGAAACAAACAGGAAATATTCAAATAGACTATTATCCAATGTTTTTTTTTTTTAATGAAAAATCATAATAATCTCTATAGACAGAGAAATAAGCACCTGGAAACAAAACAAAACAAAACAAACAAACAAACAAACAAACAAACATCTATTCCAAAACTCAGAAAAACACAAGAGCTGGGTCAGAGAGCTGGCTCCGTGCTTGAGAGCACTGATGCTTTTCCAGAGGCCCCAGGCTTGGTCTCCAGCACCCATATCAGCAGCTCACAACTGTCTCTAACTCCAGTTTCAGGGAATCCTACCCCTTCTTCTGCCTCTGTGGTATGACCAAACATGAGTTCAGGCAAAAGAACCACACACATAAAGAAAAAACAAACCTTTATTAAAAACCTGTTTGATAAAATGAACGGCAAGTTCTTCAGTGTAGTAATAAAGGGCATCACACATAGCATCACATTCACACACTCAGGGCTTTTCTCTGAAGATGAGGAACGAGACAGCACTCAGTATTCACTGTCTACCTAATACCTACTGGAAGGTCATGGCATTATCATCAAGAAGAAGGGAGGGAAGGAGAAAATCAACTAATCTGAATGAATCTGAGATCATTCATTCTCCACTGGTCTGAGACTCATCAGACAACTTGCCCCACTCTTAGAACGGTCTGATAACACTTGCTATGCAGCTCTGAGGTCTTAAAATTATTAAGTTCTGGCCTATAGTCTTCATTCCAATGTCAAGATCAGAGGGATTCTCAGCTCTGTATTTCAACCAAACTCTAATTCTAGTATCTAAAATCTCTGAATCTACCTTTTCTTTCTTAATTCTTTTCTATTGTTTGTCTGTCTGGAGACAAGTTGTCACTATTGTAGCTCTGGTTGTCCTCAAAGATGCAGAAATGCACCTGCCTCTGCCTTCCAAATGCTGGGGTTAAGGGCATACATACACCACCACAGCCAGCTTGAATCCTCCTTTTCACTTAGCTCATGTTTCAACAGTATAATTTTGAATTATAATCACACCTACTATTTTCTATCTGAGAATCTGTTGTAGCCCAGTGGTAAAACACCAGCTTAGCATAGTTTAATCTCCAATGTCTTGTGCATGCAGGGTGTGTATCATATTAAAATGTCATAACCAACCCAATCTTTAAGTTTTCTATTTGCAAATGTTATTTAAAGAATTCAGACTTAGTAAGAGTGATTTCCAGCTTTGACTAAGCACATTCTGGATAATCAGTATTTTGAAATGAAGAAAATCCAGTCGCAGCTCTCAAACATTTGTAAGCATCCAGATGATCTGACAGGTCTTATTTCAACACTCTAATATTAATACGAACTTGAGAGTCTCTCTGATACAAACTTCAGAGTCTCTAATTCAGCACATCTAGAATGGAGTTAGACAATGCATATCCCTAACAAGTTCTCACCTGGGGGTTGAATACTATACTCTGAGAAAAAAAAACTGTTCAAGAGGCACCTGCTTAAGGCAGTGCAGCTTATAGAGTGTGGTCCTCTATAATCTTTAGAGTAAACATCTGAAAATTGAAAGCAATTTGGTAATAATCTGGTGTAACCAATACTTTAAAATATTTGGTCTTGTATTTTTCTATCTCTCTTACTTTTCTGGTAACATTTTTTTTATTTGACAAATCTATGCAGTGAAAGAAATAAAATTATTAAAATTAATGTTTATTAAGAAACGTTCTTCAAGTCAGGCTGTAATGACAATACACACCTCTAATCCCAAAACTCAGAAGGCAGAGAGAGGCAGGAGGCCAACATGGTTGGCAAATCAAGTTCCAGGACAGGCAAGGATACACTGAGAAACCCTGTCTTAAAAATACAAAAGACAAACAAAACAAAAATGTTCTTCAAAATAATGAGACATTTCTGAAGAATATCCACCTCTCTGGTATTTTTAAACATACACTTCCTTTGAAGATACCATCATATACATTTCATTAATTTTGCCACCTTTGCCTGGTGGTAGTGGTGCACACTTTTAATCTCAGCACTCAGGGGGCAGCAGCAGATGATCTCTGAATTGAAGGCCAGTCTGGTCTATAAAGTGAGTTCGAGGACAGTCAGCACTACACAGAGAAACCCTGTCTCAAAAAACAAAAGCCTGTTGTGGTCATGTGTGCCTATAACTACCTTGCTTGAGAGAGGTAAAGAGATGGAGACAGAGGATCATCCCTACTAACCTAACCAAATATAAGGAGCTCCATAACCAGTGAGACATCCTGAGGGTTAGGGTGGTGATACCTGACATCTTCCACACAAGTTCACATCAGTACACTTACAGATACCTAACACACACACACACACACACACACACACACACACACACAAGTATGCACAAATACCAAGAACTGTATTATTGTGTGGTAACTTGAATAAGAATGGCCCCCATGGGCTCAAATATTTGAATATTTAGTTCACAATTGATAGCTATTTAGGAAAGGTATAGCTAGCCTGGTTGGAGTTGTGTCACTGGTGGTGGGGTTTGAGGTTTCAAAAGCCCACAATAAAACCCAGTCTTGCTCACTCTTTCTCTGCCTGCAAATTGTGGATCAGATGCAAGCTCTCAGCTACTGCCCTGCTCCAGTGCCATGCCTGCCTGCCACTATGCTTCCCAACATGATGGAATAGAAACTGTTTACAGATCTCCAACTAAACTTGTAACTGTTCTAAGTTGCCTTGGTCATGGTATCTCTTTACAGCAATAGAACTCTAACTACGACTCATTGGCTGTAAAAAATAAAAAGACAAAGAACATAAGTTACAGCTTGAGCCTGCCAACTCATCAGGTGTGGTGGTTTGAAAACAGAAATGGGAAAAAAGAAGAGAAAAGAAAAGACAAGTTTTAGCTTGAAATAGTTACACTGTTAAACTTCCTGTTCTTTCTTTCATTTCTTTCTAAGGTACATTTAAGGATGTTTACCAAACAAATTAAATGTCCACTTGCAATAAGTTCCCTTTAGATCGAAAAACAAGGTAGAGATTGTTTCTGTCCTGAAAACCAGCTGAGGTGGATTTAAGAGACCCAGAACTGACACGCCCACCCCTCTCTTTTTATTATAATTACTTGGGTGGTATATGAAGGCCAGGTGGAGTAAGGGACTTTAATTCAGAGTGTTACATTATAGGCCCAGATGGAAAACTGGAAGCCATCTCAACTGTATGGAAATGTCATAAGCTTTACTATTTGACTTACAGACCATTGTCTGAAAAACTCATTAGAAGTTACTTTAACATTAACTTGCTCCACTAGATAAAGTAATCTGTATCTAACTGCTGCTACAGACATATATGTCTCAATACCACCCCACTCCCTATCCACCACTTGCCTTGACAGAACTGTTTGGAAAGCTTTAGGAGGTTAGAACCTCCTGGAATGGCCAGAAACTAGTCTCCCAGTGATCTGAGATCCTATCAAGTTGACAATTAACCTTAACCACAATAGTCTCCATTATCAATATTATGTCATATTTTTTAACAAGTATTTTACAACTATCTGCAAACCAAAAGGTGTCAAAGCCTTCACATGTTCTATAGTAGAAACAAACAAAAAACCAAAACCAACCAAACATGAAAAGTTCTGCTCCTATAGATTTTCAAATCCTAAAGAGACTTGAAACAACCTAGGGAATTTTAAAAAATAAGTAATAATACAATACATTTAAAAATTTACATTTTGTTTCTCTAACTTTAGGATGGGACCTGGTGTTTAACATTTTAAATATTCCAGGTCAGACCAAATCACCATCTCAAACTTTTGTATAACAAGGTTTTCAACTATATAAACATCTAAAATAAACTATTGTTATGGTAGAACCTCTATGGAAAACAGCTTGACAACATGTCTTATAAAGTGCACACTTTACATAAAACTACCATTACCTGAAGCCACTTCACTATAGGCACTTAGTGACTAAAAGTCATTATTCTCACAGTAACTTTACTTGCTAACACCCAAATGTCACCTAACAGGTAAATAGCTATGAAAGGAATACTATTCAGCAATAAAAAGGATGAAGCTTCCGTTCAGAACTGAGAAGACTTTAACAGTTGTCTCACTATGCAGCACTGGCAGGTCTGTAACTACAAGTGTGTGGCGATCTTCCAGCCTGTCTCTGTCTCCTGAGCACTGGTATTATAGGGTTACATGGCCATGCCCAGCACGGGATGAACTACTTATAAATGTTACAATATGTATAGACCTTAAAAATAATTAAATTCTGAGTACTAATAATAGAGAGGGGTAAAAGTATACTATGTTCCATTTATTCAAAACTCTAGAAAGTATTATCATGAATCTCCAATTACAGGAAGATTATAAACACAAGGCAGTAGAGTGCAGAACACTTACGTGCATTATCCTGATTATGGAAATGGTTTTGCAGGTGTACACAAACACCAACACTATCTAATTACATAACATACTATGTATAGTGTGTCAAGTACACATAATGTAAGAACTTTGTCTTTTAAGGGGTTGAGAATTGTAGGTGACTGACTCTGAGGGTCATTTAGAATTTTAGTTCTAGTTATCATTAAACACATGTATTTTAGAGAGCAAAATAGACAAGAGATGATCCAGGTGTCTGATACCACTTATCAGAAGAGAAACCACAATCTGGACAGTCAAAATGTAATTAATATTTATAGCTATGAACTCTGTATTATAAAATATAAAATTGCAGTAGATATCTTTGCAGGTATTTGTCTCATTCTTTAAATTCCTGTTCTCTCCCACAGTCAGAATAGTAATCAAGTTGATTAATCAATCGCCTCATGATACCCAAAGTCACAGTTAACTGAACCAGACTAGATATGTAACCTGAACTAGCCAATCATACTCTATCTCTCAGTAACTTAGAAAAATAAATTACAGAAGCTTTGGGGTGGCCATATTTGGTCAAGAAGATGTCCAAGATCTTTTGTAGAGAATTAAAAGAAAATACTATTTGAGGCCTAGTGTTTAAGGAGCATAGGTAAACTATCTCTATTAATAGGCAGAGATCTAACTCAACAACCCAAGGGAATCGATGCACCTAGGACAATTACATAATTTAGTAATGTTGTAGAGTATGAAATTAACATATAGAAATCAATAGCTTGGATCAGTGGTTAAGAGCACTTGTTACTCCTGCAGAGAACCTAGGCTGGTTCAGAACACCTACATGAGGTGGCTCATAATTGTCTGTAACTGTCATTCCAGGAAAAGCACTTTTCTAGTTTCTAAGGTCACCAGGCCCACAGAGGATGCACATACACAAGCAGGTACTCATATGTATACATATAATCAACATAAACATTTTTGAAAGTTAAAAAAAAACAACAGCGTTTGTACACACAATGACAATAGAAGGGAATATTGAAATGGCATTTACAATAAAAACCACATAAAACTCCTATAAATAAGCTCAACAACAAAAAAACAAAAACAAAAACAAAAACAAAAAAATCATTCCTCAGAGATAAACAGACTTCAGCAAATGAGAGGACCCATAAATTTATCAATTCTCTATTAAGTCAATTTACCAATGTATGGTGAATCCTAACAAACATACCAACACTATTTTCTGGATTTTTGGCAAAATAATTATAAAGTTCCCATGAAAAAAATGCAATGGCACCTAGGAAATCTCTAAGAGCAGAACAGCAAAAATAGCAACAGTGAATAATCATATAAGAGATGAAATAACTGATAGAACGTGATGTAAACTTATAAAACAATTAACAAATAAGGCACTAAACATTCTGCTCAATGGAACCAAAGAGAAAGAAGTCAGGCGTGAGAGACAAGTGCTAGCATAAACCTCTAACCCCAACTGCAGGAGGCTGACCCATGGACAGCACAGAACCACATCTCAAGACATTCAAAAGGTCCCAATACTAAGAAACTTTGGAGAAAAGATAACTGTATTTTTTTTTCTTTGAATAACTGAATATCCATCTGGATGAGGGAAGCTTGTTATAACTTTCAGGGGCTCAGGATGTGACTCAGTGGTCAAGAACTAGGTCTAGCATAAACAAAACCTTGAGTTTGACAATACAAACAATAGCATACACTAGAAGAAATCATAAAAATTCCATAATAAAGATTAAAGTAATTAATAACCAAAGGGATACCTTTTAACTAAATTACATAACAGAAATATTTTTATTAAGAACTGAACTTACTGACTACATATCAATATTTTGTCAAAATATAACTGATTAATAGTAGAATCATCTTTAAACCACCACCTGGCTATACCAGTGCCACAGAGTCCATAAGGGTTTAATGGACATGAGTTCATAATGAACATAAACATTTTTTTTTTTTTTTTGGTGTTTTCGAGACAGGGTTTCTCTGTGTAGTTCGGGCTGTCCTGGAACTCACTCTGTAGACCAGGCTGGCCTCGAACTCAGAAATCCGCCTGCCTCTGCCTCCCAAGTGCTGGGATTAAAGGCGTGCGCCACCACCGCCCGGCTGAACATAAACATTTTAGTTCCTTTGTTTTTGAGTACCACTATTCATCCTAAACTCAGATTACAGCAATGATCCAACTGCAAGCTGTCTTGTTTCTACATCAACTATGTCCTGGGCTTCAGTGACAAGACCACACAGACTCAACCAAAGAGATTCATTTCTCAAACTTTCAATCTAACAGAAATAGGTAAAAACCAAAACAAAGTGTTCCCCTCTCTCACATTCATCTATAGGATCCTGTAGTACCCAATTAAATACTTAGTTGATTCCATCAGTGGTGTGTTCCTCACTATCAGCCCCTAATGTAATGTTCTAGATTCCCAAATGAAAGACACAAGCACAGCCTTTATATTTTGATATGCCTAAAACAGCTCAACGGCTGAGCCACTTCCTAACCTCCACGTGGCTAATCCGCCTCCCTTCAATATTCCCGAGTTATTACTTACTAAATTCTATATTCCTCCTTTGTTGTCCACCTCTTGGGCTGCAGCCCCCCAGCTCCTACATGATGTCTGTGCTCTCTGTCCAGCACCTTCTCAGGTGTGGCGTCTTAGTTTTTAATTGGGTACTACTAAAGGATACTTGTACAGAAAAAGGGCAAAGACAGCAAGCAGTACATTCACCTCAAAAGCCAACAATGGACTTCTGAAGGTGGCTGAGATGTAGGAATCTATGTTTCATGTCCATACTTTTCTGGCATCTTTTAACATATTTAATATTGTTATGATAGAGAAGTAGTTACAGGAGGCACAAACTCCACAGCTATAGTACATAATGTGGAAGTTAATAAAAGTGATATGCCATCATAAACAAAATAAAGACTATACAAACATATGATCAATTCAAAAGAATAGGGCATTTAAGAAAACTCAAGAATGTAGAGGAATTTTTATCGAGCAACATGGCTACTCTGGCTGGAATTACACATGAATTTTTAATCCCAGGAGACAAGGTACGCAGATCTCTAAATTCAAGGCCAGACTGGTACAGAGCAAGTTCCAGGTATAGCAAAGCTTAGGTGAAGGTAGGGTGGTACGCACAGAGTCAGTTCAGTGGCAGTGCAATGGACCTGAGTATGGCAGTTCAGTTGGTGGCATTTCAGTTCATAGAGTTCAGTTTTTTACCAGGACAGTTTTACAGACAGGTTGCAGAGAGAACAAGCTAGCACAGGTAAAAACAGAATGAGCCAGAGAATGAGAAAGAGCCAGAAGATGAGAACAGAGTGCTAGAGTTAGTCTGAGGCCAAGCAGAGCAATTCAGTCCTTAGTCAAGAGAAGCTAGTTTGAATCAGTCAGCTTGGAGAAGAGTTTGTGTCAGAACAGCTGAACTGAACCAGCTAGCCAGAGTTCATAAAACTAGAAACGTGAGTTTATTCAGCAGTAATTTTCAGAGATGATAATTACAGCTGGTAAATAAAATATACTTTTACACAAAAGGAACAGACAGCAATATACAATGGTCACCTAAAATAAGCCATTCCCTATCACTATAAGGAATCAAAAAAATGTTTAATGCTTTCACACCAAGATCTAGAACAAGACAAAAATGCCCACTTTCAATGCCTTTATCAACACAATACTAGCTGTCCTCCCCAGACTTATCAACCAAGAAAAAGAAGAACATCTAAATTGTCACTCTGCAGATGGCATGATCTTATACACAGGAAAACCCAACTCCACCAAAAAAAAAAAAAAAAAAAAAAAAAAACCTAGAGTGTATCAAAATTGCCGAATACAAAATAAACAAAATGAATAGCATAGCAATACATCAATCAATTCATAAAATATTAGAATGACAAAACCAGTGCAATCTAGCCATCTACATCAGCTACCAAAGAGGGCTGGGGAGGGTACAAAAATAAATGTCTAGGACTGAATATGTAATGAAAGAAAAGCATCTCTCCAGTAAGAACCATAAAACACTGATAAAGAAACTATAGAGAATAAAGAAACATAGAATGATATCTTGCAGTAAGTACACACACACACACACACACACACACACACACACACAAATTGAGCTGGAAAGATGGCTCAACAGTACCACATACTGCTCCTGCTGAGGCCCTAAGTTTGGTTTCCAGAACTTATGTTAGGTCTCTCACAACTGCCTATAATTCCATCTCCAGAAGATACAATAAATCTTCTGGCCTTTTGGGGCACCTCTACACACCCACGAACATGAATATAAAAGAAAAAATGGAAAAAGGAAAAAAGAAACAGAGGGGGAAGGGAACAAACTATCCTGGATCTCAAAACTGGGTCCCCTAGACAAGTGGTATCAAGATCTCACACTGATAGTCAATCTTCATTGTCACCTTGACTGGATTCAGCATCACTATGGAAACATACCTATGAGTTTGTCTACACACTCTCAGAGAGGTTTGAGTAATTAGTTCCCACCCTGAATGTGAGCGGCAGGACCCCACAGAAAAGGGAGAACCATACTTGAACACTAGCACTCCTCCGTGCTTCCTGGCTATGGTCACAATGGAACCTGCCACCTCACACTCCTGCAGTCTGTTGTCTATGCTACCACAGTGGACTGCATCTCTCCTTAAATTATGAATCAAAAATGAACCCTTCCCTTCATAGGTTATTTTTGTAAATTATTTTGTCACAACAGGAAGAAAAGTAACTGATACACTTGAAAACATCTTAAAAATAAAAGTTCTTAAGCTCCATATGAGAATTACTGATTGAGACACTGAGACTGCAACCCCAAAAGTCTGTTTTAATAAACTTTCCAAATAATGTGACACATGTTAACAGTTGAGAATTATGAACTAAACCATTTCCATTCCTCTGGGGTATTATGGAAGCCATGACAAGTCCCGCTATGTGGCTAAGCTCTCTCATGGCCTACCTACCAAGTACTGTACAGGAACAGTCCTGTTCTCAGTCGTTAGGGAATCAGTCACTGTCCTTTATCATAAAGTAAATAACAATCAATGTATCCTACATAACAGGCAAGCAGCAATGCTTCTTATGACATCTTTTCATAAACATTTTTCCCCCAGGAATCACAGATCCCCAAAATATTCACAGAAAATAATTGAAAGGTCCACAGAATGGCCGAAAAAATAGTCATCTTTTAATTTCCCTAACCTCAAGCAATTTAACATTTTCTTTGTTTACTAATGTAGTCAATAGTAAGAAGTAGTACTAGCAATACTAACAGAAATCATAAATCTTTTCATGTCAGGTTAAAATATTACTTGTCAAAATATTGTTTATACCCATCACTACTTCAAATTTAACATAATCAGATCCAACTCTACATCCTGTTTTAAAGTTAATATCATTTTAACTGTTTTCCAATATAACTTTTCTCTGATTTTTTTCCCCTAGACAGGGTTTCACTGTGTAGCTCTAGCCAGGGACTCACTGTGTAGACCAGGCTAGACTTGAACACAGAGATCCACCTAGCTCTACCTCCCAAGTACTGAGATTAAAGACCTGAGCTACCTCTGTGGACTTTCTCTGTTTTTGCATATTAAGGTATTATCAGACTGCCAAGAGAATCCATAACCCAAAACAGCTGAGAATCCCTAGATAAAGGTTCTCACATCAAGTGTTACAACCTCCATTTGGATACTGAGAGGAATCATTTCCTAATTATCCAAACTGGAATGCTACCAGAAATTAATGAGCAGGGGGCAAATGTAAACATTTCTCATTTTGCCTGCAATAGTCCTGCTATCGTTCACTACAGATTGAATTGCTAATGATGTTCCAGCTAAAATATTACAAGAATAAAACATGTGGCATGGCTACACTCACCAATTACCTTGTTTTCTAAATGTGTTAAACTTGACGCTCACTGGTATATCAGACTGTCTTCATCCACTCGTCTTGTGTTGACCAACCCCTGAAGAGGCTGTTATCACACAAATCTATTTTCTCTCATGACTACGCATTTATCCAATCTTTAAAATAAAAATCAACTCTGAAAAACAAATACAATAGTAAACTATTACTTTAAAAGTAGCTAAAAGTTTTGTTCTTTTTGCCAATAATTTTAACTTTTAAGTTAACTTGACTGTTAATTCTGCCACAAACAGAAAAGAAAAAAAAAACAGAAAAGAGAAAAATATACTTATTACTTGCTAGTACATTCAAAGTAAAGCTTATAAAAATAAAAATATTTTCAACTGACAAGATAAAGATAAAATGGGAAACTATAAAAGAATGTTTTGGTGATACTTCATATTTTATTCTTCCCATTCCTTTACTCTGTATCAGTGAAAATTATTCATCAATAATAGCTGTTATCAAATGGCATATAAGGCAGATTCAAGTCTTGCCAAAAATGAGCTCTTTAATTTTAAAACTATGCTCTGTAAGGCCAATGAGATGGCTCAGTAGCTAAGAGCACCTGCTATTCTTAAGATGGAGTGGGGTTCGGTTTTTAGCACCCACATGGCAGGTCACTACCATCTGTAACTCCAGGTACAGAGGATCAGACACTCTTCTGGTCTTTGGGGGCAGGAGGCATGTACCCAGTTTACTGAAATACATGGAAGTGAAGCACTCATACACATTTAATAAAAATAAACAGATCTTAACAAAATGACCTTTTGAGATGGTTATCACTTCCTTTGTCCATGGGAAGAGGCAAAGGCAAAGGTTATTTTGTCCAATTAGTAGTTCTATTAACTACCACTTGTGAGACTCCTGGTCGACCCAAAGCTTGACACCCTTTGCCCAAGGAGGGCAGTGGTGAGGCAATGCACTGACAAGTAAAAATGACAGGCTGGCTCTCACACTGCAGCCATCCATCTGATTTCAACACTATACTCGCCTAAGGGAAAAAGAGACCTAAAAAAGAGATAACTAAAGGAAATGCGGCTGAGGAAAATCTGGAAGTGAATACCATTTACTTGCACAATACTAACTCCACAAAGAACAGTCCTGAATGGTGAGGTGAGCAAATTTGAAGTTGTGTTTGTTCATTTAAATAGTACAGGCAAGGCACATAATCAAAGACTAACCTTAAGACAAAGTCTAATTGCAAGAGACCTTCTACCATCTGTACTGGTCTCCTTAGTGATGTATTCTTCTAAGCCATTCCTCCTCTGCTGGCCCTACCATTCATTATCCTTTCTTCATGTCCATTCTACTTAAAATGAAGAGGCAGGGATGCATGCAGTCATACAATCCAACTTAACCAAGTAGCCGTGAGCACAGTTAATTCCTATATTATAAACCTTCCATCATTTAAAGTAAAAAGGGACATAAGTTCCTGCTCAATATCCTGATTGTGTTAGGTATTACATTAAACAAATACAATAACATAGTTATGACCATTAATCTAGTTGGGAAAATGTATCTTCATTCTCTCCTTTCATAACAACATTCATACTCACGTAGTTTTACATACAAACCCAATAGACCCAAGAAAGCTGACTAAAACAGTTAACAGCGATGAGTAATAGCAGTAAGATAGTGCAAGAAAATCAAAGCTAACAAAACAGTCAAAATATAGACTAGACTGCTCTATCCCTTTATAAGAGCAAAGGGGTATCGGGGTATGGATAAACATAATCAAGTCTCATATAAAAAGTAACTCCATGTCAAAACAAGGAATGGCCACAAGTGCTGCAGAGTTCAGTCTTTACAGGAGCCTCCTACTACCCAGTGCTATACTGTTCTCTTCATCTAGTTATATCTGGACTGTTGAACAGAATGGAAACTCACTAAGCAAGTCCGTTTTGCAGGCAAACGTCATCTAAAGGTCAGTCTAATTCTATTTCAGAAATGAGGAAATTAAGGGCCAAGAAGGCTAAACAAGTTCTTTGAAGCCACAGAAACTTATATAATTCTGCAAAGTATGAAGGATTTGCTTTCTTTAAACGCATTTTAGAGATTTCTTTTATTCTAATCTCATTAAAACCCTTTCAAATTCATGGTTTGTAAAACTAAGTACATGATTTTAAAAATTAATCTATCTAACTTCCATACACAAAGCAGTAACTGTCTGGTTGACTTCCTGCCTAGGAGTAGACCACCTCTGTAACTACCAGGCTTAAAGGCAGAAACTTAATAAAAGTCTTACAGAAATCACACTCCACATCCCAAGAATCTGAAATTTTAAACTGAGAGAAATTGTGCAGTGATAAAAATAATCGGGCTAGTCAAATAGCTTTGGGGGTAAAGGAGCTTGCTGCTAAGCCCAGCGTTCTTGTGTTCAACTTCCAGAAGCCACATAGTCTCAAAATTGGACCTCTGACCTACACACACACACACACACACACACACACCAGATTTTGCATGCATATACATGTGTGTGCACACACACTGAATAACTGCAATTGAAATTTTAATTAAAAGATAGAAATACCTGATATTTAGTGAATGCTTACTTCATGCCAATTTAACTTTTCTAAGTACATGACAATTCATCCTCCAACAAATTGATGAGACCTTATAAATATTGGCATGTCTAAGAATGCAAAACAATGTGGGTGTGGGTGGTGAGAGAGAGAGAGAGAGAGAGAGAGAGAGAGAGAGAGAGAGATGCACGCACCTCAGGTGGGGGAGGGGGAGAGAGGCTGAACTAGGGACATGCACACTTAGCCAATACTCTTCAGTGCTTCTTAAAGATAATGAGTTATCAGTGATGTTGATGTCACTTGCTACTTTAGAGCCTGTCACTGCCATAGTTCCTGGACTTGTCTCTAAGAAAATTCTCAGGGCTCCTTAAAGTAGCCAGATTGGTTTTCTGCTGCTCGAAATCAACAAAATCATCTTAACTGTAAAATTTAAGATAGAGCTTCATTTTCAGAGCCTGAAACAAATGATAAACTTATACTACAAATAAAGCATTCCTTTACATTTAAAAGGAATGTATATAAAGAAGGAATTCAGCTTCTTCAATAACACCATCTGCCTCAAGTCACTAAATGAAGCAATACAAAGGTAAGGCTTGAAGTCTGACATAGGACCTCAGTTTAATTTCTGACTCTACTGTATTTTATTTTAGAAAGGTCATGTTGGACAAGTTTAAAGTGCAATTTCTGCCCTCTAGAAATGAGATATTTACACTTATATATCCAATTGCTATAATGAACTCTAACCCCTCTGCAGACCTTAACAAAGACCATGCTCAACATACTCTGGATGTTACATAACCTAAACAACATGAGACTTAGATAAGGTAGGGGACATCCAACAATAAAAGGCCACCACCTAATGATCAGAACTAGAAACATTGACTCCAGACCCACACCTGAAAACTCTTTCTTCCAGACTATTCTATCACTTCCTGGGCCTAACACACAAAGCCACCTAGAATCTGATATAGTTGTATGCTTTGTTCAACTTAATCTCTACCCCATTTTTCTTCAATCACTTACCAAATATTTATGGAATTTCTACTATATTTTAAACAGCATTGAAGATAGAAACATTCAATAGGAAATGCTAGAAAAGAAAGTTTTAAAAAAGTGTCTGCATACCTAAAAAAGAAAAAAATTAAAAGATGATAAAATTAGGATGGAGCACTACCATCTCCTGGAGTTTGGATCAGTAGAAGGTATGAATGAATGATAAGGAATATGGAAGAACCTTCCTTTGTCCATGTAACATTCACAGACCTTGCTTTAAATACCTTATGCTCAAATATTTGCATCAACATATAATGCACAACCAAGCTTGGAAGCTCAGAACTGGGGAGAGCAAGATGGCAACTGCGTAAAGAGGCTTGCTCTACAAGCTTGGTGCCCTGCGTGTGAGCCCCAGATCCTACCAAAAGCTGGGAAAAGACCTGATGCAGCCAGGTGGTGGAGGCAGAGGCAGGCGGATCTCTTTGAGTTCAAGGCCTGCCTGACCTACAAAGCAAGATCCAGGTCAGCCTAGGCTACACAGAGAACCCTTCTGGAAACAAAAACTAAAAGAGAACTGTTACAATGAAGCAAGCCAAGGAGCACCCCAGCATGTATGCTCTAGCTCACACAATGTAACTCTTTAAAAGAAAACTCAAAATTCTCTTTGTGCAGGAAGCCTACTCTATACATCAGAGTTTTCTCATGCCACGCATCTACACTGGCATTTACTTCTGACCCACTCTGACCTCTGCCATGCTACCTCAGGCCTTAGTTTGCTCACTTTCTCTATACTGTACATAAATAATCTTCACCTCAAATGACTCATCTTTAACTCCATGAAATCAAGATATAGATTCTCTTGAAAAACTAAGAATACTTCTGCACACTGGCTTATACATAACTTTGATATCCAATGCATCTCAATAACTAATATCCCACTCTTTCATTTAAGTAACATAACACTTGTCATGTTTTTACAATATCAATCTACAAAACTGTACATTATATTCTATCCAAAATCAGGACGACATTAGTATCTAACTTAATTCTGAAGTTATTAATACTCAATATATTTCACTCAAAAAATATCACTTAAAATACAAATGACAGGCCGGGCGATGGTGGCACATGCCTGTAATCCCAGCACTTGGGAGGCAGAGGCAGGCGGATTTCTGAGTTTGAGGCCAGCCTGGTCTACAGAGTAAGCTCCAGGACAGCCAGGTCTACACAAAGATACCCTGTCTCGAAAGAAAAAAAAAAAATACAAGTGACAGAAACCAAGAAAGAGTAATGGGGGAAAACTACAAATTCAAGTCAGTCCTGCTTTCTTTGAAAGTAAGCTAAAGGTGTACGGACACAGCTACAATTTCATGGGGAATGGATGCAGGAAGACAGTGAGTCTAAGACCAGTGTGGCTACAAAGCAGGACTCTTGGCTTAAAAAAACACTGGCCATGCATATGTGCAGGTACATGTATGCATGCATATTTTGTATATGTGTAAATGCTAAATCATGATTCATGCAGACTTTGGCTTGTGCTTGAATGAAGATCTCTATCACAGAAATCTGCCCATAGTTATAATAGTTCATGAATGCCGGACAAAAAATAGTATCTCAGCCATAGCTATGTGTTAAAAACACACACACACAAAAAAAAAAACCCTGGTATAAAAAAAATAACGGCCTGTACTTATAACTCACAAAAGTAATTTACATAAAATTAGTACAGTATCTTAGATCTAAATATTTGACAAACAGGAGATAGTAAAAACAGTAACTACCAACATACAACATTCCTGAAGAAATGACAGACTGATTAACTGATCACCTGATTTTTCAACTGGCAGACCTTAGGCAAAAGATAACAAACATAAGGAAGAGAAGAAATGATGTAAAAAGGCACATGTCCAAAAGAAATGGGTAGTAGAAACTTGTGATCAGCAAAGGCAGTACCATGCTACCAAAGGCAATTTCTAGATCACCTATCAAGAGACTGTCAGAAGATAGCTCAAAATCAAGTCAATAACCTCACAAGCAAACTTCTCAAACACGATTAGGCTCTATCTGAACCTTAGGCATAAAAGCTGGGTTTTAATTTTTTTGAAGGTTTAAAGAGAGGCCCTATTTTATATTCTATTGAAAATGTTAGGTCAGGTAATCAAACACCAAAAAAAAAAAAAAAAAAAAAAAAAATGTGATTAAGTCAAAGCACCAACACAGTGAGGTCAGAATTCGAGCAGCCAATCAAAGGCTCAAAGGCATTTCCTGCAATATTAATAGTCAAAAGAGAAAACCAATCACAGAAACCTCCAGCTTTCTTTTGACAGTCACAGAAGCAAGGGAACCAATCCACACACACCCGTGGTTGACAATAAGGCGGGACTGAAGGTTCATTGAAGAAATTCTTCAGGGTGCAGTTACTATGAACTTCGCACACAAGTAACAACACTCCAGAGTCGTAAACACTGTCAAATCAGAGGAAATTCAGTCTTGGGTATGACTTAACCCCTGGGAAGAAGGAAACAGCATTTTGCCAAAATTTTAACATCTGGTCAAAAATTGCAACTGTCAATGTGGACGCTCCGAGTCCTCAAGTTGTAAACAGCCATCTCGCATGCAACTTCCCTGGACTGTGCACGGGAAGCGCGGGCCTGTAGGCTAGTTTCAAGCACTCGCGCTCCGTCTTAATTCCGCGCAACCGAGGAGGGTCAGCCCAGCAGGCAAAGCTCGCGTGCGGTTTAAGGGACTCGCTAACGCAGAGCCCGGGCCGGGGGTCGCTGCCCGGCCGCAGGGTTGCATCGCCTACTCCGGCGGCACCTCCTCCGGCGGGCAGCGCAAACCATCACCCCACTGGTAGGAAGATGCATGTTTTGAAAGAGCTTTACTTTTCCTAAATCGTTTCAAAGGCAATTTCATGCACACACGAATTTTAAAATGTAACGAAAATATCGCCTAGCCAAAGGGCCCCTCTCGGCCAAATTCATCCCGCTCCCGCGGAGATGTCCACAAGGTAAACAGAGGCCGTACGCCAAGTGCGGTCGGCGCATCCCTGCGCCATTCCCGGCCGCTGCTTACGGCAGGGCCCCCTTACGGCAGCGTAAGCGGCGCCGAGAGCTAATCACAACACTGGGACGCAACAACATGGCGGCCGCGGGCGGGCGCTACGCCGGCCGACAGGTTTACGCTACTCCGCCGGCGTAGGGTCCGGAGCGCGCTGCGGCAGCGGCGCCCTCCAGCGAGCGTAGAGCGCTCTGTGAATGGCGAGGCCCGGCTGACAAAGGGGAGGGGGAGGAGGGAAGGGGGGGTAATAAACACTCGAGTCCCTACCGATTCCTCCTCCTTCTCCATCCCGGTGGGCATCTGGGGCACGGCCCGGTTGATGGAGACGCAGTCGTTGAGATCAGGCATGTCCTTGCCGCGGTAGATGGGCAGCGGTTTGGCGGCGTCCAGCGCCCGCGCTCGGAAGGAGAGTTTACTCATTGTCTCCCCGCCTTACAGGAACAGCCCGGGCGGCGGCGGCGGGGCGGGCGGGGAGGGGGGGAGCACTCCCGCCGCCTCCTCCACCTCCTTCCTCAGTGCAGCACGGCCGGCCCGCTCCTCCTCCTCCTCCGCAGTGCCCCCGGCCCCAGCATGGGCGCCCACCCCGCCCAAAAACAGCCCCCCGCCGCCCGCGGCCGCTTCCACACTCTAGATCCGCCGCTCGCCCGCCCGATCCGCTCCCTGCGCCATGGCCAACATGGCGGACATTACCACAGCGGCGGCGAGCGATCCCGACAGCCCGCGCGAGAGCGCGCCCCCGCCGCGGGGACGCGCGTCGCCCTCTCCCTCCCTCCCTCCCTCCTTCCTTTCCCTCCCCTGCCTGCCCACCCACTCTCTCCGCGGCGCGGCGCGGCGGGCCAGCCGGCGAGAGCGAGCCGAGTCCGGGTGCCCCTCGGCCGGCCGCTCGGCACGCAGGCGGGGCGGCAGGTGCCAGGTGCGCACGGCCCGGGCTCCGGAGCGGGCGCCTGAGCCTCCGCCGCCGCCACTGCCGCCTCGCTCGGCGCGCAGGGCTCCCTCGGGAAGGCTCGGCGCACAGGACCGCCCGCCCCAGGGGGCAGGAGGCCGTCCACCCCCGGGCCACCGGCCGCCCACTCGAGCCCGCACTTAGACGGCTCGGCTCGCCCGGAAGCCTGCCGGCTGATTTCGCGCCTCGGGGTTGCGCATCCCGGCTCGGTACGAGAAGTCCGCTGCGTCTGCCCACGCCGAGAGGCACAGCCCTGCTGCCTGCGTCTCGCGCCCGCAGGACCCGGGCAGTCCCGGTCCGAAGGAGCTCTCCAGAGTTAAGGCACCCGAGCTCACCCTCGCCTTCACCGAGAGGATGCTCACCGTGGACATGAGGGTTCGCAGTCCGAGACTGCTGCTTGAATAGCTGCTGGACGCAACAAGCGGACTTGCACCTGTCACCCAAACTTTCTTAGTTTGACGGTTGGCATTTCTCGGATTTAAAAAAAAAAAAAACACAATTCTTAAAGGTCCCACTTGAAATCTCTAACCAAAGCTAGATGTGTGTAAAAACACTGGTTACTGTGACGACTCCAAAGAGTTTAGTAAAGTTCCGGACTCCAATTAGCTTGCGTGTTACTATGTTACAACTAAACACTGTTGGATAATTAGTAGCAAGAGTCGTAAATACTTGAAAAGGCAGCTGCAAAGATGGTTGTCCAAAAAAAAAAAAAAAAAAAAAAAAAAGTAAATACTTGAAGAAAACGATACAGACCACACAAAAGAGGGATGCAAACTTTATTACCACGTGACATCTCTGGACAGTAGCTGTGACAGGTCGAAGAAATGAGACTTAGCTTTGGCCAGAAGTGGTTGGAGAAAGCTCTGCAAAAAGAATCAATTTGACTCAATTAAATACTAGTTACTGTTGACGCAAACCTCTTTGTTGCAGTTTCTTCCGTCTTTAAACAGTACAGGTTTCTAAGCAAATTCCCTCAAGGGCAACAAGTTTACCATTTTCTGATCATTGAAAAAACAGCCTACCTAGCTCATAAAAGGGTAGATGGTTTGCTAAAGTCCAACAGTAAAAACAGATTTCTTTGTCATAATATAGCAAAACCATCTCTCTTCATTGCCACCCATTTTTCTCTATTTCCCTTTCTCCCTTTCTCTCTCTCTCTCTCTCTCTCTCTCTCTCTCTCTCTCTCTCTCTCTCTCTCCCTTGTCTCCAGCTTTTCCTTTGAAAGCTGAATGGCAAATGTGAACTTCCTGGTAACATCTCAATAATCTAACCAGTCTGTACAGGGTCACTTTGGAACGTTATTCAGTGTCCTCGTGTTTTATGTCTACTTGTTAGTGGTAACAATGCAAACAGACGGTGGCTCTGTTCTTGTAAGCAGCACCTTCCTCATGCTTGTGAGCATGCCCTGTTCTGAGTGTTACCCTCTGGAGTAGGTCCAATCCTTTGTAAGGAAGAACAAGAAGGTCTCAGAAGGGGCGTAGGTGGGTGATTGGGGGAGGGGGGGTTACTGAGTGCTGGTCTGAAAATCAGGGGGAAACAGTGGTTGAAAAAAAAAAATGAGTCATCAGGGCCTTTTATCTAGATGCCCAGCCCTTCTAAGACACAAAAACAAAAAAAAACAAAAAAAAAAAAAAAACCAGTAGCTTCCTTCTAGTCTCTCTGCCTAATGTTACACTCGGAAAAAGAAGTATGAACATTGTGTGTGTGTGTGTGTGTGTGTGTGTGTGTGTGTGGTGTAGTAGTCTCAAGCAGTTGAAGTCCACTTAATTCTTATAGCTGTATACTTCTACATAGGGAGAAATACTGTAATTTTTGCTAAAAAGGAAACACACTCAGACCTATAATTTGTCAGGTTCCAACACTAGGGGACGGCAGACCTGGATTCAAATCTGGTTCTATCCTAACTCCGAAAGACTTGTTCTCCCAGCTCCACGCTTTAGTGTCCAAGCTCTTTGGTTTATTGGCCATCCAATGTGCAAAAGTTTCGGACCAAAAGTTAATAAATGAGAACCTCCAGAGTTAATTAGTGAGACCATCCAGCCAACAGGAAGAACAGCATCTGCTCTTTCACTCCTCTCACCCTAGGAAAGCGGGCATCTAGCGTGTGCTGATAGCTATGAAATCAGTATCAGCCACATGAGGAATTTCCGTGCTGCTAGCCCCATTCTAACCCAGGCTGGAGTCTGAGTGCCTTTCTGGCTCCGGCCTCAGGCTTAGCCATTGATGCAAATTTTTCTTTTCTTTGGCCTACCCAGCTCTTCAGATTTCTACCTTCGGCCATCAGAACTTTAGAAACGATAAGAACATCTCAAAGAAACGTTTTTGTTTTTGTTTTTTTTTTCCTAATGTAAAACTCAACCAAGAGAATGGCTTTTGCGTCTTAGTTGGTGTGCTGTTGGTCTTTGCTTTGAATGTGTAACAGTTTTCCTCTCCAGCGGTCCCTTTTCCTCCTGCCTTGCAGGCAATGATTACAAGCCAAGAACAGAACGGTGGGAAGCAAGTGTCACAGAAGCTTTGCCTGCACTTCCTTAGTTTCCCATTCAGTGCGCAAACTCAAATGCCTGTGTCACATCTGGAAAGGATTTTTTTTTGTATGCAAATACTATTTCTTATACTATTTATTTCTATTTGTTGAATGCTCTTATTGGTTCGTGCTAAAGACACGAATATCTTTTCAGCTTTTGAAGGAAATCCTCTTAGGAAACTTACCAAAACCTGCTTCAAATGGTTATGCAACTGAACCTATTCTCATTTCCATGTGCAATGCACATGTGTGTGGACGGCCACCCTAAAAATCAGCCCACTTCAAATATGTTCTGGATCAATCCAAATGACAGTCATTTAACCTGGGGAATGTAATATATAAACACCAAGAATGAGAACCAGTTTTATAACTATAAAAAAATATACAAATAAGAAACTAAAAAAAAAAAATGTAAATTACATTTCAAGTTTCCAATTCCCAGTATAATAATCAGGGCTTCCAAATAGTAGACAAGTTCCTTTAAAAAAAAAAACCCTTAAACTAGTAAACACAGTTGCTATTCAGTGATTTCAGGGTTTTGCAAATGTCACGTTCTTTCTAATTTACTCCCAGTCTCAGCAAACCCAATTGAAAGTTAATTGGGTTGGTATGTGGACTGTGTCTCCACCCTTCCCCCCACCCTATGTTTCTAGGAATGAACCTAGTACTAATAAAGCTTCCTTGTTCCCCATATGTAATCTGAATGTGGGAGTCTGCGTCCATTACAATCAACTGGAATCAATCCTGCAGCCCCAGAGCACTTTCTGAAGGCAAACTCTTGATTGTTTGAGATGTTGGGATAGAGGCAGTACTGAGGGGGACCCATGACAAATGTCTACTCTCGCCTCTTCATCTGCCACAGGGACCGTGAGACCGGAAATAAAAATCTGTGGCTGTGGCTCGCTCAGTCACCAGAGCAGCACCTCTCCGCTCAGACCTGGTTGGAATCACAGGGTGCCACCTTGTGTATAAGCTGACAATTTACTTCCCAGCTCCACCAAGGCTCCAGACAGACTCAAAAATCGTCAGCCTGAAATTGCTGCATCTTATTGACCGGGGAAAGATGAGACAGATTAATTGAAGGAAACAAATCTGAAAAAAACGCACAACTCCGGGAGAATCTACAACACTTTATTTTAAGCCTGGCAGCCCGTCTCATTTGTCTCCCCACCCCTGACCGGAAAACACACCCAGTGTCCCACACATGGAATAGATTGACTCGGGCTCTTAAGTGGGGGAGGGGGGTAGAGGTAATTAAAGCTTGTGATAGGGCCTAATATTTCTGATTTGGACAATTATCTGGGTTCTGACCCGTGTGCGAGTGAGCTACTTAGATTTAACTTCAGGACTTTGAATTTCTTAGCGGCATTAGATTCTATTCAGCTGATGAATGCGGCCCTATTTATTTTAATAAGGCATGATATGGCTGTTTGGAAAAAATGAATTTGAAACAAGGGGGAGACAAAAGCAGAGTCATGAATGGTAAAATAAGATATCTTTTTGTGCTACAACTTAAGGGGGAAAAAACCTCTGCCTTCAGTACTGCTCCCAAGTAGCTAAGGCTCACATCAGCTAAGGCTTTTGTGTTATTTCCAATAAGGCGTTCCCCTGAAGAACCTGGGTATATTGTTGGTCAGGTCTCCCGTGTAACAGGCTCATCTCTGCGACCTTCCCTGTCGTCGCCTCCCGGCTCATCATTTTCTCAAGCATCCCAGGAAGGTAGCTGGGGAGGTGGATTTAGTGATTCATATTTAGTTATTCATATTCTCCCTCCCCTCCCCCCTCCTGGTCTCCCTGGCCATAAACGGGTTCAGTCCACTCAGCTCTCTGGGGTGGAAAGTGTTAGCTGAGAGGACTCCATTGCCAGCAAACCTGGACTCGGCTATGTTAAATGCTTTCTCCCCGCCTCTTACTTGATTTTTGGTCTATTTGGTTTGTTGTTGTTGTTGTTGTTGTTGTCGTTGTATCTCCCACTTAAAAAAACAAAAAACCCTGTGTTTAACACAAAAGCGCAGATCTGTGAATAAAGTGTGCAGCCGGAATCCTGAGTTAAAGAAGACAGAGAACTGATGTAAAGAGAACCACAGCATGGTGAGTTTACTGTTGTCCTACAACAAAACAGCTCATTTCCTATGGTATTTGCTTATTGAATTCCACAGTCCGGGGGCAGAGAGCAAAGCAACCTTCTATCTCCCAATGGGAAGGCCATTTACTTACCTTTCATTGGTTATCTGGGGTGACTTTGCTGGGAGGGACACCAACCGCAGAAAGGACACGCTGATGATTTACATTTTCACTGGCATACCTGAGCCGCTCACCTTGTCACAGAAAGAACTCCACGTGGCTTTTGAAGGTGGCTAACTTATATAGCAGGGCGTCATTTGAACTCTTAAGTTCCTAGCATCATGAAATAGATACGTCAGCTTCACAGTTCATGGTGCCCATTATATAATAGGATTTACTCAGGATATTTACGAGTGCTCTCAATCGGAATGTCCAGAAGTAAACAGAACTGTTGGGTAGTGCAACGTTAATCTCAACATTATCCTTACAATAGACATAACAGGGCCCCCTAGTGATGTTTCCTGCAGTGACCTTCCATATAAACTGAGATTAAAATGAGCCTTGATGTCTGGGGCTAAGAGAACTAGCCCATACAGGTTTGAGGTTTGTGGCCCTCAGGTAACCCACCATGAATAACATTGTTTGTCTACTGTCTCTGGATAAATGGGATTAAGCTGAAAGTTGGGCTCTGTTCTTTTCACTTGGAGTATGGCTCTTCTAAGTGGCCAGTTACATTCATGTCCTTCCAATGACCATGCTACAGAGCATAAAGTTAGCATTCTTTTGTGGGGGGAAGGAGGGAAAGAGCATAACAAGTACCACTGCTTCCTCCTCTTGTGGTGAGCTAAGGGTTTGACCCTCCAGAGTCAAGAGACAATTTGACCTTGAATAACTAAGGTAGGTATCACCATCTCATGCTGGATAACTGAGGTAGGTATTACCATCTCATGCTGGATAACTGAGGTAGGTATCACCATCTCATGTTGGATAACTGAGATAGGTATCACCATCTCATGCTGGATAACTGAGGTAGGTATCACCATCTCATGCTGGATAACTGAGGTAGGTATCACCATCTCATGTTGGATAACTGAGATAGGTATCACCATCTCACGTTGAATGGCATTGGGGGATGGGAATGCTGAGAATGTGTCCTTGTATCTGCCGGGTGTGATGGCTATTTCTGGTTGTTCACTTGACTACATCTGGAATGAACTACAATCCAAAACTGGAGGGCATGCCTGTGATGTATATCTAGAGGCTGGAAGACACGGGCTTCTGACCTGGATTTTTACATGGAGATCTTGAGGCAGAGTGGCCACGAAAAGGTTAGGCCAGGAGTACACACCTTCAATGGCAGGAGACCGAGGCAAGCAGATCTCTGAGTCAAGATCAGCCTGGAACAAAACAAGTTCCAGATCCAGGCACGCTGGTACACACTTTTAATCGGGGGCCACTCCTGCTGGAGGCCTACATAAGGACCTTGGAAGAAGGAAGACTCACTCTTCTGCTTGCACAGCACATCTCTTGGTACCTACCTCCTCAGGATTCCAGCTTATATAGAAGGCAGGCCGAAACAACCAGCCTCCTGGGACTGAGCAACTACTAGACTTTTGCACTTCCCATTCACAGCTGCCCATTGTTGGGTTAGCTGGACTGTACACTGTAAGTCATCACAATAAATTCCCTTAATATATAGAGACATTCCATAAGTTCTGTGACGTCTATAGACCTTTGACTAATACAGAAGTTGGTACCAGGATTGGTTCTTGAGAAGCAGAAGTATAAAGATGAATCTTTTAAGAATTTGGAATTGGCTTAATAATTTACCAGCACCTTCTAGTTCACCAGCACCTTCGACTGCTGAAACCTCTCCAGATACAAGCTCTCCTGGGAGCTCAGATAAAATGGAAGGTACGTGTCCTTGCATTTGCTGGGTTTCCTTGTATT
Organism: Apodemus agrarius; assembly: GCA_964023405.1. Lineage (NCBI taxonomy): Eukaryota > Metazoa > Chordata > Mammalia > Rodentia > Muridae > Apodemus > Apodemus agrarius. The sequence continues at coordinate 135,453,863 of OZ030008.1, forward strand.
TTCTGGGTGTGATGGCAATTTCTGGTTGTTCACTTGACTACATCTGGAATAAACTACAATTCAAAAATGGAGGGCATGCCTGTGATGTTATATCTTGAGGCTGGAAGATACAGGCTTCTGACCTGGATTTTTACATGGAGATCTTGAGGCAGAGTGAAACTATATTTCAAACATGGTGAAAACTATATTTCAAACTTAAAGAAGCAAATGCCTTTGATCATCTCCATCCATCAATTGTGAGTGGCAATGAATTAGGTGACCCAGTATATGAAATTTTCTACAGTTTGGGGAAGAGGAAGGAAAATGATTTTACTGGTTTGTTGCTCTTAATATCTCTGGATAAATTGATAAAGGAAAAGAATGAGCTCTATGATAAAACAGAACGGATCCAGATGCAAATAAACAATCTAAAGGTTACTAAGTGTGCCCTTGAAGAGAATCTTCTCTCCAGCATCCACAGAGCTCGAGTTGCAGAAAATCAGACTGAAGCCCTCATTATAAGGTTGGCTGAATTACAGAGAAAATTCAAGTCTCAGCCTCAGAGGGTGTCGGCAGTTAAAGTAAGGGCATTAATTGGCAAAGAATGGGATCCTATAACTTGGGATGGGGTGTGTGGGAAGATCCTATTGAAGCTGAGACTTTGAATCCTCAGATTCTCAAGGGTTTACCTCACCTGAGGAAGTAGTACCCTGCACCCCATCCCTTGAAATAATGCGTTTTTCACATGAGAAAATTAATCCTTCAGAGTCTGATAAATCAGCAGTGACTTTCTCTGAAGAAAATGTGGGGCAGGACAAAACTGATGTTTCTCAAGGCCCACAAGTAGTTTCTTCTAGACCTGTAACCAGACTCAGGGCAAATCCCCCCCTAGAGGTAGAAAGTGTAGGCCATGAGGAAAGCATAGTCTTTAGTACACTACCAAGGAGCTTAATGAGTTTGCTAATTCATTCAAGCAGAAGTCTAAGGCATATGTGTGGGAGTGGATTTTAAGGGTGCTGGATAATGGTTGAAGGAACATAAAACTAGATCAGGCTGAGTCTATTGATATAGGCCCTCTAAGTGGAAACTCTAGGCTCACACAGTGAAAAAAAAAAAAGTAAGAAGTTTGAATGGTTAGCGGAAGCATTTATCAAAGATGGCCTACTGAAAAGGAGTTGGAGATGCCTGGTATCCCTTGGCTTAGTGTTGACGAAGGGATTTTAAGGCTTAGGGAAATTGCAATGCTAGAGTGGATACATTGTGTAAAACCTAATCCTCCACAATGGGAAGGCCCAAAAGATATGCCCTTCATGAATCCTATAAGACACAAACTGGTGATGGGGCACCAGCACATTTGAAGGCTTTTGTTCTTGCCCTTTGCCTTGTGCCAGGCCTTAGGGATGGCGATGCTGCTGCTCAATTGCATGAATTAAATGCAATGGGTTTAACTGGGCCCCGAGGCAAGGGCCAGGTGGCAGCATTGAATTGCCAGAGACAAGGTGATGATGGTTATTATAATGGGTAGCATAGACCCAACACTGTTCATAAAGACCTCCCTATAATGGTCAGCACAGGAAAGGTGATATTTATAATAGCATAACTTGTATGGACCTTTGGTACTAGCTAATCAATCATTTTGTTTCCAGGCATGAAATAGGTAAGAAGCCTACTGCATATCTGTTTGATCTGTATAAAGAAACAAAAAGAAATTCTCAAACAAATGAAAGAAAGGTTATATTGGATCGTAGCAAAAAGCAATCTCAGCCAGTGAATTGATTTCCAGGCTTGAGACAGTTTACAGATCCAGAACCCCTTGAATAAATGGGTGGCCAGGTTCTCCCAAGGAAGGATCTTGATAAGATACCTGAAAGTTTTGCTGTTAGCCTTTCTCCAGTCCTTCCTCAAAGGGACCTATGGCCTTTTACATGGGTAACTGTACACTGGAGGAAAGGAAATAATCAGACTTTGCTGGGTCTATCAAAACTAGTTTTGAATTGATGCTGATCCCAGGATATCCCAAGAAACATTGTGGCCTTCCACTCAAAGTAGGGGCTTATGGAGTCCAGGTGATTAATGGAGTTTTGGCTGATGTCTGACTCACAGTAGGTCCAGTACGCCTAGTAGGTCCCTGAATACATCCTGTGGTCATTTACACAGTTCTAGAATGCATAATTGGGATGGATATACTTAGAAGTTGTCAGAATTCTCACACTAGTTCCCTGACCTGTGGAGGGAGGGCTATTTTGGTTGGGAAGGCTAAATGGGAGCCTTTAGAGTTGCCTGTGCCAAAGAAAACAGTGGATTGAAACCAGTATTGTATTCCTGGAGGAATTGCAGAAATCACTGTCACTATCAAGGACTTGAAAGATGCAAGGGTGTTGGGTCCCACCACATCTCCCTTTAACTCTCCTATCTGATCAGTGCAGAAGACAGATGGATCATGGAGATGACAGTTGACAATTGAAAACTAAATCAGGTAGTAACTCTGATTGCAGCTGTTGTACCAGATGTAGTTTTGTTACTTGAGAAAATTAATATATCTCCTGGTACCTGGTATGCAGCTATTGATCTGTCAAATGCTTTCTTCTTAGTACCTGTCCATAAGAACCACCAGAAGCAATTTGCTTTCAGTTGGCAAGCCCAGTAGTATATCTTTACCATTTTGCCTCAAGGATATATTAACTCTGTTTCCCTGTGTCATAACTTAGTTTGAAGGGATTTTAATCATGTCTCTTCCACAAACTATCTCATTGGTGCACTCTATTGATGACATGCTGGTTGGACCAAGTCAACAGGAAGTAGCAACCATTCTGGACTCATCGGTAACACATGTGCATATCAGAGGATGGGACGTAAATCCAACCAAAATTCAAGGACCATCTACCTCAGCGAAATTCTTAAGACTCCAGTGGTGAGGGTCATGCAGAGATGTCCCTTCTAAGGTGAAGGATAACGTATTGTACCTGGCCCTTCACATCACTGAACAAGAAGCACAACTTTTAGTGAGTCTGTTTGGATTCTGGAGACAGCATATTGTCCACTTGGGTGTGTTACTCATGTCCATTTACCAAGTGACTTGGAAAGCTGCTAGCTCTGTGTGGGGCCTGGAACAGAAGAAGACTCTTCAACAGGTCCAGGCTGCTGTGGCAGGCTGCTCTACCACTTGGACCATATGATCCAACAGATCTGATGGTACTTGAGGTGTCGGTGGCAGATAGACATGCTGTTTGGAGCCTTTGTCAGATCCCTATAGGTGAATCACAGAAAGACATTTGGGATTTTGGAGCAAAATTCTACCATCTTCAGACAATTATTCTCCCTTTGAAAAACAGCTCTTGGTCTGATATTGGGCCTTAGTGGATAGAAACTGACATAGGATGTTTGACAATGAGACAAGTTACCATTTAGCCTGAACTGCCCGTCATGAGCTGTGTGTTATCGGACTTACCGAGTCATAAAGTAGGACATGCACAGCAGCAGTCTATTATCAAATGGAAGTGGTATATACAAGATCAGGCCCGAGCAGGTCCTGGAGGACCATTGAGTTAGATCAGTACAAATATGTAATAACTTCAGAAAAGAAGGCAGGAAATACGTTGCATTGGGGAAGAGGTTTTGTCTTTGTTTCAACAGAACAAGAAAAGTTGTAGATGCCATTAAAATTAATAAAGATTAGATTAGGGGAAACCTCCTGAAGATGCAGGCTGTAGCGGGGGGGGGGGGGGCAAACACAAGAAGAAAAAAACCAGGTAACACGAGTGCTGATCCTTCTACATGGGAACAGCTCTGAGGCTGGCTGAGACATGAGTGTTTGCAGCCAAGACTTCAGTTATGCATAGCCAACAGATTTTGTTGGCTACGGAGTCCTCAGGACTTATCGTGCCATTCTTCCTAATGTCAGGGATGAAAATTCACACTACGGTTTGTCTACACAGTCCAAATGGACTTATAAAGAAAGCTTGATGCCTTTCACCTGCTCAAATACAGAATCGTCTTTAGCTAAATTGTACAGGTTGCACATTCCATACGTGTGCCAATACAGAAACGTGTACCACCTTTGATAGTTTATGTTTGCAGAATAAAAGGACCAAAGAAGACAAGACGAATAGCCCACGAGACTTCGGCCTCACAGTCTGCCTCAATTGCTGTGCCCTTAGAAATCTGTTTCCCCGAAAAGCTTCCCTATGGCGAACTAGATCATCCAGCATCACAAACTGTTCCAGACAGGATCAGTTAAATCCTGCACTTTCCCATCACACAGGGAACAAGCCCAAGCTTATGGTGTAGGCATTTATTCATAAATAAGTAAGCCTCTTGGTTGTTACTCAGGAACTGGGGCGTGGCAGGAAAAGTCTGAGTTTGCAGAGGCCATGCTGTTAGGCTTGCACTGTTTCAAAAGGAACCATAATACAGTTGACTTAACCCACTGAGACATCTTACTGGGACAGAAAACTACATTTAAAACATTTTTTTTTACAAAGATTTATTTCTTTTATGGAGGTTTTGCCTGCACTTATGTCTGTGCACCACCCACATGCTTGGTGTCCTTGGAGATCAGAAAAAGCCACTGGATTCCCTGGAATGGGAGTTAGACAACAGTTGTTAGCTACCATGTGCAATTGAACCGAGATCCTCTGTACAAGCAACAAGGGCTCTTCACTGCTGATTCGTCTCCAGTCTCCTAGTTCTAGGCATCAATTATTTCCAAATATTCCTTTAGTGGGAGAGCTCTCAGCTACCTTTCCAGCACCATGTCTGCCTGCACACTGGCATGCTTCCTGCCATGATGATAATGGACTACATCATGGAAAAGGTAAGGAAGCCCCAGTTAAAAGCTTTCTCCCTTAAGAGTTGCCATGGCAATGGTGTCTCTTCACAGTAACAAAACACTGCCTGAGATACCTCTTCAACTCTCAGCCCAAACAAACCCTTCCTTTCCTTAATTGCTTCTTGTTACGTATACACTGTTGCAGAGATGAGAAAAGTTAACCATCCAATGGCCATTTAAATGTTAAATGTTTTCCTTTAAAATGGAGCGAAATGAAACATCCTTGGCCTGCACATTCTTGCTTTAATCTCTCCTTCCCTGTTCCTTTGTGGTTCCTGTCGGCTAGCCAGGGGTAGGGATACCTCTTCACACTCTCAGGGCCGAAGCCTGATGCAGATAGAGGTGCAATGCTCACAGTCTAGTACTCAGCAGGATGAGGCAGAAGGAGTGCAAGTTTGAAGTCAGCGTGGGCTGCATGGTAAGTCCTATTTCAATAATGGAAGGTGGAAGATAGATAGATAGACAGACAGACAGACAGACAGACAGACAGACAGACAGATAGATAGATAGATAGATAGATGATCATGCTTCGAGGCAGGGAAGCTGTGGAAATGGCTCACTCAATATGGTTCTTGCTATGCAAGCATGAGAACCCAGCACCTATGCAGAAATCCATGCACTGTGGAACGTGCCTGTAACCCCACAGGTGAAAAATCAGAAGCCGTGGAACCTGCCTATTGCAGGCTAGCCATTTTAGCTGCTTGGAATCTCCAGCTTCAACGAGAGACCCTCTCTCTCAAAAGTCCCGGTAGAGAAAGCTAGAGAGAGAAATATCTCAGTGGGTAAGAGCTCAGGTTGTTCCACAAGACCCTGGGTTCAATTCCCAGCAACCACATGAAAGCTTGTGACTGTCTGTAATTGCAGTTTCAAAGGATCTGAGTCCTTCTCTGGCCCTCACATGCACCCCATACACAAGTAGTGTACAAATATATATGCAGGCAAAACACCCATATACATATAGTAATAAGAAACTTTTTATAAATGAGGTTGAGAACAATACAGGAAGACACTTAATATCATTTTTGGCCTCCACATGTATGTGTATTCATTCCTCACACATACAACAAGTACACACACACACACACACACACTCACACTCATATATATATATATATATATATATATATAACACACATATGTATATATACACACACACACACACACACACATATATATATATTCAAAGGCACAAAAAATTCATGGCCTAGCCAAAGAGATGACCTTAAAATTCGCAAATAAGAAAGTTATATCCTTATTCTATTTTATATTATTTTATTATTTTATTTTATTTTTTGGAGATAGGGTTTCTCTGTGTAGCCCTGGCTGTCCTAGACTTACTTTGTAGACAAGGCTGACCTTGAACTCACAGAGATCCACCTGCCTCTGCCTCCTTCTTACTGGGGCAAAAGGCATTCACCACAACACCTGGCCTGAAAATGATATCTTTATATCTTAGATCTTATATCTTTATATCTTATATCTTAGAGAAATATCATATATTTACCAGAGACCCTCTTGTACCTAAATCTTGAACCAGACTCTAAAAGTGGTTCTCAACCTGTGGGTCATAACCCTTTTGGAGTTGATCAACCCTTTCACGGGGTTGCCTAAGACCACCAGAAAACATAGATATTTACGTTATGATTTCATAACAGTACAAAATTACAGTTACGATGCAGCAACAAAAATAATTTTACATTCAGGGGTCACCACAACATGAGAAACTGTATTAAAGTGTCACAGCATTAGAAGGTTGAGAACCACTGCTCTTGAAACATCCGATTTGCCTAGGGTTTTATTCCAGGTTGGAGAGTTGCACTTGTTTTTGCAGAGGAATTAGTTTGATTCCCAGCACTGATATGGCACTTTGCAAACCATTTGAACTCTAGTCTTGAGATCAGACACCCTTTCTTATCTTTGAGGGTGCCAGGTATGCATGTAGTACCTATACATATATGCAGGCAGAACACTTTACACATAAGATAATAAACAGAATTCCAAAAGTTTGCTTCCATGACTATGGAAAGAATCATGTGAGGAAATCCTGTCATCCCTACCTTCTTCCCTTCACCTTTCTTCCCCCTCTCTCCAGCCCTTATTTATCATGTGTGCCTGTGCCTGTGTGTGTGCCTGTATATGTGTCTATGTGTATGTGTGCCTGTGTGTATGTATGCATGTATGTCTCTGTGTGTGTGTACCTTTTTGCGTGTATACCTGTGTGTGTCTGTGTGTCTCTGTGTGTTGTGTATGCCTGTGTCTTCACATATGCATGTGTCTATGTGCGTATATATGTACCTGTATCTGTGTGTATATATGTGTGTGTATGTGTATATGTCTGTGTGTGTCTGTATGTGTGTATATGTGTATGTATGTATGTGCCTGTGTCTGTGCCTATGTGTATGTATGTTTCTGTGTGTGTGCCTTGTGTATGTGCTTGTGTATATGTCTATATGCGTGTATATATGTGTGCCTGTGTGTATGTATGTATGCAAGTGTGTATATGCCTGTGTGTATATGTGTATGTCTGTTCATGTGCCTGTATGATTTTTATGACTGTGTGTATGCCTATATATGTGTATGTGTGCCTGTATGTGTGAATGTCTCTCAGTGTGTACCTGTATGTGTGCATATGTGTGTGTATGTATATGTGTGCTGGATTATCTTCTGTTCTGTTGGAAAATAGGCTGCCACATTCACGAGTGGCCTAAAAATGATATTAGCAGAAGTCAGAAAAACTTAACACACAGGGAAGGCTCTAAAGAACTTATCAATGGCTTTTAAGAAGATTAGTCTGATTTTCAGTTTATACACACCCTAATAAGTTTTCTTGCACTCCTACCTTTCTTTAGTGAGAACCAGACATCCGTGGAAGTCAAGCCTTTCGGTAGATGCCTGGTTATCTGTTGTGTTCAGATTTTAAAGGGATGTTTCATTTGTTTGTATTTTCAGAGTCTCACTATGTAGCTGTGTAGACCAAGCTGGGCTCTGAATCACAGAGATCCACCTGCCTCTGCCTCCCAAGTGCTGGAATAAAAGGCAGGATGTGTTTATTTAGGTGTGTGTGTGTGTGTGTGAGTGTGTGTGTCTATGTGTGAGAGGTGTGTATGAGCATGTGTATGTGTGTGTGTGTGTATGTGAGTGTATATCTGTGTGTGAGTGTGTCTGTGTGAGTGTGTGTCTGTGTGAGTGTGTGTACTGTGTGAGTGTGTGTGCATCTGTGTGCTCATCGGCTCTGGAGTTACAGGAGTTTGAGGGATTCCAGGCTTATTACATGGGTTCTGGGATCCAAGGTCCAGGCTTTGCAACGACGCAGCAGACACTCCTAACTGCCGAGCCGTCTCTCATTTTTCTGTCATAAGGCTTTGAGACTGATTTGCTTACAAGGTTCAGGACTATGAATGCCTTTCCAAACAGAGGTCCCAGGACGCAGTGAGCTTTCCCAAGCCTCCACTGCCAAAGAGTCTGCAGTTGAATACACATATTGTGTAGATATTAAATCGGTCCCAGGCCAGGTGTGGTGGTGGCACACGCCTATAAGCCCAGTACTCGAGAGGCAAAAGCAGAAGGATCAGGAATTCCAGGGAAGCCTAGGACATGAGACCCAGACTCCAAAACAAACAAACAAACAAACATAAAACAACAAACTAAAAACAACAGGACCTGACTTACTGACCCTTTGACCTCTTTTTGTAAATATATATATATATATATATATATATATATATAATTTATTTATTTATTTTTATTCACTTACTGTTCTAGTGCTGAGAATCAAAGAAGCGTCTCACATGCTAGGCAAGTTTTCTACCGGTGAGCTACAGCATTAGCCCCTCCCACTTTGTCCTTTCTTATTTATCATTAGTATAAATAAATTCAGAGGAAATTTTGGGATAGGAAGCTGGTAGGCTTAGTTGCTTTAATCAATATTTCTGAATCCCAAGAGGTAAGAAAATTCCCCTAGCAAGAGTTTAGGGGGACAAAAAGGAAACAATAGCTATCCTGCTTGGCACCACGTTCTCTGACAAAATATTTGTTCTTTATTATTTTTATGAATTTATGAATAGCTCCAACATTCTGCTTAAATAAGCTAGAGTCAAGCTTGATGTGTTTTGTTAGTTTTAATAGAGCCATTAAGTCTGTGCATATTTCATCACTTTTAGAGCCACTCTACTAATTACAAAGAGTTTGTCATTACATGAAGTACAAGCATAATTCAAATACCTAGAATTGAAAATGTCAGCATTATTTTCTTTCCCAAACCAAAGATTCCTTTCATACGCTCAGAGGTGGTATATGCTACCAATGGCACAACCAGTAGCCCAAAGCCAGCATAAGTATCGCCCTCTCTTCAGCCAGACGATCTGTAACAATAAATTCCTGGAGTGGTCATGCAATTACATACCACAGAGTCACTATCGTAGCAGGCCCAGCTTGGCACGGATATAATATGATCAATTATCAAACAGGCATTGTCTAACGTGACATGACAACATCCTCACTGCCCAGCAGGCGTTTCAACGTGGTTCCTAACCTAGCCCTGACGAGAAGACCAGGCCACGGAGAGCATTAGAAATGTAGCACTGATACATTCTATAGAAACAGCTTGGTGAAGACACACCACAGAATACCTCAGCACTCTCAGATGTCCACATCCTAGAAGAGGTTCACTAGCATAGCAGTTCCTATCATAGGAAACTTTGGAAATAGACATAGCAAGGATAAAAAAAAAATAATTTAAAAATGATCCTGGATGCTGCAATATAAAATTATTGTTATAGCACACACCTGCCTCTGCTTATCTTGAGGTATTTAAGAAAGAGTAATAGCGCCTCTTTAAGACATTTTAAGTTACAGGCTTTATCTGCTTTGGGAGAGGAAGGCATGCGTGCTGTGGCCCACATGTGGAGCTCAGAGGCAACTTGCAGGAGTCTCTTCTGTTTCTGTACCATGTGGGTCTCCGAGTTCCAGTTCTGACTCTCAGGCTGCCCTCACATGCCTTGACATGCTGAGCCAACTCGCCAGCATGGGGACTGTCTAACTGAACGGATCTTCTTTTTGCGCAGTGTAATTCCAGCATGAAAAAAACGGGCATTGCAGAGACGCCTTCACTTTGACCCTGTAGGCAAGGGTCTCCTAGTGGGACTGTAAACATGGCCGCCAACATTCCAACTTTTGCCAAGTGCACATATAGAAAAAAAAATGTCTTCTGAATGAACAGTGGTCGGTAATTAGAAAACATCCTAGCAAATGGACTGAAGGAAAGATCAAGGCACGACTGCTGTGGTTCATGAATTTCCTGCGTGCTCGGTTCCAGTGCCTGTGGCAGAGAAGAAAAACACATTTGACATTATCATGATACTGTCCTTGGAGCAGGTCCTTTTGACGGAAGACGCTATGCTTCAGGGCTGCTTTGATGCGTGTGGAGATAGATCAACATCTTTGTGAAAGTAGCGGTTATCGAGTATTGAATAGAAGTAAAAAGAAAAGCCTTTTAGGCAAGGAGATAGACTTTTTTTTTTTTTTTTTACCTTTAAAGAAGCAAATGGATTTTAAAATGTGAATAAAAATAAAATTCGAAACCAAATTAACAAAAAGGAGTGTAATTATTTTATCAAAAGGCTTACTCTTAAATGATGCTGTTTCCATGGATGCCAATTTGGCTGATCTGGGATGTGGCCCAGAATGTACATTTCACAAAACAGGTGATTCTGCCTCGGACTATTCCACGCTGTGGCTCCTCTTTTATGCTCATTTTTTTCTCTTCTCTAATCTTCATGTTCTTGATTCTCTTAAGTTTCTTTGCTCTTTCTCTTTGACTCCTTCTTCTTCCCTTCTCCTCTTCTTTTTCTGGAGATGGAAAGAAGATATTGAAGGAGGGTGGCAACAAGAATGGGAAGACTGGTGGAGAGAACGCGAGGGGAAAGAAGAAAGAAGACTGCCAGTTTCATCAGCTTCCAGCTGTGCTCTCAGACAGCACATGGCCTCGCCGTGTGCCTCATGCCCCTGCACTTGGGGCTCACACGTCAGGCTACCTGATTTTCTACAGTCACGGTTAATAGGACGGAGGCCAGTAGAGGCCAGGGAAAATGGGCATGGATCTTGGATTAAAGCCTGCAAATGTCCAAATTTAGTTCTGCCAACCAAAAGGAGCTGCGTTTAAGATACTCAGAGCAAAGCAGGGCAGTGGTGGCACACGCCTTTAATCCCAGCACTTGGGAGGCAGAGGCAGGTGGATTTCTGAGTCCGAGGCCAGCCTGGTCTACAGAGTGAGTTCCAGGACAGCCAGAGCTACACAGAGAAACCCTGTCTCGGAAAAGAAGAAGAAGAAGAAGAAGAAGAAGAAGAAGAAGAAGAAGAAGAAGAAGAAGAAGAAGAAGAAGAAGAAGATACTCAGAGCAAAACCAGAATTAGAGTAACTCTCATCTTCATTTCCCGACATCCGATCCTGATCTCCATCTCTCCTGTGATCACTCGCTTTTGCTTGTTTCTGCCACAGAGGGACTTGTTCAGATCTGTCTTTCTAACATAGTAAAGTAATACTGTTTGAAGAACCTGGACCTAGGAGTCCACGGAGCTGCACCCACACCAGCCCCTCGCATCAGCTAATCGTGGTCCTCCGCACATCATGCAACCTTTAACTTCTCACTGCCCGTTACTGTCAAAGGGAGGGGAGTTATCCGCTATGCTCGTTTTGGTGCTAGAATTATGCTAAATTAAAATAATCTTAATCTTTCATAAAGCTTCAAGATAAAAGTAGACATGCAGAATTATAAAAAAATAAGTGAGCTTTTATTATATTTTAATTTTTTTAAGATTAAAAAAAACTTATTTATTTTATGTGGACACTCTTGCTGTCTTCAGGCACACCAGAAGAGGGCATCAGATCCCATTACAGATGGTTGTGAGCCACCATGTTGTTGCTGGGAATTGAACTCAGGACCTCTGGAATTACAGACAGTGCTCTTAATTGCTGAGCCATCTCTCCAGCCCAAGATTTATTTTTAATTTTTAATCATGAATATGTAGAGGTCTGTGCAAGTAAGTGAAGGTGACCTTGTAAACCAGAGGTGTTAGTCTCCTGGACTTGAGTTGAAGACATTTGTGAACTGATGAGGATAAACATAAAAAGCAATAAGAAGATATCCTGAAAAGCCAGTGTAGGACTTTCCTTGTCATAGCTCTTAAATCATTGCTTCTAATCAGAAATGATTTACATACAAGACCCAAGCATCAGAGGTTTACCAGATATCTAAACTCAGATGTTCTGTGCCTGGTGATTTTATGTAAGAGGTTGAGCGACCTCTTGTAGTGTGACAAAACTTTTCCTGGCGATACACAAAACATATCTACTCACTCCCAGATAAGGAGCCTACTACGGAGCTAGTACAGATACCACCAAAGTCCAATTTGGTGACCCAATAAGTTTTATTAAAGTTACTTAGAGGGATATGAAAGTTCTCCATAGCATGGGTGACATCTTACAAAATCTGGTAACACTGCATAGCCTGCAGATAGCTCTACAGGTTGGAGAGTGTCCTTTCCAGGTGCCTAAGTTGATACCTCATCCAGGTATCAGGGCTGGGTTTTGCTTCCTCAGGACAACAGGTCTCTGAGTCTTCTTTGCAGCTTGTCTTGTCTGAGAGTGATTCTTGGCAGTCTTTATTCCTTAGCATTTGAGGCAGTGGGATCTGGGAGAGTGGAGCTGATAAATGAGGCAGGCTCAAGTCTCATGCAATAGCTAACTTTATTCAGAGCATCAGACAATTTATACTCTGAGAGTTAAGAAAATTCACATGAATAATGTTCTCATGAGTTCAAGCTATCCAATCACAAGGATGAGCCACGTGGGGCAAAAACATGTTTTACTGTAGAGGAGCAAACTTAGTTGAATGACACCAGCATGCAATAGTGAGTAAACAGAAGTAAATTCACTCCTATCTGCTACACCTGCCAAATAACACATTCCAAGAGCAATTCCACATTTTGAAGAAACTGAGGTCACAATATTCTTGTGTTCCTGGAGTTTTCCCACTAGCACTCAGTATTCTCCTTGCATGACTGCATTCTAGGACTGTTCTGACATGTATGCTGGAAGAAAGGAGACTAGAGAATATGGTCAGTTTTAGGGAATCCCTGGAGCTATTTTGAGTTGTTTACCCACCATCTTAAAGCTGCTCTGTAGGATGGGATTTTTTTTTTCGAGACAGGGTTTCTCTGTGTGGCCTTGGCTGTCCTGGAACTCACTCTGTAGACCAGCCTGGCCTCTAACTCAGAAATCCGCCTGCCTCTGCCTCCCAAGTTCTGAGATTAAAGGTGTGCGCCACCACTGCCCAATGGATGGGATGTTTTGATCTCACAGGAAACTGCCACATAACAGTCTCCTTGACAATTAAAAAGCAAACTGGCTGAACAGCTTCACTTTATCCTGTAACCCTACTTTTAGCTGCTTTATTGGGTTCTTACATTTACCACCCTGTCTTCAGCTGGCAGAATCACACCCCTGCCCGAGCATGAGGCAAATCATTGTCAGCTGCTATGGGCAATCTGTAGCATCCCCATATCCCACACCTGGAATTTAAACAGGAACATATGTGTGTAACATAACTGCGTTTCTAAAGAAACCAAAATTCTCACTAAATTATTCTAAAGAGAATATTCCTACTCTCAACCTTGGAATAAAGAGGAGATATCACAGAGAATGAAAAATATTGGATGTGCTGAGCTGGAGAGATGGCTCATTGGTCAAGAGCACTGGCTGCTCTTCCAAAGGTCCTGGATTGAATTCCTAACACCAATATAGCAGCTCACAACTCTGTAACTCCTGTTCCAGGGAATCTAAGACCCTTACACAGACATACATGCCGGCAAAACATCAATGTACATAAAATTAAAAAATTAATTTTAAAATATTAGAAATGCTTCTCTTCCTTTGATCCTTTCACCTTGTTCATTCATTCCTTCATCCCAGCATTGGTAATGCCTGCTGTGCTTTCAATTTTCTGCTAAGTAGAGCTTTCTATGAAGTTCTTCGAGGATTCACAGATGGAAGTGTATTCTCCTTTGGTGCTGGTTGCCTTCAGAAAGACCTCGAACAAGCCCGAGCATAACAAACATGGCTCTGGCGGGGCTTGCCCTTCTCCCCCATTCCCTCTGCCCTGCTAAAAGCCATTAGATTACATCCCTAAAACTAGCCACCAAGGTCTATTCCCTTATTTGAACAATTTCTTCCCATGAGGCTGACTACCAATGCTCTTCTATCAAAGTATTGAAGTCCAGCAATCAAAAGCTGCCCTTTGGCTCACCTAATTAACATGACCAGTCAAAACTGTCTGTATCTGTCTCCTCCCTCTCCAAATGTATTCAGCCCCGTGTCCCTCTGGAGCACGTACTCCATCCTTTTCTCCCATATTCCTTTCACCTTCTCCCACATCCTCTATCTTCTGTTTTTGACTCTTATTCCCTGCCCTTTGTTCCTCTGTTGCCCAAATAAATCTCTTTTGAGCTGAGAATGTTGTTTCAGGGTATCTTGTGCTGATACTGGTCTCTTCGCCTACTATAGGACATAGCGTGTAGATAGACATATTTAAGTAGAGTGCAACATAAAAAAATAATAGGCATATTATGGGAAATTCAACACTAAAAATAATGGGGAAAGAAACTATGAAGAGATTACCTCTGGCTGATGGGGTTGGTGGTATGTCAGAGAAAACTTAAGAGATGACCTGAGCTTTGAAAAGGATGTAAGCAGGTAGATGTGGACAGAAAGTTTTGTGCTGGCTTAAAATAAAAAGTGTCTGTAAGCAAGCACACACAGGAAGGAAGGATGGAAGTCATCCCAGACTCAGGAACCCAGAGAATGGAGCAGGGTGAGTGTAAACATCTACAAACAAACCAGTGATGTTTCCAGTCGAGGTTCTGCCTAATAATAAGCACATCACCAACATAGTTTCCATTTCCAGCATTCGCTATTGCAGATGGTAAAATAGCTAGCTGTCTGCCCCGCCAGTGATTGTGAACATGAAGCCTGTGGATGCACTGCAAGTTGCTATGGTCTGAATATCCCTCAAAATGTCTGTGTGGAATCTTAATTGCCAGTGTAATGGAATGGCATTAGGACTTCTAGCGAGCAGGGCCTCCTCCTTCTTATCCCCTGGTGACTCGTTTGTCTTGTGGTATGTGGACTCCCCTGATCTAACTCCACACCTGTCCAGTCTTGCCCTCCATGTCTCCACAGTGGTGTGAGAGTGGCCATTTTGCGTGGTCATCTGTCCATGCCTTTCCTAGGTTTCCTATGGGCCACCAAGCCTTTCCCAGTCTCTCCTTTCTCTGTCGCTTCACCCTTCCCATCGACCCCAGTGTCCTAGTGTCTACATCCTGTGTACTAGTGCACACCGCTGCCTTCTTAGCAGACCATGTTCGTCCAAATTCCTTCTCGAATTGCTGTTCCCTGCGTTTTCTGCTCAGTGCCCTCACAGCTCCACAATCAAATAGCATCGGCCCCTCTCTCACAAAGCCATCCTGATGGCAATGCTGCTCCTCATTTGGCCTCAGTGACTCTGCTCCTCTCTCAACACTTCCTCCACACAGATGCTTTTGGCTCATTCTCCTTACATGTTGCTGTTGTTCATTGGTCTCCAGATCAGATCCAGAGACCTCTCGTGTTTAGTTTTGTTTTGTTTTGGTTTTCCAAGCTAAATTTTTAGAAATTTAGGACAGTGGAACTCAATAAAATACTTCTTAAATGAATGAACAACGCACCTATAGACTTGGAGTTTGGAAAATACTCTACAAATCTTGGGTTCTTTTTCACCCTTTTTCTGATTGCCTGTTCTGTTTAGTTCTTGGAAGCACACTTTCCATTTCAGTTCAGCCCGACCACAGACGTCTTCTGTCAGGAGTCAGAGGCCATTCTCTGTTTTCAAGCAACGCTACTCTGTGGTGAAATAGAAGCTTTTACATCCGCCCATCAGCCATATTGTACCCCCTCGCTGCATCACAATTTTGCTTACACATACATTTTGAGGAGGAAGGGTTTTTTGCCAAAGTCATTCCAACTCCTGACTTGTGAACAGAATTTTACCCAATAGAAGGAATAACGGGAAAGAAAAAAATGGAGGTTAACATCCCAATTCAAATTCAAATCCAGTTCAGCTTTGGATAGTGTCTCTGTGCCAGGATAAGTGTAAGGGTACATCTCCACACCTGCTCTTCTCCAGAGAATTGTTTATCTAGTTGAGAGATTGCATCTTTGGTACCACCGATGTTTAGACCCATACAAGTACTTGCTGGGAGGGAGGGGGCCGTCTCCTGGCATCAGAATATTCCACAGCATCCTTTGCTTCTACCCACTAGATGCCAGCAGTGTCCACACATTATGACAGCAGAAAAATGGCTTCAAACAACTGACAAGAATTTCCAAGGCAAAAACCACTCTTGATTGAGAATGATTGATTTAATGATGGTTATCATCTAAATTTTAGCTAATATGATATCACCTCTTTGAAGTCTTCCTTAGCCTCTTAGAGGAAATCAAATGTTCTCCGTTGTTTCACTATTTTTTTTGTCTTATTTTATGAGTATTTGTGTTTTGCCTGCATGCATATCTGTGCACCATGCGAATGCCTGGTGCCCTTGGAACTATAACAGGGCATCAGATCCCCTGGAACTCAGTTACAGACAGTCGTATGGTGTGCCCTGTGGGTGCTAGGAGTTGAACATGGGTCCTCTAAAAGACCAGCCAGTGCTCCTAGCCGCTGAGCTACTTCTCCAGAGGTAGTTCTTTTAATATTGTATTTAGTCCCTTCATAACATGTTTTTTTATTGTTTTATTTTGATATTTAACATTTTAACATATTTAATATGTTCTCGGTTCTTTTAATACTGTATACAGTCCCTTCGTAATATATATTAAGGCTTGCAGTTTTCTAGCTATTAGCATGTATATTAAAGTTCTCTACAAACAGAGCCGACAGGCTACACGCACAGGATTTATTTTATTAGAGCAGATGCAATCATGGAGGCTCAGAAATCTCTGAGCCACTGTCTGAAAAGCGGGAAGTAGGTATTCTCACAGCTGCAAGACTAGAGCCAGGGAAACTCATTCTCAGTCACCGTCAAGGGCAAGAGAATTCAGGGACAACTGATCCGAATCCTGAGTCTCAGGACCCAGGCAAGCTACAATTCTGAAGTCCAAGGGCAGATGAAGGAACAATGTCGGGTCCAAGAGGAGGGGATCCTTTTCTCCCTTTTGTTCTTTCTTAGCCTCTAGCTAATGCAATGGCTTGGTCCCTATCTAGGGCAAATCTCCCACTCTTCCCCCGAAGTCTCATGCCACCCCCTCCAGCCACACCCCAGCCACACCCAGCAGTGATTAATGGTTCTAGCTCTCTCAGCCCTCCTCAGTTCAGTCAGATTTACACCTAAAACCAGCCATCCCAGCGCATTTCCCGGCTAGCAGAGCACAGACCTGCTGCTCCGGGCCTTGCCCTCAGCACAGGTATCCGACTCACGTGTGAGACTCCATAAAAGAACTGTATAATCTCTCATTCCATAGCGAAGTCTTAGAAAATTCAAAGGTCCTGATTAGTGTCCTGTAGCTGGAGGTCTTTAAGAAGCGGTGTAGTTTACAAAGGACAGGAGCTTTTCATATTCTTTCTGAAGATCTGGGAGACAGGGAAGAGCATCCATAAAAACCAACAAGGCAGCAGACAGAGTATCTGACAAACCCTTGGGGTCACGAAGGGACAGACAGCATAGATGTTTGCTTGTGTTTGCAAGAAGCCTTTGAAGGAGGTTGGCTTGCAGCAGTACCCACGGGTCCCATGAAGCCATGGGACACAGAAAGGACTTTCTAATCTTGACCATGGCAAGCAGCAATAGCAAGGGACCCCAGAATAAGCTATGAAAACAGGTGAAGAATTTGTTCCCACATTCTCAAGTGTAATGTTATTTGTGGCTAAATTAAAAACAAAAGCTGTTTTCCTTTCCTTTAATAAATGGATACACTATCAACAGCACCTTTCCAGATAAAGGACCTTAAATTTGTTTTTGCCTTCCCCCCCCCCCTCTAATCTGTTTGTGCTCTGTCTTGTTTGGTGTTTACCTAAAGGGCGGCGTTAAGAGTTGGGGTCTGGGCAGGTAATCGAAAACCTTGATAAGGGGTGGTTTACAAAGCACGATGGGAAACCACAAGGCTAGTGGCAGAGCTAAGGTCCTGTGAAAAGAGGAGACACTCTGGTTGTCCCATCTCTGTGACCTAGAAGGTGACAATGAAGGTCACCTTCATTGTCGTAGTTGCGTGCCACGCTTGAGAGCATGAGTTAAACTAAACTCCACGTCTGCCTCTCTCCTTCAAGCAAGGGTGTTAGAGGTCCCGACAGGCCACAGCTGCCTCTTTCACTTTCACTGGGAGAAAAGAGAAGAGCCAGTGAGGCTTAAGGTGTGTGCAGGGATTCGAGGAAATCTGGGGGAAAGCACAGAAGACAAAGCAACTGATTGGACAAAGGTCATCAGACATGAACTGGATTGCAATGATGAGATGTTTGCCCATGAGTGGTGCAGTAGTGTGTCTTTCCCCTTTGGCATTTTCTGAAACATTTAAGAGAAGATTTCTTTCTTTCTTTTTCTTTTCTTTTCTTTTCTTTTTTTTTTCCCGAGACAGGATTTCTCTATGTAGTTCGGACTGTCCTGGAACTCACTCTGTAGACCAGGCTGGCCTTGAACTCAGAAATCCGCCTGCCTCTGCCTCCCAAGTACTGGGATTAAAGATATGCACCACCACTGCCCGGCTCAAGAGAAGATGTCAATTGCGTCCCAATTTTGTTTCTAAATATGAAGCTACTCAGATAGAGATCATAAATTACCCCAGTCTTCTTGTGGCCTGCAGAAGAAAGCAAAGAACAGATGACCACCTGGCCAGGGATTACATTATGAGGAGGGGAGGGGGGAACCGGGAAAGAGGAAATCATTTGGAATGTAAACAAAGAATATAGAAAATAAAAAAAAAAGAATAAATAAAGTCATAAATATTTCTTAAAAAAAAAAAAAAAAGAAAAAGAAAATTCCCAGGCTCCCGGCCACGCCTTCGTGAGCTCCTCTGCCTTCACTCTCGGGACACCTCCATCAGGGCGTCATGGAAGATGCAGAGGTGAAGAGAAATCCAGCTCAGTGTGACTGCACACAAAGACGCCGAGCAGCGGGGCTGGAGGCCACTCTCATAAACAGAGCTCCTTTAAGATAACAGAGCCCAAAGTCCACGGGGGATGAGACAGCTTGCTCTTGGAGACCAAGCCCCTCCTTCTGCCTGTCGGATCTCTCAAGTCCTGATGTAAGCTTGTCACCCATGCTCCTGCCTGGGAGCCTCACTGATCCGTAACCTCAGCTTCTATCTGTGCCTTAGTGAGTTCATCCTGCAAACTCAAGCCCTAGCATGCCTGTGTCACAGGCTTTGAAAACAACCTTCCTTCCTTCTTTCCTTTTTCTTTCCTTCTTTCTTTCCTTCCTTGTTTTCTTCCTTCTTTCCTTCCTTCCTTCCTTCTTTCTTTCTTCCTTCCTTCCCTCCTTGTTTCCTTCCTTCCTTCCTCCTTTCCTTTCTTCCTTCCTTCTTTCCTTTTTTCTTTTTTCTTTTGATTTTTTTGAGGCAGAGCCCTGGCCATCCTGGAACTAGCTCTGAAGACCAGGCTGGCCTCAAGACTGATTGCCTCTGTCCCCCGAGTACTTGGGTTAAAGGTTTGTGTTTTTCTTAAGAATAGATTTTGTCCAGCCAGGTGGTGGTGGATACACGACTTTAATCTCAGCACTCAGGAGGCAGAGGCAGGTAAATCTCTGAGCTTCGAGCCAACCTGTTCTACAGAGTGAGTCTCAGGATGACCAGGGCTACATGAAGAAATTTTGCTGCAAATAGGTTCCCAGGACCCAACAGGGAGGACATTAGCTGAAATACCCAACAAAGGGGAGAGAGAACCTATCCAGAGGTTAGGCACAGCTCCTGGTTGAGGGATGGGGCTACCCACCCACCTCAAAAATATTAATCCAGAATTCCTGCTCCAAAAAGAAATGCATGGATGGAGACTGAAGGAAAGGTCATCCAGAGACTGCTCCACCTAGGGACCTATCCCATTTGCAGACACCAAACCCAGACACTATTGCTGATGCCAAGAAGTGCTTACTGGCAGGAGCCTGGTACAGCTGTCTCCTGAGAAGCTCTGCCAGAGCCTGACCAATACAGATGTGGATATATGAAGCTTTACATCAAACTTAGCATGGGGTCCCCAATGGAGAAGTTAGGGCAAGGACTGAAGGAGCTGAAGGGGTGTGCAACCCCACAGGAAGAACAGCAGTATCAACCAACCAGACCCCCCACCAGAGCTCCCAGGAACTAAACCACCAACCAAAGAGTACACATGGAAGGACCCATGGCTCCAACCTCATATGTAGCAGAGGATGGCCTTAGCGGACATCACTGGGAGGGGAGCCTCTTGGTCCTGTGGAGGCTTGATGCACCAGTGTAGGAGAATGCTAGGATGCTGAGGCAGGAGTGCGTGGGTAGGTGGGGGAGCACTCTCATAGAGCCAGGGAGAGGGGGAGGGGATGGGGGTTTGTGGAGGGGAAACTGGGAAGGGGGACTAACATTTGAAATGTAAATAAATAAAATAAACCAATAAAAAACAAAAACAAAACAAAAAAACTAGAATTGCCCTATAATCAACCACCCCCCCACACAAAAAAATCCCAATAATTTTGTCTAATGCTTGACCAACGCTGCTCCTTCTTCCTCCTCCTCCCCTCCCCTCCTCCTATTCTATTCCTCCTCCTTCACAGGGTCTCCTCCTACAGTTTCAACCAACCTTGTGGTTGCTATGTAGCCCAGTCTAGCCTCAAATTTGTAATCTTTTCCCCCAGCCTACTGGGTGCTAGGCTTACAGGTGCATACCATCATGATTGAATTGTGTAGGATTCCTAGTACTGTCTTGGCTTTAAATGAATGATTCCTGTATGGTAACCAGAACAGGGTAGGGCTTGATGCTAAACCAACTTCAGGACACTGTCTTTAGGGCACTTCAGCCTTGCCAAAGCCAACTGTCTCAAGTCCCTGAAATCAACATTGTATCACTGATATTTATTGGCTTTCTTACCCTAATAATCTGAGGACTGAGCAAATAATTATCTGCTAGAACCCACAGGAAATACTTATTTGTGAATGAATACTACTCCCATTTTTACTTTATATGATAAAATGCAGTGTGTGATCAATGACGCGTCTGCTGTGAAGGGGATTAACCACATCGCTGTAGCTTCAGTCCCACTCCAGGCTCAAGGTAACCCACATCATGCCTTTATAACCTACCAAGTGTCTTCACTAAGTACTGAGCTCCTTGCACCAAAACCTAAGATTGTGGTGCCTGTGCTCTTAGCTACAGGCAACAGATACCAAAATGTTCCAGAAAGGACAAAACCTATGACCTTCACCTGAGTTGTGCCTCGTGGTTGGAACATTCTGATTTGGGACTGGGTCTGTTTTATTCAACATTACATTCCTAGCACTTAGCTTGGCAACCAACCCAGAGCAAAACTCATTCGATATCTTTCAAATGGATGAAGTAATGAATGGTCTCCTTTTGCCACCATTAGATAACGACCTCTAGTTCAAATGTGTTCTGATTACAAGGTGGTAAGATGTGTGTGTGTGTGTGTGTGTGTGTGTGCGTGCGCGCGCGTGTATGAGTGTATGCATATGTATGTACATGTGTGTATACATGTGCGTATGTGAGTGTGCATGTGTGTGCATGTGTGTGCATATGTGGTATGTGTATATGTGTGTATGTATATATGTGTGTGTGTATGTGTGTATGTACATATGTGTGTATGTATATATGTGTGTATATGTGTATGTATTCATGTATGCATGCAAGTTTTCATGTATGTATGTGTATGTATGTGTGTGTGTGCATGTGCATACATGTTGCACTGAAGCAGCAGTGATCTAAATTGGTGCCTGAGGGCAAGAGTCCTGTGTCTGACCTATGGGAAATAACTCACTGGCTTATATATTCTCATACGCCTGTTGAATGTTTGCTTCCTTTTTCTTTTAAGATGTTTAATTTTGTGTATGGGGGTGGGGTATGTGGGAATGAGTGCAGTTACTCTGGAGGCTGGAAGCGTCAGATTCTCCTGGAGCTGGCGTAACAGGTGGTTGTCATTGTGAGGAGTTCCCAGGTCCTAGCAATCAGACTTAGTCCTTTTCGAGATTATGTGCTTTTTTCCCCCTGCAATGTTTCTCCAGCTTAACTGCAGTTAGATTTCCAATGCGCCTAGTTTATAGTCTTCAAGTTTTTTCATCTTAGAACCCAAATGATACTCTTTAAAACCATGGAAGAATTTGGTTGGTGAAATGGACCGTCTGGTAAAAGTTTTGCCACACAAGCCTGGTGACTTAGGGTCAATTCCTAGAACGCTGGTAAAAGTGGAAGGAGAGAATCAGCTCCACAGAGTTGTCCTCTGACCTCCATACACATGATGTGGCACGTGGCCACACACAAAATACAAATAATAAACAAAAAGGGTTAAATTAAAAAAAAAAACAAAAAACCTAACGGGCTTTTGTAATAGAGTTGTGGTATTTGCTGCACTGAAAATTAACACTGAGAATTTTTGTTTTCGAGACAGGGTTTCTCTGTGTAGCTCTGGCTGTCCTGGAACTCACTCTGAAGAACAGGCTGGCCTAGAACTCAGAAATCTGCCTGCCTCTGCCTCCCAAGTGCTGGGATTAAAGGCATGCACCATCACCACCCGGCAACACTGAGACATTTAAGATCCTTTATTAAATCAGTTCAAAATAATTTCTTAGTTCATATGTTTTAATTAAAGTATATGGCATATGCATACAAATACATATAGCATACACATGTACACCTTGAATATGCATAGATATTTGTTTATAAACATGGCATATGCATACAGTATTGGTATATTCTATTGAACAAGGGAGGAGGACTTCAGTAGCCTTTCTTTTGGGGAGCTATGGGCGTGCTTTGCAACTCTGCCCTAACTCAGTGACTGGTAGTCTCTACACTAGTGGCTTTTCTCATTGTTTTGATAAAATGCCTGACAGAAGCACCTGAAAGAGGAGCAGCTTGTTCGAGTTCACAGGATAGAAGCCGTAGTTCCTCATGGTAGGAAATTCATCATATCAATATCAGTCTGTATTGTTAGGAGCATGAGGTAAACTCTTCACACCTCAGTGGGTCAGGTTGTAGAGCACTCCTGCTGACCCACCTCCAAAGCCTTGCCCTTAGTAGTCTACTGCTGCTAGCTATGCTTTATGACCCAAAGGTCAACCCCATCCTGAAATAGCTCTTAAAGGCAGGGGACCAAATGTTCAAACACAGGACCTTGTGGGGCACACTTCAGGCTGAACCCTGAGTTTCTCAGAAGCCACTTCAGTGAATTATGAAGCCATTAGCTGTGAAACGTTTGTATTCTCTTGACATTAAAATCCATTTTCCTGTGTTGAACTTAGGGTGGATTCAGGCAAGCTCTTTCTAACATCATATATTTATTTGGTTATTGGTACCTGGTGTGAACTTCTCAAAGAATCAGTAAAAGTTTATGTTAAAAAGAAGTTATCACTCACCGAATTATCTGGTCCTTCCAAATGGAATGGTGTTAATTGGTGTGTCTGTTGGGTGCTCTTAGGATTGGGAAACTCTTTAAGTTTATAGTAGCTGATACCAATTTTTACAATTTGTATTCTTAGTAAGTTTTGAAAACTTAGATTTTTTTCCTTGAAATGAGGAAACACACAAGTTTTAAAATCTGTCTGCATGTTTATTTCACTTGCTGTTCCTTGGTACAGAGGCAGAGCTGGGGGCCCAATCTTGGTGTTTTAGAAGATCCTTTTGATGTTAAAGAAAATGAGAAGAACCTAACATTTCTTTCAAATGTAGTGTGTTTACAACAAGAGCAGGAGGTATTCTGTCTTGGATACCTCTGATGAAATCTTTACATTTCTCCTTTTTATTTTCTTTAAAACAAGAATAAAGTCTTCTGGTTTTGTCTGTATATTATAGTCTTTATAACTCCAAGTCAGAGGACTCAGCTGCCAGGCTGGTGCCTAAGAGGGACAATGGCAATAGTGAGAAGTCATTGGGGTCCCAGCACTGGGAAGTGGCCGACAGCTCGAGGAAGTCTACGAATGGCTTCCGATGCCGTTTAGAGTGTATGAAGTCTTCCTTTCTCCCTTAGCCGAAAACTCCATGGAACTGAAAGGAACCTCTGTCTGGTTTATCTCAAAGGAGAGTTTGTAAATAAATAAATCATTAAAAATGCTGAACATTGTCCAAATGCTACAGAGCCGTCCCGTTTGCATGTTCAGTTGCCAGGTAAAAAAGTTCGAAAGACCACGGCAGGGCCCCTCTAGGGTCGTGGCTTATTTGAGGTGTGGAATTTAGCAAGTCCTATGAGCAATATGTACAGGAAGCCGTGCACCACCACGTCACTTCCGGCACATCCCGGAAGCAGGCACAAAGACGGAAGCGAGCATGCTTCAGCAGTAGAGCTGCTGCAACAATGTCGTTCAAACTGAGGCTGAATCACTTAACCGACAGAGACCCATTCGAACTGTCGCAACAAGCATTGAGCACAGCGGTTCCTTTGCCTCTGGAGTTGCTTTGTAAAGGATCAAGAGACCCAAGAAGAATCCCATATTCTAGCCCCACGCCCGAGAGCATGAGAAAGGAATCGTCCAGTCCGTCCCGTTCCTGACATCAACGCTAAGCTGTCCTTCCTCGTCTCATTATTTCTGCTTTTTTTTTTTTTTTTGAGTTTTTGCTTCCTCATCTCACAGTTTCTGTTTCCTTTAGCCTTTCTGCTCATGTGTAGACCCAGTGGCACCTTGTGTAATTTCTCTCAGTGCTCTGCTTCAGCTCCAGACTCGGCTTCTCCTGGCCTCATTTATTGCTTCCTCGTCCTGTCTTCTAAGGAGAGTTTTACAGCCTGGCTCATCCTCTCCTGTTCAGTAGCCCCTCTCTCCTGTGGTCCACTCTCTGTGGTTTCCGTTACTCGTTGGCTAATGTCAGTCTGGAAATTATTAAGTGGCAAACGCCATACATAATTGATAGATTTAAAAATTGTTAGCTGTTCTTGTTCTTCGCTTTCTCTTTCCCTCTTTTTCTTTCTTTCTGTCTTTTTGTTTGTCTGTTTTTCTGTCTATCCCTTCCTCTCTTATTTCTTCTTTTCTTCCTCTTTTTCCAGGGTTTGCTATATAGGTTAGTCTTTAAATTTGTACTCCTCCTTCCTAGGCCTGCCATGACTTCCATTCGGCTCTCCCTCCTCCCTTCTTGTCTCTGTCTGTCTTTGTCTCTCTGTCTGTCTCTGCCTGTCTGTCTCCGTCCCTCTCTCCTCTCTCTCCTTCTTTGGTATTGTGTGGGGATGGAACATGGGGCCTTGTGCTATTGCATTCAAGAGCAGCACTTCATTACTGAGCTACATCTTCAGTCTCTCTCTCTCTCTCTCTCTCTCTCTCTCTCTCTCTCTCTGTGTGTGTGTGTGTGTGTGTGTGTGTGTGTGTGTAGGTAAGGTCTGACAGCATCGCCTAGACTGGCCTCTTCTCCTGTCTCTGCCTTCCCAATGCTGTAATAAATACGTGTTCCATCCTGTCCATCTCTCCCTCAGGTTTCTTGTTGAAAGACAGCAACGTAAGCTGAGGCATGAGAGAACACAGAGGCTGTTCTCATTTCCTGCCTCACCTGCCTCACCTCTTCGCCCTCGGTGCTGTGATCGGTCAGTCGCCTTATCTCTCTAGATTCCATCTCTCATTACTCGGCTCCTTCAGTGCTCATGGTTTCTTCTTCCTGGGCATCAAGCCAAACTGGGTGTGATAAGATCACACCATTGCTAGACCATTGGGACCTCTGTGTGACTAATTACAAAGTTTCCCATCCCACATTCTCTTTCAGTCTCTTCTCTTCCTCGCTGATCAAAAGGAGGCATTGAGACAAGCGTGATGGTGCAGATCTTTAATCCCAGTGCTCCAGATACAGAGCCAGGAGGAGCTAGCTCTATGTGTTCAAGGATAGCCCAGTCTACAAAATGAACTCCAGGACATCCATATGGAGACTCTATGAAAGAAATGTAAACGAGATAAAGAAAAAGGTGATGGAGCCTATGTTCCCTTCTTTTCAAACCTGGTATGATTTTTACCCTCACACATGAAATAAAACCTCAGGGATGAGATGTAACTTTCAAGCCAAAGCAGAAAAGGAAATTCTATGGCTTGCTCATAGCTCTTAAAGGTTTTCGTATTGGAAATGTCATTCCCAAATTCATGTCAGTGATATTTGGAGCTGAAGTCATGAGGGTGTCCTATAGTGACATCAGTGGTTTTGGAAGAAGAGAGAGAGAAGCTAGCAACAAAGTCCTCGCTAGGTGCTAATGTCATGCTCTGGGACTAACCAGATTCCAGAACCAGGAGCCAAACATCTTTGTGAATAGCCCAGCATCAATGTAATTTCAGTACTCAGAAGGATTGGTGTGAGTTTGTTTGAGCCCAGTCTGTGCCACGTAGCAAGATCCCATTCAAAAACTCAAATAACTTTAATTACCTAGTCTCATGTATTTTGCTATGTTGCTGAAAGTAGACCAAGACATTGAGAATCCCTGCTCCTGGTTCTAGGGGCACCTATCTTTGGAGCCCCCAGTCACCAGATGTCGGCTTACCTTGAAGCCGACGCAAAGAAGAGATTCGGTCGGGATGATGCCCAAGGAGCCTCATTATTTCCCACACCCATCTGCGCCCAGCTCGTCTTCTGTCCAGATAAAGATGTCTGGGTGGCTGATCTCAGGATGATTCTTGTTTTAACCAGTTTCATGAGAACAACCTTTCTGAGCCCATTCAACCTCTGTGAAATACTAGAAAAATGGTTGTTACTGTTTCATACCACCAAGTTTCAGGGTGAGTAGCTGCAGGAAGGATGCATTATGGCATCCCTTACCCTGCGAATCTTCCCAAATCCTCAGGTGCGCAGGTCTTCTGTTTCCTCCAGAACCCCAGCTGACATTCAGAAAAAGTCACTTAGGAGGCCTCCTATATGGTAGGACTGAAAAAGCATTCAGAGATGCTTGAGTGAGCCTTCCCTCTCTAGTTTTGCAGGTCAAGCAGGAAGGCTCAAGCGAGTAGACTTCAACTAGAAGTCTATATATATATAGAAGCATTTATATAGATGCTGTGGCTGAAGTAACTATCTTTCCGTTTAAAGTTGATTGTCTCAGGAATTTTGTCATATTAACAAAAAGGTGCCCAACCCCTATCACTGTGATCCAGGATCACTATTTACCAGCAGACAGGATGGATGCTGTAATTGGGATGCTAGTCCCCTAGAATTTATTTATTAGAAATTTAATCTCCAAACACGTATGTTAATGACAGTTGTGGTATTTGGAGGTGGGGCCTCTGCGAGGTGATTGTGAGGTGGTTATGAGTGGAACCTTCTACAACGTCATTATTGTATTTATAAACAGGAGTGAAACCCAAACCAGAGCGTTCAGTCTGCCTTGTCACGGCATATGATCTAGCAAGAAGATTCTCCCCCGAGGAAAGACTGGCTCTGTGGTTTTGGAATCCTGAGCCCCAGGAACTGGGGGCTAATTAAACTGTGGCTTTTATTTCTATGTATTTACCAGTCTTGGGGGGTTTGCTATCTTAATAGAGAGTAGTCTAATACTCTTTCTGGCAGGTGCCCTTCTGAAAGCTTCATAGCTTACCATGCCCCTTGACTAATTTAGATCAGTAAATATTGATCGATTTGCTTTACAGGTATTAAAACAAAGCCTTCGACGATGTTTTGGCAATTTCCGAGTGTAAAAGTTTCCCCATGACTGGTTTCAAGTTTTTAACACGATATCTGTGACTATGACCTTGGGAGGAGAGTCGGACGATGAGCTCTGACTGTGCAAGTCTATACAAGTCTATTCAAGCAGATTCTAGCACGCCAGCACCTCTAAGACCGTCACTGTTTCCTTATACGAGGTGGACAGCCGATCCCCTCCGCTGCTCCTTAAGCACTGCCAAGCTCATTCCCTTAAAGTCTTCCATTTGTGCTGGTCCTACCTGCTGCTAAGACCCCTGTGTTTCCCTCTGGTACAGAAGCATCCGCGGCACTTTGCATAGTACTCGGTACATCCATAGTGAGTCATTGTGTCTATTGGATAGATGAAGGAGTGCACGCATGTGTGCACGCCTTATGTCTCATGAAAGAGGCTCTCGTGAGCAGCTGTCTGCCCAGTATGAAGCCAGGCAGAACACATTCACTAAAGACGTGAACGGCGCATCTGGGAACGACTTCCCGGGGGGGTGGGGGGGGGGTGAGATGCTGCTCAGTCTCATCTCACTGAAAGGCTGTGCTCAAGTGATCAGTAATTCATGTCTTCCCCATCCCGAGCTAATTTTCCTCACCCGTGAAGCCCCCAGGAGGCTTCCCTTAGTAGATGGCAGCCCCCTGCAAGGCGAAGGCTGTCTGAGGAAGCGGAGTGCCTTTCTCACCTTTGTCTGCGAGAAGGGGGCCAATGAAGCCATCAGGATGGTGGGTAGACGTGACAAGGAGCGGGAGGATTGGAGGATGGTGATGGCAGAGAGCTGGGGCCGAGAAACACTCAGGGGGGGAGAACTGAAGGTTCCTAACTCATTCCCCATATATTCTGAGGGTTGGAGATAGAAAACATTCCATAGTTAAAAGTATTTTCAAAGTTGGAACAATACTGAACCATTTTTTTCCATAGAAAATAACAAATAGCAATAGATCATTTTGACTCTTTGTAAGAAAAGACAGACATGAAAAGTGGCACGCTCCTAACAGTAAGGTTTGTTTCTATATATACTAGAAGCATAATACTTGCTGAACAACCTCATGACTCGAATTCAGGTCTGGGGACTCACATGGTGGCAGGAAAGAATGGATCTCTGGCCTCCCATTTATCGTGTAACACTCACAGTCACTCAACTGTCCAAAATGAATGAATGAATGAATGAATGAGTAAATATAAAATGAAAATTAAAAAGGAGGTAAAAACTAAAACTTCTAAGCCTCGTGGGCACCTGTGGAGAAGAAGTGTTCATGGCTTTGTCTTCTCTTGTGTCCCCGCCTCCAAGGGACAGTCGAGGCTGGGATCCATGTCCAGCACACATTCCTGCGTGACAACAGGGACAGGAAGCACGGCACTGACAGCTGGCTCGGCCTTTGCAATCATTGGTGTCAGCTGAAGGGAAAGGGAAGTCTCACTTCCCGAGTCTACTACTGTGCTGGTCGCGTGAGCGGCAGGAAGGGCTCGCTCTTCCTTCTCTGCTTCGGTGACTCCTCACGTTATTTCCCAGCTCCCAAAGCACCTGAATGCAAGCCCCAAGTTTCCAGAGCCAGCCGTATGGTTGGAGGTAAGGAATCAGAAGTATCGGTCTCTGTAGGTGAAATAACTGATTCTTTCTATGACTCTCCCGTCCCCAAGGTTATGGATGGACTTCAGTGTGAACTGTGAAATTTCAGCCATCTCCGGAGAGGACTTATGATTTTCACTGATGCCTCAAAAACGTTGCCAATTAAGAGGCCCATTCTTTTTTTTTTTTTTTTTTTTTTTTTTGGTTTTTCGAGACAAAGTTTCTCTATGTGGCTCGGGCTGTCCTGGAACTCACTCTGTAGACCAGGCTGGCCTCAAACTCAGAAATCCGCCTACCTCTGCCTCCCAAGTGCTGGGATTACAGGCGTGTGCCACCACCGCCCAGCTAAGAGGCCCATTCTTAATAGAAAGAACCAGGTCGCAATGGAAATATCATGGTCCTACAATCTTTTGTATGTTTGTTTGAGGTAGGATCTCCCTGAGTAGTCCTGGCTGTCCTGGAACTCACTATATAGACCAGACAGATCTTGTTCTCACTGAGATCCACCAGCCTCTGCCTGGGATTAAAGGTGTGCGCTGCTATGCCTGCCTCGAAGCAAGCCCATGCCGCCCCCCCGCCCAAAGTGTGGTGAACAATCTCACAGGTGCCGCCCAAGGAGCAAAGGAGCAAGCAGAGGAGTTGGCCTCAGGCAGGGGACTTAGGAAAATAATGAATCCTGACTTGGAGAATTCAAAGGAACTCGGACAGACGACTTGAAATCCTGACCACGGCGGCCCTCCTGGCTTTGAAACGGACAGTGTACAGAGTCTTTGAAAGGCTGAGCAGCAGAGGCAAGCCAATTTCAAATATATTTTCCAACACAGTTCTAAATCTATTTTCATTCAGTCATTTCAGATTAGATAAAAGACTTCCCAGTTTTAAACCGAGTCCAGTTGTTCATCCGAGGAAAGTCCAGTTAGCACTCCCTCTCTTCGTTTCCGGACCTTTTGAACTGCCTTTAGTGTGCTGGGAAGTGAACAACGTTTATTTAAAATACTGTCTGGGGACTGGAGAAAACGATTCTTGAGTATATTACTTGAGAACAGAATAGCACAGTGCTTAGACAAGTTTATCTCCCCATACTGTCCAGTAGCCCCTGTTCACAGGTTGTGGGCACACTCTTTTTATTTTTAGTTAAAGAAACATTTTGTAAATCTCAAAGAGACAAGCTAGCTGTTCAGCAAGGGTTAAGGGTTCTAAGAGTTTGTGGTTCTACACTGCTGTACATCCCACCAATACTAGGCACCAGTGGTTACATGCACAGCTTGCCTGTCGTTTTTGTCCTTCTGTCCATCTGCCTCTTTCAGCTGCCGTGTTGGCAGGAGAGCTAGCGTTTCCCTGCAAGTTCTCCTGCTGGGCAGATGGCTCTACTGACCTGGAGGATAACACTGCTGTTCGGGAGGAGCTCAGTCGTCTCTATTCACGGGAGCCTGGATTTATGAAAATGCTGGCTACACATGCTAGCACTCCTGGAGAAGTCTGATACTTCCTCAGGAAGTAAGCGGGCCCTGCAATACGTTCTCAGTGCTCTGCGCTAAGCAACCGGCTATGATGATCTGGTTAATAGGTTGTCTTCCTCCTGACTCCTGTCCAGTGCTAACATCATATTATGGTGTTCACTACTATGAAGAGTGAGCCTTTAAGTCCAGTGATCAGAAGACAGAGGCAGGTGAATCTCTGTGAGTTCAGCCAGCCTGGTCTTGATTTCCAGGAAAGTCAGGGCTACATTGAGAAACACTGTCTTTGAGAGAGAGAGAGAGAGAGAGAGAGAGAGAGAGAGAGAGAGAGAGAGAGAGAGAGAATTGAAGGAAGAAACGAAGAAGGAAGAAACGGAAGGAAGGAAGGAAGGAAGGAAGGAAGGAAGGAAGGAAGGGAGGAAGGAAACTGAGCAGCAATCAATGCATATGATATTGAGGACATTCAATCTCAGAAGGAAAAAGCAGCATGGTTTCCTTAATATCTGACCCCAGCATGTGAGTTGTTCATTTTGTCCTAGGTTGCTTTCCGTTGCCGTGATAAAATGCTTTGACCAAAAGCAACCTGGGCAGGGAAGGTTTGCTTCAGCTTACACTTCCGTGTCATATGCCATCACTGACGGAAGTCCGGACAGGAACTCAAGGCAGCATCATGGAGACAGGAACTGAGGCAGAAGCCACAGAGGAACCCTGCTGATCAGCTTGTTTCCCATGGCTTGTTCAGCCTGTGCTCCTATACCATCCAGGACCACCTGCCCAGGGGTGGCACCACCTACAGTGGTCCGGACCCTTCCATATACGTCATTAATCAAGAAATTGCCCCCACAGACTTGCTTAGAGGCCAATCTGATGGAGGCAGCCCCTCCATCATCATCAGAGAGTCCAGATATGTCTAGGTTTGAGTAGTGGGCAAAAAGCAATCAACACACAGGGCTGTTTACAAACAGATGTACATGTGGACACGCTATAACATGTGTAAAGGATTCCAAGAAAGGGCAGCATTATCTAATGAGAAAATGGGGTCTGGATAAAGGGTGTGAGCTGTAAAGAGGCTAAAAGGCTAGTTGTTTTTCTAGTTTACTCCTGGCATGGATTTTTCAGTGTTCTTTTCCTTTCCGTGGTGGTGGTGGGAAAGTGCATCCTAGTGTGGTTAATAGGGAAGGTGTGCGGTCCAAAGCGAAGCTCCGTGGCCTCGCAGTGGCCACTCTGACTGTCCCGAAGCTCACAATGTGCACAGACTCCGGGTGTGCACATCCAGGGAGTTCTTGTGTACGACGACTTGAAAGTTCCCTACAATAAAGTGATTTTTATAATTTAAAAAAAAAAAAAAGGTGAAAGCAAATGTCTATACAAACGCATAGGCTAGAAGCTGAAATTCTAACCTATAGAAATGACAGCAAATGTAGGCTGATTAATCTGCTACATTTGTAGCAACTTAACACAGTATAAAAAATGAACATATATAATGCCAGTGTTCATTAGCGGGTGAGCATATAAACACAATGCAGCATTCGCCTCCAATGAAGGGTACTTACCATTAAAAAGACGCCCTCTGTTGTTGGGTGGTCTCAGTGTCTCAGGAGTATGCATACATAGGGAATCAGGGCTGTGGTTGCTTCCGAGAATGTGTGTGTTTGACTGGGCAAACACTTAGGGAGGCTTGTTTAGGATGGTATTTACATGGAATATAAACATTCATCAGACCCGATAGAACAGTGCACTTAAAAAAAAATCTACATTTAATCTCACATACTTGTATTTTAAAGCATAAGCATTTCTTCTCCCAGATTCTGATTCAGTGGGTCTAGAACAATGGTGTAGAGAATTTATTCGTGTGTGTGTGTGTGTGTGTGTGTGTGTGTGTGTGTCTGTGTGAGTGTGTGATTCAGTGTATGTACATATGTCAGAGGCCAACCTCAGATGTCATGCCTCAGATGCTGTCCACCTTGTTTTCTGAGACAGGGTCTCTCACTGGGGTTTGCTGGCTGTTCTAGCTGGCTGGTGAACTCCAAGCATCTGCCTGTTTCCACCTCCCTTGCACTAGGGTTACAAATGTCTGCCACGATGGTCAGATTTTCTATGGTGCTGGTGGTTAAATGCAGGTCCCCATGCTTGCAAGGCTTGCAACTGAGCTCTCTCTCCAGCCCCAATTCTTCATTATTATTATTATTATTATTATTATTATTATTATTATTTAGATATATTCTTTATTTACATTTCAAATGTTCTCCCCTTTCCTGGTTCCCCCCCCAAAAAAAATCCCCTAATCCATCCCCTCTCCCCCTGCTCACCAATCCACCCACTCCCGCTTCCCAGTCCTGGCATTCCCCTACACTGGGGCATCCAGCCTTCTCAGGATCAAGGGCCTCTCCTCCCTTTGATGTCCAACAAGGCCATCCTTTGCTACATATGCAGCTGGAGCCATGGGTCCCTCTATGTGTACTCTTTGGTTGGTGGTTTAGTCCCTGGGAGCTCTGGGGAGTACTGGGTGGTTCAAATTGTTGTTCCTCCTATGGCCCTACAAACCCCTTCAGCTCCTTGGGTCCTTTCTCTAGCTCCTCCACTGGGGACCCTGTGCTTGGTTCAATGGTTGGCTGAGAGTGTCCCCCTCTGTGATGGACTGGCAGAGCCTCCCAGGTGACAGCTATATCAGGCTCCTGTCAGCCAGCACTTGTTGGCATCCACAAGAGTGTCTGGGTTTGGTAACTGTATATGGGATGGATCCCTAGAAGGGGCAGTCTCTGGATGGTCTTTCCCTCAGTCTCTACTCCACACTTCTTAGTCAGCACCTGCTTCTAATGCAGAAGTCACCCCAGAGTGGCAGGTCATGTAAAAAGGGAGGTTATGGAATCAGGAACATATGGTTTCTTCTGACTCAATTTAGCTTTCCCCCAAGGGCTCTGCATCGCAATTAGAACAATGTCTTCACTCATTACTCAGCCAGTCAGCAGGCACTTCCAGTCAGTTCCATGGATAGAGCATTTTTTTTTTGAGTAATTACTACTTATCTCATTTAAAGAAACCACGAGACAAACATTCTTCCAAAAGGGTGTAACTTTCAATTAAAAGCAATCACCGGTGTATATGTGAAATCGGGACCGTTTGCTTGCAATATCAAGGGGATCAACATTTACTTTATCTAACTTATATCTTTCCTGATCACTTCCCAAACTGTCCCCAACAGACCCCCTTTGTCCGCGTGCCCTTTAGCACAACACTTCCATGGGCCAGTTTGTGCTTGTAATGGCTGGTCAGATGCTGTTTCTACTTGCAGTTTGCCTTTGATCCTAAAGGTCTCCATTTTCATCACAGCTAATCATGAACTCAGCAGATCTCAGGCCTTGCTGAGTTGAGGATCAGGGAAGTAATACGCCACCCCCCAGTTCCCCGATGTCTTGTCAGAGCCCTTGTTCTAAGAACAACTGAAGACTTTATTCTGATCAAAGCACAGCCAGACAGATAAAAGACACCACCCCAATTCCCAGATGACACTAGTTTTTGCTGAACCTATTTCTCAGGGTAATTTCTGCTAACTACCTAAGTGTTGAATTTTAATCCTAATTATCTCGGCCTATGATGTTCGTAGAGATCCATCCCTTTGAAACCTTCCTAACCGTTTTCTAGTTTTCTACTTCCTCAATTCCAGGTCATTTAAAATAGTGCTTTTTGACGAATAATTGATGGTCCAGAAAATCTCTCTCTCCAGTGATAAAGATGGAAATTATTCTTCTTTGCTATGGAAGAGCAAAGTGTCCCAGATCAGAATTGCTTTTTAAAAACTTATCTGGTTGTTAGAGCAAATCCCCACTGAGGTAGACTATAAATCTAGGGACTTAAGCAAAATGTTGTACGTCTGGCAAAAAGCAACCAGGACGAAGGAACCACAGGGACTCTTTGGTCCAAAGGAAGGTGAGCTACAGTAGGTAGCGTTGGCTGCCTCCCTGGCTATAAGCATGGACTCTGTCAGGGAGTGTGAGGAGCAGAGTGATAGATCTTTGTATGAGGAGGAAACATTTTCATACAAATACTACTTAGAGAGAGAATGGACTGTTTGGGAGGATGTAATAGCTTTATATGGCCACGGTAGCAAATCACCATGAATTTAGCTTCTTAAAACAGCAGCTGTTTATGATTGTACAACTCAGGAAGTCAGAAATCCAGCCACAGTGGGTTTCCGATCTGGATCTTGTCCGATTCTCAGAGTGCTGAAACAGGGGTGCTGGCCAGCCGGTGTTCCATTCTGGGATCTCTGAGGGACAACTGAGCCTCCAAGCTCATCCGGTACGCCAGGTTCGGTTCCTTATGGTCGTCAGTCATTGCTCCCTCGCGGGCTGTACCTTTTATTCCCAGGGCTTCTGCATTTCTTCCCATGCTTCCTGTGTGTGCCTTCCTCAGCACTGGCAGGCTGGGCCCTTCTCATAATTAGATATGACTCGCTTCCTTTCTGCCCCCTTCCTTAGACTCATGCTATCTGCAGCTTCCCTTAAAGGTTTATATGAAAGGGATGGGTGTGGCCTAATCAGAGTGCTTGCAAAACGTGTATGAGGCCATGTTTGATCATCCCTAGTAGGGATGTGTGTGTGTGTGTAAAGGTTCATATAATTATTTTGACACCACCCAGATGATCATCTCCCAAATTTAGCCACCTTCATCTGTTGTGTTGGAGTCTGTGGTGGTGAGATTTCTGCAAAAGTCAGGAGATACTTGTAATTAGTTCCAAAGGGACATTAAAGGTCATGCTTCCTCAAAGGATTCTGTGTATAAGAGAGTTCTTGAAGGTAGACACTACAGTGACAATGGCAACTTCGGGGACAGGGGTGACTATGTGTCATGGTGGGCTAAACTACCACACTCCACTGTGAAGTGGGGAGAGCACACAGGAATGCCTGGGTATGAACAAAGAGTGGAGCCTAGAGGCAGCAGGAGGAGGAGGAGGAGGAGGAGGAGGAGGAGGAGGAGGAGGAGGAGGAGGGAGAGAGAGAGAGAGAGAGAGAGAGAGAGAGAGAGAGAGAGAGAGAGAGAGAGAACTATATTTGACACTAACAGAAAGAAGAGAAGATTGCA
Organism: Apodemus agrarius; assembly: GCA_964023405.1. Taxonomy (NCBI): domain Eukaryota; kingdom Metazoa; phylum Chordata; class Mammalia; order Rodentia; family Muridae; genus Apodemus; species Apodemus agrarius. The sequence goes on from OZ030008.1 coordinate 135,489,630, forward strand.
TGATCCCTGGCCTCGCAGTCCTGGACAGCCAAAAGTGAGACTAGGACAATGACTGGGACGTGAGACACCACGGGAAGTATAGCCCAAAGTGGGAGGCTCCACGGCATCCACGGCATCCACGGCATCCACGGCATCCACGGCATCCACGGCATCCACGGCATCCATGGCATCCACGGCATGGCTCCTTCTCTTTTTCCCACTCTTAATTCTTTTCAGAATACATGGGTTTCTTTTCTACTACTTCTCCATCTTCTTGACATCAAGTGAACTCACCTTTTGTTTTCCCTTTCATGCATTATGTTTATCCCAATATGAATTTTGTCTGTCTATCTATCTATCTATCTATCTATCTATCTATCTATCTATCTATTTATCTGTGTGTGAATATGTGGTGTTTTCTTAACTGATGATCAATGGGGGAAGGACCCAGCTCATTATGGTGAAGCCACTCTTGGGGTTCTGGGGTTCTATAAGGACCTTGGGTTCTATAAGAAAGCAGGCTGAGCAAGCCGGTAAGCAGTACCCCTTCATGGCCTCTGCATCAGCTCCTGCCTCCAGTTTCCTGCCCTGTTTGAGTTCCTGTCCTGACTTCTTTCAGTGATTAAGAGTAATATAAGATTGTAAGGCAAATAAACCCTTTCCTCCCCGAGTTGCTTTGGTTTTGGTGTTTCATCACAGCAGTAGTAACTGTAACTAAGACAGGTCCTCTGGAGAGAAGGAAGTGCTTATAATCACTGAACCATCTCTCTACCCCTCAATATGAATTGTGAATTGCTATTGATATTTGGAAAGTTCTCAAATGTATATATCTAGACCAGATGTTTTTTTCTGAATGTAAGATTTTTGCATTTGTTTATACACATGGAATGTCTATTATACTAAACAGACATGCCCATTTTTTAAAGTTCTTTTTAAGTTTCTAGTTTCATACAAAGTGTTTTGATCATATCCACCCTCTCAACTCTTCCCAGACCCACCCTCTTCTCTGTCAACTCAATTTTGTGTCCTTTAAGAAAAAAACCCTCCAAGACCAACTTGTGCTGCCTGAAATGTTCTGGGGTATATGTTCTCCCACTAGAGCACAGCCAGCTTGCCAGGGGCTAAACTCTTAGAGAAAACCCTTCTTTCCTCAGTAGCTGATGACTGTCAAGTACCCTACCACTAGTAGTGGGCTTGTGCGCCCAACTCTTCCGCTCCATGATGGGATTTGGCCTGGCTTGGCCTTGCACAGGTTTTCTGCACAGTATTGTAATTTCTGTGAGTGCATGTGTGCAACCATCCTACTGTGTGCAATCTTCCTACTGTGTGCTGTGTGCTCTCTGCCTCTTCTGGCTCTTACCCTCATTCCACCTCCTTTCCTGCAAGATCCCTGAGCTTGGGAGGAGGGGTCACACACACACACACACACACACACACACACACACACAGGCACAGTACCTCAATTCAGTCTGAGTGTGTGTGTGTGTGTGTGTGTGTGTATGCGCGCGCGCGTATCTATCTGTCTGTCTGTCTGTCTGTCTGTCTGTCTATCGATATCCTTTATGGCTGAGCACTCTGCAGTCTCTTACTCTCTATACCATCACCAGCTATTGTAAATAGAAGATGAAGGTTGAGAGCACGCTGAAATGGCACATCAAATTTAGCATCCCTAACACAATCAGTGGGCTTCCCTGGGCTTCCCTCTTTTCTTAGTCAGCAATATTCCATTCATTTATGGTTAGATAGTTTAGATAACAGAGCTCTGGATTTTAAACCATATCATATAAATCAAATCGTACAGAGGTACATGTTTTCCAGGAGGTTTAGGAAAGGAGATTCTACATGTATGGAGGTACATGATAAGTATGATGGTTTGTGTGTGATTGGCCTAGAGAAAGGCACTATGTAGAGGTTGTGCCCTTGTTGGAGTAGGCATGTCACTGTGGGTGTGGGCTTGTCATAGCTTCCTGGAAGCTAGTCTTCTAATGGCCTTCAGATGAAGATGGAGAAATCTCAGTTCCTCCTGCGCCATGCCTGCCTGGATGCTGCCACACTCCTGCCTTGATGATAATGGACTGCACCTCTGAACCAGTAAGCCAACCCCAATTGAATGTTGACCTTATAAGAGTTGTCTTGGTCATGGTGTCTGTTCACAGCAGTAAAACCCTCACTTAGACAGTAAGTGAAGGTCAGGAAGCATTGTGGTCGCCAGCCTCCAGGAATGTCATCAATGATCCCAACCTTTTAGTCATTTCTGCTTTTGTTTGTCCTTTCCCACCCTGAATGTGGCTATCGGGAATTAACAGATATGATACCAAATTCCTTCTGAGGTCTATGGTATGTGAGTTTGCTCTGGGAGAAGCCAGTTGGCATGTTGTCAGCCCCCCTTCCATCTCTGCCCACTGTTCTTCAGAGAACTCCAGAGAACAGGCCTCTGGAGAAGTCCACTTAGCAAGGAACAGAGGCTCTTGTCAATGTCAGTGACTAATGCTTATTAACCACTCCCATAATTTATTTTTAATTTCAAAGCAGGTTTCCAGATCACTATGGCTCTAGGAGTCTGAATTGAGGTACTGTGCTGTGTGTGTGTGTGTGTGTGTGTGTGTGTGTGTAGGTGTGTGTGTTTTGGGGGGTGGGTAATACAGGTCTATGAGTGTACACGCAGTCCAGAGGAGGATGTGAGCTGATTTGCTCTGTCATTATTTTCCTTATTTCCTTGAAATGGGGTCTCTTGTGAACTAAGAGCTCACTGGTTTGGGGCTAGGCTGGCTGACTAGCAAGCCCCAGCAACCTTATGCCCATCCCCAAAGTGCTGGCGTTACAAGAACATGCTGGCACGATTGGCTTTTGACACGGGTCTTGTTGGCTCTGCCATTTATGCTCTTTGTGAGATACTAGTTAGTGGATGTCACTGTCCTGCCCAAAGCCTTGCCTTTCAGAAACCTTACAGTAGTGATCAATACTTGTGCCCCACTTCACCTCTGGTCTCATCTCTCTGTTCCCTCACTCCATGTTAGCCATACTTACCTCCTTACCTCTGAAGCAACTGCTTCTGTCTTGTTACCGTCTGACACGGTGTTTAGGATGAACGTCAAGGTCTCCAGTGGGCTGACCAAACCATCAGATCTGTATCCTGCTCTGAAGGATCCCCCTTCCCAATCCTGCTTCTACCTTCTCCCCCTCCCCCATCACCATACTGGCAACCTAAGCCAGGGCCTCGTGCATGTCAGGCAGGTGCACTGCAGCCTTCTGTTCCTAGCCTCTTTTTATTTCTTTTTAGGTGCATACCCCCCTCCCCACCCCCACCCCCCACCCCCCGCCCAATAATCTTTTGCATTCCTAATTTTATCTCAGTGTCTGCTTCCCCAGAGACCATGACAAACCCAAGTTACTTCTGTAATCCCTTTACATACATTAATTAATCTAAACGTGTGACTTTTTCTTTTTCAGAATTCTTAAAAATATAAAATCCCAGTAGCACGAGAGTTAATTAATCCTTAACTTTTTGTCAGAAATATCGCTCTTGGTTCTTAATCTTAAATCATTTTAAAAACGATTCACTTTCCCCAGGACCTTGTGCAGCCTGACTTCCCTCCAAGGTTTCCGCTCTCTCAGTAACCTGCTCTGCTCACGAGTGATGTTTCCTTTGCTCTCTCCCGGCTCCACATCCAGCTGATGCTTCTCTACTTTTCCCATAAATCCTTGCGCGGGTCCTCTCCCATGGCTTTGCCTTCCCCTCCCTGTGCCCTTTCCCGTGCCCCGCCCCCAGCTATCTCCGAACACTTTCTCCAGTGGATTCATCCATTGCCATGGCCTCTGATAGCACCTGCAGATGTCTCATGGTGGTGCAGTCTCCATCACTTCCGTACGTTGTCACGCTTCAGAAGATGCTCTGTAAGAGAAGTCATATGAGGTCAGGGAAGCGGGAGTGGGTGGACTGGTGAGCAGGGAGGGGGGGATGGGTTAGGGGGTTTTGGGGGGTGAACCAGGAAAGGGGACAACATTTGAAATGTAAATAAAGAACATATCTAATTAAGAATATATCTAATTAAAAATAATATTAAAAAAACAAGAAAGACCGGAATCTGCCTGCTTAAGTTCAGAACACTGGCATCCTAGAAAGCCAGATGACCAAACGAGAGATGCCAAGGAATTAACTTGACCACAAGCAAATTTAATCATCAAGCGAGTGTCCTAGTTTGCTTTTTATTGCTGTAATAAACACTGTGACCAAAAAGAACTTGGCCATGGCGGGACAGTGTTTAATGGCTTGCTTCCCCTGTGTCTTAGTTTAGTTATGTTTCTATTTCTGTAGCAAAACACCATGACCAAGACAACTTATAAAAGGAAGACTGGGCCTGCCTGGGCTTTTGAAATTTTAAAACTCATCCCTAGAGAAACACCTCCTCCAACAAGGCCACGCCTCCTAATCCTTCCCAAACAGTCCCTCCCCCCTCCCCCCCCCCCCGGACTGGGGAACAAGTATTCAAATATATGACCCTACAGAGCCTGTTCTCACTCAAACCAGTCCACTCTGACTTGTTTAGTGACCGCCCCTCCTACATAACCTAGTGCCACCTACTACCTACCCAGGGGCGGCTTGCCCTCCCTCAGTGGGCTGGGTCCTCCCATATTAATCATCAATCAAGAAAATGCCCCTCAGACTTGCTCACCGGCCAATCTGATGAAAACAGTTCCTCAAACAGAGTTCCCTCTTCCAATGACTCTAGCTTGTGTAAAGTTGACAGGTTAAAACAACAACAACAACAACAACAACAACAACAACTAAGCACAGTGAGAAAAGATTGCATTACAAATTCAAACAAACACTCTAAATTAGTAAAATAGAAAGAAAATAGAAAAATGTGAATACTGTATAGGGCTAACAAAGCGAGCGAATGGTGGGACACCAGATACTGACTCAAAAAGGAAGGAGTTTGAACTCTAACGTCATACTATATATATTATATATTATATATATTATATATTATATGTACACATATTATATACATGTATATAATATATTATATACATATAATAAATATGTATTATATGTGTATATATACATACACAATATAAAAATATATTTTATATTTATATATTATATATTAAATATACACATATAATAAATGTGTGTTATATATGTATATATACACACATTCATTTTATATATAATATATTATATATATATATATATATATATATATATATATATATTGTGCTGAAGGGCCATAATCCTGCTACCCAGAGGATGACCCTACCTCTGAGGGTTGAGCAGTGGCTAGCGTCATGGGGAACCATCAACCTCACAGACACTAATGGCTTTCCATGCACACCATACTGAACTCGAGGTGGCCGTCTTTCTGTGCCCCTTGAGAGCAGGCTCCTGTTTTGTCAATGTCTTGCCATAAACAAGCTTAGGCATTGCACATAAAATAATTTTTCTCCTCTCTTACTACTAGAGATAGTGGCTATGTTTATGCAGCAGATTAAAATTGCCGTGACATGAAGAGAGAGGGTTTTTCAGTGTTCTCTCTATATATAACATGGCTGGACATGCCATCATTGCTTCTGATTAGTTGATACTATGCTACATGTGGTAAAAGCCAAAAGTTTGAGTAATGAACTTGTAAGGATGTTTAGCCCCCGTCCTTTAAACAGGGAATCAGCACACTATATCAGTAAACGTAAATGTTACTGCATCTATGTCTTTCCAAATTAGTAGGGTAGGTGATGAGTTCTCGAATATGGTAATCGATGTGGTGCTGTTAATACACAGTTGAAACTTAAATAAAATGATCCCCTCTTAAACTGTAATTAAATTTGTATACATTTTGGGTTGTTTGCATGTTTAAACTTGGGTAGTTTTCACCTCTTTTTAACTAAAAACAGAGCAAAAAGCAGCAGTTATTTCATTATCTGAGGTGAAGTTGGGTCAGAAAGGGCCAAAATCCTCTCTGTCACCACAAGTATTGGTGGGGAAGTGCGAATGGTGTGGCCGGCAACCTTGATTAAGCATGGACCATATTTTTCTATAGAAATATACGTTACCTATCGTATATTATCATCTATACATGTATACATGTACACATGTACACATATACACATTTACACACACACACATATATGTAAATGCAGTGTCTCAGCAGATTGGCCACAGACTTCTGGGATGACACACTTGGGCCATCATGAGAGGCTAGCCTTAAAGGATTCCAAATGGGTCCCTCTCTGCTTCCTTCAGAACAGCTTTTACGACTTAGCTAGGATGGGATCTAGACACACCACACGCAGGTACTGAAATGTCACACATTGCCCCATACATGCATACAATCACTGTGTCTCAAAGAATAAAGGAGGACACAAGACCCAGGAGTGACAGAAGAGCTGTCACCAGGCAGCTTCTGAGTACTGCCTCTTTTCCAGCTGCCAGCCACACCTCTGCAAAGTGACAATCCAAACTGTCCACACTTAGGAAAGGAGCCAAGTAGCCTTTGCTCTCCAATCACAGCGAACTGTTTTTTTTTTTTTTTTTTAAATCAAGCACCGTCTGCTCTATTTTAATACTTAGTCACGTGGCAGGCAGAGGTGCCGGTTTGCAACTGTTGCACCTCTCCGATGTCTCAGCGGGCAGCAGCGCGGCTGCATGCAGCCGTCCAGACTCCTGGATGGGCCGCACTCTGCGTTTCAGGGCTGGACTAGCGCTTGCTTCAAATTCTTTCTTTGCTACGAATTCTGCTCAGTTCAAACAAAATGGACACATTCCCCCATCTACACAGGCGGGGAGCCATCTAGGAGTTGCCGTTGAGGCAGGCAGTCCTCTGGGGCTGTCCCTCACAGGTCTCGGATAGGATCTTCGTTGTTGTTTTCCTTCAGCCTTTGTGTCATTTCCTGGCAAATTCCAAGTAAAATTAGCACTGAGGAATACGAAATGGCCAGTGGCTGTGACGTGCAACTCCGGTCCAGAACACAGATTTTCATTGACCTTGAACATTTTTCTCAGACTGCATATAACATGACATGCTGGGAAGCTGGAAAGCAATTCAGTAGATCCCAACAGCATTAACAAATGCAGTCACGTGGGACACAAGGGCACGTTCTAGTTTATACTCCACAGTAAAGGTGAGACTCTTTATGGAGTCCAAGTTCATTGTGTGTGTGTGCGCGCGCGCGCGCGCGCGCGCATGCGCGCGCACGTATATGTGCATGCAAGTGTGTGTGTATGTGTGTGTGCTTGTATGTGCATGTGTTTTCATGTGTTTAATGTGTGTGTTGTATGTGTGTGTGCTTGTATGTATGTGTGTTCTGTGTGTTTAATATTGTATATTTAATATAGAATAAGGTGCTATCCTCATATACGTAGTCTAGAATCTGAAAGGCACCAACCCCATGCTGGTGCTAACAAGTCAAGTCCACAGCAAATCCGAGGCCCGCGAAGTGCATGACTTGCAAGTGGTGAATGCCTTTCATCTCTAGATATTGGGGGAAGATCCAAAACAGCATTTCATGTCCAAAATCATATGATATCAAAGTTTCATCTCTACATGGCATTTATTGCAATCCAACCATTTCTGTGAGTTTCCGTATTTTCTGTGGCCACTTCGGCATGTTTGAGTACATTTAAGACAGTTACTTTAGAGCTCACACAGCTTATAGTATTACCATCTTTATAAAAATAAAAAGATGAGCAAGTCCTGATCTAGAGAAGTTGTGTGTGTGTGTGTGCATGCACATATATATGTGTGTGTGTGTCTATGTATATGTTTATTGCATGTGCATATGTATATATATGTATATGTACACACACACACACACACACACACACACACACATATATTCTGTCCAGTTTTCCACCATTTATAAGTCAGGGAGTAAGTCTAATTGCCACAAAGATGTCAGTTCCCAATATCAAACTAAAATCATCATTCAATTCTATTTATTTATTTATTTATTTATTTATTTATTTAATCATTCCATTTGTTTACATCTCAAAGATATCCCACTTCCCGGTTACCCTTCCACCAAACCCCCATCCCACATCTACCCTCCCCCTTCTCGTTTGTCTGTATGAGGGTGCTCCCCCATCCACCCACCCACACTCTCCTGCCCCACTGCTCCAGCATCCCCCTACTCTGGGGCATCGAACCTCCCCAGGACCAAGGGCCTCCCCCCTCATTGCTGTCGGACAAGGCCATCCTCTGCTACATAGGTATCTGGAACCATGGATCCCTCCAGTACTCTCCTTGGTTGGTGGTCTAGTCTCTGGGAGAACTGGGTGGCCAGACCAGCCTATGCTGTCCTTCCAATAGGATTGTAATTTCCCTCTGCTCCGCCAGGCCTTCCTCCAGCTCCCCAACCAGGTTCAATTTATTTCGAATTGCTATGATGGACTTGTTTCTAGCCATGATAGTTAGCGGCTGAGTCCTCGTGCTCATATACAAAGACTCAAGTATTTAGAGTTATTTTAAAATCTGCGAGTTCAAGATGACATCCTTAAAATTAACACAATTAAATAAATAGCAGACCAGTTTAATTAATAAAGCATAATGAATACAGGTCAGCAGACGACTTTATGTGAGGACGATGCAGTTGGGCCAGTAGACAGGGCACTGGCTGGAGTCTGAGCACACCCATGGCAGACAAAATAAACAGTGTGAGAAAAGTTATGTTATGGCAACTTTCTAAATGATAGGAATGACTTGTTTCCAATTTTTACCATTTTCTTTCCAAACTTTGTGAACCCTATGTCAAAATCAATCATGTTTCCAGCGCCTGCAAAATTAGAGCAAATTCAGATGTTATTTCTTTCCTGTGACTTGAATCTTTCCTTAATAATAAGCCAAGGAAGTTTGTCCTTGCTGTGTTCTCCAGCTCTGTGTCACATGAGTGACTAGCCAGGGTACAGAGTGGGCTGTTCAGATGCCTCTTCTTGTAAGGAGCACAGCAGTGACCTTCCCTGCCCCTCTGCACAATGACTGCCTGATTGCTTTCGAAAAAAGGCCACACCAATTCCCTATTCCTTGCAGGTGTGGAAGTTTGCCAAATTCTCACCAACATGAACTTCTACAAAACTTTTAAATCTTTGCAGATCTGGTAGTTGAAAACTAAGAACTGTATCTAAATGAAGTACCACTTCTTTTACTCTGTCTCTGTCTCTGTCTCTGTCTCTCTGTCTCTCTCTGTCTCTGTCTCTCTGTCTCTCTCTCTGTCTCTCTCTGTCTCTCTCTGTCTCTCTCTCTCTCTCTCTCTCTCTCTCTCTCTCTCTCTCTCTCTCTCTCTCTCTCTCTGTGTGTGTGTGTGTGTGTGTGTGTGTGTGTGTGTGTGTTTGTGCAGGAATGCAGTTAGAGGGCAGCGCTTAAGAGTTGTTCTGTCTTTTCACCACATGAGTCCCAGGACATGAACTCATCAGCCGCTGACTTTCCCCATGGAACCATCTTGCCAACCCTGAGTGCTTTTAGTCTGTGTTTCTGCGTTTCAAACGCGTCTGGGTGCTGAGGTGAGTGTTGAAATCTGAGGGCATCTCATTCACTCATTTGTTTGATCTGTTTATCTGTGGGCAGCTTATCAGCCAGGAGCCACAAAACACTATCATGCTGATGGTTACGATTTCAGCTTCTCTTGCAGAATAGTGCTCACACTTAAAAACTGTTTGCAAGCCTGAAGGTCCTCGGAAGCTTCTACTTAGTCTTATTCTACCCTGAGAAAATGGCAGATCAAAGAATGGGACAGCATTGGCGGCTGTGCTCGCCTTCTGTACTGATATGAGAACAGTTGCAGTTGTCTCTAGATTCAAAGAATTTCTAAGACGGGGGTAGATCCTCCTCTGGAGAAGCGTTTTTCTAAACAATTGATAAAAGCGTCTTTTGTGTTTCCAAGTTCCAAAGTCTTAATTTTCCAAGTGTGGGTTCAGTGTACGTGGACAGTATCTTAAAGGGGTAAACAAAGCGCTGTGCAGGCCACTTGCCCAGATGACAGAGAAAGCACGCTTGCAGTGCGTGACTCTTGAACTTCATTGGAGGCAGAGTGTGTCCAAGCCATCCTCATCCCTGCAATCACCCCTGCCTAGCAGAATGCCTGGCACAGGATTGGAGGAACAGGAACATCCGTGTGTGTCTGGGAAATCTGGGTGGAGGAAATGATTGAATGGTTAGGGAACTCCCTTTATACAGAGGCTGCTGACTTAGACTTTGCTGGAATTGATTGCAAGATATTTTAAGGGATAAATACAAGTTCTCTCTAAAAACACAATTGACTGGTTTACAAATTTGATTTCTGGTACCAATTCTATTGGGGACCAGAAAAGAAAGCTTGATTATCATCAGACACTCTGTTACTAAGGGAACCAATAGAGTCAAATACCTCATTACTGATGAAGCTGAGAACACAAATTAGGAAACAAAAATTCATAAATAGCCATAGGAGAAGTCTCTAAAGAGTTCTCTGACCTCTCTTATTAAACACTTCCTTTCTAAAAACTATTAATGCTGACTGTGGAAGCCACCCTCTTGTTGGACAACTCAATGGATAAGTTCTGAGCCATCATCACTAGTTTCAGAAGCTCCTTATCCTTGGAGCAATAATTGGCTTTAATTTCCTTTTATCTGTGGTTTTTGGTGCCTGTGGCTTCCAGGAGCCTCTGAAGGAGTTCTGCTTCTATGATCCCATCCCCCCTCTCTGCCATTTTCAGTAAATGCTATGGACCAAGGTCAGAAACCCAAGAAAGATCAAGTAGGGCAATTGCTTCTCATCATACAAAGGTATGGGAGCGGCTTTGGTGGGATTAATTCCAGAGCCTGTGGACCACAGCCTTTGCTGAAGAGTGATGGCTGCCGTTGGGACTGAATGCTGTTTTCTTTGAAAGAGCTATTTTAGCACGGTGATTATTTTTACAATTCAACAACGGCATCTGCCACCACAGTCCAACATGGGGTCTTGAGTGCATTGAATAAGACAAACGCCCCCCAAAAAGTAAAAAAATAAGACAAAACCCAGCTTGCTCACAAGCATTGACAATTGGCCTTGTTCAAGGTCCAGGCATTCTAAAAGAAAAAAATAAAATAATATAATATACATATACCTATTTATAGATTTCCATAATATATGACGTGTTTTATGTATGAAAACACATGTAAGGCCAGATATAGTGATACATTCCTGTAATTCTAGTCCTTGGGAAGCAGAGGGAGGAGCATCTGTGGAGGCATGAGTCCAGTCTGAGCAATGCAGAGAGTTTCAGGCCAGCAGGGACCACCTAAAGTCATGAGACACTGACTTAAATGAAAGAAAAAGTAAAACTAAAAATCTATAAAATGCATGTTCATGGTCATGAAACCAAAAATGATCTCACCTCCAGCACCAGCCTAACCAAGCTTAGACATGAGACCGTCTCACCCCTAGATAGGCTCTTAGGGCTTACAATGTGTTGCTGTGATTCTATAGACACAGAATCTCTCTATCAAAGGTGAAAATTGAATAAACACAATCAAATGAACAAACAAATGCAGAGTCATCAAGACAAACACACTCTGCAAATTCACTTTCCTGAGTGGGGGTCTGGCTCAGAGTCTTAGATACGTTCATTTAGGTTGGGGTTCTTATAGAAGTCAGGAAACCAGGAGGTGGGGCCAGAGGTGAGGGTGGGGAAGAAGGAGGCTTCACACCAGACTGAGTACAATGGAACACAGGTGTATGAAGTGGGAAAAGGGAATCATGGGGCAGAGAGGGTTACGTGGAATGGAGGTGGGAGAGAGGGTGAAAGAAGGGAGAACAAGAATGGGTAATAACACTGAAGACCTTTGGAAAAAGTCATGAAAACCTGGTATTGTAGAAGCTTCTTATGAAAACATTTATGAAACAAGTTTAAATGGAGTTACCTACACAGATGTGTAATGCCAGGTCTTACATATACTATCAAACAAGAAGCACAATGCTAGAAATGTGTTACTTCCTTCCAAGTCGTTGGTCAGTGGGGTCCCATATACCCTCTAAAACAACATTGGATTATTGCCATTGTTTTTAGTTTCCCTCCAGAACTTGACGGCAAGACTTTATTGCAGAAGATACATATACTTGAGTAACAGGACATTGACAAGGAAGATTCAACCCACTGGGTAGCTTTTATAGTGACAGAAGTTTCTAAGTATGCTGCTGTGGGAGAAAACAATCAATAGCCTTATCCAGATGTAAACACTGTGACCTATAGTAACAGCCAACTTGGCAAGCTATGTCCGTTAGTATAATAGTGGCATCAATGTTTTGGAAGTAACCAAGTACTTTGATTGGGTTGAAGGCCTACCTACTTTAAAAGATAGAATTCATAACTGGGCCAAGAACTTCAACTGAGTAGGTCATAGATCCTAGAGTTACTGCTATTCCTTAGTTAAATGGACATAGTATCAAAAATTCCTAAATACTTATCTTTATACCCATAGATTAATGGTGCCCTCAACTTTTATCAGAGAAGTTTCTTTTTGTAGTAGATGATAATTAATCCAGAGATTTATAACTAATCTAAGTGAAGAAAACAAAATAACTGTGAAGTGATCAGCTCTAAATGGGACCTCTCTCTCCCTCTCCTCAACCCCCTCTCTCACACACATATAGACAGAGAGAGAGAGAGAGAGAGAGAGAGAGAGAGAGAGAGAGAGAGAGAGAGAGAAAGAGAGAGCTTACAGGGTTACCATGAAAGAGGAGCCAAAGATTGCAAAAGCCAGAGGAGTAGAGGATTTCTGTGAAACAGTGTTTTCCAGAGGTGCCAGGGATGTCACACAGATGAACTCACAGTGGCAGTGACTGCATCCAAAAGACTTGCATAAGATCAAGCTGGCCAGCATTCCAAAGGAGAGGCTCATGGGGTTCCCCCCCCTAGCTGAAGAGGTACTGACTGGCAACTGATAGCTGTTGAGGATGGGAGAGTCAATCTTCAGAGGTAGCCCCTGTGTCCTGGTTTGCTTCCTAGTGCTATGATAAACACCTCGACCAACAAACAAATAAACAAACAAACTCCCACTTCAGAAGGACAGGGAAGACAGGCAGGAACTCAAGGCAGTAGCCTGGTAACAGAAACTTTAGTGGAGGCTATGGAGGAACTTCCTTACCAGCTTGGACCTCATGGCTTGCTCAGCCTGATTTCTTATATAACCTAGGACCACCTGCCCCGGGGTGGCCCCTCCCACTTTAGCCTGGGCCCTCCCACATCAATGATAAATTAAGGTAATTCGCCACAGACATCCTATAGGTCTACCTAGTGGAAATATTTTCTCAATTGAAGTCTCTAGTTTGTGTTGACAAGCAACTAACCAGAATATCCTAGTAGACTGTTCCTGACCCAGTGGAAGGCCCTGTACCCATATACATGCTGGCAGCAGTAAATAGAATTGCTGTATTTAAAAAAAAACATGGAATTGGGAGGGGAAAGGGGAAGTATGGAAGGAGTTGGAGGGAAAAACATTGGGTAGTAGATATAAACAAAGCACATATATTCATGTCTGAAATTCTTAAACAATAAAGAAGAAAACTTAAGGTCAAGATTCACATGGATACTCACACCCTCAGTTCAGATCCCAAAGGGCTGACCATCCACCCTGATGCCATGCCCCGGTCCTCAACACAAGCAGCTATCTGCTGCTTAGGTGCAGGCCATGCCAGTCGGGAGAACAAAGACCACTTGCTGGACCAAAGGCCACTCTAGCTTCCGGAAGTCCAGCCCCCAACTCAGACAGAGATTCCCTGCTAGAGCAGAGGTCACGTCAGCTGCCGGAAATACAGGCCACAAAGACCAGAAGACAAAAGAGGAAACAGAAACCAAGGAACAAAACAACCATCCAACAAACTCAGAAATCGGCACCTAGAGCTATATTCATCCCAAACCCGATGCCTAGATACCAGTGTAAAAACACAATTAACAATGGCCAGGACAATGTGGCACCACCAGAGTCTAGCTATCTTACTACAGCAACCCCTGAATATTCTAACACAGCTGAAGTACAAAAAAAGTCTAAAAACGAAGTTTATGAAGATAATAGAGGTTCTTAAAGAGGAAGTTAATAAAGCCCTTAAAGAGATCCAGAAAAACACATACAAACAATTAGAGAAAATAAATAAATCCCTTAAAGAAATATAGGAAAATAAAAATAAAAAAGCAAAAAACAAAAAACAAAAAAAAAAAAAAAAGAAAAAGAAATAAATAAATCCTTGAAGAAAGCCAAGAAAGAAACAAGCAAACAGATGAAGGGAATGAATAAAACCATTCAAGACTGAAAATGGAAATAGAACCAATAAAGAAAACATGAACTGAAGGAATACCAGAGATATAAAGTCTAGGTGCCCGACGGTGGTGGCGCACGCCTGTAATCCCAGCACTTGGGAGGCAGAGGCAGGCAGATTTCTGAGTTCGAGGCCAGCCTGGTCTACAGAGTGAGTTCCAGGACAGCCAAGGCTATACAGAGAAACCCTGTCTCGAAAAAACCAAATCCAAAAAAAATAAATAAATAAAAAATAAAGTCTAGGTATGCCAACAGGAACTACAGATGTAGCATCACCAACAGAATACAAGAGATGGAAGAGAGAATCTCAGGCATAGAAGATACCATAGAAAATTTGATACATTGTTAAAAGAAAATGTTAAATCTAAAAAATGTTTTGTGTTAATAGACAAAACATTTTTAATGAAGTCATAGAAGAAAAATTTTCTAACCTATAAAAGTATAAGACGCGTACAGAACTACAAATATTGGACCAGAAAATATTGTACCAGAAAAGAAAGTTCCCTTACTACATAATAATCAAAACACCAAACATACAGAGTAAAAAAAAGAATATTAAAAACTACAAGAAGAGGCCAAGTAACATATGAATATAGATCTATTAAAATTATAGCCGACTTCTTAATGGAGACTCTAAAAGTCAGAAGGTCCTGGACTTGCAGACTCTAAGAGATCACAGATGCAAGCTCAGATTATTATACCCAATAAAACTTTCAATCACCGTAGTCGGAGAAAACAAAATATTCCATGAAAAAGTCAAATTTAGACAATATCTAAGAACAAATTCAGCCCTACAGAAGGTACTAGAAGAAAAACTCCAACCCATGAATTAACTATATACATGAAAATACAGAAAATAACCTTACATCAGAAAAAACAAAAAGGAAGCGCGCGCGAGCGCGCGCGCACGCACACACACACACACACACACACACACACACCTCACCACCACCACCAACAACAACAACAAAAACAACAAAAAGAACAAAATAAGAGAAATTAGCAATCATTGGTCATTAATATCTCTCAATATCAATTCTCCAATAAAAATATAGAGACAAATAGAATGTATGTGAAAATAAGATCCATTCTTTTGCTGTATATAAGAAAGGCACTTCAACATCAAAGATAAACATTACCTCAGAGTAAAGGGTTGGAAAAAGATTTTGCAAGCAAATGAACTCAAGAACAAGCTGGTTTACTACTCTAATATCTTTTTTTAAAAAAAGACTTAAAATGAAAATTAATCAAAACAGAGAAGGACACTTCATACGTATCAAAGGACAAATCCACCAAGGTAATGTTTCAATTCTTAATATCTATGCCTCAAACACAAGGATACTCACATGTGTAAAATAAGCACTACTAAAGCTTAAATCACCTATGCAGCCTCACATATTAATAATGGGAGACTTCAATACCTCACTCTCAACAATGGTCAGGTCATACCAACAGAGAAATGCTGTATCTAATAGATGCTTTTGAAGCAAATGGACCTACCAGATATCTACAGAACATTTTGCCTAAAGACAAAAGGTTATTCCTTATCCTCAACATCTCACTAATCTTCTCCAAAAGTTGACCACATACTCAGTCACAAAGCAAATCTCAACAGACACAAGGAAAGTGAAATAATACCCTGCATCCTATCAGACTACCACAGATAAAAGCTGATTTCAACAAACGGCAGAAACAAAAGAAAGCCTACCAAATCATGGAAATTGAACAACTGTCTATAGAATGACTACTAGGTCAAGGAAGAAAGAAAGAAAGAAATTAAAGACTTCCCCAAATTCAATGAAAATGAATACATGACTTACCCAAATGTACAAGACACAGTGAAAGTGGTACTAAGAGGAAAGTTCATAGCACTAAGTGCCTTCATAAAGAAAGTAGAGAGATCTTATACTAGCAGCTTAACAGAACACCTGAAAACTCTAGAACAAATGGAAGCAATCATAGCAAGAGAAGTAGACAGCAGGAAATAATCAAACTCAGGGCTGAGATCAACAAATTGGACACAAAGAGAACAATAAAAAAAAATCAGTGAAACAAAGTTGGTTCTTTGAGAAAATCAACAAGATAGACAAATCTTTATCAAAACCAACTAAAAGATGGGGAGAACATATCTAAAGTACCAAAATCAGAAACACAAACAGGAATATAACAAACCCTGAGGAAATCCAAAATATCATTAGTTCATACTTCAAAAAGCCACATTCCCCTAAAAGAAATGGACAATTTTGGATAAATACCAATTTCCAAAGTTGAATTAAGATCAGATGAACAATTTAATTAGACCTATAACCCCTAAGGCAATAGACACAGTCATTAAAAGTATCCCAACCAAGCCGGGCAGTGGTGGCGCACACCTGTAATCCCAGCACTTGGGAGGCAGAGGCAGGCAGATTTCTGAGTCCGAGGCCAGCCTGGTCTTCAGAGTGAGTTCCAGGACAGCCAGGGCTACACAGAGAAACCTTGTCTTGAAAAAAAAAAACCAAAAAAAAAAAAGTGTCCCAACCAACAAAAAACCTAGGACCAGAAAGTCTTAGTGCAGAATTCTCCTGGACATTCAAAGAAGAGCTAATATCAACACTCTTCAATTTATTCTACAAAATAGAAACAGAAAAAAACATTGATAAATTCATTTTATGAGGCAATAGTCACCCTGATACCTAAATAACACAAAGACTCAGCAATGAAAGAGAATTACAGACCACTTTCCCTCATGAACATTGATCAGAAAATACTTAATAAAATACTGACAAATTGAATCCAAGAATACATCAAAAAGACCAGCCACCTATATCACGTAGACTTCATCCCAGAGACTCAAGGATGACTCAACATACAAAAATCTGTCAATGTAATCAAGCATGTAAACAAACTGAAGAAAAAACCCACACGATCGTCTCATTACATGCTGAAAAAACCTTTGACAAAATCCAACACCCCTTCATGATAAAAGTCTTGGGGAGACCATGGAAACAGAGCACAGAGCTAAACACGATAAAGGCAATATACAACAAATTAAATGGGGAGAAACTTAAAGCAATTCCACTAAAATTGGGAACAAGACAAGGTCATAGACTCTCCTAATCTATTCAATGTAGTACACGAAGTATTAGCTAGAGCAATAAGACAACTAAAGGTGATCAAGGGGATACAAATTGGAAATGAAGAAGTCTAAGTATTGGTTTTTGCAGATGAAAGGATAGTATACTTACATAAGCAACCCAAAAAATTCTACCAGGGAACTCCTACATTTGTTAAACACCTTCACTGAAGGGGCTGGATAAAAGAATGACTCAAAAAAAAAAATAATCAGGAGCCCTCCTACTTACATACAACAAATGGGTTGAGAAAGAAATCAGGAAAACAACTTTCTTCATAGTAGCCACAAACAATATAGAATATTGTGGGGGTAGTTCTGACCAAGTAAGTGAAATACCTATATGATAAAACTTAAAGTCATTGAAAAAATTGAGGAAGATATCAGAAAATGGAAAGATTTCCTGCCCATGCTCATGGGTCAGGAGGATTAACATTATAAAAGCGGCCATCTTCCTCAAAAGCAATCTACAGATTCCATGCAATCCCCATCAAAATTCCAACATAATTCTTTACAGACCTTGAAAGAACACCCAACTTCGTACAGAAAAACAAAAATCCCAGGACAGTTAAAACAGTTCTATACTATAAAAGTGAAAGGATAAGGTTGTAAGCTAGGAATCCCCCGTGCCTGAGTCTAGGGTGACCCCAAAGGAGCAGAGGTTTAGTCTACACCTTGTTGGCCTGGAAGTGTGCACATATCCCACCCGCCTCCAGGGTCCAACCACGAACCTCTGGGAGTGTCCCTGGAATCTTTTCCCGTCTCCCTTCGAGGAGTGGCTGTGGCAGGGACAGGCACAGCTGGGGGCTGGTGGAATCACCGCGGGGAGCTGCAGGGCTCCTGCCTGGGGGGCACTTGGGTCCCCAACGCCAGTGGGGGAGGGTGGGCACGACCCTGTGCGCAGTGGCCACGTAAGCGGAAATGACTTAACTAGTTCTTCCGGCCTCTGTGAGAGGCTGATAGGTTCTCAGAGAGCGCGGGTTCGGATGGTTTGAACTGATTGGCTAGAAGCTTGTGGTAGGCGGGTTCTGTTATAAGCCTATAAAAGGCCAATCCAAGCCAGCCCACAGGGGGCTCACTTCTTCTACCCTGCATGGTAGGACTGTGACCCCCTCCCCTCCCCAGAGCTCTGGAAATTAAAATTCCTCTTGCAAATTGCATCAGGTCTGTCTCTCGTGAGTGTTTGGGGTGCCGGTTTCCGAGGCATGGGGTGCTGGGGTACCACCATCTTTCTTTCGGATCTTACAAAAGGACTTCCGGGGACATCACCATTCCTGATTTCAAGCTGTACCACAAAACTATAGTAATAAAAACCAAGTCTTGCCAGGCAGTGGTGGCGCACACCTGTAATCCCAGCACTTAGGAGGCAGAGACAGGTAGATTTCTGAGTTCGAGGCCAGCCTGGTCTACAGAATGAGTTCCAGGATAGCCAGAACTACACAGAGAAACCCTCTCTCGAAAAACAAAAACAAAAACAAAACAAAACAAAAAAACCAAAAACAAAAAAACAAAAACAAAAAAAAGCCCAAGTCTTGGCATAAAAACAAACAGGTTGATCAATGGAATAGAACTGAAAACTGAGACATAAATCCACACACCTATGAACTCATGAATTTTGATAAAGAAGCCAGAAATATACAATGGCAAAAAGAAAACATCTTCAATAAATGGTGCTGGACTAACTGGATATCTGCATGCAGAAGAATGAAAATAGATCCATATCTATTATTCTGTATAAAACTCTAAGTTCAAGTAGATCAAAGAACTCAACATAAAACCAGATATATTAAACTTGATAGAAGAAAAAGTAGGGAATACCCTTGAATGCATTGGAACAGGAAGTAACTTCCTAAACAGAACAGGGCTACTATCCAAAATATATAAAGAACTTATGAAATTAGACATCAACAAACAAAATAATCCAATTTAAATGTGATGTACAGATCTAAACGGAGAATTCTCAACAGAGGAATCTCTAACAGAGAAATACTTTAAAGAACTGGTCAACATCCTTGACCATCAGGGAACTGTAAATCAAAACCACCTTGAGATTCCATCCTATACCTGTCAGAATGGCTAAGATCAATAATATAAGTAACAGTTCATGCTGCTGAGGATATGGAGCAAGGGAGATGCTCCTCTGTTGCTAGTGATAATGTAACCTGGTATAGCCACTCTGAAGACCCAGGTATACTGCTTCTGAGCATTTACCCAATGGTAGCTCCACAACAAGGACTCTTGCTCAACTACGGTCATAGCAGCTTTATTTATAGTAGTCAGATGTTGGAGACAACCTAGATGTCCTTCAACCGAAGAATAGATAAAGAATATGTGGAAATTTTCACAATGGACTATTACTCAGCTGTTAAAAAAAAATAACATAATGAAACATGCAGGCAAGTGGATGGAACTAGAAAAAAATCATCCTAAGTGAGGTAACCCAGACCCATAAAGACAAATATGCTACATACTCACTTATACATGGATATTAGCTGTAAACTAAATGATAATCATACTAAAAGCCACAGACCCAGAGAGTCCATGTAACAAGGAGGACTCAAGCAGGGAATCATGGATCTCCCTGGGAAGGAAACATACAATATATTTCACAGGAGAAGTGGGGGTAGGTGGAGACTGGCATGGGAGGAATCAGGTCAGGGGAGTCTGGAGGGGGAGTGTATTGTGAGACATGACTGGAGAAGGAGAGCATGTAGGGATGAGATAGAAACCAAGGGCAATGGGATCTCCCAGGAGTCTCTGAGGATGACTCAAGCAAAGACTCCAGGTAATGGAGAGTATGCAGCCTAAACTGCCCGCCTCCTGTAACCAGGCGAGGCTTCTGGTGGATGTACTGGGACATAAGCTAGCCATAAAATTTTCGCCCTACAATTTGTACTCCCGGCAAGACACGCTAGGGGTAAAGGTTGTGTAGAACTTGTGAGAGTGGTCAACAAATGACTGGTTCAACCTGAGACCCCTTGTACTGCCTAGAGGGCCAGAAACCTGTGATTGGTCTAGCCCAGAGACCTTGGATAGAACCAAATATAATCAGGGGGGAAAAAAAGTCAAAGAAATGATTTCTAATGATACTTTGCTATCCTCATAGACAGGAGCCTCGTACAATATTCAGTATAATGTTCATTAGAGAGGCTCCATCCAGCAACTGATCAGAGCAAATGCAGAGACCCACAGCCAAACCTTAGGCAGAGCTCAGGGAATTCTGAGAAATAGCAGGAGGAAAGATCGCAGGAGCCAGGTGGGCCAAGGACACCACAAGGACATGACCTTCAGAATTAACTCACCCCAGGGGGTCCATTCTTATTCAAACCACCACATATCACCTAAGGGACTTTTATGCTAAGAATTGTTTGGGTCATAAGTGGAGTTGTTTTAAACAGCATAAGAAAAACCTCTTTGAGAAGAAATTGCAGAAACTATGGGTGCTTCCCTTTGTTTCCTCCAGGCAAAGGATCTCTGAGCCCTTTCTACTTAAAGTGTGTTGTTGACTTTTGGCAATGAGACAGGTTGACGTCATGACAGTTCAGGAGACTAGGCCTAAGAAGCCTAAGAATTGGGCAAGTCTAGGCAAGCCTAGGCAAGTCAGTTACTAGAAAAACAAAACAAACAACAAACAAACAAACAAACAAACACCCAGGCTTCAGTCAGAAACTATCCTGCCATCACAAGCTGCCCCACCTGGCCTAATGCAAGGGAAATGGGTCAGCAAACGTTTCCAACCCGCAAGTCCCAGTAACGGTCCTGGAATGTCCCTACAGATGGGTTGCCTAGCCTGGAATTCCTCCTAATGTGATTTGGGAAGTGGGAAAGGGTGGATGGGGGAACACGGGGAGGGAAAAGAGCATGGGGGACCTTTGGGGGGCAAGGAACCAGAAAAAGGGAAATGAAATGTAAATAGAGAATATATCCAAAAAAAAAAAAAAATTTGGGCCTGTGAGCTCACTTCATTGTCTCTATCTTGAAATGAGAGACCCCACATGCTGGACTTCTGCAGAATAAAATGCTCTGTGCTTTTACATACTATTTGAGTCTTGGGTATTTGAGTCTGGTAAACAATGTGGTTCCTATCCACAGCTTTATGAGTTGGACTCAGTGTGTTTCCTGCTCCCATGTGATTTTTATATATGTTAAAGGTTAAGGAGTTCTACTCTAAGCCATGGAAGCTGACCAAAGCCAGAATTTACCTGCATATCTCCCATAGACATATACCTGAAGAGCTGGCAAGAAGACTGGATGTCTAACTGATAAGATAAGCTCTTGTGTGCTGGTTTGTTGTTGCTGATGAGATACAAGTCGGGGTCATCTGGAAAGAGAGAACTTCAATTGGTGAAATACCGTCACGGGATTTGCCTAGGGACAAGTCTGTGTGGGCATTTTCTTGATTACTGATTAAGATGGAGAAGCCCAGTCCATTGTGGCTGGGGACACTCCTGGCCAGGTGGTCCTGGGCTATATAAGAAAGCAGGCTGAGGAAAGTACATGGAGCCAGCCAGTAAGCTGCATTCATTCGGGGTCTCTGCTTCAGTTCCTACCTAGTTTCTGTCCTACATTCTCTCAGTGATGGGGATTGTGACTAGGACCTGTAAGCCTGCCAAACCCTTTCCTCTCCAACTTGCTTTTGATGTGGTATCTTCATCACAAACCCACCCTAAATCAGGGCCATAGCTGGCAGCAGCCTATACACAGGACATAGAACAAAGGAGTTCCTGCTTTTGCCTGCCTGCCCTCACTCTTGCTGGCAAGTTCCTCTCTCCTACTGGTGAGGCATTCCTTCACTGGCATCAGAACTTACTTCTTTGGGATTCCAAAGGAGACTTAAGATCAGCTGAGACTTCTAGCCTCGTGATTGGATTCTTGACTTTCCATTGGAAGACAGGCATTGTTGGACTATCCAAACCACAGCCTGTAAGTCACTACTCTAATAAATCCACTTTTGATTATATGGAGTTATTCTTTTAGCTGAATTCCTCTAGAGAACCCTGACTAATACATCAATTACCCAGAAGACTTAGGAAGGGAAAGACTCTTTTGCTTAGAAGAATATCGTGCAAGTCTAAGCTGAAAACAAAATGCCAAAACATAACTGTTGATTTTCTTTTCAGTTAATTGAGGGCCCAAGGCTAAGAATAAGGTTAAAAGGAGGTGGGGGTGGGGAGAGTCTGACAAGATGGCTCAGTGTGTAAAGATTTCTACTGTTAAGCCAATAATCTGAGTTTGAACCCTGGGACACATGTTTGAAGGAGAGAATCTACTATGGCAATGACCTCCATAATTGTGTTGTGGCACATGCACCCACACACATACACATGCACACAAAATAAGTACACAAAAGTGCAATAGAGATTAAATAAAAAAGGAAATACACAACATTGTGTTCCTTCTTCCCACCAACTCTCGGTACCATCTCATGTCCCTGAGTTTGCTGACTGAGAAACATTTCTGTCCTATGTGGTAAATGTTTGGTTTTGGACCCCAGGGCAAGGGACTGAGGTGCTTATCTTATACACAAAAGCAGACCTGGCTTCCAGGTTCTTCCAGCATCCCCCAGTCCCTATCTGGAATACCTTGCCATCTACCTTGAAATTTCCAGCCCAGGGGCTGCCCTTCTCAAAAAGACTCTTCCCTATATAATCCAGATCTCTCTCTCTCTCTCTCTCTCTCTCTCTCTCTCTCTCTCTCTCTCTCTCTCTCTCTCTCTCCTGTGCCCTCTTTCTCTTTCTTTGTCCCTCCCCTCCCCCCTTCCCCATGATAATGTCTGATATCCCTGTCCCTGGCCTTGGTCCTTGGGGCCAGTAAATTTGCCCACCCAAAAGCAGCTCCCCAATAAACCTGACTTTAATATAATCTAACCTGGCTCAAATTGGCTCATTTCACTGATGGTGGAGAAATAACCTATCAGTAAACTTCAAGCTTCTGGGTGACAATGAACTACAGAGTCCATATAAAGTAAAACGTTTATGCACATAAAAGAAAAGGTTCACATGTATGTTCTTCGAGGAAGCATTTTCCTTGGGAGGCTTTGTCCGGGGGCTCCTCATAGTTCTCAGGCTCCTGCCTTTCTTTTTTCTGTCACTATTTATTGAGTGAATGAAATCACTTTGTGTTTCCCCAGGGATGGAAAACCTCTTTCCCTTTCAGCTCTGTAGATACTGGAGTCTTGCCAAGGGGTCTTTGATATCACATTTTCTCCATCACAGAAATCATATAAAATCAGCAGTTATAAAAAGTTCCAGTGACTAAGCAGAAATCCATTCTAAGCAGAAATGAAAGGAGCCAATCAGAGCACAAACAGGTCTAAAAAGCTGTAGCCTTCTACCATGGTGATAGTTATGTGAGCCATAATCTAATATTTAGATAGAAGAGAATTGCTTTTTTTTTTTTAAAGCTTATTTGTGTCTTATCCCCAGGTTTCTACTCTGAAAACCTTCCTATTGTCTCCAGGCCATGTCTGTGTTATATTTCTCCAGCACATTCACCTAGCTCAAGTATCTTCTTAACACTTGCTGTCGAGGATGATAAGGTATTATTAGAACATAATCTCATGTGATTGTATATAATAAAGGACTTTGGTAAATCTAGACAGATAAGTACAACCTAATTTGAGTTTAAAAGCCCTTTAATGTGTACATTTAGAGCACACCATACTAATAGTGTGGCAAGAAACAAAGACAGGTCGAGTACCTAGACTAAAATACTTCAGAGATGAGCTACAATGTGTCTGGTACTGATCTGGACGCTGAAAGTCTAAGGCAGACATTCCAATGTGGTGTGGTTCTTCACTCTGGCTATACAACTGAGACACTTGGAATATCTATCTATCTATCTATCTATCTATCTATCTATCTATCACAGTGGTTCAAAACTTTCTTAACGTTGAAACCCATAATGCTGTGGTGACCCCAGTCACAGAATTATTTTGTTGCTACTTAATACTTGCAGCTTTGTTACTGTTAAAATTGAATGGAAATATCTGATATGCAGGATATTTAATATGTGACCATCAAAGGCGTCAGAATCAACAAGTTGAGAACTGTTGAACTACCATTTATTTATCTCTTCTCTATCTGCACATATACACACACACACACACACATCAATTAGATGCCTGCTCCCAATCCTAGATGTTTCTAATCAATGTATTAGAGTGAGGCTATTTTTTAGACTAGTTTTTAAGTTGCCTAAGTGATCTGTCCATGGCTGAAAGTTTAAAGGCATTGCTTTGAAAAAAATATACTAAAATAATTTATACATAAACTGTCGGGCCAATTTATTTTGACCTGTGTAATAATGGAGAGCATATTTTTGCTCATGCTCTTGAGAATATGGCCTTTATGCATTCATGATGTCACAGTGAATCATTAAGAAAGAGTCCTGCAGACCTTCGTGATGACATCTGAGCAGCTGTAACCTTATGGCCTTCCTACCTCAAGCTTTTTTCTAGAGCTTGATTTTTAGAAGGAGGTAGAGTATATGTATATGTTATATAACGTATGAAAAATACATGGGTCCAAGCATCCCCTTTTGTTAGTTTATGTTACTATCTCACCTCACTGCAGCTGCAGCTGAGTTTCCCAGTTACCAGCTTTTCCTACATCCTACTTCTTAGCTCATTCCTCCCGTAACTTAGCTTAGCTCTAATGCTCCAGCATTCCTCAGACTTTCAAGTACTCATTATCAATAAACTCTTGGCCCTATTAATATTTAACTGGTAGAGAATCATTGTGATTAAGGAAATTATAGGAGGTGCCAACCGCATGGCCCTCATTTTTCTGAGACAAAAACTTCCCTGGGGTTTGGCTTATGAAAGATTGACCACATTGTCCATAGTTTGACACATCTTTCTTCTTCACATGCTTCATTTTGTCAGTTTCTTTACTGAAAGCAATTATGATAACCTGGGGAGATGTGTTTGAGGATTAGAACTGAACGGCAGAAGGAATGTAATAGTCAGGGCCTGCTGCAACAGAATACGACATCCTGGGTAGCCTAAGCAACAGACTGTGTCCTTTCATTATTCTGGATTCTAAAAATCCAAGAAGCCAGCACGTTTGTTTCCTTTTAAGATTGTGAAGAAGAGTCTGATCTGTACTTCTCCCCCAGCTTCAAGTGGTAGACCAGTAGTCTCTAGTATTCTCCGGCTTATACCATGTCACTTGAGCCTTGCGTTCTCTCTCTCTCTCTCTCTCTCTCTCTCTCTCTCTCTCTCCCCTCCCCCCTCTCTCTCTCTGCCCCTCCTCTTCTCCATTTCTTCCTTATGTAAGAACACTGGTTGTACTTGATTACAGCCATCTAAGACCTATTTCTACTTGACTGTCTAAGACCCTATCACCTGTTACAGTATGAGGTATTAGAACTAGGACTTTGATTCTGGGGAATCCATCCACTCTGATGTGATAGTCTTTTTCTGTGATGTCTGAGAGGCAATGGTTTACATCTTGCTTCCTCAAAAGCTCGCTTGACAACACTATCTGTGGTTCCTTCCAGTTTCATAATGCCTTTTTGACATCATGGCTGTGGTCTCATTTGGTATTGTGTTCCTCCAAAGGAAACATCCTTTGCTGTAGAGAGAGGAAACAGATACTCAGTTTCGAGAACTCGCCATCTCTCAAGAGAAGAAAAGCTCACTATAGCAGTAACATTGTTTCCGTCGTTCTTCCCCATTCCCAGTTCCCCACACCTTTTCCCAATCAGCCACTCCAGCTGGCCTTCTCCTCTGACTTTCCTGGAAAGTAATTTGGGTTTAAGTCACTACCTGCTGCTTTAAGAAAGCCAAGGAAGCCACTTATCCAGTCTCTCAAATAACTCAGATGCTGGGACATGCTGCATTGAGTTCTCTGTCCCTTATGGAAGAAAACAATTCCCATCAAGGGGTGAATGGTGGTCTCATCTGAGAGTAAAGAGGTCAACAGGTTGAGCAGAAATTGCACACCTGGGGGAAATGTTGCCCAATGAGGCCGAAAATAGGTGGAAGAATCACCATAGCACCCAGGAAGCTGCTTGGAGCTTTGGTTCATTAGTCAGGGTTCTCTAGAGTCAAAGAATGTATGGGTAGTCTCTATATAGTTCGGGAATTTGTTGATGACTTATTTCCTGTAGTCTAACTCCCCAACAATGGTCAGCAGCAGCTGTGGATGGAAGTCCAAGGATCTAGCAGTTGCTCAGTCCCATGAGGCAAGCAGGCTAAAGAGAGGGCAAATCTTCCGTCTTCCAAAGTCCTTATGTAGTTCTCTAGCAGAGGGTGTGGCCCAGATTAAAGGTGTGTATCACTGAGCCTTTAATCCCAGATGACCTTGAACTCAGAGATCTCCCTGTCTTAATGTTCTGGAATTCATAGCCACTATGCTTCAAGATCTCCATGCCACGATCCAGGTCAGAAACTTGCATCTCTGAGTCTCCAGATTAGGATCACAGGTGAGCCTTCCAACTCTGGATTGTAGTTCATTCCAGATATAGTCAAGTTGACAACCAGGAATAGCCACTACAGTTCATGTTTGCAAGTGCATTGGATATTCTTACTGACTTCCTACATGTAGAGAACACACCCATAGCTGTTTCTAAGACCAGAGCACAAAGCTGCGAAGTGGGAGGTGGTTTTGGTGGTTCTTTTGATTTTTCCCCCTGTCTTTTTACCTCTAGCACTTTGCTCATAACTAAACCGCTTATGGTCATTGTTTTAACCCAATGTTATGATGTAACCAAAATAAAAGACACTTTTTGCTTCAGGAAAATTTTCCATAAGATACCTAAAAGCTTAGAAAAAGTCATCTCCTAATATGTGTAAGAATCTTCTAGAAAGAGCATGAATTGATGTCAAAAAATTACAAGTAAATTCTAAGGGATATCTAAGAGATCAAAGCAGGAAATCATGCTGTGTTTGAGAAGATTTTAGCAAAGGATATAAACCAATGGGTGTGGTGGGTTTTACTGTGCGGTTAAAAATACCTCTTACTTAGCCTCTCTGATTTCCTTTTCAATTTATCAAACAGGGAACGTTACTTCCATCCAAAGGTGGGACATATGTCAGTGAGGTGTGCAGAATGACACCACTTTTGCCTGTACAATCATTCTGAGACAATCTCTCTGCCTATTTCATTGACTGTATCTCTGTGCAGTCCCAAGCGTAAGGAGGGCTAAGAAAAAGAGAAGACAGAGAGATAACAGCCAGCAGATGCTCCCAGGGCCTGTCTTCTAATACAGATTTGCTGTACCCTGAGCACTGCCACTCAGATGTCACCAAGGCTGGGCGACATGCATGGTCTCCACCGCTGCTCTCACTCTGCTCTTTGTTCCAGACTCAGTTTCCCCTACATGTGGGCTCCTGTGCACAAACACATCCGCCTGCACACACATCTCTACAACAAGGAGGCCTTACGATGCTCCGAGGTGGGAGAACAAAGGGAGCTTTCTTTGTCCTGAAGTTCACTGCAGCCTCTCTGCCCTCCCAACTATGTCTGTTCTTACAGTGTGCTTTGTCCCATCTGGTTAACTGAAGGCCAGGAACAAGCCTGTATCTCTCTAAACTTCCCCGAAGTTCCACAATGTTCAGAAGATAGTAGACTTTTTTTTAAAAAACCCTTATTAGAAAATAGAAAGTGGGGGAATATCTTGGAATGCATTGGCAAGGGAGACAATTTTCTGCTAGTGCAGGCACCAAGACCAACAAATAACAAATGAGACCTCATGGAACTGGGAAAAACAAAACCTCAGCATGGCAAAGGACACTGTCAAAGGACAGCAGCAGCCTACAGAATGGGAAAGGGATTTTACCAACCGCATCCGATAGAGGACTAATATCCAAAATATAAAAAGAACTCAAGAAACCAGATATCAAAAATCAAATAATCCAATTAAAAATGGGGTATGAATCTAAACAGAGAATTCTTGATGGAGAAATCTTAAATAGCTAAGAAACACCTATGGAAATGGTCAACACCCTGAGCCATCAGGGAAATGCAAAGCAAAAACTACTTTGAGATTCCATTTTATACATATCAGAATGGCTGAGGTCAATAATAATACGAGTGACAGCTCATGCCGTGAGGCTGTGGAGTGAGGGGAACGCTTCTCCGTTGCTGGTGAGATTGCAAACTTGTACAGCCACTCTTGAAATCAATATGGCAGGCTTTTTAAATTATTATTATTTGTTTCTTCACTTTACATCCCAGTATTAGCTTCCTCTCTCCTCCCAGTACCCCCTCATACAGAACCTCCCCCATTCCTCTCTCCCCTTCTCTCCTTTGAGAAGAGGGATCCCCTTCTAGGTATCACCCCCCCCCCCCGCCCCCAGCATATCAGGTCACTACAGGACTAGACACATCCTGTCCCACTGAGGCCACACATGGCTGTCCATTTAGGAATCCACAGGCAAGCAGGCAATAGATTCAGAGAGAGCCCCCATGCCTGTTGTTGGGGACCAAGCTGCTCATATGCTACATACGTTCAGGGGGCCTAGGTCCAGTCTGTGCTTGCTCTTTGGTTGGTGATTCAGTCCCTGGGAGCCCCCAAAGGTCCAGGTTAGTTGACTCAGTTGGTCTCTCTGTCCTCTTCAGGTCCCTCAATCCTTCTTTCATCTCTTCCAAAAGACTCCCCGAGCTCCATCTACTGTTTGGGTGCGAGTCTCTCCATCTCTTTCCATTGACTGCTGGGTGGAGCCTCTCAGAGGACAGTTTTGCTAGGTTCCTCTCTGCAAGCATAACAGAATATCATTGATAGTGTCAGGGATTGGTTCTTGCCCATGGGATGAGTCTCAAACGAGGACGCGCATTGGTTGGCCATTCCCCCTGTCTCTGCTCTGGTGTCTTTGTTCCTGCACATCTTGTAGGCAGGACACGTTTTGGACGGAAGGTTTTGTGGGTGAATTGCTGTCCTTATCCTTGCTCTGGGAATCCTGCCTAGCTATAGAAAGTGACCATTTCAGGATCCATATCCCCCTCTCCCCCCCCCCCCGCCCCCCGGCCGTCCACTGCTAGGATTCTCAGCTAGAGTTGCCCCACAGACTCCCTGGGGTATCACCCCCCACATCCCAGGTCCCTGACACATCCTAGAGATGCCTCACAGCCACCTATTTCCTTTCTCTCCTGCTCTCCCTACATCTGATCCTCCCTCTGCCCCCTCCCCACCAACCCTTCTCCCATCCAGTTCTCTCCTTCCATTAACCACCAAAACCTATTTTGTTTCCTCTTCTGAGAAAGATTCAACCATCCTCCCTTGGGCTCTCCTTGTTATTTGGCTTGTTTGGGTCCATTGATTGTAGCGTGGTTATCTTGTACTTTATGGCTAGTATCCACTTATAAATGAGTACATACCATGCATGTCCTTTTGGGTCTTGGTTACCTCACTCAGAATGATATTTTCCAGTTCTGTCCATTTGAATATGACAATCCTTAAGAACATTGGGGATCTAATCTACCTCAAGACCCACTTATGCCACTTCTGAGCATATACCCAAAGGATGCACCATCATACCACAAGGGCACTTGCTCAACGATGTCCATAGCAGCTTTATTCATAATAGCCAGAGACTGCAAACAATCTTGTTGTCCCTCAACTGAAGAATGGATAAAAAAAAAATGTGGTGCATTTACACAGTGGAGTCTTCCTCAGCTGTTAAAATAATGAGATCAGGAAATTTACAGGCAAATGGATGCAACTAGAAAATATCTCCTGAGTAAGGGAACCCAGACCCAGAAAGACAAACATGGTGTGTAGTCACTTATATGTGGATATTAACTGTAAAGGGTAATCATACTACAACTCGTAGTCCCAGAGAGGCTAAGTAACAATGAGGGCTCTAGTGGGGGATGCACGGATCCCCCTGAGAAGAGGAAATAGAGTACATTTTGGGGGTGAACTGGAGGCAGGGGGGATGAAACAGGAAGAATAAGGTGTGGGAAGGAGAAATAGAGGGAGAACGTGTGGGGAGAGATGACTGGAATGGGGGGTGGGGGCACTCCAGGGCAGTACGGAAACCTTATGTAATGGAAACTTCCTGGAATGTATGAAGGTGACCCTAGTGAGGACTCTGATGGAGGATACTAAGTCTGGACTGGCCATCTCTTGTAGCCAGGCAAGACTTCCAGTGGCGGGACTGGGTTGGTTTGATTGAGTTGTTGGCCAACGGGTTCCCATGGAGATGCCCAAACAATCCAGGCTGAGGCTAGAGCAGAGTCCCTTTCGAACGGTGGGGCCCCATTGCTGAGGATAACCTCCACTCTGCTTGTTCAACATAGAGCAGAGGAGCTGTTGCCTGCATGGGGCCTTTATCCCTGCATGCTGGTCTCTTTGGTGTGGTGAGGTACTTTGCAGGCTGCTGAGAGAAACCTAGACATCAGCCCAGGCACAAAACCTTCTTCCTCTAATTCATCCTGGCTGCAAGATGTGCTGGGACAGTGGTGGCGCTGAACTTGTGGGAGTGGCCAGACAAAGTCTAGTTTAACTTGAGGCCCATGCCCCACATTGCCTGCCTGGCTAGGAACCAGAGACTAGATAGTCCAGAGACCTGGGATAGAACCAAACACGAGTGGAAAACAAAACAAAACAAAAACAAACAAAGAAGAAACAATCAAATGATTCCAAACGGCATTCTGCTATCCTTACAGACCGGTGCCTTGTCCAGTCATCAGGGAGGCTTCCTCCAGCCGCAGACGGGCGTGGCGCGGGTGCAGAGACCCACAGGCAGACGCCATGTGGAGAGAGAGAGTCTAAATTGGAGGACTCCATTGGGTCTCTCCTCTTGGAGTTCAGGGGATCCCTTAGCAGAGTGGAACAGAAAAGATTACAGAAGTCAGAGGAAGTGGAAGACACCATGAGAACATGGCCCAGCGAATCTACTAAACAGAGTTTCTATGTGTCGTGTAGAACCCAATTAAACACTCGCATTGATCCCAGCAGCGGTGGTGGCGTTCCTCACTACCTGCCCCAGTGTTCTGGGTTCCCAAATGGATTACACACGCGCACAGCTTTTATATTTTGATATGTCTTAAACAGCTCGATGGCTGGGCCACTTCCTAGCCTCCTCAAGGCTAATCCACCTCCCTCAGATATTCCCGAGCTTTTACTTATTAAAATTTACATTTTATCTTTGTTGCCCTGGACACAGTAGGGCGCCCCCTCTCGGGGGCTGCTCTTTCCCAGCTAAGTGGCGCTTATGTTCTCCCTCTCCCTCCCCCCAACACCCCACAACACCAGCTCCAGGCACAGAAGATCTCCTTCCTTCTTCCTTCCTCTCTGTCCCTAGTCCGGAAATCCTACAAGTCCTGCCTCTGTCTGTTCTGCCCAACCACTGGCTGCTGGCAACTTTATTTACCAATCAAAACCAGCTGGGGGCTGGGTCCCTCGGTGTCTTCCGTGTGGATGTGTGGATTCTCGGGTAATTTTGAGGACCTGAATTAACATAATATAAGCAGCATTAGACTAAACCCAGGGCACCTATGGTCGTACAGTGACTGCAGTGGGGCCTGCGCGGGTCTTCACCAGGTCCTCTGCATGTACCTACGGCTGTTGCTTTTGGTTGGTCTCCTAACAGTGGGAGCTGGTGAGTCTGACTCTTGTTTTGCTCCTGTGGCATCCTCGATATAAGGGATTTGCTTATTGTATCTCGTTTTGCTGTGTTGGTCATTATCTCTTGGAGGTCTGCTCTTTTCTGAAGGGAAATGGTGTACATCTAGGGGGGGAAGGGAGGTGGGGAAGAACTGGGAGGGGAAATTGTGGTTAGGATGTATCGTATGAGAGAAAAATCCATTTTCTGTTTTTTTTTTTTTTTTGAAATAAAAGAAACGAAATTAATAACAACAAAATGCTGGAGAAATGGCTCCGTGGGTCAGAATACTGGCCCCTCTTCCAAAGGAAGCACCCGCAAGGAGGTTCGCAACTGTCTGTAGCTCCAGTTCCACGGGGTCCAATGGCCTCTTCCAGCCTTTGTGGGTACTGAGTACACAGATATACACGTAGACAAAATGCACACACATGTAAATTCTTTATCTAATGCTTTATCAACTGGGTTTCCATTCTAGCGCTACATTGTAACTTGTGTGATATCAACTTCCCATTGAAAACTAAAACAGCCACATTAAAATAAAATCTCTGGCTTGGAATACTCAGAGAGTTACCAAGGTAGACAGGAATAAGGGCTAAGGTCCTGGAGTCCGTGGGCAGGTATTACAGTGAACCACAGCAGGAGGCAAGCCTGCTCCAACCCCCAGGCATGAGAGGCTGAGGACTCGATCAGGAAGCGATTGCAAACACAAAGCAAGTAGGACTTCCCACAGTGGACGATGCAAAATCTGGGCCTGGGGCACCCCTGCTTGGGGGACCATGAAAGACTGAGGATAAACACACACAGGCAAATCCACACTCTGGGCTTAAGAGCCACAGGGCCTGCCATCCGGTTCAGTATTCTGCTGCCCTTCGTGTCTGATAGTGAGGTGGCTTGGGGAAAAAGACCTCAGGCTGGCAGGAGGGTTCTTTCCTAAGATACATGACAGGAGAAAAAGAAAAACCCCCCAAAACAGCTCTGAGTTCGACAGAAATCTAATTCCATATCAGCTAAATCCAAGACTGGCTTAAGGCAAACAGGCCTGTATCACCGTCTTCCAGAAGCAAAGATCAGTTGTGAGAAGACAGGCTTCTCTAGAACTTCCGTACATCCTCACCTTGTTATTTCACAGTGTAAAGGTTTGTGTACCTTCCCCAACCTGACCTTTTAGGTCTCTTGTGAGATGTGGAAAAATAGCACGAGCCTCCGGGTTTAGTTCCTTATTAACTGAGATGGTGTCTAGCTTTCAAAGTCTCTGTCTGTAGAGTGAGTTTGGTCACTTCCTGCTTACCCTGCCGGCGATGAAGCAGTCCTGGCTCTGTGGTAATGGTGACAGCGACAGAGAGGATTCCAGACATCGGGTGCACATACCAGGGTCTCAGCACAGCCTCGGCCAAGGGCAACAGCATCAGCAGGAGCACAGCCGGGTCCTACCGCTAACCAGCCTCCAGCATCTTCTTCCTCCAAAGATTCTCTCAAATCCAGAAACCAGAGAACCCTTCTCTTTGCCCTTTACCTTGGTTTTGATTGTTTTTCAGATCATCTTCAGGAGGCCTCTTGTTGACCTCCGTCCTCTAGATGTCTCCTCAGAGGGAGACAGGGAACCCTCAGTGGGCAGGACCTCACTTCACATCTTTCTTCTTCCCTTCTTTCCTTTCCGTGTGCATCATGCGTTTGTGGTATTCACAAGTGCATGTGTGTTCGTGTCAGGGGAGGGTACAGAGGTGACATCAAGTATCTTCCTTGGCTATTGTTTATCTATCAAGATAAGGTCTTTGACTTGAATCGAGAGCTTGACAGTTCAGAGTCTAGGCCGTCAGCTTACCCGGAGGATCCCTGGCCTCTCCTTTCTAAGTGCTGGGAGTTTAGGGGAGCCACCACCCCGCCTGGCATTTGCATGGGTGCTTGCAATCCGAACACTGATCCTTGTTTGCACAGTGAGCGAGCACTTTACCGACTGAGGTAGCTCTAACACTGACCAACCTCCCGGGAAGACAACTGCATCCAAATGGTCTCTGTCTGTCTCAAGTTAAATTAGCGTTGGCTTCCTTGGCGACCACTAATCACATGCTCTTAGTTACTAAAGACAGAGAGGCATGAAGAACAAGCTACAGAGAAACCGAACCAGATGACAACCCTGTGCTTAAGCCCACAGGATAAGAATTTTGCCAGACTTCCCACAGTCCTAGATGAAGATGGCCCTCAGGGTTTCAAAGTCACGAGTGGATGTGATAAAGCACGTAATAGAAGTGTTGGGATCAGGCCCATTGATGAGACAGCCTCAAAGGCACTGGGCTGAAAAGGTGCTCACTCATTCACGGCTGAGGAAGCGATGACAGGAGATGGCTCCTTGTTTGTTTGTTTTTTTTATTTATTTTTTATTTATTTATTTATTTATTTATTTTGGTTTTTTCAAGACAGGGTTTCTCTGTTTAGCCCTGGCTGTCCTGGAACTCACTCTGTAGACCAGGCTGGCCTCGAACTCAGAAATCTGCCTGCCTCTGCCTCCCAAGTGCTGGGATTAAAGGCGTGCGCCACCACCGCCGGCTCTTGTTTGGTATTCTAATCTCTGCCTTCCTGATCTTCCCTTCAGCCGGAGGTCTCCCAGACAGAAAGCAGAGAGACGTGAGTGTCAGGAGAGGAATGGGAGGGATGCTGGAGCCATTTCCTTTGACATTTCCCGGACCCGACTGGCATATGTACTTCCAGAAACACCCGGGGGGGTGGGGTGGGGCATAACAGAGTCCTGTTCCGTTTTCTCATCCTTTTCTGATGATGGACACCTTGTCTCCTATTCTATCTCTTTGTCTCCTGACATTCTCTGAGGTAAGACAGATGTGCGGAAGCTTCCAGGAGGTTTAGGAGCCTTCTTGCATCGAGCTAGTTCCATAGAAGTGCCTGTTTCCTCACAAGTATCACGCAATGAGCCTCCGAAGCTGGGGGTGTGTGGGGTGGTGCACCGCCAGAGCACGTGCGCTTACCCACACTGCTTATTACTGGCTCACCCCCAAGCCTGAACAACAATGGGCCTGCTGAGGACAGATTCTGTTACCACGGTCCAGAGAGCTCTCATTTCATTTCCATATAGAAACCATTTAATCCGCTAGGACAGCCTGTGGTCAGGCAACCCTGCCCACACCCGGTCCTGAAAGCCCTCTGTGCTCTGCCACGGGCACGGATACTTTTCTTGAACATGCTGCTACGTCTGAGTCGGGTTCGCCTCCCACTTCCCACCACCTGCAGGTCTAGTGATCTCCGCAGGCCTGTGGCTCCCTCTAACTGACCACTGAGGGGGTGAGACAAATTGGCTTTGGGATGGCGAGAGCTGGCTTTCACGGCTTTGTGATTCGTTTGTTTCTGTAGAACGGCACTGTACCCTACTTCTCACGACACAAGGACGCTGGCGGCATAGTGCCAGGGCCTGCAGCTGAGTTATGATGCCCGCAATAATAAAGGCAGGGACAGAAAAAGCATATGAAATATGGGGTTTTTTTTCTTCTATTGTCTCTATTTTCCAAAGTGTTTTTTCCTTTTGGAGGAGAGGTGCCAGGAAGTCCCACCCGGAATCCTCTGAGTGTCAGGCTTGAATGCAGCCCTGGGAACCATCGGGAACCTATGTCCCACTCACCTATGGGACATGGCAGAGTGTCCTCTAAAGTCAGACCACGGTCAAATTTTGCTTCTGCTTCTTTCTAGCTACGAAGCCTTGGGAAAGTGGCTCCACCTCTCCAGTTGGAGGTTTTTTGTTTTGTTTTGTTTTGTTTTGTTTTGTTTTGTTTTTACTTACAAAAGAAATGTAAGTCCCTATCTTGTGGGCTCGCTGAGAGGATGAACCAAGAAAGCCCAGGGGATTGTGCAGCACAGATGAACACACAGGAGAGCGCAACAAAATAAGCTAGACCAGCACCTTATCTATTTTACCTTTCCTGAATGGGAAACCTTTGTTTTGCCTGGCAGATATAAAAGTGAAGGAGGAAAATCAAGATGTAGGAAGAGAATATGAGGGGGAAAAAAAAAGGGAGGGTGTCTGGAAGAGAAGTGGGAGCTAGACTCCGTATATGCTGGGGTCTCTCACATTCCTTAAATGCCTCTCGGTATCACACAGACAAGAGAATGAGTCTATCCCCCCCCCCAAAAGGTGCCCCCAGAGCTTCTTTGCAATCAAATGGAGATCAGCTAGAGGATTTTTGAGAAAAGCCGCTCCTGTAGAGGATGTTATAGAATTTCAAAAGTCAACCTAGGAAATTAATTCAGTGTCAATTGTTGGGGATGTGTCTGGGCTCTCAAGGAAGTCAGGCTGCACGCATTTGTAAGTCATATCTGCCATTTTTTATATTATACAGAATTTTCGGTTGATAACATTTCTCAATGTAAATATGGAGATAATTTGTCCAATATCTCATAGGTTCTTGGATTCCTTCCTGGGCCGAGGAAGGGGCTGTTTATCGTGTCATAAAATCCTTGCCATTGAGGACAGTCACCAAGGGAGGATGAGGAGTGTCCAGATATGCAGCATCAGATGAATACACCGGGGAAGGAATATCTCCAAAGGTCACATGTAGGGACAGTG
Organism: Apodemus agrarius; assembly: GCA_964023405.1. Lineage (NCBI taxonomy): Eukaryota > Metazoa > Chordata > Mammalia > Rodentia > Muridae > Apodemus > Apodemus agrarius. Next base: position 135,526,103 of record OZ030008.1, read on the forward strand.
TGGTTAGTGCAGAACGCAGGGGCCATTGAACATCACCTGAGTGTGGGAGCGGGGGCAGTCAACACATCGGCACTTGACATTTGAAAATGATCTCTCAGAGCTGTAATAAACCAATGCCACTTAGGAGAAAGAGTGGCACAGAAGAACCGTGACTATACAGAAAGAAAAATGTCAAAGGTTCCTGCAGTGGAGGTAAGCGCAAGCCTGAGCTGAAATAGAATCCACAGGAAATTACTTGTTAATCCTTTCCCAACATTCATTCATTCATTCATTCATTCATTCGTGTGTGTGTGTGTGTGTGTGTGTGTGTGTGTGTGTGTGTGAAAACAAGAAAGAACTGGGGTTAGTGAAAGTGTTTTCAGAGTTAAATTGAGAAGAGATTAGCTTATCTGTTCCTTTGTATTGTCTCTGCTGCTGTTCTTCTTTAGAGTGGGAAGATTTAAGGACACCCCAAAGGCAAAGCAATCTACTAATGTTTACTGTTTCCTCTGTGCCTTTCTTGGGCCATTAAGAACTTTACCTATGCAGGGCCTGGTGGCACACGCCTTTAATCCCAGCACTTGGGAGGCAGAGGCAGGCGGATTTCTGAGTTCGAGGCCAGCCTGGTCTACAGAGTGAGTTCCAGGACAGCCAGGACTACACAGAGAAACCCTGTCTCGAAAAAAACCAAAAAAAAAAAAAAAAAAAAAAAAAAAAAAAAGAACTTTACCTATAAAAAAATAAGATTCCTTCAGAAGGACAAATATTGGTTTGATATTTTCTGTTTTTAATCTAGGCTGGAGACAGATTTGTTAAAATTTGTTAGTTGTATTTCTTTTCTGTTTTATTTTAAAACTGAGTAACTGGCTTGTACGATATTTCTTTCCGTGTTTGAGTCATTTTCTATTTGTATTAAAAATTCCAACAGATACCTTTTTCAAAACAAAAGAGCTTTACCTATATTAATTACCTCATTTGATCTTCAAAATGGTTTTATAAAATGAGTATTCTCTCTAGTTTGCAGATGGGCGAACTGAGGTTGGAAGGGATTCAGATCTAAGAACCTCACCAGTAGAAAATGGGAGCACTGGTGTCTCGCCTGGGGATGAAGGCATTGCCTGTAAAGGAGAAAGAAGTCTTCCTTGTTCCTATTTCTGGTTGCAGGAAGATAGGGTGACATGAAACGTGGATGATCAAATGTGCTGTGGCAGTTTTATTATGGCTCTATTCCTAGATTCGTTGGTGCTTTCAAGACATGGTCACATCTCCTGTTTCAGATTTCTTTTCAAATTATCTCTGTGAGATAGCCCAGGCGGACGATCATGTCTTTATTAATCAATCAACAAATATTTGGGACCACACTGAGCAAGTCACTATTTATAATGGCACGTTCTCTGCTTGCAGGGAGTTGCAGTCTATTAAAGGCCCCCACAGGGAGGGAGGAGGCTGTTGGAAGCAGGCGCCCTGGTTGCTAAGTGAAGGCTATGGAGCCTTAGCGTTCAAATGGCGTTCCATGAAAACCCCGGATCCCAACACCTACGACAATGCCTCTCATCACTTCAGGACCGTTTTGCCCTCAGAAACTTCTGGTAATGCCGAAGACAGCTTTGGTTCTGACATGCATTCCAGAAAGCATGCCGGGTAGGAGAAAGGGTGTGTACAGTTAGATCCAGGGCACAGGGAAGCTGCTGGATGCCCTGCTGTGTACAGGACAGAAACCACTGTAAGGACTTCGCCACCAACACAGAAATCATGCCCAGGCTGAGAGAATGCTCCTGCAGAAAAAGAGAGCAATAAAACCACAGAATCCCAGTGCACTGAATGCACATGTTCATTTGAGGACTAAGACGCACCACGGAATTAGCTGCTTTCTTGGGAGACTTCCTGGCCCAGCATTCACAGAGACCCCTTCCCAACAAGGTGACGCACTACGACAAACACTCTAAAATTTCAAAGATGGTATTAAAAAAAAACACTACCATTTGAAGGTTTTCTCAGTAAAATACAGAACTAAATTTGGAAGCTGAAGCTGACGGGAGACTACAACTCGATAACACTTGCATAGTTTTGTATTTATTTATCAAGCAACCTAATTGAATTTGCAAATAAATGCTAGGATTTAAAATTTTATACATTTGAATGAATGAAATATTTATTTTCTTTGAAGAAGGGGGAAAACCTTTACTATTTCAAACAAACAAACAAACAAACTCAAAACCCTATGAGAATCTACTAGGCATAAAATCCAACTCCATGGCTGTCTTTGAGCCCCACTTGGTCTTCATAGCAGCACAATTAGGATTATGGGGGGGGGGATTTAGCACAAACACAAGAGTCCTCGTGCAGCACAGACTTTCCGAATCTGAACCCGCATTTATACAAAATGCCACTCATATTAAACTTTAGAAGTCCCAGCCTCTAGAATGTCACAGAACAGAGACCTTCTGGACCATAAGTAGGCAGGACTACCGGCGGAGCAGAGTTTCTACAGGCGAGAGTCAAGTAGTCTAGAAAGGATAATACTGGGTGGAAACCCAGGTGAGGAGAGGAGCAATATAAGGCGTCTTAGATCGCCTGTCCCAACAGAATGCTCTAGAAGCAGGGTACAGGGAGTGTTTGAAGAATTAGGGGCGCGGGGAACTTGGAGCTGAACGCACACAGCATCCAGCCAGCTCCCCTCGAGCCGCCGCGACTGCTTCCGTACAGAGACGCCTCCACTGGATTCCAGGCCAGGCTTGCCAACGACTCAGGCACCATGGACCAATTAAACCTTCAATAGCCCCAGAATTCGAGGCTCATCATCTCCAATTTCTAGAGGGGAGCCAAGCGTTTCCGAAGCTTTAATTACCAAAGGTCAGCGGAGCACCTGGAACAGGAAGTCTGGTCTGGAACAGCACATTCTTGACCCTCCCTGGATCTCCATCCTGAGCCTCCCAGAGGAGGGGCTGCCCTCAGCTGCTGGAAGTCCTTCCAGAGTTTCTGGGCATCTTGAGGGACTGTGGGCAGAAGAAAAGGGGCTGTTCCCCTCTTCACTTGGGCGCGGTTTGGGGTAGAGAACAGACTGTATGTAGCCTCGTGCCAGAAAAGGCCAGGCTGCTAAGAAGGTTTACAAAGAGAGATGCTGGGACCGAGGTGCCCTGATGCCAGTAAAGGAGGAGCTGTGGCGCTGTGCCTCCATCGCTGCATGACGTTGGAACCAGAGCTGGCTTCGAGTAAAGCGGAAACCGCAGGGATCACCCACTTTGCTGGAGAATCCACCTCCGTGGTTTGTGTATTGTTACTGTAAGTGTGCACGTGTGGGGGTGAGTGTGTACGGGTGGAAGACAGAAGACAGCTTTGTGGAGTCAGGTCTCTCCTTTCATGGTTATGTGGTTTCGACTGGAATTGCCTTCCCCGCGAATTCTAACCGAAGCCCGATCTATTTCCCTGAAGAATCTTTCACAGGCTAGCAATGGACATTTTGGGAAATGGAGACTGGCTGATGGCCTGGAGTGTAAGCCAGCTGGGACTCCTCAAGTCCTGATTTTGCTAGGAATCTGGGAATGGTATCTTAAGAAGCCCGGAACAGTATGTAAGTCAAGGCAATGGACTAAAGGCTAATAAAGGGACACATGCCCGAGGGATGATGGGAAAGTGTGGGACCAACCACTCCATCCCTCCAGCGCCACCCTGTGCCATCATAGAGATGCCACGTAGAGGCGGGACACTCGCCCCTTCCCAGCTCTGGTCACCTTGGCTGGGCACCTTGAGCAGAGGCTTGTTCTCGGTGAGCAGAGGCTGAGAGTGAGGTTTCTGAGCCGCCTGAGCCCCTGCCTCCCCGGGATGCTGCCCTTTGGTTCCTGGTTAATGATTCTTAGCTTTTCGAGTTCTGAGTTTGTTCAGATATTTGGGAAGAAAGGCCCTGAAATCTGAGTCTAGGCAGCTCCGGACACTGTTGGGGTGCCGAGCCAGTACTTGTCTCCGAAGTGGGCTATAGAGCCACAGGAGTGGGAAATAGGATGGTTTCGTGTGGGAAAACTGGAAGTTACTGTCTCTTTGACCACCCAGGTCTCTAGCACAGGTGTCAGACATGGAATCTGACCCTGGATTCATGGTCCGGTCTTTGCAATTAGGTGACCGTGTAAGGAGCCTACAATGTGTCCTGAGCAGTGGGTCCTGGGTTTCTCTAGGACCTACTAATGTCTGAAACTTACACTTCCGGGATTTTTTTTTTTAAACTTTCTAACAGCAACAAACCCTAGGGATTGGGTTAGCATTAAGCTAACGTTAACATTAACATTCACCTTAACATAGCAAATGTGTTTGGGGCTTCTGCATGGTCTGGGCAGAGGGAGAGGGAGGAGATAGTTACTGTGGATTGAAGTGTGAAGAGAAACAGGGAAGACCCAAGCTAATTGTAATGCCCTGGCTTCTGGAGTACCGCAGGTAGGATTGTAATAGGTGGGGAGGATGTACCAGAAACCCTGGGAGCCCTTCAGGGGGAGCTGGGCACAGAATGGAGAAAGAGAGACGAGAGCTGACAGGTTAGGCTAGCCCCAGCCCAGGCACCTGTCCTGGGTTTTAGAGGATGCCTACCCGACTGGCTCGGCAGAATTCCAGACTGTGGAACCAGGCATCTGTCAGGCCCCATGGGCTGCTCGTCTTTAGAAGAGTGACGGAGAGTGGAGCCCAGCGGATCTCATACCCCAAGATCCAGGAAGTATGCAGTAGGGTACTATACAGATTTTAAAAAATTAGTAGCCAGTGAGAAGGTTCAGCAGATAAAGGCTACTGCTGCCACGCCCGATGACCTCAGTTTGATTTCGGAACCTACATGGTGAAGAGAGAGAATCTCTGACTCCCACAGGTGCACCACAGCGCACGGACACCCCACTTTTCAGAGCAGTACACGGGAGAGGAGAAATGGCTCCGAGCACTAAGCGGCTTTTGCAGAGGTCCCAGATCTCAGCCCTACACACTGACTCACAAGCACCCTAAACAGGGGAATCATGTGTCCTCTTTCGGCCTTTGACGACACCAGGCACTCACTCATACGGTGCACAGACATATATGCAGGCCAAACACTCATGCACATAAAAAAATTAAATAAATCCTTTAAAGAACATTTTTTAAAAGAATTACACTATCGTTCAATAATGTAAGTATGGCGGATAATCACCTAATATCTTAGTTGGAAAATGGTAGTAGCGCTGTGCAGCCATGGAGTCTGGCTGTCTCCTGAAATGCATGGGCAGTCACGCTGAGAGGACAGAACACCTGTCCCTCTGGGTAAACCGCTGTGGGCGGCGGTGTCTTCTTCATGGTCCCGGCTCTCTTCAACCGCCATTGCTTGCTTCTGTCAACAATAGCTGCTTATCTAATGGCAACTCCACTTCTAATGGCTGGAGTTGGCAGCGAGGGGAGCAGGGACAAGGAGCCCTGTGGCCCTAGAACCTGCACCTCGGCGTCCCTCGCCCATCCTTCCCTCTGGCACCTGCCTCAGGTCACTCAAGTGTCATAGCTCTCCCTTCCCCTGTCGACCCTCCATTTAGAGCTTGTTTTGTGTGCGCGCGCGAGGGAGGCTGACCTTAGGAACCTCAGTTAAAGCTCTGACTGAACTTGGCTAATAGGAGAGGACGGGGCGGGGGGTGGGGTCGGGATGGGGAGGGGGGGAGAGAGAGGTGGTGTGCGCAATGCCACAACACGGATCCCATGGTTTCCTCACTGAAGGCCACGGGCTGCGTGCCTTCCTCCCGCGGTTCTTCCTACAAACCTCCATGTCTCTTTCCCTCACGCTGTTTCTGCCTATCTTGGATTAGGGAGTAGACCAACGGTTGCCCATGAAAGATGTTCTGATCCCTGGGAACCAGTGGTATGGCTTATTTATTTATTATATTCTTGCTGGGTATGGTGGCCCACACCTGTGGTCTTAGAGCTTGGGAGATAGAGGCAGTATCTGGAGTTCAGAGCCGTTCTCTGTGGCAGGAGATCAGATCAGTCTGAGCTCTCTGAGGGCCCGTCTCAAACACAAAACCAAGGGCTGGGTGGGACTCTTCATGCTTTGGTTGCCACTAAAATGAGGGAATTATGTGTGATTATCGTGACCTTGGGTATCATCATCGGGGAGAAAGGCACAAGGAGAATTGAAACACGGAAGAGGACATGATGTAACCATTGAGGTAGAGCTGGAAAGGGTGTGGCTACAGGTCAAAAACAAAAAACAAAAAAGCCAACAACCACCAAAAACTGGATGGGACGAAGAACAGTCTCCTGGGACACTACAAGGACTTTTGGGTTCTGGAGATTAGATATCCAAATAAATGAGCCCTGGGGAGCACATCCAATAAATGAGCTTTGGGGAGCACATCCAATAAATGAGCTTTGGGGAGCACATGCAATGCAAGCAGAGAAGGGACAGTGAGCACCCTGGACAAGCCTCTTGGGATTCCTACTCTGGGACCCCACTGTTCCTCACCCTCTAGTTAGAAGATTTCCTACAGGATGCAATGATCTATGCTTGCTTTTATTAGTCTAATGTGGAGACTGGCTCCCACTGAGTTGTATCCAGCAGAACTTGGCTCTCTTTAAAGCAGTAGCTTCCATTGTATGCTCTTTTCTTTACTCTGTAATCTTTGGAGAAGGCTCAAACATCTCTCTTCTCTAGGAGAACTGGTTTAGAAAAACTGTTATTCTTGGCCAGAAAAGTACTTCAAATACAGTCATCACAGATGTAACTGGATACTCGGGATGCTGTCTGGATACCACCCAAACACCAAGTCTTTGAGATCACAAGACAAAGATCCAAGGGTTTATTGTAAAACTCGGCAGCTTAGAGTCAGTTTTGTGGGCCAGAAGAATCAAGCCACTGAGGACTTATAAGAAATACATATCTAAGCCGGGCAGTGGTGGCGCACACCTGTAATCCCAGCACTTGGGAGGTAGAGGCAGGTGGATTTCTGAGTTCGAGGCCAGCCTGGTCTACAGAGTGAGTTCCAGGACAGCCAGGACTACATAGAGAAACCCTGTCTCGGAAAAACCAAAAAAGAAAAAAAGAAAAAAGAAATACATATCTGAGGTCACATCCCAGGACCCAGTGAGCAGTTTCTGTCACTGAGAAGATCTGCTAAGTGATCTTCAAGCACACAAAGCCTATAAATATCAAAGTTTATCTTTTTGTGATTCACTAATTACTTATATTAGAAAGCAATTATTAACTCTTCATTACATGCAGGCATCTCTTCTAGGAAACTGTGGTGGTAGGGAGTGGGTGTGGCCTTGTTGGAGGAAATACGTCATTGGGGGTGGGGTTTGAAGTTTCGGATACTAAAGCCATACCCGATGGCTCACTCTTTCTTCATGCTACCTGCGAACTCAGATGTAGAACTCTCAGCTACCTATTTAGCATCATGTCTGCCTCCATGTCACCATGCCTACAGCCATGATGCTAACGGACCAAACCTCTGAACTGTGACCCATCCCCTGTGAAATGTTTTCATTTATAAGAGTTGCTGTTGTCATGGCGTCTCTTCACAGCAACAAAACCCCAAGACGGAGACACGGTAGCAAAATAATACCTCCCTCCCTTCCTCCCATTATTCTGCAGTTACATTCGCATAGGGCAGATGAACAAACACGTTTAAGAAATAGATGTTGGGCCGGAGAAATGGCTCAGTGATAAAGAGCACTGGTTGTTCTTCCAGGGGTCCTGAGTTCAATTCCCAGCAGCACAAGGGGGCTTACGGCCATCTGTAATGGTGTCTGATGCCCATTGGCATCTATACGTATGCAGGCATACGTGCAGGCAGATACTGTATACATAATAAGTAAATAAATCTTAATTACGTTTAAAGAAAAGAAAGGAAAGGAAATCGATGTTGAGAGACCCGCTTGCTGCTGCCAGTCTGCACGGGCAGGCGGAAGGAAAACACTCCGAAGCCCAACCGCCTCAGGAGAAAGCCAAGTGGAACGCTTTGAACATCATGAAGAGAGGTGGAACTTGGGGTGTGAGGGCAGGGAGAAACCGCCTGTTGTGATTAGGCTGCCCTGCCACCTGCAGCTGTAGTGAAATCTCACCCTGTGCTGTCACTGCGGGCCACATCTGGGTCCAAGCAGGGGTCTGTGTTGATGTCCAGGGTCATGTTACCACCAAAGACCACGTAGATGCCGTGGTCTGGGCTGCCACCAGGGACCATGTGGATGTAAGAACCGTGCAGAGCTGGCCCCACCTCTTGCCTGCTGCAGGACTTGGAGAGCTGACCCTATGCCTCACCTGGGCTGTGAGAACTGTGTAGAGCTGGTCCTGGAGACTTGGCCCCAGTGAGGATGGGAGAGCCAGAGAGCACGCCCACTGCTCCCAAGCTGCAGCCCCTGGGAGAGCTTGCCGGGGTAGTGCTTTCACAATCTTTGAGCTTCCTCCTATGTTCACCCATCTTGTCTTTCTGAGAGTTTGTGGCTCACCACTATAACCAGTTTCTTCAAACTCTCCCATCCTTAGCACCCTCATATCTTCCAAGTGTAGTCACCTACAAAACACTAGGAGACCTGGTCTTTGATTCCCCTCTGAGTGACAAAGTACCTCCATGTTCCTCAGGAAGCAGGACTACATCTCCTTTTGTAAGATCCAAAAGAAAAACGGGGATGCCCCCAGCACCCCACGCCTCGGAAGGCGACACCCCAGATCATTCGTGAGAAACAGTCTTTTTTTTTTTTTTGGTTTTTCGAGACAGGGTTTCTCGAGACAGGGTTTCTCTGTGTAGCCCTGGCTGTCCTGGAACTCACTCTGTAGTCCAGGCTGGCCTCAAACTCAGAAATCCGCCTGCCTCTGCCTCCCAAGTGCTGGGATTACAGGCGTGTGCCATCACCACCCGGCCGAGAAACAGTCTTGATGCAACAGCAAAAGGATTTTTATTCCAGAGGCTCTGGGGATCATAGCCATATACCACACAGGGTGGAGGATTGTGAACCATGAGCAGAATCAGGACAGCTTTTATAGGCTTACAACAGAACCCGCCTTACACAAACCAATCATCCCTTAGCATTGAGAGCCTGCACAGTGCGAGCCAATGGATTTGTACCACTCCATAGCTTCTAAGCCAATCAGTTTAAATTATCCAAGCCTGCGCTCTGAGAACCAATCAGTTTTCTATAGAAGCCAGGTAGAAACTAGTTAGCTCATTTCCGCTTACATGGCCGCCACATACACATTTCCTGTTACAGGGCCAGGGTCACACACAGGGTCACATATGTATTTCCTGTTACGCATTTCCTGTTACAGGGCCAGGGTCACATATGTATTTCCTGTTACGGGGCCAGGATTATGTATTCAAAGGCCCCCCAACTAGTAGTAGGTGCTTGGGGACCTGAGTGCCCGCCAGGCACGAGCCCCGCAGCCTGTGCGGTGATCCTGCCAGCCCAGCTGGGCTCGCCCTCGCCCCAGCTGCTCCACGGAGGCGAGACTAGAAAGGACGCCAGGGACCTTCCCAGGCCTGCGGCTCGCAGCTGGACCCTGGAGGCGGGTGTGACGTGTGCATTCCTGGGCTAACAAAGAGTGGGCTAAACTTCTGCTTTTTGGGGTCATTTAAGACTTAGGCACAGGGGATTCTTAGCCTGTAATTCTCATCCTTTCACTTTCAGTCCCAAGCTCTGCGAGATCTTCAGCCCGACTTGTGCTCTTCTAGGCTCTGTCATGACTCATCCTTAACGCTCTCGCTTAACCCTGCCATGTGTTTTACTCTTAACTGATGACCTGTCCTTGTGGCACTTTGAGAAAGGAGATAGGATAGGATGGGAACTCTCATTTTCCTAAAATCCAGGAGCTGATCCTCCCTTGCCAGACTCTTCCTTTCACTCAGATGTACCATCTCTCTCAAAAGCTCACAGTATTCCAGGTATCTGAGTGGTCACACACACACACACACACACACACACAAACACACACACACACAAACACACACACACACACACACAAACACACACACACACACACACACAAACACACACACATACACACACAAATACACATATGAACACACATGAACATACACAAATACACACATGAACACACACAAACACATGTATAAACACACACACAAACACATATACACATATAAACACACACAGGTAGGCACAAACAGACATAAACACACACATGAACATACACAAACATTTGCACAAACACACACACACAAACACATACACATAAATACACACATGAACACACAAACATGCACAAATACACACACACAAACACATATACACGCATATACACATATGAACACACACATATGCACAAATACACATAAACACACACATGAACATACACAAACATATTTGCACAAACACACACACAGACATACACATAAATATACACATGAACACACACAAACACATTTGCACAAACACATACACACATGAACACATACAAACACATATGCACAAATACACACACTACACACACACACCACACAAATACACACATGAACACATATGCACAAACACACATGAACACCACACACACACACACACACTTCATTCATTTACTTACTTACTCCTTGCCAGAGTCCACGCTGTCCTGTCAGTCCAATCATAGATCCTGCAGGGCCTCCCATCTCCTGTACTTTATATCCATATTATTCTAATAGAGTTAATTTTATCTACTTTCATCTTTGAACTGTTTCTATGACAGATCTGCACCTCTTTAATTCATTTTTCTCATCCTTCCTTCCTGTCAGCAAGTTGCATCACCGTCTTTGGCTAAACTAATTAAAATGTTGTGTCTACACATTACCATGGTGGCTAGGTATCCACAGCTGAACACAAACAGTGTTTTTTTTTTTCTGGGTTACCTTTGATTGTCTTGAAGATATTAATTATTTTATTTCTCATTCCTCAGGTTTTTAAATGTCACTAAGTTTTTCTAAACTTGCCAAACAAATTATATAGCTTCTCTCCGGGGTCACAGATGGCTAATCAAGTTGTCGCTTCATTCTCAAGCTTGACACTGTTGCAAACACTGCTAAAACGTAGCTCATCTGGTGGTGTTACCAGACCCTGTGCTTAAACGGGTGGTTACAGGGCAGCCAGATTTCTCACCTGGCAGCTCAGAATCCCAAGCATAGTTGCTCTAGAAAACAAGATGGCAGCCTTGAGGCCTTTTGTGTCTTGCTTGGGAGTCAGGTATCCTCTCTCCTATATTGTTAAATTCCACCCAGAAGCTTGGGGGCTGGGCAAACCTGTCCAGTGTATGTGAGGATTGTCACAGAAGATTTGTGTCTGTGTTTCGTAACTGCCATAGAATCACACACGTGTACACACACACACACACACACACACACACACACACGAGTAGAATATCATCTTTGGAAGGATTTTCAAGGGAGTTGGTAGGAAAACTGGGTCACTGGAGACAGAAAGAGACTGAATAAATCATTTTGAATGTTTTGAATTTTGCATCCTCTGAATTGCTTCTTAGAACATAGTGAATGAGTAGTTATTTGTACCTTATCACAGCGTTTCTGGGTGTTGGCTGCCCCTCCAGGCCATGGGTATTCTCAGGTTGCAGTAGACCTGTGCTGTCCTAGAGAATGTTCATGATGACAGGAATACCCTGCATTTGGGCCAGTAAGAGTAAGAACTTACAAAATTCACACTATACAACACATCACAGTTCCAGGAAGGGAAGGATTGAACGGGACCAGTGCTTCTTTAGGAAGAGAAACACCCTGGGTTTCAGTTTCTAAGTATTTGTGCTCAAGTGCACCCTAAAACAGCTTCAAGCGTCTGTGTACCCTTTGGGCAAATTAACGTTGACATCTAAATGCTTCATCTCTGGCTTGAGAGTTTATTTTTGTTAGGAGATATAAAAAAAATTAAACATTTCATAGGACGAAACAAGATGAGGAGTCGCTATAATTGGAATAAAGAGTTCATGGGCTGGGTTTGATAAAATAAGTTTTAATTACCGAATAATGCCGAGTAACTCTGAAGGAAATCGAGCGACCAAGTCCGTCATCACTACCACCGATGGCGCTCCAGTCTGAATTTAGAGCGCCCCAGAGAGGCACACTTCACCCTTGACAGGCACAGGGTGTGGGGCGGGTGGTGGCAGGGGAAGGGGGGGGAGACATGGGGCCGGGGACACAGACACAGCAGACACGATGGACATGACAGCATAGGGACTACCCCGACATGATGGGACATGCTCCTGAGTCAGGAGACCGGAAGCTCAGGGTGACGATGCCTTGATGAATGAATGAATCATTAAAGAAACCAATTCATTCATTCATCTTCTCTCTTTTGGCTCAAGGATCTTTTCCGACCCCAGTACAAGGCTCTGTGGTGAGATTACAGGGGGCGGGGGAGAAGGGTCATGGGGACTTTTTGGGAGCCGAGTGTAGAAACCCTTGGGAGCTAAGACTCTAGCACCAGAGCCCCTCTAACACATTCATGGCCTTTGTGCCCTGGAGAAGTCTGTACAGCCTTAGATGGACTTTCCTCCCCGTCCGAAAACAGCTGTCAGGGGAAGATGGAGGATGACTTTGTCAAGCAGTCGCCACAGCTTCTGTTGAAGTTTAGGAAGAGAAACGAAGACAGGACAATTTGCCGCGGGGTGAGGCCGGGTGGCCCTGGCTGTGCGGCTGGCAGGATTGCCCTCCCTGGCGTTGCTGTTTATTTAGAGTGGGACGTAGCAAACCCAGGGCTGGTTTCCATGGGATTTAGGGAGAACCAAAGTGAAACCTAGTCGTTCTGTGACCAGTAGTGGACTCTGCTCCAACCCCGCCCTTCCCCGCACCAGCCCCTCCCCCTCCTACCCAGAAATTTCAGGTCGAACACGGAGGCAGGGGTGGGGCGCCCCGGCTGGCTACAACATATTCCTCATACACAGACTATGACGTCAGATCCAGAGGGAGACAAAATTAGTCCTTAAAACTCGTGAACTTGGGCATGAGAATGGCTTACAAAGGGTTTATAGGTGCCGCATTGGAGACCAATATGCCATCTTCCAAAACAGCCCATGCAGACTACAGTTTCTTTTCGGCCCAATCACCATTTCTTTGGTCCATGTGTAGATGATCAGCATCCAAGAGTCACGCTGTGGGTATATATTCCTCTAACCTAGGATCATGCTCCGTACGCATGTTGCACACATGCCTCTGAGGGTGGAGTCGGGAGCCCCGTCTCTTCTGACTTCCTGTAACTTCGAACAAAGATCATCATGCCCCTACAGGTGTGGTGGGCGAGTCCCTGACAGCACATCCTTTTCTGATCAGAATATTTCCTCTGCCCCACTCTTGGCTCCACAATTTGTAGTCGAATCATGTACTTTTACATCTGCCTGTGGCCCTCCTCGGCGGCATTCACACCACATCCTTTGGTCATCTTGCGAAGGTCGCACATGTTTACTGACGGCTGTTCGTTACCAGGTTCTGTATTAGGCAATCAGTGCTTACCTTTCAGACAAGACTCAGCACAAAGGCCCCTCGGCCTCGCCCTCCGTCGACTTGCAGAGCCATAAAAAGACACAGAGGGCGAAGAGGGTAGACACATTTGGCCCCTTTCCATCAACACAAAGATCTACCATACCAGGAAGTGGTAAAAAGGCAGCTGTCTAACACCTTAAGGCGGACCGACTGTCGGAATGGCGTCTGTCATGGAGAGAGGCCGCAAGGAGCCAGAGGGTCAAAGCAGCCCAGTGAAGTGAAAGGAAAGATGGATGGGTTAATCCAGGAAAATGAAGATACTCCATGGGACAGGATGTGGATAGCGTTCACTTATAGCATTAGTGTATGCTCTCTCATTCTCTGCCTTGGGGTGACATCTATCGCATCAATTAATAACTTCTATGGCATGCGTTTCATTTGCCTGTAATTGTCATAAAGACAAGCAATTGCCTTCTGAACACAGCTGGTTTAACCGATGGTAGGACTCACTCCGTCCGTCCCGCTGATTTCAGTGGCTAAGGCTTCCCCCGCCTCAGAAACAGACTCAACATCAGCACTGCTGCAGGGCAACTCTCACGGCTGTTTCTCTTCTCCCATCGCAGCATCTTCATTCAGGCTTTCCAGAAGCACCCCGTGGGGTCCCCTTGTCAGCCACCCAAACAGTCCACTGTTCTGCAGGGGAAGGGAGAGGGGCGAGTGAGCCCCAGGCATTGTAGACAATGTCAGCCTCTCTGGAGGATGGCAGTTCTGTTAGTTTTTGATAAAGTGTCAGATGCTCCGTTACCTCTGTCCCTATCTGCCATCTGAAGTGCCGATTGGGGAAACCTCAGGATGTTATTTTCTAAGAAGACGCCTGGTGTTTTCCTCTATAACTCAGACCCAGAGCCTCTCTGTATTTGGGTTGTGATGCGGACACACTTGTTCCCAGGGTTAGAAGGTTCAAGGACCACCCACCTTGGTATTGTCTGTCCTGGGTTTATTAACTGCGTAGCGCCCTCTCCTTCAGAGGGTCTGCCCGCCTGCTGTCTGTGTCTGTTGCCTAAGCCCTTGCTGGCAGTTCTGCTCACGCCCGTCTTTTCTCTCAAGAGCTCCTGGGAGCTCACTTGAGATTTGCCCACTGTCCTCTTTGCCTCCAGTAGATTGCCCCATTCGCCCAATTCCATGTATGTTTGCCTTAGAGCTTTCCTGTGTTAATATCTGGAAGTGCTGGCCCCACCCCACAGTAGCTTCGCTCCATTCATGGCGGGGCTTGGGCATGTGCACAGCATCTACTCATTCTTCAGCACTTCTGATTGCTGTTTCTCTCCCGGCCATCCTCCTGCCCCTGATGCAACAGATGACTTAGATGCTTTGTGCTAGTAAGGATGGAAAGGTCTTGACTTTTTTTTGGTAGACCAAATAAATATTTATTGTCTGTACGTGAGCAGAAGAAATCCCTGTCGTCGTGGGGCCTCAGTCAATGATAGCAGGGAGGACACAGGTTAACAGACAACACGTGGGAAGTAATCCAGTGTACTAGCAGGAAAACCGAATGTTACCGGAAAAGAACCTGGGAGGGGTCAACACGGTAGTAAGGGTTAATGGACCACCTCAGACGTCATGAATACAGACAGAGTTCACCCTGAGAGCGTTCACCCATGGAAACACATCCTTATCAACAGGGAGCTCAAGTTTAAGTCAGAACTGGAAGCCTGGTCACTTTTCTATGGCCATGATCTAATACCACGGAGCTTGACCGCGTTCCAGGGGGTTAGAGTTTATGATGACTGCAGGGTCAGCGAGGAGAGGCCTGACCAGCAGCGGAGGGCTCACGTGGTTATGGAGGAGGCAGAGAACTTACTTGGAACGGGCATAGTCTTTGGAAATCTCAAACCCTCCACCAAGTGACACACTGCCTCCCCAAATGGTCATACCTCCTAATTGTTCCCAACTGGTTAAACCAACTGGGAACCAAGTATTCAAACCCGAGAGCCTAATGCGGCCCACTCTTATTTAAACCAACACATTCCACTCCCTGGCTCCCATAGGTGTACAGAGAGGTACAGTTAATCCAGCTTCAAAAGGCTCTAGAGTCCCTCGGTCTCCATACTTTTTAATGTCCAAAGTTCAAACCTCAAAGGTCTGCGCTCCAAGGGAAAGGGAATCTCTTAACTGTAAACCTTGTTTAGACATCAACAACAATAACACCACCAATAAAAATTATATACTTCCAATATACAACAGCACAGAATATACATTAGCATTCCAAAAGGCAGGAGGATGTGGGGCATGTGTGTGTGTGTGTGTGTGTGTGTGTGTGTGTAAATACTGCACCTAAACACAACCACAACCCAACATGACAAACTCCAACTCCCGTAGTAGTTCCATGCCTGATGTCCAAGGGCTTAATGGCCTTCCTTCCACCTTTGCTGCAGCACACTTCTCTCTCTTGGGCTGGTTCCCGTGTGCAGAGACACTCCCTGCCGGCATCCTTGGCAGATGGTTCCTGGCTCTGGCTGCTCTAATGTCTCGGGGTCTCCAACACAATCAGGCACAGCATTCACAGCTTCCCACAGTGGTCTCTCAGAGCCCCCCATGCAGGGACTCCCCTGCCAGACTCAGAGCTCTCTGTAACCCTAGAAGAAGATCCCGTGACCGTGAATACTTCCTAATGCTAAAGCCTGCGTGTGGATGGCACTGCCAAGTCAGGCTACCCACTTTGGGTGAAGCCAGGCCTTTGGGATTGAGGATAGGCAGATTCCACGACAGATTTCAAATCAGCTGTTAAGGAAACTAGGCCTAAGAACTGGGCTAGCTCAGGAAGGCCCAGACAAATCAATTACTAATAAAAAATAAGACCCCAGGCTCCAGGCTCCAGCTTCCATGCCCTGATAATAGTTCCGGAATGCCTGGAGATAGAGAAAGACAAAGCCCACCTACCTCGGGGATTCCTCTGCAAGTTTCCAGCCTTCCCCGCCCCGGTAATGGTGGTAATGGTTCTGGAATGACTAGAAATAAAGATAAATCTCCTCTCCCCGGGAATTCCAATGTTCTTTAAATCTGCTCACCGGGTTGTCCCACTATCTTGGTAATGGGAGACTCCAGCACGACAGACTTCTGCAGAATAAAACACTTTGCATTTATATCCTTTTGGAGTCTGGGGTGCATTTACATACTATTGGAGTCCCGGATGTCATTCTTTGGGGAATCTTGGACTCTTACAGAGTCGCACGTGAAGTGGATTTTATTAGTGGTTCCTCTCTAAGAGCAAATATGTTCCTTAGGTCTTTTCCTTCCACAGGTTTGGCTGGGTGGGGTCTTGCCCTGAGGGCACCTTTCTCCTCCCTCGTGCTCAGACCCTGCCCTTCCTCAGTCTCCACAACTCTCCCAACCCAGCGCTCCCCACACACATTTTCATCTCTTCGATCCTTTCCTGGGTTGCTGATGCATTTAGAGTTTTTCTTCAAGGCCAGTTCTGGAAGAGGAGAGTTTCTGACTTCACCTCCTGCTTCGAACCAGCTGAGTCCGCTTCGTGTGTGTTCTCCTGCCCAAGCACCTCCAACACTCACTGGAACTGGAAACATTTTTTCTTATAAAAACTTTCTTCCCCACTAAAATTTAGGATCAAGAAGACAGAGATCTGCGCACATTGCTTCACACCCATCCCGAATACCTGAGACGGTGCCTGGCGTGTTACCAGTGACGACTGGGCAGAGAGGGGCATTGATTGATTGATTGATACCTATCAGATGTCGCCACTGCTGAGGCCTCAGCTGTGTGCTCCTGCCGCTGAGGAGAGCGCCTAGCAGTTCAGAGCAGGTGCTGCTTCTGCGGAAGACCCAAGTTTGGATCCTAGCACTCACTTCTGGTGGTGCACCAGAACCACCAGACCTGTAACTCCAGGTCCAAGGGGTTTTCCTATGGGTACTGCACTCAAGTGCACAAACCCACATTCATACATACATACGTGTATATATATACATACAACCCTTTTAAATTAAAAAATAAAATAAGGGCTGGAGAGATGGGTCAGAGGTTAAGACGCCAAGATGTTAGAGGAGCCAGAGGCAGGAATGACCTGCCGAGGAGAGCTCACTCCCGGGAGGGTTTCTGCACACTGGACAGATAGACGTATGGAGACTAAGGAGAGGCAGGGTCTGAGCTGGAATGAGAGAGACAGGGCGTCCTCCGAGGCCTACATTCATATATACAGAGAAAAGATGTCTTTATTTATGTAAGTGAACACACTGTCGCTGTCTTCAGACACACCAGAAGAGGGCACTGGATCCCATTACAGATGGCTGTGAGCCACCAGGGGGTTGCTAGAAATTGAACTCAGGACCTCTGGAAGAGCAGTCAGTGCTTTTAACCTCTGAGCCATGTCTCCAGCTCCCCTCTTCTTTCAATTTAAAATGTTTGGCAGGGGATTGGTGGCTCAGGCTTTCAGTCCAGCGCTCTTGATGTAGGACAGCCAGCGCTACATAGAGAGAGCCTGCCTCAAGTTCTTTAAAAAAAAAAAAAGAAAGAAAGAAAGAAACTATGTCTCTCTCTCTCTCTCTCTCTCTCTCTCTCTCTCTCTCTCTGTGTGTGTGTGTGTGTGTGTGTATGTCTCTGTGTGTGTGTCTGTGTGTGTCTGTGTGTGTGTCTGTGTGTCGCATACCCATCACTCCCTAGACACCCTACTTGGCCTCTTGGTTTTTTGTTTGTATATTTTGTTTGATTTTTTTGTTTTGTTCTGTTCTGTTTTTGAGACAGGGGTTTCTTTGTGAAGCCCTGGCTGTCCTAGAACTAGCTCTGTCTGCCTTTTCTGCCTACAGATGCTGGGATTAAAGTCAAACACCACCTTAAGTAGGGATTACTTGAGTAATCTCAGAGCATTAGATCTGCCCCAGCTCCTTCCTGCTGAGGGGAGGGGACAGAACACGGTCATTGCCTTCCTGGGAGAAAATATTTTATTAGAATCAAGAACATTCCTCTTGCAAGCAGACTTGTTTTTATTTTATTTATTTTGAAATGTTAATGTGACTCAAAGACACAGATGTCTTGAAACAGAGTTAGGAATAAGGAAGGCTGGGGCGTTTTCCCGTTCACCAATCACCAAATCCAGGGAGAGGGGGATCCACATCTATCCTCCTGCGGCTTCCTAGGTGATACATGATGGACTTTAAAATCCTCAAGCCAGTGCCTTCCAGGAAGAAGTCCTGAGACAGACTCTGACACCCAGGAGGAGGGAGTTGCAGCCACAGTGGAACACACGGTTCCCTGTGTTCCGCCATCCAAAGGGCTAAGGCAGCCTCTGCCACTGAAGGCATGAAAACCTCTGTTGTCTTCAAAGTCAACTATTCCCTGAATCTCATTTCCACATGTTCTTGGGTTTAGAAAACCGAGAGGTTCGCTTCATCTTGGTGCTAGACCTGAAATGCCTGAAACTGACCTGCCAAGGAGATGGATACAACCTCATGCCTTCCCCCAGCTAGGCTTGGCCTTTGGAGGTGAGTTTTTTTTTTGGGGGGGGAACCAGAAGATAGGGAGCACAGAGACGGTTTGCTAGAAGTACATGGTTGGCTGGGTCTGCAGGCCTTTTGACATAGAGCCATTTATCTGTCTCAGGCCATTCTTCGGTGACTTGAGACTGTTAGTGACGCTAAACAAGATGGCTCTCCAGCGCACGGGACTAGCAGACAACTTGTACTCTCATTCGTTCATGGGTTGAGCTTGGGAACAGCCCTGACTTTGATGACATGGGGCCTCCACGTCTCTTTTGGTCTCCGGAGTAGTCTTCTCCGTGGCTCCCGGAGCCTCCTCAGAGCTTCTCAAACTTCCCCACTGAAGCGTCCCTGACAAGAATGAGTGCATGCCCCCAAGCAACAGACAGGGAATTTCTTTCAAGTGCCTTTGCTATCTTAAAAATTCATGTGAATTTTGCGTCTGACTTTATAATCTATTCATGCTTGTTTTACCATAAATATATTATTTCCTTTAACTATTCAAATAATAATGACAGTTCAAGGAAGCTGCCGGCAAGGGGGGAGGGCGCCCCGCTGGGTTCGGCCCCTCGCAGCTGAAGCCTTGGCTAATTCTCTCCCCACCACAGCTCTTCAAGTAGAGACTTTGGTTAGAAGAAATGTATTTATTATAAAAGAATTAAGGTGCTTTCAGCCTTTCTAAAGCATTACTATGGACATTATAAAGCATACTGTGAACACCCCTACAACCTTCTTCTCTAAGAAAAACCCTGGGAAGGATTATCTGTGTTGCCTTTATTGACAATGGCCTTACTCTGACCATCTTTGTCCCCTGAGGTCTGTGAGTTCCGTGCCAGTATGTGGTCTCCACATGCTGATACTGTCTCTATGCCATGCAGAGAGGGTGGCAGCCTTCTATCCAGACCCCATTCTGATAATTACATGCAAGCTATCCTAGTTCGCTTTTTATCGCTGGGATAAACACTATGACCAAAAGCAACACGAGGAGGAAAGGATTTATTGCATCTCACCACTTACAGGCTATCATGGAGGGAAGCCACGACTCAGGGCAGGAACCTGGGTGCGAGGCCTGAAGCAGAACCACAGGGCACTGCTCCCTGGCCTCCTCTTCTGTGCTTGCTCAATCGCTTCTCATACAACTCAGGACCACCTGCCCAGGGTGGCATTGCCAATGCGCCACAGATGCATACGGGCAATCCAATGGGGATAATTCCTCAGCTGAGGTCCCCAAGTCCCAGATCACTGCAGCTTGTGTTAAGTTGACCAAGCACCCTAGCCAGCACACACGCTTTGTTTTGAGGTCAACTCTGTCATAAACCAAGAGCAATCTCAGGAGAACCTGGCCTGTTCAGGTCCTGCCCTGGTCTTGAGGCCCTGGCTTAATTTCACGGGGGACTTTTTTGTGTGGTGGGGCCATCTGCTGGCGGCAAGATGTCCAGGATTGTTTGAATAAAGTGAGGAGGCCAGACAGTGCTTAGAGCCAAGGCCGGACAGATAGAGCTGGATATTGTGGTCTCATCTACAGCCTGTAGATGAGACAGTGCACAGAAAAGCAGCTGCCCACGGGTGACCAAGAAGCTTCTGGCCACAGGGCCCTAGGAGACCCCAGTCCAGAGGTTGTGGATATGTTGTAAGGTTTGAATGCAAATCTCTGTCTTATGTGTACAGGGTAAAAAGGGTCCCAAGGTGAAGTCAGTGCTTCCAGAATGCCCCCACGAGGCTTCTTAAGTAGCCGTGGTCAGCAACCAGGTGTCCAAACAGAGTATCCTAGAGAGGAGAAACTGTGTTTTTCCCTCTTGCAGTACCGGAAAGTGGGTGGAGCTCAGAGGTGAAGCAGAGACAGAGATCATGAAGAAATGCAGTTTTGATGCAGTTGTTATGTGACCTTAAAAACATGCACATCCTCAAAGGCTTGAGGAACTTCAGAGGATATTTTTGTCCGTCAAATATTTCGTCATGGGATCTTGCTTTCTTGTGTATGTTCTAAAAACAAAAACAAACAAGTGGGAGTTTGCACAGCACACAAGATTAACACCCCCCCACCACCACCACCAGAGTGGCATCTCAGGAGGCGACACACCAACTCTAAGATGCTCATGACATCTTCAGAATCATCTGTGGGGAAGACTGCAAAGCTGTTCCGAGTCACACTTGTGGCTCAACTGCTTTGATCACCCATCGTATTCTTTTGCTTTGTCTTGGAATAAATTTTGTTTGATTCCTAAGATACATCCGTTGTCAAATCGGTATTATCTTTCATGGAGCCTGCTTCTCTGTAGACTATACGTTTCTTCAATGGATGGGACATGTCTGGCTTATCTTTGGCCACTCAAGCCCTGGCCATGTGCTTCAGAGATGCACCATTGGTATTTCTTTCTGTGACGGCTTACTCCCCTCCACTGGGATCATATATGCTGTAAAACCCAAGTATCCAAGGGTTCGCCTTGGGGCACACACCTCTAATCCGGGCACTCAGATTAGAAACCGGCGAATGAACCTTTGTGAGTTTGAGGCTGGCCTGGTCTACAGAGTGAGTTCCAGGACAGCTAGAGCTACATGGAGGAAAAAAATCTAAACAAACAAATGTTTACCGTCACTTCTCAGTGAATGAAGTAGGTAATCTTTATTCCAAAAGAGTGTTGCTTTAAATCTTCCCCCACTAGGCCTGTGGTAGCTGTGTCTGTGGAACCCGTGCTAACCTGTTCTTTTTGTTCACCGCACAGAGCAGGCTGTCAACATTTTCTCCTACATTGCGAAAGCACAAAGTGACGATGTAAACACGTGGGAGAGGAAGCTGCAACTTGACGGATAGAATATACAGTCACTTATTCATTACACTTTTAAAAGTTGGTATAGCTGCTTTGACTTTTGCAAGCCGGGAGAAGAAATTTCACTAGATAATGCTCTCAAGTGATGGTTACCATACTGTGTGTGAAAGTGAAGGTTCTAAACAAAATACGTTAAAAAAAAAAATTAGTTCCAAAGAACTGAATGGGTGTCTGGAGACCAGTCCCTGGTGGGAGAAGGCTGGGAGGCTGGTAAGTATTCCTTGGCCAGATCTTAAGTCAAACTCTCAGCTCCTAGGACTAAGAAAAGATCAATGCACCCCCCTCCGGATATATATTTCTCTATCATTCATCATTCACAAATACCTTCTCCTCCTCCTCCTCCTCCTCCTCCTCCTCCTCCTCTATCCTCATCCTTTTGATTTTTTTTTTTTTTTTTTTTCATGACAGGGTTTCTCTGTATAACCCTGGCTGTCCAGGAACTCTCTCAGTAGACCAGGCTGGCCTCGAACTCAGAAATCTGCCTGCCTCTGCCTCCCAGAGTGCTGGGATTACAGAAGTGTGCCACCACAGCTCGGCTACAAATACCTTCTGTTAGTGTTGCATCTCTGAAGGGAAAGACTTCCTCTACAGAAGTGTCTAGCAAAAGTGTTATAGTTCTGCTCTGCTCTTGCTGGGGCGGTGGAGGCAGAGTTATGCTCTGCCTTCCTCCAGCAAAAGTATTACAAACTCCATGACGGTACATCACACAGCAAACCTCACATAGGAGATTTACTGGGAGGGAAGAAACCTGGAGCAGATGCCTCTGCTCCTGAGAGAAGCAGCAGCGAGCTGAACAGTAGGCAGGCAGGGCTTATGTAAGATAGTTCTAAGCTGGCAGAGCTTTTCAGGGCAAAGACTTCCAGGGTTAGGATTGGTGGGGTTTCAAGTCCTGAGCTTGGGGAGCTTAGGGATTGGTGGGTTTCTGAAGGAGGCTCAGGGATTGGTGGCCTTGTTTCTCATCCTCTTTTCCCTGCATTGGGCCGGTGGGTTAGGAAGGGAAGACGTTCCTGGACACAGGCAGCCTCAGCTGAGGCGGAGGAGCTGTTGTGGGAGGATGGAGGGTAGGTAGCCCCCGCTTTGACAGCTTCTGCGGCGGTACCTCACGGACCCGTCCTGGACTACACTTTCATCTGTGCCACTTGCTTCTCATAAAACCCACAGAGGAGGGACGGGCGAGTGGTAGAATGCAGGTGCAGACTAAGAGACCAGGAGGTGCCCAAGCAGATCCCTCGCTACTGGTGGATGGCAGTGCAGTGCATAGCGTCACCTGCTCAGGTCCCGGCTCAATTCCTGTCCTTTGGGGCTTGACCAGAAGAACTGTAGAAGAAACGTATTTTTTTTTTTTTAAATAAAAGTATCAGGCCTCACTTATCTGGTGCTCGGGAAGTAACGTTCCTACTTCTTGGTTGCTAGAGCCAGATTAGAACAGGAAGGCCCTTGTCAGGAGGACTCTTGTCAGAGCAGAGGTAAGAAGCATGCAAGCATTTTGTGTTTTTCTGGATGGTACGGGGCGGGGGAGGGGTGGGGGGGGTGGGGGTGGGGTGTCCAAGCTGGCATGTTTGCTTGATGCTGAGTATTCTAAGGCACCATAATATCACCGTAAAT
Source organism: Apodemus agrarius (assembly GCA_964023405.1). Classification (NCBI taxonomy): domain Eukaryota; kingdom Metazoa; phylum Chordata; class Mammalia; order Rodentia; family Muridae; genus Apodemus; species Apodemus agrarius. The sequence goes on from OZ030008.1 coordinate 135,549,398, forward strand.
ATATAAACCCTGTGCATGGATGGGTCTGTGCTTCTCCCGAAACAGCAATATTTTTAGCAATAAATAGTTATTTCTGTGAAAATGCAAAATCTTCTTTGATACATGACCAAGGGATCTCTCCAACCTCCCACCCTCCCCTTCACCCCCACCCCTCCAAGAACAAGCCTTCTACCTATAGATGAGGGCCATTACAGAGATGGAGATTTCAAGCTTGGACTGAATGGCCCTTGATGAAGGGGATTTGGCCCAGGCTAGAGAGACAACGTGAATATAGAGGCAAGTTCTTAAGAAAGGGGAGGAAACACCAGGGCCTGCTTCCTGGAAGTTCTTCCTAGAGGTGGGACTATGGCTGGGCCTGCCCAGAAGCTGCTGCTTCTATTTCTGTTGTGTGGGACAATGGTGTTGACACCAGAAACAGCTTTACGGTCATTGGTTGCCTCCAAATCCAGCGATGACGTCACCTCCAAATCCAGCGATGACGTCACCCGTAGGTGACGAGGACCCTCTTTCGCCTGTTGCTACAGCAACCGCCACACACTTCTGGTGTACACCTCACCTGCATGACTCACCTGTGTGCAGTGGTGCATGTGATTACGTCACGGCCCAAATAAAAGGCAGAGACCCCAGCCCTTCGCTCCTTCTTTTCCTCCTTCTCTTCCTTAATCCCCCTGCCCCCAATAACCTCTTCTCATAAGACTCTGCTGGCCTGGTGTGATCTGTCCAGATACAAGCCACCTTCTAACACAACATTTAGTACCATGACTTGGGATCTCTAGTGACTACCCAGGTGTGCCACCAACTCTAAGCCAAGTGTTTCTCTGCTAATGCAAAATGTGTTTTCCTCTGCTAATGCAACCTGTCCAAGTCACTTGAATTTTGCTACGGCCATTAGATTATACTCTATTATCTAACTCAGATATGACCAATAGATACTGTTCTCAATCTTGTCAGAAGCCTGCTGATTATTAATATTTAAGCTTATGATAGACAGACTCTCCCAAAGCATAATAGACCCTCCAAGGCCTCAGAAGATAATGGACACGCCTACAAGAGATTGCCTTGATTGTGGTATGATAACCCCTGAGAAACACCGTGGAGAAAACTGGGTACTCTAAGAGTCAAATGCCTCATACTGCCTAAAGTCAAGGTGGGTCATTTCTCATTTCACATGTATTCCACAGGAGGAAAAACGCTCTCCATCTTCTGGGCTTGAAGTTGCCATGGAGACCACAGGGACTTGGGAACTGTTTAGGTAGTGGACTATAGATGAAATCTGTCATTTTTAATTAATACACGACTCCTAGATTATATGTTATTCTTCCCCAGATTTCTCACTATATTGACGGCTAAGGTGACTGTAACTTGGCAGGTAGAACAGACCCAGCTCCTGACTACTACATTAACACACTTGTTCACTGATTAAGGCTGCCAGATTTCTCACAGACTTCACGACAAATGATACACAAGTTCAGATCTTAGCTTTCACAGATGTAACCTGTTACTTCCTTACCTAAACAACTAAATGCTTCATATTTCCTCTTCTTGCTATGCCATTGTCCTAACACTGACCAATAGAGTTTTATAAATTTGCCTAACCCTAATGAAACATTCCCCTGTACGATCCAACTGTATATCACAATGTCAAATTTTGAGTTGTCTTTGATTGTCTTTTAACTGGATTTAAAATGTTTCTCGTTATGTGTATTCAGTCTCCCAGACAGAAGGAAAGGCCCTTCTTGTTCCTTCTGCTCCACGAGAGGCTTTTATCCTCCAAAAGCTCATCTTATAGACTGTTCATGTTGTTCATCATGGTGTTATCTCTCTTATAAACTCATAAGCTACAGGAAACCCACTCAGATCTACCTCTCGTGAACCAAATAGACTCCATCCAGATAAGTACATCAGAAACCAATAGCCTAAAGTTCCCGCTTACTACTTATTTCAGGGGGTGAGATTCCTCTCCCTGAAATTGGGACTCACCCCCAACCACCAAGACCTAAGGGTTTCAAATGTATACCCTAATTTTCTACCGTGTGTGTGTGTGTGTGTGTGTGTGTGTGTGTGTGTGTGTGTATTTCAGCATCTTGTCAAGGTCAGGCACTTACTACATCCAGAACAGCTCTAGGGAAGCAACCCCCAGATGCTCCAGTCTTCTCTCACAGACACAGACGCTTCTACTGGACCTGTTCCTTCTGATCCATCCACAGATGGTTCCACAAGCCCTGGACAGCAAGGAAACAGCCAACTCTCCTAAGACTGGACCCAACATACCCATATCCATTTTCCTAGGTTTCCTAGATATACATTGCCCCACCCCCAATCAGCAAGAAATAGCTAAAGATCACAATGACCACATTCCTGTTCCATCATCACCTCTTTCTAAATTTTTTCTTTTTTAATTAAGCCCAAACAGGGGAATGTTAGCGTTTTGTCTAGGCTCTGCCCCACAGTTACCTGGCAACAGCCAGGTGTGCCTGACTCGCTGCAGAAGGGGCTGCTGGACCCTCCGTAGTACCTTCTTGCTTTCTTGCTCTCCCTCTGTCCTCCCGACCCTTCCCTCTCTCCCCCCATAGATCACACACACACAAACACACACACACACACACACACACACACACACACACCCATGCTCATGGCTGGCCTCTACTCTTCTATTCCTCTACTTTTCTACTCTCTCTGCCTGTCTCTGTTTTTGCTACCCTCTCAACTCCCTTCTATAGAATAGAATAAACTCTATTCTATTCTATAACATCATGTGGCTGGTCCCTCGGGGGAACGGATGCCTTAGCATGGGCCCATGGAGGCACCCTCTTCTCCCGCACCTGACTGCACATTCACCAAACACATTCCTTTTCTCCTTATGTTTTTATAAAACACAACAAGTGGGCCAAGTATGCTTGGGACTAGTGAACACCTTTCAATGTGCCTGTGCGTGCACCATTTGCATTCCTAGTGGCCAAGAAGGGCAAAAGAATTACAAATGGTTGTGAGCTCCCACATAGGTGCTAGGAAATGAACCCAGACCTTCTGCAAGAGTAACCAGTAGCCTTATCCACTGAACCTTCTCTCCAGCCCTAAATGTCTACTTTCTTGACTACAGATGCCCATGAGGCCACTACCAATAGAAAGAAGTCACTTTAAAGGCAACTCTCTCCCAACCCCCATCCTTCTGGGGTCAGGGATGTGTGCAGGCTGGCCAGATGCTTCTTCTGTGGACCTTCTGTAGAGAGGAGGGGCTCACTTCCTGGATCCCCTTTGCCTTTGCGCTAGCCAATTGACTCAACTTTGACTCCATTTTTTCTGTGCTTATGAAGTTTGGTGTTGGGCCCCTTTGGGTCTGGCATTATCAGTAGTGTTTGTTAGCATTAGACTAGACTAACTGCCAGTCATTCCTAAAGCAAGCCATGAATTAGGGTTATTTAGGTTGACAAAAAAAAAAAAGTCATTCAAACCTGGGTGCTTCTTTCTTCAAACTAATGTAACTGTCATTGTTTGGTATTAAAGGTGGGTAGTAAGGGCGTGTCTCGTCTTATCTTTTGTCTTCTCTTCTCGAATCCTTTTGCCTTCTATGATCTGGGTAAGCGAAGGTCAGGGTGGTGGTTCAGGGATCCCACAGGGCAACTTACTGGCTGGCTAACCTGTCAGATAGGAAGCGAGGGCTCACTGCACCAAACAATCAGCACTGGGTCGTTCCAAACAGGATGAGCCTTATTGAAGGCCAGCTGATACTCCAGGCTCCTCAGATCTCTGTCCTCATTTCTCTCCCTTCCTTCCTTCTTAATTTTTTTTTTATTTTTGACTTTTCAAAGCAGGGATTCTCTGAAGCTTTGGCAGTCCTGGAACTCACTCTGTAGACCAGGATAGCCTCAAAATAACAGAGTTCTACCTGCCTCTGCCCTCCAAGAGCTGGGATTAAAGGTATACACCACAACTGCCCGTCCCGTCTCCACTTGTTATGAGGTCCCAGTTATAGGGGACAGGGAAAGTGACTGACTATGAGGATGTCTTTTACCACCCACGTGCCATAAGCAGGTTCATGTGAAACTCACGAGATATTCTGATCCATCCTGTAGCTGTTGTTGACACCCTCACTTCTGTTCTGCACAGTTCCTTTCCTTTCTTCTGTCCCAGTGCCATTTATTTTATCTATTTTTATGTTTCTGGAGATAAGGCCCCAAGTCCTTGCACAGTGTGGTAAGTGTTCCTCCCCAGAGCTACACCCTAACCCTCAAGGTTGTTTTAGGTCAGGTCCCAGGGTTCTAAGAACATTCTATGACCCTGGAATTGGCTCTACTATGGCTACTTTCATACCCAGGGGAGGGGCTTGTTGTTCTTAACGCCACCTCTGCAGCAAGGGTCACCAGGAGGTGGCTGAGTAGGACGTCGTTGTCCTGCTCTTAGAGGTTGGGAGAGCTGACCTGGTTGGGTCTGTCCCTCCAGGTCCAGCTTCCACCTCCTTCAGCAGATGCCAGCTCCCTGCCCTGCCTCTGCCTTCTGCTCTCCTGAGGCCAGTAGAACCCACTCCCAGGCTGAGCGCCTTTCAGCAGCACAGAGTGTGCCTTTGGCATTCCACAGCTCCAGGTTCAAATACTGCCTCCCACACTTGGTCACTGGGTTAATGTTTGGCAGGTTCTTGGCAGGGAGCCACCAGGAGCCTTGTTCCTTTCTCTGAAGCAGGTGTGGGGCTGAGGCCCCGGACTAGTGGTCTGGGCTTCATGTCAGCTCTGCCGATCGCTCACACCCTGGGGCGGTAGGAAGTCACAGAACGTCCCCTCAGTGTGAAACAGTTCCCTCGGACATGGCTGGGTGTGGACTCCAACGCGTGCACGCAGTCAGCTCAGTTCCTGCTCATTATGACCCTGATGGGATCCCATCATTATGACTGCTGAGAGCGCCCACGGAGCCTGACACACAGTTGGTACTAAACAAATCTTGGTTTGGTGAACATGGGAGGTGGATTGGAGGCTAAGCCCTTGCCAGGTTCTTCTGTGTTTGGCAAGGGGACAGCTTGAGACTGTGAGACTGTAAAGTTTATGAGCCTAAGAAGCCAATGGGAGTCTGATCTTACAGGAGACAGGGAGGGTCTCCCTCACATCTCTTCATCAGCTTTCTGAGGATGGGTATTGCCATGGGTAGTCAGACAGCACCGCTGCCTGCTTAAGACCTTGTACTGGCAGGACACAGTCCTCTGAGGGGAAAGCCAGTGGCCAGTGCTCCTGGGCTCTCGAGCTTGGGTGAGGCCTATTGCCTAGTGCTTGGGCGCCATCTTGAACAGCTGTTGGTTGGCTGATGTTCTCCTGATCCCATCTGCCACCTCCAAGCTGAGCACTCTAGCTAGGCGGTCTGGCTCAAGCAGGACACCCAGAGGTTAGTGAAGGAGACAGGGTATTGGCAGAGGGATTCACAAGGGTGCAGGAGTGGGGCAATTTTCAATAGTTGCATGTCCACGTTAACTAGAGTAAGCACAGAAAGTTGGGTCATTCCCAGGAGGCTGCTCCATCCTCCTCACACCTTGTAGGTGTGGCTGCTCCCCTCTGCCTCCTAGTGTTTCCTGCTTTGGTGTAGACATGCAAGGTTGTATTCTTTGCACTGGGTCTCACGGCTGCTGTTCATGCTGCCTTTACTCTTAGTGTCTGGGACAAAGAACTTCCCAGGGCAGAGACTTTGAGGAAAATCCTAGTGCAGGAGAAGGTACAGAAGCTTATTTAAGACTGATGGCAGAGTTTCTTTTCTTTTCTTTTTTTTTTTCCAGACAGGGTTTCTCTGTGTAGCCCCCGCTGTCCTGGAACTCACTCTGAAGACCAAACTGGCCTCGAACTCAGAAATCCGCCTGCCTCTGCCTCCCAAGTGCTGGGATTAAAGGCGTGCGCCACCACCGCCCGGCCTCTGGACTCTTCCAAATGCCTCTAGATGTTCTCTCTCTCATATTTTCCATAAAAACTTTCCCTTTAGCTACGCCATGGTGCTGACATGTTGTCAGTCTATACATCTGGTGCCAAAACCCAGGAGGGCATAAATGGAGCCCTGTCTAAGGAGCCCAGCCTTTCCCAGTGGAACCACGCTGCTGCTGATATAGCTCTCCTGAGATACGCATCATTTGTTTCTGCCGGCTTCTGCTGCCATCTTATTTGACTGCAAAATTTAAAGTCCACCTCTTTAGCCACCTTCTCCCCCCACCTACGCTCTTCTGGTACCTGAGAAACACCTCGGAGCTGCCTACTCTCTCTCTCCCTCCGATCCCGGGGCCTTCTACTGTTACAAAAGCTGTGCCAGGTAACTTCTCTCACCCTCCTGAGCGTCTACCACATGTTACATGATAACCTTTGCTTTGTGGTTTGGGACATTTCTCCCTGACAAGTCTCTCAGCCACTTGAGATGCCCTGGATTGAAATTCTTGCCACCAGAACATTTACTTGTCTCTCTTCCTCCTTGTCCCCCCGCCCCGTTCTGTCTCTGTTTCTCTCGCTGGCTCTCTGAAATCTGCTGTTTAGGGCCTGAAGGTTCATCAGACAGCCCTGTATGCCCTCCTGAGTCTCTAAGATACTGAAATCCCCCCCCCTTAGGACTAATCTTAATCAAACATACCCTATTCATGAAATATACACTGTTCCTTTTCTGAGATGTTTACTCCCAGGACAAAAAATCATCACGCAAAAATTCATCCTAATCCAAAATGTTTAGAAACCTCTGCTGTTGATCCCTTCGTCCAAAAAAGGAGACACAGTGACAAACTAAGGGCTCCGTGGGACTAAGAGGTTTAATGGGTGCCATCTTAGTTGGTTTCTGCCACATGGTCATCTTAATCAAGATGATGGTGAAGTTACGTGGCTTGTGTTCTCTTTAACCTTAGTAACAATGGCTGCCAGCTGCCAGCTACACGGATGCTTCCATCTTGATGAAATCATTGGCCAAGATGGCAGCGAGCCTCATGGTTGCTATGCACCTCAACAAAAGCCCATCAGGCTTATGTGCCCCTCCCGCCCCCCCTGCATGCACACACTTTCTCTTACCCCCCTCTGTCTCCCTCTGCATGCTAACCTCCTGTCCCCATTCCTTGGGACTGATGAACTCGCCCCAGAGCTGCCCCCAATAAGCCGACATTTATATCTTAATTTGGCTTGCATTGGCTTGTTTTGTCAGCAGAGCGAACCTACCATCAGCGACCACAAGCTACAGATGTCTTCCCCTCCCGAGGCTTGGCAGCCTCTACCAGGGATGCTTAGAGCCCCGACATTATTAGAACAGACAAGTCTGGGCTGGAGAGATGGCTCAGCGGTTAAGAGCACTGACTGCTCTTCTGAAGGTCCTGAGTTCAAATCCCAGCAACCACATGGTGGCTCACAACCATCTGTTATGAGATCTGATTCCCTCTTCTGGAGTGTCTGAAGACAGCTACAGTGTACTTACATATAATAAATAAATAAATCTATATATATATATATATATATATATATATATATATATATAAAAAGAACAGACAAGTCTAAAGGTGGAGTTCACAGAATTACCATGCAGGGTAAAAGAGTGTGAGCCACACATGCAGAATCGGGGTAGCTTTTATAGGCTTATAACAGAACCCGCCTAACACAAACCACTCCATAGCTTCTAAGCCAATCAGTTTAAATTATCTGAGCCGGCACTCTCTGAGAGCCAATCAGTTTCCTATAGAAGCTGGATAAACTAGTTAAGTCATTTCCACTTACATGGCCGCCACACAGGGAGTCATGCCAGGAGCTTCCTGTTACGCATTTCCTATGGGGCCAGGATCACATATGTATGTACGGGCCAGCGCATCCACTGCAGTGACCCTGCCGACCCAGCGGCGTCCGCTCTTGCCTCAGTTTCTCCACAGGAGGCGAGGCGGGAAAGGACGCTAGGGACCTTCCCAGCCTGCAGTCCTCATCCTTTCAGTTCTATCAGCCTTTCATTCATTTTTTTTATTGGTAAATAATATTCCATTGTATGAATATACCATATTTTGCTGATTCGTTGATCAGTTGGTATATATTTGAGTGGTTTCCATCTATAGGCTGTTGACAACAATGCTGTGACCGTCCATAGATAAGTCTGTCTATAAACATGTTTTCATTACATCAGCTATAGTGACCTCAAGGCCACTCTGAGATAGGTAAGACATTCGAGTATATGCTTCAAAGAGGAGCTTCGAGGTAACCCAATCACAAAAGAACACACATGGAATTCAGTCACTGATAAGTGGATATTAGTCCAGAAGCTCTGAATACCCAAGACACAATTAACATATCAAATGATTCCCCAAGAAGAAGGAAGGAGAGGGCCCTCATCCTGGAAAGACTTAATGCAACAATGAGGGGGATTACTAGAACAGAGAAGTGGGAGGGGCTTGAATGGGGGAGTGGGCAGAGGCCAGAGGGCTTATGGGACTTATGGGGACGGGGAGGAACCGGGAAAGGGGAAATCATTTGAAATGTAAACAAAGAATGTAGAAACAAAAAAGAGGAACTTCATAAACAAACGCAGTATTGAATTATTTAAGTAACTGTTGTCAAAGCAGTTGCTCATTTCATTTAAAAGTCCCACCTGTAATGTAGGAAGCTTCCGGTTTCTCCAGCGTTCACCAGTGCCTGTAAGTGCGTTTATTGTAATACTACCACAGTAGTCCTGATGATCTATAGGAGGTAGTTACTCATTGTGGTTTTGATTTGCTTTTCCCTGACAGCTAATGGTGCTGAACATATCTTCATGTGTTTCTTGTCTATTTGCTTACCTTTTGACTCTCTCAGATCCTTTGCCCTTTTTTAATGGGTTGTGTCGTTTTCTGCAATGGCATCGTCATCATTTATTACGCATTCTAGATAGAATTCTGTAGAAGCTATGTAATTTCTATAAAAGTTTTCTTCCATTCCGTTGGTTGCACTTTTTAACTATCTTGACAGAACCCTTGAAAGCACAAACGTTTTAATTTGCCGATAGTTCAGTTTCTCCCTTCCTTCACTGCTCCTGATTTTGGTGCCATATTTAAAATGTCAAGCCATTAACATACCACTGCCTGATCCAAGCTCAAGAAGATTTACACCTGTATTTCTCTTTCAGAGTCTGCAAGACTCTCTTAAGTCTTTGCTTCATCTTGAGTTAATGTTTTGCAGGCACTGTAAACTGAGTAGGAAACCGTAAATTGAATATAGGTTTGAAGAGGATGGTTACAAAGCCCATAAAAATGCCCAGGAAAAAAAGATGACAGAAATGTAAGAAATACCCATAAAAAGTCAAGAAAACAATCTTAGAATCAATAGTCCACATAAAAGAAAAAGCCTAATGAGCAGCAGGAGAGAATATAGAGCTAACAGTTAAATCCATAATTCTCCGAAACTCTTTTCCAAATGATGGAGACCTACTGGACCAGTCAACAGTGTGGCCATCTGGTTGGTAGGGAGAGCAAGGTGGCGGGGTATTTTCCTGTAGAGGAAATGGTGAGAATGTGGTTGGAGGAGGAGGATGTGTGTGGATGAGCCATCCCCTCTGGCTGGCGTACGGAGGTCGACGGGGTCAAGCCAGGAGAGGTGAGTGGAGATGGAAGGGTAGGCGGAGTCTAGAAAGAGACTCTTAGCTGCTCCGCCTGCCATAGCAAAGTACCTCAAACGAAGGGGGTGATAATAACACACTGATGTCTCCGGAAGCTGGGAGTCGAAAGTGCAGGGTGTCAGGGTGGCTCCCCACCTCCTGCCAGTTTTATCCGTGTAAGGCACAGCTCTGCCAATGACAGCTGTATTTCCATCCCACTCTTTACCTTTCTAAGGGTCTCATGTAGCCCAGACTGGCCTTGGACTCATTTTGTAGCTCGGATTATCCTAACTTCCTGAATATCCTCCTGCCTCTAAGTGCTAAGCATCACAGGCTTACCTCACGAGGTGGTGTGGCCTGAGTATAAAATGTACCCTGTGGGTCCAACTGTTTGAACACTCGGTCCCGAGATGTTTCTGAAGGTTATGGAGCCTTGAGCAGGTGGGGCATTGCTGGAGGAAGTACATCACTGGGGTGCTGTGATGGTTTGTATATGAATGGTTCAGGGAGAAACGCTATTAGGAGGTGTGGCCTTGTTGGAGTAGGGGTGTCACTGTGGGTGTGGCCTTAAGACCCTCACCCTAGTTGCCTGGAAGTCAGTCTTCCACTAGTAGCCGTCAGATGAAGATGTAGAACTCTCAGCTCCTCCTGCACCAAATCTGCCTGGATGCTGCCACGTTTCTGCCTTGATGACAATGGACTGAACCTCTGAGCTTGTAAGCCAGCTCCAGTTAAATGTTGTCTTTGATAAAACTTGCATTGGTCATAGTGTCTGTTCACAGCCGTGAAACCCTAAGACAGGTGCACTGTGAGAGGTCATGGCCTAGCTGCCAGGTTGGTGCTTTGCCTTTGCTTCCTGAGTGTGTAGATGCAATGTGACCAGTCAGTTTCCTGCTCCAGCAGCCTTGTCCTCCCGGCCGGTCCCCCTGCTGCCCTGTCTTTCTTGTCATGATAAGCTCTATCACTCTGCAACCGTAAGCCAAAATAGGCCCTTTCTGCTTTAGGCTGTTCTTCTCTATCTTATCACAGCAACATAAAATTAACATACCGTGGGCGAGACACCCAAGCACGCACACCCAGGCCCCTTGGCAGACTGACTGGGGATTACAATGAGCAACTCTGTGATGGAGAGATGGGAAGGTCTTTGCGTTAGTCCATCCCAACATCTACCCCATCTCTGAACTGCTGGCGCATTTGAAAGAGCCAGTCCTACAGGGGCAAGCTGCAGGATCACAGGGCAACAGCAGGCTATCCTAGAGGAGTCCTGGGGAGGATCCAGTCTCAATGGTGTAGCAGACCCCAGTGAACATTTATAAGCAAAGAAGCGTGGACAAAGGGTATACTGCAGGACACACGGTGACACGGAGCTGCTTCCACAGCGAGATGGTTTTAAAATTATTTTTATTTACTTATTTCTTTTCGTTTTGTTTTGTTTGGAAGGGTAGGGTGCAAGCACAGTGGGTGGATGTGAAGGGACAGGGAGAATGGGCGGGATTGTGTTGCGAGGTGTGAAATTCACAAAGAGTCAATATAACGTTAAAGAATTTAGTGTATCGAGCCTAACTTAGCCTAACTTAGCTCACTTCTTAAATTTTGAGAGAGGGTCTCTCATTTTCCCAGGCTTGCTTGAACTTTCAATTCTCCTGTCTTCGATGGGTTTCAGGCCTGTGCTGCTAGGCCCTGCCTAGTCTTCCTGTTTGGATTACAAATGGCCATCTTCTTATTGTGTCCTTGGCTGGCATGCAGTTCCAGCCTCTAAAGACTGCAGTCCTATGGATGATAGTTCTACTCTTTGGGCCTCTTTTAACCTTAATGGTTTCCTTAAAGGTTTCATCTCTGTAGAGGTCAAAACGTCCTCGTGCTCACCGAGAAGCAAAGGAGAAGTCGGGAAAGTTAAACACGCTGGCTTCTTTCCAAGGAAAGAGTTGTTTACTTGTCCTGGAATGCCGGAAGGGATGTAGTTTACAACTTAACTTTTGCTACCTACTGAGCCGGGCTCCACCCATATCCTCTAGAATAATATCTGTATCCAAGACTCCCCTCGCCTTCCAAAACCTCGAGCCTTCCTAGAACATTGAGATGCCGTTTTGTACTTTACAGCAGCCTAAGTGTCTTCTGTTCTTTTAGGGCCAGGTCACAGGCTTTATGTTTACCTCACAGGCAATTCTCCCCAGACCCTCATCTTAAACATGCTTTCTAATTCAACAGAGCCCATCTTACAGATGTAGCCACAGGTACTTTGTAAAGTGCCTCAGTGTGAACGTGTTTGAAGTTTTGTTGTGCTCACCACACTGAGTTAATTGTTATCAGAAAAACCTTTATTTCCCCAAATTGTGCTCTGCTTAACTATGGCTACATTTAACAAACTGGTATCAGGCCCTTAAAGGTTGTAGCCGAGCACCGGTTACCTAAGCTGTGTGAGTTTAATTCTTTTTTTAAAATATTTTTAAAATATTATTATTATTATTATTATTATTATTATCAATCATTCCATTCATTTATATCTCAAATGATATTCCATGTCCAGGTTACCACTCCACAAACCCCCATCCTACAACCTCCTCTCCTCCCTCTTCTTTGCCTCTATGAGCGTGCTCCCCACCCACCTACCCTCTCTCACCCCACCCCTCCATCACTCCCCTACACTGGGGCATCATACCTCCACAGGACCCAGGGCCTCCCCTCCCATTGAGGTCAGACAAGGCCATTCTCTGATACCTATATATCTGGAGCCATGCGTCCCTCCCTGTACACTCCTTGGTGGTCTAGTTCCAGGGATCACTGGGTGGTCCGGCCAGCTGATGTTCTACCTACAGGGTTGCAATCCCCCTCAGCTCCTCCAGTCCTTCTGCCAGCTCCCCCACCAGGGCCCCTGAGCTCAGTCTGAGGGCTGGCTCCAAGCATCCACATCTGCATTGGTCAGTTGCTGGCTGACCCTCCCAAGGAGTAGCCACACCAGATTCTTGTCAGCAAGTGCCTCTTGACAATGGCAACCGTGTCGGGTTTGGTGTCTGCCACAGGATGGATCCCTGGGTGGGGCGCTCCCCAGATAGCCCTTGCTTCAGTCTCTGCTTCTGTTCCCCCCCCACACCCTGTTCTTTAGACAGGAACATTTCTGGGTTAAAAACTTTGAGATGGGTGTGTGTCCTCCATCCCACCACGGGGGTGGGGGGTGGAGCTAGGTGGGGGAGGGGGCTGTGTCTATCTACTGGAGGTGGTCTCTACAGGTTATATCACCATCCCTGACCTCAAGCTATACTACAGGGCAATCGTGATAAAAAAAAAATTGCATGGTATTGGTACAGTGACAGACAGGTAGATCAATGGAATAGAAATGAAGACCCAGAAATGAACCCACAGACCGATGGTCACTTGATCTTTGACAAAGGAGCTAAAACCATCCAGTGGAAAAAAAAGACAGCATTTCCAACAAATGGTGCTGGTTCAATTGGCAGTCAGCATGTAGAAGAATGCAAATCGACCCATTCTTATCCCCTTGTACAAAGCTCAAGTTCAAGCGCATCAAGGACCTCCACATAAAACCAGACACACTGAAGTTAATAGAAAAGAAAACTGGGGAAGAGCCTCAAGCACATGGGCACAGGGGAAATTTCCTGAACAGAACACCAAAAGCTTATGCTCTAAGATCGAGAATTGACAAATGGGACCTCATAAAATTGCAAAGCTTCTGTGAGCAGGGTCTTACCTGCGGCTTCCACCTTCCCTGTGGCTGGACTTGCCCTTCTGCAAGGCAGAGAAGCTTCTGGGAGTCTGTTGCCTGCACTGAGCTGTGCAGGTAGTGATCTGGGGAGAGACCTGCAAAAGCTCCATCCTCAGTCTTTCCCTGATTTGAAGGGTTTTGTCTTTGTGTGCTTCCTGTTTCTACTTCTTCTAACACTTGTTTTGGAGAAAGTTTAGTGTGGCTTATAAAAGAGAAGAAAAACACATAAATCTAGGGTAACTGGCTCATTTTTGAGGTAACTGGCCTCTCATCTTTCTTGTTTTGATTTGCACGTTGGTGGATCGGGATCATACTTTAAATGAAAGTTCTGAACTGGAATGCAAACAGATACAGAGAGTTTCCTTTGAGCTGAAGTTTGATAGGTGACATTGGAGCTGCCAACAAGCCAGGAGGAAAAAGATTAAGCAGCGGGGCCTGTCTCACAGCTTCAATCATGGCCGCTAGAAACACAGAACCGGAAGCTGCTGTATGCAAATATGAAACAACGAGATCCCGACTTCCGCAGCTTCACAGCTGTGCATTCCGGGTTTTATGCAGCCTTGGTAGAGCCTGCCTCTGATGGACACCCTTCCGACACTGAACAGCCCTCCCAAGCCCAGGAAGGGGGGGGGGGATAAAATCTTGGGGACCTGGGTCCATTTTGGTTTTGGTACCAACCTCCCTTAGCCTGCCAGGCGCCTGTCTCCTTGTCAAATAGGCTGCCTTAGCAAGATGTCCCAGACTGTGTGGCTTTAGCAATAGACAATTTTTTTTTTTTTTTTTTTTTTTTTTTTAGCTCTAGATGCTGGATGTATAAGAACAAGGGTCAGTGGGCTCTCTTTGGCTTGAACATGGCCTCCTCTTACAGTGTCTAACCACCGATAGATGCATTTCCTGGTTTCTCTCCTTTTTCTATTAGCACAGCTGTCCTTTAAATTAGGTTCCTGCTCATCGTTTCAATGGACCTTAATCACCCTCTCAAAGGTTCTATTTCCTACTGGAAGTAGATTTTGGGAGGGGACAAACACTCTGCAGTCTCCCCTTAACGTCTTCAGGAGGAGATTATGTGGGTGAGGTCCCACCTGTCACACAGCTCTTTCTGTGTTTCCTATGCCAGGTGACTTCAGGGGTCACCTCTCTCTTGTTATAATTATCTAGTGGCTGAAGACTGAGGGGCCAGCTTTTCACTTTGAACCGACTTGGTTTTGGTTTCCTCACTGATACAATCTCTAAGGAAGCACCGTAGTTCTCATCTCATAGAATTATCATGAGAAATAAAGGTGTCTTATTTATTTATTTATTTATTTATTTATTTATTTATTTTGGTTTTTTCGAGGCAGGGTTTCTCTGTATAGCCCTGACTGTCTTGAAACTCACTCTGTAGACCAGGCTGTCCTCGAACTCAGAAATCCACCTGCCTCTGCCTCCCAAGTGCTGGGATTACAGGCGTGCGCCACCACTGCCCGGCACAGGTGTCATTTTTAAATGTAGGGTCCAGCCTTTGAAAGATACCGAGGGCTACTGCCACCTCTTATTCAGGGTCCTCGGCTTCGGTCATTGCATCTATTTCTCTTCTGCAACAGGATTCCCTCCTAGATATATCAGACTGGCCTGGAACGTGCCATCCTCCTGATACTGTCAGCCTTTCTGATACTGAGATGACAGGTGTGTGTCACCAGGTCTGGCTTCCAGCGGTCTAATTGTTCTCTCTTTTCCAGCTGCTTCCTTGGTCCTTGTGGCCTAGACTTGCACACCACCATTTATTCTCATCAACTTGATTTTTTAATACAAATACCCATAGTGAATTTGGTTTTTTTGTTTGTTTGTTTTTTTGGGAGGGGGCGTGTTTGGTTCACAGTTCCAACAGAAAGGAATTTAAACGTTCCCTACTTATCATTTTGTCTGATTGGTCAAGGAAACCTAGTTAGGCCTTTCTGATTGGTCGAGGAAACCTAGTTAGGTCTCTCTCCAATCAGTTCAGTCGTCCGAGTCTGGGAAGGAACCATCTTCTTCTGGACTCAGTAGATGGACAAGGAAGGGTGAAAACCAGGAAAGGAGGCACCGCCCCTGTGCTTACATCATCAGTGCGTGCTGCCACGTCACAGCTCTGCCTTTCCCATGAGCAGCTTTCTTTCCCAAACACATTAGAATGAACCACCTTTTAAAATGGCTTTTCCTCTCTCTTCCTCTTGGCCCGCTGCACCTGACTGCCCCTCTAGCCACTCTCAGGGAAATGGTTCCATGGGCTCCTATTTATCCTCTGGAAATTATCCAGAGACCTTTACGTATGTGAGCACCTTGACCCAGTGAGACACCCTGTGCAATGGTTCCCTGCGAACCAGCCTGAGGTTCCCCACACCATATGCCTCAGATTTCCCACTTCCGACCTTCAGCTGATTCTTAGGACTCTTAGCTGTGAATGTCTACAAGACAGAGACAACATTCTTCAAAAGTAACCAGAAAGGACTGCTTAAGTGATTCCCACAAAGGCAGAATCATAGGATGTGTATTTCAACACAGTGAGGGATCCAATTGAGGTTATGACCCTACTCAGAATGTAACTAACTTTCGGTATGAGAAGGGGGTCAGGAGTCTGTCCCCTTTGGTACTGTGAATGTTTGTCTCCGAAGGGAAACACAAAAACCTTCAGAATGCGATAGCTGGAGACACAGGAAACTACAAAGCCACAACGCGAAGCCAGAATTTCCTGAGTTTGATAGAGGAAATCAAAGCGTGTTATAGAAAATAATCAACACTTGGTGCTTGGTGGCGATTTTCCCCTCTGAAAGCTGAGACTTCCTACTCGGAATCTGTAGCAAGTGGTAGCATGGGCCATGGGTCAACAACAGGAAGCCCAGATGATGACCTAGATCGGCCCAGTGCGGTGCCTTCAATGAGACAGGTTCAGTGACTGCCACTGCCCTCAGGGGGCGGAGCCAGAGATCACGAGGCTCTTTGTCCAGCACAGAGAATGATCTATCTGGTTTCTCGCCTTAGTGCTGGCTTTGTTTCAAGGGTTTGGACTTGGTGTCATAGGAAAGTTGAGAGATTTCATTTAGCAGATAGAGTCTCTGTAGTCAAGGCTGGTACACATTTCTGCCTTAGCCTCCCCAATTCTGGGATTATAGTTGTGAGCCGCCATACCTGGCTGAGAGAACACACACACACACACACACACATATACACATACACACACACGTGTGTGTGTGTGTGTGTGTGTGTGTGTGTGTGTATCTGGATTGAATGAGACCCACTTTCCTATTAGATTCCTGTTCCAGAGTGGGCAAAAGAAGCTGGAGAGGCTCCCAAGGCTGGATTTAGTTTAGTGAAGCTCACCTCGGTGTGGCTGTGGTCGGAGGTATATACATGAAGGGACATATGGTTGCTAGAGACTTGTCATCCTGGAGCAGAGTTTCCCTAATAGCAGTTACTGGGAAGGATGAAGAGACTTTGATCACTTGGTTGGAAGCATGAACCATTTGTTACCGTGCATGAGTTAAGAACTCAGAAGTCAGTTCCCTATCATGAAGAACTGATTCTGAGCCATTCTTGGTATAAAACTCAGCCTCAAAACCAACTATAACAAGAAATTCAATTACAGCAAATCCATGGTAATCTCCCTGCCCCAATTTCACCTTTAGACTTGAAGAAATCTAGGGAGAGTTTATATTGAACAGCAGAAGGATATCTTTCTTGAAAATCTCTTCACAGGAATAAATCTTTTATAGTAAAGTCGCTTCATGCAAAGTCTCCTCCAGTCCCCTGATGGAAAGAGGAGGAGTATGCAGGGTAAGGGATCTACCTCCTGCTGAGTCTCTCCTATAGTCAGTGACTTCTTGTTCCAGGAAACGCCCTCCTTCCCTGCAAGCTGACCATGGAAGCCCTCTTTCAGCCTGTGTGGTAGTCAGTTTTCTGCCTCTATAACAGACGGCCTTAGACAGTGACATGTTGGCTCACTGTTTGGAAGTTTCGGTCCATGGCCATTTGCCCTAGTGTTTGTGGATCTGCGATGTGGCAGCATTTCTCAGAGGAGTGGGTGGTCAAGCAAAGTCACTCATCTCATTCCATAGAGTGAGAGAAACAAAGAGGGTCCCCAAAATCCCACTGGAAGGTACGCCTCCATGGATCTAAGAACTTAGGAACCAGGTCCTATTTCCAAGTCAGATAACATCACCCTAGAGACCAACATGCTAATGCATGGACTGGCCTTTGGCAGTGGGTGGGTAGGGACAGTGCAGAGGGTAGGGAAGTGCTCTAAGCCCAAGCTTTAGCATCTCACAACCTGGTCAGTCTTTCTTCAAAGACAATCTCCTCTACAGAAGCCTTCACCCAACAGCTGCTTATTTTTTCTATATTATGAGCTATTATAAACACTATTTGTGTGTAATGCTGGATATGTTATGTATGTAATTACTAACTTTGAGAAACATATTTAAGATACTTTTCCTTATATATGTAAAACAGACTAAAGAAATGTTAGAGTTTTGACTTGGTGAATGGGTGCTTGTACTCCAGTCTCTCTAGGTTCTGGAGAAAAAGAAAAGAAAAAAAAAATCCATTCTTGGGGGGATAAAAATACAGTGGATTTCTCCTTGTGATTCCATGTATTGAATTCAATTTGGACAATGTGAGGCAGGAGTGGGGAGGTATGAGAATTGACAGATGATGAGAGCTATCCTTCAGCCTGCCTTTGTGTCTTCAGTCCACTAGTAGATAACTATTACAAAGACCAGCACAGAAAACAGTACACGAGGGGGAACACAACATGCTAAGGACAGATCTCTTTAATAAAATCTTACAGAATCAATGGGAAACAAATGCTGTTGTCTCCTTAGACTTGCCCGGCACTGAGTTCTGTACTTACCCTAAGTCACATGTATAAGAGACGGCACTAGAACTATACCTGACAGCCTCTGACCTAGCCTTGCAGTCTGTGTTTGAAATGCAGCCCTGTTATGCCATCAACTGTGTATTTGTCACTCCCCAATCTTTTTTGAGGTCAATTCTACCTTGTTTGAGCCCCTCAGAATTCTCTCTTTGGGTCAGTCAAAGGAAGGAAGGAAGGAAGGAAAAGTTCCCTGTGGATATTTTTCTAGGAGAGTAGGAAAAGCTATCACCTCTCTGGACCTCTGCCCAGGGTGACCTCCCTCAAAGATGACAAGGGGCATCAGAACCATCACACTCTGGTAATTCTAGTTACTGATCTAGAATCTGTCTGGATTGCTATGCTATGTATCCTGTAAAGATGCATATAGCTGTTTAGCCCACCATTTCAGCCTAGCTGAGTGCCATGGCTGCCACTTACCTGATTTAACGATTTCAAGTGAAACCAGAAGGGGACTATGTGAGGGGGACAAAGGGACCAGCAAGAGGTGGGACGGGGGACAAGAGAGGTCATATGAGCACTGCACAGTGATACACATACATGGAAAATGCAACAAGAAACATATTTTGTGTGATCATTAAAGTCTTCACGAACAAGAGAACCAACAAAGACTATTTCAATAGCTTTCTGTACCCCACAAGCTTCCACTGAAGTCTGGTTCCTGTTGACTCTCTGAGCAGTCATTTCTCCTTATTCTTCCATTACATTCATGACTTATAGATGCTTCTTCAGTTTCCAGAAGGATAACCATTGGCCTTTTGTTCTCTCTTGCACGTCGTCATTTGTCTCTGACTGAAATATGTGATTTCCTACACTAAGTCATTTCCCCATTCAATAGTCAAGCTTCCCAATGTCACAGTCCTTGGTAGCACAAAAGAACTCTTAAAAAAAAGTGCATGGCAATTATTGTTTGCATGTCTTCCTCATCCACTCCTCATCCTCATCCTCGAAGAACTCATTTTCACCTTATCTCAGATATGTATCAATATTTGTGAATAAAAAGCAAGCAGACTATCACCTGAAAAGCTGGGCATATATGGAAGCATGAAAATTTACCAAACAGCTTCCCAGAAAATTTCAGTGTCTATTTGTATGCTGGCTAGTTTTTGGGTTTTTTTTTTCCCCAACTTGACAACACAAACTAGAGTTATCTGAAAGAAGGCAATCTCAGTCGAGAAACTGCCTCCATAAGATTTGACTGGAAGGCATTTTCTTACTTAGCGATTGATAAGGGGAGGGACCAACCTACTGTGGGTGAGGCCATCCCTGGGATGGTGGTCCTGGGTTCTATAAAAAAGCAGGCTGAGCAAGCTAGCAGGCAGCACCCCTGCATGGCTTCTGCATCAGCTCCTGCCTCCAGGTTCTTGCTCTGCTTGAGTTCCTGTCCTGACTTCCTTTGATGATGAACAGATGAATACACACGTGTAATTCAAATAAACCTGCTCCTCCCCAACTTGCTTTTTGGTCATGGTGTTTTGTCCTAGCAATAGAAACCCTACAACAACTGGCTTATTCTTTAAAAAAAAAAAACATTGAGATGTAATTTGTGTATATAAGGGTTTCGCCTGCATGCATGTAAGGGCAATGCCTGAAGTCGGAAGAGATGGTGGATCCCCTGGTATGGAGTTACGAATGGCTGTAAGCTACCATGTGGGTGCTGGGAACTGAACTTGAGTGCTCTGCGAGAATAGCAAGTCCTCTTGACTTCTGGGCCATCCTTCGGGCCCCAGTCTGGTTATTCTTTAAGCTTAGAATGTCTACACCTGAAGAGAAAATTCCTCAGGCTGGTAAACCCTAAGAAATATCTTTACGCCGTGAAATGTCTTAATGCATTGGGCCTGGCTTGATTCTGACTTTATTGGAACAGAATTTTCTGTGTGCCTTTAGATGCTTGCTTATTTGGATATCAGGACAACCCTGTGTGCTAGTTGTAGTACACATAAAAAAAAAACCCTCAAGTTCAGAGAAGCAAAGGCACTTGCCCAAGGTCACACAGCTAACGTGAGAACTAGGGATAGAAGCCAGTTCAGCTCCTTCCTCACAATACCATGCCTGTGTGAGTTAATGCCTCTGATCACCGCTAGGCTGGGCTGTGTGGAATACACAGCTTAGGGTATCTGGCTAAACTATGAGCTAGAGGCTCTACAGGAGTTGTGGTATCCTTTTACTCCTTCCTTCCTTCCTTCCTTCCTTCCTTCCTTCCTTCCTTCCTTCCTTCCTTCCTTCATTCCAGATGATGTCCTGGGCTCTGCTAGCTCTCTCTTGTACCCTGAGTGGGAGACTCTCCAGAGTGATAGGTAACACAGAGCTGGCAGTGACCTGACTTCAATCCAGGGAGATATATTTGGATAGATACGGTGAGTTTACAGAAAGATCAAGATCATTCTCAAACAAAAATAGTTCCTGTTAGTTATCAGATGTCCCAGAATTCTCTGCTTTCTTTGGTAATTTTAACACCATTCACTTAGGACTAAGTATACCACATTAAGTAAGAAAAACTAGGTCTCTCTCCCAGGAGCTTTGATTGTTTGCTTCCATTGCTGATGATATTTACAAGAGCAACATACATTCGCCTGGTGTCCTGCTACTTGGACTAGGGCTTCTCAAAGTTGCATGTGCTCGGCCCCAGTGTCATGCAAAGCAATCCGTGGGAATGAAGGAGAGATGAAAGCCGTTCTCAGCTTATCTCAATGTTTCTTCGCTTCTATTTTGAGTATTCCTGAAATGTAACAGTATACATAACACTATACACATATACGCGGTATACCTTCAATTTTATTTTTATTTTATTGGTACAAATTCCTGGTTTAAAAAAGGGTGGAAACCATTGACTAAGAAAAAAGAAAGCTAGTCGGGCATGGTGAGACACACCTGTGATTCCCGCTGCATGGACCGGGAAGATCTGGGGTTTAGTCAGCCTGGGCTCCACAGTGAGACCTTGGCTCTACAAGGAGGAGAAGCAGGGTAGGGAAAGGGGAAAGCAGAAGGGGAGGAGGAAAGAAGAAGGAAGAAGGTAGAGAGGTAAGGGGGAGGAGGGAGGGAGAAGGAGGAGGAGGGATGGGAGAAGGGGGAAGAGGAAGGGAGAAGGGGGAAGGAGGGAGGGAGAAGGGGGAAGGAGGGAGGGGAAGGAGGGAGGGGGAAGGGGAGGAGTTGTTTTACACTTTGGCCCAACCACACTTTCCATCCCTACCCTCCATTCAGAAGTCTATGAGCTCCTGGTGGCGATATCTGGGTATGGTTTCTGATTACACTAAGTGACAGTGCTTGCTCCTGCCCCTTTCCAGGATGCCTCAGATCCTCTGGGAACAAGGTCGTTCTGGTTATTTGGGAAGAGGCAGGAAGCCAAGAGAGGGGTGGAGCGAGTTACCCATCTTTCGCCGATTCATCCCGCAAAGATGGCTCTCCCAGAGATAGCGGGTATATTCCTCAGGCCGGTACTCGCATGCTTGCCTCTCAGCTCCTGTGAAATGATGTCTCCTGCCCTTTGATAGATAAATCAGAGCAATGAGAACCAGCCTAAAACCACCAGCTCCTACCTCCGTGGTTATACTGAAATTTGAAGGAACTTACCTATTCAAAATAATCACCAATTGTGCAAAAAAGGGGCAGCCCCAGCCAAGGGTCATGAGAGATTTCGGAGGATGAACTTGGGAAGATCTGAGGATAAACTCTCGACTGAGTTCCCCACAGACTTTCGCACACCCAGCAGCTCCATGGACAGGAAACCCCGTGGAGGCCCTCTGGGAGGAGTGAGTGCTCGTTACCTTTCCATCACCTGGAGTATCTCAGCTTCTTTTTACAGCTAGGTGTGCCTAAGTCTTCACAGTATGCAGAAGCAGGAGCATAGGATTTAGATAGGTACTCCCAATTAAGAAATAACCTCGAATGGCATTTTTAAATTATCCATGTCCTTTCTTCTCTTTCAAAAGCAGTTCTCAGTATACCACCTCTTTTCCTTTCATGCTACCCTTTGGGGTAAAAAAAAAACGAATCCCAGGATAGTTAGGAATCCACCCAAGTCCACATCCTTTCAACTCTCATACTCACATCTTCTAAGAGCTTGATTCCAGCTTGGTTATAATTCTGAGTACTCGTGTTTAAATAAGTGGACATATTTAACAACATGTTAAATATGTTAAACACGGTTAAATGTGACCAGCAAGGTCCTTTAAAGTGGCCAACACCTTGGATATTACTTAGGCTACTTATTGGGGCTGTATCACTCCCATCTGTTCATGGGATAACCAGGGGAAGCGTAGCTTCTGTATAAAGGTGGGTATAATTAGGCATTACATATACAACTATTAGAGTAATAGCTTCATTCATGTAGCACTTGGTGTATGTAGTTTATCCACATCAGTTTAAGTCACACTCCAACCTCACAACTTACCAGTCTGACTGTAGGGTCTCTCTAGTGACCCATCCTATAGGACAGAGCCGTTCAGTGTCAACAACTGAGACCTCTCATTTCAGTGTCTCATCCCAAATCCATCCTCACCTGCCCGAAGGTCTGCATTGTTTGGCTGTTTACACGTTCGAAGTCTGGCTACTTAATTTGTGGAGCTGTTCTCAATTTCACTGTGAAGCCGGGGCTTAGAAATCCTCACATTCTGTCTGCCCTGGTTACTATGACCCAGTCATGTGACCTCGTGGAGAAGCAGATTTCTAGACTACTTCACTGGGGAATGGTTTCGTGGGTTCACGTCTGCATGTAGCTTCATGAGCAGCAGAATTCATCCAGGAAACACCACAGTTATGTCAGTCCAGAAACCTGGGGCTGGGCAGAGGAACCACGAAAGCCACCTCTGCGGAGTCACGTGTGGTAACGTGACTGGACAGGACACCTTGTCCTCTGTTAGAGGCTTCCAGCATTCTAGACAATGTCAGTGTCTGACAGTCCCTTCTTCTGGCAGGGGATCTCTTTCCTGGTCAAAATTTTTACATTGCAAGTTACATGCACTAAGCAGTACATGGCATTAAGAATTTTATGTTATGTCACTCAGTTTTCAATACAATAAAGCAAGTACCATTATTCTATTTTTTTCAGATGAAGGACTTGCCCAAAGTCAAGCTGTCAGTTAGAATCAGAACTATATCTGAATGCATAACCATGAGGACTCTCTAGGGCCCAGCCTGGAACCATTATAATGGACTATGTCCTCGGAGGGTCCACTTTGATGTACATGACCTCCTGTTACAGGGAAGGGATATTTGCTGGCCCAGGGGTCACTGGATTTGATATCTGTTCTTGTTTGCTTTGTTGGTACCTGTTTATTTTTTAAACCAGTATTAGCTTTGAAAAGGCCCCAAATGCACTGTTCATTGAGCATAGGAAGTGACGAATTGGGGATAGAGAGATGTCTCAATGGTTAAGAGCACTGACTGTTCTTCTGGAGGTCATGAGTTCAATTACCAGCAACCACATGGTGGCTCACAACCGTCTATAATGGGATCTGATGTCCTCTTCTGGTGTGTCTGAAGAGAGCGACAGTGTACTCACATACATAAAATGAATGAATGAATGAATGAATGAATGAATAATAAAATCTTTTTTTTATAAAAAAGAAAGTGACTGACTGTGGCAGGAATGTTTTCTGAACACAAACATACACAGGCTGGTATGCACCATGAAGACTGTATGTTCTCTCCTGGTGGGGTGGAGCACCAACAGTCCACTGGCCTGTTGTAGCCCTGACCACCTTCTATCTGCCTCTCAGTCCTTCCATAATCTTCAGTGCTCCCTTGTACTTTGAACAGCATGCATTTTCCACCACAGCTTCTTATTTCCCAGGACAGACAGACAAGTAATTCACCCCAAAGGCCTGACCTATACTTCCCCGTGAGTTCTGTTCAGCTTTCTATCAGTAGTCCTAGCAAAATATTCTAGGGATTTAAAACCTCCTCAACTTTTGATAACCAGAATAGAAACACATTTGTTTTCCTACCTGTGAAAGACAGGAGAAATAGGAATAAGCCTGCATCCTGTGTGGTGTGCACAGATTATAGCCAAGTGTGGTGTGCACAAGATTACAGCCAACTATGGTGTGCACAAGATTTTAGCCAACTATGGTGTGCACAAGATTACAGCCAACTATGGTGTGCACAAGATTACAGCTAAGTGTGGTGTGCACAGACTACAGCCAAGTGTGGTATGCACAGACTACAGCCAACTATGGTGTGCACAGATCACAGCCAACTATGGTGTGCACAAGATTACAGCTAAGTGTGGTGTGCACAAATTACAGTCAACTGTGGTGTGCACAGATCACAGCCAACTATGGTGTGTACGAGATTACAGCCAAGTGTGGTGTGCACAGATTACAGCCAAGTGTGGTGTGCACAGATTACAGCCAACTGTGGTGTGCACAGATGACAGCCAACTATGGTGTGTACAAGATTACAGCCAACTATGGTGTGTACAAGATTACAGCCAACTATGGTGTGTACAAGATTACATCCAAGTGTGGTGTGCACAAGATTACAGCCAAGTGTGGTGTGCACAGATCACAGCCTACTATGGTGTGCACAAGATTACAGCTAAGTGTGGTGTGCACAGATTACAGCCAACTATGGTGTGCACATACAACATATCCTTACGACTACAGCTGAGGATCCTGCACCTAAAATGCTGGGTGGTGAGCCGTCTTTCAGATTTTGGGCTGTCTTGAACTTTAGAATATTTGCACATATATAAAATGAGGTATATGGGAAGTGAACCCCAAATTAATTTTGTGTGTGTACTTTTTACATAATACACACTGAGATAAGATAACTAAATACAAAATTTTGTTGCATCTGACTTTTGACTGTGAGTCACAGGTGTGGGATTCTGTACCTCAGATATGGTATTTTTAGTAAAATACTTTTGCATTTTGGAGGCTTTCAGATTCAGATTAAGAATGTTCAATATATATTAGAAATGGATACATACATACACACATACATACACACAAAGACTGGGATGGCATTTGATCAGCAAATCTGAAAATTTATGGTAGGCTACTATTTCAAACAATTAGAAAGCTTAGGCACTTGAAGAGTGTTATTCTTCAAAAGGGATTTTCATGCTCTTTAGTTTTAACCCTTTTCATTGTGTGTTCTGGGCTTTGACCCTAGAACCCCATATACACCACCACCGGATGATCTTTCCAGGGCCTTCTTCACCTTTCCCTTTGAGACAGGGTCTCGCTCCATTGCCTAGGCTTTGGGATCACTTTGTAGTTTTGAATGTGTGTGCTTGTCTTGAGCTTTGCTCTTCCTGCTCGGTTTTGGACTAGCATAGCAGGCCCAGCATTTTCCACTGGTTCTTAACACCGCTGCCAGAATACTTTCCCTAAAACACAAACCTCGGCATAGATCTCTTTAAAGCCTAGTCAACAGATCCTTATCAATACACAGTGAAAAATCATGGCGCCTCGCTAGGTCCCCATGGCTCCTCTGGCGTTCTCTTGCATGCTTTTGTTAACCCTTAACACACGCTATTCTGCTGTATCTGACACATTTACACACTATCGTGAATTATATACTTTCCTTTGCCCAATTCCTAGTCATTCTCCACTAACTGTGCTTTAACCCTTTATTCCCCTATACAAAGTCAGCAGCCATGTACTGTCCCTTATAATCATCACACTTACATGTCTACTTGTCTGTTCACTCCATCTATTCATTGAGGGCAGAGGATGGGCTGGTCTTGCTTACCAGAATCTCCACTGCTTCACACAGGCTGTCACATACAATGGCACTTAGTAAAGATTTATTTGGCGAGTAAATATAGCAACGGTACCTCTAAGGGTCGTCTGACTCACTCCCGTCAGAACTGTTAAGAGGATAACTAAAACTACTGATACCTGAGCAAGGCAACTATAGAGAACATACATGTATCATGATCCTTATAGGCAAAAGGCATCTTACTCAAACAAACGCACCCACACACCCATCTTGAGCTTCCTCTCCCTAAAGGCCCTCTCTGTGAGCTATTGGTCTTCCTGTGGACTCTCAGCCACACGTACTTAGGTAACTCTTCTAAGCTATTACCTCAGTCTTGATTATCTTGGGTCTCATGGTTAAGCAGCTATGTCCAAATCGCAGTCCAGTGTCACTGTGCTCAAGATAGCTACGAATGTAGCCCAACACATTTGTAGATGACACTGCATGATGTTGAATATCCCTGAAAAGCATAAAGTTCAAAGTGGGGCTGATATTAATGTTTTACTTCCTTAACTATGATGGATCAAGACAGACTCAGTTGATATTAATTTTTGCTGCTTTTGGAATCAGGTTCCTAATTATTATATTATATTATATTATATTATATTATATTATATTATATTATATTATACAAGTCTGTCTGTAGTTTACATATGCTCCCAAACTGCCTCAATTTAGGCAGTGTTTTTAAACTTCCAACTTGAACCCCTACATCTACTTCAGTAGGTATTTGGTATTGTCTGGTACACTATTGATTGTTATGACTTGGGGGAAGGTGTTACTGACAGAGCGAGCAGTGAGGGAAGGGACACTGTGAAATGCCTTAGAATGCACAAGGCAGCCCCTTCAATCAGAAATGACTTGGCCTCAATGTCACTAGTACCAAGGCTGAGAAGCCCAGTATCGAGGTGACACTCACTAGGCTCTTGAGAAACAAAGGGTTAAGGTCTATCTGATGTCATACTTTCTAAGATCCATGGGAACACAGCTGGGACCCTTCCCTTGCTTAAGGTCTGAAAGGGAGATTTGTAGGCTCTCAAGCAGAATATTTGCCTTTGGGAAGTTTTTCTATAGTGATCCCTGGCACAGATCATTGTATCTCCTGTGGAAATCTCATAATGTGAGGTATTTAGCACAGAGTTTGATAGTCTTGGAAAAGTGGAGCCATAGTTGATTTTCACATTGAAAAGTTTCAGACCATTTTCATTTTGTAATGGTGTAACCATCTAGACGAAAATATCCCTTTGAGTGAGATGCAAACTACTACCTTTCTATATGGATAGTCCAATGTATTTATACTTAATTCATGAAGGCATAATGTGTATATTATGAAGCCAAGTGGCATCAAATTTTCAATTTATAGACAACTTTGTATTTATATAACAAATTATTAAATCAACCATTTTTCAGGTTTATAAAAGGTCACTGAGGTACACACACAGTGTGTATAAAAGCAGAAAAGGCTTATCATACATATTTACAGTAGATACAAATTATCTTTCACATTTAAAGATAATACTTTTGTTTTTGTTTTTTTTTTTTTTTTTTTTCAGAATCAGACTCCTCTTTGTTAGCAGGACTTCCTATGATTCTGCTGGTCACTGCTTTTTTAGCTCACTGATTTGATTCTCACTTTTGGGTTGTTTACACAGATGAGTTACTAATGTTCAGATATCTTTGGCTAGTGCAAATATGATAGAGTGAATCAAAGAAAAAGATAAACTAACAGCATTCCAGCTTTGGTTGGTACCTTCTGCTCGTCGCTCGAGTCTTGCATTATTTCACTTGGGCAAATGGTCAAAGGGAAGAGATACTAGTTGAGATTCAGAACCTTGGCCTTCTTTTCAGAAAGATTAGTGCTACCAACCTCCTAAGCATTCTACCCGATCTTAGATCCTAATGGAAAATTGCTTGCAATGTGCAAGAGAAGACCACATGCTGCATGGAAGGCCATCACGGTTTACAGCACCATATTATCATCGTCCTAACTGAAAACTCAGCTCATGTGGTCTGAGAATCTTCAGAAACCTTACAGAAGATGAACTGTCAGCCTCAGCTCCTCCCACACTGCCATTCTGCTACAAAGTAAGACAGCCACATTTGCTTTAAAGACGGACACAACAGAACTCTGAGTAGGGTCTTTATAAATGGCTGAACAGGGTTCATGATATTATATGGGATGAATATTCTTCAAGTATTTCCATTCAAAGTATATCTCAAAAAGTATGTTCCAAAAATGTCCCTTTAAGTGGATTGTTAAAAACAAGTCCTGGGCTGCCTAGAGTGCTACAGAACGAACCACACAAGGCCTTCTTAGTTAAGTTTTCCTCATTTGAAATAATCTGTTAAAGCTACGTAGAGGTGTGGTTTAGTCTGTGTGTGCTCCCCAGAACTATGAAGGGGCAGGAAATGAATTACATTTCCTTTGGTTGTTAGGACCACTATGTTCTTTAAAAAGGGTTATTTTAGGAAATAAAAATTTTAGTAACATAAAAGGGCTAGTTTTCATTTAGGAATAATTTGGCTTCTGTACAAGAAGGAAATGGCTCTGGGGGAAGACCGGAAGTAGGAGTGAGCAGTTTTTTTAATTGTAAGGTAACATCTTAAAAAGTGTTACAGCTTTTCAGGGTTTTGCCTAAAACCCTGACAGTATTTACATTCCCTGCTTACACGAAACCATGGCAGTGTATGAGGACAAGGACAATTTGTCAACCACATTTGTACCTGCAGCAAAGCCATGAGCAACCGTGAGGTCACGGCAGAAGCAGATTCACATGGTTTCCTGATGCAAAGTATACCATGGTGCAAATGGAAATGCACAAAGAAGGTGTGGCCGAGTCAGTGTAAGGATGGAAGGGCAAGGACTGGCTCGTCTTCTGTACAGCGACACGCGGCACACGCAGCCTCACTGGGCGCACGAGCACATCCATGTCCATCTGAGAGTAAACGCAGCTTTGCACACAGACAGGAGGAAGCAGGCTGATGCAAAACGAAAACAATGGTGGCTTAAAGAGACCAGATACATCGACTGGTAACAAACGCGTGTCCATTACGTGACACAAAAGGTAACTTCCTGTGACTCTATGAAGGCCTGGCAGTTCTGAGACCCTCCCTCTTGATACCCACCCCCTTCCCCAAGGACAAAATGAAGGATGAACGTACCATGGAAGGAGGGACTGATGCAGCCATGGGCATTCCTCAGGCCTGAGGATAAGGGTTAAGGCGAGGGCAGGACAGAAGGACACGGACGTATCTGAAGGGAACTCTCAGAACGTTGCTATCAAAAGTTAGCCTGGTGGAGGATGGGTGTGCTGGCACATGCCTTTAATCCCGCCACTTGGTAGGCAGAGGCAGGAGGATCTCCGTGTATTCTAGGCCAGCCTGGTCTACATAGCAATTCCAGGATAGCCAGAGCTACATAGAGAAACCTTGTCTAAAAAAAAAAAAAAAAGCACCTGGGTGCTGTGGGTGTGCTATGCCCCCTTCCCCCACCTCATACTCCCTCCCCCCCCAGCAGTCTGAGGTCTGAGCTCTGCCTCCTTTGTCCTGAGTTCTTGGAGTGCTGTCACCTGATGGGACTGCGGGGGTTTAGGAGGAAGAGGGTTAGAAAGGGAGTGCCATCTTAGAGTCCAGAGCCCGATGGGGAGCACAGGATGGGAGGACAGCCAGTGCTCTCTGGGGTTTGGGGTGGAGGCTGATTCCAAGAGAGAGGGATAACAGATCCTTCCTTTTGACAGTCTCTAACTGAAGTGGTCTGAAGTTCTGTTCATGCCACGATAGCGCACCATGGTCACTGTTCATCACCTTCCACAGCTTCAGGTTAGGTTTGTATATTTGTATAATGCAGTAATTTTCTACACTTATTTCACATTTCTCTTATTTAATGCAACATAAATAATTTGCTTAATAAGATTCAACCCACATATTTCGGCCACTTTAATATATATGTATTTATAAAAATAATCTGTGAATGATATAAATTATTCTTTAAAATAAATCTGACATGTTACATAATACTAATAAATCTGACCATTGCTGGTAATTTTGCAAGCCGCATTTACTTCTGGGTAAATTGGTACTGATGAATGATATAACATGTGGTTTGACTTATGTTTCCGCTCCGAAAAAGAAACATTGAACTGTCACCATCCTTGTCTGAAGTACAGCTTCCGTCTCCAAGTGTGGAAGTGAAGAGTTTTTACCCTGTTTTACTTTGTCAGATGTTGTATGCAAACAAAACAAAACAAACAAAACAAACCTCTGATTCTGAGCATCACTGATAGAAAAGGACCAGCAGGTGACCATCAAAGACTTACTAAATAAATGACTGAGTAAAATAGATCATCTAAGGTTTTTTTTTTTTTTAATTTTTATAAAACCTATTCTGTTTTAAAAGTGCCCTGAACAGGAGAGCCATATCGCCTTTCCAAGGCAGGAAAGGGGGTGGACAGACCGTAAGAGCAGAGGCTAGGGCGTTGTGCTCCGTGTGTGTCATGACCATCTCGCCCATGGAGTCACTGCAGCTGCGGTTATCTGCAGAAGACCCACGCAGGATTGAACATATCCCTATTTCAACATGGATGGTGGAGGGGCACGTGTGGCCCCACTCCCCCGAGGGACTGTTAGCAGCTACTGACTGCTGGGTAGCCTCCTCATGGTCCTCCTGGTGTAGTCAGAGACAAAGTGCCCTTGTGCCAGTAAATACATCCCCTCTCCACCCCCACATGCAAGCAGCTCTAATCAACCTCAGCAGGTCAGGCACAGGGACAATCAAAGTAGGAGAATCCTTACTGGCAGGGCGAGGAGGTGAAGGAGTGGGTGGGGGAGTGGAAGGGACTCGAACTCATTATATGAATGTATAAAACTGCAAAACAATAACGATGCAACAAATGGTTGAGGTCCTGAATTCTCCATTTAGGCCCATGAGCATTTCTCTCTTCAAATTTCAAGTCGTCCTAGACACCCAAAACTCAGTCCAGTGTTTCTGGGCAGTCTAAAAGACATCGTAATGAACACTCAGTGGTGTGCAGTGTGTGCCATGGTGTGTGTATTACATCACCATGCCTTCTCTCTGCAGTTAAATACAAAACCAGCATCTTTTTCATTATCATAGAAAAGCATTTAGGTTGTATTTTTATTTATCACTTTACACTGGTAGTCTCTGGTAGGTGTACTCCATAGAAACCAAAGATTTTTGTACACTATTTCTTTGTACAATAAAAGATAAAGTGTGCATTAAGTATGCTTGTACATGACAATATTGTACAATATTTACATTTCTAATATCGCCATGAAATTCTGCATTTTCTATATACAACACTGAAAATTCTTCAGAAACATTTGGACTATTTCTTATAATCACAATTTTAGTACAATAGAAAACGTTTCTCAGCGATCACTTGACCGTTCACCGTTTGTTCATACAGGGATTTTGATTGTTCTGTTTTGTTTTTGACATTCATTTTCCTTCCTGATCAATGCTTGTCTCCATCGCTGTTCCCTTTAGGGCCCCATGGTGGTGGTAGATAGTTTACAGATTGATCTAACAGTGGCCATATCAATACCTACATACAGGTGTGTCTGTGCATGCTCCTTTGATAACCACTGTGTGTCAGTGGAACAGTCTCTGTTATCTGGAGATCTTCCTCCTCTTGGGTTTGGGGGGCCTCATTTGTCTGTCACCCTGTGGGATTTGGTGAACCTGGAAGTAAGAAAGGTGGGAAAATAACAACAGGAAGATTGAAATCACAAACACCATATGACTTCTGGCAAAGAAATAGGGTAGAAACCAGTCTGCTTCACTCTCAGTCGCTGCATCCTGAGGCACTTTAAAGGTCATGAAGACCTGAGTCTGTACAAACACTGTCTCAACAAGGGATGGGAAACAGAAAAGCAACACCCAGAAGACTCCACTCAACAGTGGAGCACATCAGAGCCAGGGAACCGCCAGGCAGGATCCCAGATCAGCCATCCCACTGTCCAGAGAGCCAAGAAACAAAACCAAGTACTAGTTTGTTTTTTCCAAACACTACTTGTTTTATAACTGCTACAGAGTGTCAAAGATCAGAACAGCTACATGTAGCTCAGTCCAAGGATGTCTGTTCATGAGAAGAATCAGCATGGACAATGAAAGATCACTGTCATTCAACTACAGGTCTGAGTTTGTGTAAACTGGGAAGGGTAATTAATAGAACGCACTGGTATATACTAATAAAGGAACTAGAGGCATTAAATCCCGTGTGTCACATTGAGAAAGGGTTGAATGGTATCAGATACATTTTGAGGAGCTGGAGGCAAATTTAATCAGATCTCCCAAGTTATTACCTGGCTACCAATGTCAGAGAATGAAGTAAGACCCAGAAGGCAGAGCAGACCTAAAGCTGGTGTTTGGGAACAAGTGCACTGTTGCATTTACCAGTTCCTATGGACTAAGTACTTCTCCCACAGATGATTTTAACCTATTAACATGATGTCACAGGACTAGGAAAACAATCGGTTGGTTTAATTGTGTGTTTAGAATATAATGTTTAAGGGTTGGAGGCTAACTGAACTGTAAGTGCTTGCCAAATATGCAGGAAGCCCTAGACTCAATTACCAACAATGCACCAGTTAAAATAAAGTTTAGACAACGTTTGTTTGCCTTTAGTCAAAGGTAAAATTCCTTTTATAAATTGTATTTAAAACTTTAAGATAATTCTCTGAACTTCCCCGACTGCCTCTTTCTCCAGACCCTTTCCACACTTTTTTTTTTTTTAAACAAGCACGACTAAAATTCAGAAATGAGGAGTTATGTAATTGAGGAAAGAGTCTTTATTCACAACAGCAAATTAGTAGTTTGTGGATCAGCTAAGGCCTGAAAACCTGTTTTACTAGCTGTACAGTGTTTTTAATGTTTTGTGTGTGTGTGTGAGTGCTTTAATGTCTTTGAAACCATTGTAAACATGAGAAATTTTAGTTTTCGGTTCTCAAGAGAGGAGAGGCAACTGGAACGCCCCTCCCACACGGCTCAACTCTGCTCGGTGAAGAGGAAAGGGC
This sequence comes from Apodemus agrarius, assembly GCA_964023405.1. Classification (NCBI taxonomy): domain Eukaryota; kingdom Metazoa; phylum Chordata; class Mammalia; order Rodentia; family Muridae; genus Apodemus; species Apodemus agrarius. The sequence continues at coordinate 135,582,286 of OZ030008.1, forward strand.
TTCGGAAGAATACGTTCCAAGATGGCCTCACAAGGTGCCAATGCCCGGTGGCCACGAAGGCCAAATGTCCCAAGGCAGAGAGTAATGAAATGAAGGCCAACCCATTTTTATCTCTTTCTTGGCAAGGCAAATTATTTGATGCGTTTCCTAACCCACTCGAGTCGAGGACGTCTGGGCTCACAGGAGCTATGCTATTTCTTCATGCCTTCTTTCTCGTTATCATCAAGCAGGATGCAAAGTAGAGATGAACATGGTGTACATCAGGGTCTCAAGGCGGGGTGGGCTCTCCACAGAGACAGGATCTAGGCCTGGGAGTGGAGTAGCACCTTCCTCAGCAGGCACCAGAATCAAGTGAGCCACGGCGGCCTAGGACCGGGCGTCTCAACGGTCTCAGCGGCACATCTTTATTGATAACCCCCCTCAATTCTAGGATTGATGCTGCTCACATTCCCGATCCTCTTTACTGACACATACTATACGCTTGGTCCTAGAGGAGGTTGAGTTGATGGCCGAGGATCTAGACCTACAAGTTTACGAGGAAGCTCAGTGCCATCCAGTCGTGGGTCAGATTAACACATTTCTATGGCCCATGCCAGTGGGAGCATGTTGAGGCCGGCCAACTCACCCATCTTTAAGCAGCCACTGTGGGTTAGTTTCAGACGGCCTGAGTAAGTGCCTTGTCATTCCGACACAGCCTGAAATAATTCTTACTTGAAAGAGATTACTAAAATTATATTTATGAGTTTGAGTCTGTGTGTGATGGGGAGAAAGCTTTGTACTTCTCATCTCAAACTACTGGATGCATAGGTCAACAAAATGTGACAGGAAAGCACATCTCTCCCTTAATCACGGGATTTACAGCTACTAGTAACAGAAATCTGCACAATTTTAAGGTAGCAGAAGGAAAGTAAGAAGTTAATATACCCTCGAAATTGACTGAACTTTTTATCTCTCTCTCTTTTTTTTAAATGGACAGAGTGAAGTTGTGTTGCTGAATATTTTGGCTATAGTTTTATGGTCACTGCAACTCACAGTCAAATTCAGAAAGCTGGGATTGGGACCTCACCGTATTGCTGCTGACACTTACTGAACCTTTTTAAGAAAACAAAAGTTACTTATCTCAGAAAAAAAAAATCCATAGCTAATACAGGCTCCCTTTCCTTAAATGCTTTTCTGCCTCTGGTCTTTTCTTTGCCTGGCAGTTTAGTATTGCTATGAGAGTTGCTTCATAATGTTCAAGAGATTTTTTTTTAACAAAAAAAGTGTTAATGCAATTTATTTTCAAAGAAACTAGTATAATGGAAAAAATGAATTAACTTACAGTCCCAGACATTTTGTCCAGCTCGCTCATGGCCTCGTGAATAGCAGCTTCTAAATGGTTGTTTAGCTTCCCACTTCTGGAATTAATGGAAACAACATGCCAAATTAACAAATTAAAGAAACAAAAGCCTCAATTTAATTCTCTAATCAGAAGACAAAACTATCAGTTCTACCAGAGAAAGTCAATCTAGATTCACATTTGGGAAATTCCGGCGACAAAGCACCAACTCTGGGGGGTCCTACCGGGGAACTGTAACGATGGAAGTAACACCACCGCTAAGGCTAAGGTTAGCACAGGCAGGAGCTCTGCGCCCTCCAAAGCTGTGCTTCCCGCAGAGAGCAGGCTGTGGCCAGGGCTCCGGGGCTGAACTGCACGCTCTGGCCACTAGGGAGCTCCCTCCACCCTTTCTGGATCATCCCAGCTAAGTAGAATTGGAAGAAAATAGCAAAAAAGAAAGCTACATTTGGTGCACGGGTAAGAAACGGCTTGTTACCTTGTTACACCCGAGGCTCCGAGGCTGGTTTTGCCACAGTTTCCCTTACACCGAAATGACGTGATCCTTTCAACAGACACAACGATTGCCTCAGAAGCCTCTGACTTGCTCTCCGTTCAGCGCCCCGTGAATAATATAACCATTTAAAAATCGACATTGATGAGGCTGTTGTGCCCGTTAGTACAGTCAGGCAGTCCTCCGTGGCCGTCCATTCTTTGCCTACCCTGCCTTACTTCTCCTCATTTACATATGTAAATCTTGCTCCTCAACCTTCTGAATATGCAGGCAATCTACTGGTATCACTGGACAAGTGACAGGAAAGCAGCTGAAGCAAACTCCTAGAGCAGGCTATCAATTACCATGGCTTCCCAAGAGTTAAGTCCTATCTCAGTGTCTGCATGGAGATTGGAATTGTGCAGCTATGGGAGAAAGCACACTTTAAGATGGAGTCTGTCCACTTTCCACTTACACTTTCCACAGTGTAGCCTAGGCTTTCTCCTCTATACATAATGACCTGACTATCCATCCATCCATATATATGTATGTAAAGTGCTTTACAGACTTAGTTTTCCACCCTTGATTATTACACAAGTACTACAATTGTAGGCACACCATGAATATTCTGTATATTTGCTAAGTGGGTTTGTTCAAAGTGAACATAAATGGTCCTATACCTTGTTAAAACAAATGTGCATGTAAGTCAGTTCAACGGGAAGGAAAGACCAACCCTAGCTTGAACCAGTTATAAGGACATTACCAACAGTTCCCTCCAGCATGCCCTTAATGATCTGGTCGGTCGGTCTATCTATCTATCTATCTATCTATCTATCTATCTATCTATCTATCTATCTTCTATTCCTCCACTAATTTTAAAATTAAAAATGCAGAGAAGTTCAGGGAACAAATAATCCCAACATACTCACTCTCCATAATGGTTGTTAATAAAATAACATGTTTGGGGCTGGAGAGATGGCTCAGCGGTTTAGAGCACTGACTACTCTTCTGAAGGTCCTGAGTTCAAATCCTAGCAACCACATGGTGGCTCACAACCATCTATAATGAGATCTGATGCCTTCTTGTGGGGTGTCTGAAGACAGCTGCAGTGTACTTACATAAAATACATAAATAATAAAAAATAAATTATGTGTTCTTATTAAATATTTTTTAACCAAAAAGATAAATCTAGTACTTCTATGTGGTCACTATTCTCAGTCACATTCACCCCCATATGTCTCCCTAACTCATGTTTCATATGATACACCATGGATAGAATTGCTTTATGTACATACACACACACACACACACACACACACACACACACACACACCTGTCAAGATACACGATTCATCTTTCTCCACCACCACCACCACCACCACCACCACCACCACCACCACCACCACCACCACCACAATCATTATCATCATCATTACTATTATTTTGAGCCAGGCTCTTGCTAATGTTGGCCTGGCAACTAACTCAGAATCCTCTGCCTCTGTGCTAGAATGAAAGGCATGCATCACCACACCAGTATTCCTGTTTCTTTATTTTGGGCACTACTGTAGTTGACATAAAGTTTTCATCCTTTCTCCCCAGTGCACAGCATTTTCACATATATGCCTCCTGCCATGCCAGGGTTAGGGAGCCCTGCATCTTGTAGAGTCACTCTGAGTTATTTTCCAGTGAGGAGTTTGCTAAGTGTGATCCTGGGTGGCTGGGAAGAAACTCAAGTCTCTGGAACCATCTTTGTTTGGCTATGGTGAGAATCCTGATAAAAATCATCCATGGGGAAATTCTTCAATAATATCACACTTCCTGCAGTGCATTCAATAGGTTTATCTTTAATCTGTCTTTTGGACTGAGAAACAGGAATTTAATTTTTTCAAAAATTAGAAAATATACTTATGTGCATGCGTTTCTTGTTTACAAATATGTTTGCACACCATGTACACACCCGGTAACAACAGAGGCCAAAAACAAAGTGTTGGATCCCCTGTGACTGGATTTATAGATGGTTGTCAGCTCCTGTACAGCTGCTAGGAATTGAGCCTCAGTCCTCGGGAGGAACAGCCAGTGTTCTTAACTACTTCTCCAGTCCCCACATACATTTAGGCTTCAAAGATACTTCATTTTGTATGTATTTTGATTATAACAGATTATGGATTAAAATTAATTACACCTAAAAATTCAATAGAGCTAAAAAGAAGATAAAACATTTCATCAGGGAACCTTGCTCTCTTCCCTTGAATCTTAAAAAAACATGTGTATGTGTGTGTGTGTGTGTGTGTATTGTCTAAGCCATGTATTTATATATACATATACATATGTATGTATTTATGTATGTATGTATTATGTATGTATTTATGTATGCATGTATTATGTATGTATGTATGTATGAGAGTGTGCAAGCCATGGTGTTGAGATCAAAAGACCCGTTATGGGAGTTGGTTCTCTCCAACCACGTTGAACCCAGGGCTGAACTCAGAAAGCATCTTTACAAAGCCCCAGAGCTGCTTTGCCAGATCTCTCTTGAATTTTAAGAGCAAAGGTACTCCCTATTTATTGAAAGGCTTATATTTGCCAAGAATTGTGTTAGATCTTTAGGTGTTGTCTTATTTAATCTTCAGTGTGATCTCATGAAGTAGGTAGTATGACAACTGTGTGTATATAGTACTTCATGAATTTCTTAGGTGAAAGGGTGAAGTCCTTTATCATTATGTAATTGAAGAATATATATTTAACTATATATAACTTTCTAAGCTAAGAGTCGTAATTTTTCTTATGAAGAACACAGTAACATGATCAAAGTATAAAAATGATTTTAAAACATCCCTTATTGAATATAAAGTTAGAACATTAGGAATTCATTGTCTACCCAATTATTAAAAACAATATTTGTAAAAATACAAGCAGTATGGGCCAGTGAAATGGTTCAGTATGTAAAGGCACTTGCTATCAAAGCCTGGACATCTGGGTTTGATGCCCTAAGCCAACGTGGCCAAAGAAGAGAACCAAGCCCACAAGTCGTCCTCTGACTGCACATTTGCCATGGCATGTGCATGTGGACCTCCCTCCTAAATGAATAAAATTAAAAATTAAAGCCAATTCAGACTACATAGCACAATGCCGTGTTTATAGTAAACAGGTACTAGGTGGAAAAATGACTATTTTGGGAAGGAGAATACACAGATGTGGAGCATGAAATTACTGGAGGACAATAGAGTCAAGATGTAAGGACATGTTCCCGGCTGTCATTGGCAGAGCGGTTTCTGCAGTGTCCCCACCGGGGACAAGTGAGCTCAAGAGAGGAAGGGAAAGAAAACGCCATGAATTCTAAAGGGAACACATTTGTCACAGTTTTGGTTTTCTAATCTTGAGAGGCCTCCTGTGGTATCTCTGCTAGTATTTTCTATTTCCTGCTGACATTTAATAATAAACATTTTTACTAATGGACGCTCTAAACCCTAACTGATTAAGCAAAAGACGCTTATATGATCACATTTCTAGTTATTAATGGAGATAATTGCTACTTCTCACCCCTTTGACTGTATTGTCACATACTATCTCCATCTTCACTAACTACAAAGGGAAAAGGAGAAACCTATGAATGACACTAGATCTAAGTGTGAGCTGAGAAGGGACCTGCTACTTTGTAAGACGATGACTCATTTCAGGGAGAACACAACAAATGCGGATAAAAATGGAAAATCTTGAAGTCTGTGCTCTGAAAATCTAATCTATAAAGCAGTATGAAAACTCAAGACAATTTTAAAAAGCTATATTGAATTTAATCTTTTTTTCATGTTTGGGAGTTTTATGTGCATATTTTAAGTGCATTTTAGTAAAATCCACAACTCCTGCTATCTCTCCTCCTCCCCCTACCACATTTCCCTCCCAACTTCACATGCTGCTGATGCTGCTTCTCTTCCTCCTCATCTTCCTCTTCCTCTTCTTCTCCTTCTCCTTTTTCTTTTCTAAGCCCACTGAGTTCCACTCTTGCGTCCATATATACTGCTGCCCGTATGTACGTGGGGATAAGACTGACTAAAGCATGGGTGGCTTCTCAAGGGCCGCATCCCTGAAGACAACCAACTCTACGTCTTCCACAGCCATCTGTTGCCATTAGCTCTTCATCTAGAGGCAGACTCTCCTGAGCTCCTCTCCTGTCCATGCTGGAATGTTGGCTAGCCTGCTTCTCTGCAGATGCTCACTTCCTCTGGCTCTTACTTTTTTTTTCTGTCACACCTTCTTCCGAGACTATTCTCACACCTTAGTGGGTAAGATGTGATACAAGTGTCTTCTCTAGAACTGAACACAGCACAGTCCCTCATTCTTTACATGTTGATCAGTTGTGGGTCTCTATACTCATCACCACTACCAAAAAAGTTTCTCTGATGAGGGTTGAAAGATGTTTTAATTTATCAATATAAAGATCATAGGGGCAGTTTATTACTACGTCCATTTAGCAGAGTAATAGTAGTAGTTTCTCTGGTAGAGCTTGTGACCTATCCAGCCTATTAACTGTTGACTCAGTAATATCAGGCACAAATTATGTATTGTAGATCAAGCCTTAAATCCAATAATAAAAAGTTGGTTACTCCTAAACCCAGGTGGTACAAACTCACCACTATTGCACTGGTGAGTTTGTACCACCAGGCTGGGCATTCTTAAATCTTGTTGTGGTCACAGCTGGATAAGAGAGTTGATTACTTCTTTTTCTCCTAGTAGCCTACATAGCATCTCCTATATAGCACTGTGAAAGCTGTCCAGTAGGGATGAAGCTTCCAATTGTCACCAGCTTGATTTTCAGATGTTCCACGACTCAAGTGTGGTGACCTCTTCTTAGTTTTAAAGTGAAAATAGATCTGGCTCATTTTGATCATCTACCATTTTCCAGCTTTATATCATGTAACCAAGAGAATTTGTACACATGGAAGGCTTAGATCCCCTGGTAGTTAAAAATAATAATTCATCTGAAAGCTTTAGAATTTTTCTTTAGTAGAGCCACTTCTTTAAGTAAAAGATTAACCTGAATTAAGTGTTAAAATGTTCCTAATTCTTATGATTAGGACGTAATAGATATGACAATTTAAGGATATTCATTTATGATATTAATGATTAAAATGACTATATAAAATTCCAAACACTTGCTATAATAACATGTTTGAACTGGTAAAAATATGGGACAATTTATTTCTTTTACTTTCACCTGTGTATCCCAAGTTCTGTGTGTAAGGGTCTCTATATTATCTATGTATAATACTAAAGAAGGAATTAATATGCACACTTTAGAAATGTGGATTTAGAGTCAGAGAGATTAAGCAACATTCCCAGAGGTATACAACTATGAAGCCACAAAAAAATAATATTTGTATCGAGGTCAAGAATCACCATCTTAGCTCCCTGAACACTTTTCCTTCTCCTCTTCTTAGTCTACAGCAATACTTAAATCTTTGCCATTGTTGTGGTTTGATTGTAAAACATTTCATGTATTTGAATGCTTGGTCTCAATTGGGAAGGATGGTTAACCTTCAGGAAGTGGAGGCTTGCTGTAGTAAGCAGGCTACTGAGGGATAGGCCTTGAGGTTTTATAACCTAGGACCACTTCCTGCTGATTCTCTTGTTTCCTGAGTACAGATACAATGTCACCAGCCAGAGGCTGGTTCTTGTCCCCAAGCCTTACCAGCCTTCGTCTCCATTAGGATGGACTGTGCGTCCTCTGGGACTGTAAGCCAAAACAGACTTTTTTCTGTGAGTTGCTTTTGTCAGGTATTCTTTGTCAGGGTATTTTTTCCTCACAGGGATGAGAAAGTAACTACAAAAATCTATGCTAGCTTTGGTGGGATGGCTCACCTGCTGCTTTTACGGAGGACCTGGTTTGAATTTCCTGTGGCTTACAGCTCTGTGTAACTCCTGTTCTAGTGGATCTGATTCCCACTTCTGACTTCCAAGGCACCAAGAACCAAGCACACACATGGTGTACATACAGTGCAGACCTGCATGTGTGTGCCCCTAAATAACAATAAACAAACCCAAACCAAAACTGAGCCCCCTAAAAGTAAAAGACCCCATCTTTATTGTGGTTTTCCCAGGAAATTTCACAGGAAGAATAGAAAGTGAACATCCATGGTCTCCTTTCTCTACTTCCTTATTTTATTCCTTAATCCATGAGCACCATGTATGATACCAAAAAAAACCTAGAAACCAGCCTTGCCCTGACCACAATGGCCTCCAATTGACTAAGCCAATGGAGAAGACTCATTCTTGTCTTATTATATCTCTGTCGATTGTTTCAGTTTGTGTTCTGTCTCTTTCTGAGACAGCGTCTCATTCTGTGGCCTGAGCTGGTCTTGAACTTAGAGTGAACCCCCTGCTTCAACTTCCCAGAGTGCAGGATTCCATGCCTAAGCCACCATGGCCACCTTTAGACTTCCACGGCCTTCCCCTCCCCCGTCCTTCTCCTTCTCCCTGGTATTTTGCTCCGTATGTTTCATTTTGTTAAATGTCTTGCTTTCCCAGCATTCAATCCTTAGTGCCCTAATCTCCAATTGGTCAGAGCACCTCTGTGCGAGTGTAACAGTTTTACATGTCGAATACCATTCTTCCTGTTTCAGACTTGTCTGTCAGACTCCCCACAGATGTAACCGAGGACAGTGTCTACCCTGCCCTCACTGGGTAAGCCCATGTCCATAACTGCTGCCCTTCCTATTCTGACCACAGACTGGCTTCTTTATTTTGTCTCCTAAATGTTTCCTCATCACATTTCTTCTCTTCCTTTCTCATTACTGCTTGGGTTCTTACCCTTCCTCACGCCCTGGCACGAGCTCCAGGATCGTCTTCTGCCACTGAGACTGTGTCCCTGAGGTCCCTCCTCTTACACATTCAAGTCCAGGTGAAAGATCTGGCCACCTCCCTGCTCTGGATACTTCAAGTAAAGAGACAATATGCTGGCTCCTGCTTGGACTTCTGGCTCTATCTCTTGGAGTGTCCTATCTGATGTTTCCCCAGATTCAATACCGACCTTACCTAAGTACTGTCCTATCCGGCCCCATTTTGGTACTTTGTAAGGTGTTGGCTTTGGTGCCATCTCTAGGCACTGTTTGTTCTTTTTGTGAGTTAGGATCTCTCTACCTGGCTCTGGCTGTCCTGGAACTCACCATGCAGACCAGCCTGGCCTTCAACTCACAGAGATCCCCCTGCCTCTGCCCCCTGAGTGCGGGGACTAAAGGTGCATGCGAGGATGCCCAGCTCTAGAACCACCTTTTCTGAGGTCACCGTCGCTTCTCTGTGTTTCCCATATATTCTTTTTTTTTTTTTTTTTTAAAAAAAGACTTGCTTATTTTATGTGAGTACACTGTAGCTGTCTTCAGACACTCCAGCAGAGGGCGTCAGATCCCATTACAGGCGGCTGTGAGCCACCATGTGGTTGCTGGGAATTGAACTCAGGACCTCTGGAAGAGCAGTCCAGTGCTCTTAACCGCTGAGCCACCTCTCCAGCCCTCCCATATATTCTTACACATATTGCTTTCCTTGTTATTCTCACATTTTAGTTGTGTGTTTTGGGATCTGTCTCTAAGAACAATAACACCATGGGTGGCACATTTTTTTTTCTAAATTAGGAACAGATAAAATCAGGAATAAAAAGTGAATAAATAGATTTGGTTCAACATCATTTACCCGTTATATAACTTTCAACTAATTAGTCAAGATATTTGGGTCTAAATGCCCTCCTCTGCAAATGGGTTTGGTAATTATGGATTATTTTGTGATTGGGAGAATAACACAAAAGAAAACAACAGCCGTATAAAATGCAAAACACTGCTCTGGTGTCCAGGAGGCTGGCCAGTGTAGTCACAGCAGCATAGTAAATGAGGCTGCATCTATTACTTCTGCTTTGTGTTTTCTTCTTTCGCTCCAATCTGTATGCTAAACTCTATGAGTTCTTATGATTAAGAACACTGCTTAACATAGTCCCATATCAACTCACCACAAACAGTACACTGGCTCTAAAGAAACAATTTTAAAGTTGTGTCATGCCTCACCTTTCAGAAACGGCCTAACTGAAATTTTGGTGCAGGGGGAGAGACCCAGTTCATCTCAAAGCAGTGCTTGTAAATGTCACTTCTGCGTTAGCGAATACATCTTGCAAACAGCACAAGTACCTAGTGTCCATGCCTGGCAGAAGCACTTGGAGTCTTTCACAGCAAATGCAGGGCCCCCCCTGAGGATTCAGCACTGACTCACTATACATGTGTGACGTCAGTATCTCACAGTATGACTTTCTGTTGGCACCTGTGTGAATTTGACTGGTCCTGTCCTACACCTAACCTTTGCAGGGGAAGTGCCACTTCAGTGCAGAGGACCCTAGAACTTTTAGGATCTACTACCAGCCATGTAAGTGAAGCTGGCATTTTTAAGAGGACAATAAGTGGGGCTGGTAAGCAGGAGAGAACTCGTGAACTTGTGACACTCTTGAGATCTCTCCCCAGCATCACATAAAATAAATAAATACAATAAAATATCAGAAAGAAACCAGCAAAGACTAAGCCTATGCCTTATGGTGTGTGCAAGGATCATTTTACAAATGAGCCATTGTGTAATTAATGTTATTATTTTTAGAAAAAATATTCAGTTGTGTGTGTTTGCATGCACAGTTTAGCAGCAGCACCACGGTGCACTCTTAGAGATCAGAGTGTAACTTGCAGGAGCTGGTTTTGCTGGTTTTCTTCCCCCACTCTGAGGGCCCAGGGTTTCCAGCTCCAGTCATCAGGCTCAGTAGCAAGGACCATCTTGCCAGCCCTACTCTATAATACTTGGTTGTTTGAAAATGGGGAACTAAACAGGTATGCCAGTGACATGGTTTAAAATTACCCTCTGTGTACATATACAGAATTACATCTGTTTCTCTACCTTAATATGAAATAATCATTCACGAACTACTTCATCATAAGATGCTTTGTAATATTATGATCTTCATATTGGTATACTTTATTCATCAAATAATAATCCAGAAAGACCTGAATAATAATGGTTCAAAGCTCAGTTTCATGTTAGAATTCTAGAACTTATATTCCAGTCCACAGCTGTGGTGAGAGAGCGAACAGCTGATGTCACTAGCACCGCCTTGCTTGGTTTGCAGGAAGTCTGCTAGCGCTGTTACACGTGTGCAACCGCATGCTCCACCCAGGCCGCGCCTCCCCATATCCTACAAAGAGGTGAGGATGGAGGCAGGACAGGATGGAAGCAGCAGCACATGCCACATGCCACACAGACGAACTACATGGAAAACGTCTTCCTGTAACAGTACGTTTGGTGTGTCTGTTATGGCCGTCGGATGATAAATATCGAAGACTGTTTACTGCACAAAACAAATGGTCGAGACGTCGGAGTCTCTGAAGGAAAGAGAGAAGGGAAAAGCAAAGCGCTTACTTTCTGCTCCGTTTCCGGACTCGGCTGTAGGCTTCTAAACCTTCTGTGAGGCTCTTCAACTTCTCGGGCTCCACCTGAGTCAAGGCACGAAGACCAAACCACATTACCCAGACCTATAATTGTTGAGCATGCTTCTCATTCTACACTCTTGCTGGACGGCAAGTGTGGCATTGGGGAAAGGGGCCCCCCCTCTCCGACCCCCTAACAAATATAATGTCCTTGCTCAATTATAAGTAGATTCTGGGACTTTATGTTGAAGTGGAAATGACAGCTTGGCTTTGACACCGTCAGAGTTTTGGGAACAAAACCTGGGATTTAAATAGCGTCCATTATACCCTATCATCTAGTTCACAAATCCCGGCTTACTCTCTCCACGCCTTGCGCTCTCAGAAGCTGCATCTTCACAACTCACAGGCGTGAGTGGTGCTCAGGGAGGCTTTGAAGGCACCAGGTTGGAACTAGGATCTTAACTCCTCATTTCTTAATATGAACAAAGATTTAAATATTCTTTTTAAAGTTTTAGGTTTACTTTATTTTAGTGAGTGTGCCTGGGGCCTGTGGATATCAGAAGAGGGCATCAGAGTTCCTTCAACTGGAGTTACCGATGGTTGTGAGCCACCATGTGGGTACTGGGAATTGAACTTGGGTCCTCAAGAAGAACAAGTGCTCTTAATGGATGAGCTAATTCTCCATTCCCAGACACTTATATTTTCTACCTCATTTTCCCTGTGCAAAAGGCCAGTAATACCTATCTCACTGCTGTGTTTTGTGATCATTAGAACGTAAGGCCACATTGTAAATAGCCTAGTTAAAGGTAACTATTATGAAGGATGCATTATGTTACCCAGAGACCAAAAACCAAACCAAACCAAAACCCCAAGAAGGGTCCTTGCTATTATAAGAAGGAGGGGCTACCAGGACTCCCAGGGACTAAATCATCAACCAAGGGGTACACATGGTTCTAGCCAAAAATGTGACAGAGGAATGCCTTGTCGGGCATCAGTGGGAGGAGTGGTCCTTGGCCAGGTGAAGGTTCAATAGATGACCCAACAAAGGGAAATGGGGGGCGGGAGGTGGGAGTGGGTTGGGTAGAGGGGCATATATGTGGAGGCAGGGGGTGGGAGGAGGGGTTGGGGGCTTGGGTGGAGGAGGGAAATCGGGAAAGGTTTTACCATTGGAAATGAAAATGAAGATTATATTCAATAAAAAAATAAAAGAAGGAGGGGCTAGTATTTTGTGCCTTGCCTCCTCTTCTGTTCCGCCCTCACTGCAGATCTGTGAGGCTGGCGTCCTTCATGGAGCTTGGCTCCCCAGCGGGGTGGGTATTCACATGCATGGGGGGTGCACAGAGCTTCTGCCCCTCCCTCCCCCATGAAAAACAAAACGCAAAGAGAGTGTACACGCATCAAAATTCCTTGAGGACTATTTTGCTATTTTTTTTTAATCAAGCTATCCCTTATCTGTATGCTCCTCACGACTAAGCCACTTTTATTTAAAAATTCAGAGTTTGGGAAAAGCTGCATGGATAAGAAAATAAATACTTATAAGTAAAAGAAATTAGCTTTTGTCTTTAAATATTAATGACACTCATGAATGTCATTTATAAATAATTTCTCTGTGGCCTCCTCCTCAAACTAGTGCACAGTAAGAATAACAAAGCATTTTATTTTCATGTCTGAGTGAGGACACTTCTGTCTGATCAGTCAAGTAACACAAAGGTAGTGGCTTGTGTAGTTCTGTACACTGTCACAAAGAAACCAAGTTTGTTAGGGATATCTGATCCAATGTGTGCCAGAACAAAAGACGTCTTCGTTCCTGCCACATATCTTAAGGAGATGTGTCTTACTGACCAGAAAAGCACATGTGAGCTGAATATATTCACATTGCTAAAACACAGAAACTGTTTTGAATAATTTAGCCTAGCTTTCTGTGATATACATGTGTATATATGCATATACATTCATGTATATTTATGTTTATATGTACTTTTTAATGTATCTTTCTTAGCTATAAAATACAGTTTCACATTTCATGGTAAAGTTCTATTTTATGTTCACATACTTGAAAGGAACATCTAAAATACTGTATGTATTACATTTATGAAACCATAATACAGTTACGCCTTCCTCATTTTTTGAGAGCATAGCTCATTATACAGTTGTCTCCCAGGATAGCCCATGCCTAACTCCACATTGTTAAATGAACTTCCTGCCAGTAGGAGGGAAACCTTGCTGCACAGAAAAATCTATCCAACCTCACAGCAGACAGAGACCTCAGAAGTGTGATAAGGCACAGAGCTCAGGTTCACTGTGAAGCAAAAGATACAAAGATTAGTCTGTTGGCTTTAATTTTAAAAACTGGTTAGGGCAAAATAGTTTTAAAGTTCTCAATTTATAATTTTAATTGAATAAGAAATAAGGGACAGTAAAAACATCTAGTGTATTTTATATAGAAGGAATTATTATCATTTACTATGATAACCTTAGTTTGCACATGAGAGTAATGAATTTAAACAATATGGCCAGAATTGAATTGTTCTGATCCAGAATACTCAACCTCTTTCTACCATGTTAAGTTTAGGATTAATTAAAATTAATTTTATAGCTAAGAAAGATACATTAAAAAGTGCATATATAGATAAATATACATGAATATATATGCATATATACACATGTATATCACAGAAAGCTAGGCTAAATTATTCAAAATAAAAAAATTGTTTGCCTCAACAGATGGTGCTGGCTCAACTGGAGGTCAACATGCAGAAGAATGAGAATTGATCCACTCTTATCTCCTTGCACTAAGCTCAACTCCAAGTGGATCAAAGACCTCCACATAAAACCAGACACACTAAAACTAATAGAAAAGAAACTGGGGAAGACCCTTGAGGACATTGGCTCAGGGGAAAAATTCCTGAACAGAACACCAATTGCTTATGCTCTAAGAGCAAGAATAGACAAATGGGACCTCATAAAACTACAAAGTTTCTGTAAGGCAAAAGACACTGTCAAAAGGATAAATCGGCAACCAACAAATTGGGAAAAAATCTTCACCAACCCCACATCCGACAGAGGGCTAATCTCCAATGTATACAAAGAACTCAAGAGGTTAGACCCCAGAAAACCAAATAACCCTATCCAAAAATGGGGTACAGAGCTAAACAGACTTTTCACCTGAAGAAATTCGGATGGCTGAGAAACACCTTAAAAAATGTTCAACATCACTAGTCATTAGGGAAATGCAAATTAAAACAACCCTGAGATTTCACCTCACACCAGTCAGAATGGCTAAGATTAAAAACTCAGAAGACATCAGGTGTTGGCGAGGATGTGGAGAAAGAGGAACACTCCTCCACTGCTGGTGGGAATGCAAGCTGGTACAACCACTCTGGAAATCAGTATGGCGGTTCCTCAGAAAACTGGGTGTGATACTTCCGGAGGACCCAGCCATACCACTCCTGGGAATATACCCAGAAGATTCACCAGCATGCAATAAGGATACATGCTCCACTATGTTCATAGCAGCTTTATATATAATAGCCAGAAGCTGGAAAGAACCCAGATGTCCCTCAACAGAAGAATGGATACAAAAAATGTGGTATATATACACAATGGAGTACTATACAGCCATTAGAAACAATGAATTCATGAAATTCTTAGAGAAATGGATGGAGCTGGAGAATGTCATACTAAGTGAGGTGACCCAGTCTCAAAAGAATACCCATGGTATACAGTCACTGATAAGTGGATATTAGCCTAGAAGCTTAGAACACCAAAGACACAAATCACATATCAAGTGATGTCTCACAAGAAGAAAGGAGTGGACACTGGTGCTAGAATGGACCAAAACATCATTGTGGGAGAGTACAAGAACAGTAAAGTGGGAGGGGGTGGATGCGGGAGCAGGGGGAGGGAAAAGGACATGTGGGACCTTTGGGGGTGGGGAACCAGAAAAAGGGAAATGAATTGTAAATATAGAATATATACAATAAAAAAAAATCAAAAAAAATTTGAAAAATTAAGGTGCACGATGAATAGTTCACGGGACCAGAAAAAAAAATTGTTTGCCGATATTTATTAACATGTACAAATTTATTTTCAGCTAAATTTTTGTTTTATTTATGTTCACACATGTGTGTGCATTTGCTGTTTTATTTATCCTTGTGTGTGTGCATGCATGTGCTAATGATTAGTCCACAGAAGGCAGAGGATAACTTGCAGCAGTTAAGTCTCATCTTCCACCATGTGGATCCCAGGGACTGAATTCATGGGCTTGAGAGCAAGCACCTTTATCCACTGTGCTCTATTCAGTTTTTAAGTGCCTGGATGACTTTCCAATGGTCTTTACTTTTTTTGAAGTTATTTACCTACCATAGTTTCTGGATTTAAATCTGCTTCTGAGGCTCTAAGTACAGTCACACTGAGCTACGTTATTCGTAGACGGGTCACTGGCCTTGGGAGAGGAGTAATGGTAGTGGTTTCTGAAACTAAACAAAAGGAAGGTACACACCGCCGTGCATTTCTGTGATAAAACCATATATATCCCAGGAAAATGTTTATTTAATGTACACACACACACACACACACACACATATATATATATATGCACACACACTGTATATTATTTCTGGGAAAATAGTGGAATATTTGAAAAATTTTAAGAAACTCTTTAAAAGTACTCCTAAAAATGGCATCAGAGAGGAAAAAATATTCAAATTATAATCAAATGGAAATCATACTTAATGATTTAATAAGATTCCTTTATAAATTAGTTATCATGTAAATAAAAACAGGGAAATCAAGCATATAAATATAACATTAAAATATTAAACACCCAAATATCTTTTACAAAACTTACACTGAAGGAGTAAGTTATTTGAAGATACTTAATGGTTTATGTATAATTATAATTTTAGATTTCTGTATACTTACAGCTAGGTCTTCCATTTAATTTCTGGATTACTGAAAAACTGATTGACAACTTTATCATTTATCCTTGGCCATAATCTCAAAGTCTCACTCTAATAAGTGTGGCACTAGCGATGGCCATCATTACTCTTCATTCACATTTAACAAGTAAAAGAAGCGATTCCCATCAAATATCCAATGAAAGTTTTTTTTACAGAAATTGAAAAATAATCTACGAGTTTTCATGGAAGAACAAGGAATACTGGATAGCCCAAACACTCTTAAGCAAAACAAAACAAAACAGAACAAAACAAAACAAAATGCCCCAAAACTCTGCTGGAGATGTTCCCATTTCTGAGAACTATAGTAACAAACACAGCATGACACTGGTGTAAAACCAGACACACTAATCAATGCACTCAATTGGGGGAAGCCTGAGTCAATTCCAAGCACCTACAACCATTTGACGTTTGACAAAATGACAAAAAACAAACAAACAAACAAACAACAACAACAACAAAACAACAACAACAACAAAAACACTGGAGGAAAGACAGCATCTTTAATGAATGGTTTTGGGAAAACTGGATACCTATGTGTAGAAGAATGAAACTTTATACTTCTCTCACCCTCCACACAAATCAACTACAATGCATAAAAAATTCAATGTTGAAATTAAAACTCTAAAGCTTCTACAAGCGAGAGTAGGGGCTAGAGTTCAGGATATAGGTTTTGGTAAGGACACTCTGAATAGGACTTTGGTTGCCAAGGAATAGGACCACAGTGGTTTGAATGAGTTTGGTTCTTTTATGTGAATGCTTGATCCCTGGCTGGTTGCAATATTTGGGAAGGATTAGGAGGTGTGGCCTTGTTGGAGGTGTGTCACTGTAGGTTGGATCTGAGGTTTCAGAAGACTTCTTTAACTCCAAATGTTCCCTCTGCCATGTGGATGTGGATCAAAATGTGAGCTGTGAGCCTTACTTTCGCCCCACAGCCATAGAACCTAGCCCTATGAAAGTGTAAGCCAAATTAAATGCTTGCTTTTGTAAGTTACCCTCATCACGATATTTTTATCTCACAGTAATGATAACGGTAAAGGTAATGGTAATGGTAATGGTCATGGTCATGGTCATGGTCATGGTCATGGTCATGGTCATGGTAATGGTCATGGTCATGGTAATGGTCATGGTCATGGTCATGGTCATGGTAATGGTAGCTAAGGCAAGGACCAAGAAGAAATAAGACCTCATGAATTGCAAAGGAAACTGCTAATAGACTGAAGAAGCATTCTATAAAATGGGAAAAAATTATTTACCAGATATATATCTGACAGAAGATTAGTGTCTAGAATAAGCAAAGAACTAAAAATCTAAATACCAGGAAAACAAGTAACTCAGTTATTGTGGGCTATGGAACTGAACAGAGGATTAGAACAGAGTATTTATTAGAAGATGAAATACAAATGATTGGAGAAAAAAATGTAATTATTTATGATCCTTAACTACTATGGAAATGCAAATTAAAACTATTTTGAGATTTCATCTTACCCTAGTCAGAATGGCCAATAATAAGAAAATAAAAGACAACAAATGTATGTAAGGATTTGGGGAATCAGAAACTTTCATTTATTTCTATTGGGAGTAGAAGCTGGTATAGCCACTATTGAAATAGTGTGGCAGTTCTTCAGAAAATTAGAAACAGGTTTACTCTATGTTTCGGCTATACCACCATGGTCCAGGAATGGAGTTGTATAGGGAGAATTCTGAGTACCAGTGAGGCAACTCCAACTTCAACCGTGGTTATTCATGTCCCTCTAGGGAAAAACCACAATTTTGTCCCATGTGGCTTACCCATCCCATGTGACTTGTCCACTGTGTGTGGCCTGTCTTTGTGATTGTACAGTTTACTCATGTGACTCCTCTTAATCCTCAGAGTACAAATTGTCTGATGCTCTCAATAAAGTTGGATATTGCATGAGACTTGAGTCTGCCTCAATTATCTGCTCCATCTTCCTAGGTCCCACCACCTTTAGAGTGATAAACATACCACAACTGGGCATACACTCAAAGAAATGTATAACTACAAACACCCACGTTCCTCCATGTTCATAGCTGTCCATGTTCATGGACATGGAAGCAGTGTGGATGACTACCACTCAATGCACAGATAAAAAAATGTGGTACCTGCACACAATGAAATTTTATTCAGTTGTAAAGAGAAAAGAAATGATGAGATCTGCAGATAAATGGAAGGAACTAGAAAACATTATATTGAGGTAGCCCAGACCCAGGAAGGCAAATGTTGCATGTTTTCATTCATATGTGGACCTTAACCTTGAATCTTTTGATTTGTGTTTAAGTTGGAGCATAATCTAGAATACTAGAAAGGGCCAATTAATGGGAAGGTGAAAGGAAGACTTTAAGAATACGGGGTAGAAGAACATAGATTACATGAAGAATTAAAGGGGGAGATTGGAAGGGAGGATTGAATGGAGAGAGGAACAGGAGTATAAAACAAAGTAGGGGATTGAAGAAGGATAAATAACACTAAGGTGTAGGAGAATTTCCCTCAATTATTTGATTGGTTGGTAAGGATGACAGGAAGCCAATCACTGGGTGAAGATATGAAGGCAGGATCTTTCAGGCAGAACAGGAAGAGAAGGGGAGAAGAGAAGAGTCAGACGAAATGGAGGATGGAGGGAGGCAATATAGAGGGAGAAGGAGATGAAGATGAGCTGATCCAATGGCCTAGAAGAGCCACAAGTAGCTAGGGATTTCATGGCTGGGCAATATAGTAGTGTAGGGTACATTGGCCCAATCTAGGTGTGCAGCTTGTATTTATATCAATTAACTTTTGTGTTCTTTGTATGGGCATTTTTGGTTTGGAGATTTACCATTAATAAATCTGTCTGGTATAGTGTAAGTCTCTAGTGTTTTCATTTCATGGGGCTAAGGCGAGCTGAATGACAGCTCCAGGCATTTCAAGAAAGACTGGATTGGCCGGCTCAGCAAACAGAGAGAGCCAGCTCGACAGGAACAGCTTGGCAGCAGGCTGGCTGTAGGAACCAGGGCAAGATGGTTGCTTGGGGCTGGCCACGGGGGTGGGAGAGACTGCCGATGCTGGTACCTAACCAGAATTAGCGTGGATCATTTTTTAAAAGCTACACGCTGCACTAAGGTTGTAAAAACATTGAAAACCTACTATTTTCTAAGCTTCATGTATACATATGTTCATAGAAAAGCATCTAATTGGTATTACTCTACTAATGGGAAAATGCTCCTCCCAGGAGCCATAGATTGCCAAACAAAAAGCCTTTGCCAAGTATTGGATACCTCTTTTCCAGGTGTTGGTCAGGGGTGCCCTGGAGATCCCCAGAAACAGTATAGGATATTGCATGGTCCTTGGTTGCCCGCCAAGAACTCAATGGTTGCTGAAGATGATACACATTTTGGTCACAGGATATGGAGAAATCAAGTTGTTACAAAACAGGAAGCTTCCTTCCTTGACTAACTTCTGTAGTGCCAGAAGGTGCTGAATAGGCTTCTGAGTGAGAGAGTCATCAACAGTCTTACCTAGTTGTGAATCCTGTGTGATAACGATGAGCAAGTCAAGAATGTCCTTGACAACAGTGGCATGACTGCTATGGGGGCAACCAAACACTTCCTAATAGGATGTAAGGACTGTTCCAAAGAAGGGAACACAAGCCTTATCCTGTACATCTGGTCAAGAATCCAGGTCTCAGGGTGAATTTGCTGCTATTATCTTGCTAAACTGAGATAATTATCAAACTCTCTTCTAAATTTGTATGTCTCTCTCCGTTAGTCTATGGACAATGATGGAGTACCGTCTATATCACAGATTTCATAACTGAGATGAGACATCTCTCTTCAAGCTTCCCATTTATTTCTAGCATGTCTTGGGGTTCTGGGCTAATGAATAATACTATGTGTAGAGTTAGAAGGCCAAGGTTCGAGTTTGCCTGAACAGCCTGTGACTTGTATCTTTACCAATGCCTCTTCTCTGAGCTTCAGTTCTCTTCTCTGTAAACTGGGGATAAAGATGTAGATCCTGATCAGTTACTGAGATCCACAACGAACATTAATATAAAGCTGCTTTACAAACACCAAAGTATTCTTTCCCAAAATGCTACTAATGTATGTGGTGTTATTTTTAGTAGAACATTATAAAAATCTTTCAACATTTTAATCATTATACAATTAGATCAATTCATAATTAAAAATACTCACACAATATATTTGGAGAATAAAGGAGTTATTTAAACTTTCAAGGTTGCCTAAAGTTTAGTATATGAATGCACAACTAGTATTTATTGACAAAATAAACTAATACATATAAAGAAAACTATTAAATAAGTAACAGTACAAGCAATATGCAGTGCTAGTTATCTGAATATACAAGCACAAAGCATCCATTAGCTACTATAAAATTGTTAAATAGAAACATTGAAGTTATCAGTAAATACTTAAAACTAATAACATCTTTAAACTGAAAAACGCCACTAACTTAAGAGTAATACTATTTCAGTACTTTTGAGATAACTGAAATTAGTGGTAAATAATAACCGTTTGGTATTAAAGGTTGATTTATTTGTGATTGGAAGGATAAAAATGATTCCCCAGCACAGAGCAGGTGTGAAACTTCTTCATAGACCCTGGCATTCTCAGTGTGTTGGTCAGCCCATCACCACCACCCTAGACCAGCCCATCATCACCACCCTAGACCAGCCCATCACCACCACCCTAGACCAGCCCATCACCACCGCCTTAGACCAGCCCATCACCACCACCCTAGTCCAGCCCGTCACCACGGCCCTAGACCAGCCCATCACCACCGCCCTAGACCAGCCCATCGCCACCGCCCTAGACCAGCCCATCACCACGGCCCTAGACCAGCCCATCACCACCACCATAGATCAGCCCATCACCACCTCCCTAGACCAGCCCATCACCACCACCCTAGACCAGCCCATCACCACCGCCCTAGACCAGCCCATCACCACCGCCATAGATCAGCCCATCACCACCTCCCTAGACCAGCCCATCACCACCGCCCTAGACCAGCCCATCACCACCGCCATAGATCAGCCCATCACCACCTCCCTAGACCAGCCCGTCGCCACCGCCCTAGACCAGCCCATCACCACCGCCATAGATCAGCCCATCACCACCTCCCTAGACCAGCCCGTCGCCACCGCCCTAGACCAGCCCATCACCACCGCCCTAGACCAGCCCATCACCACCGCCATAGATCAGCCCATCACCACCGCCATAGATCAGCCCATCATCACCTCCCTAGACCAGCCCATCACCACCGCCCTAGACCAGCCCTTCACCACCTCCCTAGACCAGCCCATCACCACCACCATAGATCAGCCCATCACCACCGCCATAGATCAGCCCATCATCACCTCCCTAGACCAGCCCATCGCCACCGCCCTAGACCAGCCCATCGCCACCTCCCTAGACCAGCCCATCGCCACCACCCTAGACCAGCCCATCACCACCACCCTAGACCAGCCCATCACCACCACCCTAGACCAGCCCATCACCACCACCCTAGACCAGCCCATCACCACCACCCTAGACCAGCCCATCACCACCGCCCTAGACCAGCCCATCACCACCACCCTAGACCAGCCCATCACCACCACCCTAGACCAGCCCATCACCACCACCCTAGACAAGCCCATCACCAACGCCCTATCCAGGGGGCACTCAGCAGTGCCTTTGCAGCCACTTCCATGCTGCTGGGATTTAAGTATTTTTAAGTGT
Organism: Apodemus agrarius; assembly: GCA_964023405.1. NCBI lineage: Eukaryota > Metazoa > Chordata > Mammalia > Rodentia > Muridae > Apodemus > Apodemus agrarius. The sequence goes on from OZ030008.1 coordinate 135,604,225, forward strand.
TACAGAATTACGAAGAAAAAGTAAATCCTCCTGTGTGATATCAAGTATCTTATCATGCCATCATATGTGAACAGAATAAAAGTTTGGGGCAAACTCGAGTTCCTAGAAAAAACGTGTCACAGATGCATGGGTTAAGTCGCCTGAGAATTTAGATTTCATTTGCTGCTGGCTAGATAGAAGTCACTCTAAGGCTTGGGAACTGTCATCGACATTAATCTTAGTTATCAGTCTGCAGAGGAACAAACCTCTGATTCTAGTTTAATCTTGCTTAAGGGAGTAGAAGGTCACCACGGTTAAAGTTTATAGTCTTACCTAGCTTTTCTGTCAGTTTAATATTTTTCTTGATATTCGCATCTCTGGACTGGTCTAGTTCTTCATTCTTGTTATCTCTCAAATTTGGATTAAGGACTAACTTTGTTAGTCTGGATGTTATCTTTCTTATTACTTCCTATATGATTCTGCTTCATTTCTAAGAAGATTCTGGTAGCAGCAGAACATTGGTTACCTTTTCCATAACACTAGCCAAAACATAGTCCAAAGACTGTGGCTATGTAGAAAAAGATTCATTTCCAACAGTGGTTAAAAAGATAGAGAAGGAAAAGTGAATGCATGAGGATCATGTTGGATACAGGACCACAGTACTACAGACTACAGACTAGCTACCATGTGTAACAAGTACACAAAGAACATTCCTTAAATAAAATGTAAGACATTGCAGAGGGCATACCATCCAGAGTGCATTCCCAGGTGCAACTTCTTAAGTTTATATCCCTGGGACATAGAGACAGCCATCTTTTGGTTATATACTGCACTCTCAAAAATCTGTGTGCCTAGTCAGAATGGTTAAGATCAAAAACTCAGGAGACAGCAGGTCCTAGTGAGGATGTGGAGAAAGAGGAACATTCCTCTACTACTCATGGGATTGCAAGCTGGTACAACCACTCTGGAAATCAGTCTGGGAGTTCCTCAGAAAACTGGGCATGATACTACTGGAGGACCCCATTATACCATTCCTGGGCATATACCCAAATGATTTCCCAGCATGTAATAAGGACACATGCTCCATTATGTTCATAGCAGCCTTATTTATAATAGCCAGAAGCTTGGAAAAAACCCAGATGACCCTCAGTGGAGGAATGGATACAGAAAATGTGGTATATTTACACTATGGAATATTACTCAGCTATTAAAAACAATGAATTCATGAAATTCTTAGGCAAATGGGTGGAACTGTAAAATATCATCCTAAATGAGGTAACACAATCACAAAAGAACACACATGGAATGCAGTCACTGATAAGTGAATATTAGCCCAGAAGCTCTGAATACCCAAGACACAATTCACATATCAAATGATGTCCAAGAAGGAAGGAAGGAGAAGCCCCTGGTCCTGGAAAGGGTCAGTGCAGCAGTGTAGGGGAACACCAGGACAGGGAAGCGGGAGGGGGTTGATTGGGGAACAGGGGGAGGGAAGAGGGCTTATGGGACTTTCGGGGAGGGGGGAACCAGGAAAGGGGAAATTATTTAAAATGTAAATAAAGAATATATCTAATAAAAACAAAACAAAAAACAAAAAAATCTGAGTGCAATGATGCTGAACTGAAAAACAGAAATCATGTTGCCCCCAAATGAGTAAGTTTTAATAAGGATGGGATTGGTCTTTTTAATCAACGAAACAGAGAGCCATCTTTACCACTATCACTGCAAATACATGTAGAAAAAGTCAAAGGGTGAATCTAAGAAGGCACTTCCACACACTCTCCCTATTTGTCTTACAATAAATGTTTCATGGAAAATAAACATTTTTTTGAGCTCTTGTGTTGAAAAGTCCTTCTTTAAGGTTTAGTATATACACAAAAGCCCAATGAACTATGAAGAACAAAGGGAGAGAACTGAAAACAGTGAAAAGATTTATTCATGAAAATAAGAATTTTATGCCTTGATTATTAGTGAGTAGCAACCTTTTAAGACTAGTTTACATGATCAAAAGTGGCAGATGATAACCTATCTATCCAAAATGGTATTGATCTATAGGCCTTTAAAGCACAAAATCAAGAACATACAGAAAATAAATGACCCAATTAAAAATGGACTAATATATCTGAACAGAGACTTTTCAAAACAAATATGGATGGTTAATAAATATGTTAACAATTGTTCAACATCATTAGAAAAAGGAATGCAAATTCAATCCATTTTCAGTCTCTGCCTTACTAAAGATAGAATGGCTACCATTAAGAATGAATATATATACACACCATTAATATAATTAATATTATATAAGAATATATATATCATTAAGAAAAAAATATATCTTGCTCATCCCTGTTCATTGTTATTCTATTCACAAATAACTAGGAAATCAGATCAGCATATATGTCCATCAACTAATTAATGGATATTGAAAATGAGGTACATATGCACAATGGAATTTTATTTAGCCATAAATAAAAATAAACTTAAGAAGCCTGAAAGAAGGGCTGAAGAGATGGTTCAGTGGTTAAGAGCATTGACTGCTCTTCCAGAGGTCCTGAGTTCAATTCCCAGCAACCACATGGGATCCATGTGTATTACAACCATCTGTAATGGGATCCGAATTGCTCTTCTGGTGTATCTGAAGATAGCTACAGTGTACACATATACATAAAATAAATACATTTTTTAAATAAAAAGAAACCTGAGGGGCTGGAGAAACGACTCAGAGGTTAAGAGCACTGATTGCTCTTTTGAAGGTCCTGAGTTCAAATCCCAGCAACCACATGGTGGCTCACAATTATCTGTAATGAGATCAGATGCTCTCTTCTGGGATGTCTGGACAGCTACAGAGTATTTACATGTAATTAATAAATAAATCTAAAAAAAAAAAAGAAACCTGAAACTAAATGAATAGAGCTTGAAAAAGTTATGCCAAGTGAGCCCGGGCAAACGAATGTCACATGTCCTTCTTCACCCTTGGACCTTAGTTTCCCAATCTCTAAATCTGCCACGTTCAACTTGGAATGACTGCAGAAGCCAGGAAAGACGCTATGGGGAGAGGCGTGTACAAAGGTAGAGCTAAGACTATGGAAACAGAAGAGAGAATACCAAGGACAGAAAGGTTAGCAGGAAGGTAATGGGGGTGTGTGTATAGAGGAAATGCTGGGGCAGAGGTAAAGTCAACCAACATGATGATATTTGAAAAAGCTGTATTCAAACCAACTAGTAACCAAACGAAAGAAAATATACTTTATACTGCAACAGTTTGGGCTGAAGAGATGGCTGCGTGCTTCAGGGCCTTTGCTGCACTTGCAGAGGGCCCAGGTGGAATCTGCAACATCCATGTGGTTGCTTAAAACTATTTATAACTCCAGTTCCAAGGAATACAATGCCCGTTTTGACTTCCATAGGCATCAGATGATGCCCATGTGGTACAGATACATACATGTAGGCAAAACCACTGATTAAACATAAAATAAAATCTTAAAATCATGAAGAGAGAGGAAGGAAGGAAGGAAGGAAGGAAGGAAGGAAGGAAGGAAGGAAGAAGAGACAAGAAAGGGGGAAAAAAGAAAAAAAAATGGGTCTTTTGCTCCTCCAGATCTAATGTGAAAAGACTCATGCCCAACTCTGCAGTAGAAAATCTGTATGGTCTCCCATACTCTCTGACTCCACCCGCAATATATCACAAAACCCTTCTCCTCCCACCTTCCTCCCAATTTATCCCACAATCCCAAACTCCACCACCAGCCGGCATTCACTGGGACTATACCTGTCTAGTAAGTCAGGTAAGCAAACTGAACATTTTCATCATTTCCTCCTCCCTTCCAAATTCAGTCCCCAAGTCTCATCCCAAACTCCATAAGAGAACACCAGCTGCACCCCTCCCCCATCTCCTGGGGATCCCACAGCGGATCTGGATCTACTAATTACTCCCCTCCCCGCACTCCCAGCTTCATCCTGGCCCTCAACCCCAGCAGGCATCCCTGCTAGTCCAAGTGCAGCTCCTGGCAGGGAGACAAGTAGACTCCCAGGGAATCCACACTCGCCTGCTTCTCCAGATCCAAGCCTCAGGCAGCCACCATAGTCTCCTAAAGTCCGGGGAGGAAGGAGAAACTAAGGAACAAGGCACTCGCCCAAAAGACACGAAACCAGATATCACCCCCCAGAATTATTATAATCATCCCAATCCTAGACGCCTAGATTAACGGCATATCAACAATAAAAAAGGCAGAAAGCTTACAAACTCATGGAAACTGAACAGTTCTCTACTGAATGATAAATGGATCAAGACAGAAATAAAGAATGAAATTAAAGACTTTCCAGAATTCAATGAAAATGAGTACAGTTTATACTCAAACTTACGGAACACAAAAAAAGCAGTTCTAAGAAGCACGTTCATAGCACTAAGTGCCTACTTTTTTTTTTTAAGCAGCTCAATATCACACCTGAAAGAATAAAAAGAAGAAATCACACCCAAAAGGATTGGGTGGCAAGAAATAAACTCAGAGCTGAAATCAATAAAATAGAAACAGTGGGAGCAATTCAAAGAGTCAATGAAACAAAGAGTTGGTGCTTTGAGAAAAATCAATAAGATCAGGAAACTCTTATTCAAACTAAGAGTCAGAGAGAGAATATCCAAATTAATAAAATAAGAAATGAAAAGGGAAATGTAACAATAGACACCAAGGAAATTCAAAGAATCATCAGGTCATGCTTTAAAAATCTGCACTCCACAAAACTGGAAAGTCTAAAAGTATAATTTCTTGATAGGTACTACTTATCAAAGTTAAATCAAGATCAAATAAATAACTGAAACAGAGCTATATACCCTAGTGAAATAAAAGCAGCCATCAAAAGTCTCTGAACTAAGAGAAAGCTCAGGGCCAGATGGTTTTAGCACAGAATTCTACAAGACTTTCAAATACTTCTCCTCAAATTATTCCATAAAATAGAAACAGAAGGAACATTACCCAATTCATTTTATGAGGCCACAGTTACCCTGATACCCAAACAAAGACAACAAAGTAAGAAAATTACAGATCAATTTCTCTTATGAACATATATGCAATAAAATACTCAATAAGATACTAACAAACCAAATTCAACAACACATCCAAAAGGTCATTTACCATGATCAAGTGGGCTTCATCCCAGAGATGCAGGGATGCTTCAATGTAGAAAAATCAGTACATACAATTGACTATGTAAACAAATTGCAAGAAAAAAAAGCCACATAATCATCTCATTAGAGGATATCATTAAATTAACTCACAAAATCAGTATCTTTCCAAAATACAAATGACAAATGGACAGAAAGAATTTAGGGAAATGACACCATTCAAAACAGTCTCAGGTAATATGAAATACGTTAGTGTAACTCTAACCAAGAAAGTGAAAGACCTGTATGACAGAAACTGCAAGTCTCTGAAGAAAGAAATGAAAAGATGGAAAGACCTCCCTCTCCATGCTCATGAACTAGCAAGATTAATATAGTAAAGATGGCCATTTTACAAAAAAGCAATCTACAGATTCAAGGCAATTCCCATCAAAACTCCAACACAATTCTGCACAGACAATTCTCAGCTTCATATGGAAATAGAGAAAAAAAAACACAAGATTGCTAAAACAATCCTGAACATGAAAGAACTGCGGAAGGTCTCACCGTTCCTGACTGAAGTTATACTATGAAGCTATAATGGTGAAAACAGAAGATAAGGTAGGGAATAGTCTTTGTACATCGGCACAGAAAAAGACTTCCTGAACAGAACACTGTTAATGCAGGCTCTAAGGTCAACAGTTAATAAATGTGACCTCATGAAACATAAAAAGCTCTGCATGCAAAAGACACCTTCCCTTATGAACATATATGCAATAAAATACTCAATAAGATACTAACAAACCATCGTTCAGACAAAGCGGCAGCCTACAGAATGGGGAAAGACACTTTTTTCTTTTTAACGAACTCCACATATGATAAAGAGCTAATATCCAGAAAATTTAAAGAATTCAAGAAACTTGGTATAAAATATCAACTATCCCGATTTAAAAATGGGATACAGATCTAAACAGAGAATTCTCAAGTAGAGAAACTTGAATGGCTAAGAAACACTCACAGAAACATTCAACATCCTTAGCCATCAGGGAAATACAAATCAAAACTATTTTCAAATCCTTTCTTACACTTGTCATAAAGACTAAGATCGGTAATACAAGTGACAGCTTGTGCTTGCAAGGGAACTTGTACGGCCACTATGGAAACTAGCATAGTGGTTCATCAGGAAGATGGGAATAAATCTGCCTCAAGACCCAGCCATGCCCATCCCTCCCACCTGTGATCCTCCCGGATGTGACCCACTCACTTCTGCAATAGTAGCACAGCAGTTATAGGAGTAATCAACCACCGCTCCCTCATTGGATTTGAGGCCACTCACTCCACAGGAGGGAACTTGCTCCAGGTACAGTAAATTTGTCTAAACCCAAACCCAAACCATACCAAACCCAAACCCAAACCCAAACCATACCAAAAAAACATGGTGGGGGGAAGCATGAGCCAAAGGTCCCAGCTGAACTGCTGTTCAGCTAAACTGACATAGAGTTAAACTGCCTTCTAAACATGTATGTTTATGCTCCCAGGCAAATGCTACTTGCAGCCTTAATCAGAGAACCATCTTGTTTCAATGCAGACACTCCTGAGTGTATAAGGTGTTGAGAATACAGGATAGCTTTTGTGCTCACTTGTAAATATAATAGCATCTGGGTAAGATAAAAAAAATTCCAGAGTACGAATGAACTCACAATCCCTGTGAATGCCTGTCCTGGGTGTGCACAGCAGGTCTGCCAACAGTGGGTTGAAAGAGGAGCTGGGGGTAGCAGGGCAGGCACCTGGGTGCAGAGTCCATCTCTGCTGAACTATTTGCTACTGATAGATTTGGAAAGAGGGGGAGTCCTTGCTTTTGGTTTTGAACCCACAGAGGACCCAATAGGCTTCAGAGGATAATCTCAATATAATGGTTGATGCTCCTGCTTAAATTAAATGGATCTCAAAGCAAACTCAGAAGTCATGGATCTAGGAAAGATGCTGGTGGGGAGGGAGGAACAAGGGAGGTAAGAGGGGATGGAGAGTAAGAATAATTAAAATGTAGGGGAGTACCAGAACAGAGAAATGGTGGGGGGGGTGATTGGGGAATGGGGGGTGGGGAAGAGGACTTATGGGACATATGGTGATGGTGAGGGGGGAACTGGGAAAGGGGAAAGCCTTTGGAATGTAAACAAAGAATATAGAAAATAAAAAAAATTAAAAATATATTTATTCATTAAGTGTGAAACACTTTGTCAAATGGTCATCACGATGCTAAATATAATCAGTAAAATATGTTCCCTTATTCCTTTATCTACAGCCATTTCTCTTATAAAAATGTCAAATTGTTAAATATATAGTCACTTCTAGAACCAAAAACTATTTCTCAATTTATGGTAAGTAAAAACAGTTTACAGTGGAAAGAATAAGAGGGTTGTCTTCTTTATTTTTTCTTTACTATGCCCATGAGTAAATTGTATGACCCTTCTGTGTAAATTTTCCATTTGTAAAATGAAAGGTTATTCTCCAGTGATCTCTAAAGGTTTTTACAATTTTGAAACATAATTGTTGGTTTTGCTCCTGAAAAAAGCTCTCAGCTCACTTCGGTGCTCTGATACTTACTGGTCATGCTCCGGCTTGCTTATTTAGTAAAATAAATTAATTATGTTTTCTTAAAAAAAAAGAATAATTAAAATGCACTGTATGCATATGAACTTGTCAAATTACTATTTGTGCTTTTTTAAAGTGGAAGTAAAATTATTAAAATGTGTACTTTATTTAAAAATTATTGAAATAATAATACCCAAAGAAAACCACATTCCCTCAGAATCTTAGCACAATGGTGGATGATACCTGCAATAACTAGATTAGCCATTTATTATGCCAAGATTCAAGGTGCATCTGTATCTGGCTGTGTGTGTGTGTGTGTGTGTGTGTGTGTGTGTGTGTGTAATTCTGTCTCTCAGAACACACTGTTTATTACAAATGAACAAAAGGAAAAGAAATTAGAGCTTTCTGAGTAGTGTTACTACAAGGTGCACACACCTTCCGGTGTTGCCACACACAGCAGAGACCAACTTGGCTTCTTTCACATACTCTTTAAAACCTCTACTACGGGGGTGGGAGAGATGGCTGAGCAGCTAAGAGCACTGACTTCTCTTCCAGAGGTCCTGAGTTCAATTCCCAGCAACCACGTGGTGGCTCACAACAATCGGTAATGGGATATGACATCTTCTTCTGGTGTGCCTACAGCCACAGTGTAGTCATATACATTAAAAGAATTCTTTAAAATAACCTCTACTAGCTAATATTGGCAGGGGCTGGGGACTGGGAGAGAGAGGAAGGAAGTCTGAATTGGTAAGTTTTCAAAATAATTGAGAAACTACAGACTGCCAATTTTACTAAACAAAGTATTCTAAAACGTCATTAGGCAGAACTCCTCCTTGAAATTAACAGCTAACACTAATTAACATCAAGAAGTGCACTTTGTATGCTATGTGAAAACATTCACAAAACCATCACAAACTATTTTACTTGCTCAGCATATATCCTATGATTCCTCTTACTCTCACCCCGGTGAGTAAATCTCTATATACAGATAATGAGCCAATAACAACTAAGATCAATTCAGTGATGGTGGCGTCCAAGTTAATATAATTGTCTTAAGTAGGGAAAACAGGCTAATCTCTTTTGGGGATTCTTGTGTTGTGAGAACATACAGAAATCTCATTCAACTCTTGAAACACTATTAAGAGTAGGAACTACTGTTTCCACTAGAGACCAAACCCTTAGGGACTGATATACACAGGCAGGTCTACTTAATTGTCTGGTAGTAAGTACTATGGTAAGCTCCTATCAGAGTGCCCAAAGCTGGCTGCTCTTTCAGCAACACTTAACTGTCTCTCGTTTTCTCTATTTGAGGCAGCAACATTGTATTTTAACAAACTGTCTCAGAAACTAGGCCTATCATCTGCTACTTACTACACAGTAGGAAACATTAAAATGCCTTTCTGATAGAATAAACTAGGCATGGGTTTTTTTTTTTGTTTTGTTTTGTTTTTGTTTCTTTTTTTTATTTGTTTTTTTCGAGACAGGGTTTTTCTGTATAGCCCTGGCTATCCTGGAACTCACTCTGTAGACCAGGCTGGCCTCAAACTCAGAAATCTGCCTGCCTCTGCCTCCCAGAGTGCTGGGATTACAGGTGTGTGCCACCACCGCCCGGCAAGTTTTCTTTTTTCTTTTTCTTTTTCTTTTTCTTTTTCTTTTTCTTTTTCTTTTTCTTTTTCTTTTTCTTTTTCTTTTTCTTTTTCTTTTTCTTTCTCTTTCTCTTTCTCTTTCTCTTCTCTTCTCTTCTCTTCTCTTCTCTTCTCTTCTCTCTCTCTCTCTCTCTCTCTCTCTCTCTTTCTTTCTTTCTTTTTTTTGAGACAGGGTTTCTTTGTGTAGCCCTGGCTGTCCTGAAACTCACTCTGTAGTCCAGGCTGGCCTCGAGCTCAGAAATCTGCCTGCCTCTGCCTCCCAAGTGCTGGGATTACAGGTGTGTGCCACCACCGCCCGGCTGGCATGTTTTATTTCCTAGAATGATTGCACTCCACAAAAGTCAGCCATTGACCAATACCAATACCAGTGCTCTCCGCTATACTGAAGACTGCTCCGTATAACTGGGAGACAAAAGAGGCAAACAGTTTGGTTTTCAATAGTAGTCTGTGGTCCTGATATTATTTATTTTCCTAGCTTGCATTCGTCTAGAAAGAATTGTGAGTGGCTGCTAAGAACAAAGATTGCAAAATAAAAAAAAAAAGTGGGCTGCGGTTGGGGGATGCAAATCTATTGTACAAATGAGTTAACAGTGGTTTTATCTGGTAGGATCTGGCAGGATCTTGGATTAATTTACTTTGTTGTACATACAAATAGCAAAAGAAGGTTTAACATGACAACATGTAAGGCAGCTGTTCAGTTTACCATCGAGGTAAACACCAGGAGAAATGGCCTTGCAGTCCACAGTGGCCCAGGGGAACTAATAAGGGTTTACTGTAACAAACCTAGGCGTATATAAAGTGCTTAACACCAGTAAGTACACAGAAGGAAACCCATGGCTCTTTTTGAAAACAGAAGGCTGCTTCCTAGCATTCACAGCTTTATTTCTCCAATATTGCTGAGAGGTCCTATGTAAACAAGACTCATTATCATAATTAGTTCACTTTGACCAAAGGACAAATTTAAAAACTATCCTATTAGATATCTTTCTTGAATAATGGATCATACTTTGCTGTACTCAGATACTGAATATGTTTTAACCTTACCACGATGCTAGGGGTCATTAATACACCACACAAAGGCTACCTGGCTTGAATTTTGACCGTCTCATTTAAGTCTTTTGGAGTATCATGAAAATGAGAAAAGTGTGCATCATTAAATAAGATGAGGAAGCCTTTTCTCTGTTTTGTGAAATACACATAAAAATAAGTGCAGCAAAATAAGGTCTTTGCTTTCTTATGTATAAAAGCGATATGGGTCTTGAAAAGACTAGATGCTTTAAAAAAAAAAAAAAAGGCTAAGTAGCCCAAAGCTTTCACTGCTATTGTATCTTGCTTTAAAAGTTTATTATGACATGTATCTATGTGTGTTTGTGTGTGTGTGTGTGTGTGCGCGTGCGCGCGCGCGCGCGCGCGCACACACACACACACACACACACACACACACACGAGCGCGCGTATATAAAGGTCAGCAGACAATGTATAGAGTTCAGTTCTGTCCGCTTGTCATGTGAAGTGACTCCTGGGGATCTAATTCAGGCGGTCAGGTTTGGCAGCAAATAACCTTTCCCTGCTAAGCCCTTTTGTTAGCCCTGTAAGTTGCTTTTGAGTGATAGGCAAATATTCTATGTATTATCATGAATATTTCATAAGATATTTTGGTTTTCACATCATAACATATGCTTTAACTTATATATTTTGAATTACTAAAAAAATACTTTTCATGTGTCTGGAGAGCAAAGTTTGAACTTGAGAAATCAATATTCTAATGTCAATGAAGGGAGAAAATAATTTTCCCAAAATAATTTCATGTTCTATTGCAGGAAGAATCTGGTTTTTAAAAGCACTCTTACTTTATAGTCAGTAAAAATGTAAATAAATTGCTGCTTTAGATGTAGCAACAAAATGGTTTTTAAAGTCATCTAAAGATCAGAAGGGCATGAGGTGATTTAGCAGGTGAAATGCCTGAGTTTACATCTCCATATAAAAGTCGGGCAGAGCCGGGCGTGGTGGTGTACGCCTGTAATCCCAGCACTTGGGAGGCAGAGGCAGGCAGATTTCTGAGTTCGAGGCCAGCCTGGTCTACAGAGTGAGTTCCAGGACAGCCAGGACTACACAGAGAAACCCTGTCTCGAAAAACCAAAAACCAAAAACCAAAAACCAAAAAAAAAAAAAAAAAAAAAAAAAGTCGGGCAGGTGTGGCGGCCCACGGGGATAAAGGGCTGTGCCAGACTAGTTGAAACAAAGAAGCCAGGGGCAGTGAAGGACCCAGAGACTGAGGAAGACACTTGCCATCCACCAGGGACCTCCAGGACCTCCACAGTCACACACATCCATGTGTATATGTACCCATCCATACATATGTGCCTACATACATACAAACACATGTGCATATCATACAGACTTATACAAACAAACAATGCATGCTTTTATCACGTGAGGGTGCACAATGGCATCGAGAAGCAGACTCAGGCAAGGACAATGTTGGGAGGAGGGTCATAATCTTTCTGCAATTGTCTATTTTTATAAATCGGCACCCGAACAGCCTTGGTTCATTTGCACAGGAGTTGTGAAGCAGTTTGGTGAGTCTCTCTTGGATTTGTAGCAGTTCCATTTATAAGCAGCCCAATTTTGCTGTTTCTAATTATCTTTTGAATAAACTGTCAAAAGTATTTAGGTTTATCAACTTAACAGATGCTTGGCTGGCCTCAGAGAGCATTAAGAATAAAATGCTTTGTGAGCTGCAATATGGAATTAATTTTCTTATCAAAAGCAGAAACACCGGGCTCCAAGTGTATCATGACAAGCATATACTAGGCATTATGAGCACGGGATTTGAGGCCTCCTGGCCCCGTGATGGCAGACAGTCCTTTTACTGTGCTGGCAAAAATGCTCTTGGTTTCCTGCCATTAAATCGAAGTGCCAGCCTAAGTCTGAGCAGAGCTGAATTGCTTTGCACAACACCCTCTTTATGAGAACAGTGTATACCTGTAAGAGAGATTCTTATTAGCCAAGAAGATGAGAAAGTCTGTTTCTCCATATGAGGAAATTGCACATAATTTTCTCCTTCTTATCCAGTAAAAAAAAAAAAAAAAGTTTCTACTTAAGTTAAACATTCTGCATGTCTCTTACAGCCAATTTTACCAACTGTAAGAGAGGTCAGAAACCCCTATTTATTTCTTCTATCTCAGACAGTAGTTCATGGAGACATTTTCATTTAATTTATATGGTCAGATTGTGTTAAGTAGACACAGACTATTGATATAAACATTTCCACATGTTATAAAGGCCCAGAACTTCCTCTGAAAAGGATTCGAGTGTTACTGGCTGCTTTCTGTGATGGTTGTAGCTTCACCCAGACTTTACCAATGCCCTACCTCTGGATGTCATACGTAAACCCGAGGAGGTGAGCTGTCTGCTGGCACACCTTGCTACCTGGGAGCAGCCCTTCCTCTGCCATATTTCTCCCAGTCACTGACACTTTTCTTCCTCTACTTATGGAATAAAGGGCTACATAAATACAGAGAAGGAAGTCTGGTTTAGGGATAGGGGCAACCTGAGCCTAGTGGGTCTGTAAGTTTTTCAGAACTCACCCCTTGGCAATATGACACTTGGATGACTATAACCATCCCCTCTTCACTTTATGCTCCAGAAGCTTGTGAGACCTCAATGAGTCATGAAGAATCGTAAAATCAAATCCAAAGAATCCAAAGTGATGATAACAAAAAAAGAATAATCGATATTGGAACAGAGGTTAGTATTTGACAATGGATAAAGATTGGTATACCTTCCCTTCCTCGGGACTTTGTTGGCATGAATTGTGAACGTCGTCTTCTCTTATGAATTTTCCAGGCCAGGAAGTCAGTCCTTTGATTTGGCCCCAGACCAAGTCGCCAACGTTGAACGTCCTTGGCCTATAGTGTATCAACTCATGTGAGGAGGGGGAGTCTGGGTTCCTTAGGTCGTCTTCACTACTAATGCTTTTAGCGTCCGAGGGACTAGGCACACACCCATTAATGCTTTTGGCATTAAAGTCTCCATTGTAATGAATGTAGTCTTTGACCAGAGAACTTTCCAGACTATTCGAAGAACCTGGAGACTGCCCCTCTAGGACTAAGTCTTGTTTCGCAGTGCCTAGCAGCTCTCCAAAGCCCCGACTCTGACGAGGTCTGTTCCCGTTAATGTGTGTACATCTCTCCACAGTACTCTCTAGTCGCTCTTTAAAACTCATCATAGTTCTTTTGTAGTTATTATACCTGAAATTTTCCTCCAGAATCTTATCACCTTGACAGTTTCTTGGTGGTAACAGTATCGGGTGCTGTTCCCCAGCTAGAAATGGCAGTGTAGAGACATTGTTGGGCCTTTCATGGCAAGGACTACTATGGATATGGCCTGGATGATCTAAAAACTCCTCATACCTCCACCTGGTGCGCTCCCCTCTGGGACTTTGCTCCCCATCCCATTGTTTTCTGGATGTGTGGCAGCTGGCCGCCTTGAAACACTCAAAGCCGTCTCCTTCACTGGAGCTCTTCCCGTGGTCTCTGTTCTTGGGTAGCCGCGCCCCTCTTGCACTCCTCAGCCTGCTGTCGTGATCCACTCCTCCCACGTTCCGCCCGTGGATGACGGCGCTCACAGCACTGGACAGATTCAATGGGTCACCAATGGAAGCAGTGAAGGCACTCATGGCGCTCAGGGCTGGGATAGGGCTGATTTGCGTCGTGCTGTTGACAGCAGTGGTGATGACAACCTGCATTCCTTTGCTGGCTGCATCCACAACTGCTTTGTAAATGGCATCTACGGAGGCATCCCCTTGGCCACCCATAACGAGGCCGTCCTTCATGTGCTGACCAAGAGACGGGTCCAGCCTTGGCTGCAGCTCACAAGGTGTGTCTTGGAAATGTGGAAGTGCAAGGTTTGGGTTCTCAGGAAGTGCTGTGAGCCCAGGCTGAGTGCTTATTCTTTTATTTAGAAGAGCTGCATCGCCTTGCATCCTCACCTTAAATAAGTAGGAGAGAGAGAGAGAGAGAGAGAGAGAGAGAGAGAGAGAGAGAGAGAGGAGGAGAAGGAGGAGGAGGAGGAGGAGGAGGAGGAGGAGGAGGAGGAGGAGGAGGAGAGGAGAAAAATATAAAGACCTTAAAAAAGAAGATCATAATTTTAAGGTTCACCAAAAGATAAACAGGGAAGCACGAAGAACAAGAATAAAAATAAAAGGAAAAATCATTCTGTATAAAAATCCTCACACATTGACCGTATTTTTATATTTGAGTAATTTCTTTAGTTGAAGCGGTACAATAGATCTCTTTTTAAGCTTGTCATTGCCAAATGTTAGAAAAATTAAGCTCGAGGTAGTTAGACACAAGGTGTTTTCAGGTGTTTGCTCAATGGTCTTACAGGCGTTTGAAACTTAAGATTGATAACTAATGATATTTAACTAAGTTAGATATAAGATAAAATTAAAATAAATTCCTTTTCTAACAATGCACTACTTTGATATGACATTATATATGCTAAATTTTATTTGTACATTTTTTTGTTATTGTGTATATGATGTCTGTGGTGCATGCATGGAGGTCAGAGGACAATTTTGTGACGCTATTTCTTTCCTCTCACCTTTCTGTGATCTGGGGATTGAATTTCGGTTGCCAAGCTTGTGAGACAAGAGCTTTTACCTTCTGTTAAGGTGTGTTCATGCTTAGCCCAGGGAGTGGCACTATTAGAAGGTGTGGCCTTGTTGGAGTAGGTGTGACCTTGTTGGAGTAGGTGTGGCCTTGTTGGAGTAGGTGTGGCCTTGTTGGAGTAGGTGTGTCACTGTGGGTGTGGGCTTCAAGACCCTCACCCTAGCTGTCTAGAAGCGAGTATTCTGCTAGGAGCCTTCAGATGAAGATGGAGAACTCTCAGCTCCTCCTGCACCCTGCCTGCCTGGATGCTACTATGTTCCTGCCTTGATGATAATGAACAGTACCTCTGAACCTGTAAGCCAGCCCCAATTAAATGTTGTCTTTATAAGAGTTGCCTTGGTCATGGTGTCTGTTGACAGCAGTAAGACCCTAACTAAGACACCCTGAGTCATCTCGCCAACCGGACATGATATTTGTTGAAGTCTTTAGATTGGGTATGAATACCTGCCCTTCATCCGTATCAGGCGATTTCCCGAGGTACATCCTCATGCTGCCAAAATGACACTGGTTGTCTACAGAGTGACTGTCAGTTAGGAATAGGCAAGGGGAAGGAATTTCTGTATGGAAAGCATTAATGAAGTTTGGAAAAAAAATCTGTGGCTTCTCTAATTTCACTAACAGTGTAAGAAACACTGACAGACTCTAGGTCTAATATGATCACTAGTTATCAATCTTAACCTGTATTCATCTCTGGTCAATAGACCACACCCCTCTGGTCTCTGCCTACTTTCTTACTAAACTGGCACCTAGGATCCAATGGGACATCAGTCACTCCTGCTACTACTCACTCCCCTGCCTGTTCTTGCCAGATAAGATCTAAATCTTAGATCATTTTAAATTCTGGTTTTGTCTACATCCACAGGAAGGTAAAGTCTTTTACGAATAGACATGTTTTCCAACCTGGCCTGCTGCTGCTCCTTCAATCTTATGATCTTCCAGTCAGGAAGCATTTTCTCTACAACAAGTCTTTCTGTACTTCTTCAAGCTGACTGCAATATCATCTCCTACCCTGTTCTTGGTAGACAGCCCTACTCACCAGAGAAAACGGAGCTCATGGTCAGATCTGTCCCACTGACAGCCCTTGATCCTTATATCTCGGAAGTTACACTTCGCTTAGATCTTGTCTGGTTTTCCATCTGCTCTGTGGATGGACGCTCTGCGCTTCCCAGGGATCTGGGCTTCCCTCGCTTCATATTTACTTTCGTGCACCTTTTTGGCTCTTTCTTTTTAGCATATGATTATGTTCATGCCTCCCTCTGTAGAAGGTCAGTGCTCAACCCAGTGCTCCCTCTGGAGCATTAACCCAGGGCTCTTGCCCTTCACAGCTTGGCTTTTGAAGCAAGACCTCATTCTGTACATCTCAATGTCCCATTTGTCATCCTGACCATTGCGATAGGACCCTGCCTCCACTACCTCCCCAAACTGCATTCTCCTGGAGTCACTCTCATGTCACAACGGCACAGTGAACTGGCTGCAGGTTTTAGCTCACGTTCTGGGTGCCGTAGGGTACGCACATCTTCCTTTAGGAATTAACTTACTACGTATGTGTGGATATTTCATTCTGGATGAAAGATGTGTCCATCACTGTTCTTTACAGTCCTACTTCATCTTACTTCCTTTCTCAGAAGAAAGTAGGGATGCAGAGTATCCCACGACGGATACTTAAACTATTAAAGCATGTAGCAACACCGAGCCTCCCCATCCCTCCCTCTTCCCTTTCACTGCATGTGGGGATATACTGTACCACTCTTCTGCTAATAGTACAGTGTCAGAATTTTGTTGTCTTGGAGGTCTTGGCATATTTGATCAAATAAGTCTACCTAACCTTTAAAGCTCATAGATACATGGATATTATGTATTGAAATTATTTTCTGATTCATCAAAACCTAAGAGGCTCTTAATTTCTGATTCATGTTGTAATGAATGTTTTGTTATGTGCTCTTCTAGTCACATTTGAGGATGTCTCTTAAGTCAACATATGTGAATTAAACGTCTGGGTAGGTGAGCATATATGTGTTTAGACACACATATACATACACATGTATACAAATATGTTTAAAAACTTGATAAACCACCAAATTATCCTCCAAAAGAAATGAGCGAGGCTGGGTATATAGCTCAGTGGTAGAGTATTTCCCCAGTTTGTACAAGGTCTTATTTAGGTGTGAACTCTATCACAAAAGAACAAAAAAGCTAATAAAGCTTAACCAGAATCCACATGGACTAACAATAAAATGAAAGTGCTGATTCCTTTATACCTTTACCAGCAGTGCATGCCATCAATATGACATACATACTAATGCACACATTGGTTATTCTTTACATGTTCATTAATAATTCATATTTCATTTCTTGTGAATTCTGTTTATAATTATTCCTTGTTTTTCTGGTCAATTATCCTTTTCCTTCTTGATTTATAAGTATATTAATATGAAGGGTGCCCATATATGGCATACATTATGTATATATTTCCTGGCATTTGGTACTTCTACAAACTTTAGAATACCTTTGATCATATAGAAATTAATGTTTTTGTATTGGTTACATATTTTCTTTTGATCTACAGGCTTTATATCCTGCTTAAAGAGCTTCCTCTGTTTTATTATTTATAGTCCGTGGTGGTACATGTCTGTCAGTCCAGCATAAGGGAGTCTGAGGAGGAGGGCAGAAACTCAAGGCTCGCTACTGTGGACCACCTAGGGAGCTCCACACTTTTGTTTGTTTTTCAAAGTGTTACATCTTTAAAAAAATTGTATATTTCTATTTTTTTACATTCATATAATGTTACTCTTTCTATACAATCTTTAGTATATTAGTCACCTTTGTAGAAGTGGTTGACCATGCAGCCTAAGCCGGGAGGCGGGGGAGGGGAGATAACACAGAAGAACATGTGTGCTAATTATGAGAGTAATACGTGCACAAGGCACAGAAGAGCGTAAGAGGGTAACACTGTCCGTTTTTACTCACAATTCCAAAAATACTGCCTCATACAAAATAAAATTATCCTTACAGAAAAGACAGGAATGTTTATCAATACTCAATATTAAGAAATAACTGTCAATGGACCCTGAAGGGTACTTTTTCATTCCTACTCTCTTTCAATAAAACCAGACATTGTTTTCAGCTAAAGTCATGTGTGGAAGGAAAGTACCTGGAAGTTCTGAAACAGACAGGCCATGGGGTTACTGTTAGCTGGGCAAGGGACTGCGGGCTGTCCTTGGAAGGCCTGGAGATTCTGGTGTCCCTGGAGAAGCTGCTGCTGCTGCGGCTGACTCGGGGGAAACATCTGATTGGTGTTTAGCAGCGACTGTAGATGAGTCAGTTGATGGTTACTCAATGAATTGTTTATGGAGGATAGATCACCTACAGTTTTGAAAAACATAAAGTGTAAGTCAACGTGCTTCTTCCGAGAACTCACTTATGGCTGTCTTTGCACCTGAGAATTTCTGAAACAAAAACCGAAAGCTGAGCTTCACGGGGAAGTCGGCCATTTGGCCAGCCTGCCTTAGTTGCCAGTCAAGAATACCCTTAGCGCGCGTTCTATCTGTGTGGTTAGCCTTTCATTCTATAGTACATAAAGTTTACTTAGTCATTAATGTTAAGCTTCAGAGTTAAGGGTCCCTGCGTCTTGTTTTTATTAGAACGCCTACAATTAAAGGCTGAAAATTATCCCTAGCATTTACTTAACAGTAGACAGTCGAGCAGATAATGATAAAGAGTGGGTATGATTTAGTCTCATTTATGAAAATCCAGTTTTAAGTCAAAATCATCAATAAATACCACCGATTAAATACTCAGTTTTAAAATATGCATTTTGTTTTGCAGTAACATGTTAGTCAGCTAAAATGAAAACCATAAACCCAACAATACAAAAGAACTCACTGCTAGAGTTGTAAGGATTTTAAAATCAACGATGCCAATGGATAGCATTAATAACTGATACATAGTTAAAATTTAGAATTGTTTTTTTCTCTTTTTTTATTATTGGATATATTCTAAATTTACAATTCATTTCCCTTTTTCTGGTTCCCCACTGCTCTGAGAACAATTTTGTAACTTGAGTCTGTATGTTTATTATGACTTTTTTTTGCATTAACTATAACTATTTTAAGTCTATCAAAACTAATTGCACTGTTATAATTGTAAAAGCCCCCATGAAATAACGCACATAACTATTTGTGCAGCATATCAAGATGCTCCTGACAAAATCATGCACACTTGCTTCAATGTCTGGGTGTCATGGCCCCTTCCTACCCTCCTCCTTGTTCTTACCTGCACGCACCATTATTTGACATTATTTTCAACTTTTTTTTCCTGATAAGCTAACCTATGTATTATAAAAATGATAATTCTGAGGAAACCTAGTATTATGTAGAGGGACATTTTCCTTGGTCTTGGTCTTTCCTTGGACCAGCTTGGAGTACTTTGAAGCCTGGCCTTCTTAGTTTTGCTTTTCAGGGCTCCCCTGGAAGCACTTCCTCAGACTGTCCCCACCCCAGTGCAGCTGCTCATACCGACCCTGTGATGCCACACCAACTAAAGCAGAAATAAAGGCTCTTTAGAAGATGCAGACGGTACGTGGCTGAGGGGAATGGTAGGTAGGTTAGATTCAGGTGGCATCAGAATTAGAAGATAAGAGGAAGCAGATTACAGTGGTACTTAGTAATGCTAGAATCAGAAAAGGAGAAAGCCATTTCCATGTCTGTTTAGCTGTAGTTTTGTGTGGGTGTTGTTATATTTAATTCCTTAAATAAGCTGTGACATAATAATGAAGACATTTTAAAAAAATAGTGTGACAAAATGTAGTTTTAAAAAGGAGAATAGAGAATTAGAAAAACGTTTCTTAAAAAAAAAAATTTGTGAAAAAAAATTGAACTTACCAAGCAGACCTGTCCCCAGTAGAGGGTTAAGTAGCTGTGGCACCACAGAGTTACTGTTGAGTTTAGCTGGACCAGGTGGATTCCCAGCACTATTAGATATATTCAGCAATGTTTCTGCCATTGACACCACTGCTGTCCCACCAAGTGTTGAGACAGTCAGTGCTGCCACTGCTGATGATGTAGTGGTTGTGGTAGTGGTTGCCTGGGAGGAGGTTGCTATGGAAACCTCTGGATGAATAGCGGTGTTGGCCGATGCCGAGTTCAGGACACCTCCCAACAGTTGGGGATTCAAGGCCATTAATCCTGAGGCCCCAGTGACAGCTGGGAGGAGCAGGGGGTTAAAAGGAGTGTCACTGCCTGCTGAAGGGTTTCCCAGGGGGCTGCCTAAAAGGGTATCAGCTCGGCTGTTGTCTGACTGATTGCCTGGCAAACGGTCTGGTGGGGCTGTCATCTGTGTTAATAAGGGTAAAGGGGTATTTTGCTGTTGCAAAAGATCTGAGATGGTCAGATTGAAAGGCGGCAGGGGGAGCATGGCAGCTGCTTGGGCTTGGTTCTGTAGCAGGGCTGCTAAGAGCTGAAAGTGAACAGGCTGCAATACCTGCCCATCCACGTCACCGGAGAGGAAAGCTAAAGCAGCGTTTACATTCGGGTTGAGGAAACCTAAAGGGTGGAGGTTGATCTCAGACTTGCCTTCTCCTGCTGAAGGCTGGAGGATATTTAATAGATTCTGGTTTAGGAGATGCTGTTGATTCACTGGCAAAGAGATAGGTAGAGAACTGAGGAGGCTGGGGTTCAAGGGGTGTGGAAGATGGCTGTTTGAAGTGCTGTTGGATGGAAAATGAAGGGCATGCTCTTGGCCAACAAAAGGAAAGTCACTCCCAATGGGCAGCTGGCTCTGCAGTGGGTTTCCAGCTGCGGTGGTGACTATGACGCCATCTTGGAGAACAGATGTTGTCTTTGTGATGGCGGGGTGGCTGCTGCCAGCTATAGCTATGGAGGACGGCAGGCCTGAACCACCTACAATGAGAAAGCAGAAACACAGCTATTAGCTATGGGCGGTTAGCATCATTACCCATAAAGCTTCCTGAGGTACGTTTCAGGTTGTTCTACTTACTTGGCTGTAAACAGATGAATAGTAACACAGATGATCTGACATCTGCTAATGGAACTTAAATTTGAAAACTATTGTCTGAGGAAGTTTGCTGAATAGCAAGGTGGTTTATGCTCATATCTCCACAAAGAGTGTATGGGCAAGGATGTTAAAGTTTATCCACTCAGATTAGTACATTGGAAAAAAAAAGCTGCCTTTTTTTCTTCAAAATTATACCTTTTGGTATACCTTTTTGGTCTTATTTGTAAGATTAGTATTTTCCCTTAATGAACAAAGTTCCTTAAAACTAGAATGTACACAAAAACATGAACCAGCTAATAAAAGGTACCCAGTTAATATAAAATATCAAATAATATTTTATTGTATCGCTTTCTGGTTTTCCACACCAGTATGTATATATACATTCAGGTATATTCTCTCTCTCTCTCTCTGACACACACACAAACCAAAAAACATGTATTTTGGAAACAAAACAAAATTGTGCTATAGTTTTGTAGCTTTTCATTTATCAATTTACTGTGAATTTATATATACTGAATCATTTTAGTAGTTTCATGTATTACTATCTGATGTCTTAGACAACCTAAGACCATGAATTTTTTTTGCAACACTTTGAAAATAATTGTCAGTGACACTTCAATAAATATTCTTATTAATGTATCTTTTTAACTGCCCACTTATTTGTTTTTTTAAAGACAGGGAGGGTATCCCCCTGTGTAGCCCTGGCTGACCTGGGGCTCTTTACACAGAACAAACTGGCTCAGAACTCATAGTCTTTGCCTCCCAGAGGCTGGTGTGAGGGTGTGAGCCAGCACACTGGGCTACTCACTTATTATCTAAGGATAAAGCCTTGGGCATGGGATTCCCAAGTTACAAAGCTTTACATGTGTATGGCCAAGCTGTGCTCACATGAAATAGATGAGTATGTACTACATTTACATTCCTTTAAACTGTATAATAGTGCAGATCTATCACCAACACATTGTCGATATTTTTAACAGTGAAAAAGATAATAATTAATAATCTGTTGTTCTGATAGTATAGACACTGTACTTGAATGCCCTTACATTAGACTAGTCTTCTTCCAAAATAGCACCCATATTCTTAAAACCCTGTACTGAGAAAATTAAGAAAACTTAATATTTAAAACATAACATTTTAGTTGATATGTAATTACCATTATAATAATTATAATATAATAATAATATTAGTGGCTCTCAATACAGGCTACACAATAGAATTACCTAGGGAAATGAAATACAAAACACAAAGAAATCAACAAAACTAAAGCTAGTACTTAGGCCCTAAGCCAGACTAGCTGAAAATTCATCTCTAAGAGAACAACCTGGGGAATAACTGTCTTTAAAATCAACCCTGGTGATTCAAGTGCATAAAGGCAAGAAGGCAGGACAGGGAAGGTAGACCTAAATCTAAAAACACCCACCTCTGCTCTGTCTGAAGCTCTTTTTTTTTTGGGAGGGGTGATGGGTGAATTAAAGGTCTTCTTTCCATTAAGAGATTGTTTTACATAGTACATTCATTGGACAAATATTTTGTTTTCAACTATTATACACATATATGGTATAATGAACACTACTACTGTCATCAAAAACCTACAGGAATTGAAACTCATTCCTGTTGTGCTGGGCCATCAGAATAATCCCACATGACAATGTAAGCAACAGCTTTTTCCCCAAATATACAGAAATGTTTCCATAACTGTGTATTAGTAAAATTATATTTTGTTTTCATCAAACAGAATAGTGCAATAATTTTTCTTTTATATACTTTGTGGTTATATTTTAAAACTAAAACTATGCAGTATGTAAAGTGACTGTATTAAGTAACTGATAAAGTTTAGCATTTATATTTTGATTTCTGTCATCACATAAATTCAGTATTTTCTCAGATACCTTGCTACTGATTTGTGTGTACGTGTGCAACATGTGTGCATGCGTGTGCGTGTTTGTATGTAACAGGTGATTAAGCCTCAAATCCTAGAACTATATCACTGAATTTTGTTATTTCTAAATAGGGTTTTCTCAAGTTTCCTAGATGGCCATGGATTTGTGATCCTCCTGCCTCAGCTTAGTGGATACTAGGATTCTAGTTACATACCACCACACCCAGCTACCACTGAATTTTTCCCGAGAAAGTTTACTCCAAAGTGTTCATCGGAAAATCTTCATCATTGTGATGCCTGCTGTGAGAATCAGAGATGGGTAGAGAGAGCCGGTCAGTTGCCAAGTGCATACATACTGCCATTATTCCTGGCACCAGCAGGGTGGCGGTGTGGCAGCAACAGTGGTAACTCAAACCAGTACTACCGACATCATCCCCAGAGTGCTGCTGAAATAATGGCTTCTGTTTTCCCATCTGTCATAGTCTGATTTTTTTTAAAAAAGCTCTCTGTGTTTTATTTAAAGGCTGAGATTAAAAAGAAGGCGTTTTGAACATATATAAATATTTATGAAATATTATCATGAAATAATGACATGTTCACAAAGGTTAGAGTAAGAAGACATACAGAATGCTGAAGTAGGCGTGTGGTATACGACTCTTTAAATATTCATTCAGATTTTTTTTCACAAAGCAATCAACACCTTAAATATTTCATTGGTTCCCCAAATTGCTATTTCCATACATACAATTCATCATTTGCATCTGGAGTGCGGGTGCTAGGTGAGCCAGTGAGTCTTATTTACTGGAACTCACTGTCACTGTCGAGTTTCTATCTGCTAAATAATAATGACAAGCTTAAATGTAGAGTTCACCATTCTTCTGACCACATGCAGAGTATATTTCCAAACTATTTAGCATATATGTAGCAAGGCTTTGTAGATGACGGGTTTCCTTAGAGATTATTATTTTTTTTTATTACTTAAGTTTGCCACTGAGAAGCATCCATATTTATGAATCAAGAAGTAGCCATTTGGGGATAACACTGTTTTTAAAAACTCTCCATCTAAATAGTCTTGAGAAATTATAATAAAACGCAGTCACTGTGAGTATTTTCACTCTGCCAATGAGAAAGGACAAATCCAAGCAGGATGCAGATCCAGACGCACATTTAAATACAAATATATATTTTAATCTTCTCCAATTTCTAACAATTCAGTTCAACAAACAGATACATTCTGCTGGAGAACAGGATTGAAACAGTGATAGAGGCATAAAAACAATGCCACCGCCCCCCCCGGGCCCCCCAAAATTTCTCAGAGTTTAGGCAAAGTGGTAAATGCAGAAATCTCTACTCTTCCCCCTCCTCAAACATGATTACAAGGTAGGAATTTTTAATTTTTTTTATATATTATCCAGGATAACGAGACTGCATCAAGGAACATCTACAACAAAGGGACAATTATAAAACTGATGGTGTCTGAGAAAACTGCACAAATAAGAGAACTACAGTTTGATCAGGCATTTGAGGGATGAAAACAAGATAAAAAGTGCTTCTCTGCAGAAGCAGATTCTTTTCCCTTAAGTACAGAAAGTAAGGCAGATGATGGGGAATGTGTCCTGAGTTTCACAAATACAGGAATATCTGAAATATGTGTATGGCTTTTATAAACCCTGACTCCCTTAGTCGATAGTTAAACCTGCCATTTTATGCAAGCAGTAAATACATTTGAATAAATATTTTAAACCATTGAAATAACATCACATCATCTCTCCCTGTATTTCAGACATCACAGTCATGACGCATGGCTGGACGAATCTAGGGAGACCCTGATATTTGCACTCGCTTCTATATGGGAGGTAACAATGTAGACACAAGGGTGAAAACTGACTTTCCAACTCAACTGTTCCAGTGCCAGGAGACAGGGACCTCAGGAAGGAGGTGGCCTGAAGATAACACATTACTTTAGAATGCTCTCAAGTTTCTCAAGAAGTTAAGAGTTTACTCGCAGCAGGAGACATTTACTTCAAAGGACAATTGTAAGGTTACTCATCAATGCATGGAGTTACTCAAAGACAAACGTTGAGTCTGCATGAATTTTTATATTGGATTTTTATTTTACATTGGACTTTTGAACCATTAAGTGTAAACATGCATTATTATTATTTTTTCTTTTTTCTTGGTTTTCTGAGACACGGTTTCTCTGTGTAGCCCTGGCTGTCCTGGAACTCACTCTGTAGACCAGGCTGGCCTTGAACTCAGAAATCCACCTGCCTCTGCCTCCCAAGTGCTGGGATTACAGGCATGCACCACCATGCCCGGCTGGTAAATAGGCATTATTTTGTGAACCTATTTGAGAGTTCTACATAAAATACTATATTCTGTTGAGTTACATTAAGAAAGTATTAGTTAAAATAGGTTTTTTTTTTTCCTCAGCCAAGATGTTTGGTACTTGAGTTTTTTTTTTTTCAAAGATGACTTATCATCAAACGTAGCAATAATTAAATGGGCACCTGGGAATCTGTAGTAAGTCAGCCAGTTCCAGTGACTTACTTAATAAGGATACATAAGATTACTTTTGTGCCAACCACTGTGAAGTGACAATTTCTTTTCCTGGTCCTGTTGTTTTCGAAGTAGGGGAAAGGGAAAGCCATTCAAACTAGATGGGTCCCAGCTCCCTAGCCTAGCAGGCAGGCTACTGTGGTGAGGGAATGAACATGCTAGTCTGCTCACTGAATACTGCACATAAACCATGTACACACACAACTCATATGCTCATGTATTTACTGTGTATATACAAGCAGTCTAAAAAAAATTCAGGGATTTACAAAAAGATATTTCTTATTATTAAATTCTTAATATGTTTAATTTGCTTTAGTTTTAGAATTGCTTTTGCCTCTTCAGGTTTGTCTCCCTGGATACCAAGACTCCTTGAGAGAAGGTCATATTGCAATCAACTTTTATCTCTCTGCCTCTTAAATATTATTACTTTTGTTAGAATGTATGTGTCAAAAAAAAAGCCCATACCATGCAGATCAATGAAGTGTTTAAAAATGTCACCAACTAGTTTGATTCACTTAATTTTAATTTTGAATGATTTTGTGCTAAGAACTTTTCTAAACTGAAATGGCCACACACTGCCCTTTTATCCATGAAACTCAAAAGCTTAAAAAAAATATGAAATTTATAAGAAATAATAAGTCTAAAGGAAAATACTCCTTCACTGTTTGACCTTTACCATTTGCTTTGCTAACTGTACTTTCATTGTAAACAGGTCAAAAGTAATCCTTAATAAAACTAAATCCTTCTAGAGATAAAATATGCTCCATGACTTTAATAAATATATTTTTATTTCTCAGTCCTACTGAAATATGAAAAAGTGTCTTCTACATTTAAAGGACTGTTTGTAAAATGATAACATAGTGCACTGAAAGATAACTTTATAAGAACTCTAAATATTCCAGTAAAACTTGATTAATATTTTCAAGCCTTAGTAACAGCCAGATTAATGTGCATTTAGAAAAACATGCCTACTTCACCCTTCTGATTTGGGTTCTAACACAGATTCTTGATATTCCCAGCTAAGTAGTAGGGAGACTGAGGAAGGGACCTGTAGCGATTGTTTTTCATAAGGGAGAAAGGGGCCCCAGACAGAAGTGCAGTGTGGGTGGACAGGGAAGAAGGAAATGGCAAGCTCTGAGGGAATGTTCTTTCCCCTCAACAGATGCTGGAAAAGGCGGGCGGGTGGAAAGAGCTGTAGCTTAAATTTTAGGATGTTAGGGAGACCAGTCTCCAGACATGATCAAACGAATTCACAAAGAGTAAAACTGTGTGTGACTCGAGTCTCTTTTTCTTCTGGTGCTGGGGTCGGAACCAGGGCTTGACGCGTGCTATGCATCAGTTCTACCCCGAGCTACATGCCCACCCTGCACCAACACTCAGAACCTCTTACAACTACTTAAAACATTTTTTGGGCAATGTCAGATTGGCCAAGTAACAAAGTTCATTTAGGTGAACAGGATATTTGTGTGATGGGAAGACCTGAAAAAGGAGGTTACATGTCTTGGTGGGATTTGTTTTCTGCCTATGTATGAGTTAAAATGCACCATTAAATACCAATTAGAAGTTTCGTTTCCAGAGGCTATGCTGAACTTTTAATATAGTCAACTTCCCATCTTATGTCCTGCTTTATCTGCAACTCTAAGATTACAGTGCCTCGCTTACCACAGGTGCGCAACAGACACTGAATTATTTGATGAATATTCTAAGACGATTGTGTCGTGCCAATGAGCTACAAAAGTCAATTTATTATGCTCCAACTAGCATTTTATTTTAACAAGTGAAACACAACATTTGGAGAACACCACAGTGCTATTTCGAACAGTCTTTCTGATAGCTTGTGCACGTGAGTGTTAGTGGGTGCTACAGTCACTTCAGTATGTCATGATTGTGATTAAAAGTTTATGTGGAAAGCGGAGTAGGCTAAAGCGAGGCTGAAAATATCACAGACAGTGATTTTTTTTTTAAACTTTCATTTGATATACACTAAAATGCTTAGTAGACTGTTAAGCCAGCAATCTAAAAAACATTGCGTGTGTGTGTGTGTGTGTGTGTGTGTGTGTGTGTGTGTGTGTGTGTGAGCATATGCCACGGTGCCTATGAGACTGGCGGACAGTTTATAAGAGCGGGTGCTCTCCTACCATGTGGGTCTGGGTCTCTAAGGTTGTCACACTTGGCAGTGTGGCTCTGTGGAGCCAACTGGCAGGCTCTTGTGAGTTCCTTATTGTGGGAAGAAAACTGAAAAGCGCTACTTTAGGATCAGGTCTCTGGGCTGCCCCAGCACTGAGGGACAGACTGGAGTTGTGTTCCCAATGAGCCCCACACCACAGTATAGGATGAATGTTCACACCTGTGCCCGTGGGCTACTTCCAACTTTCAGACACTTTAAGCAGCTCGTTTGGATTTCTATTTTTGGTGTAACTTCTAGGTTGTAAAAGGGGAGCTGTTACTTTGAATTGAAAGATAATAAAAAAAATTTTTTACTCTTTGCTTGGCTGGCACTGATATTGTTATATTCATAGGATGTAAGATTTTTTTTTTAAATTTTGAGTTATTTAGGACTACATGAATGTGGAAATGAAATCTACTTTGACAGGGATATATTTTAGCACTGTTTTTCATAAGTCTTTTTTTTTTTTTTTTTTTTTGTAAGGTTGATCTTACTTCCTAGTATCTGGATACTTTATGAACCAACTTAAATATTTTGCATCAGATTTTAGTAAATGATAGCTTAGGCATCTCCTAAAGGACTGAAAGAATCGATGTTTGTGTAAGAGTGCTTAATATATTACAATGGAATAAAGTCTTCCAACTAGTATACTAGAACAATTTATTTTTTTGAAGGTACAAAACAGATCACTGAATCAGCAAACATATCACTGAGTTTTGTTACCACTCTTGGTTACATAGACTTAATTAATGTCTGAAGTAAAAACATACTTTAACTCCTCTTGTATACAAGAAAACATTACACCTATAACATGTAAACAGAACGAGTGGTGTAACCCTGATATGAGGAGACCTTCTGAAGGACTGCGACATTGCCTATAGTGAAAACATCTCGTCGACAAAAAAAGGGATTCATTCTGCAAAACGTTAACTAAGGAATAGGTTTTCAAGCAGTTTGTTGTCTGGTTAAATAACAAGAGCACAGAGCACTTCAAAATTGCAAATCATGAGCATCACAAGGGAAAGAGACTCTAGGCTTTAAAAAAAATAAAAATAAAAAAACGTAGGTTGAAATGTTTTCACTACAAACTAGCGTCAGTTCAGTTACAGCTGTCAGGGTGCCCTGCCTCCGTCTTCAGGCTAACAAATGCCCACAGCTGCCTCTTCAGCATGGTCTCTCTATCTGTCTGCACTTGTAATCTCCTCTGGGAAGGGCAGGGCACAGCTTCCCTTTGCTTTATTTACTGGCATGGTAGACAATAAATACACCGAGCTAATACACTAAAGTAGCCTTTTCTGGTCTCACTATTTCATGGTCTTATACCTACCATGTCATTAGCTGTCCTGAGTTTCAAAACGTATTTTGTGCTGAATCAAAACATTTTCATTTGCAGTTAAAAATTTACATAACACACGGATATATGTACATACTCATGAACACATATTTATTCATAGGTTTATTTATATCTTGATGACTTAATGCATAGAGTTAAGGCAAATAAATGCTTGTACGTTTCCCCTCCATCACAAAACCATACTCCTGTCCCTCAGAGCATTATAATTTCATGTGCTTAAGCAGAAAATGATTGTTTTTAAGAGGAAAAAAGTATTTCATAGTAAAAATATTTTAAGGACTTATATGGAAAGCAGCATGGTTGTTACTAAGAATATTCACATAATAATTTAAACCCCTCTGTTAATACTCTGTGAAAGATCACAGGACCCAAAGAGGGACTAGCTGTATGGATGTAAGCAGGACCCGGGTCATGGTACAGGTGCTTTCTTTCTTGGTAAGGAGACTGAAGCAGACTGGTAAGCCTATTGAAATTTGCTGGTCAAGAACACCTGATTTTTAAACTCCCCTCTAAACTAAACCACCATACTTAGGTGCTGAACTGTGTCTCTCAGAAAACTGAAAATTATGTATAATGTGATGTGTGTGTGGGTATGCGTTTGTGTGCGTGCAGGAGAGCGCGTGTGCGGTTTGGAGGTCAGTGTGACTTGTTTTTCTTACTTGCTCTTCATTGTACATCCTGAGATGGGGTCTCTTACTAAACCTGAGGCTTACTGATATGGCAAGACTAGCCCAAGGGGTCTGTCTCTGCCGTCAAACACTGGGACTACAGGACTGTACCACTAGGCATGTATGGCTTTTCACATGGGTGCTGGGGCTGCAGAGTCAGGTCCCTTGCTTTCAGAGGAACCGAGCCATTTTCCAGGCCCCTGACATTTATTTTAAATGTCCACTTCTTATACATTTCCAGAGAAGTGTGGTGGCACTCTGTGTCTAGACTGAGGGAGGGGACTTTGAGGTCTAGTGTCTAGATTCACTAGAACATTTCTTGACCATTTAAGCACATCACCAAGGATCTTAATGTTATGTACCAACTGGGAATATTAGGCTTGCTTTGCAAATTGATATTTAAAAGGTAAGAGGTACTTGCACAGACTTCGTTATAGAATATTCAGAAGCATTCATCGAAAGGTAACTTAATCAATAAAACACATAGCCTTAAGTTTTCAGAATAAAGAAATTCAGTATTTTTTATACAATTACACAATCTTTGCCTCCAATTCCTATAACTGAACTGAATGCTTAAAAATGTGAATACAGAATTCACATAAAGGCTTGCAAACCAGGAGTTTAAGACAGAATGATTCTCCTTCTTCCTTTCAAGAAAGACATTCTGAGGGGCTAGAGGGATGGTCAGTGGGCAAAGGCATCTGTCCTGCAGGCTTAGCTGCTTGAGGTTAAGCCCTGGTGCCACTGAAGTGGAAGGTGAGAACGGGCTTCACAGAGTTGCCTCTGATGGCCACATGTGTGCTGTGGCACATGCTTACCTCCCCCCTCCCCCGCATGGAAACACAACAATAAAAAAGGATTTTGAAAATTAGTTACTAATTGAATTAAGCACAAGAGCAAGTCATTTCTTAATGTCTTCGTGTTGTATTTCTGATTTTATACATTGCAGACTGGGCAAGGCACTGGAGCGAGAAGGTCACCTGTGGTTAGGCTTTGTTGGGATGGTAGAGTTGGGCCATGCTTCCTATCAGTCTGCCACTGTACCATCATGCCATGCAAGACTCAAAGAGCTGACATCGTCCTGCTCCAAAGGTCTATAGAAACACCATCCACAGGGACCTGATCCTGTGTCAGTTAGAAAAGTCACCAAATACAGTTCACATATTCAGGGAATTCTCTTGATATTCTGAACAGCTCATCTATACCGACAGAAACTTTCTCATCATGTGTGCTATGATACCAGACACCAAAGAAAGAAGGCAAAACAAAAACAAACAAAAACAAAAACAAAAAACCTGGCTTTTATCTAAAAGTATATTAAAAATTTACATCTGTGGATTGTCACATGACTTAATGTACTATTTGAAAAGGAAAACAGTAATTCTGGAGACTAAACATTTCAGATGAACTTACGTAGCTGAGAAGGTGGTATTTCAGGATCAGAGAAACCTGAGTTCTAATCCTGGTTAAGTTAGAAGATTTTGGTTAGTGAGGTTGTCTGAGGTTCAAGTTTCTCATCTGTTAAATGAAGACAACATTTTATACTATGGGCATCTACACAGGCCATGAATAATGAGTGGACCACTTGGCACATAATAGGTATTTCATGGTAGCTATCTGAAGCATTTTACAAATGAAATATGGTAGCACATGCTTTCAATCCCAGCACTCAGGAGGTCAAGACAGGAAGATCATGAGTTTGAATTTAGCATGAGCTATGCACCTTACCTCAAAACAATGGAAAAAGACCAAAAGGTGCATTTCTCTACTCTTACAAAGAAAGCTGTACTGCTTCATTCTGAACACCCAACATCACTGATCAAGGAGCATTAATGAAAAAACAAATACCAGTGTAAACAGGTATTTATGCTAGGCAATTGTGATAGTACATTCAGTTGACATAACTCACTTCATAACAAAAAGAGCTATGGGGTTAAAATCCTCAGAATTTACCTTACCAAAAGAGTTAACCAGTGAACCAACCGATAGTCGTAACCAGCTGATCTCTACACAACCATTAGTACTCAATTTTATTAGGTCTAATATTTTCAAAGTCTTAACTGACCTCGATTGTTTTCTAAGTGTAACAACTTCACATTAGCTTACACATGCTCAGCCATGTGCACCACACTGCCCAACATTTGTTATTAGCCGTTTAGGTATTCATATGCTAAAGCTGATCTTATCTTCATAAACTTTCAGCCCATGTGCCTTGATACCCCAGTATCAATCTAGGGTTTATATGTTTATATGGATAAATGAAACAAGAAAATAAATGACCAAGTCTATATAAAATAGGTCTAAACTTGACAATCAGAAGAAACAAGAATATAAATAAATGTCTTTCCCATAATAGAAACATAGAAATACATCATTATCAAAACACATACATTTGCGCAGATGAACGTAGACCTGACATGAAGCAAACTATGATAAGGGGTATAAAAACTGAATAATAAATGAGACTAACAATGCTTTACCAAAATGACTGAAGGCATGCTCAATAAATATAGTACATCTTACAACACGGACTTACTGTTGTTTTAATTTCTAAGTGCATATATTAAACTTTTATTTGTACAGTATTAACTAAAACAGCACGAGTCATCAAGAAGTTGGAAGCCCCTTACGCGCCCTTTAAACACAGGAAGTTTAACGAGGGTCCTTAAACTAAGAATATTAAGAAGGCACTAGTCATTTCAAATCATTTTAAACCTGCATTCTTTTTTTTCTTCTTATTTTAACACAGGAGATCGTTGTGCAGTTCTTCATAGAATACTGACATCCAAACAACACAAAACACAAATGGTGAAAGATGGCAGTTTAAGGTGGCAACATCAGGAAACACTTGACTGTACCTTCAACAGACACTTGGATGGGAACACTTTCCACACAGTGGTATGTGTAGCCTATACACATCTTCATGATAATGTACTAGCAAAGGCATCAGCAGTCTTCTCACGGGGACTAGCCATCTGGTTTTTACTTATTTTGTGGCACAGGGACTGACCTCAGGGTCTTGTGGACACTGGACAAGGGCTTTCCCATTGAGCTAACCCCAACCTCAGCTGGTCTAGCTTTTAAATCTTGCTCATTTTAAACATAAATGCTAGTGTCCCTGCCGTCCTCATTCCCTCCTTGTCCTTTCCTACAAGTCTGAAATCATTAGTGTTACATTTTGAGCATTTTCTCTAAGGCTTCCATGAGCAAGTTTTCGGTTGCTTCAATGATTTACCTCTCTAGTGTTCCAGGATAGCTTTTATAATGATTTCTAAAGATTTTATTGTGCAAAATGCAGTTTTTCTAATGTGTTATTTTTGTATAAACTTGTATCCATTAATGGTGCATGAGGATTTATAATAATTTGGGTCCAAAACCTTAATATAGATGCTAAAAATATAGTTCAGCTCTATGAGAAACTTTAAAGCAATTCCATGATAAAAAAATTCTGGAAATCAGGTTTTCAAGCCTCATTTTATTAGAAAATTTAAATTATTACTTTTTTTTTTTAAAGGAAGTAGCCAATATCCATGTTTGAATTTTCTTGAACAAATAGTAAAGGACAGCAAACTAGGGTAAGAAACACATTAGAAGACAACCTCTTACTTCACAGCCTCTAGAGAGCCTTTCCTACCCAGTGACCTATTTCTGTTGAGCAGCAAGAAAAAAGAAATCTGTTTCTTTTTGCCTTTCTGGATTTTCCAGGATGAGCTTCATTTACCTGTGTACAAACCAAAGCTAGGCAAACAACTTCAATATGGCGAAAACCAAGGACACATCTCATGAACCAGGACACCTTGCCGTGGCGGCTTCCTTTGCAGTGTGCAGTCCAATGGATGTGAAATCAATTGAAAGTCAAACAATATTCAAAATGACACAGATGGACAACAAATAACAAGAACACATGGAATCCCCTTAGTTGGTGTTCTTCCTAAAAGACAAGTCCCTATTATTCTGTAAATAAAATTATAAATACTAAAGAAATGAAGAGAATTTTCACAATGGGGAAAGGAACATCTCTTATCATAATAAATATTTTGGTACAAAAATTTAAAAACTGTAGAAAACTTTAGTACCTTTGGGTACTTTTTTCTAATAAAATCATACCTGCTTCAGAACTTGTTTGATTATAGCTGCTAACAATGCTGTTTGGTATCACTGGCGTGGAGGACGTTGAAATTCTTGACTGAGGTGGATTGGGATGTAATGAGTTTCCTAAAGCCATGCCCGACTGACTGAGCATCCCACAGTTCCCGCTAGCCTGAATCTGATTTATTAAACCTGCAAGATGGTGGTTGGGGACTGGACTGCTACTGTGGACAAAGTTAGTGTTTGCATTGTGGCAGTGCCCAGCTTCCCCTCTTAAAGGTATGCTCTGTGTCAGTGAGTTCTGCAGAACAGTGGAATTCATATTAGGATCTGGAAAATGCAGCTGGTTAGCAGAGCAAGGCAAAGCAGTATTTGATCCCCCACAACCCGGGGTACTATTGCTACTCAAGTGAGAGCTTTGACAACTCATAGACTGTAGTAACTGAGACATTGAACTGATGGGAAATGACCCCTGCCCATGCTTCCTTAGCAAGTCAGGTCCAGGTTTAGGAGCTGCAGAACTATCCATTTGAGACTGTCTGAGCAAACTCAACACTGTGGTGGGTGGCTGCTTCCTTTTCCGTAATGAGTCTTTTTGCTGAGACATCAACTTATCTCTTAGTGCTGCTCGGCCACTTTGACCTTCACCTGTTGGGAGAAGCATGTTGGCAGTTGGAGGGAACATGGTGTTTAAAGTGCTGTGTCCTTCAGTGTTGCCGCTGCTGGCAACAGCTCCAGAATTGTTACTGCTGCTACTGTTGTTACCAGCAAGTTTGTTTTGATTTGCTAGCTGTGCTTTGGCTGCTGCTGAGAGTAAACTACTTGCTGGAAAGGAGGCAGCATTGTGCTGGTTCAAGATCTGATTTAAAGGCATTCCCAGCAAACCAGGCTGACTCTTTACAGAACCATTTCCGGCAGGTGCAGTAGGAAAAGCTGCACTGCTTGGGGTATTGAGTACATTACTCATTCCAGCAATTAATGGGTTAGGGATATCCTTGTACTGATGATGTCCATCAGACTTAGTCGAAGGGCTTGATGGCATTGATGGCCTTGGGGAACCTATTGTTGACCTTGGTGACCTAGGTGGAACCTTTATGCCACTACAAGTGGCCTGGGGTCCTACAGGTGGCATCATGAAATTTCCATGATCTGATGATGTGGAAGATGAGCGTGATCTTTGGGGCGATGCCTCAATCCTTCCAATTCCAGTCCCCATCATGTGCACTGGGGATGTCACTGGAGAAGGGGACAGGGAGGTTGAAGCTGAATGCTGAATTCTTTGTACATGACTCCCATGATTCATATGACCAGGTTTTACAGTTGGCAAAGGGAGATTACTTGGCAAAGGAACAACAGCAGGAGGCATGCTTACATTCATCACAGGTACCTGAGAGTGGACATTTGAATGGAAACTGGTTGGATTAATGATGATAGGGTTCTGATTCACTGGTTTACTAGGAATAGGGTCAAGGATGCCAAGTGGATCTTTCTCAGATGTTAATGGCTTTTTCTGAAGAGCACAAGAAGGTGGAGGAGGGGGAGGTGGGCCTTGGGGTGGTTTGTGGTGGAACATTGCTCGTGGTATTTCCATATTAGTTGAAAAATTACACATTGGTTTTTTCATTACTGGACTCTTTGTAGTCAAGGTTGGGGAAAGAGGTATATTAGTTCTTCCGGCCATTGCACAGGATGACTGTACGGGAGAACCATGTAGCATTACTGACGGTGGAGAAAGAGGAGTCCTGTTCAGGTGGATAGGGCTGGAATTGGGAGCGCCATGAAAACCAGGGTTATTTCTTGTGAAGACATCAGGGCTTCCAAGAGGGTCAGTTCTTGGAGAGATTGAACCATCTCCATAGATCTGGGACCCTGATGATGCTGGGCTGGGTAGGCCTCCGTGGCTGCCACGGAAGGGAGATTTCTGCCCATGCTCACTACTGCCCAATCTCTGGCGGGGGTAGACGGGGTGGAGCTCCTGCTGCTGGCTTCCAGGCAGGTCTTGCATGTAGAGCCTTCCCACGGCATTTGACGATCCAGTCATTAACTTGAAAGGATTCTTACATTCCGGCACTACAGAATTTGTAATTCCTTCATGAGACTTGTTTCTTACTGATCTTGGAGTTGCCGCCCGTGAAGGTACTACTGGAGTTGCATCTGATGTGAAAGAGAGAAAGAATTTTGTTAGTTGTCTCAATTATTTTGTGTTGGGAAGAAGAGAGGAAGGGAGAGAACTGAGGAGGGCGAGGCAAGGACACCTGGGAATGCAGATTTGAAGTGAAGGCAGATTTGAAGTGAAGGCTGTAACTGCAAACAGTTAAGACAATTCTGTAAGCTCTATTAAACCTTGATTTAAACAAGGTATATTATTCATCCTTAACTGATAAAAGGTTCTTAGTAACTACTTATTATCCTTGTTTACTCCTTGCCTGTTAAGAATGCATGGCCATAACAATCAGTACAGGCTGACATTAGTCAATTTAATATTCAGAATTTGAAAAACCAAGACTGACAGCCCAGATGGTGATGGCAGTGTTACTGTTTTGCTGCATTTGCAATTTTTAAGAACAGTCACAACAGAAAACTTGTAATCTTTGTGACATTTTTTTTCTTGTGGTGCTTAAATAAATTGCTATTTGCACAAGACAATGAGTTACTCTGTAACTGTTTCGGTTACCTGACTAAAACCTCCTGAGATCCTATGGAAATAGTTCCTTAGCCCAGAATTTGTCAATATAAGAGCAAGGCTCTTAGTTTCTGTGATTTGAGTAAATGAGGTTTCAGTTGTTTATTGTGGCAGTGATAACAAGAATACATGCAGTGACTTAGTACGCTTAGCTTCCGGGATAAGAACTATCTGTAACTCTGAATATTCAACTTCTTAATTTGTTCATACAGTGAAGACAGCTTTAGCTAACCAGCTTGGGTAAGATATTAAAGTCCTTTTCTAAGGATGAACTTCCGGTGTAAAATGGGGTTTGGATGTTAGAGTCTTCAGTACTGGCTTGCGATCCAGCACTTCCTTCCCATCAGCTCATCTCCCCGTCTTTTCAGAATCCCTTCAAGCTAGCTCCTTTGGAGATCAGACAGAATACAGGCAACAAAAGCAGGCTGCTTCAGCATAGAGAATTTTCAGCCTGTCATGTCAGAATTTTAGGTTCAAAATTTTTTAAGAAAAATTTTAAGGCCCTAAGAATACTTAAGTATTTTATAATGTTGCACCTTCTAAAACAAAGATGGCAAATAATACTCATATGCTAATCCCATTAATTTGTGTTGGCTGCTTAGAGAGCTGTGCTGGAAAGAATGCTGAGAGAGCTGCACTCTGTGAGAAACGCCACCAATCATACTATGCATTTGCCATATCTATTTTGAGACTTAAAGACATATTAGCAATTATACTTAGATTCATTTGCAATCAGAGATACACTTAAGAGGTAATTACACACTTAAAATGAATCAACTTCTAACTATTTGCAAGAGAGTATACAGGTCAAATCATATAATAACTTTTAAGACAGCATTTCTCCACCATAGTGACACAGATTCTAGCAGGGGGAGGAGTGAGCATGTACTCCCAGTTCTGTATTGGAATATGTAGACTTTCTGATGCTAGTATGGTCTCTTTGAAAGAGTAATTATGTTGGGACTAAATAACATAACAGAAGACAAAGGATGCACTTAACTGAGGCTAACTTTCTTGTTAAGGAGGGATCATCAAAGGTTCTTAATTAAAGGAACAATGGACCAGGATATGCAGCTCATGGTACTTGGTGGATAGTGAGAACAGAGCGAAATGTAGTAGCATCACCAGCAAGACTATGGACTACATTCTGTATAGTAATATGAGTCACCTGTGTGCATTTTTTAAATTACCAATATATTTATATAATTATCTATAGTCCCATGATTAAGATACATAGAGGAGTGGCAT
This sequence comes from Apodemus agrarius, assembly GCA_964023405.1. NCBI lineage: Eukaryota > Metazoa > Chordata > Mammalia > Rodentia > Muridae > Apodemus > Apodemus agrarius. The sequence goes on from OZ030008.1 coordinate 135,641,874, forward strand.
TTTTTTTTTTATATTTAGCTAACAGACTTTAAACAATAGTTGTGGTTTAGAAAGGATTTCTTCTATATCTGGGGATAAATTGCTATTATCTTTAAAATAATAGGAATGTTAAACAGACAAAGAGTCAGGCTGATGTTGAATGACAGGGGTTAAAGTACAGCTAACAAGTGTGAGATTTTGGTGCTGGTCAGGTACTGTCAAGTATATACAAGTAGAACATTTGAAAGAACAAATAGAAATGAAGTTAACATTTCTAAAGGGAGGTGAATGTCACTCTGCAAGTCTGAATTTTTAATTACTGAAACCTCAGTTTATGATAACATCAAGTCAGACAACGAAGGTAAAGTATGAGGCTAGTAAAACAGTGCACTTAATTCAACAAAACACACGGTTCCAAAAGGAGATGCCACACACTTCTCATGGTATCTTCCATTTCAAGAATTGAACTTGTATGTACAGGTACAGTACAAATCCTCGAACATAATTCTGCTAGGGTTTTTAGAGCAACAGCGCAGACTGCAGAGGCAGGCCAAAGTCGGGATTCAAGAGGGTGTGAGATCAGCATGTTTAGGAGCAGCATTAACTGAGGCTCGCTCAGTGGTTAAGAACACTGGCTGCTCTTACAGAGGACCTGGGTTGAGCTCCTAGCACCCACATGACCCCTGACCACATCTGTAGCTCCAGTTCCAGGAGAGCAGATGTCCTTATCTGACCTCTGCTGGTACCAGGCATGTATGCTGGAACTCTGATATACAAGCAGCCTTAAACCTAAAAAACGAGAGCATATGCAACACACGTGCAAAACTCATGCAAAGTTCTTAGTAGCTATGCTAAGGTGGCAGAGAAATGGTTCATTTTAAATAACATGACTATCAAGTGTACATTAATGATGTTGGAGCCAATTTGAATTTAAGAACTTATACCTTGTTAGGAAATAAGTTTCCTGAAAGATTTGTTTTTCTTATGTACTTCAGTGGAGTAATTCTTTCGATCATTCCCTGTTCAAAGTTAGTGGGTTATTGTACAGAAGCTCTATGCTAACAGCAACTAAATACCATTTTTTCTTTCTTTGTGCTCTTGGCCTGAGTCCTTTTAGTTATGTGTATGATATGCAAATACTCTTGCATCCAGGGCTCTCATTGGTTTGACTCCAGTTTACATATTATTATTTAATCTCCTACTCAAATCAGATTATTTTCCATGCCATCCACTATTTATGGCATACTAAATGTGGTATATAATTATGGAATAGTTTCTATTCTTTTTATGTGTAAATTAGTTTTCAAAGCTAGTCTTGATTTGAGCGTTGCCATACAACCTTGGGTGATGGTTAGACACATCATGGTGATATTTTTAAGAACTTTATAGAACAGAATCAGCTGTCTATTGAATACATTTGGGAGCTTAGCTCTATTTGTTTTGAGTCACTGATTCAATGTTCGATAGGCTATACTATTTTGAAGGTAGTTCACATCAATGTTATGAACCGAAGTTCCTTAGCCTTAAGTAATCCCACAGAGTACAAATTGATCATTAGGGGAAAAAAAAATCTTAAAAGTGAGAAAGTCAAACCGACCCAATCTTAAAGCAAGTAATCAAAGTTAATGTTACTCACACAGGATTAGCTGACATTATTCACATACCATTCCTGCCAAACATGGCATAAATGTAATATGAGGAAACAGTTATGAAATCCAAACTGAGGAACATTCTGCAGAGCTAGCCCATGTGCCTCAAAAATGCCAGTGTCATGAAGATTGACACAAACTGGGTAATTGAAGAGTAAAGAAATGTAAAAGCTCATTACAGCGTACAATCTCAGGTTATATTCTAGATTCTAAAATAGGAATGAACATTTAATGCTAGCAGGGTTATTAGTAGGAAAAGGAACTTGAATACTGGCTGCAGATTAGCTCCTAGAATTTTATCAGCATCACTGGGGTGGCACAGGGGAATATCTGTAACCTCCACATACAGACGAGGTTATATCCTTATCAGGCAGCTTCTGAGGTTAGCAAGAATACTTACATACAGCCTGGAAGACCAAACGTCGCAGCACAAGGGGATTCTACAGACATCCTGGCACTTTTCTGTACCTTTGCAATTTTTTTTCACAGGAAAGTGTCAGGGCTAGTGAGGTGGCTCGGTGGGTCAAGGCACTTGCCACCAGGCCTGACATCCTTAGCGTGACCCTTGAGAGAACCTACTCTTGCAAGCTGCCTTCTGACCTTCATGTTGCACTGTGACCATGTGTGTGCACGCACACAAACACATTTCAGTACACAAATGTGCTAAACATTTTACTTAAAAAGGAAGGTGTGTGTGTGTGTGTGTGTGTGTGTGTGTGTGGTGTGTTTTGTTGGAATGTGCCATAAAAGCTCTGGCCAAGTGATTTGTATTTGAGTAGGTACTTAATAAATAGCTATTATAACTAAAAAAAAAAAGTTAAGATGTTAATTTCTTTTTAACTGTGATTGAAAATGGACTTTCTCATGTATTAGATCCTGTTTACAGTTTCCCATAGCTCTACTTCCCCCGGTTTCTCCCCTCCCATCTGGATCCACCCCCTATCTGTCTCCCATTACAAAACAGACGTCTAAGGGAAAATAGTAAAATAAAACCTAATAACATAAAACAAACTTCTAATAATATTGGTAAGCTCTATTTGGGACTTGATCTTATCCACTGAACTCTAGTCCTATATAAGTAGATGTTTTCTATAAAACAATGTAGCCTTTATTCCTGTTAGCTTTCTGTATGCAGATACACAAATATTAATTTGCTGATCAGTATTGATTTTGGTTATGCAACTGTATGTTATGAATAAGATTTAAAAAATATCCATGGTAATTTTTTTTCAAAGAAAAAACTCAAAATGCTAGAACACACAAAACTGTAGATGTTCAAAATAGATACTAAATCTCTTGCAAGGTGATTTCTCCTGGAATGCAGTCAGGAGAGTTCCTAACCCTGCAGCAATGTTACATACTTGTTCCTCCTCCAGGACTGGTGAGCACCAGGGAAGGGTGTGGGGTCTCCATGCTCTTGTGGAGTGTGGCCACTGCAATGATCTTCCTCTTATGTATGCACAGCTTTGTGACATCAGCATCCGCCTTAACATCTTCTGCAGTTCTCTGCTTCACGGCAGCTCCAGGATCAAAATTAAACACCTGGAAAAAACCACAGATTCTGTTTACAGTAAGTCTATGAAACATTTAATAGAAAAACTGCTCACATAGAGAAATGCTGTGTATGGATTAAGCTACAGACAGGAATTAAGTCTTTAAGGTTTTAAATGGAAGGAAAAAACCACATAATTTAAAAATATTTCTGACAAAATAAGTTCTTTTAGTGACAGACAATGAAAATTATACAAATTTTATGATAGTTAATTTGATTAAAGACAGGGAAGTGTTTATAACTTAGGTACTTGCTGTCGGTGTGGCAGCACAGAAACAAAGGGAGCGCACTGTGAAAACCATGACGAGCCACAGCACCCCAGTCTGCTTACTCTCCCTGTTGCCTGCTTTTATTGCTACATCAACATTACCTCCTTACCGATCTAAAAATCTACTGTATGTCAAAAACTCTTATTATATAAATTTCTTTTAACAATATGGTAATATACAAAAAGAAAAAGGTGTTTATTAATCTTTAGTTTTAAAATTAGTACTAAATACACATTTCAGAGAATAATTATTTTTATAGCAAATAATATTTCACATTTTAAATTATATTGCCTTTTTACTTTGTAATACAGTAAAGCTGTTTCATATTCGTATGAGAGTTGAACTTTGTGATTTTAAGAACATGTGTGGCAGATTTACCAATACCAGTGCAAAGAATATCATTACAGATTGAGTAGCCATAGTCGTGAATTGTACTATAAGCAAAGCTCCAATAAAATATTCAATATGTCACCTGTGAAAATGAATCTAATTATTTTCTTCACAATCTTTAAGCATTCCAAAGTGCACATAAAATAATAGAAATGAATGTAAGCTAGCAAACTAATGTGAAAGTGGGGTGCCAGATGAGAGGAGCAGAACCGTGACCTGACTCAACCCAACCCCAGACTGCAGCCCTGCTGGAGCCCTGCTGGGGACCGGTTACCTTGGGAAGAACCAGAGGACACTCCAGGCCACACTTGCATGTCCCGTCAGTAAGCAGGTATGTCTTAACCTGGTCCAAGCAAGATAACAGAGACCCACTGGGACTGTAAAAATAGTTTAGAGAAACATCAGGAAATGATTTTGACTACATATATAAATGTATATACCATTTTTTTTTTTAAAAAAGTAAAATTTATAGACTTATTGGCCCTTCAGAAGATATTATGTTCCTAGTATGGAAAGACATTTTATTTCCAGTATTATGTTAGCTACTAATTACAGATGTGAGCAGTATCTCTTTCTTTGGAATCAAAATATTTCCCAGGAAAATAAGTATTTTCATAGAAAATGAAACGAAGAATTTTTGAAAATTTGGGACTGAAGATGGTAAACTGTTCTTAGCAAAGGACAGAAACAGGTAAGAAAGGAAGAGGTAAAGCTCGTAAAAGTAATGCTATTCCTTAGAGCCTAAGACCTGCTGTAAGCTGGCTGAGGAGAGAGTGAAACGGAGACACGCTGAGTCTCAAACCAGAAGTCTGAGACACAAAGGAGCCTGAGGCAGCAAGTCCACCCTGCGTCTGCTGCCCGCCTCTGTGGAAGCAGAGGGGCTTCCACGCACGTCTCTCCCCATCGCCTCTCGTGTATCTCTAAAGATGGGTAAGTGTGACCCAATTCAAGTTCTACTGAACAAGAGAGAGAGAGACTGACAGAAAGGGAAAGAGGTATTAGGTAGAGCTGACAGAAGATGGTAAACTTTTGAAGAAATGTAGTGTCAGGTGTCACAAAGAGCTGTGTAGGTCTCCAGGCTCAGGTTTTCAGCCACAAAGTCAGTAAAATAAGTAAGTATGGACCCACTTGAAGTCTATGCATCAAGAACTAAGTTTGCATTATTGTATATTTTATTATTAATAGGTTAATTTTATACAACATAAATGCATCCATATATACTAAGAGAATATATTTTATTTGTGACTCTTTAGAAAAACTTTCCCTTAAGCCCCCAAAGAAAAATACCCTGCTTCCCATGAACACCATTGCTCCTGGATGGAGGCTACTCCGCCTCCACAGAAGCGCAGGCAGTACTTGAAATGGGCTGGGTTAAGGTGCAGCTATGTTGTGTTCATAAACAATTAAACAAGTGACTTTGGTACAAAGAAAAAGCCTAAAAAAAATTCTCCATCTTAGTGACCTACTTAGGGAGTTTTAGATGACATGAAAGAATAATAATTTCACATTGTAGACTAGAATTTCACCATAGCAGACGGATACAGATGCCTTTATAGGCCTGAAAATCTGAATTAAGTAACTAAAATATATCATATTGTTTTTCTCTAATGAAGGATTAGTAAGTCTAATACAAAGAAACTGCTCAATATTTTACTTAAAACATAGTATATGGATGGCAATCTAGAGGGATTTAATTGTAAAATTTAGCCTAAAGTGAAGAATTCCTAAAGTCTATTAAGAATACTCCAGACACTTTAAAAATATTTCCCTACCACTCAGTTCAGTCTTTTCCGTTAGTTGTAGCTCTTTAATTAACTTTTGGTAGTAATAATTACTGTAAAACTAGTTATGTCGTTATGTCTTAAATCACAGATTTAACATTTACAGGATTGGAAACAGGTGGAAAACTTAACTAACATGCAGCCTCTGCGCCATGAGGCAGGGAACAGCTGGAAACTCACCTAGTGATCAGGCAGCTGTGTGTGCGTGACTGTGTGCAGGGAGCAGTGTGCGTGACTGTGTGCAGGGAGCCGTGTGCCCAACTGTGTGCAGGGAGCCGTGTGCGTGACTGTGTGCAGGGAGCCGTGTGCCCGACTGTGTGCAGGAAGCCGTGTGCGTGACTGCGTGCAGGGAGCCGTGCGCGTGGCTGTGTGTAGGGAGCCGTGTGCGTGACTGTGTGCAGGGAGCCGTGCGCGTGACTGTGTGCAGGGAGCTGTGTGCGTGACTGTGTGTAGGGAGCCGTGTGTGTGACTGTGTGCTGGGAGTCGTGTGCCCGACTGTGTGCAGGGAGCCGTGTGTGAATGGGAGCTGCAGAAGGGGGCCTAACTTCCCACAAATGATCCGGCAATGGCCTCAGCCAAACAGATCAGATCCATGCTGGCCTGACTTAACGTGGAGGCATTTTAATTTTACCTTATCTGGCAAGTTCTTCTCTAAGAATTCTTGGTGTTCAGATTTGATTTGGAGATGTTATGCTAAGAGGATTATCAGATGTTCAAGACCAGGGAGACCTGAGAATTCGCATGCCAGGTCACTGTGAATTCTTAGACCTTAATTTGGTTTTTGACTCCTAGAATTGGCCTGACTTTTGGTCAAGGTGATGCGAAAAGCTGATTTCATGAGTAGTTATCAAGACTTTGGACTCACTTGGTCCAGGTTGTATGCACCTTTTTTTTTTTCCCTTATAGATCTTGAACAACTTGAACACAAACATGTGCAATGTTATATTAGTAACAAGACATTTCTGGCAACCTAAAAACAATGGTGGCAGTAGGAATAGTTTGAGAAAATTAATCATGAGTGTTTGTGTATCTTATTTCCATGGGCTAGACCACACATTCGCTACTCTTTTTTTTTTTTTTATTCCTTCACTACAATGAACAGAGAACACCTTCAATATTACAGAGAAAAGAACTGTATTTGAAAAAGAAAGGAATTAAGTTTACCTCAAGAAACTTCTAACCGAAATCAAACAAACCCATATCTAAACTGCCTTCTTGAGTTATGGGATATCATTTTTTATATTTATATAGCACAGAGTATTTCATTCATTCAAAGAATATCTCATTCATTTATTTTTGGTTTTTATTTTGTTTTTCTAAGGAGATGATTTCTGGGATCCCAGATTGGTTGAACTCACATGCAGCTAAAGCCTGTTCTAAACCCCTGGTCTTCTCACTTCTCTCTACTGAAGGCTAAGATTATAGGCACGCACCAAATGCCTACCAAGTATTGCATCTTTGTAGACATGAAGAATTCTGTTGAATCTAGGTTATAAAAACCACACTGAAACCCACACCACCATACCACTCCTGGGAATATACCCAGAAGATTCCCCAGCATGCAATAAGGATACATGCTCCACTATGTTCATAGCAGCCTTATTTATAATAGCCAGAAGCTGGAAAGAACCCAGATGTCCCTCAACGGAGGAATGGATAAAAAAAAAAAAAAAAGAGGTATATATACACAATGGAATACTATTCAGCCATTAGAAACAACGAATTCATGAAATTCTTAGAGAAATGGATGGAGCTGGAGAACGTCATACTAAGTGAGGTGACCCAGTCTCAAAAGAATACCCATGGTATGCAGTCACTGATAAGTGGATATTAGCCTAGAATCTTAGGACACCCAAGACACAATTCACATACCAAATGATGTCTGACAAGAAGAAAGGAGTGGACACTGGTGCTGGAAAGGATCAAAGCATCAGTGTAGGGGAATACCAGAACAGGGAAGTGGGAAGGGGTGGATGAGGGAGCAGGGGGAGGGAAAAGGGCATGTGGGACCTTTGGGGGGTGGGGAACCCAAAAATGGAAATTAAATGTAAATATAGAATATATCCAATAAAACAAAGAAAATCATGAAAAAAAAGAAATTTCTATTTTTAAGTGTATCATAAAATTGTGTGTGTCCAATCCATTATAACTTACTAAAAATCTATAAATAAATGTAGGCACCAAATACTTAATAAAGAAGGCTAAAATTTTGTTGTGTTTTTTAGAATTGGACTCATTATGTAGCCATTATGTAGGTTGGCCTAGAACTTGCTATGTACACCAATGTGCTCTTGAACTCACAGAGGCACATGCCTCTCCTTCCCAAACACTAGGGTTAGAGGAGGAGGCCACCGTTCCTAGCTAGGGAGCTAAAACTTTAGTAACAACCAGCCTCTTTATTCCATTCAATGTGATCTCTCTCTCTCTCTTTCTCTCTCTTTCTCTCTCTTTCTCTCTCTCTCTCTCTCTCTCTCACACACACACACACATACATATTACACATGTGTGCGTGCACATTTATATACTTACCAAAACCATGAGCATCCTGACTTTTTTGATTTTACTATTACAGTAAGAAAACGGATTAAAAAAATCTATACAGAAAAGGTACAAGTTATTTTAAGCTAAGAAGTCTAACAATGAGAAGAGCTAATTAGCTTCAGAAAAGCTAGATGGGTTATTCTGAAGCGGGGTGATTTTAAAATGGGGATATTGGATCTATTTCCAGTATTTCACATTCTCCTGTGAATATAGTATTCTTGTTTATATTTCTTTTAGAAAGCTTTGCATTTTCTTTATCATTATTACAGAGAAGCAGAAAGATAACTTTACACAGATGAAAGTAATAAAGACTCTCTTGAATAATCTAAGAAAATTTACATTTCTAAACAGCGAAGAATAAAAATACCTGTGTATTTCTAGCACAGAGGTCAGTTACTCAAGCGTATGTTAGGTGCTCTCAGTGAAAACATTTTGTCCCTCTGAGAGGATCAGTCTTTTACTGCCTTATTCTTGGAACTGCAAACTTGGAGGTAGGAGGTCACAGGAACGCACCTGATATAAAGCACGCCATTGTGGTCCACGCGACGCTGCCAACCCACAGGAACCTGGATAGCTGCGAGGCCTCCTTCCTTGTCTCCTCCGTCACACTCTTTGCCCCCATTCATTTTCTGTGTCTGCTCGGGTGCTCCAAAGATATCAGCAATACGATGATATCCTTCTCTTACAGAGCATGGTGGCCTTCACAACTGGGCCAGCACAGCACAGTTTTCCCGGACTACGAAGTACATGGGGAAACTTGGGCTCAGTTTTGAACCAAGTCCTTGAAATCAGCCATTGTGAAAGTGTTTCCCATGATAATCTACATTAAATAAAAGAGTATTTCATTCCTAGGCATGGTCTACATAGGCAAAAGCAAACACTCTCAACCGGGGAAAATCATAATTCACCTACGCTGGCACGTGTCTGACGCAGAGGAGGAAGGGATGAAAGTTTTTAGTTGTACATTTTGTCTTGAACCTTGATCCTGGACTAAAATACCCTCTACTGTCTAGAAATTGGTCTGTGTTGACCCCACTGGCCAGGTAGTGTCTCCAGAACCGCCCGCCTTTAAAGGCCACGTGCTTTAAGCTTCCACTTCATTTTCCAATGTGAATCCAAGGTGTTGCAGGCTGGTTCATCTGATGTTTTCATGACTTCAAAATTCCATTGATGTAGCCTGAAATATATGTAAATATATAAGCTGCACATTTAATGTTGAAAATTGAGAAGCCACATAATTTAAGAATAAACTTCTAAATGTACCCAGACACTTTTTTGTTCTCTGCTGTCAAAATCAAATATAAGATTGAGTTTGTTTTTTTTTTTAAAAGTTATCTTATACTCTTTTAAGTTGAAATAGGATAATACCAGTTTCCCCTCCCTTTCCTTTCTCCAGCTCCTCCCATATCGTCCCTCAAACCTCTTCCAAGGACAGCTTTTCCCTGCCACTCCCAAGTGGCTAGCTTTGTTTTCTTTGATTAATATTGTTACATATATACATGCATGTGTACATGCACACACACAAACTACTGAGTTCTTTTACACACATACATCTATGTGTAAACACACACACACACACACACACACACAAACTGCTGAGTTATTTTTCTTTGTTTGTGTGTATACGGTTTCACAGATGACTGTTCTACACTGGGCAACTAATAAGGAGCTTGTCCCTGGGAGAGGCTAATTGTAGCAGACCTGTTTTCGTTAAGATTGACCCATTCATTGTAATTAAATCATTTGATTCATTTTTCATTACAAGCGACTTTTTAATTACTTGAAATAGATCCAAAATTATGGTTGTTCACCCTCTCTTCCTCTAACTTGAAATAAAAATATATCCATCAACTTTCATGACCTATCTACCAGAAAAACATGCTATGAATCACATTTTGATTACTCCTTACTATTAAACTTAGCTATTGTTATGGTTTGTATATGCTTTTCCCAGGGAGTGGCACTATTAGGAGGTGTGGCCTTGTTGGAGTAGGTGTGTCACTGTGGGTGTGGGCTTAAGACCTTCACCCTAGTTGCCTGGAAGTCAGTCTTCCACTAGCCGCCTTCAGATGAAGAGATAGAACTCTCAGCTCCTCCTGCACCGTATCTGCCTGGATGCTGCCATGTTTCTGCCTTGATGACAATTGACTGAACCTCTGAGCCTGTAAGCCAGCCCCAATTGAATGTTGTCTTTATAAAACTTGCATTGGTCATGGTGTCAGTTCACAGCAGTAAAACCCAAACTAAGACAGAAGTTGGTACCAGGGACTGGGGTATTGCTGTGATAGGCCTGACCATGCTTTTCTTTGGAAGAACGTGGATTTTGGGACTTTGGATTTGGAAAGCCACGGAATTCTTTAAGTGGGGCTTAATGGGCCAGACTAGTAGGAATATGGAAGACAGTGGTGCTGAGGGTCATTTTAACTGTGTAGGCCTCACAGCCCAAGAGGTTTCAATGAAGAACTTTAATATGTGGCTGAGAGACTGTTTTTGTGATGTTTGGGTGAAGAACATGGCTGCTTTTTGCCATTGCCTGAAGAGACTGCCTAGGGCCAAGGTAAAGAGATTTATATTAACTGCATCTGCAAGGAAAGTCTCAAAAAAGCCCAACAAAGACTTTGTTCTCTGGTTAAGTCTGATAAAGAGAATTTTGAATAAACATAGCAAGCTGAGAAAGGAAAAGTACAAAATATATAGTTTGAGTATTAAAGGGACTCCAGGAAGTGAAATGGAGCTGAATTCAAGGATATTAAACTGAATTAAAGGAGTGGTGACCTTGGGGGCAAGATTCACCCAGTTAACTTTAGGTCCAGGCTTGGTAGTACAAGCCTTTAATCCCAGGAAGCAAAGATAAGCAGATCTCTGAGTTCAAGGTCAGCCTAGAAGGGAACAAATTCTAGGTGAAGAAAAACTTTAATCCAGGCTTGGTGGACCACACCTTTAATCCCAGTGCTTAGAAGACAGGCATGCAGATCTCTTGAGTTCAAGGTCAGTCTAAGGAGCAAGATTCAGGATGGCCAACTTAGGCAGTGAAGGAGCTGGGAAAACGGAAGCTAGTGATAATGTAATAGAACAAGGGGGCCAGTGTTCCAGCTCCTGCAAGCAGCAGAACTCAGCAGCTTCAGCCATGTATCTCTGGCTTTATATTCAAGAGGATAAGGAGACTACTGGGACAATTGATGTTGGTTAGCTGGAGCTAAGAAATTAGTGGTGATTAAGAAAAGACCAGCATCACTGAGGTGAAATATGGGAAGTGTTTTCTGAGAGCACAAAGAAGCTGTATTCCAGAGATAGCCAAGTGTTCCTCATGCTGCAGCTGTACTTGGTAACGTGTAAGAATCATCCAGGTGGTACTAGTTTTGAAGGCATGAAGGCATCATGAAGAACAGCTGAGGCTTGGTACTGTGAGAGGCCATGAAAGGCCATTGGTGAAAGTGTACCCTCAGTTGTAATTGACAGCCCAGGACTGAAGGGGTCATGCAAAGGAGTTGAGGCTTGGTACTATGAAGTGAGCCTATGAGAGGCTTTGGTGAATTATAGTTGCAGTGGAAGACCCTAGCATATTGGAGATGCCAGTACCATGGGATGACAACCAAGAACAGCAGTGGCAGTGGAGTGGATCAATCTGAACTTAGAGTGTTACAAAGGGCAGAGCTGGAGAAGTGACACCAGCTCTTTGGAAATACACAGAAGATCATGTGTGGATCTCGGACATTGGAACAAGAAGCTGTGAAGCTGAAATTGACTTGGGGTACCCAAGATGTTAAAGATGCCAGAGCCACAAGATGCCTGCCAAGGAAAGCTGCTAACAGGGAGTGGAACAAGCCCAGGAGAAAGAACCTTGTTGCAGTCAACAAAGATGAAAAAGGAGTTGAATATCTGAAGACTGCTTTGCCATCAGACATGGAGATGCAGAGTTTGGACTTTACCCAGCTGGTTTCCTGTCTTGCTTGGGGGATTACAGTTAAGTGATTGGATGAATCTCAAAAGGGACCTTGAACTTTGGACTTTTAACACTGTTGTGACTGCTATAGACTACAGGGACTTTTGAAGTTGGACTAAATGTATTTTGCATTATGCTATGTTTAAGTATGGCCCCCATAGACTCATGTTTGAACAAGCCTATGGGGGCCAGGGAGTGGAATGTTATGGTTTGTATATGCTTTTCCCAGGGAGTGGCACTATTAGGAGGTGTGGCCTTGTTGTAGGTGTGTCACTGTGGGTGTGGGCTTAAGACCTTCACCCTAGTTGCCTGGAAGTCAGTCTTCCACTAGCCGCCTTCAGATGAAGAGATAGAACTCTCAGCTCCTCCTGCACCGTATCTGCCTGGATGCTGCCATGTTTCTGCCTTGATAACAATGGACTGAACCTCTGAGCCTGTAAGCCAGCCCCAATTAAATGTTGTCTTTATAAAACTTGCATTGGTCATGATATCTGTTCACAGCAGTAAAACCCAAACTAAGACAGCTATGATTAAGCTTTCTTTCCTAATCATTATATTATTGAGCTACCTTTTTTTTCCTTTTAAAGGAAACAGTAGAGGAAATAAAATATTGTACATTTCTAAATGTAAAGAAAAGTTTTCTCTTACATTTGATTTATAGTCAAAGATTTCCAAAGCTTCTTGTATTGTGGTGTGCTCTCTAAACTTCTTTATTAAGTTACAAGGTGTATTTGAAAAGACATATTGACTGAAACAGCAGCGGCCAGTGGTAGTATAGACAGCATGTTTACACAGGTGTTTGTGATAAAGCAATTAAATAAAAAATAAGTACATTCCAAAAGATTTGATTTGATCTTTCAATATTGTGGAGAATGTGGTGTTACAGGTGATAGAACTGTGTTGTAAAGGAGCCCTTCAGTGGCCAATTTAACATGTACTAGAGCCATGCCATTGAAGCCATGAAAACACATTAAAAATGAATAATGCTGTCCTGGTATTTTAAGAATAGGACATGTGGTTCATTATCAAAAAATTTCGGGGCTGGAAAGATGGCTTATTGTGTAAGACCACTGACTGCTCTTCCAAAGGTCCTGAGTTCAACCACATGGTGGCTCACTACCATCTGTAATGGGACCTGATGCCCTCTTCTGGTGTGTCTGAAAACAGTGACAGTGTACTCACACACATAAAATAATAAATAAATCCTAAAAAAACCAACATCCCCACTCCCCAAAAAAAACCCTTTCCAGCGAGAGCATAATTCACAAATGACAGGATTCAGAGGAGGTTTTGAACTAATTTCAAAAGATTTAAGTGAGGAATTAACATACTGTTAAGCAATATGTCGGTGTAACTCGACAAGTTAAACGATGGCCGTAGACATGCGACTAGTCAGTGTCCATTCTTAGACTCTACACACTGGCCTAAAATCATCCAGAGGTCTCTCATTAGGAAAGCAAGAGACCCTCTTACAGTGAAGGCCACTGTTGATTTAGACATATGACTTATGTGTGCCTTGGCCCAGAGGCAGGGTAAAGGAGTTGTACTAAAGCACACACTCATTTCATTGAAAAACAGGAACTGTGTTTATAGGTGTGACAAACAGTGGTGGACAATTGGAAAGTAGTGAATTTCCCCAATTTCTTCTAGTAAGTACTAGGAGAAATTCAGTGTGCAAATTGTGCTACACAGTAACAGTTCCAGTGGGGCTGGTAATTGAGTCTACACTTCTTACATGAATGACCCACTTTTAGGCTCAGGAGTTTTCTGTTTGCCTTTAATCACACTGTTGACTATGATTATGTTCATTTATATTTTATTCAGTCCTCAAAGAGCAGTTAGTAAGTGTTAAGCGTTGAGCTCCCTTTCAGGAATACAAAGATGGTTACATGTTATTGTACCAATATCTGTGTCTTCTCAAGCTAGAGAATTTGACCCTCCATTTGAAAGGTGATCAGTTCATGGGTAGAGGCTGATGAAGGAGATTAGTGGATCCGAGAGGGAACTGCTCAGCTCTGCAGGGCTACAGTGAAAAGAGGCATGCACAGAAGAGAGGGGACCTCTCAACAGATACTGAACATGACGCTGCTTTGAGTTTGAACTTCTCAGACTTAGGAATGGTAAGGAATAGGTTTCTGTTGTTTAAAAACCATGTAAATTTAGTAGCCTACACAGAGAGACATAACAACTAGTGTAATATTTTGCATTAAGGTGCTTATGTGCAAGCTTGAAGATAAAACTAAATATTGAGCCATAATTTCACTGTGGAATAATATCTACCGTATAACCACATATTTCAGTTATTTGTTTCTAGAAATGTTAAAGTGCACATTAAAATTAGTTTACCATTGTAAACAACAATGTATCACCACTTTATTTTTATAGTGTGTTTTGTCAGATTACAATGTGTATATATATCTATTTATATATTTTAAATATATATTTTAACACCATGCATGCCAAGCTTTTACCTGCTGAAAAACTCACAAGTGCCAAAATATTAAATTTTAATATTTGAGCGATATTTGTTATTTTGTTCTTACCATACAATCATTTATATACTGGCATAACGTTTCAATGCTGGGCTATTCCGAACATTACTTGTTCTTTTGCAATTATATACATTCATAGATTCACACACATACACACACACACACACACACACACACACACACCCCAAATAATCTTTGATCCAAGTCCTATCCACTATCTTCATTTTCCCATCACCAAATCCATTTTTCCAAACTTTCCCTTCTACTTTCATGGTTTTATTTTTATTTTTTGGTGACCCACTGAATTTAATTACAATTTCTTACATGGTCAGAGTTGGAGAGCTATTTGAAGAATTGAGCTACTGAGGAACATGATTCTTGTTCCCTGAGCACAAATATTTTCAACGGTATAGATTGTTTTTAAAGAAACTGTATTGCTTCTGAATATTTTCCATGTATTAATGTACTTGTTTTCATTTTCTTGAAAACTTCATATATAAAATTTACTTATATTTATTTGATGTATGACTATTTTGTCTATATGCATGCCACATGTGCAGTGCCTGCAGATGCCCAAGGAGAATGTCAGAACTGGAGTTAGAGACAGTTGTGAGCCGTCCGTCATGTGTATGCTGAAAATGACATTTTTGTTCTCCATGAGGGTAGTTAAGTGTTCCAAGCCGTCTCCCCAGCTCCTCTTTTCTCAGGTATTAAATCATTACCAGTTTGGATTTTCTTCCCTTGGGCACTTTTGTATGGTATTACAGATTTTCCCAAAACATTACATTCAATAATTAGGATGGATTTTTGGGAATTTAATTACTTTCTTTTTTTTCTTTCTTTCTTTTTTTTTTTTTTCTGAAGTCATATTTCTCCAAGCTTTCATGACCATAAACAAGTTTGGTTAGTGTTCCTACAGATATAACTCTATAGTCTTAATAATCTTCCCAGAATTCTTTGCTAAAATATAAATGTATAGTTTTCGGTCCTTCAGACATTCCTTAAATGAATAAAGAAATCCTAGGGAAGGAATTATGGCCATGTTTCTAAAGCTTCTGATGCCTATACATTGCATTCTTTTGCAAAATATTAAAGTATATTCTACTTGTTTCCAGGGCTCTGGTAATCTTATCTCTTATAGAGACCGACTCATCATCTGAGATGCAGTCATATATATATTTTTAAATAGCTTGCAGTATAAAAACTGAACACTTTTTCCTGTTTTCTAAATTTAGCATTTTAATATTACTATGCTTCAAGAAAAACCTATATTCTGCAACCTGCTTCTCTCCTTTCCCTTGAGACCAATCTTGTTTATGTGGCTTCATGAAACTCCAGGAAAACAGGTTAAAACTGTGATATTCGAGCTAACCCGTCATCATTAGCATTTGGGATCTAAGATTCAGTTTATGCTTCAGGCTAATCTGTATCTATTTCACAGACAGTTCTGCAATGATGAAAGTCAAATGTGTGTATTTATGTATATGCATGTTCTGAGGGAGAGTGCTGTTATAATTCTACCAATGTTTTCATTTTTTTCCTGCTTCCTTTTAGTATGCAAAGCAGTGTATAAAATTTGCTTTGAGAGAATTCAACTTCAGTGGCTTGATTTCTTTGCCCTGACTTCCTCTGACCATTCAGTAAGATGCTATGTGCTCCTAGAACGATAATTTATATTAAATATGGACACTTCCTTATCCATAATTAATCCATTGATACTTCCTGTTTTATGGTTATTATCAGTATTTCTCTGCTTACTGACTCTTTTTACAGGGATATGAACACTGAGAGGAATCTTGACTCACTATCCTTCCTATATTCATTGTTCTGATATTAATTCCTGTTGAGTGTGCATATTCTAATTAACATGATTTTATTTTTTATTTTTTATAAGATTTATTATTATATCTAAGTACAATGTAGCTGTCTTCAGACACACCAGAAGAGGGCATCAGATCTCTTTATGGACAGTTGTGAGCCACGATGTGGTTGCTGGGATTTGAACTCAGGACTTTCAGAAGAGCAATCAGTGCTCTTACCCACTGGGCCATCTCTCCATGCCAACATAACATGATTTTATATTCTAATTTTTTTTATCACACTTGTGATACTTTTTACCATCACAAGTCAAAGCTGAGAGATGTTTTAATGGAGGTCAATGGGTGCATGCATGCTGATAAAATTTAAGCCAATGAACTTATGCATGCTGATAAAAATCTAAAAAGCATTTTTGTCTTCTAGATTGATCTTTAAGGATCTCACAACTTCTGAGTAACAACATCAGTATGGAAGACAAGGCTTCTATGAAGAACTCGTGAGCTATCAGTTTTTTTTAAGTAACATATATTAATTGTATTAATAAAGTAGAAAGTGAATGCAGCAATATAAACATTATGCTTATATTTTAACAGGGTGTTATTAATGCAACAATCCTTTTTCAATCTGTTTTATTTATGTTCTTGTTAACATGATAAACTTAATATGTATTATTAAATATACTTTAAAAGTCATACTCAAAAAACTATAAAAGCTAAATGTATGATATGACATCATGAAAGTACTAAATAGCCATTCTTTATAAAAGTATTTAAAATGCCATAAAGTCATTGTAAAATGGCAAACTTTATTAACAGTGATGAAATTCTGTATCGATAGACATGACTTGTGCTTAGTGGATGAGCTTAGATACATGGCAGCACAGAATTAACAGCAAAAGATTATTCAGTTATCAGGAAGAGACCGAAGGTTAAGTAAAATGCAGAAATTATATAGTATGTCAAACAACTAAATCATCACCAAGATTTTTAAAACATGATTTCAAACTTGGCTCATGAAATATTTATGAGTCTATTACCATTCTGCATTGACAAGACTGAATGCTTCATTTTTCAAACTGATAGTAAGTTTCATATAGAACAATCCTCTGTGCTTATATCCCAACATTCATATGTACAACAGTTAGGACTATAAAGAGTTGTATCTAAATGACGGCAACATAGTTATCATTTGACTGAATACTAAAAGAAATAACCGACAACCTATTTGTTAAATTATGCTTGTTAGAGTAGCCATAGACCATACTTTCCCAAATTATCTTTTTGTAAAATATCAAATATTTAAATGTGTCCTTCACTGCACATGTCCAACCCTTGTCAATCTTCACATCTTTATTCAAGTCATGGATTTTTATTTATGATCATCTTATCTCTCAGTTTTTAAAGAAATCTTTGAAACATATTAGCCCATTTACACTAGTTATTCTTCCATTTGGTAGATATTATGACGTGGTTGCCACTTCTAAGACATATCTTCCAGGCTCTGCTTCCCCCAACAAGCATCAGCACAGTGAATTTTGTTAATCAGCTGTCCCAGAACATCCTCAAAAAGTGTATCTTTCCTTGCTGACAAAGTTCTCAAATTCTGCTTTGTCAGAACACAGAGGATTAAAGGCCATAGCCTGTGTGGCTCAGCCATTCAGAATACTGGCTGCTCACACACAGGATGAGGGTTCAATTTCTAGCACCCTCATGGTGGTTCGCAATGGTCTGTAAACCCCTGTTCTAGAAAGGAATCCAATGCCCTTTGGTGACCTCTGTGGGCAGCAAGCATGCAAGTGGTGGTCAGATACACATGTAGGCAAAATCCCCATACAAACAAAATAAAAAATTGAAAAAACTAAGTTTATGACAATGAGAATGATATGCTAGTCATACAGGAAGGTCATGCATCACAAATCTTAAGGTCTTGGGGATAGGCTCAAAAGAGCTTTGGTACTCTTCAGAGTCAATGTAACATGTATAGCCAAGAATATTACTTATAACCAGGATACTGATTTTGGCCATAAAATTTTAGCAAATCCTTATGTTTGAGTCATAAAGAAATCATAAATTCTTGGGCAGTGATAGCACAAGCTTTAATCCCAGCCCTTGGCAGGCAGATCCCTGTGAATTTGGGGTCAGACTAGTCTACAGAGAGTTTCAAGTCAGGTAAGATTACACAGAGAAACTATGTCTTACAAAAAAATCAATCAATCAATCTTAAATTATGTATGATAGACTGCAAGTGGTCCAAATTACTTTGTGGTTTCACCAGGTGTTGTGATGCGCAGTGAAGTGACAGGCATGACAGAGCTCACAGTTTGTTTCTCCATTGAGAATTCTGTTTAGCTCTGTACCTCATTTTTAATAGGGTTATTTGGTTCTCTGGAGTCCAACTCGAGTTCTTTGTATATATTGGATATTAACCCTCTATCAGATGTAGGATTGGTGTGATGGTTTGTATATGAGTGGCCCAGGAAGTAAACCTATTAGGATGTGTGGCCTTGTTGGAGTAGGTGTGTCACTGTGGGTGTGGGCTTAAGACCCTCCCCCTGGCTGCCTGGAAGTCAGTCTTCTACTAGCAGCCTTCAGATGAAGATGTAGAACTCTCAGCTCCTCCTGTACCATGCCTGCCTGGATGCTGCCATGTTTCTGTCTTGATGACAATGGACTGAACCTCTGAGCCTGTAAGCCAACCTCAATTAAATGCTGTCTTTTATAAAACTTGCATTGGTCATGGTGTCTGTTCACAGCAGTGAAACCATAACTAAGACAATTGGTAAAGATCTTTTCCTAATCTGTTGATTGCCTTTTTGTGCTATTAACAGTGTTCTTTGCCTTACAGAAGCTTTGCAATTTTATGAGGTCCCATTTGTTGATTCTTGATCTTAGAGCATAAGTCACTGGTGTTCTGGTCAGGAAATTTACCCCTGTGTCCATGTATTCGAGGCTCTTCCCCACTTTCTCTTTTATTAGTTTCAGTGTATCTAGTTTTATGTGGAGGTCCTTGATCCACTTGGACTTGAGTTTAGTACAAGGAGATAAGAATGGATCAATGTGCATTCTTCTACATGCTGACCACCAGCTGAAGCAGCACCTTTTGATGAAAATGCTGTTTTTTTCCCCACTGGATGGTTTTAGCTACTTTGTCAAAGATCAAGTGATCATAGGTGTGTGGGTTCATTTCTGGGTCTTCAATTGTATTCCACTGATGTATCTGCCTGTCTCTGTACCAATACCATACAGTTTTTATCACTATTGCTCAGTAATACAGTTTGAGGTCAGGGATGGTGATTCCCACAGAAGTTCTTTTATTGTTGAGAATAGTTTTCACTATGCTGGGATTTTTGTTATTCCAAGTGAATTTGCAAATTGCTGTTTTTAACTCTATGAAGAACTGAGTTGGGATTTTGATGGGGATTGCATTGAATCTGTATATTGCTTTTGGCAAGATGGCTACTTTTACTATATTAATCCTGCCAATCCACTAGCATGGGAGATCTTTCCATCTTCTGAGGTCTTCGATTTCTTTCTTCAGAGACTTGAAGTTCTTGTCATACAGATCTTTCACTTTCTTGGTTAGAGTCAAAACAAGGTATTTTATATTATTTTTTACTATTATGAAGGGTGTCATTTCCCTATGAGTAGAGGAAGGCTACTGATTTGTTTGAGTCAATTTTATATCCAACCACACTGCTGAAATTGTTTATCAGTTGTAGAGTACACTCTACATAAGTATATTAACATATATCATCTGCAAATAGTGATATTTTGACTGCTTCCTTTCCAATTTGTATCCTTTTGACCTCTTTTTGTTATCTAATTGCTCCGGTTAGGACTTCGAGTACTATAGGGAGAGAGTGGGAAGCCTTGTTTAGTTCCTAATTTTAGTGGAATCTCTTTAAGTTTCTCTCCATTTGATGATGCTGTATATTGCTTTTACTATGGTTAGGTATGGGCTTTGAATTCCTGATCTTTCTAAGACTTTTACCAGGAAGGAGTTTTGAGTTTTGTCAAATGCTTTCTCAGCATCTAATATGATGATCATGTGGTTTTGTTCTTTGAGTTTGTTTATATAGTGGATTACTTTGATAGATTTCTGTATATTGAACCATCCCTTCATCCCTGGGATGAAGCACATTTGCTCATGATGGATGTGTGTTTCGATGTGTTCTTGGATTTGATTTGCAAGAATTTTATTGAGTATTTTTGTATTGATATTCAGAAGATAATTTGATCTGAAGTTTTCTTTCTTTTTCAGGTCTTTGTGTGGTTAGGTATAAGTGTTAACTGTGGCTTCATAGAACGGACTGGGTAGTATTCCTTCTGTTTCTATTTTGTGGAATAGTTTGAAGAATATTGGTATTAGATCTCCTTTGAAGGTCTGATGCTGGCGAGGATGTGGAGAAAGAGGAACACTCCTCCACTGGTGGGATTGCAAGCTGGCACAACAACTGGAAATCAGTCTGGCAGTTTCTCAGAAAATTGGACATTGTATTACCTGAGGGCACAGCTATACCACTCCTGGGGATATACCCAAAAGATGCTCCAACATATAACAAGGACACATGCTAAACTATGTTCTAGAAGCTGGAAAGGACCTAGATGTTCCTCAACAGAGGAATGGATACAGAAAATGTGGTATATTTACACAATGGAGTATTATTCAGGAATAAAAAACAATGAATTAATGAAATTCTAAGGCAAATGGGTGGAACTAGAAAATATCCTGAGTGAGGTAACCCAATCACAAAAGAACATACATGGTACACACTCACTGATAAGAGATATTAGTTCAATAACTTGAAATACCCAAGATACAATTCAATGACCACATGAAGCTCAAGAAGAAGGAAGACCAAAGTGTGGATGCTTCAGTCCTTTTTAGAACAGGGAACAAAATACTCATGGGAAGAAAAACAGAGACAAACAGTAGAACAGAGACTGAAAGAAAGGCCACCCAGAGACCCCTACCCGGGAATCTATCCCATATTTGTTCACCAAACCCAGACACTATTATGGATGCCAACAAGTGCTTGCCAACAGAAGCCTGATACAGCTGTCTCCTGAGAGGCTCTGCCAGAGCCTGACATATACAGAGCAGATGCTCGCAGCCAACCACTGGACTGAGCATGGGGTTCCCAATGGAGGAATTAGGGGACGGACTGAAGGAGCAGAAGGGGTTTGCAACCCCGTAGAAAGAACAATACCAACCAACCATACCCCCCAGAGCTCCCAGGGACTAAGCCACCAAGCAAAGAGTACACATGGCTCCAGCTGATTGTGTAGCATTGTTGGGCATCAATGGGAGGAGAGACCCTTGGTCCTTTGAAGGTTCGATGCTCCAGTGTAGGTGAATGCCAGGGTGGGTGGGTGGGTGGGTGGGTGGGTGGTCTGGGGAACACCTCATAGCAGCAGGGAGAGGTGGCATGAGATAGTGGGTTTCCGGGGGTGGAAGTGACTGGGAAAGGGGATAACATTTGAAATGTTAATAAAGAAAATGCCCAATAAAAAAAAAGTCCCATGTGCCTCATTCTGTTTTCTTGGAATTCTACTATCTTGTCATCAATCTCAGCTAAGTCCCTTGCAGTTGAGAAATGATGTGGACAGAAAGAAGCCCAACTGTCTGCCTGTCTCATCTGAGTCCTATCAGGAGAATGAATGTAGAGACCACCTTGTGGAATAGGGATGAGACAGCTCCACTACTGCTCAGTAAACTGCAAATGTACAGAACTGTTAGGATTATAGCAGCTAAAACCTATACTGGAAATGATATGAAAGATTAAACAGGGTTGGCTTATAGAGCCAGGAAGGTAGTTAGTACTACTGGTTAATATAAGTCTTAACTCTTATTTCCTCACAACATAGAAATTATAACAGTATACTTTGTTCTTGGAAGAAAGTTACCTTCTATATGCTTAGAACATAGTAGTACTCATATCATTATTTGTGTGTCAGTATAAAAACAGGATAGCAGCGGGCTCCCAATTACTAATGAACAGGAACAGGATACTAGTCTTCTCCAAATTATTACTGTATATTCTTTGGTAAAAGGAACATATTTTCTTTCTTTCTTTCTTTCTTTCTCTCTCTCTCTCTCTCTCTCTCTCTCTCTCTCTCTTTCTTTCTTTCTTTCTTTCTTTCTTTTGTATAATAAGCAAGTATCAGCTCTACACTTGGGAAAACATTATTCCAAAAACCTAAGTGTAGTATCCATAGAACAGGGAATTCATGGATTTCTGCTCCTCAGAAGTACCAGGGAAACTGTTTAATGAAAATATTCATAAACTTTGTACTTATGACTGTTGCAATTTATTTTTGTTTTTTGTTTTTTTCCCCAAAGAAGAACAGAATTTAGAGAATCAGCAGCCCTTAACCCGGATGATCCGAATGAGGAAACGCTGAGGCTGTCTGCTGGCTTCTAGATCCCCCAGGGACCACTCCTACTTTCCTGCTTGGGTTTCATTTTCCCACCCCACCTTCTTGCCCGACACTGAAGTATTTTTTATTTGTTTCATTTTTTAAAACGTCCCCCATCTTTTTCCTTTCTCATTTTTGCAGTTTTTGTATGACTTTGTGTCTATATTGGCATCCTGGTTTCATTTCTGTTGGGATAACCACCATGGCCACAGTAACTTGGGGAGGGGCGGTCTTACTTCACCTTACTGCTCACAGTACTGCGTAAAGGGCGCCAAGGCAGGCACCTGGAGGCAGGAGCGGATGCAGAGATCACACTGCATGCTGCTCTGTTCCTCATGGCTTGCTCAACCTGTTTTTTTTTTTTTTCTTCAAATTTAATCAACAGATATTTATTCAACTAAGGATTATAAAGTTAAATAAGTTATAATGTAGCTCTTAACTTTAGATATTAATTGGTAGCATAAAAATATACCCTGATCCTGTTTAGATAGCTTATTACAAAGTGTGAATATAATGAAACCTTCATAAAAATACAGACTGATAGATTTTTTAAAGTAACAAAGATATCAAATTATTGTCAACTAATAAGTATGCAAAGTAGCTTATTCTTAGTGATGTAATAGAAATCCTTTACTATTTACTTATAATTTTTTATCATTTATTTACTTATGTATGTATGTATGTATGTATGTATATATTTATTTATTTTAAACTCCAGATTTTATTCCCCTTCATGTCCACCCTCTGACTGTTCCACATCCCATGACTCCTCCCCTCCTACCCTGTCTCCACAAGGATGCTCCCAACCCAACCCCCACCCCACCAGACCTCTAAACTCCCTGGGGCCTCCAGTCTCTTGAGGGTTGGGTGCATCTTCTCTGACTGAATCCAGACCCGGCTGTCCTCTGCTGTATGAGTGTTGGGGGCCTCATATCAGCGGGTGTATGCTGCCTGGTTGGTGGTCCAGTCAGCTTGCTTTTTATACGTTGGGTGCCACCACTCCCCAAGGGCTAAGTCCTTCCAGATTTATCATTCATCAGACTTGCCTACAGGTAATCAGATGGAGGCAGTTCTTCAATTGAAGTTTCCTTTTCCCTGATAATCCTAGCTCAAGTCATGTGGAAAAAAAAACCAAACAAGCAAAATAAAAAACAAAACAAACAAGCAAGCAAACAAACAAACAAACCAACCAACCCCCAGGACCCTGAGGCTTTCCTTGTAATTCTCTTGTAATATCCAGCTCTCTTTCATAAGAGTTATAACACAACACTTGGCTGTCCTTTTGTCGTTTTACCTGATTGCAAGGGAAAGAAATGAGACCAAGAATTTCCCTTTAAAGCTTTCTTTTGTAACTTCACAAATATAACTGGCCTCAACTACATATCCTTGAGTCTTTTTCATAATTAGTGTAAAATATAAGAGATTATCATAGAGTGCTTATAAAATAACGAACTCACTATCATTCTGAAGGAAAATTATCTGTGATATATTTCTACATATTAATTCTATTATGTTAGTTTTTTGCTTTTCTGTATTTTGGAGGATGTCATGAAGAATAGTGTTAACAAATCCTGGTGCATATTTATATAAATACACAAGATAAAAGTGGTAGTTTTTGCATTTTATCCTTGTTCGAATAGTATTCTGGCTACTTCAGGGGCAGGTTAATTTACGAAGGCCAAATTATTATTGAAAATAATCACTTAGTCATCATGTAGTTACCCAATAGACTTCAAATTTATCCATCCCATCTGTAATCATGTTCCATTTGACCATCATCTTTCTCAGGATCTTTTTTCCACAGTCAACCAACCCTGTCAATGGGCAACGAACTACCATTCTATTTTTTTTTTAACTACTGTGAAATAAATTCCTTTTTTGTTTAGATTTCACTAAACAAGACATTATGAGTAATATAATGTGGTGTTTGTCTTTGTCTAACTTTTGGACTTCACGTAGTATCCTCTAGGTTATTGCAAATGGTAGAATTTTATTCTTTGTAATGGCTGCACTATATATTCCACCCTCCTGAATATGTGTGTGTATATCACATTTTCTTTATACGCACTTATCTGCTTATACATACATATGCACACTCTTTGTATCTACAATCAATATATAAGTAAGGAGCTCTCTTCCACGTACTGCTTCCATTCTTATATCCCTAGTCATGAGACTGCTGTATTCTACTCTAGCTTTTGCTTTGGGGATCGTCACAGGAATCTGCTTTCTCACCAGCTGTATGTAGGGTTTTCATCTCCCATGCCTATAGCAGCACTTGTGATCTTTTGTCTTTTCAGTAACAGCCATGCTTGTTGGAGTGAAATGGCATCTCGTTATGGTTTCAACTTGAGTTTCTGTAAGTCTTTTGAAAAAAGTATTTTTTCTTTTAAAATTGGATTGTTTATTTTGCTATAGTTTTAAAAACATAGCTTTTGTATAATAAGCTTTTTCAATTTATATAGTTGGCAAATATGTTTTCCCACTCTCTTCTACTTTTTGATTATCTTCCTTGTTGTACAAAGTAACAAAGTGCAAACAACACTCCAGTTGGTGCAGCATGACATGTCTGGTTTTGCTTCTGTTATCTGTTCTTTTAGATTTCTCTTCCATATACTGATTCCGTCCTTTTGATACATGGCATATGCCATTAAGTCTTATAAGTTTTCTTGTCGTATTGCACAGTTAGGTATTCTGTTTAAGTATAAAACCATTTTAAATGAAAATCAGGTTACCCTTAAAGTGAAAACATTGTAGCAACTTCTACAATGGGGCACTCATTCAAGACAGTGTGTCAGCATATGTATAAATCCCTAGGACTACTCAGATCCAGTCAGTCTCCAGACAACATAACTAGATATCGCATAACTGTTGTCTAATAAAACTCCTAAAAAGTTTTCTCAAGTAACAAGATGAGGGAGGGGGGAACCGGGAAAGGGAAAATAATTTGGAATGTAAACAAAGAATATAGAAAAAAAAAAAAAAAGAAAGAAACAAGATGAAGAGAGTGCTTTTGCATGTATTTTAGAAAGGAATCCCCTAAAGCATACAAGCATACAGGAAATAAGTGATCTTTTAGTGTATTTCAGCTCCAGACATCAGAAACAAAATGAGTAGTGATGTCTCCAGATGTCTGAGATCATATATAGTGCCTTGAACAAGAGTCATTATTGCACGGTATTGATACTCATCTGAATGCTGACAGTGGGTGTAAAAATGTTCTTACCAAGAAGAATTTGAGCACAAAATACTCAAGTTAAAGACTAGGAAGGTAACTTCAAAAGCCCAACACGAAGCATAAAGTAACTCAGAGGACAAATCAATAAAAAGACAAACCTGAAGAAAATATAGTCTCTAACAAAGAAATATACTGGTTATAAACAGGAAGACTTTGGATTAAACCCCACTTACAAAACTGTTTGGTTTATACAGGATTTAATAATAATAATAATAATAATAATAATAATAATAATAGCAACAACAACAGAAAACTAGTTGGCAATATTGAAAAATACAATTGCTGTTTACCTGAGAAACTGGACAGTGAGTGCGGTAAGAGTGGGCCAACATCCCTGCCTCGCCACGGTTATCTGGAGCAGAGCAGTGGCTGCTCCTCCAGAAAGGGCGTGGCTCTCCAGCTCCCTTCAGCAGCTTCCTGATTCATTCCACCATCCTGGCCTCTGGAGGAGGTTAGGTTTCCAACTTCTGGAATAGAAAGGACTGTGAGAATAAGGCAGAAGCACCCACTCTGGCCCTGGTAAGAGGCAAAATTAAATTTTATTCATTATTTAAACTATATTTTCATTTCCTTAAAAGGGTGAAGGGTGAGCTCTCTGTAGGCTAGCAACATTCTGTGTGTACAGGGAGGGATACCATTAAGCCAGTTAAAAGCCATAAGCACACAGGTAAACTGTCTTACTAATGGTGCTAAGTTGGCCCCTTAGCCTGGTGATTTTTGAGTCAGTGACTGCGTAGAACCTCCCCCCACAACCATTATCTTCTATATCTCCACTCTTTACACAATATGTACCGTATCTTGGTATACAATTTGTGTGAAGGACTATGATAGCTATTGGAAACCCAAACACTAGAACACAGTCCACATTTTAAGGTGCTTACTACATGGGAAGAGAAGGCTGAGGACCAAGTCATGTTAACATTTAATGGACCTGGCCTTGGCAGAGATAAGCATGGAGTACTAGAAGGGCAAAGAACAAGTCGACTTTTCAAGGGTAAGGGTGGTAGGGGGCTATGGCTACATCTTGGACTGCACAGAGGTTAGACAGGCAAAGAAAGGTCACCAGAGGACTAGAGACTTCACTGAATTCAATTCAAAACATTTCCATCCCAAAACATTAATATGAAAGGGTTTATATTTCTGTCTATTGTTAACACAACACTGTACTAATTTTTAGCAGATAACCAGACATAAAGGTCTATTTTTGTCAGACCTTTAACTTTGTGATATGGTAAGTTTTGATTATTTGCTTGATTTTTGTAATGTAGAATGATGATGTGACACACCTTCAGGATATAATAATAAAGAATGATTCTTTTCAGTAAGAAAGAGATACTAGAAATTAATTCATATAAGCCTAAGTTGAAAAGGAAGCGGGGTGCAACAATATCTGGGAGGTGGAGGCAGGAGGCTTGAGATTTCAAAGTCAACCTTGTATACAAAATGAGTCGGAAATATGCTTTGGCTAAAGGTACCCCTATTTTATGCACAAAACCAAACACAAACAAGTCAAAAGGGACTGAACATAGCCAGGGTGAGGCAGACAATGTAGTTTCAAGCTATAGGAGAAAATATCCTTTATGAGAGGAATCCTGAGTGAAGCAAAGATGTTGGTTACAGTGCTAAACAGATGAACACATGGATGATATTACACATGACACCTTACACATGCACATGTTAAGTCATTTAATATTCAGTACAATTCTTCAAGGCAAGTGCTTTTAATATTTTTATTACAGCATAAAACTAGTGCCCAAGAAGTGAGGCAACTTCATGGCCTTTGCAGTTCTGGTGTGTCAATGGACCCCACCCGCATGTACCATTATCTAGCAATCATACATTTTACCGCTTATCATTGTCCTATTTGTCTCTTCTGGAAAGAAGCACTTTCCAAGCAAGCACTGTAAGCACAGGATACAGTAGACATTATAACAGACAGAAATCCTTGAGAAGTTTTGCTTTGAGTTCAGTAACTTCTCAAAGACTAGCTTTGAGCATGTTTCCCTCACAAGACACAAAGTATTTTACAAATGCTTGAGTTAAAATATTTTCCAAAAATATTTTCTGGGTGGATCATAATACAGCTGATGCTCTTGCCATGTTCACCACCTTCAATGTAAGATAGGGGGCTAAAGAATACAGTTCCTTTTTTTTTTTAAAATTTAATTTTATTTTCTCTATTCTTTGTTTACATTCCAAAGGCTTTCCCCTTTCCCAGTTCCCCCCCACCATATGTCCCATAAGTCCTCTCCCCCCCCAACTCTTCCCCAATCACCCCCCCCCCCCCGCACCATTTCTCTGTTCTGGACCTACAAAACTGGATCCAATCTTTTCAGGCCCAGGGTCCTCTCCTTTCTTCTTCTTGGGAATCATTTGACTTGCTAATTGTGCCTTGAGAATTTAGGGCTTCTGGGCTCATTAATATCCACTTATCAGTGATTGCATTTCTTGTGCATTCTTTTGTGATTGGTTTAATTCGCTTAGGATGATATTTTCCAGATCTAACCATTTGCCTACAAATTGCATGAATTCATTATTTTTAATTGCTGAGTAGTATTCCATTGTAAAAATATACCACATTTTCTGTATCCATTCCTCCTTTGAGGGATATCTGGCTCCTTCCAAAACTTGGGAAGACCCTGGAGGACATGGGCACAGGGGAAAGTTCCTGAACAGAACACCAATAGCTTATGCTCTAAGATCAAGAATTGACAAATGGGACCTCTTAAAATTACAAAGTTTCTGTAAGGCAAAGGACACTGTCAGAAGGACAAAACAGCAACCAACAAAGTGGGAAAAAATCTTCACCAACCCCACATCCGACAGAGGGCTAATATCCAATATATACAAAGAACTCAAGAAGTTAGACCCCAAAGAACCAAATAACCCTATCAAAAAATGGGGTACAGAGCTAAACAAAGAATTTTCACCAGAAGAATGGCCGAGAAACACCTTAAGAGATGTTCAACATCATTAGTCATCAGGGAAATGCAAATCAAAACAACCCTGAGATTCCACCTCATACCAGTCAGAATGGCTAAGATTAAAAACTCAAGAGACAACAGGTGCTGGCGAGGATGTGGAGAAAGAGAAACACTCCTCCACTGTTGGTGGGATTGCAAAATGGTAAAACCGCTCTGGAAATCAGTTTGGCGGTTCCTCAGAAAATTGGGCATGTCACTTCCAGAGGACCCTGGCATACCACTCCTGGGCATATACCCAGAGGATTCCCCTGCATACAATAAAGACACATGCTCCACTATGTTCATAGCAGCCTTGTTTATAATAGACAGTTCCTTTAAAAAAACAAAAAACAAAAAACAACCTTAGGAATGAAAGCAAGGTAGAAGCATGAAGAATACCTAGTGCATAATATGATATATCCTCGTATTTCAAGACATTCATTGCTCAACTGATGAAATTTACCTAAAACACCAACTCATCTTTCCTCCCCACCATCATAATAGAGGCCTAACTAAACATTATTGTAATGTTCATAGTACTATACCAGAGACGGGAACTGGCCCGAAAGCTTCCTTCCTCAGGTCTGGCTTTCATGGTTCCAGAAGGCACATCTCAAACTTCCAAAGGAAGGAAGCAACCATCACGGCTGCCTAAAGAAGAGCCTAACAGGAACAAAAGAGGCAAGCTAACACGGATGTGCAAAGTCCAGGAGCCTCCTTCCTACACAAAGAACTACAGGCAACCAAGGATTTCTGAGACGGGGAGAATTAGTCTTCTGCAGTGAAGAACACACTGATTGGTTATCTAAGGCCAGACAGTTAGCTCTGAAAACACACATACAAGTAACACTATGCATTCTAAGCAGCAGTTTGTACCTGTATGTTTAGGAATGTATGTAAGTATGAATGTAACAACGAGCAATGAAGAGAGGCCATGGACTGCAAAGGAAGGAAGAGCGTATGACAGGTGCTGAAGGAAGGAAAGGGAAGGGTGTTTAAGGGATGGGATTATAATCTCAAAAAGTAAAAGAAGTAATGAAAAGAATAACACTGGAAACAATATTTCAGACCCAAGAAGAATAAGCACAGCCAAGAGAATGTGGGAGAGAAGCAAATGGAGCTATAATTACTGTGACAAACACTAGGACTAAGGACACACACAGCAAATACAAACAACAAACAGTGCGATCAGCACACACCATTCATTAATAACTGTAATTTCTCTAATAAAAGACACAGGTTAGTTGAATGGATTAAGTAATAAAACCCATCCTTCTGTTGCCTTCCAGATATTTGTGTCATCTGCACAATAGGAACTACCTTAAAGTAAAAGGACGGAAAAACACTCTGAGCCGGTGTGAACCGGAAGGAGGCAGGTTTCCCTATCTGAGCCAGTGTGAACCGGAAGGAGGCAGGTCTCCCTACACTAATATTTGACAAACGGACTTTACACTGGAACAAGTCAGGAGAGATAGAGAATAGTTAGTTCTAATTAAAGGAACAATCAACTAAGTAGACATTATAATCCTAAACACATATGTACCACACTCAACCATAAACACAAACACATTCATTTTCATAAAAAGTATATTACTGGGCATGAAGACAGGTTAACTCCAGCTCAATAAGAAGAGCTGATTTTAACACAGTACTTATTCTTACAGAAGGACATTAGAAAAACAATAAAAAGAGAAACACCAGAGTTAAATGGCCTCATGTAGGGACAGAGAAATACATCAATGGTTAATAGGGCTTGTTGGTTTTCTAAAGGACCTCTTCAGTTCCCAGTATACACAAGGTGGCTGACAACCTTCCCTAACTCTAGTTTCAAGGACTCTGATACCCTCTTCTGGCCTCTGTAGATATCAGGCATGCACAGAGTACTTTCTGTACATACATGCAGGAAAAATACTCATAGACTTATAAATAAATAAGTAAATAAAACCATATATCAAATGAAAACAAAAGATATTTACAGAACATTTCATGGAAACACAAAGAATATACACTCTAGACAGCAGCCTATTAAAGATCATTTAAAATAGATTACATATTAGGATAAAACCAAACACTAAAAATAGAAGATACGATTAAGTTCATGCATCCTATTTACTGTAATGCAACAAAACTGTAAATGAACGACAGCCAAGTCTCTAGTAAGTACATACAGAATCATAGGGAGATTGAACAACTCAGTACTGAATGACAATTGGGCCAAAAACCAAGTCAGGAAACACAAATCCTAGAATTAAATAAAAAATAAAAATATAACACAATTAAGCTTCTAGGAAACATTAAAGGAAGCTCTATGAGAGAAATTGCTCAAAGTACTATGTTAAAAATCAGAAGATGTACTGTAAGAGACAATGATGCATCTGAAGAATCTGAAGAAACAATAACAAACAAAACCCAAATGTAGTAGATAGCAAAAAATAATAAAAATCAAACAAGAAATTAATAAAATAGACACAGCTAATAATACAATCAATCAATGAATCTAAGAGGTCATTCTTTGAGAAAATAAACAAAATCAACAGATCCTTGGTCCAGTCAGCTCAAAAAAAGAAAACTACTCAAATGAACAGAACCAGAGATGAACAGGGAAATGTCATAACAAACATCAAGGAAATACAGACTATTATAAGCAAATTCTTTAAAAACAGACCTAGACTTCATTAGTTAGAAAACCTAAAGCATATACAAGTTTCTAGAATCACCCAAACCATCTAAAGCATCAAACATGTGATTACCAATTTATACAGACCCACAAACAAATAAGGAGAAAACAATGAAAAAGAGCTTCTATCAGATGTAGGGTTGGTGAAAATCCTTTCCCAATCTTTAGTATGTCATTTTGTCCCATTAATGGTGACCTTTGTCTAACAGAAGCTTTTGAGTTTCATGAGATCTCATTTATTATTTGTTGATCTTAAGAGTGGGAACTATAGGTTCTGTTCTGTTTAGGAAGTTTTCTCCCTTACCAATGAGTTCAGGGCAATTCACCACTTTCTATTCTAATAGATTTAGTGTATCTGGGTTTATGTTGAGATCTCTGATCCACTTGGGCTTAAGTTTTGTGCAGGGTGAGAGATATGGGTCTATTTGCATTCTTTTACAGGTGACATCCAGTTATACCAGCACCATTTGTTGAAGATGCTCTTTCCTTTCTATTGCATGGTTTGGCTTCTTTGTCAAAAATCAAGTGTCCATAGGTGCGTGGGTTTATTTTGGGTCTTTGATTTGATTGCACTGATCAACCTGCCTGTTTTTATGCCAATACCATGCCATTTTTTACGACTATTGCTCTGTAGTACAGCTTGGTGTTAGGGATGGTAATAACTCCAGAAGTTCTTTTATTGTACAGAATTGTTTTAGCCATGCTGGATTTTTATTTTTCCATACGAAGTTGAGGATTGTTTTTTAAAAGTCTGCAAAGAACTGTGTTGGAATTTCGATGGGAATGGCATTGAATCTGTAGATTGTTTTTGGTAAAATGTTCATTTTCATTATGTCAATCCTACCTATCCACAAATATGGGAGATTTTCCCATCTTCTCATACCTTCTTCAATTTCTTTCTTCAGAGACTTGAGGCTCTTGTCACACAGGTCTTTTACTTTGTTGGTTAGAGTTACACCAAGATATTTTATATTATTTTTGACTATTGTAAAGTGTATTGTCTCTCTAACTTCTTTCTCAGCTCATTTATCATTTGCATAAAGGAGATCTACATATTTCTTTGAGTTAATTTTGTATCCAGCCACTTTGCTGAAGGGGTTTATTAGTTGT
Organism: Apodemus agrarius; assembly: GCA_964023405.1. Lineage (NCBI taxonomy): Eukaryota > Metazoa > Chordata > Mammalia > Rodentia > Muridae > Apodemus > Apodemus agrarius. The sequence continues at coordinate 135,674,695 of OZ030008.1, forward strand.
ATAAGTTCTCTGGTAGAGTACATAGCTAAACAGAGAATTCTCAACAGAGCAATAACTATTGGCCAAGAAAGACGTGCAATGTTCAATGTTCTTAATCATCAGGGAAATGCAAATGACAGCGGCCCTGAGATTCCACCTTACACACATCAGAATGGCGAAGACAAAAAACTCAGGGTACAGCATATGGTGGTGAGGATGTAGAGGAAGGGGAACACTCCTTCATTGCTGGAGGGGAGTGAAAACTTGTATAACCAAAACTGGGAATAGTTCTATTTCAAGATCCATTCCTGGGTATATATACAAAAGATAGTCCACCATATCACACAGACAATTGCTTAACTATGCTCATAGCAGGCTTATCCATAATAACTAGAAATTGAAAACAACCCAAATGTCCCTCAAATAAAGACTGGATAAAGAAAATGTGGCTAATTTGCACAATGGTATACTACTCAGCTATTAAAAACAAGGACATCATCAATTTTGCAGACAAGTGGATGGAACTAGAAATATCATGAATGAGGTAACCTAGATCCAAAAGGACATGCACAGTATGTACTCACTTATAAATAGATATTAGCCAGAAAGTATAGGATAACTATGTAGCAACCCATCCACAAAACCTTCAACCCAAAATGTGTCCTGGTTACTAGATGTTCAGGGACAAAGATAAAGCAGAGACTGAGGGAATGGCCAACCAATGACTGGCCCAACTTGAGACCTATCCCATGGGGAAGAACCTATCTCGGACACTATCAATAATACTTTATCATGCTTTGAAACAGGAACTTAGCATAACTGTTCTCTGAGAGGATCCACTCAGTAGCCAATAGAAATAGATGCAGAGAACCACAGCCAAAAATTAGATGGGGCTTGGGAGTCTTATAAAGAGTTGAGGAACTAATTGGGACCCTTGGAGATTCCCAAACTGATCCATCAACCAAAGAGTGGGCATGGGCTGGACCTAAGCCTCTCCTGCATGTATGTAGCAGATGTGTAGCTTGGTCTTCATAGGGGATATGCTAACTATTGGAGCAGAGTCGTTTGCCTGTTTGTGGATCCTGTTCCCACAAATGGGGTGCCTTGTCTGGCTTCAGTGGGAGAGGATGTGCCTAGTCCTGCAGTGACTTGATGTGCTAATGTGGGGTGATATTCAGGGAGTGGTCTCTCCGCAAAGTATAAGGGGAGGGGGAAATGGAGGAAGACATATATGAAGGGGGTACTTGAGGATGAGAGGGGGCTATTTCCATTTAAAGTAAATAAATAAATTAATGAAAAAAATGAACAAAGAATTACACTAATTTCTCAATAGAGACTCTAAAAGCCTAGGTAGATGGTAGCATACTCTAAGAGACCATAAATGCCAATCCAGATTACTATATCCAGCAAAACAATCAATCACCATATATGGAAGAAACAAGATATTCCAAAATAAAGTTGAATTTAAACAATATAATTTAAATAATATAAGCAATACTTCAGAAGTACCAGAAGGAAAACTCTGATCCATGGAAGTTAACTATACCCTCCAAAATAAAGGACATAAATAATCTCACACCAGCAAAACCCACCTGATGACTAATGATGTTGAACATTTCTTAAGGTACTTCTCAGCCATCTGAAGTTCTTCAGGTGAAAATTCTTTGTTTAGCTCTGTACCCGATTTTTTAATAGGGTTATTTGGTTCTCTGGGGTCTACCTTCCCCAGAAATGAACCCACACACCTATGGTCACTTGATCTTCATCAAAGGAGCTGAAAACATTCAGTGGAAAAAAGATAGCCTTTTCAACAAATAGTGCTGGTTCAACTGGAGGTCATACAGAAGAATGCAAATTGATCCATTCTTATTTCCTTGTACTAAGCTCAACTCCAAGTGGATCAAGGACCTACACATAAAGCCAGACACACTGAAACTAATAGAAAAGAAACTGGGGAAGACCCTTGAGGACATGGGCACAGGGGGAAAGTTCCTGAACAGAACACCAATAGCTTATGCTCTAAGATCAAGAAGTGGCAAATGGGACCTCATAAAATTACAAAGTTTCTGTAAGGCAAAGCACACTGTCAAAAGGACAAAACGGCAATTGGGAATTTTTTCCCTAAAAAAAAATGGGAAAAGATCTTCATCAACGTTCTACATCCAACAGAGGGCTAATATCCAATATATATAAAGAACTCAAGAAGTCAGACCCCAGAAACCCAAATAACCCTATTAAAAATGGGGTACAGAGGTAAACAAATAATTTTCACCTGAAGAACATCAGATGGCTGAGAAGCACCTTAAGAAATGTTCAACATCATTAGTCATTAGGGAAATGCAAATTAAAACAACCCCGAGATTTCACCTTACACCAATCAGAATGGCTAAGATTAAAAACTCAGGAGACAGCAGGTGTTGGCGAGGATGTGGAGAAAGAGGGACACTCCTCCACTGCTGGGATGGTAAGCTGGTACAACCACTCTGGAAATCAGTCTGGTGGTTCCTCAGAAAACTGGGCATGACACTTCCAGAGGACCCTGCTTTACCACTCCTGGACATATACCCAGAGGATTCCCTGGCATGTAATAAGGACACATGCCCCACTATGTTCATAGCAGCCCTAGTTATAATAGCCAGAAGCTGGAAAGAACCCAGATGTCCCTCAATGGAGGAATGGATACAAAAAATGTGGTATATATACACAATGGAGTACTATTCAGCCATTAGAAACAATGAATTCATGAACTTCTTAGACAAATGGATGGAACTGGAGAACATCATCCTACGTGAGGTAACCTAGTCTCAAAAGAACACTCACTGGTAAGTGGATATTAGCCTAGAAGCTTGGAATACCCAAGTGTCTTAGGGTTTCTATTCCTGCACAAACATCATGACTAAGAAGCAAGTTGGGGAGGAAAGGGTTTATTGAGCTTACACTTCCACACAGTTGTTCATTACCAAAGGAAGTCAGGACTGGAACTCAAGCAGGTCAGGAAGCAGGAGCTGATGCAGAGGCCATGGAGGAATGTTCCTTACTGGCTTGCTTCCCCTGGCTTGCTTAGCCTGCTTTCTTATAGAACCTAAGAATACCAGCCCACAGATGGTACCACCCACAAGGGGCCCTCCTCCACCCCCTTGATCACTAATTGAGAAAAATGCCCCACAGCTGGATTTCATGGAGGCACTTCCCCAACTGAAGCTCTTTTTCCTATGATAACTCCAGCCTGTGTCAAGTTGACACACAAAACCAGCCAGTACACCAAGACACAATCAACATATCAAATTATGTCCAAGAAGAACAAAGAAGTGGCCCCTGGTTCTGGAAAGGCTCATTGCAGCAGTGTAGGGGTGTACCAGAACAGGGAAGTGGGAAGGGCTGGGTGGGGGAACAGGGGGAAGGAAGAGGGCTTATGGGACTTTTGGAAAGGGGGGATCCAGGAAAGGGGAAATCATTTGAAATGTAAATAGAGAATATATTGAATAAAAAATGAAAAAAAAAAAACCTTGAATGCAAGGGAACCAAGTTTGTAAAAAAACAAAAACAAACAAACAAACAAAAACCAACACTACTTAAAGCTTAAGTTACACATTGACTTTCACACATTAACAGTGAGAGATTTCAGTACCCACTCTCATCCATGATAGGTCATCCAGACAAAAACGAAACAAAAACCTTGGAGCTAACAGACATCATGAACCAAGTGGACAGAACAGGTATCTATGGAACATTTCACCCAAACACAAAAGAATATAGCTTCTCAGCACCTCAAACTCCAAAATTGACCAGACTGGGTCATAAAGCAAGTCTCTGCACATACAAGAAAAGTGAAATAACACCCTATATACTATCAGACCAGTGACTGGTTTCTTTCATTAGGGGAAGGTTCAAAAGAGGTGGCCTGAGTAGGTGACTCATTCCTTAGCCCAGACAGCCCCTCCTGTGAAAGTGGAATTAACATCAAAATACAAACAGCACCAGAGCCATCCATAACTGAATAATACTCTACTCAATGACACCTTAGTCAAGGAAGAAATGAAGAAAGAAATCAAAGACTTTTTAGAATTCCATAAAAATGAAGGTACAACTTACCCAAATCTTTGCTACACAATGAGAACAGTGCTAAGAGGAAAACTCATGGCCCTGAGTGTCTCGAAAAAGAAACTGGAGAGAGCATACAATAGCAGCTTAATGGCACACCTGAAAGTCCTGGAACAAAAAGAAGCTAATTCACCCAGGAGGAGTAGAAGACAGGAAATCATCAAACTAAGGGCTGAAATCAATCAAGTAGAAACAAAGAGAACCATACAAAGAATCAACAAAACCAGGAGCTGGTTCTTTGAGAAAATCAACAAGATAGATAAACCATTAGCCAGACTAACCAAAGGGCACAGAGACAGTATTCAAATTAACAAAATTAGAAAAGAAAAGGGAGATATAACAACAGAGACTGAGGAAATTCAAAAGATCATCAGATCCTACTACAAAAGTCTATACTCAACACAACTGGAGAATCTGGAGGAAATGGACAATTTCCTAGACAGATACCAAATACCAAAATTAAATCAGGATCAATTAGATCAGATAAACAGTCCCATAACCCCTAAAGAAATAGAGGGGGTTATAGAAAGCCTCCCAACCAAAAAAAGTACGGGACCAGATGGTTTTAGTGCAGAATTCTATCAGGCCTTCAAAGAAGACCTAACACCAATACTCTTCAAACTATTCCACAAAATAGAAACAGAAGGAACACTGCCCAACTCATTCTATGAAGCCACAATTACGCTGATACCAAAACCACACAAAGATCCAACAAAAAAAGAGAACTACAGGTCAATTTCCCTTATGAATATCGATGCAAAAATACTAAATAAAATTCTTGCCAACCGAATCCAAGAGCACATCAAAACGATCATTCACCATGATCAAGTAGGCTTCATCCCAGGGATGCATGGATGGTTCAATATACAGAAATCCATCAATGTAATCCACTACATAAACAAACTAAAAGAGAAAAAAAAAACCACATGGTCATCTCATTAGATGCAGAAAAAGCATTTGACAAAATTCAGCATCCTTTCATGCTAACAGTCCTGGAAAGAACAGGAATTCAAGGCCCATACCTAAACATAGTAAAAGCAATATACAGCAAACCAGTAGCCAACATCAAAATAAATGGAGAGAAACTTGAAGCAATCCTACTAAAATCAGGGACTAGACAAGGCTCTCTCTCATTATCTTTTCAATATAGTACTTGAAGTTCTAGCGAGAACAGTTAGACAACATAAGGACGTCAAAGGGATACAAATTGGAAAGGAAGAAGTCAAACTACCATTATTTGCAGATGATATGATAGTATACATAAGTGACCCAAAAAACTCCACCAGAGAACTCCTACAGCTGATAAACAACTTCAGCAAAGTGGCTGGTTATAAAATCAACTCAAGCAAATCAGTAGCCTTCCTGTACTCAAAGGACAAGCAGGCTGAGAAAGAAGTTAGGGAAATAACACCCTTCACAATAGCCACAAACAATATAAAGTATCTTGGCGTGACTCTAACCAAACAAGTGAAAGATCTTTGACAGGAACTTCAAGTCGTTGAAGAAAGAAATAGAAGAAGACCTCAGAAGATGGAAAAATATTTCATGCTCTTGGATTGGTAGGGTCAATATAGTAAAAATGGCCACCTTGCCAAGAGCAATCTACAGATTCAAAGCAATCCCCATCAAAATACCAATTCAATTCTTCATAGATCTAGAAAGAGCAATTCTCAAATTAATTTGGAGTAACAAAAAATCCAGGATAGCTAAAACTATTCTCAACAATAAAAGGACTTCTGAGGGAATCAATATCCCTGACCTCAAGCAGTACTACAGAGCAATTGTGTTAAAAACTGCATGGTATTGGTACAGCGACAGGCAAGTAGATCAATGGAATAGAACTGAAGACCCAGAAATGAACCCACAGAGATATGGTCACTTGATCTTTGATAAAGGAGCTACAACCATCCAGTGGAAAAAAAATAGCCTTTTCAACAAATGGTGCTGGTTCAACTGGAGGTCAACATGCAGAAGAATGCGAATTGACCCACTCTTATCTCCTTGTACTAAGATCAACTCTAAGTGGATCAAAGACCTCCACATAAAACCAGACACACTGAAATGAATAGAATAGAAACTGGGGAAGACCCTGGAGGACATGGGCACAGGGGGAAAGATCCTGAACAGAACACCAATAGCTTATGCTCTAAGATCAAGAATTGACAAATGGGACCTCATAAAATTACAAAGTTTCTGTAAGGCAAAAGACACTGGCAGAAGGACAAAACAGCAACCAATAAATTGGGAAAAGATCTTCACCAACCCCACATCCAACAGAGGGCTAATATCCAATATATACAAAGAACTCAAGAAGTTAGACCCCAAAGAACCAAACAACCCTATTAAAAATGGGGTACAGAGCTAAATAAAGAATTTTCACCAGAAGAAATACAGATGGCTGAGAAGCACCTTAAGAGATGTTCCACATAATTAGTCATCAGGGAAATGCCAATCAAAACAACCCTGAGATTCCACCTCACACCAGTCAGAATGGCTAAGATTAAAAACTCAAGAAACAACAGGTGCTGGCGAGGATGTGGAGAAAGAGGAACACTCCTACAGTGTTGGTGGAATTGCAAGATGGTACAACCACTCTGGAAATCAGTATGGCAGTTCCTCAGAAAATTGGGCATGACACTTCCAGAGGAACCTGTCATACCACTCCTGGGCATATACCCAGAGGATTCCCCTGCATGCAATAAAGACACATGCTCCACTATGTTCATAGCAGCCTTATTTATAATAGCCAGAAGCTGGAAAGAACCCAGATGTCCCTCAAAGGATGAATGGATAAAGAAAATGTGGTATATTTATACAATGGAATACTACTCAGCAATTAAAAATAATGAATTCATGCAATTTGTAAGCAAATGTTTGGATCTGGAAAATATCATCCTAATCGAGTTAACCCAATCACAAAAGAATACACATGAATTTCAATCACTGATAAGTGGATATTAATGAGCCCAGAAGCTCTGAATACTCAAGGCACAATTAGCTAAGCAAAAGATTCCCAAGAAATAGGAAGGAGAGGACCCTGGTCTGGCAAAGACTAAATCCAGTTTTGTAGGAGAGAACCAGAACAGAGAAATGGTGGTGAGGGGGAGTGATTGGGGAATGGGGGCGGGGAAGAGAACTTATGGGACATATGGTGAGGGGAGGAACTGGGAAAGGGGAAAGCCTTTGGAATGTAAACAAAGAATATAGAAAATAAAAAAAAAATCCAATACAATTCTTTATAGACCATGAAAGAATAATATTCATCTTAATATGCAAAACAAAGCAAAATAAAGCCTAGAACCCAGCATAGGTAAAACAATCCTGAACAATGAAAGAACTTCTGAAGCTATCACCATGCCTGCTTTCAAGCTGTAATATAAAGCTATAATTTAAAAACATAATCAAAAACCACCCGATCCTGACATTAAAACAGACATGTTGATTAATGCAATCAAATTGAAGACCCAGACATAAATCCACACAGCTATTTTTGATAAAGAAGCCAAAGGACATAACGGAAAAAACCTGCATGTTCAACAGATGGTGCTTATCTATCACCCAGTATATTCATCACCCAGCAGAAAACTCAAGTGGGTCAAAGGCCTCAATATTAAGCTGATACATTAAACCTGAAAGAAGAGAAAGTGGGTAACAGTCTTAAGCATACTGCATAAGCACCGGAGACAACTTTCTGAGCACAACACTATTAGAAAAGGTACTAAGAGCAACAATTAATAAATGAGACTTTATCAAATTGGAAAGGTTCTTGAAGGCAAAGGACATGTCAAAAGAACAAAATGGCAGCTTACATAATGGAAAAAGATTTTGAATAATTCTATATCCTATAGAGGGCTAATATCCAAAATATGTGAAGAATCTGTTCTATTTGCCTTTCCCAAAGAGATTCATGAATACCCTAGAGCTGGGTGTGTGAACTGTAGTGTGATTATCTTTTTCTTAACAGCTAATACCCACTTACAAGTGGGCATGTACCATGTTTGTCTTCCTGGGTTTAGTTTGCCACATTCAGGTTGATTTTTTTTATAGTTCCACCCATTTGCCTGACAGATTTCATGATGTCATTTTCCTTAATAGCTGCATAAGAGTACACTGTGTAAATGCACCACACTTTCTTTATCCATTCTTTGGTTGAGAGAGATCTATATTGTTTCCAAATTCTGACTATTATAAATAAAACATGCTATAAATATAGCTCAGCAGGGATCCTTGTTGTAGGATGGAACATCTGGGTATATGGTACAGCTGGATTTTGAGGTAGATGGGTTCCTGATTTTCTGAGAAATGACCATATTCACTTCCAAAGTAGCTATATGAGTTTTCTTTCCCACAAACCAGCAATGGGAGAACGTTCCCCTTGGACCACATCCTTGCTAGCATGAATTGTCACATGTGTTATTGGTCTTAGCCATTCTGACAGGTGCAAGATGGAATATGAAAGTAGTTTTGATTTGCATTTCCCTATGGCTAATGATACTGAACAATTTGCTTCTCAGCCATTTGAGGTTCCTCTGTTCAAAATTATCTGTTTTAGCTCTATATCTTACAGCTAATTTTAATTGGATTGTTTGGTTTGTTGATGTCTAAAATCTTGGATACCCATAGGAACCCCCAAACAAATTAGACCTTTGCCAAGACAATACATTGTGCTCTCCAAAAACTTACAGCATGGCTCCATTACTGAAGACAACATCCACATATCTCATTGAACATGGAGAGGTTGAACTGGTGCCTACAATGAACTTTCACCTCAATGTTCTAATGTCTCTGTCATGGAAAGATATTCTGTAGGCTATCAAAACAGAGGAATAAAAACACCAACAGAACCACAAAACCTTTGATCTACAATCTGTCCTGCTTGCAAAATATGCTAGGGCAATGATGGTATAAACCATAGAAATAATCAACTAATATCTGATTTGACTTTAGGCACATTTCATGAGATGAACCTCATACTCTGCTTGCTGAGTATGTACAGATTCAAGGCAACCCCCATCGATGCCCAGGATATAAACAAATATTAATGGTCCAAAAAAGTAACAAAAAATGACATCTAATGATATTGTATTATATTCATAGATGGATACCTGGTTTAGAGATCATCAGAGATGGGGAAAAAAATGACACAGACCCACAGCCAGCTCTCTCTCTCTCTTACACACACACACACACACACACACACACACAATCTATCAATTATCTTTCTTCAGAGTCCACAGAATCCCTTGGAAGAGGAGGCAGTTGGAGTGGGGGAGATGGGATGTTGGATACCAGAATAACAAGGCTCTCTAAAAACAACTGAAAAAAATTCATATGGCCTCACAGAGAGGGAAGCAGCAATCACAGGATGCCTACACAGTGTCTTCTGCATATATACTATAGCTTTCAGTTCAGTACTTTTATGGGACTCTGGAGTATGTGAATAGGTGGTTCTCTGATTCTTGTTCCTTCTCTTGGGGCTATTTTTCTCTTGGCTTGTCCAATTTTGAAATGAAGGTTTGTTTTATTGCATAGTTTACGTTGTTGCTACCTCTTAGGGGCATGTTCTTTTTTAATGAGAGATAGAAACGGAGTGGATCTGCACAAGAAGGGAGGTGGGGAGGAGCTGAAAGGAGTGAGGGGAACCTGTGTTCAGGATATATCGTATGAATCTGGTTAATTCAAGGGGAAAATAAAGAGCTGAAGGTGCATGTTATTGCATACTTTCAGCCATGGTGTTATCAGTATTCAGTAGAGATTTCACCATGGTCTAAGTTCTACCTTTCTACTGAAGTTTGTGGCATACATACTCTATGTACGTCACATAAATACATCAGAGAATCTGTGGGAAATTTCTATTAGCAAGTCTGCACTGATTTCACAAAACACAAGAGAAAGACTTGCTATGAACATTTAAAAATAAAATTATATGTATCAAAAATGTACATTATGAGGTTAAAGTGTCCATGTTAATTATTTTCATATTGTGCAGCTCAACTGGTAACATGAATACTGTGCAAGCATGACAACCTGATTTAAAATTCCCATCATCATCATCATCATCATCATCATCATCATCATCATCATCATCATCATCATCATCATCATCATCATCATCATCATCATCATCATCATCATCATCATCATCATCACTTATGCAACAGCTGAGCCCTGTGAGGCATAATGGTAAGCAATTCTAGTGCTGTAGGTAAGGTGTAGAAACAGATGACCCCCAGAGGAAACTTGCTAATCAGTCTAGCTAATCAGTGAGTTTTAGGTTCAGTGAGAGACTACTACTCAAGGGAAAAAAGAAAAAAAGAAGCAGGAAGAAGAAACTGGGAGGAGGAGGGGAAAGATAGAAAGAAGGTGGGGAGCAATAGGACATGACCTGTTGACCTTTGGCCTAAATATATACATATATATATTATATAAAACTATACATAAATACATATATACCCAAACACACTCACATGTACAGACACACAGAAACACACACACATTCATGCAGACAGACCCCCTCCAGATACTTCATGACAAATAAAACTGAATAAGATCTACTTTGTTCTAATTGTGAACTGTTTCTATGGTTTCAGATGTTACTACCATCGAGAGAAACTTATTAAGTGGCATATAAAATTTCTCTATTACATCTCACTATTTTACACAAATCTATAATTAATTCAATATATTTCAGTTATCTAGAGCTAGTAAAGATTATAGAATTAAGAACATTAAATAACTATTTTATGTGTTCAAAAATAAACAGATATACAAGATAATTTTACAAAAATCCAAACTGAACTTCTATAGGTCAAAAGTATGATGTCTGAGATGAACAATACACTAGAAGGAATTAATAGCAGATTAGCTATTGTAGATTGATGTACTTGGTAATGAAACAAGACAAAGTAAATTAAACAGGAAAAGTAAACAAAAATAGAATAAAAGCAACATAAATAAAAAAGGATAAAGCATTTTTCATCCATGTGACAATCCAGTGCCCTACTATATGTACAACTGGAATCTATAAAGGAGAGAATACAGTTGGAGACAGAAGTATTTTCTTAAGAAAAAAATGGCTGAAAAGCAACATTGAATTTCTAGCATAAGATGCACAGCAGGTAGGGATATGTCATAACTGCTTAAAACCAATGATAAGGAAGAAAGGTTTATAAGCAGCCATGGTTGGTGGGCTTATTATAAGGAGAAGAACAAAGTTCGGGAGAAAGCACAAGTTCCCATGAAGATGATGAATATGGGTACAACACGACTGGATTTATTACTGCACCTTCCTACACGTTGTTCCTGTGGATACCCCTTTCTTCCTCTAAGCCTTCTTATCTCTTTGTTACATACATGGCAACAATTCTTCTTTGATGTCACATGTATTTGATTACACTATGTTTTATTATGAAGGGATTTTCCCAAGGGTCTTTTCTGCATTTAATGAGATATTTAGGTGTTTTCTATTCTTGAGTCTGTTTATTTGGTGGATAAAATTTATTGAATTTTATTGAATTTTTACATGTTGAACTATCTGTGTATTCTGGGACCAAGATGACTTGATCGGGGCAGATGCTTTTTTTGATGTGCTAAGTTCAGCCTGCAATTGTTTTATTAATAATTCTTACAATTATGTTACTCAGTGAGACTGGCCTAAGGTATTCTTTTTTAGTTGAACTGTTGGCTGGTTTTGATATCAGTGTAATAGTGATTTTGTTAAAAAAAAAAAAGAAAAAAGGAGGGGTGTTCTTTGTTTATCTTATGGAATAATTTAAGGAATTTTGGTGTTAATTTTTCTTTAAAAGTCTGGTAGAATTCTAAACTGTATCCATCTTGTCCTAAAATTCTAACTTGGGAAGATTCTTTTCCTTTCTTTCTTCCATTCTTCCTTCCTTTGTAAAAGAATTCACTATTATTTAAAATGAATTAAGTATTTTGTCTGCATGTATGTCATGTCTGTATACCATGTATACAGTGTCCAAGAAGAACAGAAGAACACACTGGACTCTTTGAAACTGGAGTTATAGTTCTGTCTCCATGTGACTGCTGGAAGTCACAGCTGGGTGCTCTGGAGGAGAAATCTGTGCTCGTAACACTGAGTCATCTTCCCACATCCCCAGCTGAGAGCTTTTCCATTATTGCTGCTATCATAATTGGTTGTTACACGTATATTTAAATTGTTTATTTAATCCTGAGATAATTTTGTTAAGGCATACACACATATATGCATATATAAATTTATCTATTTCTTTTAGATTTTTCCATTTTAAGGACTATAGAGTTTAAAAGTATGTCCTTATAATTCTCTGAATTTCTTCAATGATCACTGTAACAATCTTTGACTTTATTAATTTGGATCCTATTATCATTCAGTTAATTTTCTATAGGTTTGTCAATAAGATATATCCACTTTGTAAGTGATGGTTCCAGGAGTAAGGAAAGGTATTTTGACTGTATTTAAGGCCCTATTCATAAGATGTAATCTATACTTGACACCAATATTGTGACCAAGAAGCTGTGGCTATATAGATCATATGGTATGAAGGAGAACCAACTACTTGTATTCTGTTAAATGGACACAGTATTCAACAGATTCCTATTGATTTATCGCTATACCCATTAATTGGTGGATATCTCAGCCCTTATCAGAGAAGCATCTTTTTGAAGTAGCTAGTGATTAACACAGAAGCTTACACACGGCCAGAGAACATGAGACTGTGAAGTGCTCAGCCCTCACTGGAACATCTACATGCAGGCCCTCCTTCAAAGCTCAGGGATAACGGTGGAAGAGGGGGCAGAAGAGTGTAAGAGCCAGAACTGGTAGGCTCTAGTAAATCTGCTTTACAAACAGAAACAGGTATCTATAGACACAACAGTGTGACTGCAGTTGTGAGAGTGGTTATAACAGCATGCATAAGCTAGATAAAATCCAAGCATAGTGTGGGGAAGGTAAGCATGATGTCTCACTTCTGGCTCAGACATTACTGGCAGTTGATAGCTGCCGAGAGTCCACTGTTTAGGTGTGTGATGACCATGATTAGGAAGTAACACCATTCCCATGAGTATTTACCCAGCACAAATGGACTAATATTTTTTTAAAAAAGTAAAGAGGGCAATAAGCTTGGTGGGTAGGGATGTGGGGGTGGACCTGAGAGGAGGCGGGAGAGAAGGGGTGAACATGGCTAAACGCATATTAAATTCTGAAAGAATTAATAAAAATATTAGAAGATGAAAAATGGGTTATACACTCTCAGTATATAATGACACAGGGTAAATGTTCTTATTCCAAAGGGAAAGAACAGGTGAGTAATGAGGAATAATCACGTCAAACCACACCCAGACCCTAGCAGAAGCACCAGCTCCTGGAGCTCCATGGCTGAGATCTGGGGCCTATAATGTAATCCCCGGTTTTCCAAATGGCAGGTACGCTGACCTCTCCAGCTCTGCCTGCAGTGCACACAACTTCTCTCATAGGCTGGCTCCCTTCTAGCCTCCAGCTCTCTTTGTCCGATGTCTATGATTGTGGCATCTTCTGGGGTTTCCACTAAAACTGATGCTTTACTTTCAAAGGTTCATGAAACGAGTCTCTTCAGGGCCACTTTGCAGAGACTGTCATCCTGCCCTACAGTGTCTGGTCACAGCAGCTCTCTATAAACCCTTCAATATTGCATCTTTGCTTTCAAAACAAGCACCATGTACTTGATGCCTACAAAATTGCCAAACTGTAATGCTAGCTCAAAACGTAGCCCAGAGCTCCCTGAGCCACACGTACAGAACCATACACAAAATAATAAATAAATTAGAGTCTCCTTGTCACAAGATAGCAAAATAGAGCTACTTAATCCAAAAAGTCAAATGTATTTTTACTGTTTGAGTGACCACACGGATCTGTGACTCCATCTTCAAGGCCAATCAGCTATTAGAATTCTTTTGTGACCAATGAAAATGCATTCATTGCAAATAAAGCCAAACAAATATAATATTACATTAATAAGGATGAACAGAAGTTCAACTGTAAAAATAACAAAGATTTAGAAGAATAGATGCAGAAAAAATTTAAAGGATTTGCCTTAGAATGAAATTAAATGGAAAATACAGATGTCATTTATAGTATATGAAGGTTAAGATGATTTTTGGCTAAGTACAGGTTCAGTATGTCTAATCATAGATATAATTGGTAAAGGGTAAGGGAAACTCATATTTATCAGAGAAAGACATTTAGTCTACATTAGTATACAGCATTCTTCTGACAAAGTAGATATTTTCCGTGTTTCATTCAGCAAATCTCTTCGAGGCTAAAACTTTAGAATAAATTAATCTCCATGACAGATGGAAATTACAGATGCCTTTGAAACAAGAAAGACTCTTTCTTGAGAAACCATTCTGCCTCGGTGGAATGGAAGCCAGGATCTCATTATAACTAGTGTTCGAATATGATGGTGAATCTGAGCGTGACAAGCCTTCCGTGAGTAATGGAGCAGTCTACTTATTAACGTATCATGGCTCAGATCAAGTAAGGATATGTCGATGTGCCAGTTCAGCACAGGGCCAGGATGGCAGCAGAGCTGGAGAGAAGGAGGCAGACAATCAGCTCACAAACATTGCTAGCAGATGCTGAGAAGTAATCTTTCTATTATGTGTTAGGTGTTAACCCTTCTTTAACTAGAACCAGCTTTCATTTCTTTTGTATTAGGATTCCATTTAAATCTGTCACAATAAAAATATCTTACATTAATAAAATAAAAATGTATAATCTTTTAAATTATAAGGATCAGAAAACAGAATCATGGGTCAAGATGCACAATCATAAATTAACCAGAGAATTATGAAATCAAATTCAATCTAGCCGACCATGTAGTCAATTTGTCAGGGGTTATCAACCCTTGCTAAATAGATTACGTTGACATCAGTTCTTTTAAAATCGAACTGCTTCAACTAGGACTTTCAAAGTGAGAATAAAAGGAACGAGTACACTTGGCATAAGGACTTTAGGAAAATAAAGGCAAATAATTGTGAAATTAGATGTTTTTTACTACTCAGAATTCAAGCAGAAAATAAGACAGTATACTCAAACAAGATAACATGTGGAAATATAACAAAATGTAAGAGAAAATTCTGGGGGAACCAACAAGACGTGGAGCATGGCCCCAGGGATGAAATTACCTGAAAGGTCTGATCACACTAGAAAAGAGCAACTTCTGTCGCTGCAAGTAGAGAGATGCGGCTGGCATATAATTTCCCATCCTTACTTCCTGAGTAAAAAGGTTCTTTGCTGTATCACGAAGGCGCTGCAGAGGCAGCAAGGTGGAGCACAGGTAGAGCACAAATTCCGCTTGATGGACAGCTGTTGCCTGAAGCACCATCCAGCATTCCAAGGGTCTATAACTAGGAGAGGCATTTGCCTTCCGCATGTGTTCACCGGTCACAGGGCTCTGAGGATGGAATGGTGCTATATAATGTACAACTTCAGACTTCAAAAATCTTAATACGACAAACTTGCTTGCCTGACGTTGTTAATACTAGAACAAAAAAATCTAATGAAATACCCAAAGGGGATAAAATTGAGAGTAGGGATGATAAGTTGTACTGCTTTTGAAAAGCGTGATGGAAGAAGTTTAAGGAAGGGTTTCCGCCGTGTATAGTCTGGGAGAGCAGCCTATCATAGCCATTGGCCATACTGTATCCAAGCACAGGAAATAACGAGAAAAGGATGAGTGTTCTATTAACTTTCTCCTTCGTAGTCAGTCCAGGACCCCAGTCCCTAAACCAGGGCATGCTGCCGTCCTCATTCAAGGAGGGTCTTTCCTTGTAAGTTAAAATCTGCTAGGAAGACTCTTTTGACACACCCAAAAAATGTGTTTCCATAGTGAATCTTAATCTAGTCACCTTGACAAGGTTACCCACCGCAGCTACCATGTCTATATGAGTGAGGCTGAAATGGTAATCTGGCAATCAACAGGTTATGTGTGAGTTGAGATGCCAAAAAAAAAAAAAAAAAAAAAAAAAGGCCAACAAAATTAAGAATAGCAATGATAAACATGGCCAAAGAATTAAAAAAGAATAGGAACACTGGAAGGAAGACTGCAAAAACACAAAAAAGTTGAAGGAAATAAAAATAATCCAATAAAAACAAATTTTAATAAAGAGAATCTTCAAATCAAAGGCAAAAGGAAGTGAAATTGGAAATGACAAATTGATAGGAAACATTCCCCAATAAAAGGGAAGAGAGACACAGTATCAGGCACTGAAGACAAGTCAGAAGAACTACATCACTCAGGTGAAACAAGCATCTAATCCAGAAAAACTTCAAGGCTAGAAAAGATAGAAACTATAGGAAACCGCAAAAAGACCAAACATGAATAGTAAGTTTGAGAACCATGTGAGAGGCACAAAAATATTTTCAACAAACCACAAGAAAATTTCCCTAATCTAAGGAGAGATGCATCTCAAAGTCAAATGGAATATAGAACATCATACAAACAGGACCAGAACAGAACCTCCATTTCATATAGGTAGGATAAAAATGTCAAGGAAAGAACACTGTCTCTGACTTGACCCACAAGCCCAAGACAGGCACCAAGAAAAAGAATCCCACTTATGCCTGAGCATGAAATTCCACCGATCCCTGAGCTTGGCCCAGGATCATGCCAGAGAACCCCAGCAATCCCTGAGTTTGCGCCAAGGTTAGGTCACAAAAATCCCACTAATCCCAGGACACCCTAGAAAGCTCTGCCTCCTTTGAAGCTTCTTGCTGGAGCAGAGGCAGCTACCCTCTTGTGACTTTCCCAATAATCTCTTGTGCAAGATTTGCTAGGTGGTGTGACTTTGTGGCAGTCACAGATGTGACTCAGGACTGTCAGGATTCTGTTCCTTTCAGATGTAACTAACACGTCTGTGTGTTCTCCCGTCACAGCTCAGCACCTCTGCGGTGTGTGTGTGTGTGTGTGTGTGTGTGTGTGTGTGTGGTGGGGGGGTTGGCCCCTCAGTACTGCAGCCCTTACAGCACACAATGTATCTCACAGAAGCCAGAGGGCAGAAAGAATACTGAAGGTGGCAAGAGGGAAATCAAGTCACACAAAAGCAGGCCCATTCCAGCAACACCACAGTTAATAATGGAAAGGACGAGAGCCAAACAGACCGTTGTTCTCTAAGTCATGAAACACCAGCTATACCAACCTTAACTACTGCAAACTTTATCTTCAGCAAAACTATCAGTTGCAGTTTAGGGAGAAAGAAAAACTTCCTATGGTAAAATTAGATTTAAGAAATCTGGAACAATAAGCCAGCTCTACAGAGAATAGTGGAAGGAATACTTGGGTCTGAAAAGGGTTATGTTCCCCAGAGGGCACAGGAGACAAATATTGACAAATATTGATTGCCAGCATAAAAGGACCTAGAGGACAAACGTTAGGTGCGTCTCTGATTTTCTATACTGCATTAACTGAGATTAGAAAAATCCCTCTAGAGAAAGACGGTGCCAGGCCCTGCACTTGGATCCTGGATGGACTAAAGAGGAGAGACTCAGCGAGCTGGGCACTAGCTCATCTCTCCTCTTCTTAGCTGAGTGCGATACACCAATGCGTCAAGCTGCCCCTGACACGGCCTTTATACCAAAATGGCAAACCCTAACACAGTGTGCAGAGTGTATCCGTCCTTCACCAAGTTTCTTTTTTGATCATATCAATGAAAAAATAACTAATACAACCAAGGCTCTAGTTTCTCACTCACAATCCTCCTGTCTCAGCATCATGAGTGGCTGGGATTCCAATCATTCACTCCTGTATGAATGATCCTTTGCTTCATGTGGTACTTGGTTGTTGTGTTAGGAAGGTCATTCAGAGTAAACAATCTAACATACTGCTGGAAACAGACATCCTGATAATAATTTTCTATTTTACATCTATGTTTTAAAAAAATATTTAAAAAGTATTAGTATGTTATAATAAAAATTACAGTTTATGAAATTAAAAAAAAACTTTAGTCAAGGTGCACTAGACCATTCTTCCCAGTGACAAACCTCTTTTAATGTTAGTGATGAAAAATAACAATAATTCACCTCTCACGTTTAACTATATTTTTTCTAGGACATTCGTCAGTTTCTAATTTCTTTCACTTAAAACAATAGCATTTACAATTTAAGCCCTACCAACAGTAACAGTAGGAGGGTTCATCTACACATAAAAAAAAATCTATTTTTTTTCCAATTGGGTCAGTAAAAAGTCAAACATTTTAATTATCTAATCATATTTTTTTTGTAAATATTTTTGGTACATATTGTTAAAACACATCTAAACTATACTTGATTATATGTCTGTATACTTCAATAAAAGTAATGAACATTAGAAAGAGACATTAAGAAAAATCTAGATAAGCAAATAATTTTAAAAAGTTTGCTTACCAGAATTACTATTTTTACTTCAAGACAGACTAAAACATTTTTCTTTAAGGGAAGAAAAGTTTTAGTATTAATGGTAAGGGGGAAAAGAGCTATTTAAAACTGTTGAAGAACTTTTCGTAATATACCATAAAACCTGAAACCACTGTAATAAAATGGAATTATTTATTCTCCTTAAGAAAAAAATAATTGAATCATGCCTTGGAAATCACAAGGCAGTAACATCTTATGCAGTTAAAAAAAAAAAAGCCTAAAACAAGAAAATGAGACATCGCTCTCCAATTTAGCAAAGACACATTTCTTAGCTTTTAAAACAGGGTAGTAACTCTGAAGATTAATGCTGCAAGTACCAATATTATTCAGGTCAGCTTTGAAATTTATTAGAAACCCAAAATACCATTAAACCGATTTTTCTATTATTCTAAGTATGCTTAGAATAGCTCAGGATTAACATATCAAACACTTTTACCTCGATAAACTATTATTTCTTAAAGTAAAAGTGTATAAATTAGTGAATACTGAAGATTTATAAGAAGAATAATGCAATTCAATGACTTATCTAAAGGTTTTTGGAGTACATTCTAAATTATAAAAGAAATGCAGGAAGGTTAGACTCCCACCAAATACAGAGTAAAGAACCATTACTGTCTCTGAAGTAGACTGTCAGGTAAAATCAACACCCTGGTGACGTGGGTAGGTCGTCCTTGGCTCTCATGAGACCCTGAAGGGGCACGGGCACACTCCAGCCACTCCAGGTAGGAACTCTCCTCCTTTCCTGCCTTCTGTGGCCACTCTCAGGCCTAACCTTGGGAAAGGAAGATGGAGAGCAGTGTTTGTATGGTACACGAGGGCAGGTAGCGGGCAGAGAGGTGTCGGGGCTGAGTCGGTGACTGGAGCCCTTACAGAGACAGCTGCTCTGCCTCCTTTTAGGTTCATATAATTTGCTATATGTTGATAATAAGAATTTAGGGGAAGAGTAACAAGAAAGAGAAAATTACATTAGTGATTAAATGAAAAGAAGCAGAGCAAGTAGGTAGAGGTGGCATCTATCTATTAGCCTGATGGCACATGAATCAAGGATACATTATTTCTGTTTCTCAGATGGCTGCTTTGTACCCTAAAGAAGGTCTGATCAATGTTGGAAGGGATTTCTTTTTGATAGATTCAAGTATAACATGAACAGTGACAAAGCACACAAATCAAACGTGGAGTTTAGGGAAATTTTACGAATGCAAAGGCAGGAGAGAGACTCAAAGCATCATTCACAGGTCTTCTCTGGGCCCCTACTGAAGGCAATTTTGCAAGTAATCAAGGGTATGTACATGCGTCCTGCTGAATCTAGAGGGCAGAGGTGGGGGGCATGGACCATCCTGCATTGTGGACCCTCCCCAACATAAAAGTTATGTATTCTGTACTCTAAAAGATCTATAGTACCAAGTTTGAAAACCCGTAACAACACTAGATATACTCTTTCCCAGTTTAAATCTGAGTGGAGAGTAAAATACCAAAAATCAGGTGGAAGTAATACACACACACACAAAAATAATTTGGAAAAAAAAAGGCAGAAAACAACTTTTTAAAAATTCTTTTGTATAAAGTTATTGAACATTCATTGCTAGGCCTATGGCATGCTATTGGGCTCTGACCTGGTGGGACTGCTAATGATAATATTTTCATTAACACTATGCATTATACTCTAGGCAGGATGGTCAAGATTAAGAAATCAAAGGTTTTGGTCTTCAGAATGAGAATGTTTACACATAAGGCATTAAATACTGCATGCTAAGAAGTTAAATAAGTTGAAAATAAAACCAGTAAATTGGACAACAGATTATTTAAAACAGTAGTACTTTGTTTGTTTTTTGTTGGTTTTTCAGACAGGGTTTCTCTGTGTAGCCCTGGCTGTCCTGGAACTCACTCTATAGACCAGGCTGGCCTCGAACTCAGAAATCCACCTGCCTCTGCCTCCCAAGTGCTGGGATTAAAGGCGTGCACCACCACTGCCCAGCTACAGTAGTATTTGATACTGAGGAAATCTGTATAGGCATGAAAAACAAGAATCTGTTCCCATCAGAGTGCTTGCCTATTATAGACAAATACCTAAGTTTCTTCCCCAGGATGAAAAACAAACAAACAAACAAACAAACAAAAAAACAAAACAGCAACAAAAAACCAAACTGTAGTCACATGAATAAACCAGAAAGAAAGCTAGATATGGCGACACATGAGGGGATTAGTGCATTTTGATTGACTGTTTTGAGAGTACACATGGAAGGACCCATCATTCTGAACGCGTATGTGGCAGAGGATGGCCTTTTGAACGTCAGTGGGAGGAGTAGTCCTTGGGCCTGAGGGTGTTCGATGCCCCAGTGTAGGGGAATGCCAGGGTGGGAAGAAGAGAGTGGGTGTGTGGGTGGGGGAGCACCCTCATAGAGGCAGGAGAAGGGGGGATGGAATAGGGGGTTTTCCTAAAGGGAGATCTGGAAAGGGGAAACAATTGAAATGTAAATAAAGAAAATATTCAACTAAAAAAATGAACTCAGTATGTTTAATAAAGCTTGGCATTACCAAAATCACAGTACAAACAGCAAGCCACACTTGTACACAAGATGTCACCCCCCCCCCCTTTTTTAAACAAAATGCTCCTTGGGTGAGCCTTCACCAGGCTCCTGCCAAAAGAAAATCCAGGCCGGCCTGGGGGTCTGGAGAAGATAAGGTTAGGCTTTTGGATTTGTGAGTGGGCTGGGGTGGTGGTGCTAGTGGGGTGCAGAGGGAGGAGGGGAGACATTCTGGGAGACTAAAAAACAAGACTGTAAGAGATGGCCAAAGGGCTGGCCAAAACCACCACCACCACCACCACCACCACCACCAAATCAAAACCACAGTTTAAGGAAGCTTTAGTAAAATCTGAAAACCTATGTGTATGGGGTTAAGTCAGTATGTACTAGTTTCTGAGTGCTCCTTCTCTGCACCTGCTGGTTGCTGACACAGTGAGCTCTCATAGGCAGACCACAGAAACAGCAGCACACATGGGCTCCTCCTGGGTACTGTATAGTAGAAAGTGTGGCTTCAGTCTGGTGTGAGACTTGATTGTTAAAAACAAAGCTAACCAAGAAAATAACGTAGGTTACAACTGATGCATAACTCATTCTTCGGTCAAAGCTCTACGTTTAAATCCCACAAAAATACTTTTACTTGGTAACATGTCATTTCCTCATAGAAATTATATGATTTCTAAAAGGATAAAAAACTGTTAACATTTTATTCAATAAATTATGAATGTAGACTATGAAATCATTAGCGGGCTTTGAAGGCTCAGCAGAAAATAAAGTTTATTTCCTGAAATGCACTTGTGCCAATTCTTAGTAAGCTACTAAATATCACAAGGGATCAAAAATTTATTATAAAATATATTGGAAAAAATGCTTCTGGATGAAGGTTCTATTACACTTACATTAACCAAGTCAAATAGGGATTAGGGTGGACTGAGTTTCTTGTGTGTCTTGTGAAACAGCAGTCCATTATATATTGTCTAACTGCATTCACTTAAAATATCTTGAATTTGTGTATTAAATTTAATATAATGAAATCCATGTAGGTCAAAAATGTGTTATAAATAACCTTTTCCTGAAGGATGGAAAGTATTAGTTACAATTAAAGTTTTATTTTATAATTGTATTGATTTGAATAAAAAGTACAGAACAATTTCTAAGGCTTCATGTTGTAAAATGAATGTTTTCTTCTTGCACATAGGGAACTTTAAGGCCTATTATGATAAGAAAGCCTTTGACTTGCAGTGGGGCATATTCACATTTCAAAAATTTCCAAGTTATTTCAGAAATTGAAACAGTGAAAAGCTGCAAGAACCAGACAAGGGCCTATCATTTCCTTTATACAGTACTTGGAAACACTGACATCCTGCCCATTTTTGTTTTCTTCTGGCCAGTGATCAATCTATTCTATTTCCTATCTATCCATCTATCCCTCTCTTCCTTTCTCCATCCATCCATCCATCCATCCATCCATCCATCCATCCATCCATCCATCCATCCATCATTCATCCATAATCCATCTATCATCCATCCACCCACCCACCCATCCATCTATCTATCATCCATCTATCTATCATCCATCTATCTATCATCCATCTATCATCCATCTATCATCCATCTATCCATCCATCCATCCATCCACCCACCCACCCATCCACTCACACATCCACCCATTTTGTTCTTCTGAAATCTTGGAGACTAGCTGAGCAACAACTCCAATTTACTTCGCACAGTGTACTTTGGTGTTCCTTTCTTAGAATTTGGAGATTCTTCCACAAGCCCCTAATACAGCCCACAGTCCATACACTAATTGTCATAAAAGTGCTTTTTACAGCATGTCGATTTCCTTTAAACCCCAGGACATGGATTCAGTCTATCATTAGATGTTACATATAACTTTTAAGTATCTTTCATTTCATTTAAAATGAAATACCTTCCTTAGTCTTTCTTGATCTTTGTATTTTTGAAATAAGAGAATTAATTCATTAAATGTGTCTTATTTTGAGTTTGACATTCCCTCATGATTATATTTAGAATTGCATTTTGGTGGAAATACTATGGCACCACTGCTTTTCAATGTCTTATATCAGGGGTCACGTCAACTGTAAGTTTATGTATTTATTTCTTTAGGACCTGAACATGCCACTCATGGATTGGCTAGAATATTGGCTAGCAAGCCACTCTGAGCTTGGGCCTCTCCAGCGATGGGAGTGCAGGCACTCAGTGCTGTGCTGGGCTGTCACAGGTCTGTAGACAGAGCTCGGTTCTCTGTACAGGCACTCAGTGCTGTGCTGGGTTGTCGCAGGTCTGTAGACAGAGCTCAGTTCTCCGTACAGGCACTCAGTGCTGTGCTGGGTTGTCGCAGGTCTGTAGACAGAGCTCGGTTCTCTGTACAGGCACTCAGTGCTGTGCTGGGCTGTCGCAGGTCTGTAGACAGAGCTCAGTTCTCCGTACAGGCACTCAGTGCTGTGCTGGGCTGTCACAGGTCTGTAGACAGAGCTCAGTTCTCCGTACAGGCACTCAGTGCTGTGCTGGGCTGTCACAGGTCTGTAGACAGAGCTCGGTTCTCTGTACAGGCACTCAGTGCTGTGCTGGGCTGTCGCAGGTCTGTAGACAGAGCTCAGTTCTCCGTACAGGCACTCAGTGCTGTGCTGGGCTGTCACAGGTCTGTAGACAGAGCTCAGTTCTCCGTACAGGCACTCAGTGCTGTGCTGGGCTGTCACAGGTCTGTAGACAGAGCTCGGTTCTCTGTACAGGCACTCAGTGCTGTGCTGGGTTGTCGCAGGTCTGTAGACAGAGCTCAGTTCTCCGTACAGGCACTCAGTGCTGTGCTGGGCTGTCGCAGGTCTGTAGACAGAGCTCGGTTCTCTGTACAGGCACTCAGTGCTGTGCTGGGCTGTCGCAGGTCAGTAGACAGAGCTCAGTTCTCCGTACAGGCACTCAGTGCTGTGCTGGGCTGTCACAGGTCAGTAGACAGAGCTCAGTTCTCTGTACAGGCACTCAGTGCTGTGCTGGGCTGTCGCAGGTCTGTAGACAGAGCTCGGTTCTCTGTACAGGCACTCAGTGCTGTGCTGGGCTGTCACAGGTCAGTAGACAGAGCTCAGTTCTCTGTACAGGCACTCAGTGCTGTGCTGGGCTGTTGCAGGTCAGTAGACAGAGCTCAGTTCTCCGTACAGGCACTCAGTGCTGTGCTGGGCTGTCGCAGGTCTGTAGACAGAGCTCGGTTCTCTGTACAGGCACTCAGTGCTGTGCTGGGCTGTCACAGGTCAGTAGACAGAGCTCAGTTCTCTGTACAGGCACTCAGTGCTGTGCTGGGCTGTTGCAGGTCAGTAGACAGAGCTCAGTTCTCCGTACAGGCACTCAGTGCTGTGCTGGGCTGTCGCAGGTCTGTAGACAGAGCTCGGTTCTCTGTACAGGCACTCAGTGCTGTGCTGGGCTGTCGCAGGTCTGTAGACAGAGCTCGGTTCTCTGTACAGGCACTCAGTGCTGTGCTGGGATGTCGCAGGTCAGTAGACAGAGCTCGGTTCTCTGTACAGGCACTCAGTGCTATGCTGGGCTGTCGCAGGTCAGTAGACAGAGCTCAGTTCTCCGTACAGGCACTCAGTGCTGTGCTGGGCTGTCGCAGGTCAGTAGACAGAGCTCAGTTCTCCGTACAGGCACTCAGTGCTGTGCTGGGCTGTCGCAGGTCAGTAGACAGAGCTCAGTTCTCCGTACAGGCACTCAGTGCTGTGCTGGGCTGTCGCAGGTCTGTAGACAGAGCTCAGTTCTCCGTACAGGCACTCAGTGCTGTGCTGGGCTGTCACAGGTCTGTAGACAGAGCTCAGTTCTCCGTACAGGCACTCAGTGCTGTGCTGGGCTGTCGCAGGTCTGTAGACAGAGCTCGGTTCTCTGTACAGGCACTCAGTGCTGTGCTGGGCTGTCACAGGTCAGTAGACAGAGCTCAGTTCTCTGTACAGGCACTCAGTGCTGTGCTGGGCTGTTGCAGGTCAGTAGACAGAGCTCAGTTCTCCGTACAGGCACTCAGTGCTGTGCTGGGCTGTCGCAGGTCTGTAGACAGAGCTCGGTTCTCTGTACAGGCACTCAGTGCTGTGCTGGGCTGTCGCAGGTCTGTAGACAGAGCTCGGTTCTCTGTACAGGCACTCAGTGCTGTGCTGGGATGTCGCAGGTCAGTAGACAGAGCTCGGTTCTCCGTACAGGCACTCAGTGCTATGCTGGGCTGTCGCAGGTCAGTAGACAGAGCTCAGTTCTCCGTACAGGCACTCAGTGCTGTGCTGGGCTGTCGCAGGTCAGTAGACAGAGCTCAGTTCTCCGTACAGGCACTCAGTGCTGTGCTGGGCTGTCGCAGGTCTGTAGACAGAGCTCAGTTCTCCGTACAGGCACTCAGTGCTGTGCTGGGCTGTCACAGGTCTGTAGACAGAGCTCAGTTCTCCGTACAGGCACTCAGTGCTGTGCTGGGCTGTCGCAGGTATGTAGACAGAGTTCGGTTCTCTGTACAGGCACTCAGTGCTGTGCTGGGCTGTCGCAGGTCTGTAGACAGAGCTCGGTTCTCTGTACAGGCACTCAGTGCTGTGCTGTGCTGTCACAGGTCTGTAGACAGAGCTCGGTTCTCTGTACAGGCACTCAGTGCTGTGCTGGGCTGTCGCAGGTCAGTAGACAGAGCTCAGTTCTCCATACAGGCACTCAGTGCTGTGCTGGGCTGTCGCAGGTCTGTAGACAGAGCTTGGTGCTCCACGCTTGCACAGCAAGGACTGTACTGACTGAGCCGTCTCTCTAGTGTGCAGTGTCAGTTTAATTCTACATGCTTGCTATTACTTTTCTCAATTTTTCAAGTGTAATTTTTACAAACATTCAGCAATTGTTTGGTTCTTCCAATGTCAAGTTACTAGCTCTTTTATAGTAATTTGTGAGAAAATATTTTAAAACTTAAAATAAAATTAGTTAAACGATGTACTGAGTAATTTAACATCCAATGATTTCACCACTGAACCGTCCCCTTTGTTAGTTGCCATGATAATAGAAGAATATTTATTATCTTTACACAGGGAGAACCCCCTTCCCCCCTTTTATGGTGATGCTGGATAATCAAATTCAGAGCCCTGTGCATATCAGGCACCACCAAGCTGCACCCCCAGCCTTCTTCGTTCACTTGAATTCATGACCATTGCATTATTATCATTATTATTTATTTTGATGGTCCTATTACTTTGTATTTGTCTGGGGGAAATCTTCAGAGGTGACCCTATATTCAAATGATTTTCTTTAAACAGCATATAAAAACCAAGCATATGCAAATAATAAAACTGCTCTTCCATTATTTAACAGAATATGCAGCTAACTCTGAACAGATTCTAGAAGACTATGTCAGAAAAATTACTATACTAGTGATTCTCAATTCAATGATGGAACACAAGAGTTTTCCAATTTGAAAAAACCGTTTCTTACTATTTCCTTACACTTGGAGGATGTTATAAGTTATCTAAAAATTATTCACAATGTTAAGAGTATTTTACCTAGAACTCATAAGGATTAACATTTCAAACTTGTCTTAAATTTAGCCTATTTCCTAGTCCAGAAGCTAGCTCCAATTGATAACCATTTGCAAAGGAAAGGTTTGTTTTCTCCAACAAAGTCTCCCTGGCTATACAAACCACACGTATGTGAAGGGCCCATGCCTAGCAGAAGACGATCAACATAAAATGATAGTTTTGTAAGTAATTTTTTTAACCTTACAGGCCTTTTGCTTATGTACTGCCATTCTGGTTTAGTGCTTTTATGGGATTTATGTTTGTGCAAATGTGTATCTAGGCATTTATATGTGTTTCTTGGGCCTTGTCTTTGGATCTTTTTGTTTGTTTGTTTTGCCCTATTCTTTTTTTTTTTTATTAATTTTATTTTCTATATTCTATGTTTACATTCCAAAGGCTTTCCCCTTTCCCAGTTCCCACCCACCATAGTTCCCATAGTTCCTCTCCCCCCCCATCTGTTCCCCAATAATTCCCCCTCCCCCCTCGGTTTCTTTACTAAACTGGAAGCAATCTTTACAGGCCCAGGGTCCTCTCCTTTCTTCTTCTTGGGAATCATTTGACTTGCTATTTGTGTCTTGAGTATTTAGGGCTTCTGGGCTCATTAATATCCACTTATCAGTGATTGCATTTCAGGTGCATTCTTTTGTGATTGGGTTAATTCACTCAGGATGATATTTTCCAGGTCTAACCATTTACCTACAAATTGCATGAATTCATTATTTTTAATTGCTGTGTAGTATTCCATTGTATAAATATACCACATTTTCTGTATCCATTCCTCCTTTGAGGGATATTTGGGCTGCTTCCAATTTCTGGCTATTATAAACAAGGCTGCTATAAACATAGTGGAGCATGTGTCCTTATTGCATGCAGGGGAATCCTCTGGGTATATGCCCAGGAGTGGTATGCCAGGGTCCTCTGGAAGTAACATGCCCAATTTTCTGAGGAACTGCCAAACTGATTTCCAGAGCGGTTTTACCATTTTGCAATCCCACCAACAGTGGAGGAGTGTTCCTCTTTCTCCACATCCTCGCCAGCACTTGTTGTCTCTTGAGTTTTTAATCTTAGCCATTCTGACTGGTGTGAGGTGGAATCTCAGGGTTGTTTTGATTTGCATTTCCCTGATGACTAATGATGTTGAACATCTTTTTAAGGTGTTTCTCGGCCATCCGAATTTCTTCTGGTGAAAATTCTTTGTTTAGCTCTGTGCCCCATTTTTTGATAGGGTTATTTGGTTCTTTGCGGTCTAACTTCTTGAGTTCTTTGTATATATTGGATATTAGCCCTCTGTCGGATGTGGAGTTGGTGAAGATCTTTTCCCACTTTGTTGGTTGCCGTTTTGTCCTTCTGACAGTGTCCTTTGCTTTGCAGAAACTTTGTAATTTTATGAGGTCCCATTTGTCGATTCTTGATCTTAGTGCATAAGCTATTGGTGTTCTGTTCAGGAACTTTTCCCCTGTGCCCAAGTCCTCCAGGGTCTTCCCAAGTTTCTTTTCTAATAGTTTCAGTGTGTCTGGTTTTATGTGGAGGTCCTTGATCCACTTGGAGTTGATCTTAGTGCAAAGAGATAAGATTGGATCAATTCGCATTCTTCTGCATGTTGACTTCCAGTTGAACCAGCACCATTTGTTAAAAAGTCTATCTTTATTCCACCGGATGGTTGTGGCTCCTTTATCAAAGATCAAGTGACCATAAGTCTGTGGGTTAACCTCTGGGTCTTCAATCCTGTTCCATTGATCTGCTTGCCTGTTGCTATACCAATACCATGCAGTTTTTAACACAATTGCTCTGTAGTACTGCTTGAGGTCAGGGATATTGATTCCCCCAGAAGTCCTTTTATTGTTGAGAATAGTTTTAGCTATCCTGGGTTTTTTGTTGCTCCAGATGAATTTGAGAATTGCTCTTTCTAGATCTATGAAGAATTGAGTTGGGATTTTGATGGGGATCGCATTGAATCTGTATATTGCTTTTGGCAAGATGGCCATTTTTACTATATTGATCCTGCCAATCCAGGAGCAAGAAATATTTTTCCATCTTCTGAGGTCTTCTTCGATTTCTTTCTTCAAGGACTTGAAGTTCCTGTTGTACAGATCTTTCACTTGTTTGGTTAGAGTTACGCCAAGATACTTTATGTTGTTTGTGGCTATTGTGAAGGGTGTTATTTCCCTAATTTCTTTCTCTGCCTGCTTGTCCTTTGAGTACAAGAAGGCCACTGACTTGCTTGAGTTAATTTTATAACCTGCCACTTTGCTGAAGTTGTTTATCAGCTGTAGAAGTTCTCTGGTGGAGTTTTTTGGGTCGCTTAGGTAAACTATCATATCGTCTGCAAATAATGATAGTTTCACTTCTTCCTTTCCAATTTGTATCCCTTTGACTTCCTTATGTTGTCTAATTGCTCTTGCTAGAACTTCAAGTACTATATTGAAAAGATATGGAGAGAGAGGGCAGCCTTGTCTAGTCCCTGATTTTAGTGGGAATGCTTCAAGTTTCTCTCCATTTATTTTGATGTTGGCTACTGGTTTGCTGTAGATTGCTTTTACTATGTTTAGGTATGGTCCTTGAATTCCTGCTCTTTCCAAGACTTTTAGCATGAAAGGATGCTGAATTTTGTCGAATGCTTTCTCAGCATCTAATGAGATGACCATGTGGTTTTTTTCTTTCAGTTTGTTTATGTAGTGGATTACATTGATGGATTTCCGTATATTGAACCATCCCTGCATCCCTGGGATGAAGCCTACTTGATCATGGTGGATGATCGTTTTAATGTGCTCTTGGATTCGGTTAGCAAGAATTTTATTTAGTATTTTTGCATCTATATTCATAAGAGAAATTGGCCTGTAGTTCTCTTTCTTTGTTGGATCTTTTTGTGGTTTAGGTATTAGCGTAATTGTGGCTTCGAAGAATGAGTTGGGCAGTGTCCCTTCTGTCTCTATTTTGTGGAATAGTTTGGAGAGTATTGGTGTTAAGTCTTCTTTGAAGGTCTGGTAGAATTCTGCACTAAAACCATCTGGTCCCGTACTTTTTTTGGTTGGGAGGCTTTCTATAACCCCTTCTATTTCTTTAGGGGTTATGGGACTATTTAGATGATCTACTTGATGCTGATTTAATTTTGGTATTTGATATCTGTCTAGGAAATTGTCCATTTCCTCCAGGTTCTCCAGTTGTTTTGAGTATAGACCTTTGTAGTAGGATCTGATGATGTTTTGAATTTCCTCAGTTTCTGTTGTTATGTCTCCCTTTTCATTTCTAATTTTGTTAATTTGTATACTGTCTCTGTGTCCTTTGGTTAGTCTGGCTAAGGGTTTATCTATCTTGTTGATTTTCTCAAAGAACCAGCTCCTGGTCTTGTTGATTCTTTGTATGGTTCTCTTTGTTTCTATTTGATTGATTTCAGCCCTGAGTTTGATGATTTCTTGTCTTCTACTCCTCCTGGGTGAATTAACTTGTTTTTCTTCCAGGGCTTTAAGGTGTGCCATTAAGCTGCTAGTATATGCTCTCTCCAGTTTCTTTTTGGATGCACTTAGAGCTATGAGTTTTCCTCTTAGCACTGCTTTCATTGTGTCCCATAGATTTGGGTAGGTTGTACCTTCATTTTCATTGAATTCTAAAAAGTCTTTGATTTCTTTTTTTATTTCTTCCTTGACCAAGGTGTCATTGAGTAGAGTATTGTTCAGTTTCCATGTGTATGTGGGCTTTCTGTTGTTTTTGTTGTTATTGAAGACCACTCTTACTCCATGGTGATCTGATAGAAGGCATGGGATTAGCTCGATATTCTTGTATTTGTTGACATCTGTCTTGTGACCAATTATATGGTCTATTTTGGAGAAGGTCCCATGTGGAGCTGAGAAAAAGGTATATTCTTTAGCTTTAGGATGAAATGTCCTATATATATCTGTTAAATCCAATTGGTCCAGAGTTTCAATTAGTTTCACTGTGTCCCTGTTTAGTTTCTGCTTTCCTGATCGGTCCATTGAGGAGAGTGGAGTGTTGAAGTCACCCACAATTATTGTGTTAGGTGTAATGTGTGCTTTAAGCTTTAGTAAGGTTTCTTTTACGAATGAGGCTGTCCTTGCATTTGGAGCATAGATGTTCAGTATTGAGAGCTCTTCTTAGTGGATTTTTCCTTTGGCCAGCAAGAAGTGACCTTCTGAGTCTCTTTTGATGATTTTAGGTTGGAAGTCAATTTTATCTGATATTAGAATGGCTACTCCAGCTTGTTTCCTGAGACCATTTGCTTGTAAAATTGTCTTCCAGCCTTTTACTCTAAGGCAGTGTTTGTCTTTGACACTGAGATGTGTTTCCTGTATGCAGCAAAATGTAGGGTCCTGTTTCCGTATCCAGTCTGTTAATCTATGTCTTTTTATTGGGGAATTGAGTCCATTGATGTTAAGAGATATTAAGGAATAGTAATTATTTCCTCCAGACATTTTTGAAATTGTATTTATTTATTTTATTTATTTTTTATATTCGAGAGGTTACCTTCTTTTGGGTTTGATGAGAGGAGGTTTCTATCTTGCTTCTTCCCGGGTGTAGTTTCCGTCCTTGTCTTGGTGTTTTCCCCCTATTATCCTTTGTAGGGCTGGATTTGTGGAAAGATATCGTGCAAATTTGGTTTTGTCATGGAATACCTTGATGTCTCCATCAATGGCGATTGAGAGTTTTGCTGGGTAAAGTAGTTTTGGCTGAAGTTTGTGTTCTCTTAGAGTTTGCATGATATCTGCCCAGGATCTTCTAGCTTTCATGGTCTCAGGTGAGAAGTCTGGTGTTATTCTGATAGGTCTTCCTTTATAAGTTACTTGGCCTTTTTCTCTTGCTGCCTTTAATATTCTTTCTTTGTTTAGTACATTTGGAGTTTTGATTATTATGTGACGGGATGTATTTCTGTTCTGATCCAGTCTGTTTGGGGTTCTGTATGCTTCTTGTATATTCATGGGCATCTCTCTCTTTAGGTTGGGGAAGTTTTCTTCCATAATTTTGTAGAAGATATTTGCTGGCCCTTTAACTTGTACATCTTCATTCTCGTCTATACCTATAATCCTTAGGTTTGGTCTTCTCATTGTGTCCTGGATTTCCTGGATGTTTTGGGTTACAGCCTTTTTGCATTTAGTATTTTCTTTGACTGTTGAATCAATGGTTCCTATGGTATCTTCGGCTTCTGATATTCTGTCTTCTATCTCTTGTATTCTATTGTTGATATTTGCATCTATGGCTCCTGATTTCTTCCCAAGGTTTTCTATCTCCAATGTTGTCTCCCTCTGCGATTTCTTAGTTGTTTCTACTTCTGTTTTTAGTGCCTGGATGGATGTGCTCAGATCTTTCGCTTGCTTGATTGTGTTTTCATGTATTTCTTTGATAGATTTTTGTGTTTCCTCTTTCATAGCTTCTACTTGTTGGCCCATGTTCTTCTGTATTTCTTTAAGTGATTTTTGTCTTTCCTCCTTATTGTCTTCTTCTTTTTGATCCATCTTCTCCTGCATTTCTTGAAGTGATTTTTGTATTTGCCTTGTAAAGGCTTCTAACTTTTGATCCATTTTCTCTTCTATTTCTTTACGAGATTTTTCTATGTGTTCAGCTACCAGCATCCTGACCAGTGATTTTATATCCAAGTCTTGTTTTTCTGGTGTTTTGGGGTATCCAGGGCTTCCTGTTGTTGGCGAACTGGGTTCAGATGCTGTCATGTTGTCTTGATTTCTGTTAGTGACATTCCTTCGTTTACCTTTTGCCATCTGGTTATTTCTGGTGTTAGTTGACCTTGTTGTCACTGGCTGGTGTTTGAATCTCCTATGAGGCTGGGCTTACCTGTTGTTTCTCTACTGGTGGTTATGCGTGATTGCTGCTCAATGGGATCACGAGCTGGCTGCCACCCACTGACTTTGTGCACGGCCTGAGGTCTCTGGGAAGTGTGGGGGAGTGCAGCAGAGCCTCGGCAGGTGCTGCTGGGCCTGCCTAGTAGCGAGAGCCTAGCAGATCCCCCCACGTGGTAGCCCCTGATGGAATCTGTCTACCTGTTCCTTTCCAGCTGTGTTCTGGTTGCAGTATGGAGGCCTGCCGCTATCGCTGGTCCGGGCTCCTGGGGAGCTGGGTGGTGCCGGTTGCCTCGGTGCACGGCCTAAGCTTGCAGGGACGTGCTGCAGATCCTAGGCGCCTGGGCCCGCCTGTGGGCGAGAGCTTAGCAGCTCTCCCTGCTCTAGCCCCAGGCGGAGTCTCTATCTGCACCTTTCCAGCTGTGTCCTGGTTGCAATATGGAGGCCTGCCGCTATAGCTGGTCCTCACTCTTCTTAATAAACAAGAATTGTTGCTTATCCTGGTTCTGTGGGCAGGGTCTGAGCACCTGGCAAGCTGGCTAGGTCTGGCTGACCTGCTACCGGCTGGATGGGATGCTGCAGACAAGATGGCGCTGCCTGCAGGGGGTTTGGGGTCTGGCCTGCGAGCACAGAGCGCAGGCACGGCCGCTGTATTCCAAACCGCTAGGCTGTGCGCAGTTCCTGCCCCAGACCTGATTCCCGGAGGTCTTAAACTCGCCGGCAGGGTCTCAGCACCTGACAGGTTGGCTAGGTATGGCTGATCCGCTACCGGCTGGATGGGATGCTGCAGACAAGATCTGCCCTATTCTTTTAAACAATATTTTCCATATTTTAAAATCCTATTT
The DNA here is from genome assembly GCA_964023405.1 of Apodemus agrarius. Classification (NCBI taxonomy): domain Eukaryota; kingdom Metazoa; phylum Chordata; class Mammalia; order Rodentia; family Muridae; genus Apodemus; species Apodemus agrarius. The sequence goes on from OZ030008.1 coordinate 135,707,896, forward strand.
TATTATTACTTTTTAGATGACTGCCTGTTTTGTGCCTTCAGTTCTGGGCTCATTATTATCCACTTATCAGTGATTGCATTTCATGTGTATTCTTTTGTGATTGGGTTAACTCGCTTAGGATGATATTTTCCAGATCTAACCATTTGTCTACAAATTGCATGAATTCATTATTTTTAATTGCTGAGTAGTAGGAATATACAATATATTCCATTGTATATATATACCACATTTTCTGTATCCATTCCTCCTTTGAGGGATATCTGGGCTCCTTCCAACTTCTAATAGAGAAAGAAAGGTTTGGATTTGGGTGGATGGGAAGGTGAGGATTATCTGGGAGGAATTGGGGGACAGGAAACTGTAATCAGATATATTGTATGAAAAAAATCTATTTTCAAAAAAGTAAAAAAAAAAAAAGAAAAATTCCAAAATTATAATATTTTAATAAAAAAGATTAAATTAAACATGGAATTGGTACAGGACAATGTTTCAACTCAAGACTCTTCTCCCATGGATTATACTAGTATTTGAACTTTAAATCTTGTCTTTTTCTTTCTCTCAACAGATATATTAAAATTACTGAATTACAACATTGCTGAATTAGAAGTCCTGTGCTATATTTTGAGGATCACTTAATATATGTGGCACAGACATGTGGAAACACAGCAAACTTTTATAAATGACCACGTATATTAATAAAACATGCATATATTCTCCAAATATGAGTAAAGAACTGGAGAATAGGTTTTCCTCATCATTTATTTTCTTATTTATTTATGTATACATGTGTGCGCATGCACAACACACATGTAGGAACAGAGAACAATGTGCAGGGGTTAATTTTCTCCCACCATGTTGGTTCTTGTATTGAACTCAGGTTGTCAGATTTGGTGCAAACAGCCCTACCTGAACCATCTTGGGAAGGAATTATCTTTACAATGTAAAAGAAAGCTGATGGTGGAGATTAAATAAGCACACCTCCGTGTGGTTGTGAAAGAATTTCTAGGAAGAATGAACTCAGTGGAGGACTGTTCACCTGATGTGGGCAGCTCTCTGTCATTGGCCGGCATTCCTGAGGGAATCCTGCTAGTACTGTAGGCATTGGCTCTGCTTTCCACTCAATACAAAGTGAGTAGCTCTTCCCACCATGTCCTCTCTGTTAGGATGCTTTGCTTCACCGAAGGCCCAAAAGCAATGGAACCAGTAGACCAGGATGACTGTAAGTCAAAATACCACCCCCCCTCCCAAATCCATGAAGTACAATTTGTGCTGCCCAGATATTTTTGGGCAACATTGGAGCATGGCTGACTTTCTTTCTGTCCCCAAAGCTTTTAATTTCAATAGCTCCTAGACCTGGGGGTGGGACTCCATGCCTAATCACCCTCTCCAAGGTAAGCTGTAGTCTTTTAGGTTTGCTTGGGTCTTGTGTATGCTGTCTTAACCACTGAGTTGATTTATGCAGAGAATATTTCCTTGCTATTTATCTCTTCTGGCTCTTACACTCTTTCTGCCCCCTTTTCCATGAGATCCCTGAGCCCTGGAGGGAAGGAGTGTGATACAGACGTCCCACTCAGGGCTAAGAATCCTGCAGTCTCTTATGCTCTGCTCCGTAGGGAGCTACAGGAGATGGGTGAATATGATCAAAACATGTCCTCATCCATATTCATTGCTATTCATAATAGTCAGAGAAATTGGAAACAGCCCAGATGTCCATCAACTGATAAATGGATAATGAAAACATAGCATCTTTACACAATGGAAAAATTTCTGTTAAGAATGAAATTATAAAATTTTCAGGTAAATTTTCAGGACCTAAAAACAATCATATTTAGTCAGAAAGCTAGAGCCAGAAAGACAAACACTGCATGATTTCTGTTAGAAGTGGATGCTTGCTCATATTCTGTAGATATGCATGAATATCATTTAGAATATCCACAGAGGTTAGGTATCTAGTAAAGGACCAGAGGGAAAAAGAGGATCTTCTTTTTCTTCCTTTTTGTCTCTGTTTTTGAGACAGGGTTTCTCTGGGTAGTCCTGGCTGTCCTGGAACTCACTATATAGACTAGGCTGGCCATGAACTCTAAAGATCTTCCTGACTCTGCCTCCCCACTGTTCTTAATAAGAAATAGATTATACTGTTATAAACATGGGAATCAGAACAAGATAATTAAATGGGGGAGTGGATGAGAGAAGAGGGTAGAGGCTGAAATATGGGGAGGGATAACTAATGACCGTTTGAAAAGTAACATGTAACCCTACTACTGTAGAAACTTCCTAAAATATGTACTTCTATAAAAGGAGTTTAAATGGAGTTATCGAATAACACACACACACACACACACACACACACACACAGAGAGAGAGAGAGAGAGAGAGAGAGAGAGAGAGAGAGAGAGAGAGAGACAGACAAAGATGGAGAGACAGAGTCAGGGGGAGAGAGAGAGAGAGAGAGAGAGAGAGAGAGAGAGAGAGAGAGAGAGAACAGTACTTGAACAAAGCATTATATGTTACCTAATAAAATCTCTAGGATCAGGAATGGGTTACATCTTTTTGAGTTATTGGCCAAAAGGTGTCTACAAAAACCACAAAAAATTACAGACTATTTAATTCTATAATTAAATTATTCTAATGGTATTGGTTAACCTCTACAAATCAAGAGTTAGAACTTTAATGCTTACATACTTATGGTATAGAACATGTAGAAAGTCGCTGGCACTCAACTGAAAGTTCACCCCTACTGGCTCGTGTCCACAGTAGTGGAAGCTACAATAGACACTACAGGAGAGGAAAGTCAATCCTCAGTCTGACCCAGCTTCAAACCTTGTGACCTGTCTCCAGGATATGTTCATTGGGCCAACAGTGGCACAAGTGTTCTGAGAGTGTAACCCACGTCTGACACTGTTAATGAGGCCAAGTCTCATCACCTAACACGAATAGACCCCATGCTCAGAAATAGCTGGCCACAAATCAGACCCATGCTTTTTTAGTGTTGGTGTTTTGTTTTGTTTATTGGGAGAAAAGGAACATGAAGTTTGATAGGTAGGAATATGAGGGAGGATCTGGGAAGATTTGAAGAAGAAAGAATATGTTCAAAATATACTGTATTTCAGTTCAAAATACACTTAAAACATTGAAGTGCACATTATATGGCATTCTCAAAGAATTAGTAAAAATATCTTTCTCAGATTAGAAAAGTTCATTGAAACTATTGCTGTATGCAGGAATGACTCCACCCTGAGATCTAGTTTTCTTGGCACCAGAAGGTGCCATATACACTTCCAAAGGAGGAAGGCATTTAACAGCCTACCCAACCACGAAGCCCATGAACCACTACAACCACTGTTGTATGATAAGCTTAAGGGTGCAGTAATGGCATGCCGGCCTTGGTGGTAACCAATAGATATCTAATTGAACTTAAAACCTACTCAACAAGAGGGAAAATAGGCCTGGTGGATCTTAGAAGAGCCACCACGTTGCCTACCAGCAATATCCCTAAAAACAATCTAAGCATTTGTCCGTAGATAAGTGTGGCCTCCCTCCTCATCAAGGAAAACTACTCTTTGCAATGGACAGGGACCATCATAGAAAACTATCACTAATCAAAGTGCAGAGCTGTAGACCCCCATCTCAGAGGACACAATTTCAAAAAGTTTCTGTACCTAAGGCTCACAAAATGTTACAGAAGATGGAATGGAAAAATTCTAAGAGTCAGAGGACCAGGGAGTTTGCTGTGAGATGGTATCTCCTAGTAATTAATGTCGGAAGTTACCTATGCCCATAAAGTCCCAGGAACATGACTGCTTAAGCTGAGTGGGGACACTGCTAATGGACATGTCAAAGTGGAGGGGGGGGAAAGCCCAGGAGGCCCCAGCCCTGCAGAGGAACTACAGGCCATTACAGAATTCTGGGAGCAGGAGAAACAATATTCCTCAGGAAAGAGAGCACCAGGTGGCTGTATAATACCAAACGGTCATCCCTGGAAACATTGCATAGAATGAGCAGGGTATAGTTAGGATTATATAGGTATATACATATACATGTATGCATGCTAAAATTAATTAATAAAAAAGAGGTCATGAATAAGAAAAAAGAGTAAGGGGGGGGTCAGGAGGGAAGGGAGAAATGATGTAATTATATTGTATTCTCAAACCCCACATCTGTCTTCCCTTACACTCTGCTGTTGGGTGCTTTGTCACATTGATGGGAAACTGAGTAATGCATGGAATTGCATTCCTATTTGTCTGACTATAATGTGAGCCCTTTGTTGTTACAGCCTTGACCTGTGCCAAGTACAGCAGTTATACAGGAATGTATTGGACAATTTTGCACAGTAGGTGAATTCAGAGTAGCCTACTGTTTGAAAATGCTGTTTTTAAAAACAGGTTTCAATATTGCTAGAGAAAAAAAATCAGAGCTACATTTCCTACTTAACTGTAGAAAGTCTCCACTCTGTTGTCCACATACACTCCCATTACACAAGCCCATATCCCACATCTCACACCCTGTGTGTCCTCGTTCTAAGCCCTTTCTTAGGTTGGTTAGCTGCTTGGAACTATGTCTAGTTTATGCTTATCCAACTGCTTTTCTTATTTATTTTTGATTCTCTTTGCACTTCAGACTTGAATCAATGTACTGGATTTCTGGTTTAAAGCTGTCTCATTCTGGTAGTCTGCCCTGGAATTTTATGCCTTTCTCTGGTTGTACAAAGAAACCTATCAATTAGTTTGGTTAGCTTGTTTATCAACAAAAACCAGACGAGACCACAAATCTGATCTTTAGCAAGCCTGTATTTTAATATCTCTGCAGGAACTTGTGATGTGATTCTATTTCTTCTATTTTTAAAATTTTCTGTACAAGGAGTAAATAAGCAAAGCCTTTCAGCGATATGAGTCTGTACCTCGGAGTGGCTACCTGGGTCGCCATCTTAACGCACTCCAAGCATTTCTTTTGTGCTGTTGCTTTTTACACAAAAGCATTAAAGAAAACAGCACTGGCAAGGTGGCTTAGAAAACACAAAACCTAAAGTAACATTTTCCAGTAGTTTGAAGTATAACAAAATTAACCTAGCCTGATCAATTTTATAATGTAGCTGCTAGATAATAACAATGCTTTCTCTAATGAAGGAAATCAGATTAATTTTTTTCTTAGGTATCTAAGTTAACTGCAAGACTGTAATTCTAATTCTAAGGTAAAGAATAGAAGAAAATATATTCAGTCTTACCTAGTTTGATCTAAACATAAATTATAAATGAATATTGACCAAGACACCCCAGCTATAACATAAAAACACTGCTTTTTCATTTGATTATTTAAAAATGCTTCCAAGAATATTTTAATAGCAACCATGAAAATGACTAAGTATAGTTGGAGAATTTCTCAAGCGCCACTGAATTAGGCAGCGTGCTCCCTGGAATGCTAGCACGAAGAACCAGTGTTTTAGCAGTAAGTATCAGCAATGCAGCACACACCCTGCCTTCACTTTCAATATCTAGGTCACACAGACGACTCTGAATACTGTGAATAGAAAAGAGCAGGAGGATTTCTAGAGAGCCACCAAGAAGCCTTCATGACATTCAAAGAATGGGAAAACAGCACAACATGTTTTTTTGAAATATAAAGTCCCATGTAAAATAAAAGGCAAAATCTTAAATATGAATTTCTTTATTATGCAAATGGAATAAAGCCTTTGAGAAGTGTTATTTACTTAATAAAATGTCTTTTGTCTCTGCCACTCTCTCAGATGTGTGTGTGTGTGTGTGTGCTTATGCATGCATGATGAATAGCTAGAAGCAGACAAAAAGGGCATATACTGAAAATAAATGCATTGCTAATCAAAAAGCATATGCAATTTTTGGAGAAATCTTGCAGCAGTTAGGAGCAATCAGAAACTATATCTTTTCATTTATAATAAAGGGAAAGAAATATGATACTAATGATCTCTAGAATTCTTTTTTATTTACAAGAAAATCTTAGAATGTTCACAATATATTTTAATTATGAAAAATACATAATGCTTTAGAAATTTCTTAATAGTTCTATTGTTAGACTGAGTGTAAATAATCTATTTTATTATTTTACTTGAAATCTTCAGAATGTGTTATGCTATAGATTTAAAATGTCTTGAGTTTTTTCCAAATGGTATGTGAAAGATAAGAAATAAATATATTCCTCAGCAGAACATAGATTCCTAAGAACCTATAACAATTAATGTAACTTTCATATTTGTTAAATTATTATTTGTATTTTAATTAAATTATAATTACATTGTTTCCCCTTTCCATTTTCTCTGCCCTGTATCCGATTACTCCTACCCTCTCTCAATTTTATGGTCTCTTTTTCTTATTTTTAAAGGGGCTAGAAATGAAAACAACTGTCTGGTCTTTCAGTTTTCTTAGCCTATGTGAAAAAGCTTTTTACTTTGGAAGTGTAACAATTAAAAGGAGTAACATTAAAAATTACTTAATATGTAAAAAAAGAACTTCACATTATCAAAAATAGCTCCAGACCAATAAATGCAGTCTCTTTAATGAACACTATAATAAAGCACACAGAGCAACTGCTTGACACACAAAAAAAGCAGCGAAATACCAGAACGCTCACCATCCTACGATGCTAACATATGTTGCCACAATTCAAACAGTCAGTATCCATAATAAACTTTGTGAAATTTCAATTGGTCTGGCTATTTTCCTGCAGAAGCTAGAAACAACCCAGATGTCCCTTGACAGAAGAATGGATACAGAAATTGTGGTTCATTTACACAATGGAATACTACTCAGCTTTTAAGAACGAGGACATCCTGAGTTTTGCAGGCAAATGGATGGAACTAGAAAATATCATCCTGAGTGAGGTAACTCAGATCCAAAAGGACATGCATGGGGTGTAATAAGTAATATTAGCAAAAAAAAAAAAAAAAAAAAAAAAAAAGAAAGAAAGAAAAGAAAAGAAAAGAAAAAGAAAGAAAAGGAAGTACAGAATACCCAAGATACAGTCCACAGAACTCAAGAGGTCAAGAAGCTGAAGTGCCCAAGCGAGGACACCTACGTCCCACTTGGGAAGAAGAAAGCAACCACAAGTGGGGAGGGAGGGAGGGACATGGGAGGGAATGTGGACCAGGTAGGAGAGTGGCAAGGAGAGGGGAACCTGATCTGGTATTGGGTGGGGGAACAGGACTGAAGCCCTGGGGGCCAGCAGAAAGAGTGGAAACAAGCACCCTCAGGAGATAGGAGGTTGGGGGGTTCCTCCAGAATTCACCAGAGACCTGGGAGGTCAGAGACTCCCAGGACTCAAAGGGCAGAACCTTAGATGAAATGCCCGACAGTAGGGAAGAGAACTTATAGAGACCACCTCTAGCAGGAACACAGGGCTTCAAGTGAGGGAGGGGTTGCCATCCCACGATCATGACTCTGACACATAATTGTTACTGTCTGCAAGAATAACAGGGATGGAAATGGAGAGGAGCCTGAGGAATAGAAGGTCCAGCGACAGGCTCAAAGTGGGATCCAGAGCAAGGGGAGGTCCCACGGCCTGACACTATTACTGAGGCTACAGAGCACTCACAAAAAGGAACATAGCATGACAGCATTCCGGATGACCCAACAAGAAGTTGAAAGAGTCAGATGCAGATATTTGCATCCAACCGATGGACAGAAGCAGCTGACCCCTGCTGTTGAATTTTGGAAGGATGAATGAAGCTGAGGTCTCAATTAATCTGGACCCCCGGGATCTCTCAAACACTGGACTACCAAACAGGCAGCATACACCAGCTGATATGAGGCCCCTAGCACAAATACAGTAGAGGACTGCAGGATCTGTGTTAGGAGATTATGCACCCAACCCTCAAGAGACTGAAGGCCCCAGGGAGTTTAGAAGTCAGGTGAGGTGTGTGTGTGTGTGTGTGTGTGTGTGTGTGTACATCCACATGGAGACAGGGAGGAGGGGAGGTATGGGGATGTGGAGCAGTTGAAGGGAGTACAGGGGTGGGGTGGGAAAAATATGGAGTGTATAAAAATAAGTAATTAAAAAAAACCTTTGTGACTTGATCTAACTATAGAATGTAGGGGGCTGGAGAGATGGCTCAGCCCTTAAAGGCTAGGCTTACAACCAAACATTTAAGAATGTACAGCACATATTTTTATTTCTGTCAGGACCCAATTAAATAATTCAGGGATTAGGAAATAAGAACAGAATACCAATGGCTTATGCTCTAAGTTCAAGAATCAACAAATGCGAGCTCATAAAACTGCAAAGCTTCTATAAGGCAAAGGACACTGTCAATAGGACAAAACGGTAACCAACAGACTGGGAATAGATCTTTAACAATCCTACATCCAATAGAGGACTAATACTCAATATATACAAAGAACTCAAGAAGTTGGACTCCAGAGAATCAAATAACCCTATTAAAAATGGGGTACAGAGCTAAACAAAGAATATTCAACCGAGGAATATCAAATGGCTGAAAACACCTAAAGAAATGTTCAATATCCCTAGTCATCAGAGAAATGCACAACAAGACCCAACAAGATCCCTGGACCCCAGGGATCTCTCAAACACTGGACTACCAAACAGGCAGCATACACCAGCTGATATGAGGCCCCTAGCACAAATACAGTAGAGGACTGCAGGATCTGTGTTAGGAGATTATGTACCCAACCCTCAAGAGACTGAAGGCCCCAGGGAGTTTAGAAGTCAGGTGAGGTGTGTGTGTGTGGAGGGGGCATCCACATGGAGACAGGGAGGAGGGGAGGTATGGGGATGTGGAGCAGTTGAAGGGGGTACAGGGGTGGGGTGGATTCCTGAGATTCCACCTCACAACAGTCAGAATTGCTAAAATAAAAAACTCAGGTGACAGCAGATCCTGGCAAGGATGTGGAGAAAGAGGAACTCTACTTCATTGCTGGTGGGATTGCAAGCTCGTACAACCACTCTGGAAATCAGTTTGGTGTCGCCTCAGAAAATTGGACATAGTACTACCTGAGGACCCAGCCATACTACTCCTGGGCATATACCCAGAAGATGCTCCAACATGTAATAAGGACACATGCTCCACTATATTTATATCAGCTTTATTTATACTAGCCAGAAGCTGGAAAGAACCCAGCTTCAACAGAGGAATAGACACAGAAAATGTGGTATATTTATACAACGGAGTACAATTCAGCTATTAAGAACAATGAATTAATGAAATTCTTAGGGAAATGGATGGAACTAGAAAATATCATCCTGAGTGAGGTAACCCAATCACAAAAGAACACACATTGTATGGACTCACTGATAAGTCGATATTAGCCCCAAAACTCTGAATACTAAAGATATCATTCACAGACCACATGAAGCGAAGACCAAAATGTGGGTGATTCGTTTCTTCTGAGAAGGGGAACAAAATACTCACAGGAGCAAATGTACAGATAAAGTGTAGAGCAGAGACTGAAGGAAAGGCCATCCAGAGACTGTATCACGTGGGGATTCATTCTATATACAGTCACCAAGCCTTGCTGAAAGGAGACTGATATGGCTGTCTCCTGAGAGGTCCTGCCAGAGCCTTACAAATACAGAAGCAGATACTCAGCCAACGATTGGACTGAGAGCAGGGGTCCCCAATGGAAGAGTTAGAGAAAGGACTAAATGACCTGAAGGAGTTTGCAACCTCATATGAAGAACAATATCAACCAACCAGACCCCGCAGAGCTCTCAGGGATTAAGCCATCAACCAAGGGGCACACATGGCTCTAGCTGCATATGTAGCAAAGGATTGCCTTATCAGGCATCAAGGGTAGGAGAGGTCCTTGGTCCTATGAAGGCTGGATAGATATAGGGGAATCAAGGGCAGGGAGATGGGAGTGAGGTGGGTTGAGGAACACCCTCATAGAAGTAGGAGGAGGGAGGATGGCATAGAGGCTATTGGGGGGGGGGAAGAAACTGGGAAAGCGGATAACATTTTAAATGTAAATAAAGAATATATGAAACAAACAAACAAACAAACAAAACAAATAAGTAAGATCCCAACAGGCGGAGAATGGCCCAACAAAAGATGAGAAATTTCAACAAGTTAATGCGAGCTGAAAAAGAGAATTGCCAGAAAGTCTTGGCCCAGAGTAGCTGGGAGCATTATTCTATGGAAGCACAGGGAATTCTGGGCATAGAGATGACTAAGAGGGAATTGAGAGAGGGCAGCCCTGAGAATGGGAAAACAACTGAATATGTGTAGGAAAAGGTACTACTATTTACAGAGGTAAACCATAGAAGTATCTACCATGTAAGAGATCATTATCCAAATAAAATCGTGTAGTTACATTACAGAGGATACAAATTTTATAGAGGGGAAAAAAAATCTGTGTTCCAGTAGTGCCAACTAGGACATGAGGGGAGGGAAAGCCCAGGGAGACACTGGGCAGCCAAAGGATGTCATTACTTGAGCAGCTCCAGCAGGAGAGAAGGTAAGAAAGATGTAAAAACACCTCTCTGGCCGACTTCACCAGGCATGCAGCATCAGGAACATACAGATTAGAACCCCCATTTCCCTGCCCCACCACTTCTCAGGGGCACCCCTAGCTGCTCTGAGATGTGAACTCCCCCTGAGTTCCATTGTCTAGTCCAAGACTGTCCACTGGAGGTCTGCTGCATAAAGAACATCCAGATGGCTAAAGGCCAGAGTAAGAACACAATCAACAAAAGCTAGGGCAATACGGCACCTTCAGAGCACAGCTATCCTATTATAGCAAGCCTTGGATATACTAATACAACTAAAACACACCAAAATGACCTTAAATCCAACCTTATAAAGATGATCGAGGCCTTTAGACAAATAAAGCCCTAAAAGAAATACAGGTGAATACAACTAAACAAGTGAAGAAAATGAATAAAACTATTTAAGACCTGAAATAGAAGCAATAAAGAAAACAGAGTAAATCCTGGAGATGGAAAAGCTAGGGAAGGAAACAGTAACAACAGATGCAAGCATCACCCACAAAATACAAGAGAAGGAAGAGAGAATCTCTAGTGTAGAAGGTATGATAGATGAAACAAATAGTCATAGAAAATGTTAAACCTACAAAATTCCTGACACAAAACGTCCAGGAAATCTGGAATACTATAACAAGACCCAAACTAGTATTAATAGGAATAGAAGATAAAGAGTTCTAGCTCTAGAAGAGCTTGTAGCCCCATAGGAGGAACAATATGTACCAACCAATGAGGCTAAACCAACAATCAAAGAGTACACATGGCTCCAGATGTATATGTAATGAGGATGGCTTTGTTGGACATCAGAGGGAGGAGAGGCCCTTGGTCCTGAGAGGCTCCATGCCCCAGTATAGGGGAATGACAGGACAGGGAAGCGGGAGTGGGTGGGTTGGTGATCAGGGGTCAGGGGATGGTAAAGGGTGGTTTTGGAGGGGAAACCCGGAAAGGGGATAACATTTGAAATGTAAATAAAGAAAATATCTAATAAAAAGTTAACAGTAGGGATCTTATTATGTAATAAAAACTCCACAATCAGATGATAAAAAGACAGAGTTCTAGCTCCAAGCAGCAGAAAATATTTTCAACAAGATCATAGAAGAAAATTTCCCCAACTTTAAGGAAATAGATGCCTACAAAAATACAAGAAGCTTACAGAATACAGATTAGAAAATCCTCCCACCACACAATAATCAAAATACAAAATCTACAGAACAAAAACATTAAAAGCTGCAAGGGAAAAAAGGCAATTACATATAAAAGCAGACCTAACAAAAACCATTCCAGGATTCTCAACAGAGACCCTAAAAACTAGAAGGGCTTGGTCAGATATCTTGCAACCTCTAAGAAAGCCCACAGGTTCTAAACTAGACTAATATACTCAGCAAAACACTTAATCACCATAGATGGGGAAAACAAGCTATTACAAGTAAAAATTAAGCAGTATTTATGCACATATCCAGCCTCACACAAAATACTAAAAGGAAAACTCCAACCCAAGGAAGTAAACAACAACCAAGAAAAAACATGGGACATAAATAAGTTCACACCAGCAAAAACAAAATAAGCACACACACACACACCCACACAAACACACCCACCCACACACACACACACACACACACACCAACAACTTCAAAATAACAGTAATTAACAATGGTCATTAGTATCTTTTCAACATCAATGGACTCGATTCTCCAATAAAAATACACAGGCAGCAGAATGAATGCAAAAAACAGGATCATCATTCTGCCCATACAAGAAACACACCTCAGCAACAAAGATAGACATTATCTTGGAGTAAAGTGCTGAAAACTTTTTTCCAAGCAAATGGACCAAAGAAGCAAGTTGCAGTAGCCATTCTAATATCTAACAAAATAGGCTTTCAATAAAAAGAAATCTAAGAGATGGAGAAGGACACTTCATACTCAGCAAGGGAAAAATCCACCAAGATGACATCTCAATTTTGAACATATATGTCCCAAATGCTAGTGTACCCACATTCTTTTCTTTTTTCATTTCTGAAGAAAATTTCCTTTTATTTCTATTTAAACTCCCTCTCCTTCCTTGTGTTCCTGTCTGTGAATGGTTTGTGCTTGAATTTCATGTCATGTTTCCAGTGGGAAGAGGGTAGAGGAAGCTTCATTTTTTTTTTAATTTTTATTTTCTATATTCTATGTTTACATTCCAAAGGCTTTCCCCTTTCCCAGTTCCCACCCACCATACTTCCCATAGTTCCTCTCCCCCCCAACTATTCCCCAATCATTCCCCCTCCCCCCTCGGTTTCTTTACTAAACTGGATGCAATCTTTACAGGCCCAGGGTCCTCTCCTTTCTTCTTCTTGGGAATCATTTGACTTGCTAATTGTATCTTGAGTATTTAGGGCTTCTGGGCTCATTAATATCCACTTATCAGTGATTGCATTTCATGTGTATTCTTTTGTGATTGGGTTAACTCACTCAGGATGATATTTTCCAGGTCTAACCATTTACCTACAAATTGCATGAATTCATTATTTTTAATTGCTGAGTAGTATTCCATTGTATAAATATACCACATTTTCTGTATCCATTCCTCCTTTGAGGGATATTTGGGCTCCTTCCAATTTCTGGCTATTATAAACAAGGCTGCTATAAACATAGTGGAGCATGTGTCTTTATTGTATGCAGGGGAATCCTCTGGGTATATGCCCAGGAGGAGTGGTATGCCAGGGTCCTCTGGAAGTGACATGCCCAATTTTCTGAGGATCCGCCAAACTGATTTCCAGAGTGGTTTTACCATTTTGCAATCCCACCAACAGTGGAGGAGTGTTCCTCTTTCTCCACATCCTCGCCAGCACTTGTTGTCTCTTCAGTTTTTAATCTTAGCCATTCTGACTGGTGTGAGGTGGAATCTCAGGGTTGTTTTGATTTGCATTTCCCTGATGACTAATGATGTTGAACATCTCTTAAGGTGTTTCTCGGCCATCCGAATTTCTTCTGGTGAAAATTCTTTGTTTAGCTCTGTGCCCCATTTTTTGATAGGGTTATTTGGTTCTTTGCGGTCTAACTTCTTGAGTTCTTTGTATATATTGGATATTAGCCCTCTGTTGGATGTGGGGTTGGTGAAGATCTTTTCCCACTTTGTTGGTTGCCGTTTTGTCCTTCTGACAGTGTCCTTTGCTTTGCAGAAACTTTGTAATTTTATGAGGTCCCATTTGTCGATTCTTGATCTTAGTGCATAAGCTATTGGTGTTCTGTTCAGGAACTTTTCCCCTGTGCCCAAGTCCTCCAGGGTCTTCCCAAGTTCATTACATACAAAACCATAACCTGAATCTCTGTCTGAGAAGTCCATCATCTATTTTTCTTGGAGTGCTACATGCTTTAAAAGCCCTGACACTCCTCATTTGCTCTTTGCAGCATATAACACTACGGAGGAAGCTGGTGGAAGGTGGCTTTCAGGGGATGCTGTTCTGATTTCCAGGAGCCCCCAGGATGCACTCAGACTCCTGAGGATAAAGTTCCGTGGCAGACTCTGGCAAAGTATGAAGAAGCCCACTCTGCCTGGACCCTCAGGAAAGCACTGTGCTCTGAAAGCAAAGGTCATGTGGTTGGGGAGCAGACTCAGCCCCTGTATATTGCCACAGTGAGGAGTGACAACGTTTGAGGACAAGTATGGGAGGCAAGCATGGCTTGGTTCCCCAGACAAGCAGACAGACCGAGGCCTAGAGTGATTCTAGTGTAACTAGGAAGACTGTAGATCATAAAGGTGGTTGCTGATTTGGCATCAGAGATGTGGTAATGTTAAGGCCACAATGACTTAAAGTGGCGCCAACATGCTGCAGCCAGAGAAGTTAGTGGCCAACACGTGTGTGAACAGAGGATGCTCCCTGAGTGCCTTAGCCAATAGCTCAGAGCTTCACAGGAAGGTCCCTCTGCCTGGCAGGCTTCTCTTGGACAGAGTCTCCCATGGAGCCTATGAGGCACTTACATAGCATATTTCTATGTCCACTCTCTTGCTAGTCTGTTGTACTTCTCTCTGTTTGCCTTGTAAGTGTGGACTATTTCTGGCACCAGTGGGTCATCAGGGTTGGGGTTGCAGAGCAGAAAGTAGATGGGCAGGAGAACTTTGGACATAGTCAATGCTAGGGACCACTGTGACCTCAGGATGTCCAGGCAAATGCTGCCATTGCTGTTAATATTAGGATGGTAGATTTTGGAGTGAAACCAATCTTTAGGGGCTTGAAACAATAATCTGTAGGGAAGTGGATGGTCAGGAAAAAGCCACCTTGTTGGTCATTTTGGTCCATGATGGTGGTCTGCCAGTGGAACAAGTCATCACCCACAGGTCCTGTGATTGGTTCATATTGTTGTTGCCTAAGGCAGCTGCCTGAGCTGCAGTGCTGCACAGCAGGGGGCAGCAGTCTACCAGCATACCCTCATTCGTAACAGAAACATTACTAAAGCTTAACTCACACATCAAACCCTACACATTAACAGTAGGAGACTTCAACATCCCAAATGGACAAGTCATCCTGACAAACTAAAGGGAGAAATGATGAAATTAACATGGATATGAATCAAATGGACCTAACATAAATCTATAGAATATTTTACTAGAATGCAAAAGAATATACCTTTTCCCATTACCACATAGAACCTTCTATTAATTGAACATATACTAAGTCACAAAGCAAGTATCAACAGGTATAAGAAAATTGAAATAACTCCTTGTATCCTATCAGATAACCATGGATTAAGGTTGAAATTCAACAAAAAGAAAAAGAAAGCCTACAAACTTATAGGAAGTAAACAACTTTCTACTCACTAGGACAGGGAAGAAACAAATAAATTGAAGACTTTCTAAGATTCAATGAAAACAAAGGTACAACATATTCAAAGTTATGTTCCCTCTGTTTCTATTTTGTGTAACAGATTGAAGAGTATTGGTATTAGCTCTTTTTTGAAAGTCTGGTAGAATTCTGCACTAAACCACAATGAAAGACACAATGAAAGCAGTGCTAAGAAGAAAGTTCAAAGCACTAAGTGCCTTCATAAAGAAATTAGAGAGTTCTCATATTTACAATTTAAAAGTACAACTGAAAGCTCTAGGAAAAAAAAAGAAGCAAACACACCCAAGAGGAGTAGACAGCAGGAAATAATTGAACTCAGGGCTGAAATCAGTAAATTAGAAACAAGGATAACAATATAAAGAATCAACAAAACCAGGAGGTGGTTCTTTGAGAAAAACAAACATTATATATATATATATATATATACATATATATATATATATGTGTGTATATATATATATATATATATATATATATAGAGAGAGAGAGAGAGAGCGCGCCAAATTAACTAAAAGGCAGGGAAAGACAGTTTCCAAATAAACAAAACCAAATACTGAGGAAGTTTAAATAATCAGTATGTCTTACTTAAAAAACTAGTGCTCAACAAAATTCAAAAATCTAAATAAAATGGATGACTTTCTACATAGATACCACCTACTAAAGTTAGATCAAGATTAGGTAAACAATCTAAATAGTCCTATAAACCCTAAGAAAATAAAAGCAGTCATTAAAAGTCAACCAGAGCCAGATGGGTTTAGTGCAGAATTCTACCAGACTTTCAAAAAAGAGCTAATACCAATATCTTCAATATATTACACAAAATACAAACAGAGGGAGCATTGCCAAACTCATTCTATGAGGCCACAGTAATACTGGTACCTAAATTACTCAAAGACGCAACAAAGAGAATTTCAGAACAAATTACCAGTGAACATTGAAGGAAAAACTCTCAACTTATACTACAGAGCAACTGTAATAAAAAAATATGTGGTATTGTCATAAAAACAGACATGATGATCAATGGAATTGAATCAAAGACCCAGAAATAAATCTACACACCAAAGTACACTGGATGTTTGACAGAGCCAAAGCCATACAATGAAAAAAAAAAATCTACTAAAAAGGATGCCTGTCTAACTGGATGCCTACTTGTAGAAGAAGGCAAACAGACCCATATCTATTACTCTATACAAAACTCAAGCCCAAGTTTATCAAAGACCTCAATGAAAACATGATACACTAAATCTAATACAAGAGAAAGTGGGGAACTACCTTGAACTCATTGGCACAAGAGACAAATTTCTGAAGAGAACACCCATAGCTCAGACACTAAGATCAACAATTAATAATTAGGATCTCTTAAAAATGAAAATCTTTTGCAAGGCTAAGGATACCATCAATAGGAAAAAACAGCAGCTTATAGAATGGAAAAAGATCTTTCCAACCTTGTATTTGACAGAAGACTAATATTCAAAAATACATAACAAACTTAAGACAAGCCAAATAACCCAATTAAAAATGGTCCTGAGGGCCAGCAGAAAGAATGGAGACAGGCAATCTCAGGAGGTAGGAGGTGGGGAGATCTAGACTATAACAGAAACCTTGGAGGTGAGAGACTCTCAGGACCTTAGATGAAATGCCCTACAGCGGGGAGAGTCCACCTCCAGATGAAAAATAGGACGTTAAGTGGAGGGATGGGGTTGTTATCCCACAGTCAATAACTTTGACCCAGAATTGTTCCTGTCTGGAAGAACTGCAGGAACAAAACAAAACAAAACAAAACAAAACAAAAAAAACCAAACCAACCAAACAAAAACCAGAGAAGAGCCTGAAGGAAAGGCGGTCCAGAGACAGGCCCAAAGTGGGATCCAGCTTAACAGGAGGCTCCAAGGCCTGAAACTATTTGATGCTATCCTGCACTTACAAATAGAAACCTAGTTTGACTGCCGTCTGAGGCCCAAGCAGCTGAAGAGTCAGATGCAGATACACTCAACCAATTGACAGAAGCTGGGGAAGGCGAACCCATAGAAAGACCAGAAATATCAAGTATCCTGGACCCCTGAGATCTCTCAGACACTGAGCCATCAACCAGGCAGCATACACTAGCTGAGATGAGGCCCCCAACACATTTACAACAGAGGACTGCCTGGCCCAGACTCAGTGTAAGAAAATGCACTTAACCCTCAAAAGGCTTGAGGTTCAGGGAGTAGGGAGGTCTGGTGGGGTTGGACGGTGGGGACATCTTGGACATGGGACATGGGGGAGGAGGTATGGGATGAGGTACAGTCAGAGGGTAGACCAGAAGGGGGATAAGGACTGGACCGTAAAAAAAGATTAATGAGTAATAGAAAAAAAAAAAAAAACGGGGTACAGTGCTAAGTAGAGAATTATCAATAGAGAATTCTTAAGTGCTGAGAAGCACTTAAATGTTCAAAGTTCTTAGTCATTAGGGAAATGACAATCAAAAGGACTCTGAAATTCTGTCTTACAAAAGTCACAATGGACAAGATCAAAAATTCAAGTGTCAGCACTTACTGGAGAGGATGTTGAGCAAGGACTACACTCCTCCACTGCTGTTGGGAGTGTAATCTTGTACAACCATTTTGAGGGATACCAACCAATCCACAAAACCTTTAACACCAAATTTTTCCTTCCTACAAGTTGCACAGGGAGAAAGATGGAGCAGAGACTGTGGGAATGGTCAACCAACGACTGCCCCAACTTGAGACCTATCCCAGGGGAGAGCCAATCCCCGACACTGTTAATGATGCTCTGCTGATCTTGCATACAGGAACCTAGAATAACTGTCTCCTGAAAGGCTTCATCT
This sequence comes from Apodemus agrarius, assembly GCA_964023405.1. NCBI lineage: Eukaryota > Metazoa > Chordata > Mammalia > Rodentia > Muridae > Apodemus > Apodemus agrarius. Next base: position 135,726,012 of record OZ030008.1, read on the forward strand.
AACAGCGAAGTGAAACAAATTCAGAGATCCATAGCTAAACATCAAACAGAGTTCCTGGAGTCTTGTGGCAAGGAGGGCGAAAGAATTGAGCAAGCAAGAAGGGTTAAGGATGCCACAACCCCTACAGAGGAAACTAACCCAGGCCTGTGGAGGCTTACAGAGCCTGAGCCACCAGCCAAAGAGCATGCACCTAGCCCCCCTACATATTTGTAGCATATGTGTAGTTTGGTCTTCATATGGGTGCCTTAACAACTGGAGTGGGGACTGTCTCTGACTCTGTGGCCTGCCATCAGATCCCCTCCCCTGCCTGGACTGCCTAGTTGGACTCTCTCTCAGTGGGAGAGAATATACTTAGTTCTGGTGGGACCTTATGACCTAGAGCAGGGTGGTACACGAGGAGAGGAGTTCCCCTTCTCTGAGGAGAATGGGAGAAGGTAATGGGGGTGGGGAGTATTAGTCCAAGTGGCATTTGGAGGAGGGAGGGGTTCTGTTATTGGGATATAAAGTAAATAAATAAATTTAATCAAAAAGGAAGATGCGAGTAGCGGCGGGCCTCCATATTGCAACCAGGACACAGCTGGAAAGGCCCAGGTAAACACCCCTTCCAGAGCTAAACTCACGGGGGTATCTGCTAGGGTCTCGGAGCCAAGCAGGCGGAGTCCCGCCTAGACTCTGTGGGACATCCCCGAGCCCTCTGGCGAGCACCAAGGCTGCGTTCTGCAACCAGCTCGACGGCCCCTGGACCAGCAGTAGCGGCGGACCTCCATATTGCAACCAGGACACAGCTGGAAAGGCCCAGGCTCTGTGGGACATCCCCGCCCTCTGGTGAGCACCTAGGCTGAGTTCTGCAACCAGCTCGCCGGCCCCTAGACCAGCGGTAGCGGCGGGCCTCCATATTGCAACCAGGACACAGCTGGAAAGGCCCAGGCTCTGTGGGACATCCCAGTGCCCTCTGGCGAGCACCTAGGCTGCATTCTGCAACCAGCTCGCCGGCCCCTGGACCAGCGGTAGCAACGGGCCTCCATATTGCAACCAGGACATAGCTGGAAAGGCCCAGGTAAACACCCCTTCCAGGGCTACCCTCACGGGGGGATCTGCTAGGGTCTTGGAGTTCCTTGCAACCAGGACACAGCTGGAGAAGCCCAGGTAGACAGACTCCAACAGGGGCTACAATTGCATGGGCGGCAGCCAGCTTATGATCCCTTAAAGCAGCAGTCACACATATTCACCAGTAGAGAAACAACAGGTGAGCCCAGCCTCACAGGAGATTCAAACACCAGCCACTGACAACAAGGCCAACTAAAACCAGAAATAACCAGATGGCAAAAGGAAAACGAAGGAACGTTACTAACAAAAATCAAGGCAACATGACAGCATCTGAACCCAGTTCTCCAACAACAGGAATCCCTGGATACCCTAAAACACCAGAAAAACAAGACTTGGATATAAAATCACTGGTCAGGATGCTGGTAGCTGAACACATAGAAAAATCTCGTAAAGAAATAGAGGAGAAAATGGATCAAAAGTTAGAAGCCTTTACGAGGCAAATACAAAAATCACTTCAAGAAATGCAGGAGAAGATGGATCAAAGAGAAGAAGACAATAAGGAAGAAAGACAAAAGTCACTTAAAGAACTACAGAAGAACGTGGGCCAACAAGTAGAAGCTATGAAAGAGGAAGCACAAAAATCTATTAAAGAAATACATGAAAACACAATCAAGCAAGCGAAAGATCTGAGCACATCCATCCAGGCACTAAAAACAGAAGTAGAAACAACTAAGAAATCACAGAGGGAGACAACATTGGAGATAGAAAACCTGGGGAAGAAATCAGGGGCCATAGACGCAAGTATCAACAATAGAATACAAGAGATAGAAGACAGAATCTCAGAAGCCGAAGATACCATAGGAACCATTGATTCAACAGTCAAAGAAAATACTAAATGCAAAAAGGTGGTAACCCAAAACATCCAGGAAATCCAAGACACTATGAGAAGACCAAACCTAAGGATTATAGGTATAGAGGAGAGTGAAGATTTACAAGTTAAAGGGCCAGCTAATATCTTCTATAAAATTATGGAAGAAAACTTCCCCAACCTAAGGAGAGAGATGCCCATGAATATACAAGAAGCATACAGAACCCCAAACAGACTGGATCAGAACAGAAATACATCCCGTCACATAATAATCAAAACTCCAAATGTACTAAACAAAGAAAGAATACTAAAGGCAGCAAGAGAAAAAGGCCAAGTAACATATAAAGGAAAACCTATCAGAATAACACCAGACTTCTCACCTGAGCCCATGAAAGCTAGAAGATCCTGGGCAGATATCATGCAAACTCTAAGAGAACACAAACTTCAGCCAAAACTACTTTACCCAGCAAAACTCTCAATCGCCATTGATGGAGACATCAAGGTATTCCATGACAAAACCAAATTTGCAAGATATCTCTCCACAAATCCAGCCCTACAAAGGATAATAGGGGGAAAACACCAAGACAAGGACGGAAACTACACCCGGGAAGAAGCAAGATAGAAACCTCCTCTCATCAAACCCAAAAGAAGATAACCTCTCGAATATAAAAAATAAATAAGATAAATAAATATAATTTCAAAAATGTCTGGAGGTAATAATTACTATTCCTTAATATCTCTTAACGTCAATGGACTCAATTCCCCAATAAAAAGACATAGATTAACAGACTGGATACAGAAACAGGACCCTACATTTTGCTGCATACAGGAAACACATCTCAGTGTTAAAGACAAACACTGCCTTAGAGTAAAAGGCTGGAGGACAATTTTACAAGCAAATGGTCTCAGGAAACAAGCTGGAGTAGCCATTCTAATATCAGATAAAATTGACTTTCAACCTAAAATCATCCAAAGAGACTCAGAAGGTCACTTCTTGCTGGCCAAAGGGAAAATCCACCAGGAAGAGCTCTCAATACTGAACATCTATGCTCCAAATGCAAGGGCACGCTCCTTCGTAAAAGAAACCTTACTAAAGCTTAAAGCACACATTACACCTAACACAATAATTGTGGGTGACTTCAACACCCCACTCTCCTCAATGGACCGATCAGGAAAGCAGAAACTAAACAGGGACACAGTGAAACTAATTGAAACTCTGGACCAATTGGATTTAACAGATATATATAGAACATTTCATCCTAAAGCTAAAGAATATACCTTTTTCTCAGCACCGCATGGTACCTTCTCCAAAATAGACCATATAATCGGTCACAAGACAGATGTCAACAAATACAAGAAGATCGAGCTAATCCCATGCCTCCTATCAGATCACCATGGAGTAAGAGTGGTCTTCAATAGCAACAAAAACAACAGAAAGCCCACATACACATGGAAACTGAACAATACTCTACTCAATGACACCTTGGTCAAGGAAGAAATAAAAAAAGAAATCAAAGACTTTTTAGAATTCAATGAAAATGAAGGTACAACCTACCCAAATCTATGGGACACAATGAAAGCAGTGCTAAGAGGAAAACTCATAGCTCTAAGTGCATCCAAAAAGAAACTGGAGAGAGCATACACTAGCAGCTTAACGGCACACCTTAAAGCCCTGGAAGAAAAACAAGTTAATTCACCCAGGAGGAGTAGAAGACAAGAAATCATCAAACTCAGGGCTGAAATCAATCAAATAGAAACAAAGAGAACCATACAAAGAATCAACAAGACCAGGAGCTGGTTCTTTGAGAAAATCAACAAGATAGATAAACCCTTAGCAGACTAACCAAAGGACACAGAGACAGTATACAAATTAACAAAATTAGAAATGAAAAGGGAGACATAACAACAGAAACTGAGGAAATTCAAAAGATCATCAGATCCTACTACAAAGGTCTATACTCAAAACAACTGGAGAATCTGGAGGAAATGGACGATTTCCTAGACAGATATCAAATACCAAAATTAAATCAGCATCAAGTAGACCAGCTAAATAGTCCCATAACCCCTAAAGAAATAGAAGGGGTTATAGAAAGCCTCCCAACCAAAAAAAGTACGGGACCAGATGGTTTTAGTGCAGAATTCTACCAGACCTTCAAAGAAGACTTAACACCAATACTCTTCAAACTATTCCACAAAATAGAGACAGAAGGGACACTGCCCAACTCATTCTTCGAAGCCACAATTACGCTAATACCTAAACCACAAAAAGATCCAACAAAGAAAGAGAACTTCAGGCCAATTTCTCTGATGAATATAGATGCAAAAATACTAAATAAAATTCTTGCTAACCGAATCCAAGAGCACATCAAAACGATCATCCACCATGATCAAGTAGGCTTCATCCCAGGGATGCAGGGATGGTTCAATATACGGAAATCCATCAATGTAATCCACTACATAAACAAACTGAAAGAAAAAAACCACATGGTCATCTCATTAGATGCTGAAAAAGCATTCGACAAAATTCAGCATCTTTTCATGCTAAAAGTCTTGGAAAGAGCAGGAATTCAAGGCCCATACCTAAACATAGTAAAAGCAATCTACAGCAAACCAGTAGCCAACATCAAAATAAATGGAGAGAAACTTGAAGCATTCCCACTAAAATCAGGGACTAGACAAGGCTGCCCTCTCTCTCCATATCTTTTCAATATAGTACTTGAAGTTCTAGCAAGAGCAATTAGACAACATAAGGAAGTCAAAGGGATACAAATTGGAAAGGAAGAAGTGAAACTATCATTATTTGCAGACGATATGATAGTTTACCTAAGCGACCCAAAAAACTCCACCAGAGAACTTCTACAGCTGATAAACAACTTCAGCAAAGTGGCAGGTTATAAAATTAACTCAAGCAAGTCAGTGGCCTTCTTGTACTCAAAGGACAAGCAGGCTGAGAAAGAAATTAGGGAAATAACACCCTTCACAATAGCCACAAACAACATAAAGTATCTTGGCGTAACTCTAACCAAACAAGCGAAAGATCTGTACAACAGGAACTTCAAGTCCTTGAAGAAAGAAATCAAAGAAGACCTCAGAAGATGGAAAAATATTTCTTGCTCCTGGATTGGCAGGATCAATATAGTAAAAATGGCTATCTTGCCAAAAGCAATATACAGATTCAATGCAATCCCCATCAAAATCCCAACTCATTTCTTCATAGATCTAGAAAGAGCAATTCTCAAATTCATCTGGAGCAACAAAAAACCCAGGATAGCTAAAACTATTCTCAACAATAAAAGGACTTCTGGGGGAATCAATATCCCTGACCTCAAGCAGTACTACAGAGCAATTGTGTTAAAAACTGCATGGTATTGGTATAGCAACAGGCAAACAGATCAATGGAACAGGATTGAAGACCCAGAAATTAACCCACAGACTTATGGTCACTTGATCTTTGATAAAGGAGCCACAACCATCCGATGGAATAAAGATAGCCTTTTCAACAAATGGTGCTGGTTCAACTGGAGGTCAACATGCAGAAGAATGCGAATTGACCCACTCTTATCTCTTTGCTCTAAGATCAACTCCAAGTGGATCAAGGACCTCCACATAAAACCAGACACACTGAAACTATTAGAAAAGAAACTTGGGAAGACCCTGGAGGACTTGGGCACAGGGGAAAAGTTCCTGAACAGAACACCAATAGCGTACGCACTAAGATCAAGAATTGACAAATGGGACCTCATATAATTACAAAGTTTCTGCAAAGCAAAGGACACTGTCCGAAGGACAAAACGGCAACCAACAAAGTGGGAAAAGATCTTCACTAACCCCACATCCGACAGAGGGCTACTATCCAATATATACAAAGAACTCAAGAAGTTAGACCCCAAAGAACCAAATAACCCTATCAAAAAATGGGGAACAGAGCTAAACAAAGAATTTTCACCAGAAGAAATTCGGATGGCCGAGAAACACCTTAAGAGATGTTCAACATCATTAGTCATCAGGGAAATGCAAATCAAAACAACCCTGAGATTCCACCTCACACCAGTCAGAATGGCTAAGATTAAAAACTCAAGAGACAACAAGTGCTGGCGAGGATGTGGAGAAAGAGGAACACTCCTCCACTGTTGGTGGGATTGCAAAATGGTAAAACTGCTCTGGAAATCAGTTTGGCGGATCCTCAGAAAATTGGGCATGGCACTTCCAGAGGACCCTGGCATACCACTCCTGGGCATATACCCAGAGGATTCCCCTGCATGCAATAAAGACACATGCTCCACTATGTTTATAGCAGCCTTGTTTATAATAGCCAGAAATTGGAAGGAGCCCAAATATCCCTCAAAGGAGGAATGGATACAGAAAATGTGGTATATTTATACAATGGAATACTACTCAGCAATTAAAAATAATGAATCCATGCAATTTGTAGGTAAATGGTTAGACCTGGAAAATATCATCCTGAGTGAATTAACCCAATCACAAAAGAATGCACATGAAATGCAATCACTGATAAGTGGATATTAATGAGCCCAGAAGCACTAAATACTCAAGACACAAATAGCAAGTAAAATGATTCCCAAGAAGAAGAAAGGAGAGGACCCTGGGCATGTAAAGATTGCATCCAGTTTAGTAAAGAAACCGAGGGGGGAGGGGGAATGATTGGGGAATAGTTGGGGGGGAGAAGAACTATGGGAACTATGGTGGGTGGGAACTGGGAAAGGGGAAAGCCTTTGAAATGTAAACATAGAATATAGAAAATAAAAATAACTAAAAAAAAAAAAAAGGAAGATGCAAGAGCATTTCACAGAATGGACAGTTGTAAAATACCATAATGAGAAAAGCAAAACTACAAGGAAAACAAACCAAAAATAATCAGGAAGAAATTCTAAGTAAACTGAAAATGATGTCTTAGTCAGGGTTTCTATTCCTGTACAAAACATCATGACCAAAAAGCAAGTTGGGGAAAGAAAGGGTTTATTCAGCTTATACTTCCACATTACTGTTCACCACCAAAGGAAGTCAGATGAGGAACTCACACAGGGTAGGAACCTGGAGGCAGGAGCTGATGCAGAGGCCATGGAGGGGTGCTGCTTACTGGCTTGCTTCCCCTGGCTTGCTCAGCTTGCTTTCTTTTTCTTTCTTTCTTTTTTATTTTTTTAGTCTTTATAAATTTTTTTATTGGATATATTCTATATTTACAATTCATTTCCCTTTTTCTGGTTCCCCACCCCCCAAAGGTCCCACATGCCCTTTAACCTCCCCCTGCTCCCTCATCCACCCCCTCCCACCTCCCTGTTCTTGTACTCCCCCACAATGATGCTTTGGTCCATTCTAGCACCAGTGTCCACTCCTTTCTTCTTGTCAGACATCACTTGGTATGTGATTTGTGTCTTTTGTGTTCCAAGATTCTAGGCTAATATCCACTTATCAGTGACTGCATACCATGGGTATTCTTTTGAGACTGGGACACCTCACTTAGTATGAAGTTCTCCAGCTCCATCCATTTCTCTAAGAATTTCATAAATTCATTGTTTCTAATGGCTGAATAGTACTCCATTCTGTATATATACCACATTTTTTTGTATCCATTCCTCCGTTGAGGGACATCTGGGTTCTTTCCAGCTTCTGGCTATTATATATAAGGCTGCTATGAACATAGTGGAGCATAGAACCCAGAACTACCAGCCCAAAGATGGCACCATCCACAAGGGGGCCCTCTCCCCTTAATCACTAATTGAGAAAATGCCTTACAGCTGGAACTCATGGAGGCATTTCCTCAAGGGAGGCTCCTTTCTCTGTGATAACTCCAGCTTGTGTCAAGGTGACACACAAAACCAGCCAGTACAGATGACATGAGTAAAGATATAAAAGATACTTGGCATTATGATCTTTAGCTAAATTATTAATTGCTTAGTGGCAGCTGTGTATGTGGCATTCTTTCAGCCACTGGAACAATAGCAATGGTGGACAAATATAAGTGAGAATGAAAGGAGGGAGGGCTAAAGGACTGTATCCACCTGGGAAATTTAACCTGGAGCAAACAGCAATTGTGAGGTTTCGTTTTTTAAATCAGGTATATACTAGAGGGCTAGGAGTGTGGCTCAGGGGAGAGGAGCACCTGGTGCTCTTGAGGAGCACCTTCATTCAGTTCTCAGAAGCTACATGATGGCTCATATCCAACACCACAGTTCCAGGAAATCTGATATGCTTTTCTGACCTTGGAAAGCAGCAATGTGTTTAAACACATTGATACGGATAAAACACTCAAACACATAAAAAATACAAATAATCGAATAAAACAAAAGTAAAAGAATTATGTAGATACTTAATTATGGTTTTAAAAGAGACATAAATAACATTGGTTATAGAAATACCAAAATAAGATAAGCAAGGGCAGAACTATAGAAAGTGAAGCGCTGAAGGGTATACTTAGAACTTAGTGACCGAGGGGACAATCCTAAGATAGCGTGCACAGTTAGTTAATGGGACAACCTGTTGACACCTGGAGGCAAGGCGCTCGCTCTGGGGAGACTGAGGGAAACTGCGGCTGTGTTATGGTAGCCGTGCTTCCAGCTGGGTCACAGTGATCCTGCGTGGGTAAACATTCTTGAAGGTGCAGTTAGGTTGCTCAGAAACTAAGGTATCAGAACACTTTCCAGTTGCCACATTTATTCAATAATAAAGGGTCCATAACCTCAAAAGATGCTGTCAGAACTGTAGTGACATTTGTGTTTGGTTTAAATCAATGCCTCGCTTTGTAGAAGGATCAAGGAAGAAATATTCAAAAAGAGAGATCTAGTCCTCCATGATCTAAGAGGGGAAAAGACTCAATGTGTTGGTTTGAAAACGTAGGGCCCCTACAGACTCATGTGTTTGAATGCTTAGCCCAAAGAGAGTAGCACTATTAGGAGGCGTGGCCTTATTGGGGTAGGTGTGGCCTTGTTGTAGGAAGTGTGTCACTGTGGAGGCGGGTCTGAGGTATTATGCATGCTCAAGCTCCCTCCAGTGTCACAGTTTCATTCTGCTGCCTATGGATCGAAATGCAGAACTCTTGGCTACGTGAGCACAATGTCTGTCTGCCCATTGCCATGTTCCCTGCCATGATGATAATGGACTCGAACCTCTGAACCTGTAAGCCAGCCTCAATTAAGTGCTGCTGTGGTCCTGGTGTCTCTTCACAGCAGTGGAGCCTTAACAAAGACACTTCACATACATTCATACTTTCCATACACAGTGCACAGCACAATGGTCTGTGACACCCCCTTTGTGATACCATGCTTTAAAGCACATGCTTTGTGCTGTTTTGCTTTGCTATATAAACTTGTTTTAACTGTTTGTGTCTTTGCACCGAGTCCTTCTTAAGAGAAGAACTTGAGGGACTGAAGTATCTGAGACCATTAGCCAAAATAAATCTAGGTTGTCTTGTTTCACTCACGTACTCACACAGTGATGGAAAAACTGGCAATATGTTCCACAACCTCTTCTTGAATGGTATTTCACCATCTATGCATTCTCTCTCTCTTTAAAAAAAAAAATCCATATTGCTCAAGGGTGGTTTTAAATGTGCAGGAGCCTTTCTGAAGAGCCATCCGTGATCAATCTGTTGCACCCTCCCTAGTAAAGCCTCTCGTAGGCCAGTCTCCTTTATAAGGAGTCTGCTGTTAAAATCTCCACTCCAGCCATTTTTAAATGAAGGCTTAGATGTTGTGAATTCCTTTCACAGGGTGCACTCCATTAAATAATAGAATAAATAGCTGCTTAGTTAAGTATAAGCTATGTGCTTTAGAAGAAATATAAAGTTTTTTTTGGAGTGTAGGGTACAGCACTAAGATACAGAGCTTGCTTATCACGTTCACTGCACTAGGTTTGCTCTCTAGGACTCTCAAAAACTAAACATAAACAAAAAGGCTTTGAGCGTAGTTTGAAAACACACTAAGAAGGGTTAAGAACAGAGTGGTGGTAATCTTAGGAAGAAACGGAAGGTAAAAAGCTTGTTTTTAACTTTCAACAGAAAGAAGTATTGATGCAGACATTTTAGGAGACCAATGATAAAGTTTGACACATAGTAGGCTCTCAGCAAGTGTGTGTGGAACAAAGTGAGCTCATTATTCTATTATTCTAGTTAATGAGCTTCAGTTAGGGTAGGAGGGAAGGGGGATACTTAGAATCATAAGTGAGCTGCATAATTACTTCACTATTATTAATTATATTTAAATTATTTTGAACATGAAATAGACATGACAAAGTTTTGTTTTATCAAGGAAAATAGAATAATTTGGGATTGTTAAGAAAAAAATGATCTTGGCCCCAGGGAGCCAGGCAGCTCCACAGCCTTCTGTGCATGACCTGCCAGGAGAGAGTGATCTCCCAGCAGTGCTTTCACTTCTGATCACAGAGGTGAGATCTCCACCTTCTCCCTGGAGGGGAACAGCTAGGAGCACACAGGGCATACAATCAGTGGAGCAGCTGGGACAGAAGTCGTCCTGCCGCCATTTGAACCAGGGAGCCAGGTGGCTCTCCACAGTCTTCTGTGCATAGACCCTGCAAGAAGAGCTGGTCTCCCAGGAGTACAGGCCCACAGGAGGACAAGCTCCAGCCAGAGACTGCTAGACCAGCTAGTACCAGACACAACTAGATGGCGAAAAGCAAGCAAAAGAACCCTACCAACAGAAACCAAGGCTACTTGGCAACATCAAAACCCAGTTCTCCCACTACAGCAAGTCCTGGATACCCCAACACACTGGAAAAGCAAGAGTTGGATTTAAAATAGTATCTCATGATTCTGATAAGGGGGCTTCAAGAAAGACTTAAATAACTCCTTTAAAGAAATACAGGAGAACGTGGTTCAACAGGTAAAAGCCCTTAAAGAAGAAACACAAAAATCCCTTAAAGAAATTAGGAGAACATGGGTCAAAAGGCAGAAGCCCTTAGAGAGGAAATGCAAAAATCCCTTAAATAATTACAGGAAAACACAAACAATCAAGTGAAGGAACTGAACAAAACCATCCAGGTTCTAAAAGTGGAAGTAGAAACAATAAAGAAATTACAAAGTGAGACATCTATGGAGATAGAAAACCTTGGAAAGAATTCAGGAGTCATAGATGCAAGCATCAACAACAGAATACAAGCGATAGAAGAAAGAACCTCAGGTACTGAAGATACCATAGAAAACATTGACTCAACAGTCAAAGAAAATGCAAAATGGATAAAGCTTATAACCCAAAACATCCAGGAACTCCAGGACACAATGAGAAGATCAAACCTAAGGATTACAGGTCTAGAAGAGAGTGAAGATTTACAACTTGAAGGCCCAGTAAATATCTTCAACAAAATGATAGAAGAAAACTTCCCTAACCTAGAGAAAGAGATGCCCATGAACATACAAGAAGCCTATAGAACTCCAAATGGACTGGACCAGAACAGAAAGTTCTCCCATCACATAATAATCAAAACACCAAATGCACTAAACAAAGAAAGAATATTAAAAGCAGTAAGGGAAAAAGGGCAAGTAATTTATAAAGGCAGACATCAGAATTGCACCAGACTTCTCACCAGAGATGATGAAAGCTAGAAGATCCTGGGCAGATCTCATATGGACCCTAAGAGGACACAAATGCCAGCCCAGAGTACTATACTCAGTAAAACTCTCAATCACCATAGATGGAAACCAAGATATTCCATGATAAAACCAAATTTACACACTATCTTTCCACAAATCCAGCCCTCCAAAGGATAATAGATGGAAATGCCAACACAAGGAGGGAAACTACACCCTAGAAAAAGCAAGAAAGTAATCAGCTTCCAACAAACCCCAAAAACGATATCCACACAAACATAAAAATAACATCAAAAATAACAGGAAGCAACAATCACTATTCCTTAATTTCTCTTAACATCAATGGACTCAACTCCCCAATAAAAAGGCATAGACTAATAGAAATATTTTTCGCCGGGTGGTGGTGGCACATGCCACAGTACTTGGGAGGCAGAGGCAGGCGTATTTCTGAGTTTGAGGCCAGCCTGGTCTACAGAGTGAGTTTCAGGACAGCCAGGGCTATACAGAGAAACCCTGTCTCAAAAAAAAAAAAAAAAAAAAAAAAAAAAAGAAATAATTTTCAAGTAAATCTTCAATTCTATCATAAAATGTTTCTACTTCCCTTTTCAATTAATTTAGCAATGTTTTTTATGTCTACCACTTTACTCTTTAATTTTCCATGAAAATTGTCAATTTTAATGTGTTTTTCTAGATGTCTTTTATTTTATCAGCAATATTTTCCATGTAAATCTTCAATTTTATCATAAAATGTTTTACTTCCTTTTTCAATAAAAGAACATGCTTCTCAAAAAGAAAAAAAAGAAAAAAATGATCTTAGCAGACAAAGAAACAATCCTACATTATAAATTTCTACAAATAGGAAATATTTTCAAATGTCTTTAGTTTTCCACATACTGTTTAGTCCTTTATGTAGTCTCTTAGTGACTCAGTGTCCTGTTTTATAAAGTGTGATGAAAATAACAGAGTGCTAACTAGAGTGCAGCTGGCTTTTTCATGTGCCGCACACCCTGGTCTTTTTATGCTGAGCTTCCTATCTAATGTAATCCCAGAGACCAAGTGAACTAGAAACACATAGTGTCTTTATTTTTCAGCTATTCCTACTTTAAAAGGTGATACATAATTTCTACAACTTTCAGATAGAACATTTTCATTAGGGAAAGTAGCTTTGCAGAGAAAAGGGACTGTTTCAATGCTTGATAAACAACTAGACACACACTCAAGACTTCAGTCTTTTCAGAAGTGTTTCAGTACTCAGTTCATAACTTTACCACATTAGACTAGAAGAAAACTTGGCAATTATAGTGAGGGTATCAAAATTTACAAGTATAAATTTTCTATGAAATTCTAATAAAAATGAGAAATGGAGTTTATTTTAAAGAAATCTTACCTCACCGAGTAAACAGTCAAAATTATTGAACTAATGGTTTTATGTAGTGATTATTTTCTTGGTGTCTCAGCTTTAGATGCAATTATTTCTGAGGGTAAATAAAATACTTGGGCTAAAACATTAAAAATAAAAGTGCAATTTAGAACTCTACGAAGGTATCTTGTGTTGGTACTCTGACTCCTAAGATGACTCTTGGAATGAAAGGTTTAGCTCAGGTGTCTTTCTCTCTGATATGACAAACACGCACAGATGCAGGACTGTTTTCTGAGAATGAATGACTGCTAGGAGCACACATGCCCTGAGGCTCTGCCTGAAGCCCACATCTCACCTCATCATTATTCACAACCCCTAGAAAAGCCTTAGGTTAAAACTGTGATGGCTATTTAGAACTAGACTTATAAATTCATTTTAAAACATTTTTCTTATGCTTTCATGAGTTCTGTTTTTGTTTAATTTATATGTACCTCCCGAGACAACTTGATCAAGCAGTAAAGCTTAATAGTAGTAAATTGGAATGTTGGCTCTCTTGACTAATTTATAAAAGAAAATTCTAATAACAAAAATGCCTATGCATGACTTTATGTAACAAACTCAATGGACATATAAGACCTTCAAGGCTTATAAGGAGCAGTGCTGATGATGAGTTCTATTAGCTTAGAATTTTATAATATAATTTTCATAAGTTAGCTTTTATTTGAAAAACAAAACAAATTAAATAAATGTGAAAATAAATTTTAAGATATAAGGTCTTCTGAAATCCAAGGATAAGTTAGAATCACACCCTACCCAAAACTAATTTGATTCTCTTTCTTAGATAATAAATAAATATATTATTTATTGCCATATATTATAGTGAAGGTTACTACTCTTACTCTATTTCTAGGATAGACCATTGCAATTACTTCACTCTGCAATCTGTTTCAGTGGAGTGCAAGATACAATTTTCTATTAAATACTGTATTAAAAAATCTCTTTTTGCAAACCATCCCGCCCCATACTTATTAGTATCACTATTATTAGCAAGGCAAAATATAAGTGCTGGTGTGGTAAAGGATGTTCATTACTCGGGGGAATATAAATTAACTCTCCCATTACGGAAAAAGCCCTGGACGATCTTCTACTCAACAGCATGGTCATTATAGGTGCACCATACTGCCTACTCAAAAATGACAATGACAGCATGTCTCTGTACAACATCTACAATTGTTAGAAGTCAGGGCGACAGTAATTAATGTGAGGTAGTAACTCCACAGTATATAAATATATCAGTATATGTGACGAGGAGAGGAGAGGGGAGGGGAGAGGAGGGGAGAGGAGAGGAGGGGAGGAGAGGGGAGGGGAGAGGAGAGGAGAGGAGGGGAGGGGAGGGGAGAGGAGGGGAGGGGAGGGGAGAGGAGAGGAGAGGAGTTGAGGGGAGGGGAGAGGAGAGGAGGGAGGGGAGGGGAGGGGAGAGAGAATCTTCTACCTCATAGTAAATCAATATTTAGCACATGGTTATTGTCATTTCTAATTTTCTAGAACTTCAATTACTTTTCAAAAGTCATCAAGGATGATTGAAAGAAACTTTCAATATGTGTGACTTTGGACAAACCTTAAGTTTAACTCTGCTTTTCTCAATCCAAAAGAGAAAAAAAAATGGAAGAAAAGAGTTGCTATTACTCCAAATATTTTGTTTTAAAAATATTTGCCATTTTAATTTATGCATTTGATATGTCTATATGTGAGTATATATATGGGTGGGTATAGATATATGTATGTGGGTGCCTGGAGAAGCTAGAAAACACCTTGAATTCCCCAGAGCTGAAGTTATACGTGGTTATGAGCTACTGGAAAGCTAATTCCAATGCTCTGTAGGAGCAGTAAGCGGTCTTACACACCGAGACATCTTTCTATCATCCCCAAGGATTTCTTTTAAAATTATAAAACCATACATGATTTTTATATCTATGACTAATATTTGTTTTTCATGCATGTGTTTGCTATGAAAGGACAAATATACCTCTAGTTGGGACTGACCTGCTATTTGTGTCATTAACTAAAAATTACATTTGACAATAGTTTGTAGTTCTGGCTAGAGTTATCATGGGGACATTTTCTCAATTTTCTATGATGATTTGCTAATAAATTTACTATCAGATCTGGAGATGACCCTAAGAAAGTACTACTTTCTTCTCAACTGATACCTTAAAAATGAGCCAGATATTGATTGCATCAAAAGATACTCTATCTGATTCAGGGATAAAAAGATGACTTGTGTTACAGCACAAAGCACAGATTAAATTTTTGCTTAAGAGACTTAGGAAAGTCCTAATGCACCTTGTTGGTGCATCCACAGAATTCAAGTTAAGACAGAGCCTTCTGAGGTCTGAGAAATGAAATATATATAATGGTCTAAATAAGAATTATAAGTATTAACAATATAATTCCAATAAAAAAATCAAAGAGGCCTTTTTTGTAGGTTTGTGAGCAGTCTGTTTTTACCATATGATAACCAAATTTTTGGAAGTAATTTAGTATAATTAACTTTCTATAGGATTAATTATGAAATAGCAAATTAAGTAATGTTAATCTTGGCTAATGTTGATATGTAATCTAATATTCTAAGGATATTGTAATGGAAGTATGTGATTTCAGTCAAAGTACTACAGATGTAAAATAAAAGGCAAAATTACATCTAGAGTCAGTGTATACATTAAAATATTAACAAGTGACATTGTAGAATACGTGTAATTTACTTCAAAATAAAACCAGATGTATAAATAAAACAAGACCATCCACAAGTTCTTGGTTATTGATGCCAAGTTAGGAATGTGAGGATTCATTACTAATATCTTACATTTATTTATTAATTTTTAAGAATTACATAAGTACTGTATTAATATAATTACAGTGTATTCTCGTCTCCCTCCAACTATTCTTCACATGTCCCATTGACTTCTGAACTTCATGATTTAATTAATTACTGTTTTACACATACACACACCCACATGCACGCACACAAACTACAGGAAAACACAAATATAATCACATTTTATTTATAAATACAAGCCACTGAGTTCATTTAGTGTTATGCTCTGTGTGTGTGTGTGTGTGTGTGTGTGTCTGTGTGTGTGTCTGTGTGTCTGTGTGTGTGTGTGTGTGTGTGAGAGAGAGAGAGAGAGAGAGAGAAGAGCTGAGGTCTTGAGAGACTTTCCCATCTGTGTTGTGATGTTAACTGGTGTTTTACTGTGCAGATCTTGTTTAGGCTACTACATTGCTACGATCTCATGGCTACAATTCCTTGTCATATACAGAAAACACTATCTCATACAGATACCCTCACCCTCTGTCTCTACTTTTTGCCTCTTATGTGATGTTCTTTGAGCCTTGGTTAAGGGTGTGTGTTATAGATGTGTACCTTATATTACTATCCTTCTTTGGGAAGAAATGGTACAAAATATATTTACATACAAAATAAAATCAAATTGTTAAAGAAACGTATAAGTGCTGAAAATTCGGGAGCCATATTACAATATAAAAGATTTACAGATTTAATGTTGGTTTTTAAATTAGGGTATTTTCCCCCACTGTAGACACCACTGGCCTGGAAGCCACTCTATACCAAGGCCTGCACTGAACGCATGGTATTCCTGTTGCCTCGTCCTCCCAAGTCTTGGGATTACAAGTGTGAGATGGAACTTTCAGTACAGATTTTATATTTTTAATATGATTTCGATTTTTATTTAAAAAAGTCACCAGAGTGTCACCATGAGGAACAATTAGAGATTCATAAGAATGAAAATTTCAGATAAAAATTAATGTTCATCAATCTGGTGATAATATAAAAATTGAAATCTAATAAACTTTCTTTAGATTTAAGAACAAAAATCTAATACAAAAGTTGGCAGAACTTGAGAGAAAGAGGTACTCTTATGAAGTATTAGTGAGATGTAAATCAAAGTTTTATTTACCCTTTGATGAATTAATGCTATTTCAAAGAATATATGGTAAGTTAGCCCCTTTATAAGCATTCAATGGGACATGATACACAGTTGTGCTTCTGTATACAGGTACATCTAAATCTTAGGAATGCATGCTTAAGAACAAATAGCACATACTTTTGGAAATGATATTCAATCATCAAACATCAGTACAATGATATGCAGAAAAGTCACATTTATCATGGAAGACAGGAAAATTCTCAAATGTAATTACAGGAAAGAAGTTTTATATTTTGTGGTCTTAATAATAAATCGAAACATTACATAGTGGTTAAATAGTGATATGAATGATAGAGTCTAACAAGGAAGATGCTGTAATAAATCACTAAGTAAAGGAAGCAGGGCAGCCACAGGGTATTACGCCACACACAGCCAGGTCCTAATCACAGTCAGAGACATACATTTCTCATAATATATCAATTGACTCAGAAGAGAATGTCAAAAACACAAAGCATATCTCCAAGTTGTAGTAATATCATGTTTTTCTGCAATACTACATAGGAAATGTTAACTAATTTTATAAGGGAAATGTCCCGTTAAAGATGACACATTTACATACTTTCCATGTCTAATGAAGACAAGAAAACGATAATTGTATAAATAATCCATGGAGGACAAACACCATCCCTACCTTCTGGAGAGAAACTGGGACAAACATAGCAAGCGTGAGCTCCAACAGTGTAATGGTGGCAAACGTCCGGGGACACTGTGCTCAGCGAGGGAGTGCTGCTTCTCTCTGGAAAAGAACATGGGCAAGCCCGGTTCAGAACTTGGGACCCAAACCCATCCCATAAAGTCTGCCAGAAACATCAACGGGTATTGCTATCCTCTTTCTACAGAGAGTTTTAATTAATGATTAGAGAAAAATACACACTTTCACATATTTTATATGCTTTAAGGAGATATACCCAACAACTGTCAACTTGTTCATATGAACTGTGATGTTCGTAATGTCTACTTTCTGCCAGGTAGTGTGCTAGGTCCCTTTCCGGTCCTTTGATACTTCCAACACTTAGTCCTACTGAAGAACTTAGGAGATGCTCCACGGTGAAAGTGGCATTTGAGAAAATTGGAATCTTGTGCAGAGAAATATAGGAAGAAACAGCCTCAAACAGGCAAATAGCACAAACAAATCCAAACAGCAGGAAGGCAAAAAGTATCAAAGACATTAAAAACACCTGGAGTATCCATGTGCATATGTATACATGCATTATGTAGCAACAATTAATAAAAAAGAGGGCATGAATATGAAAGAGTGCAAGGAATGTTAGGCGGTTTGAAGGGAGGAAAGGCATAGGAGAGATGATGATATCATTTTATAATCTCAAAAAGAAAGTAATTATAACTCCAGGACACTGTGAATGACTAGTACAGTAGAGATTTGGGGAAGATGAGAGAGACACACAAGGGTCTGACTTCCCAGGCTTGTACAGTTGGTGGTCAACACAAGTGACACCAAATGATTTTCAGGGTCTTATCTACATACTCAACATAATAATCTGAAATAATCATAATGCTAAGTGGTTTTGGATAAAATAGTACCTTTTTTATTTTATTTTATTTTTTTTGTTTTTTGAGACAGGGTTTCTCTGTGTAGCCCTGGCTGTCCTAGAACTCACTCTGTAGATCAGGCTGGCCTTGAACTCAGAAATCTGCCTGCCTCTCCTCCCAAGTGCTGGGATTAAAGGCGTGCACCACCACCGCCGGGCAAAACTACATTTTTAGAGATTTAGAAAAATGTCACATATGGTAGAAGAATTCACTTCAATTAATTATACTTTTCTAAAATTTTTGATCAAAGAACTATTTTCTATTAATATACCAATATAAAACATATTGTGGTAAAATATAAGGCATGATTATAACTTAAAAAATTAAGTCTCCCTTTGTGTTTATGATTCCTCATCTTGGGAACCAGAGAGATGACTTAGTGGTCACGAGCACTTTCTGCTCTTCCAGAGGACCCAGTTGAGGTCCCAGCACTGATGTCTGGCAACTCATAGTTGTAACTCCCAATGGATCCAACACCCTCTTCTGGCCTCCTTGCACCTGGATACACATGGCCTATACTCACACAACACACATGTCTGAAAAATCACTCAATTGTATTACCTGTGTTAGTTTTTTAAATTTAAACATTTTAAATGTCTATTAGGTTAGGACATATAGAGTACACAATGGGGCAGAGAACGCGATTGTGTAGTAAGCGATCAAGGCAAGTTCATGCACATCCTGTATATCTGAATCAACATGTTGAATTATTACTGTAAGATGTTACATGCTAAATCTATTTTTACAAACTATGACAGTTAACAGTGGATTAGACTGACAGGATAAAGATTAATGTAGGAAACCAGTCTTTGGGCATTCCTGTGAGGGGATTTTATGGTCATGTTAGCCTCTGTCCATACCTGTGATAAATTATCTTGATTAGTTTAACTAGCGATCTGTCCTAACAGAGTAGTACCATTATCCTGGGTAGTGGGACCTGGGCTCCATAAGAAGGAAAAAACTAGATGAACATCAGTTTTCAGCCCCTGCTCCTTACTCTGGACAGAACAAGACAGATTCTACAGCCAGAACTTCCTAACCTGATGGATACTACAATCAAACTGTGAATCAAAACAAACCCATTCTCTTTTAAATTGATTTTTATGGTATTTTTTATGAGACATTTAACAACTACACAAATATAAAAATACAATCTCAAGCATTTGTATATTAGAATCATCAAATAAGTATTATAAGGACAACTATATGTAAAAGAATGAAAATAGATCTAACCTGCACAAAACTCAACTTCAAATGGATATAGAATCTCAACAAAGACCAGATAGCCTGAGTCTTACAGAAGAGAAAGTTAAGCAGTATTCTTAAATTCATTAGCACAGGAAGAAACTTTGTTATCAAGACACCAACAGCACATGCATTAAGACCAACAGTTAATAAACAGGACCCCATGAAGCTAAAGAGCTTCTTTCTGTACAGCAAACAACACTGTCATTTGAGCAAAGTGGCAGCCATCAGAATGGTAAGGGATGAAAGATATTTCATTATTCATTCATAAATAAAGAAAGGTATTACTTAAAGGTGAGTAATGGTACCTTTACACAATGGAATATTAAGAAAATGAAAATTTCAGATATATGGGTGGGGCTAGAAGAAATCATCCAGAGTGAGCTAACAGACTCAAAAGACAAATATTGCATGCTTTTTGTAATAGGTGAAGGCTTTATGTATCAGATATATGTTTCATTCGGAATAATCACAGACGTTGGATACTTGTAAGGGGGTGAAGTAAAAAGGGGAGGAGAACCTGACAAGGAAGTAGAAACAGAATATAATATTGAAGAGAAAAAGGGAAAACGAGTAGTAGGATTAAAGGGGGAATGGGAGGATAGTAAGAAGGGATATCAGGAAAGATAATCAATTTTAATATCTGCTGTTTAAAATAAAGGTATATTTTTGATTGAATTGTGAATTTTCCTGTATTTTTCTTGTATTTTTCTATGCTTCTGATATGGAATTGGGGCCTTTTACCTGTCCGGCAATCTTCTAACACCAAGTCAATCTCTAGCAGCTTTCATCTATGTTATCATATCCTAGTGTCAGGTGTTATGGCTTCTGCTGGCAGTGGACATGTACAATGATGAGAAGGTTTTGAGAAAGGAAGTAACAGAACCAGTGACGATGTATCTACATATGCATCAAGATGTGGAGAACAGGAAATAACCATCTGCCATGCCAGACAGAGAACTACTGAAATGAGGCTTCCAACAGCAGCATGTACCTACTCAGTAGAGAACTACATAGTGCTTTTCACCAAATTCCTGTCTGGCTCCTCAAGTCCCGGTCCACTAGGCCAGTGGTTCTCAACCTGTGGGTCCTGATGTTTTCAAAGGCACCACATATCAGATATTCTGCATATCAGATATTTACATTATAATTCATAACAGTAGCAGAATTACAATTATGAAGTAGAAAGAAAAATAATTTTATGGTTGGGGATTACCACAACACAAGGAACTGTATTAGAGGTCACAATGTTAGGAAGGCTGAGAGCCACTGTGCTAGCCCCTTAGCTTGGGTTATGGCCTGAGGTTTTTATTTTCTATTTCATCAATTTCAGTAAATATCAGGTTGTATCCATTCAGTGAAAATCTCTCATTCTTGATATATGATTAAATGCTTCAGGTAAGCATCATCACCACCCTGGTCCACAGTCTTCATTCGACAGTTCTATCATTTTGTTTTAGCCAGAATCTACTGCCATGCCCCTCTCGGAATTTCTAGGCACTGACTGATCCCCGGTCCACTTGTCTGATATAAATACCCATTTGTCCTTGTTAGAGCGGAAATTGAGCCAAATTTCCTTCCTTGTTTGTTATAGTGGTTCCTATGTCTTGCATGACAGTCCCTTGAATAAAGTCATTATCATCTTTTATGGTACCATGAAGTTTTTTCTCCAGTGATTGTGGTGTTCTGTCTGACTGTCTGGGCAGGGACATCCCATCCTTTCTTCTCCTCCAGGTCATAGTGAGACCATCTGGTCCTGCTTCAACCCACTAGCTTTGTGCAGTCTTTACTGTTGGCGTCTGCTAAGGATGGTGTGACATTCCCTTGGCCTCCCTGGAAAATGTAGGAAGTCTTCAGAGTGGCTTCCCTTTCATTCCAGCCTCCTTCCAGCTCTTACCAGGGCAACTTTCCCTTCAGCTCTCTTATTTGTCCCACTTTGAGCTACTAGGCTTTCAAGTCCCACCCCTCCGTTCATGCCTATTTACTTCTCTTTCCCTTTCTAACTCAACTCTTTCAGTCATTAAAAATGTGATGCCTCTTACCACCTGTGGCACTCAAGGAATAACACCTCCACAACTCCCAGGCAGAGAAGGAATAAGGATAATAAGAAATAGCTGGATAGGCTCGAAGACACTCAAATAGATTCCAGACAGCTTCTAAGTCCTTCCCTCTAAAATGCAGCTCACTGTCTACATAAGATTACATAATTGAGTTCTCTTTTGTAATACTGGTAGAGAGCTGTGTCCATGATTAATTGATAAGTTCAAGCTGTCCATTTTTGTTGGATACAAAATTCAGATAAACATAAAAATGGGGTAAGAGATGTTTTAAGTAAACTATTGAATTCTGTATTTCTGACCAGTGGTTAAAGTTTCAAAAGTGATAACCATGGCAGCACTAATCAGACTTAGAGTTTTATTAAAGAAGGGGGGTATAGAGATATTTAAATAAAGGAGAATTTTCCTTTAGGAAAAGGAAGTGGAGAAGATCTAGGATGAGAATATAATACATACATTGTGTGTATGTCTAAAATTTTCAAAGAATTCAGACATAATGTTATATTAAATAAACAAGACATTATACAAAAAACGAAAACTCTTACATTGTCTGTACTTGTATGTTTATGTATCATATTTTTCTTTCTCTGCACATTATTAAAATTAATTCATAAAATTCTTTTAAAAGTCTTATTATAAGAGCCAGAAGTTCAGGGACTATGCTATGAGATTATGGCTCCCAGAAATGATAATACGGATGAGCTAAAAAAGATCTCAAAAATGAAAATACCAACAAACATACTAATATTAAAGGTGAAGTCTCAAGGAGCTCTACCTCCAGACAAAGAACACAGGCAACTAACAACTGTCAAGAGAGTGAAACTTAGCTTTTCCAGAGAGAAGTACCCTAAATGGTTATTCAGTACCAAGTGGTCAGTCCTGAAACCCCATACCCAAAAAGCCACACTAAATGGACCTAGGTTATATTTATACTTATATACACATATACAAACATGAAAATATACATGTACTACACAATAATAAAGAAAAAGAGGCTATCAATTTGAGAAGGGATGAGGAGTGGACATGGGCTTTGGTTATTGAGACAAAGTTTCACTGTGGTGTTCTGGCTGTCCTGAAACTTACATCATAGTGCAGGTTGGGTTTGAATTCACAAAGATTTACTTGCCTCTGCCTCTGAGAGGTGGCATTAACGTATGTGCCTCTATATCTGGATATGTATATTTTCATTAAAATATAATAAACTTACAAATATCAAAGAAGGAAGCTCATTTAATTGACTCAGAAAAGGGATATATTTAAATATAGAAACTCAAATATTTTTCAAATAATTTGTGATTTATAGTTAATAATTATTTGGTTAAAAACAACAATTGAATAGTGTTGGCTTACTGGAAAAAGTTATACATATTACCAGAGTTGTCACATCTATGTCAATGTATGATTTTATTCTATTTAGGTATGTTAAAATATGCTTATGTTACTTTTATAAGATGCTTAAGATTATAAAGTTATAACTTCAAGGATAAGAGATATGATGAACATGAATTACTTGATAAAAGAAAAGCTATGTTCTTTGCTTTTGTAATTTTTTAGATACTACCTGATTTAAATGTAACAAAACAATATAAAACAGAAACATCAGAGCGAGAAAGAAAAGTAAAGCGAAAGAAAGAAGGTTGTTAGTGTTTTACATGCCAGGGTTTTCCTCGGTCATTCAAATCCAGTTACCTAGTTATTAAAAAAAATGACAGAGTCAAAAATGATAAAAGTATGGAGATAAACTTTTTACCAATCATCATATGACATAATATGTTTAAGAAGCCTCCTACACCTTTTTGATATAATCAACTCGGAGTTACCCGTGTAATAGACACTCACTATGAATCACTAAGATGACAGTCGAAACGTTAATACCGATAAGTTGTTGCTATACTCTTGAGATTGTGTTTCAGTATAGTGTGGAGATGCTAAAAGTATTCTGGTTTGCTAAGAAGTGTGTTGTCTTCCTGTAGAGTCCCTATTCACTCTGGGTGATTTCTGAAAGGTGTCTTCTGTCCTCCACACATGTGCTTTGCCAAATATACCTTCACACATACAGTAAATAAATAAAATTAAATTAAAAAGAAGTGCATTATCTGTGATAAGGAGGAAGTACCATGAAGAGCCATTTACTGCTATTATGTTAGATGGTGTACTAATAAACATTGCTATGATGCTCAAACAGAACATGAGGGTCAGTTTTCTACTTCCTAGTGTTCTCTGTAAAGTAAATGTTCCTGATAGTTAAAAACGAAAACCAATACATGCAATAGGATACAAAAATAATAAAAAAGGAAAGGGATATAACTATTTGAAACATTTAAGGAAAGAATTCTACTAAGTGTGGTGGTTTGTATGAGAATGGCTCCCATAGATGCATTACTTGAAGATGTGCGTCCCACCTGGAACTGTTTGGGAAGTATCAGATGGTGTCATTTTGTTGTAGGATGTGAGTCATTTGAGGCAGCTTTGAGGTCTCAAAAAAACAGGCCAGTCCCAGTTAGCTTTCTTGTCTCTGACTGTGCACTGAGGTGTAAGCTCTCAGCTCCTGCCCCTGCTGCACCTGCTTGCCTGCTGCCGTGCTCCCTGCTTGATGGTTATGCAGTCTAATATTCTGAAACTTAAGTCCCAAATATTAAAACTACATGCAAATATAGAAAATCATGTAGGTACCAAAGGGATAATAAGGTATGTATTCATTAAAGGGAAAAGTAGAACATTATTTAGTAATGCTGATGCTTGGCTGGTCTTGGATAAGAAGGAAGAAAAGAGTAGAGCAAACTATGAACTGAAAACCTTGTGTAGAGTTGACAGAGAACAAATGTTTTATGTGGTCAGGCTGATATACTGAATGATTTATAAGGTGCTACATTTGAAGACCCTAGTACTGTACAGCTGGAATCTATTTTCCCCAATCTATTAAAAGTAAAGGAGTGCTCTTGGCTTTGTAGCATTTTAAATTACAGATTAATTATGATGAGGCCATGTGCTGATAAACCAACTGCAAAAGTGAGAATACTGTTAAGCCGAGAATACATTTACCATAGCTATGGAACATCGCAACTCTGCCCGGTCTACCTAAGTGTACTCCAAATGTATTCCAATGCACGTAAACAGCCAGATGAGGGAAACTAGATTGTCAAACATTTATCAGTCTCTGCACCGAGAACATTCAGGATGTTCTCCACTAATTGTCTTGAAATATTCATTTATCTGTTGCAGAACCACGTGCTGGCTGATCGCACACCTCCCTGTCTTGGCTCCCTCTCTTCCTGCTCTGAACACTTGGCATTAACCATTATTCCACTGTGTTAGATACATTTAGCTTTAACATGCAAGTGAAAGCATAGAGAACTTGATCTTTGCGCCTCGCTGTTGTTAACCTAGTGCTTCTCATTTCTATCCACATAACTAAAATACCAGAATTTTCTGTAAATTCTGCAACAGTCAGAGTGAGTATAGCTTAGTCACAGTTTATCAGTTCTTCTGATAGTAGGGACTGAGCTGATATCATAACTGGTTTCTGTGAACAGACACGTAGTATCCATGTAACTATCTATGGCTCTGACAGGCTGAGTGCCTTTCTTTTGGCTACATATCCAGAAGTGTGATCTCTGGGTTATCTGGACCATACCCTCTTCCCAGAGTTCAAGAAAGGTCCTTGTGAATGGTGGGATGAAACTCTTACAGCCAAAGGTGAGTATAGGATTCTATCCTATAGTCCTAGGTTTTGTTGTTGTTTGTTTGTTTGTTTTTAAGTTCTTCCATATGGTTTTCCACAGTGGGTACAGAAATTTAAGTTCTCACCAACAGGGTTGGTGAAGGGGACAGGGTTCCTTTTCCTCTGCATTGTTGCCAGAACTTATTTTTTCTCCTTTTGATAATAGTCATTTAAGTAGTGTGAGGCAACTGCTTGTTGTGGTTTTGATTTGCATTTCTGCACTGATTATGGATTTTGAGCACTTTTAATTAGTAATGATAGCTATTTATGTATGAGATGTATGTATGCATTCTAGACAGTCAGCTTATTTTCAATTAATTTTTCAAAATTTATCTTCTCCTAGCTTGTCTCTTTTCTCTTACTGTCTCTTTTGCTATGTGGGAGCCATTTACTTGATGGAATCCCATTTATTCATGTGTGACTTGCTTTGGAGTTTTGACACACTCACTGAGAAACTATCTGATCAGTGCAGTACCACAGTGATTCCCTTGTATAATCTTTTTTTTCCCTTTTTCATTGTTTTTTAAAATTTATTTATTTATTTATTTTATTTTCTATATTCTATGTTTACATTCCAAAGGCGTATATTCTTCATGCAGTTTCATAGTTTCTTCTTGAGGATTAGGCCTAATGCTCCGTATAATATGTAATTTGGTCCCCCAAATAGCAAGAGGAGCTGCATGTCTGCACTTGAGATGCTGACGGACCCTGTACCTAGTTGGTTTTGATTGGTAAATAAAGTTGTTGGCGGCCAACGGCTGGGGAGGGAGATAGGCCTGGGATTTTAGGAATAGTGGGCAAGGGAGAGAGGAAGGAACAGGAGGAGAGAGAGCTGCCATGCCAGGAAAGGAGGGGGTTGCAGGTCTGGTCCTGGGTAGCCAAGATGGAATATAGATTCTATTTAGTAAATATAACTGAGGAATATTTATCAGAGGGGAGTGCGTTAGCTATGTGGAGGTGTGGAAGTGGCCCAAACACTGAGCTATTTAAGGCATATTAAAATATAAGGGCGTGTGAGTATGTGTATGTGAATGTGTGAGTGTGTGAGTGTGAGTGTGTGTGTGTGTGTGTGTGTGTGTGTGTGTGTGTTTTTCATTTGGGAACCTATAACACTGGGGCAGGTCGTAAGGAGTGCCACAGCCCCCGCAGGGGTCAATTTGAGTAATGATAAACGGGAATTGCTACAGTTTCTGATCTTACATTGAAATATGATCCATGTTGCTCTCATGTATATGGAGAGAACTGAAGTATACTTTATTCAACTCTATATGAATACCAAGATTATTTTTGAATAAAATTGCTTTAATATACCTATGTTCTGTTATGTTGGCTTACAATATAGGTTTGTGGATTTTATGCTATTTTAATGGTCTATATGGTCTTAGACCATTCTGCATATCAGATATTTACATTGTAACTCATAACAAAAGCAAAGTTACAGTTATAAAGTAGCAATAAAAATAATTCCGGTGGTCACCAGAACACAAGGAACCGTATTAAGGGGTTGTAGCATAGGAAGACTGAGGCCTACTGACATAGAGCTGGTTTAGAATTTTCTTCACTGAAAATCTTCATAAAAATTTCAGATTAAGAGTCTTTCTCAGTTTTTTAAGTAAACCTGTTGAATCTCTACAATCAAGTTGTCCGGGCTGATAGCCTAGAGGTATTGAGTCATCCTATCAAGAATATGGAATATAATAATTTTATTTAGGTTTTTAATTTCAAGTGAGGCATGTATTGATTATATCAAGTAAATTATATATAACAAATAATGTAGTTAACTAGATCTTGCATTTTATGTAAATGTACACTGTTCCATATACAGTGATGTTAAAGTCTCTTTATCCTGATCAGATGCTATTGCATTTCAGTTTGTGATTGATCATTCTTGTTTATACGTAACTGTAATTCAATTTTGAACATTATGTTTGCCATAATCTTATTTTCATTCCAGTGAGGTCTGTTCATTATATATAGTTTCTATATAAACATTTGTTTCATGAGTGGAATAAAAAAGATTTTATTAACATTACAAGAAAGAAATCAGATTGTTAGGCAAAACAGGAAACTAGAATTTTGCCACTTGTACAGGTACTTGCTACTTTCAAACCCTGCAGATCTCAGTAAGGTCTTCCATTTCCAACACTCGGGGTGCCCTGCAGATCTCAGTGAGGTCTTCCATCTCTGGAACTCGGGGTGCCCTGTGTTTCCTCCATGTGATGCTTTACGTAGCTTAGAGGATCAGGGGACGGAGTGCCAGGGACCAAGCTAGTATTTCTAAAAGCCATGGTAAGCACTGGGAAACATTAACTTCATCACTGAACCTATTTTTTTTTAATCTGCCTCATCATTTCTAAATATATTAATAAAATTCTCAAATATGCCATTTCAGTCAAAGCCTTGACATTAAATTCTCAACCCTCACTATTTGATCTTAAGAAATTTGTAAAAAAGTCACTAAGTTAAATACTTAATAATATTCAGCCAAAAACATTGTAAAAATGATAGTGAGTTGTTCATTTCACAAATGAGACAATAAAATATTTAAAAAAATTAATACACAGTTGCACAGCTGTATACTGAATAAAGAAACAGGTAGTCTAATATGAAGAACATGGGTTTTCTTTAAATATACATACTCTACAAACTAGGATTTTTTTGATCATACAGAAAGATCACAGTAGTATACCTCCATAACTGTACTTGGTTTATTTTTATATAAGTAACAGAGATTAAATTATCCCTGTTCATAGCTAATATGATTTGATATTCAGAAAAATGTAAAGATTGTATTCAAAAATTTACAATTAATACTTTCAGTAATGTTTTTGGACACAGAGTAAGCATTAAAATCTGTTATATAGTAATGATGCAGTAACTGACATTACAGTTAATAACTGAACAAAACAAGAAAGCAACAGTGTCACACATACACAAACCTGAAGAAAAGATGGAACTATAATGAAAATGACAAAACATGAATTAAAATGAACAGGTCACACACAGAGAAAAGACAACCAATGTTCAACTGAAAAACAATGTAAAAATGATCAGACTTGCATGCCCCACTGGGCCAGGGCAGACACCACTGGCTGACCAACTCAGTTACCATCTGGGTCCAAATCTAGTGGTTTGAGTAAGTACAGCCCAACGACCACCTCATGTATGAGCTGCTGGAGTGTGTGAGGGAGTCCATCTTACAGAACCAGAGCTGAAGAATTACTATGATTCTGGCAACAGCAGGATATCTGAAACTAGTCTTGTTGATGGTCCAGTATTTATGGTGCTTCAGAAAACAGAAACCTTGAACAAGACCAACCAGTCATTTTGATAAATATCTGCAAAGCTGTCTGGGCAATACTACTGCTACTGCTACTACAACAACAACAACAACAACAACAACAACAACTACTACTACTACTACTACTACTACTACCACTACCACCACCACCACCACCACCACCACCACCACCACCACCACCACCACCACCACCACTAAAAAGTCCTGGGCATATACCCAGAAGATGTTCCAATATGTAATAAGGACACATGCTCCACTATGTTCATAGCAGCCTTATTTATAATAGCCAGAAGCTGGAAAGAAGGCAGATTTCCCTAAACAGAGGAATGGATACAGAAAATGTTCATTTATACAATGGAGTTCTACTCAGCTATTAAAAACAATGAATTCATGAAATTCTTAGGCAAATGGATAGAACTGGAAAATATCATCCTGAGTGAGGTAATCCACAGAACACACATGGTATGTACTCACTGTTGAGTGGATAATAGCCCAGAAGCTCCTAATACCCAAGATACAATTCACAGTCCACATGAAGCACAAGGAGAAGGAAGACCAAAATGTGGATACTTCGGTCCTTCTTAGAAGAAGGATCAAATACTCATGGGAGGAGATGCAGAGACAAAGTGTGGAGCAGAGACTGAAGAAAGGGCCATTTAGAGACTGCCCCACCTGGGGAAACATCCAACATACAGATACCAAACCCAGGCACTATTGTAGATGCCCACAAGTGCTTGCTGACAGGCGCCTGATATAGCTGTTTCCTGAGTGGCTCTGCCAGTGCCTGACAAATACAGAAGTGGATGCTCACAGCCAACCATTGGACTGAGCACAGGGTCCCCAATGGAGGAGCTAGAAAGTACCCAAGGAGCTTAAGGGGTTTGCAGCCCTGCAGGAGGAACAATAATATGAACCACCCAGTACCTCCCAGAGCTCCCAGGGACTAAACTACCAACAAAAGAATACACATGGAGGGACCCATGGCTCCAGCTGCATATGTAGCATAGGATGGCCTTGTTGAACATCAATGAAAGGAGAGGCCCTTGGTCCTGTGAAGGCTCAATGTCCCAGTGTAGGGGAATGCCAGGACAGGGAAGTGGGAGTGGGTGGGTTAGTGAACAGGGGAGGGGGTTGAGACACGGGGGTTTTTGGATGGGAAAGGAAGAAAAGGGATAACATTTGAAATGTAATATAAAACCAGCTGTGTTACACACCACCATTTTCAATTCACTGCACTACAAGGAATGGATAGTCAATGGAGACATGAGTAAATAGTGGGGAGGCCTGTGATGGACAGGGGACGTGTCACAGTTGAGTGAGGCCAATAGGATGATGGTATGCAGCCTGGAGCTTGCACTCCATTTCAGTCCCAGAGATCATTTCCCAGGTGCAGGATCGCTGCGTAATGAACAATAGTAGGGTGTCCAAGATAAGGACTGGGCCATTTTCTGTATTGGACCACCTCAAAAGGCCTCTGTGGTCTGTGTTCCCACTGAAGGCCACATTGGAATTCACGGTCCACTACTTGAGGTTCATGTGGATGTCCATGGCCCTACTGCAGCCAGGAGCCATGTTAATGTTCACTGGCATGAGGTACCACCAAAGTCCACTCAGATGTCCTTGGTCTGGTCTACTGCTGTTTTCAAAAAACAGTGTTCACTGGCAAAGATGCCCACAAAGTCATAGTCAAAGAGTAGGAATTAATTTATCAAGTAAATAAAAGCTTCTAATCAGCTGATATAGCTTTCCTGATGCTTGATAAAACAGAATGAAACCAGAACAAGTCAATAAATAGAGAAGATTAAGAAACAGACTAACAAAGAGATGTACATCACAAAGACATGAAATAATTATTTATAAGAACCAGACGTAGGGGTCTTCAATTTCATAAATCAAACAATAATGGGAAAAATGGCCCAAGAGCTGTGCAACAATCCTAGTAGGGGACTTCATTACCCCTCTGTACCTTTAGATGGGCCATCCAAATGAAAAATTAACAAAGCAATGTCCACGTTAACTATACTAGGGATCAAATGAACTGAACAGGTATCTATAAAATATTCCACTCAACAGAAATGGAATGGACAGTCCCCCCCCCCCAACAGACAAACATAGAAGTCTTCTGAGAAAGAGACCACACTCTAGGCCAGAAAGACAGTCTCACCAAATACTGAAGAACCAAATTTATTTCATAGCACAGTAGAATAAAACTAGAACTCAATAGCAAGAGAAATTCCATAAAGTATTCAAATACTTGGAGGCTTAGCAAAGTAATATTGAATGAGTAGGGATCAGTGAAGAAACAACCAGGGTAGGGTCTTAAAAAGACCTGGAATTACATAAAAGAAAGGCACTAGAACTTTTGGAATGCAGTAGTCATTATAGAACAAAAGTTTATAGCTAAAAATTCTTACATAAAAACCGAGACACCAAATACACGAGCTCATGATGTAACTCATGGGCTTAGAAAACAAGACAAGTGGGAGTGAGAAATAATAATCCACTATGTTCATAGCAGCCTTATTTATAATAGCCAGAAGCTGGAAAGAACCCAGATGTCCCTCAATGGAGGAATGGATACAGAAAATGTGGTATATTTACACAATGAAATACTACTCAGCAATTAAAAACAACGAATTCATGAAATTCTTAGGCAAATGGTTGGAACTGGAAAATATCATCCTAAGTGAGGTAACTCATTCACAAAAGAACATACATGGAATGCAGTCACTGATAAGTGGATATTAGCCCAAAAGCTCTGAATACCCAAGACACAACTCACATATCAAATCATTCACAAGAAGGAAGGGGGGAAGGAAGGAGAGGGCCCTGGTCCTGGAAAGGCTTGATGCAGTAATGTAGGGGATTACCAGGACAGAGACGTGGGAGGGGGTTGACTGGGGAAAGGTCAGAGGGAAGAACGCTTATAGGACTTACGGGGAGGGGGGAACCAGGAAAGGGAAAATCATATGGAATATAAACAAAAAATATAGAAAATAATAATAATGATAATAATAATAAAGATTGACCATTCCATAGCCTAACAATGGGAAAAAAGAGACAATCCAAATTAATAAAATTAGAGATAAAATGGTTCTTATAATAGATGTGAATGAAGTCTAGATCTATATGGACTACTTTGGAAACATATTCCAAACTGCTAGAAAATCCAGAAGAAACGTGTATTCCTAGATATACATCAATTGTCAAAATGAAACGAGATAAGCAACTGAAAGAGATCCTTATAAAACATGGCAAAAAGCTATCTCTGTGTGTATGTATGTATGTATGTATGTATGTATAATCTATCAAGTGTTTACAACTATCTATCTATCTATCTATCTATCTATCTATCTATCTATCTATCATCTATCAAGTATTTACATTTATACCATAAGGTTCTAGGTATGTAATAGAAGAGGAGGGAGTTGGAGCATAGGGAAAAGGGTAGGGATGACATTTGGAGAAGATAGGGCTACTATAATCTTACAGCCTCTCCCATGTCTGCACCAGGTCTCCAAAAGAATGGGTGTGGATGGAGGGGCAGAGAAAGTTTTCCCCATAATTGCTGAATTATTTGCTACTGATAGACTTAGGGAGGGGGTTATGCACCCATTAGTGACCTCACCAGACTCAAATGGACAGTCTCAATACAATAGTTCCACAAATGACCATGGTAATAAAAAGGTGACACATCATGCATCTGAGAAATAGATAAGCAATAAAGGATAAAGAAAGGGAGATAAAAAGATAAAGAGATAAAAGATAAACTAGTAGGGATAGAGGAACTCTAAAAGAGATCGGAAGGAGATATTAGAGGGTCTTAGGGGACAGAGTAAATATGTTATATACATGTATAATATTGTCAAAGAACAAAACTGAAGAATTAAAAAATTTAAGATGTTTCTGCATGAATAAAAAAACTAGGATCATAAGGATTCTCTGTTGAATTCTGCAAATTCCTTAAGGAGGAAATAATATGAATATTTTCAAACTGTTCCATCAAATAGAAAAGGAAGGAACATTACAAATTAATTTCACAAAATCTGTATTACCTTAGTTCCCAATCCTGGATAGTATAACAACAACAATGAAAGAAGTAAAAAATAAAAACAATAAGTATACAGCGAAGTAAAGTTACTAATGAACAGAAATAGAGAAAATTCACAATAAAATTCTTGCAGTTTATATTCATGAACACATTAAGGAAATCATTCACAATGACCAAATTCATTATATCGACAGCACGCAATGTTGGCTCAACATACACAAATCAGTAAGGGAGTGTAACACATGAGGAGGCATGAAGCTAGAAGTGTGACAACCTAAACTTCAGTCTTTGACAAAGTTTAAGATCACTTTGAGATAAAAATTCCTGACCAGAGGATACCTAAATATTTAAATAAAGAGTATGTTAGAAACCTATAGCAAACATTATACTAAGTGAGGAGAACTCCACTGAGACCAGAAGTAAGACAAAGGTGCGCATTCTCAGCACTATTTTAAAATATAGTGTTTAAAGTCTTGGCCAGAGCAAGAAGACAGGAGAAGAGAAAAGGATGCAAATATGAAAGAAAAAAATACCTGTGTCCTTTTTTGAGCACAACATAACTCTATACATAAGAGTTCCTAATGACTCCCAAGAAAACTCGCAGGCATGATAAAGCCTTTGAGCAAAGAAGAAAGATACAAAATCAACGTTTAAAGGTCAATAACCATCCCATATGTCAAAATGAACTTGCTGGAATAGGGATAGGAAAAAATAAGAAAACATTTACAACAGTTAGAAGAATACATAGGAAAAACTTTATCCATGGAAAGTAGAGAACTCTACAATGAGAACTTTATGACACTTAAGGAAGAAATTTAAGAAGACACTGAAAGATGGAAGGACTTCCTATGCTGATTAATCATAGAAATGCTGATTACCAGAAATAATAAAAAAAATGGTAAGACTAAAAGTGACAGATTCATTCAACATCACCTGTCAAAATTTCAATATGTCCTTCACAGAATTAGAAAATAATGATTCTAAATTTTTTTGTGGAAGCACAAAAGACACTCCCAAATAGCAACAATCTTAAATAAAAAAGCCACAGTAGAGGCATCACAATAAATGACTCCAATTATATTATAAAGCTACATAAAAATAGCAATGATTTTCTCCAAATAAACCCAGTTACATAATTTAATTTTTAACTAATGATGACAACTTTGTCACCAAATGGCTCTTAACTCTCTTACTATGTACAAAACAAATTCAAATTACAAATGAGGCATTAATGTAAGTCACAAGTCCTTTAAAACTGCTACAGGATAACAAATGTGAACAACTTGAAGATTTAAGCATAGGTAAGAAAATTCTGAAAAGACAGCACAAGGAAATCACCATCTGAATGAGGAGGCAGATCATACTGTTTGTGTGACTTTGGTAGGGGCGGGGTGGTTTTCATACTGTTCATGCCCCCTCCTGACGTTTCCTTGGCAAAGCTTTTATGTCACATGTTGTGTTAATCTATGAAAATTAATCACAAGAAGTCAAATTAGAAATTTAGTACATGGACTAATAGAATGAACAGTCTATTGTCAAAATAAGTTGCTGATAACTATTTTAGAAAAATCAACATCACTAGCCCTGCAGGGAATAGAAATTAAAAGCTGCTTTAGTTTGCAGTATGAGGCATGGTACTTTGTCATGTATTTTGTTATGACATGGCAAAAAAGTGTGTGTAATGATGATATGTAAGAGAGTGTAATGGCATGAATGTGACAGAAACAAAATGGAGGGATCCTTTTTGGTAGGAGAAAGGGGAACCAGTAAAACACAGAGGTAAGGGAAATGACAGAGGGCACTGGGGAGAGGAAGGAGGGAGAGTAAATATAATGACATACATAATCTATGCATGAAGGTGTTATAGAGATATTTGTTATTTCACATAATTAATATATGCCAATACAAATTCCTACAATACCTTTTTGTTTTGTTTTGTTTTGTTTTGTTTTTATTTTTGTTTTTCGAGACAAGGTTTCTCTGGCTGTCCTGGAACTCACTCTGTAGACCAGGCTGGCCTCGAACTCAGAAATCCGCCTGCCTCTGCCTCCCAAGTGCTGGGATTACAGGCATGTGCCACCACGCCCCATTCCTACAATATCTTCTCAGTATCATTTGATATTAAGGAAGTCCAAAAGCATACCAGAGTCTGATATCATTCTATATGCACTAATATGATTGAAACAAGAATAATAATAGCAAGTTTTGCCTAGGACATAGACAAACTGAATCTCCCAGGCTCTCTAGATAGTAATGTAAAAAACATTAAAAAACCAACCAAACAAAAAACAGCCATTTGAAAAAAGTTTCCCAGTTACTCAGATGTTAAATATAATCTCATGTTTGACTCATGTGGAGCTGGTTTTCTGTTGTGACAAAATACAGAGATAAAGAATAATAATTTTTTTTTTTTTGCATTTTCTCATGACACTGTATATCATAGTGGGTATCAGAGGAGTTCTCACGTAAAGATTATGGTATCCAGGAATGAGAGAGGGAGGGAGAAGGAGAAGGGGAAGGAGGAGGGGAAGGGAGGACGGAGGGGGAGGCGGAGAGGGGGAGGGGAGAGCAAGAGCAGCAGCATAGGAGTGCTGGGTTCTCAATTTCCTCCTAGGACAGGCCTTCAACTACATAACTTCTACTAGGCTGCCCCACCCAAGCCTGACACAGACGACTGACAAAGGCTTTATTCTCTGGGCCTCTGAAGGATATACAAACCAAATAACATTTAGTAATTCCGTACCTAGTTATACCATGTGAAGTAAAACCACATTTACATAAAGCCCAGTAACCACATATTCATGTCATTACTTATAACATCTACATCATGAAAATAACCCAATTTGATTTATATAAACTGTATATAAATCAATAATAATTGATTTATATACAGTTCCAACATGGCATTATCTACATATGGGATGTTATTTATTAATAAAAATGAAGTAATGTAATTGTTGCAATAATGATGAGTATTAAAAAGATTAAGTGAAGGGAACTACTAACAAAAGACCAAAAGGTATGACTCGGCTAATAAGAAATATGAGTTTCAGCCGGGCGTGGTGGCGCACGCCTTTAATCCCAGCACTTGGGAGGCAGAGGCAGGCGGATTTCTGAGTTCGAGGCCAGCCTGGTCTACAGAGTGAGTTCCAGGACAGCCAGGACTACACAGAGAAACCCTGTCTCAAAAAAACAAAACAAAAAAAAAACCAAAAAAAAAAAAAAAAAAAAAAAAGAAATATGAGTTTCTTACTTCAGTTCCCTATCAGCTCCACATCAGTGTCTGAGCTTGCATAGGCTCTGCCCACGCTGACTGACAGGGCCTTGTTCTCCTGGGGTCCTCTATGCCTTCTGCCTCTACACTCTTTCTGCCTCCCCTATGGGAAGAGCTTAGAGGGGAGGCATTTGATAAAAACATCACATTTAGGGAATGAGTACTCCATGATCTCTCTATCTCTGTATAATGTTTAGTTGTTGTTCTCTTCCTCTGATGACGGCTGAACAAGGCTCAGACCTAATAAATAGAGCACGGTATCATAGAAGTCATTTTATCATTACGTGTTTTTGTTTATTTTTTTGTTTTTTGCTTTTTGGTGTGTTTGTTTTTAAGCCCAGTAGTGTTTGGCTTTATCCTAGGTCCCCGAGATATCTAGTCTCTGGTTCTTGGCCATTCAAGCAGTGTGGGGTATGGTTTCCACTGCCTTGAGTGGAGATTAAGTCAAATCAGTTATTGGTTCTTTACTCTCACAAGCTTTGTGCCACCACTGTCCTAGCATATCTTGAAGGCAGAACCCCACTATCGATCAAAGGGTTTGTGGCTGGCTTAATGTTTATGTTTCTCTTTTGACAGCATGTAGAGGTCGCTCCTGTGCCAAAGATGCTAAAGTTAAGGAGTGAAGGCTCTACATAGGCACCAACTCAGCTTTTCCATGTGTGTAGGTGTAGGTACTGCCATTGGTGTAGGCACTGTCTCCAGAATTGGGGTCTTGCCATCAGTTTATGGTGAGTGATCTATTGTCTTGGCAACAGTCTTGGTTGTTTAAAAGAGTAACCTGTATAACACATGGCTTATATACTAATAAATGTCATATATTTAAAGTAGGTAGTAGTTTAAGTGCACAGGTGTATTAGACGTTTGTATCATTTCCACAATATACCTGAGTCAAACAACTGAGGAGCTGAAGGACCTCTCAGTAAACGTTGCAGAGGTTTGAGTCTAGTCTGGTCTGTAGATTCTGCCCCTTCAGTGAGCCGGTGGGGGCATCTGGCAGAGGCCTCTTACTCCGTGGCCGACAGTGAACACCGGAAGAGGAACTG
The DNA here is from genome assembly GCA_964023405.1 of Apodemus agrarius. NCBI lineage: Eukaryota > Metazoa > Chordata > Mammalia > Rodentia > Muridae > Apodemus > Apodemus agrarius. Next base: position 135,763,099 of record OZ030008.1, read on the forward strand.
CACTACTGGCTGGCTGCTTTCCTCCCTGCACTTCATCTGCGTCTCTAGCATACGGCAGACTTCAAGCCCATTCAGAGCACTGTTCCCAGGCATCTGTTCTGGAAATGCTCGCACAGGCACAGTATTTTAGCTTCTGTTCTTTTTTTTTCTTTCTTTTTTTAAGAACCATCAATGGCTTCAACCTCGCAGAGGGCTAACTTGCAATGGAGCTTTTAATATCTGAAATTTTGGGCACATTATAAGTGCAAATTATAAGGAGCCAAGATTATTCTGGAAAAATACACATTTCTATTAGTTTCAGTCAAGTAAAAAATGTATTTTGGACATGTCTTAGGAACAAAACATTATAAAGTATGACAGATTATGAGAAGCTTATATTTTGGAGTGTTTAGGCATAAAAGTACTTTTTAATAGCTACATAAAATTCAAATAAAGAGTTTTAGAAACTACCAGACACGTCCAGTACAGAATTATTTGGCAAAAAGTTGTTTTCAAAAGTTACAAGTCTAGGGAGGAAAGAAAGAGACAAAAGAAGGAAAGATTTCTATTTTTCTATATTTGCCTATGATGTGTCTGTCTGTCTGTCTGTCTATCTTTTTACCTTATCTTTCTATCTATCTATCTATCTATCTATCTATCTATCATCTACCTACCTACCTACCTACCTACCTACCTACCTATCTTTCTCACTTTAGGTTGGAATGAAGGTTATTTTTGCTTATTCTTAAAAATTTTAATGATGTTGTTTTGCAGAGGCGGATTATGGCAGTCAACCATTGTACTGAGCATGGGGACCCCAACGGAGGATTTAGAGAAAGGACTGAAAGAGCTAAAAGGGGTTTGAAACCTATAGGAAAAACAACAATTTCAACCAACCAGATTCCCCCAGACCTCCCAGGACTAAACCACCAACCAAAGAGTACGCATGGCAGGACCCATGGCTCCACCGCATATGTAGCAAAGGATGGCCTTTCAATGGGAGAAGGGGCCCTTGGTCCTGGGAAGGCTCAATGCCCCAATGTAGGGGAATGCCAGGGTGGAAAGGAGGGAATGGGTAGGTAGGTGGGGGAACACCCTCATAGAAGCAAGGGGAGGGAGGATGGGATAGGGGGTTTCCAGAGGGGAAACTGGGAGAGGTGATAACATTTGAAATGTAAATAAATAAAATATCAAATAAATAAAAAAAAAGGAAAAAAAGATATTTCAACATAGGCTTAATATAAAGGTTAGGAGAAAGAAATACTCAAAGTACATTTGTGGTTTTCACAAAGAATCAAGTTTGTGTGTGTGTGTGTGTGTGTGTGTGTGTGTGTATGTATGTGTGTTAGTGTTATAAGGTATTTTTACCAGGTTGGTCTCAAATTTATGTCAGTTATGTGTGTGAGTATATGTGTGTGTTATCGATATGCTGTATTTTGCTCAGATTGGTCTCAAACCCAGAACTGTCAGTTGGTTGAATGTTGGAATTAAAATTGTGTACCAATATATTGGAGATTTATTTAATTACAGAACCTATTAAATACACAGAAAATGTAAAACTATGTTTCAGATGAACATGTTAAAATTGCTGCTTAATTAGTATATGTAAAATTTGACTCTTAGAAACCACTCATATTCCCCTACTACTAGATACTGAATATACTATTATTTATATATATATATAAAAGTACTAACAGATTATCTTCAGATTACACTAAATTCATCCTGTATTAAGTTACTTACATCACTTGCACAGGGATTAAGGCATTTTGTGTCTATCAAATAGAAAAATACCCTTCTTGGGTAGTGAATATTAATTATTCACTCTAAATTACTTTGAAGAAATCATTTCATCATTTCAGTTTTTAAAGACTATAACTTGAGCATACAGATATGTATTTTTTTTTTTAGCATTTTAAGTAAGTCATGATGTGGTGATGGAAAGGTTGCACAGTGATTAGAAGTACTGGCTGCTCTTCTAGGGACCTGCACCCACATGGCAGCTCACAACTGTCTGAAACTCCAGTTGCAGGGATCCAATGGTCTCTTTTGGCCTTTGCAGGCATATATGAGGTCAGGCAAAACACCCACGCATGATTTTCAAAGTCACATTTGGTACACATATGTAGATAAGGATGCTCTCATAAGCGTGATAATCTTCACACTGAAAATCATTTTCAATAGTCAGAAAACACAGAATCATTTGTACTGAATATTCATACATTCAATACATGTTCTCATATTCCTTATATTACTAACTGTTACCTAATCAAACAGCCCGTCTCGGAACTAAAGGCCTTTTTGAACCTTCATGTTACAAATTTTGCTGGTCCTTTTACCTAATCATTAGATGGTGTAAACACTTATGTTTAGAGTTTTGCAACTTATGGCTAAAAATCATGTAATGCACCTTACCTAAAAATCAGTATTGTAAAGATAGAGAATTACTCAGAGGGAGCAACATTGACAAAAATCACTAAGGATTAAGATTCAGAGGATGTTCAATGGAGATTAATATGAATATTAAAGGGCTAGAGAGAGAGAGAGAGGTCGGTCATTACAAAACTAAGGGAAAAGAACTAAAAAATCTCAAGTATTATTTTACAAAAGAAACTTCTTGAAAATCATGTTAAATCCACACATTATATTTATGTATATTATTATAACACATTATATCACACCATGTTTTTAACTGTTTTTGGAAATTGCAAAAGAGAAAAATCAAAATGTTGTTTGTGTGTGTCTGTGTGTGATTTTTTTCATGGCTGACAAATTCCATGTTCTTTCTCAGTTTCTCTGCTGTAGGATGCCTGTATTGGTTTTGCTGTTGTGAAAGGGATAGATTAAACACTAATGTACAATCCCCTACGTTGTGATGTTACCTTTACTTCCTGTCGGGGAGTATCCAGGAGTGGTGCAATGGAGGAGGTACATCTTCAGTTCTTTGGAGAGCTTCCTCACTGATTTCCAGAGTGGTCCTTCTACTTTACATTTCCACCAGCAGTGTACAATGTCTTCCGCATCCTCTCCTGTATGTTTTGTTGTCTGTTTAACAACTGCTATGCTGACTGAGGTAAGATGGAATCTCACTTTAATCCGAAAGCTAGTAGGGTGAACATTCATTCCATGTGCTCAGAGGCTGTCTGTTTCATATTCAGATACACTGAAACTAGTAGAAAAGAAACTGGGGAAGACCCTGGAGGACATGGGCACAGGGGAAAAGTTCCTGAACAGAACACCAATAGCTTATCCTCTAAGATCAAGAATTGACAAATGGGACCTCATAAAATTACAAAGTTTCTGTAAGGCAAAGGACACTGTCAAAAGGACAAAATGGCAACCAACCAACTTGGAAAAGATCTTCACCAACCCTACATCCGACAGAGGGCTAATATACAATATATACAAAGAACTCAAGAAGGTAGACTCCAGAGAGCCAAATAACCCTACTAAAAATGGGGTAAAGAGTTAAACAATTTTGAATGGCTGAGAAGCACCTTAAGACATGTTCAACATCATTAGTCATCAGGGAAATGCAAATCAAAACAACCCTGAGATTTCACCTCATACCAGTCAGAATGGCTAAGATTAAAAACTCAGGAGACGCCGGGCGTGGTGGTGCACGCCTGTAATCCCAGCACTTGGGAGGCAGAGGCAGGCGGATTTCTGAGTTCGAGGCCAGCCTGGTCTACAGAGTGAGTTCCAGGACAGCCAGGGCTACACAGAGAAACCTTGTCTCGATAAATCAAAAACAAAACAAAACAAAACAAAACAAAACAAAACAAAACAAAACAAAACAAACAAAAAACCAAAAAAACCAAAAAAACAAAAACTCAGGAGACTACAGGTATTGGTGAGGATGTGGAGAAAGAAGAACACTCCTTCACTGCTGGTGGGATTATAAGATGGTACAACCACTCTGGAAATCAGTCTGGCGGTTCCTGAGAAAACTGGGCATGACACTTCCGGAGGACCCTGTTATACCACTCCTGGGCATATACCCAGAGGATTACCAGGCATGCAATAAGGACACATGCTCCACTATGTTCATAGCAGTCTTATTTATAATAGCCAGAAACTGGAAAGAACCCAGATGTCCCTCAATGGAGGAATGGATACAGAAAATGTGGTATATTTACACAATGGAATACTACTCAGCAATTAAAAACAATGAATTCATAAAATTTTTAGGCAAATGGTTGGAACTGGAAAATATCATCCTAAGTGAGGTAACCCAATCATCAAAGAATACACATGAAATGCAGTCACTGATAAGTGGATATTAATTAGCCCAGAAGCTCTGAATACTCAAGACGCAATTAGCATATCAAATGATTCCCAAGAAGGAAGGAGAGGGCCCTGGTCCTGGAAAGGCTTGATGCAGCATTGTAGCGAGTACCAGGACAGAGAAATGGGAGGGGGGTGATTGGGGAATTGGAGGAGGGAAGAGGGCTTATGGGACTTATAGGGAGTGGGGAACCGGGAAATGGGAAAGCATTTGGAATGTAAACAAAGAATATAGAAAATAAAAAAGAAGAGAGAGAGAGAGAGAGAGAGAGAGAGAGAGAGAACCCTCATTCATTTCATTATCCCATCTACTGGCTCTGTTGATGTCTATGTGTTTCAGTGTATTGTTATTAATCCTCCGTCAGACGTTGTCTTAGTTACTTATCTATTGCTGTGATAAAACACTACGACCAAGGTAACTTATCCAAGAAAACATTAAATTTGGAGCTCACAGTTGCAGAGGGTTAGAATCTATGATACTGGAGCAAATGGTGGCAGAGCAGCTGAAAGCTTACAAGTTGATCTGCAAGTTGGAAGCAGAGAGAATGGCACAAATCTTTGAAAAAGCTATTCCTCAAAAACGCACCTCTTCCAAGACTGCACATTCCTAATTCTTCCCAAATAGGTCTACCAACTAGGAGCGAGTATTCAATTACACGAGCATTAGGAGAGACAGCATAGATTTCCTCGTATTCTGTAGCCAGTCTTTGACACTGATTAACTTAATTGATTTCCCAACGTCACATTTATCAAATCGTTGGCATTATTCTTCCTGTGCAGCTGGAATTCTATTCAGGATTTTCTTGCCTATGCTTATAACTTGAAGTGATTTTGCTACTATTTCATTTAAGAGTTTCAGAATTTGAGGTCTAAGATTAAGGTCTGCTCAGTTTGTACTTGACTTTTGCGTAGGGTGGGAGGCAGGTCCTTTATATGCAGACGCTCAGTTTTCCTAGCACCATTTGTTAAACAGTCTGTCTTTCTTCTAAAGAATATTTTCAGTCTCTTTGTAAAAATCAGGTGATTGTAGTTTTGTAGTCCTTCAATCTAATCTACTGTCTACATGTCTGCTTTTGTGCCAGTCTCATGGTATTTTTGTTACTATGACTCTAGTAAAAGAGAAAATCATGTATGGTTTGATTTGTAGTAGTATTCTTTTTGATCATGCTTACTTTGCTTATCTGACATATTTTGTACTTCCATACACATTTTAATATTTTTCTATTTATTTACAATGGCTTTGGAATCTTAGTGGAAGATGCACTGAACTTATTTTGGGAATTGTTGTTAATTCATGTTAATTTTCCCTCTTCATGAGCATGGGAGTTCTTTCTCATTTTATTATCTTGTTCTACTTTTTTACAGAGTGCAAAACAAAGTTGATTCTTCAAAATGTACAACCATATTTAGTGAATTCTTCTGTAACACAGATGCAAAACTTAGTTAAATGTGCTTGTGAGCAAAGCATATATAAATTTGATAGTGTTAAATATCCATTTCACACTGCAGATGTAAATGCAATGTCCATTATCTTTGCTTACATCAGGATAGATTCAGTGTAGAGAATGTAAGGAGTAAGATAAATACATGACTAAAACACCTTTGACAATATGTGTGCCTGTAAAGTCTGAAAGATTAAAACCAATGAGACATTGTATGGTAATTCCGTATTTCAGTTTAAAGACTGAAACACAGGAGAAATATGATCATAGTCCTTATTACTAGTGCTGTGACATTTCTCAGTGATGAAAATTTTGTAGGTCTATATATTAAAAATCAAATAACATCTATATAGAGTAATTAGTATATGAAGCAGAAAATCCCATGAATTATTTATATAGTGATGAAAAATCAGTAATAGCATATCAATATAGTAAAATCATGTTCATTAATAAGAAAGGAAGTAAGTTTATGTCAAGTACTTCAATCTAAAACAATCCATATTTAATCAGAGCCATATATTAGAAATAAAACATTTGTTTTAATTTGTTTGCCTGAGAATAATATGATAAAACAACTAGTTCCTGATCTTAATTTCTATTAAGTTCCACTGCATCCTGACGAGTAAATGAGACGGATGAATGAAGGTGCCAGGTAGTGCCTAGGTAGTGAAGGGAGGGTCCCGGCCCACGCTCCTCAGCTAGGGTGTGATGCCATGGGCAGCCGTGGTTACATATTACAATTATGCAAGGGAAACCAGGAATTTAGGCTTTATAAAATATTCCCTCATTTTAGAAAATTATAGGAGAAAATGGTTTTCAAATATGCTGTTATGGTTTTTTAGATTTCTATTTATAATAAGGAAAATATCTCAAACATTTCAATACACTTTTCTTGTGTGTTGTGCATCAGTCTTCTCTGAGATAAAACATTTCACCTTGGACAGAAACAGCTTATGTCTCAGAATGTATAAAGGGAGGCTAATTAACTTACAGGAAGTAAACAATTCAAAGGCTCCAGGAAATCTGGTTCTCAGATATTGACCATGTACAGTATGTCCACTTTCCCCAAATGAATATAAGCAGCAAAACTGCCGAGAGACAAGGTCAGCCAAGCTATCTAACTACCTTGAAAGAGGCTCAAACTAACTGCATTGCCCAGAAAATCCAGTCTCCAACCTGCTGAGCTGACCATAGGTTATGCAGAACACTTCAAGTTTCCAGCTTTTGTAAGCTCTCCCCTAATCTGAGATGGGCTTCTGGAGAGACAAGTGTCTCTTAGTCAGCCCAGGTCTTGCAAGTAACCTCTTATCCTTACCTCTTGTAAGCAGCACCAGGAAAACTCATGGGTTCACTAAACTGGACTTTGGTGGACTCCTTCGTTGGGTCTGCCCCTGTTTCCGTATGTGCAATGAATAGCTGTTTGTTCTTATTTCCCAGCACAACATTGTTTAGATTTCTGAGTTGCATATGGAAAAGGTAAGAGGATAAAGATCAGAGCAGGGCTCCAAATTTGCATGTAATCCTTTCATTTGGTCCCTGATAGCAACAATTCAATCTTTGTATTGCTCTGTCATAAACAAAGCTATATTATATTTAGAAAAGTTTCTGCTACATGAATATGAAGGTACAAGAAAAATGTCTTACTGGGGTCTTAGGAGGATAACTTGTTTTTGGTGATTTAAAATCAAAACAGTAGTTAGGGTTAAATAGTTTAGTTGTTAGAAGTACTCAGCCCAGTCTGTGATAATGTTATTCGGATAAGAAAGAAAAGCCAGTGAAACTTAATTCTGAACTGAAATTAAGTTTCTTTCACTTTGTTTCAAATTGTTACAAACTATTCAATGATGAGTCTGAAAGAGCAAAGGATTCTACTACTTTGGTCTTATAAGCTGAAAAGGAAGAACCAGATAATGTTCTTCCTCTGCAGTGCTATCTCCCGAAACTATTCCTCGTAATGCTCTGAGCGTTGTTCTTTATTTCCAAAAGTGCAGGATCAATCGGAGACCCAACACTTTTTTCCAGGCTCTGCCTCACCCATTTTCCTATCAGTGCCATGATGCTTCCTTATGAGTAAGGGCAAGCAATCACAGTGTGTATGTGCAGCGAGCCACACTCATCTGTCCTCACACATTATTTCACTGATTGTTTACAAGTACTGCAGCTATGTGGGTATCACTGTCGCTCCTTGTCAAATAAAATCATTTAGAGAGAGATGAGTGGGTAAGAGCCTACCGCCTATCACGACAGAAGCCAAATTCCAACACAGCTTTCTAAGCCTAGACCCAAATAATTTTCTACCTTGTCACAGTTTACCTGACATAAATCTGCACCAGGCTCAAAAAGAGATAGCTAGAGAGCACTGGTAAAGCTGGTAAAGTCTGTATGTGTGTGTTTGCACATGTGTACATGTCTGTGAGCCCCAAAGTCAACCTTGGGTGCCATTACTGAAAGCTATACTTGGTTGTTTTGGAGGCAGGGTCTTTAACTGAGACCTGGGAATTGCTGATTGACAGAGAGCTCCACAGATTGAACTCTAGTCCCCTCAGACTGAGATCCTAAGCCTGGCCTAACAAGTACATGAGAGTGCTTGACAGCAACCTCAGGTCTTTATTCTGGTGTGGCAGGTACCTTACCATCTGAGTTAACCCCAGTCCTGAGGATAGCTAAGCCTTTTTATTCACTGAAAATATCACACATGTGCAAATGAGTGTATAAAATCATATCTCCTATTCATTACCTTTCTCTAGCTCCCCTCCCAAGATTCTCCAATGTGTCTACCTCCCAATTTCATGCCATATCTTCAACAACAACAACAACAAAAGAACCCAGTGAGTCCACATGCACATAGGTAATGGGGCTATCCACCGGGGCATGGGCCCTGACCACTAGCCATATATCCAAAGAGAAGCGATTTATCTCCCCTTAGGAGATAACAGCTCTACATCAGGAGGGAAGGTGCAGAGCAAGTCAAGGACAGGGACTAAGTATTAACAGTTTATAATAAAAAGAATATTCAGTAGTCAAAATTGCCTTTGAAGATAATTTATATATATAGTTATTAACCTCAATAATATTTCATTTCTAAATGCAAATTAATATGGTAGGACTATCAGGGTATATATATTAAATATACTTATATAAAGAGCGAATACAGGTAAAAGCA